>CM041790.1:57958821-59327314 GCA_023375725.1 Nephotettix cincticeps
TTTTAAATTTAATATATTACATTTTTATATAATAAATTTCAGTGCAACGTTTCTAGTTTGATAAAAGAGTCACTAATATCCGATTAAATATTGGATATAATTATCATTGCAATTGACGCATGAATCACTGTTTGGTTTAAAAGTCAATTCTATATTCTTTTAAGAATTTCAAGAGCAAAGGTGCATACTGCATAAAAAGCATGTTGACTTTTCTTTTCTGAAATGCTCAATTTTACTGTTTTTTACTGAAGATTCTGTGCATCTAATACTATATATTAGATGGATGATTTCAACATATTTAGTTTGATTAGAAGATATTCTTTATTTGTAAGTACTTAGTTGAATAAACATACTTTGTCTTGTAACTAAAATCACCAAAAAGATTTATCTTCTTATTACTTTTCAGGATCGTTCTCGGAGGTCGATGTGTGTGGAGAGACTCGACCAGTGTCGGAGACCTCAAACGCCACGGATGACTGCCTAGCATCCCATGAGTGGCTACCTAAACTGTCTGTGTACGTATCGTGTGTACAATATTATTGAATTAGGTAGAGAAGGCCGAATAAATTTAAGAAATTACAAACTTAAATTAAAAACCAAGGAAAAATAAACAGCTAAGTTAAAAATTCAAAGTGAATCCCACTAATATTATATAAATTGCAAGTTTGTCAGTTTTTTGTGTGACTCAATCACTGGATAGATTGAGCTGATACTTACTTAGAGGGATATCTTATTGCTACGAGTACCTAACACATAAATTTGCTTTGTAAATTCCTGTAGGATTTTTGCATTATTGGGTACCAAAGAATTGCCTGTGCTTCTCATGGAGACTCTCCATATACATTCTCTACAGATATTTACATCCCTGTGGTCCTTCATAAGTAGCAGCAACTTATGCTGCTGTACTTAATTATTAAAAGAATATTGATATTTATTTGTATTCTTAGTGGAAATTAATTAAGTGGCTAACTGATCTAAAAATGATTTCAAACCAAGTATATGTGTAATAACAATGTAAAATATGTTATTTATTTTATCAAGAAATATTATAAAGAGGTACCGTAGTGAAATTTTTTCTCCAGTACATATTCTTTTAAGACTGGGTTATAGATTTTAACTTAACATAACTCATAAATCTGGACCTCTTTTCACCAGAATTTAAACCAACAGCTGTCCCCTGTTTGAAAATACTATTTAGATACTGAAGTGTTTACTAGTAATGTGCTCACTTATTTACATAATGGGGCGGATGAACGCAGCTAAATTGATTGAATTTTGTATCTTTTATATGAAGTTATTGAATGGTATTGGAATATTTCTCCTGCTTAAAACAAGAATTTTATAATAGGTAAACGTAAATAAGAGATGAAGACTAAATAGTATTATTACTACTTAAAAAAGTCTGGGCAGTTAAAAATCAGGAACATGATTCAGGTGGGGTGCCTGGCTAGGCTTCGGCCCGAGACCCCAGGTTGACCGAAAGGTACTAAGTCCTTGCCTGTGCATACAAATACTATACATACACCACACATACACCATACATCTAAAGTTTAGGGTCGCGTAGGTGGATGGATGGGTCGAACGGACGGGGCGCGGACGGACGGATTGATCACGGACGGACGGACGGACGGACCGTGTCGGAAGGTCATGTCGGACGCACGTGTCGGTCGGACGGATGTTGGGTCTGACGGACGTTCGGACGGACGGACGGACGGAAGGTCGGTCGGAAGGACGGACGTTTGAGCCAGCGACCAAAGAATAATGTAGGCTGGCATCAGCACCTGTAAATTGAAGCTGCGAGCACTGATAGCAGGGTGGTAACCGCCACTGCTGAACCTCCAACCGGAGTGAATATTTTTATTACTTAAGAAAGAAGGTGGCAGCACCATTAACCTGATACTTTTGCCATACACATAGACTAGAGATCTGTTTACTATTTAAAAAGTAAGTTGGCAGTCTTTTTTTCTGGTACTTTGTCTATCTATATAGACCACAGTTTAGTTATCATTTAAAAAGTAAGTTGGAAGTTCTCTTTCCCGTAATTTCCACGGAAAACCACTTGCCACCCTTAATGGCTTGAGGTGTTAATACTTTGTGAAAATAGTCCATCTGTTACCATATATTACGAACGAGCTGTCCCTGAGGACAGTTGAAAGTCAGGAACCTGATTCAGGTGTAGTGCCTGGGTAGGCTTCGGCCAGAGACCCCAGGTTGACCGTAAGGTAAGTTACTAAGTCCTTGGCTTCTGTCACAGGAGGAGTGACCGGGTAGGTTTCGGCCTGAGACCCCAGGTGGTCGCAATGTTCTAAGTCTCTGACTATGCGTTAGGTGTCACCTGTCTTTCAACAGTGTAATGTGTTTATCTTAAAAAAGAAAAGTGGCGGCCTCGTTTACCCATACTTAGCCTGAGCACATAAACTACAGATGTATTGACAACCATAGTTGTTTTTAAAACATACAAGCCATCGAAAGAGAAGACATTTAATTCATCGACATATGTGTATTTGCTGTTTCATTATTGTGTTTGGTAGATCAATGTAGTTCATTCGGAGTACTTTTTATTTAAAATTAAATCATCCTATAGTGTATGTTCTAAGAGAGATGTTTCCAAATGTGGTAGAATCAAATGCATTTCTTATAGGTTCAGGCTGTTTCCATTTATTTTCACAGCTATTTTTACAGATAACTTTTATCGTGACTCTTTAGGGTAGTTGGCAAAAACTCTATATTGATTTACTTGACTTATCTCCTTTCATTCCTGCACGGAGCATAAGGCCTCCACGAAACAACACCATCGTACTCGGTTGGCAGCCAAGGCTCTCACTTCCTTCCAGTTTATCTCTGCACCCTGTATTTATTCTTCTATATTCCTTCTCCAGGTCTTTCTCTAAAAACTCTATATTAATTTGAGGTTAATCAACCACAGTAGGCGCTATGTATGTAATGAAGTACGGTTGTTAAAAGTTACTGACAAACCAGTCATTTTACCTAAGCAAGGTATGTTTATAATAACTTTTAGTGATATAGTTAGTTATATAAACTCAAACTACAAATTATAAAAATAGTTTTATGAAATGTTTACTGCTGATATTATAAATGCAATTACGATAGAGCATGGATCCTCACTAGGATTTCTCAAAGAACCAATTGGTTTGCATCATATTATTATTAGGGCCAAGGTAGTGGCAGCAGGGGTGGGGGTACACATTCATTCGGTAGTATGAAATATCCCTTAGCTAAAAGAGGGATGTTGAACCTCCAGGAAAGTTTTTGCAAATAAAAGCCAAAAAGTGTTTTCTGTAACCTATCTGGTTACACTTTTCTTTATCTGTAACGAAGAAGCCTGTAAGTACCAGTAGCATTAAATAATATATAGAAAATATGATTATAACGTCGGTTTATTACATATAAGTCAATCAATAAAATAAAAAGATTGTATTTCTTTAAGGAAATATATATTTCCAAAGTATTTTGTAATTGTTTCATAACTCTAAATTTTATTTAAATTCCTATAACAGTCTCAGGGCCAAAAAATTCATACCAAGGCCTGGGTAGTGAGAAACCCTGCAATAGAGCATCGATTATCTGGATATAATTATTTATCTGGATGTCCGTTGGGTAACATTGAAACACGTCGCAAGACGTTCGGATAATTTCTGTATTTGACTTTGGAAGACAGAGAAACAGTTCTTATTTAAGCCTGGTGTATGAATTTACTTAAAATCGTAGCAGAACGTAGAATATCTCGAAATGACAAGGGGATACCGGCATTACTACACGGCCGCTCAAAGCAATGTAACTGGCCTGTCAAAAAGGTAATTAAAGGGTTTCTCAACTTGGACAGACACAAGTTTATCTATGTATTTCAGTTGCTACATGCTAAGGAAAGGTAATGAATGTTGAGTGTTATAAGTGATATTTCAGTATTGCTAAATACAGTTCATTCCAAGTTTTGATTATTATTGATATTTATTTTTATCTCTTAAGCGGGTGGCAGCATCTTTTACCTGTACTTAACTTTTTCCGCCCACATAGACTATAGACCTATGCTGGGTACATATCAAGCCAAGATAGGCATAATAAGGTAAGCTGACAGAACTAGGTGAACAGTACCGATAGAAACTGATTGGCAACGGGATCCGAGCCAGTGTCGCAACGCTGGTCTACTATATCTCCTTCAACTTCCAGTTCCCTTCGTATGTCCTCGTTCCTCAGTCTGTCCAATCTCGTTCTCCTAAAACTTCTCCTCAGAATATCCTTCTCCGTAGCCAACAACTTCCCCACATTCCTTTGTTTCAGGTCCCAAACTTCTGAGCCATATAGTACAACACTTTGCACCATAGAGTTATAAATTCTCTTTTTAGTTTTCTTCAAGACACCTCTATCCCACCAAGAAGAATTGAAGGATCTTGTTATTTTCCTCCCAACTATACTTAGGAGCATAAATTGAGTTGAATATGAAAGTCGGGATCATTGCATACACCGACACTGTCATACACCAGGCTGTCCAGATAATCGATAGGATTTCATAATAAGAGTAAATTGTGCACTTAAAGAAACTTTACTTATTACTTAGAAGCACTTTGAACAAACCATATGCAAACTGTTAAGTTTATGTTTTAAGCGATCTTAAAGAATTCAAATGTGCTTTAAAATATATAATATATAGGATTTATACATGTAGATATTAAGCTTCGAGATTGCCAGTCTATATTATTCTTTTTGATAACTTAAATGAAAAGTAGCGAAAATTTGTCTTCCGCTAATCTTATAAAACAGCCTTTTTGAACTTCTATTAATTAAAAATAAGTATATTATAGTGTAAGACAGTTTCTTTAGTGATGATGTGTTTTAATGTTTCAATTTTTCACCAAGAAAAAACAAAATACAGTAGTTATTAATTTCTAAATAACTAAATTTTAGATGTCGAATTAGAAGATTAATACTTAGACAATTTCAACTATAATTGCAGTTGTTACTGCAATTCTGAATTTTAAAGTCTTGCTAATGAAAAAAATATAATAAAAATATAATTTTTAGTCGCTGGGTCAGACGGACGGACGGATGGTCGAACTGGAAGGACGGACGGACGGGTCGGATGGACGGCCAGTTCTCACAGACGGACGCCAATCGTGACGTTCCGCTAAGTACCGGAAGCTCGGACGGACGGAACGCGGACGACGGACGGCTATTCATGAAGGACGGACGGACGTCGCGTTCGACCGATGCGAGTGGTGTGTGTTTGTGTGTGTGTTTGTGTGTATGTGTGTGTGATGGGGAGGGGGTAGACGGCCGGTCTTTGTGGGGTTAGACTCTGGGATACACAAATGTCCTCACTTTGTCCATCGGTTAGATCTTATCCTCATTAAATGGGTGAAATAGAGGTCGGTTTGTACAGATTTTAAATAGTTTGAAACTACGTAGTTATTAAATACAATTTGTTTACCTTTGCAATGTTGAAAAGAGGTCTGATTACATTTTATGAACTCACTATGATCATAAACGAATGAAAACTGTTGGTAAGGCAAGGTTTAAAATAATGTAAGATCATGGGATTTTCCCAACAAGAATTATTTTACGATCACTTTTTAACTCTGGCATTTCAAAGTTTAGGCTTGAAGAATACCATTTGAAAGTTGGTAAGCTACCAGTTAACACTTTAAGTAAGTACACTTTTGTAAGTTACACCTGAATCAATCTACATGTTCCGTGGATTGTTGCCCCTCCTGATAAATCAAGTTACCTTGCCATTTATTGCAATATATATTGTTTAAATTAAAGTTCAATCTTTAATCATGACTTACACATACAAATGGATGTGTCCATTGAACAAACATTAAAACCTTGAACTTGAGATCAATGTTGGGAAAAAAGAGGGTAGGTGCTACTTTTTCGATACTTTGCCCGCCTACATAGACCACAATAATGTGTTTATTATTTTTCTTAAAGAGTGGTAGTCTTTTTAGTCGTATGATACTTTTCCTCCCCACATAGATTATTGATCTGTGTGAGGGACTTACCAAGCAAATATAAGAGTGATCCGACTCTGAGCAAGATAGACAGTACTGATAAAACTGATTGACAACTTCAAGTTTTGCACAAACCAGCGGGAAAGCTTGGTTGTTTAGCTTATAATGAAGTTCTGCAGTATCAAACTACTACTCAAGAAAATATCCTATAAATACAGATATTTTAATAAAATAAAGAAAATTAAGACGATACATATATGACATATGCTTCTTTATGAGTATACTAAAGATAAAAATAATTTCTTAAAAATTCTTCTTCTTTTTGAAACGATTCATCTGAAATCTACATTACAAAATGAAAAATAAATTTGTCTTTACAAAATATATTGTTTATTAAGATAGATTTAATTTTCTTGATATTTATTTAAAAGGAATTGATACTCTTCGATACTTTGTTTTAGATTAACCAGATGAATGTACTTTTCTTCGAGATCAAGATTTTGTCCATGCTAACTAATTTAAATGATGTTCACTCAACTTGAGAAATGCATATGTTTACATCATAATACTTTGTGTTATCGTTACTATAACAAAAGGAAGGAAGACAGGTAAGAAAGAAAGATTGATTGTCAGACCTAGGAAATTTGTGTACTTTTTCCGTTCAGAGAGCCATAAAATGTAAATTAATTTTGATTTGAAGACATTTTTTCTCCTATCTTAAATTTTTCAAAATACATCTTTTTAAATTTAATATATTACATTTTTATATAATAAATTTCAGTGCAACGTTTCTAGTTTGATAAAAGAGTCACTAATATCCGATTAAATATTGGATATAATTATCATTGCAATTGACGCATGAATCACTGTTTTGGTTTAAAAGTCAATTCTATATTCTTTTAAGAATTTCAAGAGCAAAGGAGCATACTGCATAAAAAGCATGTTGACTTTTCTTTTCTGAAATGCTCAATTTTACTGTTTTTACTGAAGATTCTGTGCATCTAATACTATATATTAGATGGATGATTTCAACATATTTAGTTTGATTAGAAGATATTCTTTATTTGTAAGTACTTAGTTGAATAAACATACTTTGTCTTGTAACTAAAATCACCAAAAAGATTTATCTTCTTATTACTTTTCAGGATCGTTCTCGGAGGTCGATGTGTGTGGGAGACTCGACCAGTGTCGGAGACCTCAAACGCCACGGATGACTGCCTAGCATCCCATGAGTGGCTACCTAAACTGTCTGTGTACGTATCGTGTGTACAATATTATTGAATTAGGTAGAGAAGGCCGAATAAATTTAAGAAATTACAAACTTAAATTAAAAACCAAGGAAAAATAAACAGCTAAGTTAAAAATTCAAAGTGAATCCCACTAATATTATATAAATTGCAAGTTTGTCAGTTTTTTGTGTGACTCAATCACTGGATAGATTGAGCTGATACTTACTTAGAGGGATATCTTATTGCTACGAGTACCTAACACATAAATTTGCTTTGTAAATTCCTGTAGGATTTTTGCATTATTGGGTACCAAAGAATTGCCTGTGCTTCTCATGGAGACTCTCCATATACATTCTCTACAGATATTTACATCCCTGTGGTCCTTCATAAGTAGCAGCAACTTATGCTGCTGTACTTAATTATTAAAAGAATATTGATATTTATTTGTATTCTTAGTGGAAATTAATTAAGTGGCTAACTGATTTTAAAAATGATTTCAAACCAAGTATATATGTAATAACAATTTAAAATATGTTATTTATTTTATCAAGAAATATTATAAAGAGGTACCATAGTGAAATTTTTTCTCCAGTACATATTCTTTTAAGACTGGGTTATAGATTTTAACTTAACATAACTCATAAATCTGGACCTCTTTTCACCAGAATTTAAACCAACAGCTGTCCCCTGTTTGAAAATACTATTTAGATACTGAAGTGTTTACTAGTAATGTGCTCACTTATTTACATAATGGGGCGGATGAACTCAGCTAAATTGATTGATTTTGTATCTTTTATATGAAGTTATTGAATGGTATTGGAATATTTCTCAAACGTAAATAAGAAATGAAGACTAAATAGTATTATTACTACTTACAAAAGTCTGGGCAGTTAAAAATCAGGAACATGATTCAGGTGGGGTGCCTGGCTAGGCTTCGGCCCGAGACCCCAGGTTGACCGAAAGGTACTAAGTCCTTGCCTGTGCATACAAATACTATACATACACCACACATACACCATACATCTAAAGTTTAGGGTCGCGTAGGTGGATGGATGGGTCGAACGGACGGGGCGCGGACGGACGGATTGATCACGGACGGACGGACGGACGGACCGTGTCGGAAGGTCATGTCGGACGCACGTGTCGGTCGGACGGATGTTGGGTCTGACGGACGTTCGGACGGACGGACGGACGGAAGGTCGGTCGGAAGGACGGACGTTTGAGCCAGCGACCAAAGAATAATGTAGGCTGGCATCAGCACCTGTAAATTGAAGCTGCGAGCACTGATAGCAGGGTGGTAACCGCCACTGCTGAACCTCCAACCGGAGTGAATATTTTTATTACTTAAGCAAGAAGGTGGCAGCACCATTAACCTGATACTTTTGCCATACACATAGACTAGAGATCTGTTTACTATTTAAAAAGTAAGTTGGCAGTCTTTTTTTCTGGTACTTTGTCTATCTATATAGACCACAGTTTAGTTATCATTTAAAAAGTAAGTTGGAAGTTCTCTTTCCCGTAATTTCCACGGAAAACCACTTGCCACCCTTAATGGCTTGAGGTGTTAATACTTTGTGAAAATAGTCCATCTGTTACCATATATTACGAACGAGCTGTCCCTGAGGACAGTTGAAAGTCAGGAACCTGATTCAGGTGTAGTGCCTGGGTAGGCTTCGGCCAGAGACCCCAGGTTGACCGTAAGGTAAGTTACTAAGTCCTTGGCTTCTGTCACAGGAGGAGTGACCGGGTAGGTTTCGGCCTGAGACCCCAGGTGGTCGCAATGTTCTAAGTCTCTGACTATGCGTTAGGTGTCACCTGTCTTTCAACAGTGTAATGTGTTTATCTTAAAAAAGAAAAGTGGCGGCCTCGTTTACCCATACTTAGCCTGAGCACATAAACTACAGATGTATTGACAACCATAGTTGTTTTTAAAACATACAAGCCATCGAAAGAGAAGACATTTAATTCATCGACATATGTGTATTTGCTGTTTCATTATTGTGTTTGGTAGATCAATGTAGTTCATTCGGAGTACTTTTTATTTAAAATTAAATCATCCTATAGTGTATGTTCTAAGAGAGATGTTTCCAAATGTGGTAGAATCAAATGCATTTCTTATAGGTTCGGCTGTTTCCATTTATTTTCACAGCTATTTTTACAGATAACTTTTATCGTGACTCTTTAGGGTAGTTGGCAAAAACTCTATATTGATTTACTTGACTTATCTCCTTTCATTCCTGCACGGAGCATAAGGCCTCCACGAAACAACACCATCGTACTCGGTTGGCAGCCAAGGCTCTCACTTCCTTCCAGTTTATCTCTGCACCCTGTATTTATTCTTCTATATTCCTTCTCCAGGTCTTTCTCTAAAAACTCTATATTAATTTGAGGTTAATCAACCACAGTAGACGCTATGTATGTAATGAAGTACGGTTGTTAAAAGTTACTGACAAACCAGTCATTTTACCTAAGCAAGGTATGTTTATAATAACTTTTAGTGATATAGTTAGTTACATAAACTCAAACTACAAATTATAAAAATAGTTTTATGAAATGTTTACTGCTGATATTATAAATGCAATTACGATAGAGCATGGATCCTCACTAGGATTTCTCAAAGAACCAATTGGTTTGCATCATATTATTATTAGGGCCAAGGTAGTGGCAGCAGGGGTGGGGGTACACATTCATTCGGTAGTATGAAATATCCCTTAGCTAAAAGAGGGATGTTGAACGTCCAGGAAAGTTTTTGCAAATAAAAGCCAAAAAGTGTTTTCTGTAACCTATCTGGTTACACTTTTCTTTATCTGTAACGAAGAAGCCTGTAAGTACCAGTAGCATTAAATAATATATAGAAAATATGATTATAACGTCGGTTTATTACATATAAGTCAATCAATAAAATAAAAAGATTGTATTTCTTTAAGGAAATATATATTTCCAAAGTATTTTGTAATTGTTTCATAACTCTAAATTTTATTTAAATTCCTATAACAGTCTCAGGGCCAAAAAAATTCATACCAAGGCCTGGGTAGTGAGAAACCCTGCAATAGAGCATCGATTATCTGGATATAATTATTTATCTGGATGTCCGTTGGGTAACATTGAAACACGTCGCAAGACGTTCGGATAATTTCTGTATTTGACTTTGGAAGACAGAGAAACAGTTCTTATTTAAGCCTGGTGTATGAATTTACTTAAAATCGTAGCAGAACGTAGAATATCTGGAAATGACAAGGGGATACCGGCATTACTACACGGCCGCTCAAAGCAATGTAACTGGCCTGTCAAAAAGGTAATTAAAGGGTTTCTCAACTTGGACAGACACAAGTTTATCTATGTATTTCAGTTGCTACATGCTAAGGAAGGTAATGAATGTTGAGTGTTATAAGTGATATTTCAGTATTGCTAAATACAGTTCATTCCAAGTTTTGATTATTATTGATATTTATTTTTATCTCTTAAGCGGGTGGCAGCATCTTTTACCTGTACTTAACTTTTTCCGCCCACATAGACTATAGACCTATGCTGGGTACATATCAAGCCAAGATAGGCATAATAAGGTAAGCTGACAGAACTAGGTGAACAGTACCGATAGAAACTGATTGGCAACGGGATCCGAGCCAGTGTCGCAACGCTGGTCTACTATATCTCCTTCAACTTCCAGTTCCCTTCGTATGTCCTCGTTCCTCAGTCTGTCCAATCTCGTTCTCCTAAAACTTCTCCTCAGAATATCCTTCTCCGTAGCCAACAACTTCCCCACATTCCTTTGTTTCAGGTCCCAAACTTCTGAGCCATATAGTACAACACTTTGCACCATAGAGTTATAAATTCTCTTTTTAGTTTTCTTCAAGACACCTCTATCCCACCAAGAAGAATTGAAGGATCTTGTTATTTTCCTCCCAACTATACTTAGGAGCATAAATTGAGTTGAATATGAAAGTCGGGATCATTGCATACACCGACACTGTCATACACCAGGCTGTCCAGATAATCGATAGGATTTCATAATAAGAGTAAATTGTGCACTTAAAGAAACTTTACTTATTACTTAGAAGCACTTTGAACAAACCATGTGCAAACTGTTAAGTTTATGTTTTAAGCGATCTTAAAGAATTCAAATGTGCTTTAAAATATATAATTATATAGGATTTATACATGTAGATATTAAGCTTCGAGATTGCCAGTCTATATTATTCTTTTTGATAACTTAAATGAAAAGTTGCAAAATTTGTCTTCCGCTAATCTTATAAAACAGCCTTTTTGAACTTCTATTAATTAAAAATAAGTATATTATAGTGTAAGACAGTTTCTTTAGTGATAATGTGTTTTAATGTTTCAATTTTTCACCAAGAAAAAACAAAATACAGTAGTTATTAATTTCTAAATTAACTAAATTTTAGATGTCGAATTAGAAGATTAATACTTAGACAATTTCAACTATAATTGCAGTTGTTACTGCAATTCTGAATTTTAAAGTCTTGCTAATGAAAAAAATATAATAAAAATATAATTTTTAGTCGCTGGGTCAGACGGACGGACGGATGGTCGAACTGGAAGGACGGACGGACGGGTCGGATGGACGGCCAGTTCTCACAGACGGACGCCAATCGTGACGTTCCGCTAAGTACCGGAAGCTCGGACGGACGGAACGCGGACGGACGGCTATTCATGAAGGACGGACGGACGTCGCGTTCGACCGATGCGAGTGGTGTGTGTGTGTATGTGTGTGTTTGTGTGTATGTATGTGTGATGGGGAGGGGGTAGACGGCCGGTCTTTGTGGGGTTAGACTCTGGGATACACAAATGTCCTCACTTTGTCCATCGGTTAGATCTTATCCTCATTAAATGGGTGAAATAGAGGTCGGTTTGTACAGATTTTAAATAGTTTGAAACTACGTAGTTATTAAATACAATTTGTTTACCTTTGCAATGTTGAAAAGAGGTCTGATTACATTTTATGAACTCACTATGATCATAAACGAATGAAAACTGTTGGTAAGGCAAGGTTTAAAATAATGTAAGATCATGGGATTTTCCCAACAAGAATTATTTTACGATAACTTTTTAACTCTGGCATTTCAAAGTTTAGGCTTGAAGAATACCATTTGAAAGTTGGTAAGCTACCAGTTAACACTTTAAGTAAGTACACTTTTGTAAGTTACACCTGAATCAATCTACATGTTCCGTGGATTGTTGCCCCTCCTGATAAATCAAGTTACCTTGCCATTTATTGCAATATATATTGTTTAAATTAAAGTTCAATCTTTAATCATGACTTACACATACAAATGGATGTGTCCATTGAACAAACATTAAAACCTTGAACTTGAGATCAATGTTGGGAAAAAAGAGGGTAGGTGCTACTTTTTCGATACTTTGCCCGCCTACATAGACCACAATAATGTGTTTATTATTTTTCTTAAAGAGTGGTAGTCTTTTTAGTCGTATGATACTTTTCCTCCCCGCATAGATTATTGATCTGTGTGAGGGACTTACCAAGCAAATATAAGAGTGATCCGACTCTGAGCAAGATAGACAGTACTGATAAAACTGATTGACAACTTCAAGTTTTGCACAAACCAGCGGGAAAGCTTGGTTGTTTAGCTTATAATGAAGTTCTGCAGTATCAAACTACTACTCAAGAAAATATCCTATAAATACAGATATTTTAATAAAATAAAGAAAATTAAGACGATACATATATGACATATGCTTCTTTATGAGTATACTAAAGATAAAAATAATTTCTTAAAAATTCTTCTTCTTTTTGAAACGATTCATCTGAAATCTATATTACAAAATGAAAAATAAATTTGTCTTTACAAAATATATTGTTTATTAAGATAGATTTAATTTTCTTGATATTTATTTAAAAGGAATTGATACTCTTCGATACTTTGTTTTAGATTAACCAGATGAATGTACTTTTCTTCGAGATCAAGATTTTGTCCATGCTAACTAATTTAAATGATGTTCACTCAACTTGAGAAATGCATATGTTTACATCATAATACTTTGTGTTATCGTTACTATAACAAAAGGAAGGAAGACAGGTAAGAAAGAAAGATTGATTGTCAGAACTAGGAAATTTGTGTACTTTTTCCGTTCAGAGAGCCATAAAATGTAAATTAATTTTGATTTGAAGACATTTTTTCTCCTATCTTAAATTTTTCAAAATATCTTTTTAAATTTAATATATTACATTTTTATATAATAAATTTCAGTGCAACGTTTCTAGTTTGATAAAAGAGTCACTAATATCCGATTAAATATTGGATATAATTATCATTGCAATTGACGCATGAATCACTGTTTGGTTTAAAAGTCAATTCTATATTCTTTTAAGAATTTCAAGAGCAAAGGTGCATACTGCATAAAAAGCATGTTGACTTTTCTTTTCTGAAATGCTCAATTTTACTGTTTTTACTAAAGATTCTGTGCATCTAATACTATATATTAGATGGATGATTTCAACATATTTAGTTTGATTAGAAGATATTCTTTATTTGTAAGTACTTAGGTTGAATAAACATACTTTGTCTTGTAACTAAAATCACCAAAAAGATTTATCTTCTTATTACTTTTCAGGATCGTTCTCGGAGGTCGATGTGTGTGGGAGACTCGACCAGTGTCGGAGACCTCAAACGCCACGGATGACTGCCTAGCATCCCATGAGTGGCTACCTAAACTGTCTGTGTACGTATCGTGTGTACAATATTATTGAATTAGGTAGAGAAGGCCGAATAAATTTAAGAAATTACAAACTTAAATTAAAAACCAAGGAAAAATAAACAGCTAAGTTAAAAATTCAAAGTGAATCCCACTAATATTATATAAATTGCAAGTTTGTCAGTTTTTTGTGTGACTCAATCACTGGATAGATTGAGCTGATACTTACTTAGAGGGATATCTTATTGCTACGAGTACCTAACACATAAATTTGCTTTGTAAATTCCTGTAGGATTTTTGCATTATTGGGTACCAAAGAATTGCCTGTGCTTCTCATGGAGAGATCTCCATATACATTCTCTACAGATATTTACATCCCTGTGGTCCTTCATAAGTAGCAGCAACTTATGCTGCTGTACTTAATTATTAAAAGAATATTGATATTTATTTGTATTCTTAGTGGAAATTAATTAAGTGGCTAACTGAATCTAAAAATGATTTCAAACCAAGTATATGTGTAATAACAATTTAAAATATGTTATTTATTTTATCAAGAAATATTATAAAGAGGTACCGTAGTGAAATTTTTTCTCCAGTACATATTCTTTTAAGACTGGGTTATAGATTTTAACTTAACATAACTCATAAAACTGGACCTCTTTTCACCTGAATCTAAACCAACAGCTGTCCCCTGTTTGAAAATACTATTTAGATACTGTAGTGTTTACTAGTAATGAGCTCAAGTATTTACATTAACCTAAATAAGAAATGTAGACTAAATAGTATTATTGCTACGTAAAAAAAGTTGGGGCAGTTAAAAATCAGGAACATGACTTAGGTGGGGTGCCTGGCTAGGCTTCGGACAGAGACCCCAGGTTGACCGAAAGGTACTAAGTCCTTGCCTGTGCATACAAATACCATACATACACCACACATACACCATACAGGGTGGTAACCCGCCACTGATGAACCTCCCACTGGAGTGAGTATTTTTATTATTTTTGAAAGAGGTTGGGAGCACCATTAACCTGATATTTTTTAGACTACAGATCTGTTTACTACTTAAAAAGTAAGTTGTTAGTATTTTTTCTGGTACTTTGGATATCTACATAGAGTACTTTTTACATAGATCTGATTATTTTATTCTTCCATCTTTGACTGGACCTCAGTATCCTACCTCTGTCTATTTATATGTAGTAGCCTGTTTCAAGTTACAAGCTGTTTCATTATTGTGTTTGGTAGTTGAATGTAGTTCATTTGGAGTAATTTTTATTTCAAATTAAATTATCGTATAGTGTATGTTGTAAGAGAGTTGTTTCCACATGTGGTAAAATAAAATGCATTTCTTATAGGTTCAGCTGTTTCCATTCATTTTCACAGATATTTTTACAGATACCTTTTATCGTGACTCTTAAGGGTAGTTGGAAAAAATTCTATATTGATTTACTTGACTTATTTTGTTTCACTCCTGCACGGAGCATTGGGCCTCTACAAAACAACACCAACGGACTCGGTTGGCAGCCAAGGCTCTCACTTTCCTCCAGTTTGTCAGTTTTGGTAGTCGATAGACGTCATTCACGGGGTTTGTCAACAATTGACATGTCGCCATTTTTAAAACGTGAAAACCACTCGTTTACTTGAGTTTTACCTAAAGCGTCATCTTTGTAAGCAGGTTTTGTAAGCACATAACAATGGTATCTGCAGCACACTTCCCTAACAAGAAACAACACTTCAGAGCTGCGCGCTGTTCATTTAAGTCCGCCAAAACGAAAAAAACGAAATGGCATAACAGTGTTTAGTAAAAAACACACTGCAGACGAACACATCCACCCACGGCGGCACTTAACTCCGGATGAGCAGCGCTACATTCATTAAGTGGCAGACAAAGGGACTACACAGGCCACGTCTTCGGTAGCGTAATCTCAGTTACTTTAGTGTACCCTTTGTATATTTTCTTTCTTATTTTAAATTTGTCAAAATGTATGTATGTATTTTAATATAATATTACATTTTTATACGGCAAAGTCAGGGTGAAGTTTTTAGTTTAGTAAAGACGTAACTACTTACTATCTGATTAAATGTTGAATTTGATATAATTATTGCAATTGATGCATGAAGAACGGTTTGGTTTAAAAGTCAATTGTATATTCTTTTTAGAATACCAAGGGGAGATGTTGGCATGTTGACTTTACTGAAATGCCCCAATTTACTGTTTTTAGTGCAGATGCTGTACTGATAATATTATATTAGGTGGATGATTTCAACATATTGAGTTTGATTAAAATAAAAGATATTCCTTATTTGTAAGTACAGTGGAACTTAATTATAACGTTATTGAAGGGACCACACAATTAATGACGCTATATCAGAGAGACACTATAAAAGAGGTTTCATAATTTTAATTCAAAACCGAGGAAAAATAGAAAAACACATTTTTCTACATGAAATTAACACGTTTAATGAAGGTAATTTGATATACACATAAAATTTTATGTTTATGACCGACCGAACTACTCTATACTGTATAAAAAATCGAGTTTAAAAATATTGCAATGAAGTTCGGCTTGGTGAATTCAACTGTTGGTTCGATTTTAAAAAACAAGTCCGAAGTCTGCTATCTTACGTCCCTCCTCACATGCTCTTATAACACACACATGTTCTTTAATCGGCAAAAAACCTCTCTCGTAACACTTGCCATTATTTTCAATACTGTATTCGTAAATTGAAGTAACGAAAAGCAGGTAGGTTTCTACATACGCTATTACAGTGCTTTGACGCTACGTGAGTCACTGACACTGGCCTTTTTGACGGCGACAGCGGATATAGGTTAGGGGGAGGGGGTTGGGGTGGTTAGCAGTAAGACAGCAATAAAATGCCATTTCTAAAAATAGAATGGGATACCTAGCTAAACAATAGCCGCGGCTCTCACGTTGCACCACCGACCGAAATTTCTTTCTTTAGCTATACGTTGCCTTCATCTCGGCCCGATTTTCTTGATGTTATATACGAGGTTTTAGAATTTACTGACGATATATATCCGAGGTTTTACCTATGTAAATACCTATAGTTTGGCGGGACCTAAAAATAAATTACGTAATATCCGAGTTGACGTTACGACCGAGGCCGCAATAACCAAGTTGCACTGTACTTACATAAATAAACATACTTAATGTGCCCCATAAAGATCTATCTACTTATCATTGTGCAGGATCGAACTCGGAGGTGGGTGTGTTTTGGAGACTGGACCAGTAATCGAAGACCTGAAATATCACGGAAAACTGCCCAGCATCCCATGAATGCCTACCAACTTCCCTTCCTTGCTGACAATAATCCAACGTTGGGCCAACGACGTATGCTGCTGGGGAAGCAGCAAAGAAAACTGGAACAGTCGCACGTTCTATGATCCAGCCACCCGTAGGTCATCAAAAATGAATAGTTATAACAGGGTGTCCAAATTCTGGATAGCCGGGGAGAAATTACGGTCAGGGAAATAGGCAAAAAATCTTGAAAGTCAGTGAAATACACCCCAATGATTGATATGGGAGTGTTTCATAACTTCAAGGTTTCATATCTACAAAGTCTCTAAAAATTAAATAAATATATAAAATATCATTACTTCAAGGTTTCACTTCTAAAGGTCTTTTAACAAAATAAGTAAATCAGAACTTCAAGGTATCATATCTTCACGGTCAGTACTTACAAAGTCTTTTTAATAATTTAAATTGAGCTCACTACTTCTACGAGGTGTACATCCCGGGGCAAGAGAGGCTACTAGCCTCTCTAGGCTATACATCCACAGTAGACATTGCTTTAATTTATTGGTTTAACTTAATTATCCAAATAGCTAGCCTATTAATTTGTGTCATTGGGTTTCAGTCACTAGGCGCTGCACAGAGCCCTGAAGTGATAGGCTTCCTTGTGACATGGAACCAGTAGGCTACAAAATCACTTAGCCTTTGAATAAACCGGAGTTACAAGTAGATAACCATTGCTTAACTTAGTTAAAGTTAGTCCTGCTATGCTTGGGGAGAGGTTTCAGTTAGGATATGTTTGTTCTGTGTCGCAGGTGTTTAGCAGTCCTATGCCTGGTGTCAAGATTCTGAGCTAACATAGGAGGCTTCAGTATGCAAGAGTAAAGAAAACAATAAAATCATTTGGCACTAATAAATTAAAGAATGATTAAATCAGTCTGAGGCTAGCCCAAGGTAAGTGGTGGATGGCTGTATTTATTTACAGAATGCTACCGGCTAGACCTCAGTTTTTTTATTCCACACTTTTAATGTATCATATCAATATAATTATTTTCTTTTCCCTTTCAAAATTTTCATAGTGCAAGTGAAGTGATCAGTGAAGTGTGTAAGTGTGTTATTTAAAGTAAAGTGTCTATGTATACAATAAATTAAATTTACCTTGCCTACCCTCCATAACCTTTTTTATATTCAACCTTCCTTATACTAGCCTGATGTTATGTAATTTACAGCTTCAGATGTGTTATTGTCTTGCCAGTTATTTCATTTGTTATAAGTTTTAAATGTGTAATACCTCCTATCCAAGCATAAGCAGGCATTTGAGAGTTTTTTGAAACAGTCACAGCGTATTATAGACTAGGGCCCTTTATTGAAAAGGTTATTTATTCTGCCTTATTTATTTATTTTTAGGTTAAGAGTTGTTTAGTACAGATTATATCATTGTTTTAACTAATTTATAGATATTTATTTACTGTTCATAATTTAATTAGCCACTATAAATTGCCATGCCTTCAAGAATATACCCCCCAGATAATATTCCCAAGGCGACTTCTTGGGTATATAACCTCAACACCTCTGATACGATTGCGCAATGTCAGATTTTTGGGTTTACACCTCAAACTACCCTGACTTTCAACAGGGCCATTTTTACTGAATTTTTGAACTTGCTCACATTAAATAGGGGTTCTATACCCAATCCTGAAAACCACCGACTGGAAATAGAATTTTCTAGGCCTGATGGTCCAGATCCGGAGGACATTGACACTGAGGAGGGTCAAGGTATATTGTTGGCTGCAATCCCAAACTTGCCAGTGACCTCACTCAAAAATAAGTTAGCATCACAGTCTTAAACATCCTGTTCTCAAACAATGACCAATCCCCGTACTGCCGCTATGTTTCCATAAGCCAAGACCAGTTTTCAAACCCCGCCACCTGTAACCCATCCTGGTTAGACATTGTCCATGCAGTAGCAGTAGGCCAAAAGGCATCATTTGCTTTGGCTGTTAAACCCACATTCACTTACGACTAAGGTGTCGAGGAGGGTTCCTACCGATCTCCTATCAGCATTACCCAAAGTTTCAGGTTCCGACAGTCAACAACTCTTAATTTTTTTGGTTCGGTTCAAAAAGGTAGAACAACTTAAGCTCACCGATGAACAATCCCTCATTATCAGTGTGCTTCACCATACAACCGGTCAGCTTAGGAGTTTCTGGACTGGGGCAATAACCAACAGGGAAGCTATTTCTGCCTTGACTGTCCAGCTGCTTGATTTATTTATACCTCCTCAGCTTCACCATCTATGGTGTCCACTTACATTTACAGGGTACAGGCCCTGTCGGAGACTGTCACTGAATTTGTGGATAGTATCCGGGTCTACGCTTCCTTCCTATTACCGCATTCAACTGAAGCGGAGCTCTTGGATATTTTTGTCAACGGGCTTCACCCTCAGACGAGATCACATATCGCTGGATTGCCTGCCCCCCCCGCACTATCCAGGAGATTCTCTCTCTCTGGCTCCCAGAATCCAGGTTGTCCAGGATTTAGAACAGAATCGATCCGGTTCTAACCAACCCTGTCATCAGGACAGCTACCAATCACACAAATATGTAGCTCCATATCGCCCCAGAAATAATTACACAGGTTACTCAGGGTCCAACAATCATTTTTCAAACTCCAATTAGATGAATACAGAGTTGGCAAAATAAAAGAAACTGTTTCCAAAACCGTGATTTTTAACAAAAACAGTTCAAACCGAAGATCCTGGAATATCCTTTTGAAAATACCACACGCAATCAGCATAATATAGGCAGCCACATCACCAGTCTTCAAGGAACTATACCCCAAACCACAGTAGCTCCAAAGATCCTTCTGCCGGTCCAAAAAACTGGCCAGGAGGACGGCAGGATTTGGCTCCCTCTCTCCTCAATGTTAACCGCCACCTAACATACCAAGACCTCTGACAAAAGTAATAGGTCTGAAATGAATAACCAATCCCCAGTTAGTCCCAAAAAGGGCCCTGTCCGTGCTTGAAGTAGAGTCTCACACTTGCAGCGGTAATACAATCATACATCACCTTACTGACTTTAAACTAAAACTTGTGAGGTATAAATTAAATCAGTATAGTTATTATTAATCAGTATACTATCTTCAAGTGTGATGATTGGAATTTTGTATTAATATTCATAAGGAACTAGCATATACTCTTTTCAGGAAACCTATCTAGGTTGCAATTATTTAATTTTTAGAAAATACAAATAGCAAAAAATATGAATATTTATTTTTAAACTAGGTTAAGCCCAGCTTAGCTCTAGACTGTTGTCTGAACAGGTTTTAAAAATTGAATATGCTTTCGATGATTAAAACTGTAGGAATATTTCAAATGATAAGAATGCAAAAATTATCAGTAACTTTTTTATTTTTATAGTTTTACATGTTTTTGTGTAATAAGATAGTGAATATTAATTTACTGTCAGCCGTACTTATAATTGTTTTTAATAGACCACTTACAAATTTACTGAATGGAAAACGCAAATCTACAAATTGTAGAAAATAATTACATGTTTGTATCTCCCATCAAAGTTAAAATACATTAAAAATCTAAATTCAGGATTAAATAGATAGGATTTCTAACATAGCAAGATATTGATGTTATTAATAAATGCACAAACGTAAATTTAACACCCAAATATTAAATATCCTGATGGAAGATCTAATAAGGACAAGTCCAAGGATTTCTAGACCTTGTAGAAGTGATACCTTGCAGTAGTGGGGTTGTTAATATTTATCAATTTTTAGAGACCTTGTAGAAAAGAAACCTTGCAGTAATGAACACCACCTGATGGATTTGAAGGGACTTTTCAATACTCTGTCCGTAACTCTTAACTATTGCAGAATCTTCCAGTATTTTACACAAATGTATTACAACTAAATTTATTTTTGTACGTGTATGCTTGGAATATTTGTAATTACAGTATTAATTTTTTTTTTGTTCTTGGATGTTGATTGATAATCGGTTGTTAGTAGTTAAACCTTAGTGAAACTCTCACTTCAAATAAAAACATTAGTTGGAGTTTGTATCAGTTCAAAACAAACAATCAGTCTATATTTTATCTCATAATTTAGTTTAATAAGAGAAGGATATTGGAGCAAGAACTTGGCCAGTTATGGGGGCGGAGGAGGCTGGGTTTTCTTTTATTCCTTCTTTATTTTGACTCCAAAGTTTTTGAAAATTTAATTACTTCATTGTATTGCTTCGTAAATACACACACACACACACATATATATATATATATATCAGTATTTTTTGTGACACCTTATTGAGGCATTAATATATTATAGTTTAAGTTGTGTAATAATTTTAGAATAGGCTAAAGTTTGTGTGAAAGTCATAAAAATTTTTGACAAATTGCGGACAATCTGTATAAGCAATGAACTGAGGATGCAATATTCCCTTATGTGGATAACATCGGCAATGAGGTCATCTGCAGGGTGCTAGTGAATAACAGTTTTAATCAATATTGTTATGAATGCCAATGTTACTATTAATAATTTTTTGTTATTAATATCTGTGTTACTGTTGGTTTTTACATACTGATTTTATATAAGCATGTTGTAGACTATTTCTCAAATCATTTATATTCCTGTTAAGATTTTTACATATAGAAGGTAGCCATGTTTTGATTTTTGTTTAATATTTTATTTTTATTCATATTATTTTACAAGTATTTGTACATTTTTTAATTTTGTTTTTATTATTTTATGTGAACATTTGTAAAAAAAAACAAATTACCCCACCTACAAGTTTTGCATAACTTGGTGGGGTCAGTGTTGAGTTAATTTATTGTTAAAACCCACTTTTAATCTAGCATTTCTCCAGACAATGTAGAGGAGCTGCATCAAATACCAAAGCTGGCTAAAGAATTATTTTTGTATAGAAATACCCTCCAGTCACCATATTTTTCTTCTACAAAGGACTTCTTTGAGAACTGAAGGCTGAAATTACCACATGGTTAGTTTTGTGATATCAGTCCATTTAACAGATTAATATAACAAAATTTCATCTGTTCAGTTTTTTGGCCTTAGCGCAGTCAGAATCTTGCAGGTGACCAGTTAAGAACTGATAGTTACAGTTAACCTGCAATGCCAGTGGGTTGGTTTAATATGTCTGACATGGGTGCCTATTAGAATTCCCAGGTTGACAGGAACAAGGAATCTGTCCCAGCTAATACCTTGGAACCTCAGTTGTAAGCCAGATTGTACCCTGAAATATAGTTTCCAGCATGGAACCCCTAAATACAACTTTATTTTTACTGTAACAACTGTTAGGAGTTAGGTGTCTCTTAATAATGAAAAAAAATAATCAGAACTGATTTAATGCACAATAATTATTAAAGTAGAACATGATTAATGGGTTCCCCAGTCTCAGGCAGATCAATGGTATTTAAGGTACCAACAAAGATAGTAAGAATATGTTCAACTAATATTTTAATACCAAAGATTACTTCCTCCATTAATCTCATTCCTGAGCAGTGGATACCAAACTATTATATCTAACAGATATCTGTGTCAAATTTAACAACTTGCATTAAAAATATAGCTTAAATCAAACAACTTAACCTAAGATGGCACATGATGAAAGTTTGTAATTGATGGATGATTGAATTCACCCAATAGAGTAGTGGGGAATGCCTTGAAGACATTAAAATTTCTCTTTTGTGTCCTAATCAAGGTCCAGATCCACTTAGAGGTGACTCATTGTATAGAGATTCCCATCCAATATCAAAGTAAGAAAATGTAGGCAAAACAGACTTACCCACAGGGTGTACTGTAGGAGGTAGTGATTCCAGTAGTCTTGGGTTGAGTTCAAATAACTGTTGTCCCAAGGTCCAGGTAGCCTGAGAGGAGGTCGCTCAAGGTGGTAGCGAGTCTTCAGTCAGGTATGGATCCAGGTCAAGCTGCAGTGGTCCTCAAAGGAAAACCCCAGACAAGCTCTACGTACACAGCATGGCTTCTAGTATTAATTAAAAAACCGTGACTAATATCATATCTATAATATTATTGTTCTGATTTTATTTATTTTTATTGCATTAATTTCAGTTATTCAAATATACTGTTCACCTGGTGAGTTTATAACAAAATTATAGATTCTCAAAGAGCAATAATTTACTTTTTGTTTTTCATTCTTAGAAAAGAATATTTAAATTACTTGTATATTAAACCAGAACCATTCTAAAATTAAGCCAACCTAAGGCATTAATTGCATAATATACAGTCCTATTTATCTTGCTTTGCATAAAATAAAATTGATAAGAGTGAAATGATAACAGGGTGACTAAAAAATTTAGTTTTTTATTTTATAACTAAAGAAATCTTGTCACACTTATGACTAAACCCTGTAACAATTGGCAAATTATGTAACATATAATTCAGAGATAATTAAGAACAACTCATCAATAACATTAAGATTTGTATTAAAAGCCTAATTCATTGTTTAAACCAGGGAAATATTTATATAGAGCTACTATACAATAAATCTATACATTAATAACGAGAGGTTAAATGTTAGGATTAGTAAAAATCACATAATATAATAGGTCCTGAGGTTAATAAATCTAAGTATTAGTTAATATCTTTAGTTCATCTGAGATAAATTCCACCTTCTGTGTCCCAAAAAATGATTACAATATTTCCTCAGCTATACAATGCTTATATTATGTCAAAAGTTATTTAATAATAATGTAAAAATATTTTCTCAGCAATAGGCCTTACAAGAGCTAACCAGATGTACATCATTATTTGAAAATGCAAGATGAGATTTCAAGATAGGGTTGGCATGAAATAGTATAACTAAAATAAAAATGAGCCATGAAAATGATTTAAAGTTATGCACTATTATTTTGCACACACTTTATGTTCCTAAATTAAAAAATTACTTTATCAAATTTTTTGTACACAGTCCTCAATTAAAATTTAATGTACCAGAATATTCTGTTAAATTCCTGATTAGTGGGTCCATGCAGGAAAGTATCCAGGTTATGTAATTTATTATTAAAATATATTCAAAAATATACTTATTAAAAATATTCTTAAAGTAATTCCATCTTGGGGTAAAATATTTAAAGTACACATTTTTGGAAAATCTGTCTGGGGGAGTCGAAGCTCCAGGAATCCTTCTCTCTCCAGAACAGACATCAAAATGCCACAGTTTCAAGCTGCGACTAAACTCAGGTAGACAGTCACGTAGGTCACCCCTCAACAGCAGATTTAGGATTTTTGGAGTACCTTCAATTGGCAAATGCCAAGCGTGACACCACTGCTTGCAGTATAGTATCAGCCGGGTTGGGGCGCGATTCCTACCCGATAAATTACGATTATTAAATTATGATCAATCTTAAATATGCCAATCAGTAAAACTAGCGAGCGGACGTTGCATAAGAGAGCTAATTATTTAAGTAATATAATTTTTCGGAATCGTAACTAAGTACTAGTGGGTAAAATCTCCAGCTGATTTCTCAGCCTAGGCTAGGAAAACATTACTTTCTGTAGTTGCAACTAACGTTAAAATCAGCTGGTTTCAGTACAGTGTAATTTTTGACATGGATATGCATTAGCTCTGGGGGTGTAGGCAATTTGCGCGGCCAAAATTTGAAACAGTGACGTCATATTTGGGTTATAAGAAGAGCTGTTTAGATGAACTTAAAACATTCCCTTATTTAGACATACCTAACTATGATCTAGGAATTGCCGACAGAGAAGTAAATACAAACAGTTTTATAACAAGCTTTTATTTAGAATCTGTTTTGTTGGGAAAATAATAAGTAGATCTTTTTTCAATCAAGTTTTTATTTACAATCTGTTACTATACTAACAATAGGTGAATTTTACAACAGTAGAGAACATGAGTTAAGCACCATTGTACTAACATGTTAACCATTTAATACTGGTCATTAATTTGAGCATAGCCTAGAAATACCAGGCTATTTCGGATCTTTTTGTAAAGGTTAACAAATACCTTTGTAATATACACACCAATAGTAACAAAGCTATATAAGGGTTGTTAGAAAAAATACCTCCTCTGTAAAAACAAATTTAGAAAAATTTGAATTTCTTATTTTGAATTTATTTGTGCATTATATGAAAAATAAGAGAGGCACAAGAGTATGTTTATGTTAGTCAGAATTTTATAAGATCGTTATGATAACAATCGACAGTAAATAAAACTACCAACATAGCAACTAGGGACGCGAAACAGACGCTATAGCAGCATAGATGATAGAAGAACTTATATTTGTTTATAAACAATGGCTACACCAATCAACTATGAAATAGCAGATGAGCAAGAGCAATAATAATAATATTTCACAAAAATAAACGGTACCAGTGGACTGACACGTACTTTCTCCCTTAAGTAAATTTAAAAAAGACAATCTGTAATAAAACTGTAATGTTCAACAAAGTGAATCTAAATATCATTTAATAATTTATTGTTTCAAATATAATCATCTAATTTCGAAAAATAAAAACAAGAGAGACAAAGTTTAATTAATTGTTCAAATTGTATGGGGGGAACCCCCCCCCCGGAATACCAAGCTTTTTTGATCTGGTTTTGTTCGGTGATTTGACCTTACCCTTCATACCAAGTTTCATGGAAAACGGTTGGAAAGTAAGGAAGAAATCTATTTTTTTAATATTCTCCATAAGAATAACATTGGGCGCTTTCAGACAACGCACTGAGTTTATCGTGGACAGTAAATTTAACTTTTCTCTGGAACCGTTAGTCGTAGACAAATAATTCTAAATACTAATTTGTTTAGTTTTTTAAGCTGGTTTCAATGGTACCAGTCAAGTTATACTTTACTTTTATTGTTATCGCTGAAAATTTAAAAAAATTGATTTTGTTGACATTTAAATGCTTTTGAACCATAATTTTTACAGTCATGCGGGTGGTGTCAAATTATTTAGTACTCTGTCCACTATAAACTATTAAATTCTAATCAAAATCGTTAGAGCCGTTTTTGAGAAAATTGGATTTTTTACGATTTTTAAGGGGTGAACTACCCTTAAATTCAAAAAAACGAAAAAAAGCCTGGAGATACGGTGACTATATATATACACATGCCAAATTTCGTCTAAATCGGACCAACGGGGTAGGCTGTGGCACTGTACACATCCAGACACACACACACACACACGGACGGACAGACATCACGTCAAAACCCACTTTTTTTGGATTCAGGGGACCCCAAAACGGATGTATCCACCATAGATGAACGGATACTAAAGTACGTAAATTATAAGTAAGTAAGTAAGTAACTTATAATCCGTTCCTCTCTGGTATCCTCCCTCAACTCAAATTCGAAAATTTTGACGAAAACAATACTTTCTCCATATACTATGTATAAGGGAAGAAAGTAAAAACGACAATCTGTTGTAAAACTGTCATATTATTCAAGTTTATCTAATTATCATTTAATAATATAATGTTTCAAAAATGGTCATCAAATATCTGAAAATAGCTACAAGAGAAACAAAGTAAAATTAGAAAGTTAGAATTTTATGGGGGAACCCCCACACTCACCCCCGGTAATAAAAAGCTTTTTGATTGGGGTTTTGTGACCTTACGCTGCATACCGTGTCTTAGAAATCGGTTGTGAAATAAGGAAAAATTAATTGTTTAATATTCTCCGTAAGAATAACGTTGGGCGCTCTCAGACAACGTATTCTGTTTACCATGGCCATTAAAATTTAACTTTTCTCTGGAACCATTAGTCGTAGATAAATAATTGAAAATACTAATTTTTTAAATTTATTAGGCTGGTGTTAATGGTCGTAGTCAAAGTTTTAAGCCAAGTATCAATGAGGATTGAGTGCAAGATGATTGTGGCGCGATCTTGTAGTTACTGACTAAGGCTGACTGCTGACATGACCCTTAAGACAGGAATGTTTTAGCCCAACAGCCGATGACAAATAATGGAGTTTAACGTGGAATCCGAACCACGGCCTCTGAATTACGAATTGGTCTAATTATGAATTATGAGGATAGTCTTTAGCGGATTAACGTATCCACTCTCAACTTAAATTCAAAAATTTTGACGAAAACAATACTTTCTCCATAAAAAATGTTATTTCACATTTTCATTTTAGTCTAGTTCTTTTTGAGGAAGTGGGGTGAAATAAAGTGTAGTGAAAATAAAAACAAACAACAAACTATTTTGCTCCATGCATTTATAACTTAAAACCATAACATAACCTCGTAAATTCATTTGCAGGTTGAAATGTTTGCTTTTTTTATTATTTGATTTATATTTTTATTTTACTTTAGTTCATGAGTGGGAATTCTACAGTCTTTTTAACAGGCACCAAAATGTCTTTCAAGCGTGATGGTGATGATAAAAGTCTCATGAAGAATCTTAATGTAAGTTGACTTAGATAACTAATGTAAGATAGGCTAATATATAATATTCGGATTCACAAAACAATTTTCTGAATCATGTCACAAACCCCTGGTAATAATTTTGAAATATTTTCAATGTATTAACAATATATGAAATTGAAGAGTGTTTAAATACACCAATGTAACTGTCGAATTAAATTCGTGCCTTACCTCCGCAAGTCATAATGTACCTCTATATCTCAAAGTTTCCTCAACTGACGTCTGTAAGTCGAAATGCTGGAAGCACCAGTGTTCAGGTTACATTGTGTTGATGTCTGGACCACCGTCTGACTGCTGTCACAGTATACTCTTACATTGTGCGCTCAGTATTCGAGCGATAATGAGTGTGAAAAGACAAGTGAAAATGTTGACTGTTGGTGAGACGTTAGAGATAATTATGATGGTAAATGAAGGATGGCAAAAGAAGAAAGACATAGTTGCTAGGTTCAACATCCAAGGTAGTACTCTGTCAACTATTTTGAAAGACCGGGCAGAAATCGAAAAGCGGGCTAGTGATAGTAATATTAAGTGTAAGAGGAAGAGAGCAGCTGAGTTTCCTGATGTTGAATAGTGCATGACGAAGTGGTTTAAACAAAGCAGAGAAAAGAACATTCCTCTTGGTGTTCCAATAATCAAAGAAAAGCCCGAACACTTTGTAAATTCTATAGGCCATAACAATTTTAAGGCCAGTGACGGTTGGCTTGAAAATTTTAAAAAGAGGCACAATATTACGTTCAAGAAAATTTGTGGTGAGATTGCGGTTGTCAACAATAATGTTTGTGAAGAGTGGAAGGATTTGTTGAAAACTGTCTTGAAAGACTATCATCCGAAAAATAACTTGAATACTGATGAAACAGTTTTGAACTTAAAGTGCCTCTTTAATGAAACATATGTCAAAGACGAAAAATGTCATGGTGGCAAACATAGTAAAGAAAGGGTTACAATTTTATTTGCCACCAACATGACAGGTTCAACCAAGCTAAAGAAAGCCCTTTGTTATAGGTAAACTAAAGAATCCCAGATATTTTAAAGAAGTTCCTTCCAAGTTGAATCAGAGACATTTTTCAGGGACTTGAATTTCATTTTTCAGGGTTGAATCAGGGACTTTTATCAGAGACTTTTTTAATACAAATCAAATAAAAAAGTGTGGATGAACAAAGAACTTTTTTCCTCGTTGACTAAACTAGATGACAAGATGGGGAAAAAGAAGCGAAAAATTCTCCTGCACACAAGTCTATTCCCCCTCTAAAATGGATTAATGTGAAGTTTTTGCCATCCAACACCACATCAAAATTGCATCCGCTAGATGCAGGAATAATAAAAAATTTCAAGGCACTCTATAGAACTGAAGTGGTTAAAAAATTTATTTCTGAGTTTGAAGACGGAAAGATTTGCTTTATCAACCTCTTAGAGGCCTTACGGTTCGCAAACATGTTGGATGAACATAATAGACAAAAAAATAGCTAACTACTTCAAGTCATGTGGATTCAAACCAGAAGAAAATAAAGCAGAAACAGAAGTTGGATCACAAATGGAAGAAGACCCGGAACTAAAGATGGAAGTTGAAGTAGAACTAAATATCAACATAGAGGCTGAGAGGAATGAGGTGTCAAAGCAGCTGTCATCAAACAATGTACCAACATTTGAAGAATTTGTACTTGTTGACGAAGGGGTGGCAGTGACCAGCATGCTAACTGATGACGAAATTATGGAATCCTTAACCAACGATGAAGATACTTTTTCTCCTTTGTTTTTCTGATTTTACCATCACAAATTAATGTTTGTAATTAAATATCAATTATGTCTATGCTTTATTAATGTAGTTAGCATTAACGTAAACTATAAGAAATAAAAATTTCTAACTTCGTATTGCAGAACAGGAGCTTAACAACTTAGGACGGGAAGTGGCAAACAGCACCAAAACACATACCTCACTCACTGCCACTAAACGACTCACACAAAATGACTGCCTCTTGATCAGTGACCTTGAGTGGCTTGGTGCCTTCACGGTTAGGTATGTACCCCTGCTATCTAGCTGCGTTTTACGGAAACATACTCTGTCAGGTGGAGTGGGCAAGCCTCCCCTACACAAGTAACATAAAGAAACATATTACATTTCTTATATAAAATGGTGTGTATGAAATAATCCTCAAAATTTATTTTATTTTATTTTTATAAATTTATCTTGTTTTCTTTTTCATTTTTAGGATCAACGTGTGAGAGAACTCTTGGGCAGTCATGTACCGCAAGATGAAGCGAAGCTTTTAAGCAATGGAAGGTAAATTGGTTACTTGTTAGCAAAAAGTCAAATTTATAAGAATAACTGCACTAACAAATGGATGAAGTTATAAAGTAATTTGTGCTGTCATAATACTATTGATGACATTACAGTTGTAGGCATACTACAAACTGAGGTATCCATTTTAATTTGATCACATTTTAATTAATTGTTTCAGCAATTAATTTTGTCAAATATAAAACTAATCCTCCTTCTCATTACAATATTTTCTGAAGAATAAATATAATTTTGTTTATTGTAGTGTAAATAAAATTAAACATATACGTAATAGTTTTCAAATAAAAACAAGCAATATATATTTACTTTTCTAGGTTGACATGTACAATTTGTATTCATCGACCTGTTTTTGACACAATTAACATGCTTGCAAATCATAGGAGGGGAAAACGTCATTTATCTGGTAAGCACATCACAGTTATTTTGTGTTATATTTTGAAGGTAAAAAAATAGCTCAGATTATATACTATTATAATTTATAAAGATTTTTTTGCTGTAATGAGTATGTTTCAATCATTTAAAATATAACATACGCCATTATTTATAACATAAATAATTCATTATAGTGTGGCAATATAAAACTGGATTAAATTGTACATTTTTGGAGATTTCAAGGAGTGCAGTGGAGATGCAAGGAGTGTGGGAAAACTGCTTTTGTTTTTCAGCTTAAATTTTGGAAACGTGGATGAATTACAGATCTTGTCCATGTATCCTATGTGAAATTTTGAAAAAAGAAAAAAATGTTGTTTACTACAGGAAGTGATTTTTAACACCACATTTTTGATTTGATCTTATAAAATATGTCATTTTGGCAGTCTAAAAATGTTTAAAAATTTAGAAAAAAAAACAGAATTATTATTTTAAAAAGATCACTCAGGAAGCTTGCACTAAACAATCACATACATGTAACAAATAAGCGACACTAGGGCCAACCATTTTTTTAGATCATTGGTGATTAGTGATGTAGTATTTAGTTTACTGTTCTCTTATTGTTGCTTTCCTCCTTATTTCTAATAATTTAATAACCTGTTTTTTCAGAGCTCAGTAAATATATTAAGTGCAAAGAAGATATTGAGAGGAAAGCCATGTTGAGAAAACAAGACCAAGCAAGTTCATCTTTAGGACACAAACACGTAGCATCAAAGCAGAGCAGACTTAAAAACCAAAGAAAACCAATTTTGGAAGTTGCCTCCAAAGTTAAACTTCCAGATTCTTCTAGTGAGCATATTTTATCAACAGTAAAAATCATTGTGTTCACAATGAGCATTAGGCTAAATAAAAAAAATTCAAATATCAAAGAACTAATAGCTAATGAAACTCAGGTTGATAATAAGTAAATGGTTTGGAGTTTAACATTTTTTTGGTGATTACTTGTGTGCGTTAGGGCCGCTTTCACCAAATATAGTTGAAAATAGATCATAGAGTATAGCCAACTGACAACAATGTTTATTAAAAAAAAACATTTTAATGTGATAGCATTCAAGAGATTTTACATTTGCAAGTTCAAACGTGTTTTCATTTTACTGTTGGCTATACCTACTATAGGCTGGTAAATATTTCTTAATACTCTAATTATTCAAACTAGCCACTAAACTGAAACTCATTTGGAGAAAATGAGATTCAAACTAAACTTTTTTATACATATCATTCAACTTAGGAAGATACTATAATAAAATCTATCAGGATAATCTGAGATGCTTACATCAGTCCAAGATTGAAACAGAATATAAACTAACCTTAGATTATTATTATACTTGTATGCAACGAATGGTCATAAGACTCTCAATTTCATACCATATTGTTTGTTGATTGAGCTTATCAGTAATTAATAATTTAATAAGAATTAACGACTACTTTAACAATTATAACGTTTTTTTTAACCAAGGTGACTTTTTTCTAGGTCAGAACAATCCAGAGAAGAAAGCTTTGACTACAGTAAAACATTATTTGAAAAAAATGGCACGAAAAACCTCGCTAGAAAAAGTTGTGGAGAGAAATCGGGAAAACTACGGGATTGATTTACAAAAGAACATCCAAGAACAATCCTTACTGAAGCCTTCATCAAAATCAGAACAATATTTGCCGCAGCTACAAGAAAGAAGCACGTCTAAGTCTGTTGAAATTCAAGAATATGAAACAAAACTTCGCATGTAAGTTTCTTCTTGAAAAATATGTTATCTGTGTATCAAAGTAATAAATCAGGATCACCATTATTAACCTCTTCATATTATAAAGATATACAATCATTTACTTATGTGTGATAAAAACTCAACACACTTTTTCATTAAACTGTCTTTCAAAAATGTGTTTAAAAAAAATAATTTGCCAAATTTCTTTCACCGCTTGTGAGGAGTGTAGGCCTACCTCTCTATATACAATACTCTTTATTTGCAAGTCCATTTTACTACATTTTTCCCTAACTACTGAAAGGGTTTGAATTTATTTAATAATAATTATAAGTTGATGTCCATTAAGTTCAAAGTAACATATAGAAAAATCTAAAGCTATCAGTACTAGAATATATGGGTTTAGTATGCAAAAGTTAATAGTTTATTAATCTCGTTCCCTAAGGCCGGCCCCGAAAAAAATTTTGCCCTGGGGCGTCGAGAAATGCACGGGCACGGGTACACCATACACAGGACAGGGCATGGCTAAAAGACGAAGCTGTCCTAAATTATGCCCAGAGGCAAGTCGTCGCCGAGCAAAACGTTCTGCACGTTTGTGATCACGTGACATTCCCTCCCCCTCATTATCCGGCCTGCTCTCTATTTCACTGTCTAACAGGTGGTTGTATTGTGTTTCATTTATTAATAATATTTCGTTCTACTATATTGTTTAGAGTGTGCAAAGACCATGTCTTCTGTGACTGTGGATTCGCCCACTGATAAAGAAAAACACTTTTTAGACTTGGATAGATTGGTTAAAATCCACCCGACCATCTATAACTGGTTACTTAAAAGCATCACAAACTTGGCGTTATGAGAATGGACAATCATAGCGAATTCGACAATAATTGAACATTTTGACTGAGTCGGCTCGGAACTTCCTTTCAGGTTTATGGGGTGTATCCATACCTCTGTTGTTAACATTGTGGTTCACGTTCCAAATTAACAAAAAGGTCTCATCTATTTCATCACGATAAACTTACCATCACTATATTGACACTGTGCTTACTAACATCTTCAGACCGAGTTCATTGACTGGGACAACGAAGAAAATTTGCTAAATTTTTTACTTTGTCGTGCCCCACCTCGTTCTGTGTGTGACAGCAGTAAGACAGTGCACCCCCTCCCCTCAGAGGACCCCCTACAGGGTAGCAGCCCGCCTCACCGATTCTGTCTGCGGCTGGCCTAAAACTTGATAACTGACGAGTTCACATTAGATATGGTTTATTAGTTTGTATATAAGAGATTTTCTCTCTTATTTGAATTTGTCAAGCTTTATTATTTTGTAATTCCAGTATAAACAACTCAAGAACTGATAATGTAGTCTCACCCATGTTAAGCTTTGAAAGGTTGTTGTAAGGGAGCTATTAATAAACTTTTTTGTGCCTCAATCATAATAAAATACCAATAGAGTGGTTATTAATAAAAGTAAAACTACAGTAAATAAGAATTTCGTTCATAAAATTTTATCTAATATATCAAAGGGGTTAGCTAGTTAGATGTCAATACTATATACTTAACTCATTTTATCTTGTATAAAACCTTTCTTTATCTATGTTTCAGGACTGGCTGGATCAAGGACTCAGAAGGAAAGTGGATTAAAGATCCAGATGTTGAATTTGACAGTGATGAGGATGAGCCTCCTCCCCCTCCTTGAGGGAAAAAATTAATTCATAATGTTTATTTTCTTTAACTCGATTACTTTTCCATTAAATTTTTATTAGAATTATTATACTGCAGTATGAGATTTTAATTACAAACGAATTCATTAGCGTAAGCGATCACAGGGAAAAGGAAGCATAGAAGTAAAAGTAAAACACATGGATAGAGGATAAATATATTTATTTTTAAATTCTGCCATAGACATACACTGTGGTGTGGACATTGGAGTAATGTAGTTGCCATAAGTACACATTTTGTGCTTCACTACCTACATCTTGGGTGACATTTCTTCGAGTCCTTGTTCTACACTAACACTCAGAAATGATACATCTACCGACTACTCACAATCCACAGCAATAATAGCAATAGAAAAACGAAACAATCCAACATAAATATAAACAGTTAATAATGATCAGGCTGACCCAGTCTTACCAGTTGCTGTTGCTATCCGTAATCCTACCTTAATGTTAACAAAATAACAATTACCACTGAAATAAACAAACATCATAGTCATGATCAGGAGAGGGACCGAAATACTGCAAGTAAATAATATATATAGAAAAAAAAACACTATTGTGCACAAACATGACTTCTCTTTGCTTGGCACAAAACTTTTTAAAATAACAAAATTTATATCCTAAACTATAACTAATGTAAACACACAAGTGACAGCCTTAGTTATCAAGATCACAGATCTACACAGGAATGGATGCAGCATATTCAAAACAAATAAATCAAAGAATAAACAACCACCCCAAATATCTGGTTGCCATTATTGTTCACTGCTTAAAATAATAATCTGTCATCAAAGTACAAATGAGTCATGGAAACAACTCATTTGATGAGTATTGTGAGCTTATATGTATTGAGGGTCCAATATTAATGAATGCTGCACACATACCAGCACATACCTTCAACAATTGGTCGCTGCGTATCATATTGAGATACTAATAAAGACAAAAACGTATACATGATGCAAAATCAAACATCTCAGGTGAGAAAAGGTAAATGTTCGACAAATTTGACTGTAGCACCTTACATGAAAATAGTGAAATGTGGTGGATGGTGAGATTAAAAACATTTTACGAGATTTAAATTAAATAATATATGATTATACACTTAAAATTTGTTCAAATTTATCTAATAGAGTTTGTTATGAAATGAAATGTTGAATGAATTGGAATGTCAATAATTTACAAAACATAATCTTTATTTTCAACCAAAAAAAGCTGTGAATATGACATATTATCAAAATATAAATTGTTGCCATAAATTTTTCAGTTAAATTTTAGGGAATTTTTTTGTAAATTTGTTGATTGTATATTGTGCCACAGCTTTGAAAATTAGTCTGCTTACAGACAAAAACTCACTCTAATATAGAGCAACCTCTAGCCACTACCTATCATATTTACTGAGGTAATAAATATAACAGGGCAATAAATATTACTAATAAAGTAACAATAAAAAAAGTGACAGCGACAAGCAAACATAAATGCTATATTTGTCATTACTTCTCGCATGATCAAATTAAAAGTATCCAACAACGGTCTTACAAGTTGTATATATCCACATAATTTGTTTAATTTTATATTTCGAATCCTGGAAAGTAAAACTTATTTCAAGTAAGTAAAAAAGAAATAAATAATAATAAAACAAAATAAAAGTAGTCAATAGTTAAAACTTTGACACGATAACCCGTCAAAATATGAAATATAAAAGTTAAAACAAGAACCAGGACCAGAAAACATTCCAGGCTCCGGTTGAACTTGAGCTGTGCGTTTTACAACTCACAGCCCAAGTCAAGATTTTTAAAATAATTTTCAACAGCGACACCCTCATAGGTGAACAAAACATACAGAACATAGGAAGCTTGAAATAACTCAGGGGCAATTGAAACTTAAATGTCATAACAATACCCAGCTAATGTAACCATTCCTTAAGATATCTAAAGCTTTAACATGGATTCAGGAGACTTTGTACTGCCACCAAGCAAAGAGGAGTCGGATGGGGGGGATGGCAGACTGGTAGAAGGGGCCGCTGGCCACACGCTGGCCTCAGCTCGGGAATTTGGAGTAGAAGGCGAAGGTGAGGTCGTAGTTGTGCAAGTGGCAGTACTGTGTGTCCTGACGACGCAGAGTCTCTCCCACCGCAGGGATCTGCTGCAGCGCTTCAGGAAACTCTGCGGCGACAGACTCCTGCAAACATGACAGGAACTCTAGATAAGCAGACAAGCTCAAAAACATAATAAAATCATTCGTATATTTAGCCTTACATCAAATAAAAAATTATGACCACAAACAACCAGTCCGGTAGCTTAGGGATAACCCTCTGGCTCAGTAAGTCAAACGTTGCTAGATCGAAACCAGTGGCCTTTGTGTGTAACACCACTACAATACCTCGCTCTTTTTAATTCACCGAACAGGCCCTCGGCCTATGGTGATAGGCGTTGAGGTTTTAAAAAATAAACAAATATACAAGTTTCATGATGATTAGCTCTCGGATCACCAAATAATACTAGAAAGGTTTAAAAATCATCTCTAATGTCAGTTGATCCTGTAGCAATAAAAGCAACTACAAGTGTTAGAAGCTCAATTATCAATTGTAAAAATAATTTCCCCATATTGGAAAAAGTTATCACAAATATATTGACTACAAAAAAACAAAATATTTTTTATAAATTTCAAATGTCCAATTTGGGAAAGTTCTACAAAGCCTGGAAGTTTGAAACTGTGGTTGCTTTTATAACTATGGGATCACCTTTCTCCAATCTTCTTTCATACAGGCTTATACCAAAAAATATAATATAATAGAAGTTGTTTGTTTAACTTGTGCAACTCAAAGGGCACAGATGAACAGTTAATACAGAGAATTACAATGCGTGGCAAGGAATAACGGCCAATTAAAAAAATTAAGCTATTACCACAAATTTATTAAAATTCATTTTTAAAATCATTGAAAATGGAATAACCTGATATAAGGTATGCCAATAAATTTACCCTCAAACCCACCATTGTGACAGATTCCACTAAATAACAAAAAAACTGGGCACTGTTAATAAACATATACAAGAGGAAATGTTGCTACAAATAGCAAAAAACTCTTACCTTATTAGCAAAAATAGTGATGACAACTTTTCCGGGACGGAAGGTATTGACGACACGATTAATTATATCCTTGTACGAAGCTTGGGGCATGTTGGTTTCAAAACTGACGTAAGAGAAGTCTTTCTCCGGGGTGATGTGGATGGTCATGTAGCATCCCTGGAAACAATAAATTAAATTTTAACATATCAATCACATATAGGCAAAACACCTTGTGACTTGAGTCATGAACAGGTTTTAAAAATCACCATTTTCTGCACACTAAATTATATAAGTACAGATTGTTCAAAATAAAATATTGTCTTGAAGCCCAGAAGAAAGAATAATTTTTTTACTGATATAGTAAAAAAATTACAGCACCTGCCAATAAAAATTGACTCAGTTTTTGCAAATATCGAGTATAAGTCTGATCCCAAGGATTCCTACTTAAAGACTTGAGTTACCACCAAATTACGAAATATGATGTTTTACAACTGAACCGTACCGAAAACTGAGGTACAAAACTTTGTACCGAACCGACATAAAAATTGTTTGTACCGCTGACTCCTAATGAGAATATGAATTGTATTTTAAATAAATACTATCTATTTATTCCCTCTAATGTGTTCCCACATCTTACGTTGATACAAATCTTAAGGTTTTTTGGCATAGTTAAAATTCGTAAAAAAGTATGAAACCTTAAAAGAGATATAATTTAATTGACTGCTATTGAAAAATCCCTCTGTTCCACACTAAGTGAAATCCTACTAGAGTCACAGTAATGTATTAAAAGGTATATTATTACATTGACTGCCACACAAGCCAAATATGTTCATAATACTTTATGTCAAATAGCACTCATAAGGAATTCGGAAGTTGACTTCTACATCATGCACCTATTACAATGAATCCTATAATTGAAAATCACTTTAATAATAGAAAAAAACCTAGGGGGGAAGGGACTTCATAACCACCACGTATCATTATTTTCAAAATGCTGCCATTTTGTACTGGTTTGAGGTAGAGACCCCCAATTCTTTCCAATCGTCTTCAAATTATAAGACATTTAAAATGTGGTACATATCAATGGGTCTTTATATTTGAAAATGTTGGGTTGTCCCCAAAATCCCCTATTTTTGTGGGGCACTCAAAATGTTCAATATCCTCAAAAGATTATTTGGATTAAGCTTGTATGGTTTCAAAGGTTATTTATTTCTTCTAACAAATAAAAAAAATAATAGGGGGAGGGGGCTTTATAATCACCCTGTATACCGATTATTATGTGGTCTATCTGCCACTTGACCAAAACCTGGAGTAACAGTCAATGTTTATTGTCAATGGCTTTATCGATGCTGAAAAATAACTAGTTAAAAAAAAGTAACACTCAATTTCTGTTATCAAATCATTTCTAAAGATTACATTTTTATAGATTAAAATATAAATTCAAATAATTGGAAATACGCAATTTACGACTATATTGTACTTAGCACATGTTAGATAAGCTATCTTGTATATTACTATATGTCATGCCTCCAGTGATTGTAACATTTATCTTATATGATAATGAACAAAGAAAAAATATAAATAGCTTTTCTTCAATAACGAGACTTACATTCTTCGCTATCCCATTCATGGAGTAGCCGCACGGCTCAAACAGGTAGTCGTCAATGACCATCTGTGGGATAATCAGGTGGATACCGGACTTCTGTGGAAAGATGAAAAACAGAATTAACTAAGGAACAGTAGCCTAATAAAATAATAGTTTAAAACAAACAAAGAGTGGCAAAGTTCTTTAGATTAAAACCTCCAAACAACATATTAGAGCATTCTAATATCACTTCTAAGTTTGTAACGAAACTTTGTCTTGAACGCTATAATTGACCTATAAAATAACACCAAGTTCAAGGTTTCCAGACACAAAAAGTTTCAGAATTATTTAAATTTAACATTGATCTTATGTAAATAGGTTAAATGAATGCTTAGTAGCTTAATACTGCAGACTCTAAATGCCCATGCACATTACAGGTGCAAAATGTTTTTCCTACCTCACCTTAAAAAACCATGTTTGGGCACTAACATGGGTGTGGTCAAACATCTAGGCTATCCATTAGCAACAGGTGTACTAGTGCCTTACGCATCTACTTCAGGAAGCAACAAGACTAGCTAAATACAAAAATTGTTTACAGCAATGGTTCCGTGGAGGCTAACAACTTTGTCTATTTACAGAGAGAAATTTTTTCAGCTAATAGCATGAAAGAATTTGAGGGGATGCTTTATTGTGTGTGTGTGTGTGTGTGTGAGGATGTATTTCCATTTAGTGTAATTTCATCCTTCCCTTACCATCTGTAAAAACTCTTAAAATAAAAACAGTTTTTTTCATTTGAATTTTTTTTTTAATTACACACATTACATTTCTTTAAATGCAACTAATATTTTTTGATCCGTCAATATTAACGGTTCATTTATTTCAAATTCTCAATTTCTGAAATATTGATATATTGAGGCTCATTCTCGCACACGGGCATTATTTTTCCTAGCAAGATTTTTTTTTCACGTTATTGATGCATTAGTTTTCTTAAGTTATACAAGTGTACATTTGTTTTGCAAAATAAATCTTATGTTTAATTGATTTTGTGTAGTGTTCTAAGGTGGCAGACCTGGGTAGCATCTGTGGCGGAGGAGGAACCCTGCTGTGTGAAGACCTTCATGACCTCAGGATCGAGGTCGGTCATGAGGACCTCGAGGGTCTGGTCGGGTGCCCGGGAGCGGGTGTGTCTAGAGGTGGGGTTGAGGGTGTAGAGGTACCAGCAGTCCCGTGCGGGTGACCCGAGACAGTAGGCCGTGCCTCCTGCAACATCACCGGCTGGTGTTGTTACTGCGTCAGAACACGATAAAAAACATATTTTATTTCAGAGATTCTTGTCGATTTTACTTCTTAACTTTATAGAACAGAAGTTTATAAACACTTGGATTCTAACATGTCAACTCACATTAAACTTTTCAATTTCTTGACTAATCTTAAGTTTTAAGAGAATTTTCTCAACCTGTTTTTTTATTTTCTTGACCTCAAAAAAGGACATAATGATTAAAACTATAATTAATTATAGTTTTTTATGATGGTATGCAGTGTAGAGTCACGTAACGCTACAAAACACGCTTAAAAAAGTTTGGTATCACCTGGGGGGGTGGGGGAGGGGTTATGTCCCCAAAAAATTCCAAAAATTATTTTAACTTGTTAATTTTAGAAATTGGATGGTTTTTTAAAATAATGAATCTATATAGGATATTTAAATAAACAACAAAGCATATGTAGTCTTATTAAATGTATTTTTTATGTTTGACTAAAGGGAGAAAGTATTTTTGTCAGTCCTCTGATACTGTTTATTTCCATTCAGCCTTACATGGAATTTTCTGAAAAACTTCTTTTTAACAAATATTATTCATTCATTTCAGGTGATTTTAACAGTACATTGTCCTTTCAATGTCTTCCTTTACTCTGATGCATTTCTTTCACAATTATTCTAATAATTTTTGTGGTGGAACAAATTTGTTGGTATCTTTCCTTACAAAATTAATACTACCAAAATTGTCTTTTCAAATGGATAAATAGAAATAAAATTTAAATGCTCTTGTATAATATTAATGAATCAGTCTCATTAAAATCAGAATCAATGAACCAAATCCATTATCTTATCTTCTGTCAAAAATTGGGTAATTTATGGTGTGATAAGAACTCTCTTGGGGTTATCTAATTCCATTAATAGATATAACTTGGACTTTTTGAACTGGACAATGATAATGAATTAACAGATTATTTCAACTTTACCATTAGCGAAAAACGAATCCAAAAATGCAACTTCCTTTTCAAAACTGCGATGAGGATTCTTCTGAAGATCAGGACGTTTAAAGTTCTTTCGTGAATAAAACACATCCTGTAAAATAACAAATAATTTATAAATACTTTCTGCATTCTAACTTATAACATTTTTATATAATGAAAAGTTAATCAAGTAAAAATTTGTAGTTTATTATGTTTTAGTACAGTAGAAACATTCTTACAAAACTATAAATCAACAAACTTTACTACATACAATATATTCAAGCTGGTTTAACACATTAGCCTCGCCATTTATAAGCAATGTGCCAGACCCAGCCAGGTCTAGCAATTTAAATTGATGAATTTGTAGACTTTTAGAAAAACCTACATAATAAGATTTGTAATTTACAACCACTTTCAGTATAATTTCACTTATATTTTTAGGTTTCAATTTTGCAAAAGCAATGCTCTGTTAAAGTATATAAAAACTAGTTTTTTATTTTTAAAGTGTATTACTTATTTTATAAAAAAAACATTAAAAAACTAAGACTTTTAAAAATATTTAAAAAAATTAATTTTATTAATTTTACATTTAAAAAAATTTAAACAATGAATTCTACCTAATAAAGCGTAGTAAAATTAATTCTATACACAAAAACATGATTTTGTTCAAAAATTATTTAATATATATATATATATAATTTTTTTCCTTACACGTAACACGATGCGCTTTTTCAAGAAAAGCATAATGGACATAGAACAGAAGCTCTGTTTTACTTTTCGAAATCATCCTGAATAAACTTACAGTTATAAAACTTAAAATTGTATAATATACATTGAAAATTAAGAGTTTTAAACACAACAAGCACTATGCTTAGCTAAATCACTAGTATCCCAATTGTTTACAACCTCTTACTAAACCAAAATAGACCTCGATCTCATCCGCTGTTATTACTACTAGTCAGCTGACACTTGTGCCAACATAAAAACAACGTCATAGAATAATTTTGGTAAAACAAACAGTATAGATATAACTTGAAAATCAGATTGCTGCAAAGACAGCACTAGTAGAAACCACAAGAATATCTCATCTCAAGATCTACTATATAATTTATTGTTTTTAAGTTATAATTTAATAAAAATACAAAATTATTACTAGATTTCAATTGCGAATGGATGCTGCTACAATCTAGCGGGTTATCTGACAACTACGTCAAACTACGCATACACAGAATGTTGTTGACCACGAGTAATTTCCGTATATCTAGGAACGGTCAGATGGGATCCGTACGGGTATCTATCGTAAGTCCAGGCCAATGGGTTAAAACAAAGAATAAATCTTTGGTTAATACCAAAGATTTATTAAAACTGGGATAGCGCCAATTCACAATTTGGCCTACTTCTTTTTCACGTATCTATTGGCGCAAAAGGTTAAATGTTCCATATCATTGGATGTTCTATATTTAAATAAAGTATGGTAAGAAAAAAGGATTTTAACAAATTGGCTACTGCTTCGTAATTTATCAAAGAATTTGATTTGAGTGTACAACATATTTTGCTAATATTAATAATATAGATCTAACATATTAAAACAACATTTCGAAACTTTTAAATTTAATTTTTATTAAATTTATGCCTACTTTATAGTAAAATTTAAATTAAGTTGCAAATATTTTAAATAACTTTTAAATATAGCTAAGGTTTTTAATTAAAGATGACTTGAAATAAGCAGGGATTAGAGATAGAGACAAATAGTTATATGCTGACCAAAGAATAAATATTTATGACATCATTTTTCTACTAAATTGTGGTGAAAAATATTTTCGAACAGGTAAAAAAAAATCTTACTCAGAAGTGAGTGTTACATGAAGAGGGGAGTATTTAGAGAAATTGTGCCAGACTTTATGCGGAAGACTCTAATTATAGGCTAGGCTATGTTTAGTGGGGCAAAATGCCACACCAAATCCCAGACTTGTCATTACCTTAGTTGATGTGTGGGAAATTGGCGCAAGACAGTGCGTTAACAACTGAGGTCACTGATCCTACGCAATGCTATTCTCAGACAACCGACAGGTGCACAACAATGCGACCGCAGATGTCCAAAACAAGAAAGCGACTGATGTGGGTACCTAACATCATTGTATAGATTGTATGATATATCCGCTAATGTTGTTTATTTGTTACCCATATGTCATTGTTTCATGCAAGCTTCCTGAGTTACTTGTTTAAGATAACAATTCTTTTTTTGAACATTTTTAGACCTTCAAAATGACATATTTTATAAGATTATCGGATCAAAAATGTGGCTTTGAGAAATAATTTTCTGTAGTATACAATTTTTTTTCTTATTTCAAAACATCACATAGGTTACATGAAAAAGGTCTGTTATTAATCCACGTTCCCGAAATTTCAGCTCAAATGCATAATTAGTTTTCCCACACTCCTTGCATGAAAACCCCCAAGTTTCCAAATTAATTATCCAGCAACTCAAAAAGTTTTTACTAAATACTTAAAAAAATTATTCCAAAGGATATTAATAAACGGTAAAATTAAGTTTTTTAAGGTTTGTCAATTTTTTGCTTGCACCACGCTTGAGCTGAAATTTTAACAAAAAATACAAAGAAAAAACTGAATCTCATCATGATTATTTAGCATTAATTTAGAATCAGATAAGTAAATAATTTGTATAGTTTTTGAAATTTGTTAACAGATAACAGGATAACATTTTAATGTAGCATGGTTTTGAAATAGCTTGAAAATCAATGATCAATGAAAACAAAATAATATAGTATCGATTTTAACTTTTGACAGCTGATAAAAATCAAATAATTTCCCATTAAATAATTTTTTAATCACATGTTATATAAAAATTAGAAAAATGGCTTATATTGTTCTAAACTGGGTCTTTTAGAGCTCATTATTTTATTTTTATTTTGTGCAGGACAGAGTAAAGTAAACAACTTTTGGCATTTTATAATGATATGTTTTAATATATATTATAAATAATAATATATATTGACATATAACGTAAAAATATCATAATTCCTAGAAATGGACAGAAAAAAAACATTGTTACTTTCACATTTTCCCATATGGCAATTAATTACAATAATCATTAGCATTAAAAATTTATTTTGAAAATGGATTAATATTTAATACTCCTATTAAAATTATGTAATCGTACTCTATGTAAAAGTAAACAAGTTGATTGCAATTGACACATGTGCTTAATCCAGCTGTCACGCAGCCTGATGACGTAAACATATGATCAGCTAGTGAACATCAGGACTGCCAACTATTCTGAGTATTAAGAAGACAAACAAGTCAAACCGTCTATTATTCAGTGTGTCTATTATTCACTGGTACTAGTTTACCTGGTTCAAAAAGGTTGATTGTTGTCTGATTGTGTGATGTATTAGCATGTTTAATTTCAATTTTTCAATAGATTTTATGGCAGCGTAATTGAATATGGAACTGTAGTATTAGTTAAAACATACATTTTTTCTCAACCCTAAGGTATTTTCAATTAAAAGTAATATTTTTTGATGAGTTAAAAAATTAGTTAACTGTTAATATTTTCTTTTTTTTAAAGAATAATACTTTTATCAATAAACAGAAAATTTATATCCATGGAAGATAGAACATTTTTCCCACGAATACCATAAAATATGGATATACGATTCTGAAACACCAAAATTACTGAGACTTCTATAACTCCCTTCCTTCCTGGAAATCATTAAAAACGGAAAACTTATATTTTACATTCAAAACATTCAAAAAATATTACCAAGAAAAAATCTCAAAATTATCTATCTTTCAAAATAAATGGTGTCAGTTCTGACACGTGTATGTATATTCTAACTTGAAAACTTTCTAAAAATCATATAGTTTCTAATGACTCTCAAAAATATGTTACTGTATATAGAATTTACTAAAAAATTATTTTTTATGTACACTTTAAGAAGTAAAACAAATTGTGAGCATTAGTACAGTACTCCCAAGTAACAGTAGCAATATATTATAGTATTGGAATTTATTTGGTGAAATAACTAAAGGGTACACAAAACTTTATAGAAAAAAGAATGGATTTAATTTTTCATATTCCCTATAACATTGGGCACCCTTATATAACGTAAGGTGCGTTTTAAAGCCAATATGGTTAACAACTTTACTGTACTTAACTGTACCGCACTTAACTGTAACTTAACTGTCTTTACTGTATGACATATCTATATCGGTCACACTTAAAAAAACGTTTACCTTTTTTTAGTCAAATATCTTGTAAGAATCATATAGACGGCATACACAAAAAAATCACTATCTCCCAGAGACACCTTAGTTTCAGAGAACCTTAACAAAATGCTTAGCAACGTGTACCCCATCGGGTACACGACACGCTTTAGTAATCAACGACATGTACACCATTGGGTACACGTAGTTGTGAACGTCTAAAAAAATCAATCAATACTAGCTGAGCTTGTGTCTTCATGGTTTGCATGAGTTACAACAACTCCGTTTTGTGCGGAAATCTGTAAAGGTATTCCTGCACAGGTCACGTTACTGGTTATAAAACGGAGCGGACAGAACTGACACTAACCTCAACTTCATTGAACCCTGCATACTTCTCGACGAGCAGCATGAGCGCGCCCAAGCACTGCAGAGGGGTTGTCGTGCCACACGTCTTCAGGATGAAGCGGCGGCGCGACACAAACATGCTGCTCTCACTGCAACAAACAACACTATTATTACCAACGGACAAAACATTATTATCACTCACAGAACTGTATTTGTATATAGAAAAATATTCATAAATTAGCCTAATATAAATAACATAGTAATGAGAAAATAGCTAATGAATTCGTGAATACAGAAGGAGTAACAGTGAGGAAAATGTATAGAGGAACACATGTAAACAAAATGTTATTTACAATACTCACGTAAAACCTCAACAACTCGACAGTCAATAGCTGACACAACACCTTTATTTTACAGTTCTAGTGTGTTTGATTTTTCAAGGTCATATGACGAGCTAAGATGGACGGTCTATCTATTGCGCACCTTTAGACTGTTTCAAGGTCAAAGATCTAGACATAGTTGGTATGGGGTAGTTCGCTATCATTTCCTTATTCACGGAAGAACTTTGCATCATTAGAAAAAAAATTATCAATTAAACATTTTTTATTCAGAACACATATTTCTAATTCTTGAATATTTGACATTTCTTCAAAGACTGTTTACTCAGCACACAGGATTGTACTGTAATAAATTTATATGTGAAATTTGAGTCTGTTATGTATTAACCCTCTCATTGCCGGCCCATTTTATGATTTAGCAGAATAACATTAAAAAGTCCACAAAAAATACAGTCTGAAGGTTTTACATTATGTTTTATATATCAGTGTAAAGCTAAAATCACACAGAATGTAAAAAGCATAAATAAAAGTTATTCACCATCAGGGGATAATAGCTTCTGGTTGTCAAAAGTAAAAAAAAATTTTTTTTAATATTTTTCCCCTGAGCAGTATTTTTACAAGTATATTCACAAACACAATAACATTTCCAAAATAGCCAAAAACGAGTAATTTATGCGGTAAATATAAAAGTTAGACGTGATTGAAAGCAGCGCTGCATAAATACACACGATCGTGCGTTTGGCACTCATAATAAGCATTATAAGCGCACGATCGTGTGGCGCGGCACTTGGAGGGTTAATTAACTGAAATTCACGAAAAATTGAAATGTTCTGGATACCTTGACAACGCCATTAACTCGACAACCTCTGGGTCCAAAGTGTCGAGTTAGTGAGGTTTTACTGTAATGTGTAGAGGAAATATACATGTATGTGTGTATGTGAGAGGCCGTGTAGGAACGTATATGTATTTAAGTTAGGATTCGACAAAATTGGTAGACATGCTGAGATTTTCGCAGCAGAAGTTTCAGCATGATACGACTCAGTAAGAATTAGAACTGTAAAAACAGCAATTGATAACTGCAGAATATTCTTATGGCACTAAGAAAGTGAGTGATACTTTTCACAGTGTTTTATAGCCTGAGGTTACATAATTATAAGGTATTTTTTAAAGTAGGGTGCTAGTTTCTTGTTCACTTCGACTACAAGTCCGTGGGTGGAACGTATCAAACATATCGTATAAGGGTAACATAAAGTGATAGGTGTCAAACACGTATTTGTTCAATAAATGCATACAACGTATAAAATTCTTTCGGTTACATACAGCTTTCAAAAAGTGGTTTGCATTCCTTCATCTAGGCCTAACATATTTAAAACTTTTTGTATTATTACTTTAGCTGTGCGAACCGCAGCGCTACCCACTAAGTCGCCGTGGATGCCCAGGGCGGTCGCCCTGCTCAACCCCCCTGCGGGTTTTGAAACACACCCATTCTTTTACACAGATTAGTGTTAGAAACAGTAAAAGCAATAAACTTTAGTTTTTACATTTACATAATTTTCCACACCATATCGTACATTTTGCGATTTCAGAAAAAATGGAGCAAGGACATCTTAAAACAAGAAACATTTTAAGTGCAGTAGATACAGTAATTTTTACTTCCACCGTATCTGACGAGATTGTAAAAACTATAAAAACAGATCTTGGGAAACAGTAACGTCTAACAGCTTCAAGATGACTAGCCTTCACGTGACAACTACTCTGCTTGTACTCCTCTTCTTATTTGAGGTAAAACCTGTTTCATACATTTTACAATTCTTAATAATTTATACAAAACGTATATGTTGACGAAAGACAAAATAATCTTACACCATCTCAAACTTTAATACAATACAATCCACTAACTTGAATTATTTACATACTCTAATAGCACAGAATAATGACATTGAAATTTCATTGTATATGAATAGTTAAATGTTAAGCCTTTCCCAAGAAAATAAATTTAAATAATTTAAAAAACATGGACACTTGATGTACATTGTCCTTTACAAGAGGCTGGTTTTCATCTAAACGTGTCATAAGTGACAGACTGAAATGAAAACTAATTTATACTGATGACATCCACGCTCTCCCTATTTTATTTCAAGGACTACCCATTAAAGTATGGTAATTTTTCGCATACTCTATCTTCAAGTGATGGTTTATTGATCATTTTCATCCATGAGTCAGAGAAGACAAACAGGAGGGCTACAATAAAATATTTTTTTTATTCATGAAGCATTTTTCAAACATTTTTCAGTAGGTGACAATGTTTCTTAAAATATAAAATACCGTACAATTTGTCAAGCTTGGTAGGATTTTGATAACTGGCCCATATTGATTGATCATGCAATCTTGTAATATGAATGAGTCTCTGAGAGGGTAAATGGATCAAATTAAAAATTGTTTTTTAAAAAAATTCTCTAATTCAAACATAAAAAAAATTATCACTACGGTCAATAATTACAAAGTTAGTTTGCATATAAAATACACATAGTGACAATCTTAATTCGTTAAAATAATATAGTACCTTTTTACTGAATTTAACAGATCTCAGGGCCACAAAAGTTCCCAATTGAAACTTGGCATTAACAGTTCCATAAACAAAGTTTACTGAAGCTTAGACGTATCTAGCTTTAGATGTCTCAAGATGGCATTCATTTTAATTTTTTCAAACCAAAACTTCTGAAATCTACAATAAATTATATATAAGAGGGGAAAATGCATAGCAGAGAAATTTAAGTTTGTCTTGAAAATAAATGGCATATTTTAAAAATTAACTAATAATCAACTTGGGACAAATTCAATGATCAAACTAACTTTCAGGGTTCTTCACTGATGAGGCTACCAGTCCACATAACCTTTGCAGAAGTTGTGAATGGAACAACCGACAAGAACCCAACGAAGAAGGAAGATGAGAGGACAATGAAAATGCAAGTTGGTTCGATCAAATGTAAAAACAAATGTACCGACGATGATTGGGACTGGTACGACTGGTTCGACGACAGCGATAGTGATGAATGTCAAACTGAATGTGTATTTATTTTTAGCGGGGAAAATAAGCAGGATATCCATGTAAGCAACACATTATTTAATGTAGTTGAAGTAGCTGACATTTATGAGAACAATACGGAGGCAGTAAAGAAAGGATAGTCTTCATACATTAATGCTCGATTCCACACGACACTGTATGCGTTGTCATATTGACATAACAATATCTCAGCTTAATTATTACCCAGACTAAATAAGTGTGTTGGTCAGTTTTAATAACAACATTTAATATAATTTTCTTAATTAAGTGAACGGTGTTTTTATGTGTGGATTAACAAAATCCATCCAAATGATTAGGGACCTGAGACAATAGAAAGTTTTTACGAAACGGTAAATTATTTGCCAAGGAGGTCATGATAACATTGACTAACCGGTCTTAATGGGAGCAACCAGTCCAATTCATTTGGACCCAAATTAAAAAAACAATTTACTGTATTCTTTTACAAAATTTGGCTCAACTAATTTTATTAGCTGTCTTCAGTGTATCTTAAAAACAATTATAATGATCCTGCACATTAAAACATTATCCGAAGTAAACAAATATTAATTAACATGAATTTTATTATGAACATCAATACATCAAAACTTTTTTACCCTGATCTGAAAAATAAAGTTTTTTATTTTTATAAAGTTTTTGTTTCATAAAAATTACAGAAAATAATTGCTTGTTACCCAAACAAGATCCCCTCAGTAAGTTAACAAGCTGTTTCAAGGCAATATTATGAAATAAAAATTAGCAATCGCAAAATAAATTACAACTGATGAATATGTGATTTGATAATAGTACAAAGAGAGTCTTATTTAAATTCAATTGAGAACCACTCTCACCAAACCAATTTATTCTAATTAATTTGCATTGTGTAACATTCAAATGGTGTTCTAGTATTTAAGATCATAGAGTTCTTGTAATGATTCATTTTGCGAGTTTTATAAAATTTTTAATATAAATATATCAAGTGTGTTTGTTTGTTTTATTTTATTCCTGTACAATACTTCATAAGTTTTATTCAAACTTTCAGACAGTAATTTCTATGATTATGTAGGTACGGTATCAGCATTGTTATAAAACATCTTTCATTATTCGTGTTCCTTACAATCAAAATTTAACAATATGTGATAGCATTTAAGACTCTTATGTTGTGAATTTTGAGTGAGCAATTACATCTTTTCTTTTCTTCTAACAAATGTAAATAAACATAATTCACTAACTGAGTATTTTTTACTGCTATCTCTCAGTTAATATCTACAGAGCGTTCAAAAAGTCTTAAAGTAATAAGGATGTGTAGGTTTGTAGGGTTTTGTAATGCTATTCAAAATATGGAAAATATTTTTCAAGTTACTTATTTTACGTTATACTCTAATTGTCTTGACCAATAAAGATAACGATAAGTCTCTCCTAATACTAATTCAAATCGTTGCTTTTTACAACAAAGTAGCATAGATAATACTCTGATTCTATGTTTAAATAGGAAGTAATATTACTGTTATTATAAGAAAGATGTTCTATAATTTTTTAACTTTCACACTGAGGACTGTATTCATAATTCACTTCTCTGGAAATTTTCTATCTAACCTAACCTACTAATTTGTTTATTTTTAACTCATTTTATTAATGTTTTCCAGTTGACCGTTAAATTCATTGTCAACTAAATTACTCGTACTTCACAATGATTGCATTTTGGTTTAGACTAAATGAAGTACTTGTAAGTATGCCATCATGTAGAGACTGAATATCAATTCTAAAGACAGAGACCTGATCTTTCAGGGTAATTTAACCTGAATACGAGTAAAGTGTGACTGTAATGAGTGTTTTTTATACTTTCTTTCAACTGGTGATTATGTAATATGTAACTATGACTGTCCATAGTATTAAGTCTTTACTGGTCTGGCGGAGGTACACGAAACTGTACTTATGCCTTACATTGGCAATTGGCCATCTACAGTACCTTAGTTGGTCTATGATAATGGTCAGTAAGCTAACCTAAGCTTAATAATACTGTTATTAAGAAAAAATAAAATAAAAACAAATAGAAAACTGATAGACATAGGCTGATAGATTAGATTACCATTTGAAATGGCGACCTACCAAGGTAATTTTAAGCCAAGTATGAATGAGATGTGAGTGCAAGATGATTGTGGCGCGATCTTGTAGTCTTGTTACTGATTAAGGGTAACATGTTCCTTAGACAGGACTGTTAATTAATAGCCCAACAGTCAATGACATATCTAAGGGACCTGAAGTTTAACGTGGAGTCCGAATCTCTGCCTTTGAATTAAGAAGTGGTCTAATAATGAGGATGATCGTTGCGGATTAACGTCCGCACTATTGAATACTACGTTAATCCACACAAGAGAACACTACACCCACTGACCATCGCTCAAAACTATCCACAATTTGTGACCTCAAAGTAGCTGCATTTCACGACAGGCCATGTTCCTAGTCTAATGACAAATGTATACATTGAAGATATAATAATATCTTCATCATATACAATAATTATATTATATTATTATTAGTATTATTTATACTAAACTAATAATACCCTCAACATCTTCAATAACATCACAACCCAGACAAGATAGGATGCTGTCTTGTCTGTAGTATGGTTCCTGTGATAATTTAGGTCCAATCACCTCATTAAAATTTGGTTTTACATTCTGTAATACCAAAACAATATATTTTACATAGATAGTCAGTGAATACATTTGATACGACATTATGTTCAGTTAATAGAATACCATACAGCAGAATAGAATATCTCATTATTAACAGCAAAATCTTATTCTAATATCGGGATTGTACCTAGCCTATATTTAAAAGCATCTGATAATGTCCATAATGCATTTTTAGTTTTTTTTTGTAACTAGTAGTTTCCTGTAACCCAATAACATTTAAATCCAAGGATGTAGCTAGTGGGTAGACCTCTATGGATAGTTACCTCTATCTTATGGCTTTCTCGCTAGTCACCAGCCATTTTAAATAATAAAAGTAAAATATACAGTCTGGCAAAAGGCTCTATTCAATATATAAAACAAAGACAAAAAATCTTCAAAAAAAGTTATGCAATTTTTAGTATGATTTCAACATTCTTGCCTCCTGAATTGATGCGTAGCCTTGAACCAATAGCTACCTTTTATACTACGTATGTATGCCAACTTGTTATGGAGGACTCCCCTAATTTTTTAGAGGCTTTTAAAATTAATATTGAATCCGAAAAATATGGCTGCCATTTTCAATATGGCGACAAATTGAAAATTTCTTATGGAATACCCTATATTTCATGGTGATTTTGGATAGAACAAGTAATTTTAAGATATTTTTACACTTGAAAATTTTGGCGTAAATGTAACCGGGTACATGCAAATTTGATAATCAGTAGTTTTCATGATGATTTTTAACAGAAGCTCGCAAACCGTTACATTTACGCTGTTCTATTGTTGTTCATATTGGAAAATGGTGGCCATATTTTTTGAATTCAAAATTAATTTTAAAATCCTCTAAAAAAATAAAGAGGAGTCCCCCATAAGAAGTTTGCTGTCATATGCATAGCATAAAAGTTAGCTATTGGTTCACTTTATGTGATAATGGTTTGAAACAAAAAATGTTTTTGAGCCATAGATCGCAAACAGTTACATTTACGCCAAAATTATCAAGAGTAAAAAAGTATTAAAATTACATGTTCTATCCAAAAACATCATAAAATATATGGTGTTCTTAGAAATTTTCAAGTTGTCGGCCATATTGGATAATGGCGGCCATATTTTATAAAGGGGGGTCCCAAAAGAAGTTTGCTGTCAAATGTATAGGATAAAAAATAGCTAGCTATTGGTTCACTTTAGGTGAGACACCCGGTATATCCAATTTATTATTCACTTTATTTACACTTTTTTATCATGAGCTCCTTTAAAAATTTACTGGGGGGTTTTCCCATTATTCATTTATTTTTTCAGAGGCTAGCTTAGATTGATAGACTATTTTACAAAATTAATAATTAATTTAAAAATAACAATACTGTTAATTATTAACAGTATTGCTATTTTTTAACGATTTTCTATTTTTATTTCAAAATTAAAAACAACTCGGGCCTACACATAGACCATTCTTAGGTTTTCATTTCCCAATAAGCCCAATTACTAATTATTTCCATACATTTTATACTGATTTCATGTTAGTATACAATCTTTATAATTAATTTTATTTGTATATTATGTAACATCATTATTGTTTAACTTTTCCAAAAACCACGAGTTTGGAAGCTATTTAGCTAAATATTTACCATAATAGCCTTAAAACAAGGTTCCTATGCACATTCATAAAAAATGGATTTCATTAATAACAATAATTAACCTCTTTTCACCAGCTAAACGTTTTCCAAGATAGAGCACGTTCCAGACTAAAGATTACAGAATATGGCTTGAGACTTACACGGTCATCTCTGTAACCTAGTTGATAAAGCGTTAACTAAGAAAACGCATTAATACAAGGAGCACCGTACTTCACTTCACTTCTACAACATGAGACTTGCAATGTGCATGGCTGTACTCTCGCTCTTCATGCTGACTGAGGTAAATAATGTTAGTTAGTGAAAAAGCCAAGAATGAATGAGAAACGAGTGTAAGGTGATTGTGGCACGATTTTGTAGTCTTATTACTGACTAAGGTGACATGTTCCTTTAAACTGTTAATTAATAGTCCAACGGTCAATGGCATATCGAAGGGACATACAGTTTAACGGGTAGTCCGAACCACTGTCTGTGCATTACAAATTGGTCCAATTTTGAGGAAGGTCTTTGCGGATTAACTTAGTATTCAATCGTGCGGACGTTAACCCACACAAGTAGCGGGATTACAGCTTGTTCCACAGTCCTCAGTCTTTACTTATCTGTACAAGGTGTTGATAACTTTAAATTTGAAGATTTCTTTGTATTCTTTCACAAACGATATAAACTGACAAGACTTAAAGTTTAATACTGCCAATCGTCCACTGAATGTTACCAATATTCTACTAGTATTTATATCAAACTTTAGTTTTACATATAGATTTATTTAAATTATTGAACTCCGCAAAAAATCATATTTTACAAAATATATATATATTTTTAATGTTAAATTAATTTTACTTTGTTCAACGATTATATGGTTTAAAGTACCTTTAAAAAATTATGAATAATGTCATAAAAAAAATCAAAATTGAACAAATTACCAAAAAGTAGTGTCATAGACTATTAATCACCCCAGGAACACAGAAACAACAATAGAATTTACCATTAGTTAGGCCTTTATATTACTCATTGTTTGTTACTTATTTTAATTTGTCAACTATAACTTGCAACATTTTAAAGTATGCTCTTAAATTCAGCATACTTTCTATTTAGATTTTTTAGTACAGTAGAACCCTCATAACTGGCCTAGGTTTTTCCGGCCCTTGGAATATCCGGGCGCTTCCTGGAAGAGATATCAAACTGTATTTCCCACGGCTTACGAATGCATAAAGTAAACACTAAGCGCTATAGCTTCCACTATTCCTTTTTTTGGAGAATGCTACACAGTTGAAAAAGAGTACTAGTTTTTAAGTCCGGATAAAAAAAAAATAAAAGTGCCGACTTTATCTAAAAAGAAAACCTAAAGATGTTATCCTACAAGATTATTAAAATAGTATATCTCTAGTGACAATCTGTGTGATCAGTGATCAAACTCACTAAACTACTAAACTTAACCATTTGAAATCAAGAGCCACTCATTTTTAGCTCTGCTGGAGAGAGTATTTTTTGCATTCGACTACGATATTGCTTTTTCCATTAAAATCATGCTTTGTATTTTTTTCAATAACAATCACAGAAGAGACCCTCCTCATTATGACTATATTTATCAATTGCATATTATTATTAGGTATAAATTATTGTTTTAAAAATAGTTTGCTTTGTCCGGCCAAAGGCTCAGTCCCAAGGTAGCCTATATGAGGGGTCCTACTGTATTACCAAATTACTAGTTCCTTGAAATACTTATTTTCTATTTCACCCTTTCCAGATTTTTCAAATTCCAAAAACAACATAGACAAAAGATATACAACCCCCACTATTTTGTTAAAAAAAGCTAAAAATATTGGATATGTTTTTGGTTTATATTCCAGTTTTGTTGGATCCCTCTTTGGCTGAGATTAATTTAATTTCATAGAGTTAGCAATTTAACGTAACTTGTTGGACGTATTATTTCAAATTAAGAAGAAAATATTTTTGCAATTTGATCTAAACCAAAATATACCTTACAGCTTTTACTGTGAGAGTCAATTTGGTATTTGCTATAAAGTTTTCAAATATGCTAAAAAAATTTATAAATTCAAGTAAACAAAATTTTAAGACATCTAGCAATATGATTTTTATTTTTAGGAGGTACTGACAGCAAAGTTACCACCAAAAGTCAACTTGGGCGCAGGACACAGGTGGAATCCTTCTAGTTTCTTCAGTGAGTATAAATCTGGTCAATGGAGCAGCAATGGACAATCGATTAGGGTTGAAAATTTTTTAATTAACAGTAACAAAATCGTTCGTGTAGGCCTATGTACTAAATGCACAACAACAGCAAAAACAAATGGCACCACTGGTGCAACAACAAAAGGAACCACTGAATCAACAACAAATGGAAACACTGAATCTACAACAAACGGAAACACTGAAGCAACAACAAAAGGAACCACTGAATCAACAACAAATGGAAACACTGAATCTACAACAAACGGAAACACTGAAGCAACAACAAAAGGAACCACTGAATCAACAACAAATGGAAACACTGAAGCAACAACAAAAGGAACCACTGGAGCAATGACAAATGAAACCACTGGAGCAACAGCAAACGAAAACACTGAAGCAACAACAAAAGGAACCACTAGAGCAATAATAAATGGAACCACTGGAGCAACAGCAAACGAAAACACTGAAGCAACAACAAAAGGAACCACTAGAGCAATAACAAATGGAACCACTGGAGCAAAAACAAATGGAACCACTGGAGCAACAACAAAAGGAACCACTGAATCAACAACAAATGGAAACACTGAAGCAACAACAAAAGGAACCACTGGAGCAATAACAAAAGGAACCACTGAATCAACAACAAATGGAACCACTGGAGCAACAACAAAAGGAACCACTGGAACAACAACAAATGGAAACACTGGAGCAACAACAAAAGGAACCACTGGAGCAATAAAAAATGGAACCACTGAATCAACAACAAATGGAACCACTGAATCTACAACAAAAGGAAACACTGAATCAACAACAAATGGAACCACTGGAGTAAAAACAAATGGAACCGCTAGAGCAATAAGAAATGGAACCACTGGAGCAACAACAAAAGGATCCACTGGAGCAACAACAAATGGAACCACTGGAGCAAAAACAAATGGAACCACTGGAGCAACAACAAATGGAACCACTGGAGCAAAAACAAATGGAACCACTGGAGAAACAACAAATGGAAACACTGGAGCAATAACAAATGGAACCACTGAAGCAAAAACAACTACAACAACAATTGATTATGACAATTTATAAAATTAATGAGATTTTTATGAAGGTTTATTTTAAATGTTTAAGTTAATAGAGTCAAAGTATATTACACTTCAATAACATCATAATCAAATAGTCTGATTAAAATATTGGCCTATACATATATATATTATTAAAAGAGTTTAGTTTTAAATTTTCTTATGACAAATAAACTATGATAATTAATATAGGCTAATTATTCTTAAAGCAATGCATGATAATTTACAATGTGACAACCAGAATTTAGATTGTTTCCTTTCCAAATACTTTTCCAAGTTTCAAATATGAGGTACCTTTAATTTTTATATTATATCTCATAATATATATATATATATATATCTTAAACAGGATGTATTCAGATCACTGAAGAAAGGAGTTTAGAATAAAAAAATTGTATACACAATCCTAATAATTACTTATTTGGTCTCTAATTATTAGTGCATCTAATAAATTAAAATCTGTTTTAAATTAGTATTATTCTCTCTGAACAATTACTAATATTCCAGAAACAAGATAATGCCAAAAAAAAACCAAGAAGTAACCTTTAATAAACTCTGAGATAAGATATTAATTGATTTTTTTCACTCGTAATGTTAAACATCTTAATTTATCAAACATTTCTAAAACCGTAGGAGACTGATACCTAAATACAATATCAAATTCAACAAAATTAAAATCCTTCACTTCAGCAAATTAATTATTTGGAAATCCTTTTTGCTATGTGGTTAGGATACAAAATCATACTGTTTATTTTAAAACTTTTGAAAATAAAGTAGACCAACTAGACATATTTACAAATCGATACCATTCAGTATTCTGTTGTTACACTCGACAACAGTTGTTGATGTTTTAGTTAAAGCATGAACAATGACCACCAAGAACTGCAAATCCTCACAGTGTTACCGACCAGATGATTGCTGGTTGCGTTAATCGTCTGTAATCATTTCAGCCCCGCAAGATGAGGCCACCAAGTGGTTTTGGAGAGTCACGACTACTTGCAATAGCAACCACAGACATACGTCACTACCTCACCACTCAAATTACACGATTATTAAGGTCCTGGAACACAGCCTTCCTGTGTTTACAAAAATATGACATATTTAGACAACCCTACCCACGGTAAAGAGATAAGTAAACTTTAAAAATTAATGTTTATTGTCAAACTATTCCCAACCACCTGTTCTATCTCAGATTGTTGAGGCTTAAAAAGTAATACCGTTTGTCTCATCAGGCAAGGGTAAAAAACAACTGATATACAATTTTTGATTTAGTTTTTAATAAAAAAATTTACAAAAAGTTTTATATATTGCCTTAATATGATATACAAACTTATTGAAATATTTTAAAAATGTTTAATATAATTTTTAAGTTGAAAATTCAGCACTGATCTTGGTTAACATTAAAAGTGGTGATAATATTTCCATACATAATTCAGGGGATTTACAGTTTCAGGTACAGAATAGATTTAATTACAGTAGTTGTACAGTAAAATGTCAACAAATATTTAGAAATAAAAATATTAATCAGTTTCATAAAAATACTCAGTGTATAACCTCATAAAAATTAAATATTAAAAAAAATTAAACTGACAAAAATAAAAACCCCAAACTCTAAACAATCCTTAGCAGCCCTATTGTCAGCTAATGTAGTTTTTCTTCCAATGGGATTCTTCTTATTGCTATGTGGTTAGGATACAAAATCATACTGTTTATTTTAAAACTTTTGAAAATAAAGTAGACCAACTAGACATATTTACAAATCGATACCATTCAGTATTCTGTTGTTACACTCGACAACAGTTGTTGATGTTTTAGTTAAAGCATGAACAATGACCACCAAGAACTGCAAATCCTCACAGTGTTACCGACCAGATGATTGCTGGTTGCGTTAATCGTCTGTAATCATTTCAGCCCCGCAAGATGAGGCCACCAAGTGGTTTTGGAGAGTCACGACTACTTGCAATAGCAACCACAGACATACGTCACCACTCAAATTACACGATTATTAAGGTCCTGGAACACAGCCTTCCTGTGTTTACAAAAATATGACATATTTAGACAACCCTACCCACGGTAAAGAGATAAGTAAACTTTAAAAATTAATGTTTATTGTCAAACTATTCCCAACCACCTGTTCTATCTCAGATTGTTGAGGCTTAAAAAGTAATACCGTTTGTCTCATCAGGCAAGGGTAAAAAACAACTGATATACAATTTTTGATTTAGTTTTTAATAAAAAAATTTACAAAAAGTTTTATATATTGCCTTAATATGATATACAAACTTATTGAAATATTTTAAAAATGTTTAATATAATTTTTAAGTTGAAAATTCAGCACTGATCTTGGTTAACATTAAAAGTGGTGATAATATTTCCATACATAATTCAGGGGATTTACAGTTTCAGGTACAGAATAGATTTAATTACAGTAGTTGTACAGTAAAATGTCAACAAATATTTAGAAATAAAAATTAGAAAATAGAAAAATAAATCAGTTTCATAAAAATACTCAGTGTATAACCTCTTTATTCTTTATAAAAATTAATAAAAAAATTAAACTGACAAAAATAAAAACCCCAAACTCTAAACAATCCTTAGCAGCCCTATTGTCAGCTAATGTAGTTTTTCTTCCAATGGGATTCTTCTTATTCACCTAATATTTTCTAGACTAGCTAATCTTTTTAACCATTGTACTGCACATGAATATTAGTTTGTTCTTAGTAAAAATGTTTTATACTTTATACTTTTAACTGAAATGGCGACCTTTTTAGTAATTCGAAAAAAAGCATAGTTTTACTATTGCCTAAAGAAGGAATAATTACCGAGAATCACTATATAATTATTTTAATTGTTAGAAAAAAATTTTACGGAATCATTTTTTTGTTAAGTGTAGTTAAAACTTGAATTACACATTAAAACTTGATCATATTTAAATTTTCAAATTAAAACACACTCAATTTGGTTTTCAATGATTAAAAGTAAATGCTTTTTGAATAAATCACCAGTTCCAAGACATTGTTACACAAAAGCAAGTGTGTCAAAGAAGAAAATTCTGAGCCACGTTGCAATAAAATCCTACAAAAGATAATTGCCGATCAGTGGCAAGTGAGCGTTTTTCATAGAAAGATAACTGGGACAATTATAGCTCCGAGCAGACTGGACCTGATAGCCTATTAACAAGGACTCTTATCTTGTTGTATAACCAAGTATGGCTGACACTTACATCACCAATCAGCTGTTACTGAACTCTGCTGAACCGTACTAAACTCTCATCCTCCTCAGTCCCACCAGAAAAAGGTTTTCATTTATATCTCAAGTGAAACTAAATTATCCAAGATTTGATTAAACTTTTACTAAACACTTCATTAAAGTTTGATTAGAAGTAAAGTTACAGAAAATTTTGCTTAGTTTTTCAAAACATGCTGTACGATTTTCATCCAGTACTTTGAACTGATAAAATTCATTTTATGAAACAAATAGTAATTAATCAATATACAGTTCTAATATATTCCATAATATGTGCATACCAAAACATTCTCCCACGATTATAAGAGGAAATACAATACTTAACTCTATGACACTGATTCCAGGTCAGTTAAAAAAACTGTCTAAAAATTACAAAGCATGAAAATGAATTGGCTTGCAATATAAAGCAAGCTTCAAATTGAAAGTCGCTAGTTCAATGACCGTCTGGATCCAGCTGCCTTTGATTACTGGGCTATTAATTAATGATTATGATAAATTAAAAGGCTTCCCTTTAAAAGAATCAAAGCTATGAATACTCCTTTGCTCACATTCAGGATAAAATAATCTGAAAAATTTGGATACCTCAAAATATGATTAGCTGACATTGTACCGGTATTGATAACACTCAAGCTTCCATTTAGAATATCACAAATTTTCCAAGCCAAACCTATTTTAATAATATATATAATAGAGTTACAGCTTTTATATAAGTTATTCATATATTGACTAAATAGATAAATAGGCTTCAAACCTAACGTCAATCAATCCTCAAAATTTTATTCGGATGAAATTTTATTCCATTTTTAAATCCTTTTTGTCAAACATATTTATTCACCACTTGCCTTTGTTAAATCTTGATAAAAACACTTTCACAAAACATTTACACATACAATAATTGTTGATCAGCCTACATACTCCTACATAAATTCCCGCAGACTGGTTTTTACCCTTGGATAAAAAATGAATATTTTAATTGTGAATGGATGTCTCTGTGTTGCATGCCATGTGAATGATATACAACAAGTACAAGTATGTTTGAGAGAAAGGATATGAAAATGGGAATATAGTGCCAAAACTATAGTCAACTGTATAAAATTTTGATGATTGATTGGCGACAGGTTTATAGCCTCTATCTATTTAGTTTTATATAAGATCATAGGGGAGCGCGCTGGTCTAGGAGTTTGGGCTTTGGTACCCAAGGTCCCGGGTTTAAATCCCAATCACCAATGGCTTTTCGCTATGTGATAATGCTGCAACCCAGGCAGCGGTGCGCAAAAAGCCGCTACGGTTGAAGTGCCTAGGGAGTAATCCGCCCCTTCAAATAAAAAAAGGTCATCGTAAAATAATAACTGCCTTCGAGGCACATCTCAACAATAAAAATATAAGCAAATTATAGCCACAAATATTACATAAGACCTTTTCTACCCTTTATTAACTCTTTTATCAAGACTTGTTCTGCAACAATAGTAATGAAAAACCCTCCAAAGCAAAGTTTTTCGAGTGACAAAACCCTCCTCTATATTAACAAAAGTTTGTCTGTCACAGTTAAGAGAGTTTCAAAAGAGGACAAACTAATTCATGATCCTTCTGTCGGAACTTTAGCAAAGCTCAAGTCAGTCGAGGGAACCACAAAGGGGTTATAAACATTTAACACAGCTTCAGACGAAATCTTTGTCCCTCGTCCCCAGAGGTTACCCATTAATGATGCAAACGTACGACCCCAGAGTCTTCTGAATAGTATATAATTTGCAGTACCAGCCTTCTTACAAGCCACGCACAGTACTCTTGCCTTATACTAAATTTAACATCATACAGTTGCCTTTGTAACTTTTTCCGACATGCTCTTCCAATGAATTAAAAATTTAAGATTGCTACGACTGTTACTACCTGGTTTCTAGAGTTTAGTATCATAGTGAATGAATTTCACTGGCACTGGCCTGAATTTTAATACTTTTTTCCCGCTAGTTCAGTTTTTGTATTGAAATTTTTACAAAATTATGAAATACTAAAACCACATAAATGGACAAATCAGTATGTATATCATGACATCACAGTGTTACTTGGTCCAACACTGTTAAGCCACCTGAGGCTTTCACTTGCACTTGAGTGTTGTATATGCATGACACACTGAGTAGCTTATAAGTGTAACGTCCCTCTTTAATCCACCCATTAATATTTTTTTAAATTTTGAGAAATAAAAAATAAGCGACTTAAATATCTATCTACGAGCTTGAGTTTAGACATATCAATATATTGTTGACTATAAAATCCTATGGTTGTAAAACTGTGATAATATTTATTGCAGAGTATTTTACTACTAGGATTATACCTGTATAAAATTTCCATGCAGTTTAATTTGTTTGTCGTATTTAAAAAACCTTTGTTAGTCTAAGTTGGAATAAGTATCAATTCGGATAGCATCAGGTAAAGATTTGTATTTCCTCTTATAATCATAGGGAATGTAATTTTTTTAAGATTAGATTAGATTAGATCATTGAAATGGCAACCATACTACAATGTAGGTATTTTAAGCCAAAAATGAATGAGGATTGAGCGTAAGATGATTGTGGTGCGATCTTGTAGTCTTGTTACTGACTAAGGCTGACATGTTCCTTAGACAGGACTGTTAATTAATAGCCCAACAGTCAATGGCAACTAACGGACCTACAGTTTAAAGTGGAATCCGAACCAAGGCCTCTGAATTATGAATTGGTCTACTTATGAGGATGGTTTTTTATGGATTAACTTAGTATTCTATAGTGCGGACGTTAATCCACACAAGAGAACACTACATCTACCGACCATCTCTCGCAACTATCCAAAATTCGTGACCTCCAAGTAGCTGGATTACAGGTCGTCGCCATCGTCCCAGTCATAATTTATCCCAGTCATAATAATTCTGTAATGCAACAGTGATTTTATAAAATAATTTGACTATTACGGTTAAAACCAGACTAAAGAACTGAAAAAAGGATTTTGAATCATTAGTCTATGCCTAACGGTTCCAGAGAAAAGTTAAATTTAATGTCCGTGGTAAATTTCCACAGTACATTGTCTGAGACAGCCCAATGTTATTCTTATGGAGAATATTAACAAATCAATTTCTTCCTTATTTCCCAACTGTTTTCCATGAAACTTGGAATACAGCACAAGGTCACATCACCCAACAAAACCTACAAAAAAAGCTTTTTATTACTGCGGGGTGGGGGCGGGTGTCCCCCAAATGAAATTCTAACAATGAATTTCATTTTTTTCTCTTGTTATTTTCTGAATTTGGATGATTATGATTGAAACAAAAAATTATTAAATGATATTTAGATCAAAGTTAAAGAATATGATAGTTTTATTAAAGATTGTCATTTTCAAATTGATTTAAGGGAGAAAGTATGTGTCAGTCCACTGATACCGTTTACTATTTTCAATATGAGAAATAAAAAAAACTTCACGACACTAAATTACAATACAATAAAAATAAGTGAATTGAATATCTATATATGATCCTAATGGCAGTGCGTTTTGACATCAATAATTGTTCACTATCAAGCATATAGTTGTAAAATTGTCATAATATTTATTGCAGAATAGTTTACCACTAGGATTACACCTGTATAACCATTTCCAAGCAGTATAATTATTTGTTTGTTGTATCTCATAAAAAAACATTGAAAGTCTTAATTTGGAATTAGTATCAATTTGGATAGCATCATTGGGCATTGAGCAAAGTATTGTATTTCCTCTTGTAATCATAGGGAATGTTCTGGTGTGCACATATTATGGAATATTTGAACAGTATTATCATTTAAGAAAATCTTAACTGGGTGACAAACAAAAGTTCAAAGACCAGCTGATAGACATACAATATTTATATAGCCAGTTTTCTCTCTTCCAATTCTAAAAAAGAAACAAGGAAGAAAACCAAACTATAGAAGATATCTTTATTGGCAATCTTGATATTACTACTGATTTTTTTTCTTCAGTCACTAAGCAAAATTTAAATTCCAGTCCATATCTAAAACTATTTCAGAATTCTCTTACACACCTCAGCCCTCACACACAGTTATATGTGAGGGTAAATTATAGACTTTATGTAAATTTTAATAAAACCTCAATGTAATCAAAGAATAAGTCGTAATCGAAGAATGTTTCGTCACACTCGGCAACGACGGAAGCGTGGGAAACATAGATAAACGGACGGATGAAACAGTTAGTTATTGGGAGGAGTCGGATATCAGGAGGTCGGATATGGGAGGTTCTACAGTACTGTGAATAATGAATTGTATTTAGTCTGTTTTTAGAGAGAAACTTTTCACAATAAACAGTGCATTAGTATTGAAGGTTTATATTTTCATTTTTTAAAGTGAAAAAAATTACACAGCATGAGTCTAGTATTTTATTTTGAATAAAAATATTCAAAAAACCTTTCTGATAACAAATTGATAACACTTAAGTTACAAACACATTTAAAAAACATTAAAATTAATTTAAAACATTAAATTATTTATTAGGATTAATTTTTCAAGACAAAATTATATGTTAATGGCTGGCCTAACATAAATTAATTATTGATGAAAGGGTTTTAAATTCGTCTAAAGTACAAAAACAGTACATTTCAAGAACAATTCCCAAGACTAGCTTAGAAAGTGTACTGTGTTTAATGAACTAGTAACTAGTAGTAATGGTATTTTGAAATAACTGTTAAACTTTCATTTTAGCTAACAATAGGTGTAAATATTTCACCATTCACTTTCACAATAGGGCCTACCATATTTACACGGGATACAACATTGATGTTCTTAAGTCAATATTGCAAACTATTATCATAATCTTATCTAGTGAGTACACGGATAATATCAACTTTGTAGCTAAGTTTAAACAACAATGAGCTGATCGTTGACATTACACCATAACTTAGAACCAAAATACAGATGACTCAACATGCAACATGCATTGTAGAACATATTGGTATGTGTAAATCCTTATACAAGTAGTACTCTTGAACGTTAAAAGTTTTCAAGAATGCCCTCCTCCAAAGTTAAAATTTGAATACCAATATATTTAGGGTAGGGGATTAGTGAAATAAGTATTTAGGCACAAATAAAATTTTTACCCATGAATGAGCTCCCACAATATTTCCTAAAATAAAAATTCACCAAATATTTTATCACTTAACCCTAGAAGTGGCAAGCTTTTTACTCTTAACTGTAACATAAAAATAATTACTAATATCTTCATGAAATATCAAAGTTATAATGTTTAAATGAAAAAAGCTTAAAACATGCCCCCCCCTTATAACCACTAACCACAAAAGCAAAACAGGTGTCCACTGCAATCCCAATTAAGCCTACAAATGCCGTCAACTTCCACCCAAGCCGGTCACCGTTTATTTAAGGTGGGCCCTCCACTCCGCTACACCACACATTTGCAAGCCAAATTGGGATTACTCATGGCCTGGATTCAAACCCTAGCAATTCTGAATGGCTAGAACGTTACGCTCGTCAGCGTAGCGCGTTAGCCGGCTCGGCCACTCAGTGCCTAGGAGTTGAAAGCGCTTACTTGGTTATAGACCTGCCCGGTGGCAGGCTCGTGTACTACGAGAGCAGTTTCGGTTGTTTGCCCCCAGAGGGAAACACGGCCGCGTAGGCGATAGTGTCTAACAAATACACTAAACTGACGACAGATGCCTCCACCTGCCAATTCTTATTGAATATGTAAATGCGTCGTAAATTACGACTTTGCCATTTCTAGGGTTAAGTTACTGAAAAGACAAAATTTATTCAATTAATTTTAAAAATAGGACAAACAAAAGAAATGAGAATTAATAAAAATTTAATTTTAATTGTATTTAGAATTCTACTAGAACAGATTAAACTATGCATGGGACCTAAAATATACATTTGAAAATTTTAATACCGCATTTAGTTAATTAATAACTAATAGATACCGTAATATAATACTAGTATAGTAGTAGATACTAAGTAGGAATAAAATTTCTCATAATGATGTAAATCTTAAAAAAAATGTACAGTATCGTACCTTACATTAATTCAAAATATAGGCCTAAATTGAATTGCACAAAATTTGAGGTAGTTTAGTTTCTACTCAAATTTGAGTGCTTAAAGCATTAAAACAATTTTAAAAGTTAATTAGTTTCTTAAATAAGAAAACCTTCAGCTTCCTCAGAATTAAGTAATTTTCTTACCTCAGCACATAAGCATCAATTTTGTCATTGCTGGAAAAGCTAATAACTTCACAGTGTACAATCTTGAGCATTGTTTCTAGCTGTTGTCTGAAATACATAACAAAGGGATTAGATGGCATAAAATCAAAAGACAAAAAAATAAATGATTCTTCAGGACTACCCTAAAGGAATTTTTACTTTGACATTTTTGTTAAGATAGTGTCTAGAGCAATTAATCCTTTTGCAGACCATTCATATGTTAAAATAAAATTGAAAATTAGTTAATTAGTGATCTGCTATTAATTAATAAGTGATCCTGGCAAATGAATCATCTGGACTTAGTCCAGTATCAATCCAATGTATGTTATAAAATCCATTACATTCATCATATTCACCCTTCATACATATTCAGAGGGTTGTACCTTTTATATGAATATTAAATGGCTAACAATTGTTGCTATATCACAAAATTATACAAGCAAAAAATATGGTGAAAGACTCATTATTCCCTAGAAAAGAGTGCGGAATTTTTTAATTTTTCCAGTGCATAAAGCGGCCTATTCACGGCCCATTCAGATATAAGAATATGACACCCTTTATTGGTTAAACAATTTATGTAGCTGATTGTTCTGCCTAAACCAATGTTGGTTTAAATGTTTTGTTGTGTTAATGCATATCAGCAATTTAAAAACTAGTTCATTATAGATATTCAGCTTGAAGCCCTCGATTCTTTTAAACATATCAACTGTAATTGAATTGAAGTAGTATTATTTCACTCCTGCAGGAAATGAAAGTTAACAGCAAAGCAAAACTATTTGTCTATCATAATTAAAGCTTGGGTATTAATTTGTATTAACACTAAGCATTAATTGCCTAGTTAAATTTATGCTTAATAAAAATAGATTAAAATTATGCATAATAATAGATTTATCTCTGCCTAAAATAACCAAACTTTTACTTAACATAGGTAACAGAAATGGTCAATCAAAATGGATGACATCGCTATATTATTTATTTTTAATAGTTTTAGATACCTTATATTTCTAGGATGATCAATGAAAGGAAAGATAGAGAAAACCGAGTATGAATTGTTTTTAAAAATAATGCGTTTTCAGAATGAATTTTACAGGCCTATGACAAAAAAGACCTTGACAATTTCCTAAACCACCATCAATCGTTCAAGGCTGATCAGCCCGGGAGAGATGCCGGTATTTAATAAACAATCAAAGTAGAATGATATAAGTAGAGAAAAACTATCCTCCTTACTAAACTGTGTTTAGTTTCAGTTCATGAAATTAAATTTTAGACGGCCATTTTGCTGACTGAAATATCGATAATTGTTATGCTTATGATTGATTCAAGTGAAAGCCGTCTCACCTGGGAATTTTGCGTAGGTCACATTGTTTATCGTTGCCGTCTGCTTTTGTGAACCAAATTTCTAATAACTTTTCTACACCTTCAAAATACTGAACACTATCATTCACTTCCGAACTCGCCATCCTCCTCCGTACCACAGGTTGCCCCTTGAAAGTCTACGAAGAAGAGAGCAGCCGTTCAAAGATGCAACTAAAATGAATTTTCTCTTTTGGCAGTAAGTCTGCTCTTGATTTGTTTTGTTGCGCATGCGTCAACTACAGCTGTTTCGCAGTTGTCGCTTGGCGGCTTACAGCTGAAGATAACAATAAACTATATCTGGAGTGGGGAGAGGGCGGGAAGATTTAAATGAATAATACAACATTTGTATTATTCATTACATAATATAGTAGTAAAGAATATTTAATATTCTTTACTACTGTATTAATTATTTAATAATTATCTTCAGTATTAATTATTTAAAAACAGACAAGTTGGGAAAGTCTAAAAAAATAATATTTAATGGTTTTCTTTCAGACACTAATAAAGGTGTCTTCACAAAATTTCCATGTTATTTTTATAGAAATTCTTTACTGAATTGTTTGAAAATGGCTTTTCAAAACCTATCTCTATGGCTTGAGATGTAGCAACAAATTTACTAACTTATTTTGGTTGTTGATGGTTCATTTAATACTAAAAATGTGGATGTTATATGAAATGTAATCTATTCCAACTTTAAATATGTGTACCAAGTTTTGCAATTCTAGCTCTAGAACTTTTGGTTTTGTTCTATAAAAAATGTAACATATATTTAAAATGATATCATAATTTTCATTATTTATAAACAATATATTTACTTCCAATCTTTGCTAAAATAATGAAGACCAGATTAATAAGTTTTTTAGGAAAAAACACACTTCTTCAATGCATATCAGTTTAGGTTTAGAGAAGGATTGAATGTGGAGCATGGTTTGAGAGATTTTATGAGAAAACTATACTATGGGATCAATTCAGGAAATTATATTAGTGGATTATTCTAAGATATAAAAAAGCCTTCTCATGCTGTGGATTTAATATTCTTCTTTCTAAACTGTATACTAGTGGGATAAGAGGAACTTCTTGAAATTGGTTTAAAAGCTATTTGGAGGGACAGAGACAGTGTCTGAATTAATAGGTTGTCTAATGAAATGGAACAACTTATGTAGTTACAACAACTGTAGTTATGATAACCTATGGAGTTCCTCAAGGTTCGGTTTTGGGTGCGATCCTGTTTTTAATCTATATACAATAAATGAACTTTATTGTGCAACATTCAGAGGTTCAATGAGTTCATTCGTTGATGACACTGCCCTCTTTTATATGGGTAATAATGTAGAAGCAGTTATAGAAATGATGTGAATGATGACAGAAGTTAAGTATCAAAATTCTGGTTCACTCAAAAATAATAAGATTTAAGCCCAGATAAAATAAAATATATAAATTATTTAGCATCAGCAGGGATGTACAGTTTGCTAGGCCCATTTATTAAAGATGTATAGAATGCCTTTCAAAATTATTTTATTGTTAGCCTAGATGTGAATAAATTCAAAAAGTATACTTTATACTTTTAACTGAAATGGCGACCTACCCACGTAGGTATTTTAAGCCAAGTATGAATGAGGAATGAATGTAGGATGATTGTGGCGCGATCTTGTAGTCTTGTTACTGACTAAGGCTGATATGTTCCTTAGACAGGACTGTTAATTAATAGCCCAACAGCCGATGGCAACTAATGGACCTACAGTTTAACGTGGAATCTGAACCACAGCCTCTGAATTACGAATTGGTCAAATTATGAGGATGGTTTTTGTGAATTAACGTAGTATTCAATAGTGCAGACGTTAATTCAAGAGAACACTACATCCACCGACCATCTCTCACAACTATCCACAATTCGTGACCTCCAAGTAGCTGGATTACAGGACGTCGCCACCGCCCCAGTCATATATATATACATATATATACTGTAATATGAAATTTCTATGAATTATTCTTAACAGAAATTAATAGAAAAAAAACACAAAAAAAACATTGTTGAATGGGGTTATATGCTTTTTTTATTTTATAAAAAATTTGTGCTGTGAAAATATTTTGTGATCACTCTACTTTTCTTTTGTTCAAAGTAGATTGGAATATGGGCTAATGTGCTGGGATGGTACCTATTATTATGATATAAAATACATTTTTCTTCAACAAAAGCATTTTGTAAGATTAATAGCCAAAAAGAGATAAAGATAGATACTCACGTGTAACATGCCATTTGTGTGGATATACCCCCTCCCCACCCAAAAAAGAGAAAGCTGTTTTTCAATTTAATTCACTGAAAATCCTACCTGTAAGACAGCTGTTTAATTATTAAAGTTTAAATCCGTTTTGTTTCAGAATTAGAAATCTCCCCCCCAAAAAACTGTACTATGTTACGAATTGCTTGTTCCAAAACCTGAAAAAACGTATTTCACAAAAACATTTTTATTCTTGGGTCTCTAGTCCCAAATTACATCATGAGGAAATACAAACATCCTCTAGTAAAACCTAAAAAATGAATACGGGAAGTCAGTAGAATATAGAAACAATTTAAATTATTTTAAGTGAAAAATGAAAGAGTAAGCATGACTTGGCTATCATATGATTCCTTTCTCATAATCTAAGTTATAATATTTTAATTTTAAACTTTCAAAACTGTTGTGCAGTGTTAACTATTTTACCCATACCTCTGAAGTCTTCACATTAACCCACTTGACAGGGCATGAGACTAGTTCTATAACATTAATCCTCAGTCATCCAGGCGTTGTCACGGTCATGAAAGGAAGATGCAAGAGTAGCAAAAAGAAGGAAACGGAAGAATTACATGTGAAAGAAAGGCAGGTTTATTACATTGATTTTCCAAAATATACTTCCTTAACCCTTTAAAGAGTAACGAGGTTTTAAAACGTCACTATCTAAGAGCTGGTAAGGAGTAAGGGGAAAATAGTAAGGGCCTGAGTGAGTTGAGTGTGCAAGGACCAAATTCTCGGATCCTTCAGTTTCGTATTTTTAACTTTTTTCCTTTTTTCCCATTTCATCTTTCATCTCACGAACCTCCCATCATATATGCGTGCATATTCTTCTTTCTGTACTTTTTTTGTTCTCATTTTTTACTGTTAAAATCTTTCTGTTTTTTTTGTGATTGTGGACTGATTTTTACGGCTTGTTTCCCCACTCACAGACTTCGGTCCATGTGGGGAACCAATTTCAATTAGACTTAAAAATTTTGTACACAATATCTAGAAGTTTTTTGAGAATAAACGATTTTTCATTCAATATGAAATCACACCTCAAAGGAGTAAAATATATTTTTTCACTCAATTTTATGGTAGCCTATTGAAATGCAGCAGAAATTGTGTATTAGGTTCAAAATACCCAAAAATGAACATTTTATAACATTTATTATATGGAAGTCTTCAAACCATGGACGCACGCATAATGCCATATTACACTCTTTTTTTTCTTTTCTTTGTGAAGAATGCTCTCACACTTCATGCTGAGAAAAAGTTATTCACATGCTTTTATTTCACGCCACGGCCGCCCCCTTTCCCACCGCTGTCACCGTTGTATGACAACCCCTCCCCGCAGATTACCTACCGAATACACCAACGTCACTACTCCTTTTTGCGTAAATATAAAAAGACGTTTTTAAATGTCAATACTATTTTGTTTGATGCAAAATACGGTACTACTTAAAGGTTAATTCACATTCAAATTTTCCAAATGTCCATTCGTAAATTGTTTGAAATAATCAGGTGTTGTAACGAAACTTTTAAACCGATGTACCCAAACTTTAGCTCAAAGACCAATCTTGAGCAGAATAGTATTGGGATTTTTCAGTTCATATTTCAATTTTTTACACCTAACTACAGGAATGTGAATCTATTATTATCAATCACTGTGGTTATTGTTTATTAAAATATAGGTTAGTAGATAAATCCAAAAACAAAAACATGGCATTCGAAAATAAAATGTCTTTAATTCAACGAATCCTAACCTAAAAATCACTATAATGATGTAGAAAGATAAATAGTATGTATTATTATAAACGGGTAATAAAAATAGATTTAAAAAGTTATTTTTTATTGACTAAAATTCTGGACTTCTTTCTCTTTGCCTTGTTACATGGTAGAACATGATTTTTATCCTTGTTGGCCAACTGACTTTCATCCATGGGAGCGATGACAGCACCCATTTTGGTAACCAGTGCAGGTGCTGTCAGCTTCATGTGAGCTGTTTGAGGAACCCATGTGGCTCCTAGAGGCGCCCGAATACTAGCTTCGTACTCCTTCACACTTGTGAACGGGTAAGGCACTTCTGATACCTGCCACAGTCACAATTGAAATAATTAAAACTCAGGTAACGTACAAGTTCAGGTGTTGTGAACAATCAATGCAATAAAACTGATTTTACATTTTTTAAATTACATAATGTTTATGATAGTCATTAAAATTACCATATTATAACATTAACTTAATATTAATAAAATATTTAATTATTAAAAAAACTCATTGGCGAGAAAGTAAATTAGACTTCACTCATTTTCATTGTATCGTTCTACCATCATACTCAAATACATTACTTACTAATTTTTAGTCTGTAAAAACAAACCTATTATTTACATCAGCTAACAACCTTTAACCCTCTTGGTGCCGGACGTCTAGCAGGCGAGACTAGCCTACACCACCGCGGTTGAAATCGCAGATTTTAGTACTTTGTATTCATCGTTCTAAAAACCAAACTATTGAAGCTAGAAAACTATTTTTTTGCTATACTATTAGATTAACGTATTGAAACAAAGAGTGGAAATTTTTATTTTCAAAAAGAACTAAATAATCATCAAATTTTTTGAAGTAAAAGGAGTTGATGTCCTTTTAAAAGGTCGTCAGCGGTAAAAGGATTAAGATCTTCTGACAAAAAATTGTAATTTATAATTTTATGGCCTCTTCAGAATCCTCTTTCTGCCATTGACTGCGACCTGAGAAACCTGTACTAAGATTGGATTACTGAAATGGCGACCCTAGGTCGATTTTAAGCCAAGCATGGATGAGGATTGAGTATAAGATAATTGTGGCGTGATCTTATAGTCTTGTTATTGACTATTGTTTTACTTGTTACTGTTTTTGTTTGTTTTACAGGTATAACATAAAATGTCATATCAAACAAAACACAATAAACATTAATATTTTCAAATGCGAATTCAATGATAAATCGTCGTCTCAAAATGAGACACCCTCAAGCTACTATAATTGAGCGTCACACGCTCGGCACTCAATGGGTTATTCATCTGGTTGTCACTTATTGCCTAATAATACTTCTTCAATGATTTTACTACTGACAACTACATTAATGTAAAAATATTCAGTAAAGATTTTGGTGACGTTTCCTAACCTGATGTCCCTTGATGGATTGGTCCGCATCCTCATTAATGATCACATTCCCTCTGTTGCTGTCTCGACGAGGTAGGGCCTTGGGGAATTTGATGACAAACTTCTTCCGTTTCCTACGGTTAGTAGGTTTGATGTTGTGACCGCCCCAACTGCCCCATCCAGGCAGTGTCAGGTCGACATCCCCCACAGCACTCTTCTTTGCCTCCTCTTCTTTTTCCTTCCTAAATACCAGATTATCTTTGTCAGAATGGACTACAATGAATTGGTTTGAAAAAAAGCGTTGTTTGACAAAGGGGAGGCCAGAGCCTGGACAGTATAAATTAGTAATCTATGGAGCTTGAGGTTTTGGGTTCACATCTAACATATAGCAGTTCGTAACAAAAATGCACCTCGAAACCCCCAGTTCTGTGAAGAAATTAGCAAGCTATTTAGTACCACATCCTGGTAGAGTAAGCTAGCACTAATTCTGTGCACCACAGATTCGTGGTGCAAAATATATGTGGCTAGCGGGCAAATTAAACAAGGTTTTTAATATCTTAGAAATGGACATGGTTGAAGGTTTTACCTCTCTCATAAAGAAGTTACTAAAATATATGACGTGCATATAAAAAACCAAAACAAGGTTAGAAAAATGCAAGTAAGATTAGTCCACAATAGTTATTTTACGATAATTAAAAAATTATAACTTAATAATGGGATTAGTGTAAATAATCTTTTCTATCAAATAGAACATAAATAATAATCTACATAAAAATCATCAATCACTCACTGAAACTGATCGACCACATCGTCTTCCGCAAAGGCCTCCGAAATGGTAAGATGTCTCTCTTCTGCTGTTTTCTCCTCATCATCTAAAGCATCATCTCCTTCTGATGCAAAATCTGGCAGTTTTGTAACCAAACGTCGAGGAGTAACTTTCAGGAATTTGTTAGGGTTTATGTCATCTGATGATTTTACATATTCTGACGCTGCCGTTGCCAAAGTTTTTTCAATTTTGCTTTCCTTCTTTGATCCCATATCGCTCAATGACTGTTCTAAAAGTTCTCCGTCAAAATCAGCTGTGGTTTTTCGCTTCTTCAACTCTAAACTTGGCTGTTGCTCTGTATCCGACTCTACACCACTGTCAACTTCATTTTTTCGCTTAGACACCAAACTTTCTTTGAGCCTTTCACACTTCTCTCTAATTTTATCTTGTAGTTTATCTTCTACTTCTTCAAAAAGGTCATCGATACTTTTCATATTTACTTTGTGGTTTGGTTCATTCCCAACTAATTTTTGTGAAATAATAAATTTACCTGTAGGTCTCACAGTAATGTTTTCCTTATTTATTTCATTGTCAGTTTTTTTGTTTTCAGTACATTTTGTGACTGACCATGAACCACTTTTCCTGTTTGGTTCTGGAGTTTTCCCTCCCTTAAGATTTTTGTTTGTTCTAGGAGATTTTTTTTCTGGTGTGGTTGAAATCGTGAAAGATAAATTGATATTACTTGCTCTCTTTTTAAAATTTTTCTTACAACTTTCACTTACTTTGAACTCTCCAGCATGATGACCAATAGACACATTAGCAATAGTTGATTGATTATTAAAACACTCATCTGAAGAAGAACTGTTCATCATATTCTCCTTATTTAAATCACTATTGCTGATATTGAATACATTTTTACTAATAGATTTTCTCTCCACAGCACCTATATCGTCATCATCATCCAAATTATTTTTCACAACTTTGTTCGTACTATCACACATTTTCCTGTCACTTTCACTATGTGTTAATCTAGATTTACCAGGTGACACATCTTTTTCACCACCATTGTCTTTTGGTAAATTTAAGCTGCAAGAAGCTGACACCTTTTCATCAAATTTATTGGATTCTTTTACATTACTTTTAGTCGAATCAAGACTGCTTTCACTTTTTTCAACATTAGAAACTTCCCCATTCAAACTGCTGTCAATTTTTTCTGAGGAGTCTACCACTTTAACTGATGTATCAGTAACCTTCCTATGAAGTTCTTGATTCTCCTTGTTCTCCCAATACTTCCGATAACCACTCACAAAATCCTCCATCTCTTTGCTTGGTTTCAACACCCACGGGTTGTTGGGATCCTCTTCTCTTACTTTCAGTTCCAATTCTTTCCCCTCCACTTCCTCTCCTCCCTCTGTTTCACTGTCCTTGTCTTGAGCAAGTTTCACAGTCAACTCCTTGCTTTTGGCCAGTTGCTCCGACAATGCTATCCGGGCCTGAAAACAGCAATACTCTCCATGTGTACTTCTCGTTAAGAAAAGAAATTCACTAAATACTCTAAGTTAATATTAGTATTTACTTACTTAACCATACCTAGCTGAGATATTATGGTCATTACTACAAAGTAACCACAAGTAGTATTTTTTGATGCGTTGAATATTTGTCACAAGTAGTTGAAAGCCATTCATGCAAACTTGTACTCTGATGAGTCACATTGGCTGACGCAGATTCAGAAAAATCAGAGTGTCTTACTACCCTAGTGGTTAGTGTCTTTGAGTTGGTAAAATATGTCACAGTTTCAAACCCTGGTATTCCCACTCGGAATCAGCTCTAATTTAGCCATGAGACCTACGAAAGTGTCAAGCCACACCATGTAACATTACCATGTTTTGCCGATAGCCACACCTATTTTTATTGGCAAACACTTTTATCACAAAAATAATTACTAACGAACACACTTGCGTTTATTGATGCTCGATGCTCAGCAGTAAAATGACACCCTGTCAAGTCTGCCAGAGGCTGTTGCTAAGGAGTTCAATTCCTTCTTTTTATCAGTCGGCGAAGGAATTGTGAAAAGAACTCCTATTTCAGTCAGCAACCATTTCTGGCGCAGCCCATTATCATCCCTGGTTTTAGCTCCTGCCTGCGAGGTCGAAGTGGCACGCATCATACAAGATCTTGCATCAAAAAGATCCGACGACGTCAATGGTATGTCAATGTGGGTGGTTAAGCAAATTTATTTGCCCCTACTAGCCCCCTTGACTAAATTAATTAACTTATCGCTTCGGTCAGGAACTTTCCCATCTGCATTAAAAATTTCAAAAGTCATCCCAGTTTTTAAGAAAGATGATCCACAAATTGCAAATAATTATCGCCCAATCTCAATATTACCGGTCTTTAGTAAGATTTTTGAAAGAATTTTTCTTATGAGGCTTCAAAATTTTTTGGAAAAATATAAAATTCTCTCAGAGAATCAATATGGATTCAGATCGGGGAAATCCACAATTGATGCGGTAAACAAGTTAATAGAAGTTGTCCTTGAGGGACTTGAGAGTCGAAAAAAGGCACTTAGTGTCTTCATCGACCTTTCAAAGGCGTTCGATTGTGTGGATCACGACATTCTGTTACAAAAGCTGGAGCTCTGTGGAATCCGCGGAGTCCCACTACTTTGGCTGAAGTCATACCTTAGTGGAAGGACCCAGTTTGTACAGGTGTCAACTTGTAGATCAGAGGCCTCAAAGGTATGCCAAGGTGTCCCGCAGGGTTCAATCCTTGGTCCAGTCCTATTTTTGATTTATGTCAATGATTTCTGTTCCTCAGTGACCAGCGGAAAAGTCATACAATATGCAGATGACACGACTCTCTATTTTGAATCAGAATCCCAAGAAAATCTCGAAATTGAAAGTTTTCTCAATTTGAACGCCTGTATTCAAAAGCTTCAATCAGAAAATTTAAATACAAACAGCTCCAAAACTAATTATATCAATTTTTCACTTCGTCACCGTGACGACGAGTCTACACCAGCGGTAATGGTGGATGACACCTCTTTGGAAGAGGTTGAATCCACAAAGTTCCTAGGGATGCACTTGGATAGAGTGCTGAACTGGAACAAACACGTAAACAGCCTCTGTTCTAAGGTTGCAAGGGGCATCTTTGCTCTGCGAAATCTTAAAGCATCCTGCACAAAACAAGTCCTGGTTATGGCCTATTATGGCCTGATTTATCCGCATCTGTCCTATGGAATAAGATTGTGGGGGGGTTGTACTAAAAGAGATTTTGAAAGGGTTTTTAGACTCCAAAAACGAGCAATTAGAATTATTCAAAATTTAAAGCCCAGAGAGTCGTGTAGACAGGCCTTTAGGGAGCTTGGAGTCTTGACCCTACCTTCCCTTTATATATTGGAAACTTTGGTCTATTGCCGGTTCCAATATGTGCCTCTCCAAGGCACTACAGTACATAGCTATGGCACTAGAGCAAGGGATGGTTTCCGCACTGTTCAACATCGAACAGCTGCGTTTGAGAAACTTCCCTCTCATGTAGGTGTCAGGCTCCTTAACTGCCTCCCAGCGAGGCTCAAGAGTCTGGAGAGTTCCAGCTTGTTCAAGCTACGATTGAAGCGTGAGTTGACACGATTGGAGTTTTACTCGGTGGAGGAGTTCACTGTCCACCAGTGGATTTAAAACTACTCAAAATTAATTCCCCAGGGGTTAGTTATTGTATATTTTTATGTTTCTATATTTATATTACTGTTATTTTTATTAATATTATTATTATATTGAATGTATTATGTATTGTTAAATTATTATTATTATTATAAAGTAAATTATTATTATTGACGCTTGCTATACAATGTAAATATTGTCGACAGCAATAAAGTATATTATTATTATTATTATTATTATTATTTAGTAAAAGAAGCAGGCTGGGTAGTCACATTGATTGTACGTTTCTGTGGTATCTTTTAACACAATGCAGCCTGTGTCAAAAGAAGTATATGTGACCGGAGCAGTTCACAATCTCCAAAGACCGTATTTGACATGAGAGTCGGAGGACAATGCGAGTTGTGTTAAAAAATGCCACCCGCGTTTGTTTGACCCAGAAGATGTCTGATCTCCTGGATGTGCCTTCTCGTGTGGCCGCTTTTGTCCACAACCAGCCGGCCAATAAAACCCGCTTCTTTTGCTCCTGAGCATCCAGTGTCAATAAACACAAGTGTGGCCTTATTATTTTGCAGTAATTGCATGAGAAAATTGAAGATCAAAGACCGTTAAATTTACAGAAAATAGTACTATTGATTCAGAGAGAGAGAGAGAGAGAGAGAGAGAGAGAGAGATATTGTTCCACCCACCTCTTTGTCGTACTTGGCGCGCACCGCAAGGTTCTTGGCCCACTGTCCCGTGGAACGATGACGCAGCGTCACCCTCTCCTCGGCCCGAGTTCGCTCCAACTCCTCCAACTTGCGCAACGCAGCTTCTGGATCTTTCTTCTGCAATTCCTCGAACTCCTTGAGCTGCTCCTTGACTCGAGCCCTTCGTTGGATTTGATGGAACCTGATGGATCACACTAGATTACTGAAAGCTCAGGAGTAAAGTTGAATAACAGAATATTGAGGATAATACAGACCGGATTACACAGTGCTGAGTAATTTTTTACAGTTGTTAAATAGATTTCACTTTGTTGGCTATGCTAGTTTGAAGAATACTACTGGCGTTTGAGTGTTTTTACACACAATACATTGAGAGATAACCTGCAACTGAAAGTGGCCTCTGTTTAGTCTATAGGGTATTGTATAATGCAGCTCACACATTTCCAAATCTGCTCTTTCTACAAAAATAAAGTGTAATCAAGAATTTATTTCAGTCAAAATACTAAGTAGTTCTTCATACTAGGGTACTTACTTTTTACTCTTAATTTTGCTATGTCTGGCAGCCTTAGACTGTTTGTAGGATTCCTGAGCCCGTAGTTTTGCCATCATTTTACGTTTCTCTATGACTTCTGCCAAAGTTAAGGGATATTCATCTTCTTTTTCTTCATTCTTACTTTCTTCTTCTTCATTCTAAAAAAGATATACTATACAAATCTAATATCATAACATGTTAGCAATGAAATGGGAATTTTGAAAATCTTCACAGTATAGAAGGGAATTTTCTATAATGGAAAGACAGAGTAGTTGAGTACTCTAAAGCGCTGCAAAGACTCTTCCTTAGTTTTCAAATTAATTTAGAGAAATGTCAAGGCTGGTCCTGCAGACACTTCGGGAGGAAAATTGTGAATAAAAAAGTTTCAAAACTATGAAAATGTGAAAAATCAAAGAACAAAGTTTTTTGAAACACGATTTATTTCCTCACCTGTGGTTTGGTAGGATCTGGTTCTTTTAACATCTCTGCTAATTTAATTTCCAGTTCTGTAGGTTTCTGTAAACATACAAATTCCTATAAGAAAAGAGCTTCTGTATAGATAAGTAGATATAAAAATTGTAGAAAATAAGACAAGAGATGACTCGAGTGTAGCTTGTGGTCTTGATTATATGATCCTTGGTTATACGACCTTCTGTGTCATCTGATACCGTGGTCTCTTGCAGTACCGTATATCATTTCTCGCATTGTGTCGATGACCTTGTCTACATTTTAATTTGTTTGCAGTTTTCATAATATTAAGTTACTGCAGATGTAATTTAGATGTTTCAGGATTAAATAAATTTTGCTTCCACTCTGTCACCTTTTTAAATTATTTTCTATGTCAATACTTTAAATACTTTTAACTGAAATGGCAACCTACCCAGGTAGGTATTTTAAGCCAGGTATGATTGAGAAATTAGTGTAGGATGATTTTAGCGCAATCTTGGTCTTGCTACTGAATAAGGCTGACATGTTCCTTAGACAGGACAGAACCTTAGGACTGTTAATTAATAAAATTCTTGGGAATTTGTTATCAGGGAAATATTCCCAGGGAATACTGCCTACAATAATCTCAAAATTCATAAATTTTTAGGAGTTTATGATTTTAAAGTAAGACAGCACTACATGATCTCTATATATAAAATTGAATGTATGTCTGTCTGTATGTATGTATGTCCTTTAAGCGTTGCCAAACTACTCATCCGATCGCCATGAAATTTTAGGAAGTTGCTTTACATGTGTCCGGGAAGGTTTTAGTGAAAAAATATTTTCGAAAACCCCATAAGTTTCCATTTTATGGCGTTTTGAATTTCTAATGTTAACCTTATGGAGAGTAAGTTTGTTTACAAATTGTCTACAATGAAAACATTTGATTTCTTAGCTACAGCTGATTGGTTTACTTTCCATTAGCAATATGCTTTACTATCCAATGCCATCTGAATCACTCATTAATGTAAAACTATGAAGTAAATGTGTACTGTTAAAAATAAACAGCTTTATTCACCACGTTAATATAGTTTACGATTTTGGGGGATTATGTATTTATATTTTCATTTTCTGTCTGATTAAAAGTCACGTGTTTATATGATAATTAAAATGTTTGTATTATTACGTTTATTATAATAATCAGCTGTTGTATATCTTCTTTCCTATAAAAGCCGTATTACAGTTAGGTTTGGTTTGGGTTTGGATTCGATTTGAAAATTGTGAATTAATCCACTCAGATTTATTTGTTTTATGGGAATGTTATTAATATGTCTTATCGTTTCAGTATTGTTATTATCTATGCCGCGACCCAGGATATAAAACCTTTCACAACGAAGCCGTATTGCTATTCGACTTCAGAACATGGCCAAACTTAAAGTTAACATGTATTTACTGTCAGGCGTTACGAAGTTCGCCGGGTCAGCTAGTAGGCTACTGTATAAAAAATATTATGCATTAAAAAGATAATAAAATAAAACCCATTATTTACTGTTTAAAAATAATAGAAAAAAATATTTTGGGAATTTGTGATTTAAAATCTCTAGACTATTTTAAAATAATGACAAATTACTAATTTTGTGGTGAAATAAAACACAAACACAGTTTGAAATTCAAATATCATATTATAATTAAATGAAACATGAAAAAGCTGACAGTGATACTAGATTATTGTTTGTAGGATAGAAAGGGAGAATAAAAATCCTCTCAAAAACTGAAGAACTAAATCTCCCTCCTCCAGTAAATACAAAACTCTCTCTCAATCTTGAATTTTAAAAACATTTATAAGAAAGTTGATAAGTACATAAGGTATAAAATATAATAAATGTATAAAAAAGGTGCAACATAACAACTGGAAGTTTGTGGCATGAATAATCATCAAATTTGATAAATTGCCATTTTAAGGCTGTGCCACCTTTATATTATTAGATTATAAGAATTACAAATTAATTTTACCTATGTAAAAGTGACAATGGCCCAGGAACGGCCAATATTTTAATCTGATCAACTGCCACTTTTGTATAAAGAAATTATGAATTAAGAAATTTTAAATAAGAGCCTAAAAGCCTAAGAATCTAAAAGCCTTAAGGGAATTCCGAAATTTTTATTGACTTAATATTTTTCTTTGGCCAATCATTTTGTTTCATTTAATAATAAAGTATTTTGTCAATTACGTTTAGACAATAAATTGGCCATGTAATAACAAAGAATTATTTTACTTTTTAAGTTTAGTTTCCGTTAACATCTACGCTCAATTTAATGAATGCCACACCTTACTTTCTACATAATTTTTCGATATACTTATGTGCATATGTATTAGAAAATGAAAATATACATATCTGCCATTGAGAACATTTAATTCTCTACTTACACGAAACAGTTTTGAGACATCTTTAGTCTCCTGGTGAATCTTGACAGTTTCATTCTTGAGTGGAAATTGTAGTTGTTCCGCCACTTTGTGTTGATACACAACAGCATCCCAACGGTTGAGTAGCCTCTTAGTGTGCTCATAGCCAGCAGCTCTCGTTATCTGCAACGTTAAGATGTGGTTAAAACAGGGTTTTTCTGAGCCTGTGACCCTAGTGACAGTGAGGCAGTGATGCTGCTGGGATGTGTACACTAGAGGTGTGATGCAGGTTTCATTAAATTATGTTTAAACAAGCTTTCTTTAAGTTAACTGTTGATAAAGTAACATATCTATGCTAGCCTTATACTTTATACTTTTAACTGAAATGGCGACCTACCCTGGTAGGTATTTTAAGCCAAGTATGAATGAGAAATGAATATAGGATGTAGGATGGATTGTGGTCTTGTTACTGACTAAGGCTGATATGTTCCTTGGACAGGACTGTTAATTAATAGCCCAACAGCCGATGGCAACTAATGGACCTACAGTTTAACGTGGAATCCGAACCACGGCCTCTGAATTACGAATTGGTCTAATTATGGCGGATTAACGCAGTATTCAAGAGTGCGGACGTTAATCCACACAAGAGAACACTACATGCACCGACCATCTCTCACAACTATCTACAATTCGTGACCTCCAAGTAGCTGGATTACAGGATGTCGCCACCGTCCCAGTCAAGCTAACACATACTACAAAGCTCGAAAACAGATCTTAAAAACACTAATGAAATTTAAGTCACCTGATCAGCATGAAACTTTTCCAGAGGTTTGCGTAAAGTTCTCGCTCTCTTCCGAGCTGTCTTTAGTTTTTGACCAATCTCTGCATGTACAGCACGTTTGTTGAGCACCTTAGCGAGTTCTGTGATTTTGATACGTCCTCGCTTCTTGTCTGGTTGACTTAGATGGAACTCTGACACTTCTAAACTGGGCTCCTTGCGAGTTGGTGCTTTAACTCTTTAACATGACATAGTATTATTGTTAACACAATGGAAATATCTATAAATTTGAAGACCTATTTCAAACAAAAGACCAAAAAGCAAAATAAATTCAAAAAAGTTTTCTTATGAAGGAATTTATATCTTATAAATAATAACATAAAAAATTAAATATCCTCCTAGGAAAGCACATAACATAAGTTATTACCTATTCTGTTATTTAAATACCTATCTTCACTGAACTAAAAATCCAGATTTGATTTGATCATTCACATTAAATAATGTGATATGTATTTTAAAGTACACCTAGTAAGTTAGTTTTAAAGTTTAAAAATAAAGTCAGCCTGATGTTATCAGGAAATGTAGATAACGATATTTGAGTAGTTTAACTTATTTATTGAGAATACCATAAGAAAAATGTTGAGATTACCTCTTCTTTTCATATAACTGAGAAACTGCTCCAAGAAGCTTATTATGAGTCGCAGGTACTTCCCCATCATCTGAATTATGTAAATCCAGGTCATCATCCAAGTCTCCTGCCATCTGAAACATGCACAATAAACACAATTTTTATACGATCAATTACTTTGCTATATCATGTTATGCTTGTTAGTCCTGTATTTATTTTGAAAATGTCTAGTTACGTATAAATAAAAGTATGTTTATGAGAACAGCAATTCATGGACTTATGAAACAAACTAAAAATTTACAGTCGCTTCTATATTGCATTTCGCTGTATATTTTTTGTCGCATTTCTATATTGTGGGGTACGTAAATATTCTATTAGTAATTTAATTTCAATAGCAAATTTTTAAGACTAGGCTCTAGCATATTTTTACTAAAATATGAGTAAACAAATCAAAATTCCATTAATGATATATGATGGACCTTTCTGGCTCTATAGGAACATTAACTTAGACCCAAAGTACTTTTTCTCTAATCTATTAGTCCTGTAGAATGAATTTACCTTTAGATTATCCGGAAAGAAGTTTTACTGGAATCCCACTGGTGTCTTAGTAGTAAAAGATTTAAAAAATAATAATTATCAAGACTTTGTTGACTGTTTTAAATTTGGCTTATTACAACATTTAAAAAGGCATTGAGGTTAGTTCTTAGTAAGGTTATGTTTCCTACAGTAGTTGCAGCACCATTTCCCAGCTCGCACATGCGCATTAGCGTTCCAGTTTATCAGCTGTACTCGTTTGTGGAACAGTGGAACTGCTATTTTCCGTAACTGAAGCTGGCGAAGATTAACTGGCGTTTAAATTGATTTTAGAGACTTGTTAGTTCTGACACCTTGGAGTTATGAACCTCGGAGTTATGATTTGATTATAATTTTACATAGACCTTGTAGAAGTGATACCAGAGATACGATACCAGAGATATAGATACCAGAGAGGAACGGATTATATACGGAGAGGAGGCACCTTATGGGAATTTTGTTAAGCATATTTTCTTGTGCAACAGGGGTCGCGATTGCCAACAGGAATTTTGAATGACAAAATTGAAATGCTCAACAGCATCATCTATGTCGTCTGGAGTCTTCTGGGGTATACTGAGAAACCAGTGCTCATTTACCTTTGCACGAAAAACATTCCAATTAATTGATTTAAGTTTTAAAAAGTTACAATGGCTTCTCTTCGAGTATAACAGAAAAACTTAAGGTAGCAATGATTCATTGCAGAATTATCTGAAGACAAATCCAGGCTTCCAGACAGGTCAATGTGTAGCTATGAGAAATGCCCCCTGCAATGAAAAAGTCCAGCAGGTCATTAATTTCCCGAGGGTCTGTAGGCCAATATGTTTGGTTCACCTGCCGATATATACTGCAAGTTATTGTTTTGCAGACAAGGCGGCAAGTTGCCCAGATCGATGTTCCTTAGATAGGACTGTTAATTAATAGCCCAACAGCCGATGGCAACTAAGGGACCTACAGTTTAACGTGGAATCCGAACCACGACCTCTGAATTACGAAATTGGTCTAATTATGAGGATGGTCTTGGCGGATTAACGTAGCTTTCAATAGTGCGGACGTTAATCCACACAAGAGTACACTACACCCACCGACCATCGCTCACAACTATCCACAATTCGTGACCTCCAAGTAGCTGGATTAAAGGATGACGCCACCATCCCAGTCACAGTTTTGAGGTACAGTATATCCTGCAAGTTCCATGGTTTGTCAAGAATGAAGTATTTTACCGAGACAGCAAAATTCCCACAGTGAAAGAAGAAATTTCAAAATTCAGAAAAATTATTTTAAAAAGTTAGAAAACTATCCAAACCACTTGGGCTTAAATCTTGTGAACAATAGTATACAGACTAAAACGACACAATATTATTGACTTTAAACCTCGTTTCATGTAATAATAATCCAAATTTTTTTATCTTCATAAAATTAAATTTGTATGTAAGTTATTAGTGAAAGATGTACTACTAATGTCTTTAAATAATTCATCATATATACTTATTTTTCCAACTAGTTTAGAACAGATTGTAAATAAAAATATGTTATAAAAAAAATTCTCTCTGTGTAAACTGTCTTCATCCGACCATAAACTTGTAAAGTAATGTCAAAAAAATTTAATAACAATAAAACGGAAAAACGCCAAATTGTTCTGTCGTTCTGTCATGTGTCAGTTACTCAGTTCTTAGTTAGGCGTTTGATAGGAGTAAGGCTAAACGTCTTATTTATAATATCAATCAGATGTGACTTGAAGTGGTGGATTTTGTGCCAGTGTTTTATTATATTGATAAGTATTATTTTTATAAGAGTTATTTTTCCTTAACACGCTCGTGCCTATTACCTATTGAATTGAGTAAGATATATAATGGCTTAGGCCTGAATAATAATATTCTATTAATATTTCACACACAATAATTTGTTTTTATCCTTTTAAGTTTTTAAAATTAATAACTGGAGATGTTAGCTCCCTCGGAAGGATCAACTAATGACTCTGATGTTATAAATCTAGACAAGACCAATGATAAAGTTCCATTAATATTACCAAGAAGTTTCTTCCAAGGATTGGCTGGTATTTTCGGATTCAAGAGAAATACAGGATTGACATCTGAAAATGGTTATGTTGAATTTGGTAGCCTGGGAGAGACTCCAAGTGGAAGAACCCTTGGAACTTTTGCTGGAGTTTTCAGTCCTGTTGCCCTCTCCATGTTTAGTGCTTTGCTCTTCTTGAGAGTAGGTAAGTTTATCACTGGCAAAATTTCATTAGATTCCTATCAACTTATAAGGCAATAAGTATTTCGGTATACACGCCATCAACCGCAAATATTAGGTGCGTTGTTTGCCGGGCATACTTCGGGAACAACTGTATTCAATTTCATCCCTGTAGCTAACCTGTATGATTCTGTGTTTTGCTATCATAATTTTTAATATTATCTTTCCTGTCACACACTCAAATCTTTGGTTTGTGTGGGAGTGTATTTTGTGCTGATTTTGGGACCCAACTGGAGTTTAGGTGTTCAAAATCAAATTTGTAATGCACTTATCTCGACACATCAGCAAGAGAGAGCTTTTTGAGAGAGCTGTTATCAAGAAATGTTTGCTCTCATAAATCCTTGCTTCAACCGAAGTCACCTAACAACCTTTTGTATCGTCTGTAATCAAAGAAGGACTAACAGAGCGGTCGTCATCATGTACATCGTCACAGCCACCTTTGAATTACTGGGTACCCACTTATGCACTTTGCTCTTACCATTTAACAGTGTCACCGTATCCCCAATTCTGTCGATGAATTTCTTCTGCAGCCAGGTTCCTTGCTGACAAATGTATCACTGACCAAACCTCTCATGCGGCAGGCGAGTTGATAACGTTTTGAAGGTACAGAACAGAACCATACAGGTTAGTTACAGAGCTGAAATTGATCATAGTTGTTCCCGAAGTATGCTGGCACACGACTCACATATTCATTGTGGCATACGCACAAAGTTCTAGTGTGTACATCAAAATGGAACTTATCGTACTTTCTTTACTTTATAATTTATACTTTTATCCTTTTAACTGAAATGGCGAACTACCCAGTTAGGTATTTTAAGCCAAGTATGAATGTAGGATGATTGTGGCGCGATTTTGTAGTCTTGTTACTGACTAAGGCTGACATGTTCCTTAGACAGGACTGTTAATTAATAGCCCAACAGCCGATGGCAACTAATAGACCTAAAGTTTAGTTAATAGTGATAAAATGTTATCATAGTAGTCTAACTTAATACGTGAATATAATTATCATACAGTGAAACTAAAATGACACAGTAACAATAATAATTTGTTTTAAAATATTATTTATAGCCTAATATGGAATTTAATATATATCATAAAACACCAATACCTACTCCAAACGATTTAGACCTATTCAAATACGACTTAAATAAGCAATCTATGTAAATTTTTTACCCCCCCCAAACAAAATTCCATAATGAGTAATAGATTTGATTTAACTACTACTATACAAGAATCCATGAAAATTTTGGACTTTAAAGATCCACCATTAGAACTTATCTAACTGCTTGAAACGGTATCATAGTAAGTTTGATCATAACTTTTCAAATTATACTAAAATATAAATGTTTGTCTCAATGACATGTAGAGAAAATATTCATATATCTGTTTTTTAGGGTAGAATATCTCTTCTAAGCTGCCGTTTGTTAAGCAAACCGCTTGGTTTATTGGCATGTTTACTCAAATTTTATGTAACAAACCACATGTGATTAAATCCAATACAAATACAACCTATTGGTCGTGTATATAGTGTTCAATATTGTAGTAAAAAGCTAAAAATAAAGTGGTTTCTTCAAAGAAAGGCAAAAATGTATTTACTGCTTATGTAATTTGTAAAATTAAATTTAAATAGATACTGACGACCATTCTTAGCACTACTTTTAATTGAAAATGTGGAATCTGATCTCTTAAAAATAGTTGTAAATTACAAAACTACTTTTGTTGGTTAGTTTACTGTTTATCTTATCCCAACAGTTTGCTTTTATTGGGTAATCTCCAATTTTAATGTAAAATCTTGATTTTAAAATAAAATGACTGTCATTGGATATAGGCTAGAGTATAAAAATAAATGAAGAGAATAGTATCAAGTTTCACAATTAATTTAGAATCATACCTACTGCAGTCAATCATAAAAGTGGTTTTAGGGAATAATTTGTGCTTAGGACACTGATTTTTTTCCTTCTCTGGAAAGTAAATTTATGTATTAAGCTTTACTACCTAATGTAAATGTTAGGTAAGAAACATAATTTAGCAGTCGGACATAACATTTTCAAATGAAATCAAAGTTTGTTTGAAAAGTCGTCAGGTATGTTTAGAAAATTCACATAGGATGTAACAACGAAATTAGACTAGGCTATTTAAAAGTTGTCGAACTGTCAAAGTTTGTAGGAGTGAAGATTTGCTGTTATCCGTGGATGTTGTCCATAACGATATGTCATATCAGAAAAGTATTTCGCTCATTAGGCGTAACGACTTTGTCTCATTTGCTGTTGTCTCAGAGCTGATTGATGTAATGTACCAACTCATCAGTGATTCATTCAGTTCATGAATTTGGGTTTTCATCAAATAGAAGTAATTTGTTATACCATTATCTATCTATATAAGCCAAATTAGAGCTTTGTTTTTTTTGGTTAGAATTATGGTACCGGTACTTATGGTTATTTTTACGTTTCATGCTCAGAAAACCTAAAATGGGTCTTTTCTCAATTTTTCTGTGTATTTCTATAATGCTTAACAATATCTTTTTGTAAATGCTACTCCGTAAAATCAAGAACATTTTTATTGTGATAAAACTTATTTTTGTTGTTCTATACTCTTTGTCAAAGGTTTTTTGCTTACTTTAAAACTGAGCCATGACATATTAAAATAAAGTAATGAGCTCTTGAAAACCTGGTTATGAGCGATAAAAGCAACATTTTTTTAAAGTTTTTCCTGAACGTGTGATGTATTTAAGTGATTTAACATAAAGAAATAATCAGCTGTTAAGTTCAAACCTATATTAGGTAACATTAATCATAGAATTTAAACCTGTTTTAAAATGATACTTTAGAACAGTATATTATAATGTTATCTAAACTAAAATGTAAACAAAATTTTACAACCTATACAAAGTTTCACAACAAGTCGCCGATCGAATCACACAAGGGTCGAACTGGACCCAGTTGCCATTTCGTCATTTGGCGAGAAAAAATGCAGAGAGGCGTAGAAAAACACAAGCAAACAAACTAAACAACACCATAAAATAGCTACATAGGTAAATAAATACTCACAGACTTTCAAAGTAGGTGTGAAATTACAAAAATTTATCATAAACATAAAGCTTAGTAGTTCCTGAACAAGATGGTGTACATTATAGCTCTGTTTAATTTATTGTAAACCTTTATAGCCGTAAAGTAGAGCCTGCAGAGTCGCCCTAATTCGGGCAATTATAGAGTTAATGGTATTTATTAAATAAACTGATACATGTTTTACTATCAATGATAATATACTTTTACGACTATAATTATCTTTATTGATATTAGTGAACAATTTTTTATATATTATTATTGAATAATATGTATAAAGTTACTAACATTGGAATGTGTTCGCAGGGTTCCTAGTGGGCAATGCGGGACTCCTGGTGACTCTGGTCCAGTTCGCTATTGCTTATGGCATTCTGTTGTTCACTGTAGCATCCATCTGCGCCATATGTACGAATGGCGCAGTTGAGGGGGGCGGTGCTTACTGTATCCTTAACAGATCAGTTATTTTTTAATCAGAATTATGTTTAAAAATATTTGGAGTTAGGCTGCAAAACCCTGATAAGTTTCTTATGGAGTTCCAAGTTACTTTTAACGTTAATTTTTGGTGTACATGAAAAATATCTAATAATATAGATCAAATTATAATATGCTATGTTGCCACTTCATAGCAAAGTTGGAATTTAAAGTAAAAAGGTAAATTGTTTTTTCTATTTCTAGAATAATTTGTTTTAAAATTAATTGATAAAACATGTTTTGTATCATTCATTGAAAGAACAATAAAAACCCCCCATTCCCCCTCTAACCATCCCTGAACCCTGTATTGTTTCTGGGATTTACTATAAGTATTGGTTTGTTTAATGTCAACATTATCCATATTTTAAGATTTTGGTAGAAATTATATAATAATACATATATATTAGATAAGTTGATCAGAAATCTGGCTATAAGTTTTTTTATGAGCTTTATTTAGATATTGATTTACCTTTATGTACTAAGATAAAGGTGTCAAACAATTTTAAATAGATGAGTGAAAAGTATCATTAGATATACTTTTTTTCGTTCCTGTAATATTTACAACACAAGTCGCCGTTAAAAACTCAGTTTAATCTATGTATAAATGTTAACTGTTAATAAAAGCTACAAAAATATACATTTCAAAATAAAGCAGTATGACTACTTAAAATTGACACAAAATATATATACATTTTTATTCTGATTACGGTTTTAGGTTTTATTTATTAATTTTTGTTCGTTGGACTTTCTCAATCAAATAACATGGTTTGGAGAGCCCTACAACAGAAAACTATTATTTCATTGCTTTTGTGAATCTCAGAAATACAATAGTTATTGTTTTATATAATTTATCAATTTACTTGGACCCTATAGATGTTTTGATACAGCTTTTTGCGGTCACCAGATTACAGCTGTTGGTGTGGCCCACATGATAAGCTCTGGCCGCTGGGCGTGTGTATCAATATGATATCAGTGACTACATGTATTTTAAAACACTGATCAGTTTTATCAGTTAAAATAATGGACTCGCTCCTCTTCCAAACCTTCTCCCATACTCTCCATACTTTATTCTGGTTATAGAACCTTTTTTTCTCCATTTTTATTGAATTGTTCTATAATAGTACAAACAATTGAAAAATTTTTAAATTCAATCATAGTAGGTGTTATTTAACATTTTAGTGTTATAGAGTAGAACTTAAAACCAAATCATTTCAACAGAAAATTTATTCTGAGAAACCAAATCATATTAATTAATTAAATTTTACTGATCATAAGTATTAATTGTATATATATTTTAATAATGGAAAACCTAATAGTTGGGTTCACTATGCAAGAGGTACAAGTAAGGGTTAAAAATGTATTGAACTTTAATTTTTGTTTGATCAAAATTAGGCTACTTGTAACTTTTGTGTCTGATTTTTTTGGCCTCAGATTTAAATGCTATTACATTTAAAACATTTAATTTGCTAATGATAAAACTGAATTGCAAAAATAAGTTTAAGTTATAGAAGTTTTCCATTTGTTTTAATGAGTCTTTTCAAAAAGACCTCAATTTTTTATGACTATCCTATCTTTTTATTTTGCTAAGCGAAATTTAAAACTTGATTTCCTTAATGAATAAACAGTTATGATCAGCAGAACATTGGGCCCAGAGTTTGGAGGGTCAATAGGAACGTTGTTCTTCCTTGCTAACGTTGTTAGCAGCGCACTCTACATCGTCGGTTGCTCTGAAGGCCTCGTCGAAAACTTTGGTCCTGCTGGTGAGCTATCGCCGATCTTGTAGTCTTGTTACTGTGACTAAGGCTGACATGTTCATTCTTACTCATATCCAGGGTTGATTCGGCTAAAAGATTGGATCCCTATCTTAAGAATTTACACATAATTACAAAAGTTGTTTATTTTAAATTTTTCTTCCTCTTTTTAATGCTATTTCTCTTGAGATATTTCACGACTTTAACCTATGTATTCAAGAATAAAGTATTTTTAGATGAATTGAAAATTTACTGTCACCCAAGTAAAAAGTCCCATTAAAATAAGAGCCACAATAGTCACATGTTATCTGTTCCGTCACATAGAAGGAATGACCTTCTATATTGATGGAGAAATGATAAGAAGAGAAGACCGGTGTTGCTTTATTACATACTAGACTTAGTAAGGAGTAAGTCTTAAATTCTTACGAATGCATGGGAGTCAAGTGTAGCAAGGTCTTAAATTCTTACGAGTGAACGGGAGTAAAGTGTTTTAATTTGATTAAGGTACAGCATGTCATGTATAACTACTTTAAAAATGTTTTGCACAAATGGCTTGTTTTAAGACCTTTTTATGACATAAATATATTTTTTTACTGTGATAAAACCACTTTGGTTTTTTAATGCATCTAAATACATATTTATTTTATTTTATTCATTTACTGTCTAGCATGTGGAGCAAGTATTTTATAGTATTTTTTGACAGTTAATTATTTTTATATTTATTGTCGCACAGAATTTACAGGCACATCTATTTATTGTAAGAGTATTCTTATATTTTGATGAGATCTATTACAGCTATTGAATGTTTAACTATCAATAAATATATCTATCTATATCCATCCATCCACCCACCAACCCATTCACCCATCCATCAAACCATCCACCCACCATACGTCTATCCACCCACCCATCCAACAATCCATTCATCTATAATCCATGTATAATCATCTTTAATACACCTGTGATCGGCCTATAATCCATCTATAATACACCTATAATCCATCCTTTTTCATCCATCTATAATCCATATTTAAACCATCCACCTTAAATCCATCAATTCATAACCCACCTATGATCCATTCATATTTAATCCACTTGCAATCCACATATAATCCTCTTATAATCTATCAATAATTCATCCACATATAATGCAACTATAATCCACCTATAATCAATTTTTAATCCGCATGCAATCCATCCATCTATTATCCACCTATAATCCACATGTAATACACCCATCTATTATCCATCAGCATATAACCCATCCATCTATTATCCACATATCTTTAATGCATCCATAAACTATCTATAATCCATCCAGAATCCATCTATGATCCATCCATCTATAATCCATTTTTTATTTGGCCAACATATAAACACGTGACTTTTAATCGGACATAAAATAAAAAATATAAATATATAATCCCCAAAAACCGTAAACTATTAACGTGGTGAATAAATCTGTTCATTTTGTACAGTACACATGTACTGCATAGTTTTACATTAATGAATGATTCAGATGACATTGGATGGTAAAGCATATTGCTAATTGAAAGTAAATCAAACTGCTGTAGCTTAAGAAATCAAATATTTTGATTGTAGAAAATTCGTAAACAAACTTATCCCCCATAAGGTTAATATTAGACATTTAAAACGCCATAAAATGGAAACTTTGATATTTTCGCTAAAACCTTCCAGGACACATATAGAGCAACTTCCAAAAATTTCATGGCGATCGGATGAGTAGTTTGGCAACGCATACAGGACATACTTACAGACATTAATTTTTATATATATAGATATCCTAATTTTATTCCAGAAGTGATCTTATTGGAATGTTTTATTTTTGATAATTTGCATTACTTTATAATATAGGGATTAATCTTTAACATAAGTGATTCAATTTGTTCAGTCACTCTAAATAGTTTCTGTTAATTCTTGAAAATTCTTAAAAATAGGTTGTTCATTGTCACAACTTTGTATGAGGTGGCTGGCGTGCCCAACACTAACTTGTTCAATCTGTTATGCTTGTCAATATGTCTACTTGTGACACTAGTTGTTACTATACGTTAACTAAAAAAACTTAAAATTAACTATACGTCTTAATTTTCTGGATTGGAAATCCCTGACCAGGATTTTTGGTTATGTGACTTACTAAACTGATGTCCAGATTTGCATATATTTTTTTGTTAATATCTTAATTCATAAGAATTCATCAATGAAAAAAACGAGCTTGTTTAGGTCATATTTTAGGTAACCGTTATTTTTTGAATTCGTTGTTCTGAAACAGTGACCCAGATTTACAAATTCTCACTAATATGAACTGATGATAATGTAAATAATATATTATGTACAGTAACTATTATTATTGCAAAAATGAGGCAAATTGAAATATTAAAAGAATATGATAAAGTACAAAGAGAGGAGTTAAAATTGTTCTACTACTCATGCGATGGAAGTTTAAATACTTTAGCGTTCATAATTTTTTAAAACTCACAATTGTTGAAACTAACACAACTGTTACATATCTAGATGCATGGTCGTGAGTGTCATAAATTTGATCCAACAGTCTGTTGCAAAGGAAGGTGATTTGTTACAGAGATAAGAAAAACGACAACACTCCAACCAATGCGGTTCTTGTTGAGACTTTTACAGTTTCTCAAATGACACTAGATATATTTTATTTTCACTTGAATATATTTTAATTTAAAAAAATTCTCGTTGAGTCTTGAAATATCTGATTGTTAAATTTAAGATCAATAATAAAACTGAAATAACGTTAATGATTTAATTCCACCAATTTGCTTTCATTTAACATTGATTTTCAATAAACACATTATCAATAGGTTTTTAATAAAATACCTTTACAGTATAAACCTAGTTTTTCTTCATTGTGGAGACAGTTGTTTTATTTGTCTGTGTTATCAGGAGCATGCAGGTTGTTGTTTTTCAAGAATACAGGCTCAACATATTCTATTTTAACGCAACAACTGGTGCGGTGACCATAGATTTTGCGACGGTCAAACATCATACAGGTAGTAATTGGGATCGCAGTGGACACCTGTTTTTATTCTATTATTTTTGTATGGTTATGGGGTACATTTTGTGTCTTTAGTTTATACTTACTATCAAAAGAAGAGTTGCATAGTGATTTTATTATTTAGTTAAGGCTAAAACACCTATCAGTTGTAGGGTTAAGTTAAAAAACCTAAGGGTTGTTATTGTCAATGCATAGGTACCCTGGTAGAAGGCACTGGGCCTCTCCCAGACGGTCGATGGTGGAGGTTCCTCTATTGCTCCCTGCTGAACGTGTTGAACCTGGTGGTATGTCTGATCGGAGCCGGAATGTTCGCGAAGACCAACGTAATCATCCTGGCCACCGTCTGCATCTCGTTGGGCTCTACTTTCTACAGTTTTATTGTCCATCCCGCTATGGAGGTTAGAATCACTTTAATTACAATAAAGTTTGTCTTTATTTATTTTTTTTTATTCATTTATTCATTTTAATATCGATCTAGTGAAAAAATTTTCTATGAAACATTCCTGAGCACAAAAATAACAATTACATTGTAAGATAATTGGAAGCTGTTATTAATGTAACTATATTATTTTTAACAATAAGTCAGCTGTGAGTACCCAATTAAAAGTACTAGTATTGGGGCACTGGACTAAAAATCATCTTGTAGCTAAGTTTAAATAAAATATTCCTATTCAGTTCTGAGCCTAAAGAATGTTTTTCTTAACCGACATTCTTTATATTTTTCATCTGCTTCAGAAAATTCATGTGACCACAGCTTATGATAGGGCTTTTTTTGTCACTGCCCGTCGCCTTTGGAATAACCTACCCCTACAAATAAGATCCCTTGAAAAACGTTCACAGTTTTTGACGGCACTAAAAACTTTGTTTTTTGATTGGACGGTCTCGGCTGGCGTGTCCTAGGGCTTCTGTGGTGGGGCGGTTGCTGGTGTGAGTGTAAGTGCTTGAGTGCAAGTTTTTTAATAAAAACAATCCATTTATTTTTTATTTTGTATATTTTATATTTATTAAGTATATTTTGTTTGTAATCTATGATAAGTTTATTTTAGCGAATTTCCCATAGGGAAGAAGCTATTAGTGGCCATGGTAACTTAGCCCGAACATGTTATTTTTCTTCTTTAGGTGCCCCTGAGAAAAAACAATAGTCGTTAAAATTTTTATATATTATATATGTATATATTATGTATGTTTGTTAGCACGATAACTCTCGTAAAAAAGGTCCGATCGAGACCAAATTTGGTAGAGACGTGTATTCCTACAAATGCTTGGACGAGTTCGTAAACCAGACATATCGGTCAATGGGAACGGGTAGTTTGGGGGGGTTTTGTACCCCAAAATGGGGTTTTTTGCGTTTTTCACATGTAATTTTTAAAAATTTTAATTTTATATTTCACCATTGGAATCAGCTTAAAAAACTACACAATTAAGTTCCTTAAAGTTTTTCTCTATCTCCAACGGTTACCGAGATATAAAAAAATCAAAACACAGTACGTTGTATTTTGAGGCTCCAATGTTAATCTTATGGAGGATTAGGAAAAATTAATTTTTCACTTATTATCTAATATTTTTGATGAAACTTGATATTTAGCTTCATGTGGTTGAGATCCATACATTTGTGCAAAAAAATCATAGTTTATGTGTTTATCATGGCAGCAAACCTGCACACTCTTTTCCATGTTAATCTTATGGAGATTAGGCAAACTCCTTTATTTATGGACAGATGTTGATGAAAGTTGGTATAAATGTTAAAAATAAAAATTTTTGATGTTTAAATGGCTACTTTCGTTCCTCACAGCAGCAAACCTACTCACTCTCCCATTTTAATCTATGGAGAATAGGCAAATAATTCCCATGTTTATCGACAGATTTTGACCAAACTTGTCATATATTATAATTATTATATTATTGATTTGGAAATTCGCTGAGTACGCAGGTCTGCTGCGACGGGGGTATTTATGTTGATATTTTTATGTTTCAATGCAGGTTAAGTGTAAGAAAGGGCCATGTGGCCCTAACTTTGCCTGTTTAAATAAAGAATTTTTCATTTCATTTCAAAATTGCTTGCTTCTTTGATTCTTGGGAAAGAAAACCCCAATTCATGGCTTCTCTCCATTGGAGAGGATTTTGTTTATTTTTCTGGTATTTAGAATTTAATTTAATTTTTTTAACCTCAACTGCCCATCACCATGGGTCTAAGGCTTGTGCAGTGAATTAATGATGGCAGCCAAAGGTGACTACTCGTGATCTGACTGGAGTCGCCGGCAACTGGTTTCGAACCAGGAATCTTTGACCTATTGTGCTACAGCATTGTGCTATTGACCTATTGTGACCTATTGTGCTACCTACTGTGCTGGTACATAACAAATAAGTTTGAACTTCTTCACTTTGTAACCTAATAATAATCTACATTTGAACCTCTTAACAGGTTCCCATCCCAGAGGGTAACACACTGGTACAGAACCACACCCACCTGGTCAACGGCTCTTTCACTGGGCTGATGGCAGACACACTGCATGAGAACCTGTACCCACACTACGGCAAGGACTACACGAGCAACGGCAGCCCTGTCTTCTTCTCTACTGTGTTCGGTGTCTTGTTTAGCGGGGTCACAGGGATCATGGCGGGGGCTAACATGTCAGGTAAGGGTAGATCCTCACCCAATGGATTAAAAGCAATTCAAAGCTCCCACCGACAGTATTTGTTTTTAGCATAAAATCTAAAGAAATGTTGGTTCAAATAGACCAGTTATTATAGAGTTATGAGTTTGTTTACTGAATCATTGTCGATTTAATGAATCATCTAAATATAAATATTTCCTAACTACACTGCCTCCTGTTGGTTGAGTTCAGTTGAATAATTAGTAATACCAAACTATTTTCTACGGAATCACAAGTGATCTGTAAGACTATTTCAATGTTTAATTTAGTCTGCCTATTTCTTAACACTTAGCATTATTATAGCTACAGAAGTGTACAGTTCACACAAAATATTCATGACTTTGGCTGCTGGCTGTAAGGTGCTGGATGTGGAGGACTTTTCTAAAAACATTTGTCTCTAGTTTATAATGAAAGTTTCACACAGATGATTTATTGCCAATCACTTTGCTAGTAGCAAAGTAGATGGAGATATATTCAGTTTATAGTACTAATATTCCCATATTGTAAGATCATTGACATAATCATTGTCAGTAATTGCGGCAATTTTTGTACATAATGCCAGTGTCTGAGGCATCTCCAGTGATGTTTGAACATATCTTTTCCATTTCCACAGGAGAGTTAAAGGACCCTGCTAAAAACATCCCACGCGGCACGCTGTCGGCCGTCTTGTTTACGATGGTCTGCTACGTGGGCGTGGCTCTGCTCACCGCTGCTTCCTGCTCCCGCTTCCTTCTACAGAACAACTTCATCTTCATGCTGCCCATCAACGTGTGGCCACCCTTCATCACCATTGGCATACTCACCGCCACGCTCTCTGCCAGCCTCAGCAACCTCATCGGCTCCAGTCGTGTGCTCGAGGCTCTTGCCAAGGACAATGTTTACGGTAAGTTTGATTGGGTTAAGCAAAAGCTGTGTACAACCCAAATTCGTTGTTAATTGTGTTATTGATTTTTCTTCAATCTAGATATATGAAAAAAGTCGCCTTAATTACACCATTTATAACTCAAGAACAGCTGGACTGATTTTTAAAATCTTGCTTTTTTTTGGATTCGCCTCTGCTCCAAAGTAGGCTATAGGCATATTCAGTTTTGTATTTTACCTTAGGGCTAAGCCCCACTGGCCTGTAAGGATTGAATATCTTAAGCTTATGAAGAAAAGACGTGATGTATTTTGATCATATGAATACACCAATAATTTAAATATTTCATTAACAGCTGATTTTGTGTTGATTTATTTTCACCAGTTGACAGCTAATGTCATTGTGTGTTATTTCTAGCAAATGTTTGTGATTGTTTTGAAAAACACATTAATAGATTACTGTTTGTATTTGTTATCAGAAAGCAACTATAATTTGTACAATTTTGTTTTGTGCGAGTGTGTTAGATTATGAGAGTATTATTATTAACAATGCCGCGATTCAGAAGATTTAATTTTTCTTAGGTATGATTTGGGTTCAGGTTGGATTTGAACATGGTGAATTAATTCACTAAGATTTGATTGTTTTGTGGGAATGTTAACAAAAAAAAAACACACAAACTAATGAACAATTGTCTGCGCCTTCAATACTGCATCAACAATACGAAAGCTGAACTGCTTTGTGTTAAAAAACTACTATGAATGTCGTTTTTCTTCGGCAAAGTTAGCGAACCAGCTGTACAACTTGGAACTGTTTGTGAGTTATTGCTCTGAAAGGTGGCACTTTTGAATGAATGAGTTTTATATTGAAACCAATGTGTTATGTTACCGATTGCGCTTTTATTTTTATATTGCAGCTTGGTTTTAATTGGATTTAATTAAAAAATAAGCATTAATTTTCGTGTTAGGCCTACCCATGTAGGCTATTGTAATACTGTTGTAAATCATGTCTTACGTTTAGTATGGCATAGTAGAATCTAGTAATAGCTTTAATTATTTATGATCTTAGAATATTTTAAGCTATTTATATTTCTATTGACAACTTTTAGTTTATTATCCGAGTTTTACCCATCCGAGGTATTCATTCATTAAAAGGGGCGGATTTCTCTCAAGGCACTTAAGCCGTGACGGCTTTTTGCTCATCCCTAAAATTTCTCTTTCCTAGAGAATCAGGAATCTTCCAAATGAAGAGACCTGGAAAATCGCAACAACCTGTCAAAGCAACCGAGGTACTCTCGGTCCCATTTACCTTGGTTAACCGAGACTACTGTAGTAGTATTCAAATTCAAATTTATTTTCTCGCATGCGCAATATGTGTTTTACATGCAGTGCTTATTTGTCCTCTCTAGCTAAAAGCTATTTGAGAGGATACTTAAATTAATTATTACATGCATCGTACTACTTTAAAGCTTAAATATAAGTTATTGATGGGCTTTTATACCATTATACATTTCAATATAACATGCATAAATAAATATAGGAATAACAATACAACAATGATAAAACTCTATAAGTTAATAACAATCATATATAAATCTAACAAATATACATTTTGAACAACACAATCCTCTATGCTTCTCCCCCAGTCAGTGGGAAGTCGGGAAAACCAGCTGAGCAGGGTTCGTCCGGACACAACATGATGCTCAGATAAAGCTGCAGCATGTAGCAAACAACAAAACTGTACTTTATTATTTTCAAAGCAAAAATAAAAAGATAAAATGCTGATTCCCATTGTGTTATGTGTTTTAATTATGTGTTCTTTTAACTGTTGATACTTTATTAACCCACCCAACTGGCTCACCTAACACCCACTAACTACTAACTCATGGATTCTAACAATTAACCTATTGGTGAGTACTTAACAATTACTAATTTCTAACTGTACTAGTTAAGTTTTCCTTTTTATATTACAACACTTGCCATCCTAATAATGTTCATGTGTTTTGTATAAAATATGTTTTTAATTTTGATTTTACTTCACTCATAGTTTGCAAATTCTTTAAATCTTCAGGTAGGGAGTTCAATAGATTAGGAATTCTAAATTCAGTATGATAAACATTGTGATAATTTTGTATGACCTGGTCTATATTGTAGGGCGCCTTCTCTGCTTTGTCTCGGCTGGAGTGTACCGCAACAACCCCATCGTTGCAGTGTTCACATCATGGGCGCTTGTCCAGGTCATTCTGCTCATCGGCTCGCTCAACACAATCGCTCAGATCAACTCGGTGCTCTTCCTATTATCTTATCTCGCAACCAACTTGGCATGTCTTGGCCTCGAACTAGCGTCTGCGCCCAATTTTAGGTAAGATTCAATACAGTTGTGACTGTTAAGAAATCTAAAATGAGATTTATTATACTATACTGCAATCAGTTATTTTCAATGGTTGTAAAGTTTGGGCACTAATTATGTCATTAGAAAATAAACGGTACCAGTGGACTGACACATACTTTCTCCCTTAAGTAAATTTAAAAAAGACAATCTGCAATAAAACTATCATGTTCTACAATGTTATTCTAAATATCATTTAATAATTTATTATTCAAATTGTATGGGGGAACCCCCCCCCCCGGTAATACCGAGCTTTTTTGAGCTGGTTTTGTTCGGTGATTTGACCTTACACTTCATACCAAGTTTAATGGAAAACGGTTGGAAAGTAAGGAAGAAATAGATTTTTTTTATATTCTCCATAAGAATAACATTGGGCGCTTTCAGACAACGTACTGCGTTTATCGTGGACAGTAAATTTAACTTTTCTCTGGAACCGTTTAGTCGTAGACAAATAATTCAAAATACTAATTTGTTTAGTTTTTTAAGCTGGTTTCAATGGTACCAGTCCCGTTATACTTTACTTTTATTGTTTTCGCTGAAAATTTAAAAATTCAATTTTTTTGACATTTAAAAGCCCATAACTTTTGAACCGTCATTTTTATATTATGCGGGTGGGTTCAAATTATTTAGTACTCTGTGCACTATAAACTATAAATTTTTAATCAAAATCGTTGGAGCCGTTTTTGAGAATCAGATTTTTCACGTCTTTTAAGGGTTTTTAGGGGTAAACTACCCTTAAAATAAAAAATTCAAAAATGAAAAGACGCCTGGAGATACAGTGACTATATATAAACATGCCAAATTTCATCTAAATCGGACCAACGGGGTAGGCTGTGGCACTGTACACATCCAGACACACAGACACACGGACGGACAGACATCACGTCAAAACCCACTTTTTTGGATTCTGGGGACCCCAAAACGGATATATCCACCCTCAACTCAAATTCGAAAATTTTGACGAAAACAATACTTTCTCCATATACTATGTATAAGGGGAGAAAATAAAAAACATATAACCTTTGAAAACAAAGTGTTGTGAAAAATAATAATAATAAGGCCGGTACTTTGGTATTAGCCGGACGCCACTTGTTCGCCAACATACAGCACTCTGCGGAGTTAGGTTAGGTTGGTTATTGATGGTATAAAATATGATTAATGAGATAAGCACATCAAAAAGAACTAAACTTAACTCCGCAGAGCGCTGTATGTCGGCAATATTCCGTACATCATGATGTAATGCAACAGTGGCATCTGGCTAATTTCACAAGTACAGTGGAACGTTGATAATTCAAACTTCTGTAATTCGAAAACTTCTTTATTTCGAAATTTTGACTTGGTCCCTAGAATTTTATATAAAAACAATGTTAAAATATCCTGGTTAATTCGAATAATTATTTGGATGGTTCAAATTTTTTGCAGCGTAAATCTATAAAGAGAACAAGTCATTGTGTGCGATTTTCCCGGAAACGACGTTCGGGCTTCCTGTCCGTAGACTATTTTTAGGTAGATCAACGCGCCCACCCCCTGCCAACCCCTCACAGCTCGTACACCTGCTGTTGACTGGTCACATGTTACCCCTCCCTCTCAACAGTCCACTACTGCTCATAAATCACAACATTGACATTTCTAGTCTGTCACTACACGGTGCTGGCACAGTTCAGTACCGTGTGTATCATTGATGGTGATTTGTTCCGACATTTGTCGTCTTTGTTTTGTGTTGGCATTTGTGACTTCGTCTGCGTTAACACGTCATGTGTATGAACTGATTCGCTTCGTCAAAGCGAACCTACAAATCTCTGACGTTGCAAGAACAAATAGCGGCAATCAAGAAGGTACAGAAGGGATTTAAGAAAAAGTTTGAAATAGCTAAAGTTTCGGGATCCTTCCAAACACATTATCGACATTTAACAAAAATTAGGATTTTCAATCAATAATATCTTCATTAACCTAACTTTTTATTATACAATGTTAAAACATGATGTTTGACTGTTTATTTCAACCACTTGCAAATAATTTCTAATTCAAATTTTTGGATAATTCAAATTTTTTTCTGGTCCCTTGAGGTTCGAATTATCCAAGTTCTACTGTACCATAAGACCTGTTTATGAAGCAGGAGTATGGAGAGTAAGAAAAATAAAGAACTAAGAGATTATGTGTTGTGAGATGGACTTAATTGCCAAAATAAGAAGCAAATGTTATATATTAAGAAGGTTTAAGTCATATATTAAGAAGGCACAACTCCAACTTATTAAAACAGGGAATGGTAAACCCAATCGTTATGGCTCCTGGTAAGACTAAAACTACGTGGAAAGACCAAGTACTAAAGGATGTAATGAGAGTGAGAATAGCAGATGGAAGGAGGCATGTCATCGACAAGGCCAAAAACCATCTGGGGTTTACATGGCCACAGGTAGGAAGCATGGCTAGTATTTGCACTTCAACTCTTACCTAAAATCTTCTTCTTCTTCAACTTGGACTGGATCCTGATGAAGGACGCATATTAATTAAGTTTTTAAAATCTGCTATGCTGAATAACCATTTTTGCACTTTTGCTCACGTGTTCAGGCCATCGTTCAAGTTTTTCACCTGGTACACGGCGTTCTTCGGGCTGGTCGGGACGCTGATCATGATGTTCATAATCAACCCGCTGTACGCCTTCAGCAGCATCCTGCTGTGCGTGCTGCTCATCCTGCTGCTCCATCTGTTCTCACCCTCGCGTAGCGCTGATTGGGGTTCCATCTCGCAGGCTCTCATCTTCCATCAGGTTGGTGAAAAGTTGCACAGATCGTATCTTTAACAGGATTATCCTCACAGTTTTATTTTTGCTAGCAAGTAATTCTTGTATTTTGACTACTTAGTGAAATAAAAATAAAATATTGTAAGACCCCAAAAAAATAATAATTTAAATCTCTAGGAAGGATCTCTAAGGAACAAATTGTATGTGTCAACAACGATAAAAAGTGTAGTGGAAATTTTGATCTATGTCCAATAGATAGATAGATCTATGATGTAGATAGATTTGATCTATCTATGTCTATTTAGAATTTTAGGTTTTGTTAAGACGATATTATCTAAGAATTATCTAAGAAAGTATGAATCAAACATATTCCCCAAATTCTATAAACCCTGGATCGTATGGATCATAGATCGTAATTTGTTTTTAAAATTACAGCTAATATGTTTGTAGTGCAGGAATTTATCACCCTCATTACAATAGAATAATACATTTATTTAGTTAATGATTCCTAGGTGAGAAAGTACTTGTTGATGCTGGACTCAAGAAAGGACCACGTCAAGTTCTGGCGGCCACAGATACTGCTGATGGTGGTCAATCCACGATCCTCCTGCGCTCTCATCGACTTTGTCAACGTGCTGAAGAAGAGCGGACTGTACGTGCTGGGTCACGTGAAGGTGGGCGCGGAGTTTGCCGAGATGGAGACCGATCCTACCCTGGAGGAGACGAGCCATTGGCTGTCTCTGGTGGACCATCTTAAGGTAAATATCATCTTCTGAAGGGTTTGACATACCAAGATTCATCAATCAATAAATCAAATTGTTTTTGATTTTCGCCTTTAAACTACATTGTGTGCTCAGTTAATACTATGTTCATCTGCAACCACCATCCTCATAATTAGACCAGTTTGTCATTCAGAGGCAAAATTATGGTTCAGATCCCACGTTAACTTTAGATACCTTAGATGCCATTGGCTGTTGGGTAATTAATAAACACTTCTGTCTAAGGAAGCCTTAGTCAGTAACAAGTCTGCATGATCACGCCATAATCATCCCTCATTCATACGTGTCTTAAAATACCTATCTAGGTAGGTTGCTATTTCAATGAAAAGGAAAAGTAATGTCTTTGCCAATATTTCAATGAGTTCTGAAAATCTTGTACTGCGCCGGGTCACCCTTGTCGTCCTTGATACATAGTGATCAATCGTGATGTGTTCATGGTGTCCATAGGTGAAAGCTTTCGTGGAGTTGACGGTAGCACGTTCTGTGAGGGAGGGTATGCATCATCTCATCCGTATATCTGGAATGGGTGCCATGAAACCCAACACTATCGTCCTCGGCTTCTACGACGACGAACAGCCCAAGGATTTCTTCCAAAGGTAGATTACTTTAAATTATGAGGCTGTGCAAATGTAGAAAATGTTTTGTGCATGGATCATTCTTAAGTCTCCAGGTAGAATATATTTATATGTTGTGGACAGTACCTAAGCCTGTGGGTATAGACAACAGTCCGTGGATAAAGAAAGCGCAATAGGATACTACCCTAAGAAGCTTTTAATATTTTGTTTAGTTATATCTCCTAAGGTTGTTGACCAGTCGGCCCAATAGGCCCAAAGAGACTGTAAATTAAGTGTGAAGAAGTCTTCCTTTGTAGTGAAGAAGTAAAAAATACCTCTTCTAAAGGTTTGGTGTACCAGAAATTATTACTCTTTTTTTAAATATTGAATATTGAGTTTTGAGTATTGGGTTGGTTAACATTATATTAATAAAATCGTATCTAACTTAACATTAGTATCACTTATTTTGTCAGTTAGTTGCTATCGTGCACAAAACTTTATTATTAGGTATAAAAAAGTAAGGTCTAAAAAGTTCTTCACAATCTGTCTCACGTTTCCCTCGTAGGTCTGACTCCCTCTACCACACCAACATGTTCCAAGAGGAGTTCCAAGGTGGTGGGCTGTTCCCGCTGCGGCGAGACGCCTCAGAGAAGCATCTCTCAGGTGCCGAGTACATCTCGTTGATCAGCGACGTGCTGAGGATGAAGAAGAATGTGTGCCTGTGTCGTCACTTTCACATGCTCGACAAGACAGCTGTCGCTCAGTTAGTAGCTGCAGTTGTCATTTTTTCTTGTGCAGTATTGAATATGTTCTCCAGTATTTAATTGAATATAAATGACTGGATGAAAGACAGCCTCTAACCTTAACTTTGAACAAAACATTTTGGTGAAATGAATTTGTAAAAAAAATAATTTGAAATAATCTGGTTTCTAAATATTTTTCAACTTTTACTATTTTTTTCATCATTTGGTTTAATTTTATACTGAAACTAATTTCTCATTGTTTACTTAGTAAAAATAATTACAGTGTGATGAAGTATTGTACATTGTTTTCTCATGTTCATCCAGGCAGGGGAGGTACAAGTACATAGACGTGTGGCCAGTCAATTTCTTCAACCCCAATTCCGAGGACCCCTTCGACACAAGCAGTTTGTTCATGCTACAACTTGCCTGCATTATTCAAATGGTAAATTTATAGAATTTATAAACTATGAAAATTGTTCTGTAACAACATACCACAATTCATTTTCTTTTGTTTCTATCTCTCAACTTGTTAATTTTATGCAAAAATGATTTGCTATCATAATTTGTAAAGATGTAAAATGCATTGGTTTTAGTTTACACAGTTATCTGACTTGTTTTATTCAAGATCAGGGGTTCAATTTTGTATATATTATTCATCAATAATTTTGATATCTAGTGTTTTATACTTCCGCATCATTTTATTTATTTTTTTCTCTAGTGCTTTTCTCCAAGGTAAATCTGTACATATAATCTTACTATAATACTGTTTTTGTTCATTATATGAAAGCTAGATTACAAAAGGTATCTAGTCAATGATAACAGTAAATGCTGTAATCCCAATTAATCACAACAGTCACTTTCCCATTTATATTCAAGATATCTGTAGACTCCCCAAAAACAGATTATGTTTATTACAAGGCTATATGAGTGGCGGCTTGTGAGTGAAATGGTAGGGGGGGCGCACACCGGGGGGTCTGGGGGTCATGGAATACCCACCAGGAGAGGGGGGTCCGGGTGTTCTCCCCGCGGCAAATTTTTTAAAATATTTTGTATTTTAGTGTTTTTTAAAGCAATCTAGATATTAAATATTTGATGCAATGTGTTACGTTTTTTGAATAAAAAATCTAGTTTTCCTCATAAACCTTGAATAATAAATACTATGCTCTTGGTCTTATGTTAGACTTAGACTTAATTTGGACTCTCAATTGTATGAATAAATTATTTTGAAAAAACCTTTATTTGTTGTGATATTTTGTAGATAAAAACGTAAATACCTAACTTAACGCTTTAGCTCCTTCATTTTTCACGCAGATGTACCTGCAATACACTAATGTTGTTTGTTTTGCAAACATAAGACGTTCTTAATCAAAAAATATATTTGCAATGATTACCTCCTCTAGACAACAAATACTACTAGAATTTGCGAACTTTGTTAATGGAGATGTAAGCTTTGTTTTCTGGTACACAGTTAACTTACTGCTAACTGTGTACCAAAACTACACTACTTAGTTAGATCAACACAAACATAACCTCTGTTACACACAAAAACAAACAGACAAGCGGCACGCGCAACTGTCAACTCACCACAAATGTTACTCTGTGCATGTGCGGACGCCGTCCCAAGACTTCCATAAAGGATACGCTTAGACGCGTCATAGCACCAGCCACCCCCACCACTACCTCTCTTCATAATTCTTATAAAATGCATTGTGATGGATTTGGACATTCTGGCGAGCGCCCCATGGCTATAAATAGAAACTTTTCGCACTATTTTTGTATATTTTCCCCCATAATTATGTTGTATACGACTATTAAAACATTTTTGTTAGTTGGATCTATAGCTGTAACTAAATAAGTATTTAATTATTTTTTTCCTTTTTCAAATCTTTGGGGGGGGGCGTCCGAGAGTCCTTATAGGCGAGCCGCCTCTGGGCTATGTACATTATACATTCACCAGTAGCTTCCTGAACAATTATTTTTTATTCTTCATCTTTTTGTTTTCTTCACTAGCACCCTAACTAGAACTCTTCATTCATCGAGCACCAATACACCAGCATAGGTTTTTCATTGCATTTGACCAATATATCGTCATTAGTTTCTATCCTGAAAAGTAAAGTGGCATCTATAAACTGATACTAGTACTATCTCATTGAGTTCACGCTTTTGCCATTAGAGAAGCTTTATAAATCAATAAAGTGCTTTTTCTTACAATGTACTATGTCCAGTTTGTTATGGCATTTGCTAACATGTTGGAAGCCATTTGGAAGTACTCGGGTTTGATTCCTGATTGAGAGTAATCCCAATTTGACTCCATTTCACTGGAAGGGTTAAACAGCCTCTAAAACTTGACAAGTACTCTTTTATTACTCAAGTGTGTTGGTTTCACACAATTTGTTTGTGACCAGGTGCACGGGTGGAAACACCTGAAGTTGAGAGTGTTTTTGTGCGATGGCCGGACAACCCACATCACGGATCTGACAGATTTCCGCAATCAGAGGAGCAACGAGTTGCGGTTCAAGCAGCAGCTTCAGCTGTTGCGGATTAAGGCTTCAATACACCAGGTACAAGCCAACTACAAACTGAAGATCACACTCTGAAACCTGCTGTTTCATGTTCAGGGGGAAAGCATGAGGGTATCTGTCAGAGGGATTGGGACAAAAGTTCTGCCATTTAAGCATAAAATACTTGTTACTCGCATGGCTAAGATCTTGATATTATATATAATCTGTGGGGCTTTTTTAAATGATAACTTGTGAAATTTAGATTGACTAAAAGATATAAAATACAACCTATCAATTTTTTATTTAAAATATCCAAGCAAATATAAACCCCCTCACTTTTTTCTCCCACTCTTCAAGAGTTGCAGACATAACCAAAAACCTACTGTAGATTCCAATAACTGTAGGTACAGACACGTATAAGAAGCTGCTCTGAGTGACTTTGTGACAATAATGTTGTCGCAGGTGCCTGAGTGGTCCCGGTTGTTGGCGTCTCTACGAGGAGGATGTGTGCTACAGACCACGGATGAGGTTCAAGTTGTGGCTGACAACATTTCCAGAGCTTATTTACTAAAGTAAGAAAACCACAGTTTTACGTCTTCGTTTTATCATTTTTACAATATTACACTTTAAAAAATCATACTAATTTTTACTACTATGTTTAAACTGTAAATTGGTTTGTGCTAAGCTATTTTTAATATTTTTTTTATTTTTTTCATTGTGTTTTAGCAGTAAATAGTGTATATTTACTTAAAGGGTTAAAAATTTATTTTTCTCATTGCAGCGTGAATCAGATCATTCGGCAGCAGTCTGAGCAGACGGCGTTGGCGTTTGTGTACTTGCCGCCGCCTCCAAGAGTGAAGAATAGCGGCCAGTACCTGCAGTGCCTTACTGAACTAACTGCAGACCTTCCCCCCTCCGTTATGATCCATGGGGTCAGTACCGTCACTTCCACCACCCTCTAGAATCCCTCCGTTTACCGTTATTCTACTAGGAATAACAGGGTGCTTCTCAGCTAGGTGTAAAAGTTTTATGTTTTGTCCAGATAACTTTTCTACACTGTTTCATCAAAGTACAATCCATTTTTTACAATCATATAAATATTTTAATTATATTATATTACAGATTTTAAGAATTACCTTTTATTTGTCTTTTAATATCTAATACTTGGTTGGTGAATTATATTTTACATGAATAAATATAGTCACTAGTTCAAAGGTAAATTAAAATAATCAATAGACATACTGAAAAGGTTTTTGCTATAAAGGGAATGTGGTTTTAGCTCAATATTTTCAAGAGTAACTTTATGAATGAGATTAAGTAAGATGTGGACCAGATATTAGTCACAGTTTTTCTGGAAGATGTAAAATTTATTTTTATTCTCAATTTTATAAAAAAAAACAAAAAACTTCTGGGTATCGCATACTAAACTTACTCAAACTATAGACTTCGGTCAATATATTATAACTCTAGACATTCCATAAATAAATTTATCTTTTCTAAGGATTTTACGTAGACCTATTTATGAATATATATATTATCACAAACAATGTTAATTCCTCTAATTATGACCTATTAAATGAGTCTTAGCTTAAATTTTGCTTTCAATATATTGCCAGTATTCTTATATATTTTTACAGTTATATATTTGTAGAATTAGTTAATGTAATTATATTATGTTATTCTGTCTACTTAAGTTAGAGATTATACAAATGCCAATCAGCAGGCCTACTTTTTACTTCATGCGATGCTTCCGAATTAAAACAATAATGCTTTGGTTTTTTGACATGGATATGTCTAAGCTCGGGGATGTTAGCAGATTTGTGTAGCGCAAAAAGTGCAGCGGAAGTGTTTGGATCATGTTTCCATAGAAACTACCGTAGCTATCATATTGAATATTTCAATATAAGATTTGGTTATAAGAACAGCTGTTTAGATGAACTGAAAACATTCCCTTTAGACATATCCATGGTCTAACCTAATTCCCACAGGGAAGTAAATACTAACATTTTTACTTACCTTATGTGAATTTGTATAAATGAATTTATTTGTGTTTGACTGTGTGTTTGTGTCTAAAGCATCAGTCAGAATTGATTGTGGTTTATAAACTTATAATCAAATATTCATAAGGAGAAAGTGCAATTTTGTAATTACAGTAGACTCCTGATTTACCATGGTAATGGGTGGTTTAGCGATCCTCTGCGATCAAAATATTGCGAACCTAACCACACACACACTATACACTGGAAATAGTTAAAAACTGCCGTTGAAAGTAAAATAAGTCAATAGTAAATTTTACTGAATTTAATAATACGAAAGAATTGAAATAAGATTACGAGACTTTTAATAAATACACAATTTTGTAAACATTATTTTCACATCGGTAAAAAAAAAGTCTAATAAGTGAAACAAGTGCACTATGTCTTCACTATTGACTTTAAGAAAAAAGGTTTATTGTTATTTTCTCGGTATTTGCTTCCTTTCTATAGGGTTTGACTGAATTTTCTTCAGTTGAACAGTTCCTCTGCATAAATTGTGGACAGTTGCATACGATGTCTTTGGCTCGGCAATGGCACTGACTAAGGAGTGGGGGGTTAGTAGGGATGACGCGAAATGACTTATGAATTGGCAGGCAGGGGAACGTTTTACTGCAAGTAACGCCTTTCTCTCGCCCAAGGCAAAGTGTGTCACAGTTTTAAATTTTTTTCCCAAGCACGGTTAAGCCGTAAGGTTAATCGCGAGTCTACTGTACTGTGACTAGAGTCTACTGTACAGTGACAGTAATTCATCGAGAGATGGTCTGACCATATCACTCAGCTCAGTAAGTTAATTTTAATACCTTGCAAGTAGTAATATTAATGAATGAATATTCTATGTTTGTGATTCATGTAAATATGCTATACTTTTGTCCTAAAAAGTTTTATACAATCAAGAGATTACTCCTTAGATATCAGATCAGATCTGTTAAAAATTCCTTCAGTGTTCTCTTTAATTATGCACTATATTGTTCTAGTTCCTACATTTGTCGATTGTCCTATTTTTAATTTTTATGTTGTAATAAACTAGATTAGAGCACTTGAAAATTTGTTGGACAGGTTACTTACTTACTCTTACTCCCAGGGCCATGCATATCTAGGTAGATACTTGGCCGCACCAACAAAGCCCCTCCATCTCTCTCGGTCTTCAGCATCTTCTTCTGCTGCTCCTATCCGCTCCAGATCTCCCTTCACCTGATTCCACCATTTTTGTTGTGGCCTTCCTCTTGGCCTTCTTCCTTCAGGATTCCTTATTACAACTTGTTTTAGGTTGTTGTCTTCACTCCTTCTAAGAACGTGTCCAGCCCATCTAATCCTTCTACATTTATACTCGCAAACTACATCTGGATCTTTATACAAATCTCTTAATTCCCTGTTGTGTCGTTTCCTCCACTCTCCGTCTTCAGAAGTTGGCCCATAAATTTTTCTAAGAATTCTATTTTCAAATACGATCAATTTACTTTCCTCCTTTTTGTTTAATTTCCATGTTTCTGCTCCATAGAGTAATATTGGACTAATTATGGTTTTGTATAATCTTATTTTGGTTTTTCGGGACAGTAATTTTGAAGAAAAGAGATAATTTTTAGATAATTGTTGGCGGTTAACTCTCAACTGTCATTATATACTATTTGACACCCATACACTAACAGTTCTGTGGTAATGATATGTTCTATTTATTAATTAAAATAATTATTACTGTAATAACTTATTATTTTCAGGATTATTGCTCTGTTTTACTTTTAATGTATTCAATAATTTGAAATTACATCAATATTTTTATTTGTATAAGCTATAGGAATGTTTACAAATTGTAAAATTAGTATAAGTGAAAAGGGAAATAAACATTTTTTAATGTTACACATAGAGTGCTTTAAATATACATATTAAAACCCGATTATTTTACAAACATGTTGTTCTCATATTTTTAAGAATTTCCTAGAGGAATTACATTCTTATCTTTTAACATTTAACTTGTTGTCATGATAAGTCCTAGACCCCGGACCAAGTATTTTTTTGTTTCGAGGTCCCCAGATGCCAAAAACACTGTTTTTATACTGTCTGTATGAATTTGTATACATATGGATGTTTGGGGATGTTGTACCCCAAAATATGGGTTTGGAGGTTTTTATTTTTAATTTATTCAAAAGCTGAATTTTCATTAATACTAGGCCTATTGAAATCAGCTAAAAACAAACTCTTTAATATTTTGAATCTTCACTCTTTGACAGGTTATAAAGATAGTTAATCGTACAGAAAACAGTTCGAATTGGTATCTCACTTATTATTAACAACACCTTAATATGCCTATTTTTGTTATTCTCCATGGCAGCAAACCTACTTACTAATTCCCTATGTTATTCCTATGGAGAATAAGCTGATTGTATAACTTCCCTTTTATTTGTAATATTGTGTTCAAACTTGTTATATAATACAGCATGTATATAAAAATTGTAGTTTTAAAATTTCTCATGGCAGGAAACCTTTTTACTCATTTCCCATATTATTATTATGGAGTGTATGTAAATTGATACAAATTCATTACAGTAGAACCTCGCTAATCCGTCACCTGCAGGACCGGGGGTATGGTCGGAACAACAAAAAGGTCGGATTATCAGAGGAACTTGTATATTAACATAAAAACAAACTTAAACTGTATTTCGAACAAAGAATATTGCATAAAGATTTAATAAAAAGCTACTGTACTGATGAACGCTACAGAAAGCCTAAAAACATTAAATAAATTAATTATTTAATTACAATAACGTATAAAAAGTGTCCATTATGCACTTACAGAGTATGCTGTAGTGACGAAAAAGCATAACACTACAATACTGTTCAATACTGTACGTGGCCTAGGTACAGTTGCTGCATCATGTAGCCTAGACGTTCCGCTATACACACTATGTATTACTGTATGAATATAAAAAAGAATATAAAACACAGTTCAGGAATGTTTTGCAGTAGGGTCAAATATCTTGTAAAACACTGTATGTACTGTACATCGACATCGTCATCGTCATCGACAGGTTTCAACTTGAACGGAGTTACGAAGTAAACAAATGCTGTAAATTTCTGCTAGCGTGGTCGGACTAAGCGAGGAGAATGCCGCCTAGGACGAATTAGCGGAAGTCTGTTGTGCCGACGGGCACGGTCGGACCAACCGAGGAGTCGGACCACCGGAGGTCGGACTATCGAGGTTCTACTGTATCTATAAAACATACTGTGATAACTTTTGGTATATGGCTTAACCTACGATCAACATTAATTTGTATCATCTCAAATATTCATAAATTAATTAAATTCACTTAGTATGCAGGTCTGCTGGTATAGGGGTATTTAAAATAGTTTGTGTTTTATTATTCTTATACTTTGCTTAAGAAACGCATGTACTCAACAGAATATACATACTTTAAAATACAAATACATGACTCGTTGTGCCAAACTATAAAGTGTTATTATGAAATTCTGATATGTTATATGAATTTGTTCCTCTCCATATAAATTTTTAATGTATTAATTTGTCCAAGATTTATAAATGAGTCCAAATCCAGAGAATTGTTTTAAATTCCTTACATTATTTTGAATATTTTATAATATACTGTGATAGCAATAAATTGCTTGGTAAATTTAATAAATGCTAATTAGTGATATAATGTGATATAATATGGTTTTATCCTTTAGTTTGTGGTTTTTGGTAATGTATGTAAATAAATATCTATTCTACTTTGAAAACGTTTCCTTTTAATCCTTCAAAAATGTAGAATAAGTTATATCCTAGTGGGTGAAAACTTGGTTCTAGTTTTCAATTACTATTAAGTTTTAATTTATACAGTATTTCATAAGTAAAAAAGCGGGAAAGAAAATCAAAGTTTAAAAAGTCCTCAATACTTTGAACTGAAAGATTAAAGTATTTAGTAAATTCTGAGTGTGGAGCAAATCCATGTGGGGGGATTTTTGGATTACCTTTTTATGAGAATATATTATAAAAATTTAAACAAATTATTTAAAAAAATACATTCAACTTTGATATTAACACTGACACAAGCTCTCTATTTTGTAAAATTAACGTAAAGCTATTTTTTATACTGAAGTAAAATATCAGAAAATGAGTTTAACTAGGTAATATGAAGTATATAAAGTTCAGTCAGCAATGGTTACAAGATATAACCAATAAAGTTGTGAGGGCCATTGAATTGTCCTCTTCAATACAACTTCTGTATTCTGAGGTTCACATGCTACTCTGATATTTTTAACTGAAGTGGCGACACACCCAGATAGGTATTTTAACTAAGCAGGTAGGTATTTTTAGTTAATCTAAGGGACCTTAAGTTTAACATTAGATCTGAACCACAATTTTGCCTCGATAAGGATGTTATGTTTTCAAAACTTATATACCTTAAAGGAATACATGTAGTAATAGCTGATTCAAGTATTGTAGTTTTTGCAGCTATGTTTTAAACATGTAGAGCTGAAAATAATATGCAAACTGAAGGAATTTGGTCTCTCATGGTTCAACTGCTAAGTTATAGTAGCAATTAATCAAAGTGCATTTTAACTAAAGGTGTTGTTATAAAATATCTACAAAGTGAAATGAAAATACTCCTAGCCAGATTATAACGATATGAAAGAAATAATATTAAAAACACCTATTATTGAAATTACAATGATTATTCTATTTCAAAATTAAAAATGTTAAGAGGGATCTGTTCCTTTCTGGTATTATGCAAGCTTGATGAGATAGGTTCCTATTCCGGGTAGGACCTATCTTTAATTTTGATTTCCCTCAATTAACTTCATTAGTTCAGCTGTAACGGCTGATCAGGATCATATCAATAATATAAGGTTAAGGGGATCCGTCCTAATCTAATCTAAAATTTTGTACTTGAAAATTTTTTTTATAAAGCACATTATTATGAATATGAACATTCAATTTTTAAACAATCTGACTATATTTACACACTAAAATACGGTAAAACTTAAGAATAATGCTTTGCTCTTCAAAATATTTGCTATTAAAAAAAAATTAACTAAAAGAGGTACAGAAAACTTTTAAAAAGTGCAAAGTGAGAGAAGAGAAGCAGAAAAAAAGAACTTGAAGGAAAAACATTTTTTCCTGTTCCAGGTTTTGACAACTTTAAAATGTGAAAAAAGAGTTTTTAAACTATGGGAGCCGGTCTCTGCAATTTGTTTTTTCCATATTTGAAAAGCAATTTTGAATAAATCTGTAAGTATACTGCACCTAATATAATAACATTTTTTCCAGATATTCTTGATCCTGTTGAAAAAATGTTGGTGCATAAGTATCTCAGCATAAGCATTTAATAATAAATTTCATTTAAAAAAAAACAATTTTTTTCATTTACGAAATTGTTTTTGAATAAAAATCCCTTCAATATCTTTATTTATTGGGTTACAATTGTTTACATACACTTAAATGTTTCTCGTAATCAATCTTAGCTTAAAAATATAACTTTTGCAATTGGTCGATTAATAAAATAGTTATTTAATAGAATATAATTTTTAAAAAATTATAAATTTTATAAAAAAGGCCATAATTGTTTTTTTTAACATATCACTTTTCCCATATTAAATATTTTAATTAGCCTAGTAACCATTTAAAAATCATTCATTGTGTCAAAAACCCAAAATTAAAAAAAATTGAAGATAGTGGTGGATCCCCTTAAATGAGAATTCATCTATCTCAAAAAAACTTTCACTTTTGGGAGGTGTAATTGGGAGGTTACCGGACTCATCATGTGTTTTTGGTTATTCTGGACATTTTTTGGAAATGGATTGCCATGTGTTATTGACCTGATCCATCGATGAGTGCGTATAAGATAGAAAAGAAAAGAAAGGGAAATACTTAAATTATGGAACTTGTGAGATAAAAGGGAATATATATTCCCAGAAAAGAGAAAACGTTTGCGGTCAAGGTGGAGACACTGAATACACTGGAGAGTGGAGACAATAAAGATTCTTGATTCATACCTGTGTGTTGTTCCTGGGCAATTGTATTCATTCATTTTATAGTACTTTGAGACTGCTCAGTAAATCCATAGCCTGCCAATAGCAAAAAAGAAGAAAAACTATTCATTCATTTGCTGTTAAAAATTAACCTCTCAGGCTCTCAATATCATTATTCTAGTACATGAACTAAGTGGAAAGCTCAGAATTAAAGAAAATTGCATCTAAAGTAATTGAAATTGGTAGACCATTATGAAGGCCGAAACAAAATCAAGAGTTCAAGTTGTAGTCAATGTGTTTAAAGTTGCTTTTAACTGGGGTTTCATCCCAGTTGTCATTTACTGCGGTAAGTAAATTGTATCAATAGCCTATTTTGGTTTATGAAATTTTAAATGATTTTTGTGTTACAGATAATATAACAATTAATATAATATTAGAAATTTAATTTCTAATTCAGTATTTCATATTTCTCATTTACTTGTCCTATGGGAAAATTGTGGTTTGTAAGCTTAAATATTTTGAGTTTTGCTACCTACATAGACATAGACCTTTTCATTGGACCCATTTTATGCCTTTGTTCATTGTGCTATTAAATAACTATCTTTTGAAATAAAACAGCTATTTTTCAGTAACATAGCTACATACATTATCAAATCCATTATACAAAGTCCCTTAACCCATTTGTACTTTGAAAAAGTCATGAAACTTGCCTTTGCTAAACAGCTTAGATAATGGATATAACTATGGAGTGCTTGCTTTCTTGTTGCCTGTACATCAATAAAGATTATGATGTTTATTATTACATACAGACCAATTTCTTAAATAGGCTATAGACTGAAGTTGACATTTTAAAAATTTAAATTTTTGATTCCAATAAAGATTGGTAGTCTCTTTAGCAACCTCATTACATAAGTTATCTCTATATATAAAATTGAATGTATGTATGTATGTCTGTATGTCCTTTATGCGTTGCCAAACTACTCATCCGATCGCCATGAAATTTTAGGAAGTGGCTCTACATGTGCCCGGGAAGGTTTTAGTGAAAAAATATTTTCAAAAACCCCAAAGTTTCCATTTTATGGCGTTTTAAATTTCTAATGTTAACCTTATGGAGAGTAAGTTTGTTTACAAATTGTCTACAATGAAAACATTTGATTTCTTAGCTACAGCTGATTGGTTTACTTTCTATTAGTAATATGCTTTACTATCCAATGCCATCTGAATCATTCATTAATGTAAAACTATGAAGTAAATGTGTACTGTAAAAAATAAACAACTTTATTCACCACGTTAATATAGTTTACGGTTTTGGGGGATTATGTATTTATATTTTCATTTTCTGTCTGATTAAAATCACGTGTTTATATGATATTTAAAATGTTTATATTATTACGTTTATTATAATAATCAGCTGTTGTATATCTTTCCTATAAAAGCCATATTACAGTTAGGTTTTGTTTGGGTTTGGATTCGATTTGAAAATTGTGAATTAATCCACTCAGATTTATTTGTTTTATAGGAATGTTATTAATATGTCTTATCGTTTCAGTATTGTTATTCTCTATGCCGCGACCCAGGATATATAACCTTTCACAATGAAGCCGTATTGCTATTCGACTTCAGAACATGGCCAATCTTAAAGTTAACATGTGTTTACTGTGAGGCGTTACGAAGTTCGCCGGGTCAGCTAGTATGGAATATAACTTTTTCAGGGATTTGCTTATAAAACACTAAACATATGGCTACCATAAACAAATAATATCCGGTCACATGATCAATTGTGACGTCACTTTTTCAATACTTTTAGCTTCTCAAAAATTGCTAACTCCCCCCCCCCCAGAGCTTAGTTAGCCTATATCCACCAGAGTTGGTCAGTGTCTTAAATCTGTAAACATTACGGTAATTCTTTCTTGTTTTCTTGGTCTTGTCTTCAAACCCGTTTCTCTTAATACGACCCCCCTCATTATTGATCCCTTAGTGTTATATTCTGTTTTCAACCCTTTTCTGCATTTCTCACTATCTTCATGGGAAAAAATCTAACTCAGGTCTTGTTGCTGCTACCTACGATTTACCTATTGTTATATTAAGTGAGAGTAAAGCCTTAAAATTTCAGGGGAAACAACATCAACTGAACAGGCTGTAATAGATTTTGGGAATTTCTGTGTCAAAGGGATGAATGCTGGAGAGATGGTTGTGATATGGTATCCTGAGTGTCCCGTCTTGTTAGGGGCAGTGTGTAGTATCTGTAACTATAGTTTTTAACCTATCAATAGGGATCAATTCACTAGAAGATTGGAAGTGATCCGATTTAATTTTAGTACATCTTTACCATAGAAAATTAGAAGAGATTTAATTTAAGTGATTTAATTTTACTATATCCTTACAGGATTCAAGAAAGGACCTGATCCAGGATCACAACCTTTCGGCATAGCCAGGTAAGTTTAGAAGGATTATACTTCTCAAATAAACTAGATAAGAAATTGGGACTCCTTAAGTTTTGTTGGCCGAAATAACTGGGCTTTATTTCTGTAGGGAGAAGCACAATGTTATAGTAATAAAGTAATAAATTAATGTTAGATAAATCTGACAATTTTTAAATAATACTAACACCAGTATTTATTAAAAATTTTTCTTGTAGCCTGGGAGGGTATATTACATTTTATAATTATTATTAACTCATAAATTATGCAATTGCATGAATATTTATTGAGAAAAGTTTCAATTGTTGCAATTTGTTTGATTTTCCTTTGTTGCAGTTTGATATGGTAAGAAGATTGGAGGAAGAAGCATTTAAAAATCTCCAGTTATAAATTTGCCTATCAAATTTTTGATCAATTAAAATGTTTCAGTTTGTTAATAAATGCTAGTTGACTTAATTATTTAAGAATTGTGAAAAATACTGTTTTTGTTGAATGTAGGCCTATTTTTACAGGTATAAAGTCACAACCCTGTTATGCCAATCTGTCATTGTATCTCATATTGTTGTGGATTTGTATAGAATGCAACTCTAGTCTATTACATTTTGTTATATAATTTTGTAATTATCATTTTAACCCTAAACCTAATTGACTCAACCACAGTATAAGCTATGTGTCTAAAGTTGAGTCAGTTTACTCACTCACTTTCCGACTCACTGACATTTGCATGTATTGGGGAAAGTGATGTATGAGTGAATGCTAAATGAGTTTTGAAGTTGTTACTAGAAGGTTCTTAGGGTCTGTGCTATGATCTAAAGACATCGAGGTACCGTAGTTACATTAGTCACTTGGGCTAGCCAGAGGTGACCACTCTTTATCAGACAGGAGTCGTCAGCCGCTGTTTTCGATCCAGCAACTTTTGACTTACTAGGCCAGCATGTTTCCCTAGAGCTACCATGCTACTGACCAGAGTAATTTTATGAAAGAAGCATTCTAAAGGGTTTTGTAAGTATACCTGGATTACTTACATTTTAAAGCGTTCTCTTGCAAAGTGTTTGATAAAAATATAAACAGTAGCTCATGACTGGTTAGTGCGGATGAGGATTAACCTCTTCATTGTCAACTTAGCCGTTGGATTTGGCTGTGTATCAGACTCCCCAGAGTCGTCCTGAGGATGGGGTGACCGCCCCAGGCCATAGGAAGGTTTTGGGCAAGGCATATTTTTGAAATACTAATGTCTCTGACCAGCGTCATTTAATGAGAGAGAGAGCATAGGAAAGTACCTGGATTACTCAACAGACTAAAAACAAATACTGAAACAAGTAGGCAAGCAGGCGCGCCTTCTATCACAGATAACAGAGGACCTACAAATGTGGCATATACAGCCACAAGTTTTGTATTTCATCAAGTTTGAAAATATACATTTCTGTTATCACCCAACCACCAGACATTGGAAAATTATCTATTGGCTGTTTAAAAAATAGTACCTGGTGACCGAGCTTTGCTCGTATAGAATAAGACATGTATTATAAAAATTAATTTGAAAAATTAAAACACATTAATCACTCAATAAAAACATTTATGTGGTTTAAATAAAACCGATTTAATACACTATAGTTAATATAGCGCTGAACAAAAGGTATTGCCCCTGGTGGGGATGGAACTCGCAGCCTATAGTTCTTGAGGCCGACACGCTACCACTCGGCTACGGCGTTAGTTAATTGAGCGATGCCGTTTGACGTCTTTTAGCCAAAGCCGTTCATTTACTGTTTAATTATCCATACCGTTATTATTAGCCTGTGATCAACTGATTTTGTTATAAACGGAATGAGGATTGAAAATCAAAAGAGAAATTTAATTTACATCAATTAATTGGTTTGTTACAGTGGCTTCAAGCAATACAACGAATACGTTTTCTATCAAAACACGGAAGATTTTGGAAATACTTTTTTCTGCTTTTATTTCGCACAGTTATGTTATCCTTACGTTTTTACAAATTGTCTAGTAACCTGATAATTTTGCATTTATTACATACATAAAATAAATATTAATGCATAACCTCTATATTGTTCCCCGCCGTCTTCAATCAAGAACTGTCAAACGGTTATAAACAGCTGTTTTGGTTTGTATTGTTTACATTTTATTCTCCATAAGCGTAATGTTAAATTTTTAGATTTTAAACTTAATATTACACGAAAACACAAATTTTCCTGGACATTAGACCTATCTAGAACTTATTTTCTACTCGGAAATTAGTTATTTCCAAAATTTAAAGAAATTCCTCGGTGCCGTTTTCGAGATCCATGTGCAAATATATATATATATACAAACCTTGCTCGTATTATAGTATTGGATAGTGCTCTTTCTTTGGATTAAAAAACTGATAGATTAATACAATACCCCCGTCGCAGCAGACCTGCGTACTCAGCGAATTTCCAAATCAATTATAAATAATAATAATATATGACAAGTTTTATAAAAATCTTTCCATAAACATGAGAATTATTTGCCTATTCTCCATAAGATTAACATGGGAAAGAGTGTGCAGGTTTGCTGCTGTGAGGTACACTGAAATTTGGCATTTCTACCATGAATAATTTTTATCTTAACATTTATACCAACTTTCATCAACATCTGTCCATAAATAAAGGAGTTTGCCTATTCCCTATATGATTATTATGGGAAAAGAGTATGCAGGTTTGCTGCCATGATAAACACATAAACTATGATTTTTAAGCATAAATGGATAGATCTCAATCAGATGAAGCTAAATATCAAGTTTTATCCAAAAATATTCATTAATATGGGAAATATTAATTTTTCCCTATCCTCCATAAGATTAACATTGGAGCCCCACAATACAATGTACTGTGTTTAGATTTTTTAATATCTCGGTAATTGTTGGAGATAGAGAAAAACTTTAAGGAACTTAATTGTGTAGTTTTTTAAGCTGATTCCAATGGTGAAATCTTAAGTTAGAAATTTTTAAAAATTACATTTGAAAAACGCAAAAAACCTGATTTTGGGGTACAAAACCCCCCCAAACTACCCGTTCTCATTGACCGATGTCTGGTTTATGAACTCGTCCGAGCATTTGTAGGAATACACGTCTCTACCAAATTTGGTCTCTATTGGACCATTTTTACGAGAGTTATCGTGTTCACAGACACACATATATATATGAAAATTTTTACGACTATTGTTTTTGGACTCTGGGCACCTAAAGAAGAAAAAATAACATGGTCCCGGGCTTAAGTCTTACCATGAGACCTACGGTAATAGCTTCTTCCCTGTGGGAAATTCGCTTAAACAAATAGATTTTATCATTAGAATTAATAATATACTATTCATAATAATTTATTTGAACTAACTTCTTTCTACACAGATTTAAATGCCTCTATGACAAAGAAACCCGATGCATCTGAGTTGTTAAAAATTTATACCTGAATTGTTTTATATTTTCTTATAGGTGTATGGTGTTTTTAAATTTTATTCGCCATTAATCCATAATTATACTTTTGGACTTAAAATATTACACAAATACCTAATTTCAAGAGTAAATACCTTTATGTAAACACCTCAAAACATATATTTAGGCGTAAAATTGAATAGGTTTAACTGGGATGACATTCCACAGAGTCATAATGCATAAGGAAGCCCCATAAAAATCTTTGATCGGTCACACGTTTCTAGGAATTTGCTCTGAGGTAAAATCAGCGTGTCATGTGTTTATCACAATACAATAAAGCTGAAGCCAAAACTATGAAACTTGCTATCTTCAAATCAAGTTGTTGAACACCAAGATTATTGAGGCCTCACTTAGGAATTATTCAAGTACAATGCAGTATATTTTATCACAGAATACATTTATTTAATGCACAACATGTCTATATATGGTATACATTATCAAATAATTCTAATATTATATAGATAACAATGTAAAACTTACCTGTCTTTAATTTCAAAAATAAATACAGGAACAAATAAGTAAACCATCACAAAATATGTGAATATGGTACACATTATCAAATAATTCTAAGAACTCGAAAACACTGTATAATTACTTGTCAAATATAGTTTAAAAATAATTTAAGAACAAATTAATCAACTCTTGCAAATAAAAAGTATTTTTAACTTAATATAATAAGAATTCTTCTTTTAGCTATCACTATTCTCCATTTAAATATAATGGACCTAAAGGATGAAGTAAAAACTCACGTCTTCCAACACTACTTAATATATTTACACTTAAATTGTAATTAAATGAAAAAAGCTGTTAAATTGGTGATTGATTTCGTCTAGTCACACCGGACATAATCAGGCACAAACGGAGACTGTATATCCGGTGTGACTTGACAAACTCGATCGCCAATTTAAAAACCTTTGTATATATTTACCGTTAGTATATAATTACAATATAAGTGTAAATATATTAAGCAGTGTGGGAAGACGTGAGTTTTGACTTCATCCTTAGTAAAACCAACACGTATAATGCTAATCAAGTTATTTATAATGGACCTACTAAAAGTTAATTATTTAAATTAACTATTGTACCTTGGATATGATCACAAGGAAGGGATATGATCTCTACAATGAATTGCCACGACACAAATAATCATGAACAGAAGCCTATATTTTTTACCTTTCTGAAATGGCCACCCACCCAGGTAGGTATTTCAAGCCAATTATGAATGAGAAATAAGCCTAAGATTATTGTGGCGATATCTTGTAGTTTTGTTACTGACTAAGGTAGACATCTTATAACCCAATAGCCAGTGGCATCTTAAGGGGCATTTCCCAACATCCGCAGTATGTTGCCCGGCATGCTCTGATTATGTTAACTGCGTCACCGCAACAATGACCTCTGTGATAGTATTCAAACACAACATTATTAAATGTTTTCCAACCAACATTATTTAAACTGTGCTGCTGCTGCATGATATAGTTCTACATTGGTTGACATCCAACAAGAAAATGAAACAGTGCTGAGACAGCAGGACGGTCTATCCAGTTAGTTGCGCACCATGGTTCTCGTAAAGGTTCCTATCACAGAGGGCAAAGCACGCAGCGCAGTTAGCATCTAGTCACGCACTACGGAGGTAGAAAGACGGTCTTATTTGATCTCAATACATCCAGTAGTCTCCACAATTGATTGTGAAGCACGCAGCACAGTTAGCTTAACTGCAAAGCTAGGAAAACTACCCTTAAGGGACCCACAGTTTAATGTTGGATTCAAACCAATTTTGTGTCTGAATTACAAACTGGTGTAGTTATGAGGATGGTCTTTACAGATGAACATAATACTCAATAGAGTGAACGTTAAACATAAGTTGCTTAGGTTTACACATTTATAATTAAAATATAAAGGTACTGTATTAATTTATCCTATCCACCTATTTCAGATTTAGTTAAATCAAAATGTTATAATGACAGTTCTCGTACTAGGAGATGGTGATTAATAGGATCATTAGAGGAACTTAATACTTACAATTAAAAATTTTGTGTGTATGGACTAATAAGGTATGGGTTGGCTTTACAATATTTTTTCTTTATCAGTCACTAAGAATGAAAGCAAAATAAATTATAATTTATGACTTTGAGGTAGAAACTAGTAAGAAATACAAGTCTAAGTTTGGCTATATATTAAGGAACATGGAAATGTACAAGGCACTAGATTACAACATTAATATCTAATCTAATAACAAACTACATCCTATCACCAAGATAAAGAACGAAATGTGAAGAGATTATTCAAGTTAGATGGACTAGAACATAATTAATTACAACCTAAAGAAATTATTAATTATTCACACTGAGTGCTTAAAATTATGAAGAATAAATCTTTCACAATAACAATGGATCAACTAAAGTTAAATCGTAAAGGAAATGAATCTACTGAACACTGAAATAAACATTAACTATAACCACATGCTACATTTCAGGCTAATAAAATTTGACTAGGCCAATTGACGTAAGTACATTTGCTATTAAAAATCAGTTTACTATGCTGATATATTTTACTATGTTTAAAACAATTACTATCATGATTGTTGTAAAAAGTAAATTGGATTTTGTACTTGAGTTGTCAGGGCTAGATATATATATATAGGCTATTGAGTGTCGAAGGTGAATTTGCTTATAAAGCCTTTAATAATAATAACGACCAGTAAAAATACACTCAACTCAAAAGTTATGAGCTGCCTTTTAGTTTAAATATCCTATAATTACATGAATGTCAATACAGTATCTTGTTTACAACTAATTCAACTTATATAACTATAAAGATAATTAGAAACATTCACATTTGTATATCAATTTCCAATCAACTAAATAAAAAATCAAAAGACAATTTAATTCATGGAAATTGTATATTTATTGTATGATTGTGTGGTTAGTTTTACTCCCCCCCCTATACGATAGTATAAGTAAGTATAGTTTTCATCAGAATTTCCGAATTTGAGTTTCTGGTGGATGTATCCATTTAGTTCCCCATGAATTGAATCAGTTAAAAAAATTAATGGATTGTCTGTACCATAATATTTAAAATAGAGGGGCAAAGTCCAATAAGTTAAAAATCCAACCAGGATGATTGTCAACCAGGATTTGTTATTTTGTTGGAATAAATGTTATAATTTTTCCTGTACCAAAACAACAAACTGGCTTATTATTTTATATTAGTTATAAGTATATTATTATCTTTTTTATAAAATTTATCTTATTCCTACTTACTCCGATGGCCATTAGTACCAAAGTAGGGTTTTGGCCTCGCCATCCCCCGTCCTGTGTGTTGTCAATTGCTGCTCCTGTTCCTTGTGATGTCTTTTTTCACACTATCCCACCATCTTCTCTTGGGCCTTCCTGGTGATCTTCCCCCTTTCTTGTTTTGAAAAACAAAACCTATCCCTTGTCCCAAATTCCCCTAAATAAATCCAGCCTGTTAATTTTCAAGCAATACTTACTACATTTTGATAAAGTCTGAGTAATAGCTCAACTTTGTATAACTATCATTTGGAATGTTTTCGTACCAAAATACATTTTTACAGATAAAATGAATCTCTTAACCATTAATAAGTATAGTTAAAAGATAAAATTTATATAATATTTCAAAAATTTTATAATATAATATAAAGTTATAATAAAAGTTGTCTGATTGTTGATTAAAATATAAAATGATACTTACTGTTTATGACAGTACTCACATTGATTTATAAAAATCTGTTTTTACAAAACATATAAACTTGATTTCCTACCTCTGTAATTGAATAAACTTAATATTCAGAGCTTACAAACTAATATCCAACATTTATAAACCTTTTATGTACAAAATTGCCATTTCCAGAGGTGAGCTACAAGAAAGATTAGGCCAATGGTGGGTTTCTGAAAAAAATAAATAAAAAATTACTAAAACATTATTCAGTTTGCAACCGTTGCAAATTCACATGTTTCTGCTACTCTCCAGAAACATTAAACATATTTTCAATTCCATCAATCTCCGCTTATTATTATATTTCTTATAATTTATACACAATAAGATACATCGAAACAAGATTATTCACTTTCATAGTCTTAATCTTTCGAATTCTTCCTTGACTTAATATTTTGATGAAATAAGATTGATTTATGAATTTAGGCTATGTGAAAATGGTAAAAAAACATGCCTATAAGCCAACTTGTGTTGGTACAATAAAATATAGAAATAAGAAATTATTGTTTATGTCATGTAGGTAAGGATAAAAACGGTGGGGTAGAGAAGTACTTTTGAGATGGTGCTATGAATGGTGGGTACGTGCTGAGGGAGTGAAGATAGGCTCAAATGACGCTGCAGCCTTGAGCCTTGGAATTTTTTATTAGTAGTGTGCCTGTAGTAGACACAGTTTGGTCAAGTGAGCAACATGCTTTTTAGTACAAGACACATTTTTATGAAATCAGACCATTGTTTCAGTGCAAAATATGCAAACTCCTTTTCGGATCCCCTGGCTAAAAAGCTGTTCCTGACTGCAAAACGATTTTGCATGTGAAGATCATCTAAATGCCATAGGTTAAATCTGGCCCGCTTGTCGTTTAACTCTGTGGGATTATTTTTTATGGGGCTACCTCAAGATTGTTCACATGTTGACCCACAGGACCCTAGATACCTTGAAGGATACAAGTATTTGACTTGAAGGTAAACACATCTCACAACAAATGCTTATACAGTTTTGCGGTTCAGAACTAGACTACAAAAATTAGGGATACTTCTCACTACCACCCCTTTACAATGAGGCAGACAGTCTTCTTTCATGTATCAAAGCTGTCAGGCAGCATATTAAATAATTGTATCCTGATCCAAACAATTCAATTGACCCATAGATAAGAATAAATATAACCGTTTGAACAATAACAGCCTACATTGATATATTGGATTTCAATTTAACCACTGTTCCAATTGAATCCACAACACATAACATTAAAATCGCGTGAATAACATTAAAACTTACCTATTTGACACTATGGGAACTTTGTCACATTCAAGTTCCCTCGATCTGCATGCATTCGAACAGAAGTAGAGCACTACTAGTAATAAGCCTATGAGGACAGCTACTCCCCTGTGAAGGAAAAAAATTAAGGATAAAGGATAAAAATACTTGCAATATATATATAGTATTATAAGAAAAACAAAACAATGCATATAACTTACCAACGGTCAATGGAAATATATTTATATATATGTTATACATATATTTATGATTAGTAGTATTAAAATAAAAAGAACACTAATTTTTGACAAGGTTCAAAATTGCCTGTTCATTTTGAGTTTACAGAGGGGCAAGATGTTAAATTTGCTGTTGATAGATGGAAAATAATTACAAATATTTGTGTTCAATGTATGCTATAGGTTTAAAAGAAATCCAAAAATTGTCAGCATGTTATATGATAGGCTAATTAATATGAGCTCCTTATTTTTTACACCAAGTTCAGGAAATTGGCAATTGTAATTGCAATTTGTTGAGTGGGAGGAAGGTAGGGTGTGTGGTAGGGTGTGAAGGTAGGGTGTGTTAAAAATCAAGAAAGGCAATTTCATGTAGGCGGATGAGCACACAGTTTTGTGTACACAATATTAATGTTCTATCATCAATGATTTACTTAGGTAAATATAAGGCAACATTTAATTAACATTATTGAGTTAAAAGTCCCATCCTCAGAGATGAAATAATCTGAGGCCACCTTCTTAGGCCAGTGATGTGCATAGAAATTGCTTTTCACAAAAAAAGATAAATCACTAAAAACATATAACTCAATAAATGTTCAACTTCACCCCCCTCTCTTTCAATTGTTCATCATGTGTTATTTTGACATGGATATATCTTAGCTCTCGTTGGGGGCATGTTGGCGATTTGCGAGTCCACAATTTGAACCAGTGACGTCATACGGCTATAAATACAGGTGTTAAGAGGTACTGAAAAAACTCCCTTTGACCAAAATTATGATTAGCGATTCATATGACTATAATGACAGCACTGTTTAGAGGAACTAAACATTCCCTTTGACATATCTATGATTTAAACTATTTCCCCCCACTGGGAAGTAAATACAATAATTTTTGACACATGATCTATACAATACTGAGTGATACTCTTTACTCTACTTGTTCAAAAGATGTTTTATTAGTTGATTTTTAAAAATGTCTTAAGCAAGAGAATTGAGATGCAGGGTACCTAGGCCACTAGGAAAATTTTCAAAAGGGTTTAATTAATGGAGTTTGGTTACCTCACAAACCAACTTCTCCTCAGGTAACAATTTACATGAGAACTGCCACAGGGTTGTAAATACATTTAAACTTACCAAAGATACCAAGTTCTGTAGTCGTAATAGTTGCAACATTTGTTATCTCCACAGCAATATTGTTCAGATGGATGGCAGATCATGAACTCACAAAAATCTGCAGAAACATTGTTTACAAAGATAAATTGTGTAATTGTTAGAAGTGATGCACTCGAAAAGCCTTTCAGCCCCATTTTGACATCGACCGGGAATGTAAAAATACGATTTAGCATGTACTAGTAAGTAGATTATGAGGGTTTACTCCATTACTTGACAGGACGACGAAGCACATGCATTCAGATCTTTACTCTTCAAACACTATCGCTAAATCACTGTCATAAAAGTCATTTTCGGATGTGTCAGAATTCAGAAATAGGGTGACCGGATAAACAATAATAATAATTATACAAATTGCAATAACCAGCTGTATGTGTATGTATAGTTCAAGTCTTTTCGTAGGCAGTGTTGCCAACGCTTTTTATAAATTAGCACCAGCAACGATTACTATATTATACTACAATAGATATGAATGAATAAAATACACAATAATTGTTAGTTTATACACTTAAGTTATATTGTTACTATAGAGTTTACTAGCACATGCACAAATACTGCTGATTTCAAATAATTGCAACCCATGTACCTATTCATACGAACAGTCATTTTACGAATAGTTATTTTCAAATATCTTTAATGAATCTATTACACTTTTGTTATACAGTGGTCCACTTCTGGAGTCGAAAGTGGAAGTTAACTTGTTCAAGATAGGTGAATTCCCATTTAACCATTACTGACCTGTGACCGGTTAGTTCGGCTGAATGCAACCATTTTGTCAACTGCTAGTAGTTTGCTTGTTTTCCGCAAGAATGTGCTAACGACCTGAATTTTAGTGACCTCGGCAGCAGTCGCTACAGAGTGAAAACGGCGTTTCTAAACTTTAAGCATTATTCACCTATGAAAGAAAGAATTAATTCATCGAACAGTATATTAATAGATATTTTACGGAATGTATTTAATTCAGTGAACCTGAGACAGACTCCTACTAGACGGGCTACGCCATCTTATGATGTTATAAATCGCAAATAGAGAAAGTGAAAATTTTTTGTTCTTATAATACCGGTACAGTACGTTGTAATAACAGTACCGTATCTCACTATCAATTTCAAATAGGGGTTGTTAATATTTTGGTTAGAAAATATATTTAATTATTTTTGGAGGATATTCGTTATTTCTTTAAGTTGTAAAATTAAATTAAAGTGAAAGCGTACAGCTGACTTTGAGCCCATTAGATGATTGAACCAAGAATTATTTATTTCAGTCATTAGATACAAGTTTGTACAATAGACTACTGTAATCATATACTAAAGCTTAATATTAAAATAAGTACAAAGCCATGTACAAGACTAGCAGATACAAAAGGATGGCACTGATAAATTAACAACTAACAATAAAAGCAGGCAAAAAAGAAAACAATACACAAACTATAAAATATAGTATCAAGTTCATGCAAGAGCTCATGCACACAAAAGCAGAATAGGATCATTCCATGCAGGAAAAATAAGAGTTTACATGGCTAAGGTTAGCGTCAAAATATCCCATCAAGAAGTAAAAGGGATGGCAAAAAGAAGCCATTTCTTTACTATCCTGACAAACTTAGGTAGTGGTAGGGTCTAACATACGAGTAGTAAAATGCAATACATTAAAAAGCTTAACTGAAACAGTTTGGTCGTCAAAAATATTTAAATGTAGAATATTTCTCAAGGATTCAGGGATGAATAATTTCAGTAAACGCAATGATTAGTAAGCCTAATATGAGTTTAGTCGTGTTTTAAACCTAGCCTACTAGTATGTGACCATCACATCGGTCATATACTTCAGGCAATCTTCGCTAATTTGAAATTCAAGAGAAAGCCAAATTACTTCCAAAAGCCATTATTACTTCGAAATAAAGTAATTTTAAACTATAGTGAGTTTGAATGATAGAGGTTAGCGTTATTTAAATTACAACTGTAGAGGTTCAGTTAGCGAAAATAAAGTTCGAATTATAAGTTACTTTAACTTCTTATAACTCACTCTAAAAAGTCCACTAGATGGTAAAATAAATATGGTAGCACTAAAAAACAAACTGTTTAGAACACGATAACTGTTACCATTGATTATTACCAATACTTTAATACTTTTAATACTTTTAACTGAAATGGCGACCTACCCAGGTAGGTATTTTAAGCCAAGTATGAATGAGTAATGAATGTAGAATGATTGTGGCGCGATCTTGTAGTCTTGTTACTGACTAAGGCTGACATGTTCCTTAGACAGGACTGTTAATTAATAGCCCAATGCCCTTACGAAGCGACTAAAACAATGCCACTGAAGATCCGCACCTGGAGGAATGACGGAAACGGACTAGTTCATGTTTAGACTGTTTTTCCTAGCTAGGCCTACTTAGAATTTTAGAGGCTTATGGGAACCGAATCTAAATTATAGAGGTTAACTTCGAATTTTAGACGCAGGGTTGTGAATTAAACGAACATAATCCGAAATCTATATGCTGGAGTAAAAACAAATTCGAATTTTAGAGGTTCTACTGCAGTAAATCAGAAAAAATAATAGATAAAATGACGTGTTGCTGGATATACTAGCAGGTAAACCCAGTATGTTCGGCTAAGTGGAGTCGAAAGGTTTTTTGATAGATCTTCATTATGTGATCATTATATATGAATATATGATGCAGAATGTTAAATTTAGAAAAAATGTTAGCTTCAATAAAGAAAATGTGAACTTAATCAGGTACTCAAGTGCTCACTTAACCGCGTGATAAATTAGTCCGCACTTAACAGCGTCTGCAGGATTGCATTCTCCTTTAAAGGAAACCCATAGCGAACTACACGGCCCTAAAATGGCAGCCCAGGACTAACGAGCGCATTCGCAAAATAATACATTTTCAATCTAGAACACGAACCACTGCGCCGATCCAGATTAATATTTTAAGGGTGCAACCGCATAAAGCTTTAATTTATCCCGCGTTTCCCGCTGAACGATAATGAACACATTATCAGCTTTTATTGGACAGCGTAAAAAGAGTAAGCGATATAATAAAGTAATAAAGAGAGGGAAGACATGGAACTAATCAAGTCGTGCGCGTTTTACGACATGTAGCCTAACACGCGAAAAAACCGCGCGGCGCGCGAGCCGACGGGAATGAGACGATTTAGATGCGGCGGCTAGGTGCATAGATTACTGGAAAGTAAGACGTTCCGCGGCGATATCCGTAGACCGATAAACAGTGTTACAACATTCGCACGGGAAACAAAAAATATCCCCGTTTAGAGTATTCAATCCGCGTTTCCTAGCGCCTTGGGACTAATTCCTACGACAGTCCCGTCCGCGCCTTATATAGGAGACTGGGGACGTACTCAGAGTAGGGTTTATGTTGCTTTAAGACAAATTTAGCTTAGAAATACGATTTTAAGTAAGGGACGTTTATGAACAGTGAATGAGTGCTAACACAAAGCTACGAAACATGATTCAAATTCTAATCCTTCTGTCAGAGAAGTGTTCATTTCTAACAATTGGTCTATGTGCCTTGATACTTTTTAATGATGGTTTAAAGTATCCTTCTATCAAATGATCATGCTGTTTCGTGCTGTTGGAGCATATCTTCAAGACCCCAAATTGTCTACATTACCCTTCAACTTCACTTGTCAAGTTAAAATAGCCTATAATTTCAAGACTGTCAAATTGAAACTTTTCAAAATCACCAAGATCACCAAAATCACTTAACCAAAAATTCATTTATGTAGGCCTATTTCCCTTTGGGAAAAAGCTTAGATCACGGACGTGTCTAAAAGGAATGTTTTTAGTTCCTCCAAGCAGCTGTCATTTTAATCAACTGGACCCGGTATCGGACCTTCACGTGATAGTTCCAAGATCTTTGACATGGTTATGTCTTAGCTCTTGGGGGAGTGTTGACAATTTGCGAGACCAATATTTGAAACAGTGAGGTCACATTGTTAGTGATATCATATGTCTAAAGGGAATATTTTTAATTCGTCTAAACTGCTGTCCTTATAACAATATGACGGCAATAACCAAATGAAGTCACTGTTTCAAATATGTTCAAATTGTCAACACCCCTAGAGCTAAGACATATCTCTATTATGAAGTTTGTAACTGTTTGGGTTTCCGACTCCAGTTATCGCCGAGTCTTGTCTTCCGCAGTTTCACGGGTCGCCGATGACATCTCCACTCTCCAGTCCGTTACAGTTCCCAGCGGCCCATGGCTAATCCCGGGGGGCGCAGTCCCGGTGTCAACCCTTTGACGGAGGGGAGCCGCACCTGTGACGTCACAGGCATTAATCATCCCCACGTTTTTACGCTTTCGGATGCAATCCGGGAAGTGAAAAATCGATCCATCAAACCGGGAAGAAAGGAGACCATCAATAATTCCGCTTTGCCGGAACTAGTCAAAAACGCGGGACCTTTTTTAAAGCGCGTACTTCACCCCTTCGCCCGTTTTTTGAAAACGGAATTTTTCACAGGGCGCGTCAAGCGTGGCGAAAGAGTTAAATGATCGATGGTTTCCTGATCACACTTCGCGAGCCTAATCGACGTTTTTCTTAATGATTCCGATTTCATGGGAATGATTTTGCTGTTTGAAAATTTTCTGTAGGTTTGAAGCTTTGGAAATTCTTTGTCATTTGGTAAAGAAACGATTGAAAAATGACTTTCGCGTCATTTTGCGTTTACTTTGAGTTGCCGCCGTCTACGAAGAAAAATCTGATGACTAAGATTTAATAACAGGATTTAACAAAGAAAAAATGCTAGGTCGATTAAACACTTCTGAAAATCATTTCGCAAATACTCGAATAGTTGAAAAATTGTAAAAAGTTCAGCCTAAAGACGCTTCCACTCATTAAAAAAGTTACAGCCTTTTGTTTATGTTTATGTGCACACTTGAAAGCTAATATATTATGAAAATTGAAGTACTTCTTGTACGAATCCGTTTGTAAATAATGCATCGGAATAAAGATGTAACAGAGTTAATAACTACTATAACTTTAACATAACAATTATTCATAAAAAAGAGACACGTTCTCATAAAAATACCCATAAAATATTTACGCCAGTTTTACGATACATCGCCTGTCAGATTTCTTATTCATTATTTTCTTTTTCTTGAATTTTGTAAATTGCTTAACATTGTTTTACAATCTGTACAATATATAAAATATGAAGGTGGATGCTGCACATTTTGATAGGTGTAAAAATACATATAATTGTAACCACAAATATATAAATTAAAAAAGAAATACCCCCGTCGCAGCAGACCTGCGTACTCAGCGAATTTCCAAATCAACAATATAATAATAATAATATTTGACAAGTTTAAAAAAAATCTGTCCATAAACATGAGAATTATTTGCCTATTCTCCATAAGATTAACATGGGAAAGAATGTGCAGGTTTGCTGCTGTGAGCTACACTGAATGTAGGGATTTCTGCCATAAACAATTTTTATTTTTAACATTTACACCAACTTTCATCAACATCTATCCATAAATAAAGGAGTTTGCCTATTCCCTATATGATTAACATGGGAAAAGAGTATGCAGGTTTGCTGCCATGATAAACACATAAACTATGATTTTTAAGCATAAATGGATAGATCTTACCACATGAAGCTAAATATCAAGTTTTATCCAAAAATATTCAATAATATGGGAAATATTAATTTTTCCTTATCCTCCATAAGATTAACATTGGAGCCCCACAATACAACGTACTGTGTTTAGATTTTTTAATATCTCGGTAACCGTTGGAGATAGAGAAAAACTTTAATGAACTTAATTGTGTAGTTTTTTAAGCTGATTTTAGTGGTGAAAGATTAAATCTAAAAAGATTTTAAATTACATATGAAAAACGCAAAAAACCCCATTTTGGGGTACAAAACCCCCCCAAACTACCCGTTCCCATTGACCGATGTGTCTGGTTTACGAACTCGTCCGAGCATTTGTAGGAATACACGTCTCTACCAAATTTGGTCTTGATCGGACCATTTTTATGCGAGTTATCGTGTTAACAGACACATATATATATACATATATATACATATATATATATATATATATATATATATATATATACAAATTTTAACGACTATTGTTTTTGGTCTCTGGGCACCTAAAGAAGAAAAAATAACATGGTCCCGGGCTTAACTCTTGCCATGAGACCTACGGTAATAGCTACTTCCCTATGGGAAATTCGCTAAAACAAATGTAAATTGGACTGTGCAAGTGTGCATATAATTGATTAAATCTGAATAAGCTATTCGTTTGAAATAGCAAAAAAATGAGGAGGCCATTTTATAAGCAAATTTTTAAGACAGTATAAAATGTAGAATTTTAAGCTTTTGCAGTCATGATGAGGCGCATAACGCATATAGGTACTTCTTAACGTCAAGGAAATTTAATTTTTCTCAGGAACCATCCATGGTGAAGCTTTTAAGTCTGAAAGATGTGCTTTTCGAGCATACTTGAACACAAGGATTTTGAAAAATTATGATTCTAAGTATTTTTATTATTATTTAAAACAAAATTATTTTTGGAGGTTTACAAAAAAAATATTTTAAAATTCAAAAAAGTAATATTTTTGTAAACCCCTGTGTTAAAATGTGGGGTATTAATATGGTATGATTTCGACGTGAATTTAAATTAATGACCAATGTAAACAAACTAATATTCATTTCAATTTGACAGCTATTTGTTTTTATTTCTATTAAATCATTACACTACAAGGACTGCTGATTATTACCAGTAGGTGATTAATTGAAAACTGGAAGCAAAATGCGACTAATATTGTGTAAAAAGTGGGTTTTTATATGTTCGTTATATATTTTTTAAGGGCGGTGGACAATTTTAAGCTGTGAAAACCCTTCTCTGAAATTTAGAGAATGTATGAAATGTTTCTTTGTTATTAGTGTTATCCCGCATTTTTTTTAGGATTTGACGTCGTAAAATACCTCCTGGAGCGTCACAGACAGACAAACAGACACAAATTAAGATAATACTTGTTTCGGGTTCTCTAACGCACGCAGGAAACGTAAAAATAACTAAAAAATTAATAACTCTGAGCAATGTACGGACAAAAATTTAATTTTATTTGTATAGAAGATGCAAACTATAATGGTTTTAAATTATTAGTTTCATGTCATAATTAATTAATCCTTAAAATCATAAGTACTGTACTGTACTTAACATTTTTAGTCCCTTTGAATACGAACAGAACAAAGCCCATGACCAGACTCAAGACAACACGGCTTGTGTTCTTTCCATTTATCACGTCAGAGTTGGACGTTTAATTAACATCCCATTGAACACATGTAAATGAATACGATTTGATCCCGCGTATTAATTCTCCATCGGGCCTAAGAATATCGACGGAAGGGTAAAAAACCGACGTACGTTATTCATCTCATAATTATATCTGGGCCCCTGGAATATTCCAAAAATAGTTAATGGCATGTGGACGATTACACAGACAAATGAAAAAGCAGGAGTGCCTAATGAAAGATCCCCTCCCCAAAAGTAGTTTTGACAGTTATTAATAGTGGCCGTGAGCCATTCTCGGTATGGCCTTATTCGGAATAATTCCGGCATTAATCAAATGGACTACAAAAACAGAAAACATTCCTCTCGGAACCCTTTGGTCTACCAAGGGTCAGTCCCCCGAGTGCTTCGTAGCCGGGGGCGAAACGGACGTAAGGGCGGTGGCGTCTTTGTGGGTCACCGGACTTGTGACCTCACTGTGTTGGGGGAAGGGGTTGTTACAGTCTCAACTGAAATCGTATAAACAACATTTGAATGCCTGTAATCGAGCTACTTGGAGGTCACGAATTGTAGATATTTATGAGCGGTGGTCGGTGGATGTGATATTCTCTTGGGTGGATTTAAGTCCGCATTGTTGAATACTATGTTCATTCGCAAAGATCATACTTAGAAATAGAGTAATTCAGTGGCAAAAGTGGCTTAGATCCCACTTTAAACTGTAGTTCCCTTATATTCCATTGGAGTTGGGCTATTAACTGACAGTTCTGTCTAAGGAACGCGCTACAATCATCTTACACTCATTTCTCATTAATACTTGGCTTGAAATGGTTACCTGGGTAGGTCAGCAGTTTAAAAAAGTTATAGTACCGTAGTAGTATTTACCTGACGTATTGATCTTCTAGTTTGTCTGTGAGTAAGACAGAAATTATTAACGTATTTTCTACTTCACATCTTTAGAACAATGTCATATTCAGGGTTTTAGTTTTTTTTCAGGCGTTCTTAAATACATTGCACAACAATGGAACAGCTGATGTAAAAGACGACAGTTCATAAATGCTAAAGTTTGTTCAAATACATTTAGAAACATCCGTTCTAAAACGCATGCATAAAAGAGCTCATAGTTTCGTAAACTTAGTTTACTGCAGGCTATTACAGTTTTATGTTCTAAATCACCTATATAAAACTAAAACTAATAATTTAAAACTATTGTTACAAAGTCAGTGCTTATAAACAAGCTTTTTGTATGTCAACGGTATTTTTATATATGGATGATAAACGCTTTAATGGAAAACGGTCAATAGCTCTCAAATTTCCAAAGGAATCACGTGGATAGAACAAGTAAACGCTAACCAGATTTACATAATCAAAACTTAATTAATTTATGAATGTTAAAAGTTTAAAGAAATTCTACAAGAATGTTGAAATTCCTACTATTCCTTTGTTAAGGAGTTTGAAAATAATGTGCAGACAATTCGTACCATTGAACTAGGAGGCTTCAGTGCACAGAGAAGGGTATGTTACAGGGGTAACAATTCCTGTGGAGAGTGACAGAGGCATGGAATGCTGTTAATCTGAAGGCATGTGTTCCCCCCTCTTAGCACCAACCCCACACATTGTCGCCACTCATTCGCGGGTGGATAGCCCGTGTTTTCGACACGTTTTCGTCCAAAAACACGAAGGCGCAGATGCAGGATAAATGATGGATCCTGTCTTCCCCTCACTTTATAGTCAAGTATTTTAGGTCACCTTGTTCCTCGTCAAGCGCTATTTATCTTGGAAACATGTCGTAAACACTATGAACATTTTTATTTCCTAAAGCTCCCGCAGATGTGTTTATTTTAGAGTTGGGGCGTTTTAAGATGAAACATGAAATATGAGGGGATGTGGTTTTAGAATAGTTTGGAGATTTCATGCTCGAATGTTATAAAGTAGATTGTACAACTGAACTTAAATTTGAAATAAATTTTAATGTAAGAAGGCTATTTTTTGGTTCTTTCAAAGCCGGATGGATTTTCAGTCACAAACGCTTTTTGAAAAGTGGTCCAAACCCAAATGGCGTCCCAAACGAACCCGTGACCTCTCGCACAAAAATCAGACACTCACCACTAGGCAACTTAACAGGAACTATTACTGCTCTACGTATTAACTTTTCAGCCAAGGAACCCGGTTCAAATCAAGACCTAGTCATCATTTACAATAGGGCTATTAATTTAATTAGATATAAGCAATGATCGATGGATGTAGTGTTCTCTTGTGTGGATTAATGTCCGCACTATTGAATACTATGTTAATCCGCAAAGACCATCCTTATAAGTTAGTCCAATTCGTAATTCAGAGGCAAAATTGGTTCGGATTCCACTTTAAACTGTAGGTCCATTAGTTGTCATCGGCTGTTGGGCTATTAATTGACAGTTTTGCCTAAGGAACACGTCATCCTTAGTCAGTAACAAGACTACAAGATCGCGCCACAATAATCTTACACTCAATCCTCATTCATACTTGGCTTAAAATACCTACCTTGTGGTATTGAATGTGGAATTCAATAATCTAATCTAATCTAAGATAAGAAAAAAACTCGTTAGGGAGAATCAATACCAGGGTTTGGATAATTTTGCACCAAATCGTTAAAGTGCCGCTCGCTACACTAAAGGACAAAAATAGACCTACCATAAATCGTGTAATAAAGTTTGAACCACTATATTGGAATCTGTTTTCATAAAAATGTAGGCAAATACATTAATATCCTAATAATAAATGGTAACTGCATCCGGACACAGGTTTTCACATTGCAAAGTGCACTTGTCTACAAACCTAGCACCTCCTAGGTTGCCTCCCAGTCTCGTCGCTGCGAGAGCGTCGGACCTCATTAACCGACCATCACGCTAACCACCACGAAGCCCATTGAAAATGTAACGCAATCAAATACCCATTCATGGCGCGAGTGGTTTTTTGGGTAATTGGCACCTAACGAATTCGGAAATACGAGACGAGAGAGGCCATTTACTAAGTGAAAACAAAGAAGTGTGGCGCTGCTCCGGGCCAGTTTTTACCCGGTAATCACCCCGATTTCCCCGACCGGGGGCATCAACCGTGCATTACAGAGTCATCCTCATGTTCGCCGGATGACCGGATGGGCCGGATGACCGAGACTCCGCACGCATTGATAATGTTTAGAATTAGCGCGACCTTTGGCTTGCGTGTTGATTCGTTGTAATTGTGGAGTGAAACTTGAAAACAAAACATTTGAGTGAAGTGGAGTATTTAGACTTGATGAGATGTCAAATGTCAGAGTATAAATTAGGAGACTCGGCTGCCTTGACAAGACATGGTAAGGAGACACCAGGGGAAGAGCACTACACAGGATTAAACATAATTACCTAAGACCAATCCAAGTCTAGAAACTTTGTAATCGGAGGTTGTAAAACTGTTGTCATTATCAAGTTTTCTTTACGTGATATAAGGAGCTTCTTTTCTTGAAATGAGGAAGAAATGAAGACCCTTCCTATCCTTAAGATTGTAAAATAAAGATTCTCTCTCTCTCTCTCTCTCCCTCTCTCTCTCTCTCTCTCTCTCTCTCTCTCTCTAAGGTATTCAACGCAGATTGGGTTACCCCGACGATACAGGACGCGGTTACAGGTGCTCCAGAACGGACAGGGTGCTCCAGAACGCACTGGGTGCTCCCAAACAGACTCAGTGCTGCAGAACAGACAGGGTGCTCCAGAACGGTGTCGGTGCTCCCGAACACATTCGGTGCTCCAGAACGGACAGGGTGCTCCAGAACGCACTGGGTGCTCCCAAACAGACTCAGTGCTGCAGAACAGACAGGGTGCTCCAGAACGGTGTCGGTGCTCCCGAACACATTCGGTGCTGCAGAACAGACTGGGTGCTCCAGAACGGTGTCGGTGCTCCCGAACACATTCTGTGCGGCAGAACAGACTGGGTGCTCCAGAACGGTGTCGGTGTTACCGAACACATTCGGTGCTGCAGAACAGACTGGGTGCTCCAGAACGGTGTCGGTGCTCCCGAACACATTCGGTGCTGCAGAACAGACTGGGTGCTCCAGAACGTTGTCGGTGTTACCGAACACATTCGGTGCTGCAGAACAGACTGGGTGCTCCAGAACGGTGTCGGTGCTCCCGAACACATTCGGTGCTGCAGAACAGACTGGGTGCTCCAGAACGGTGTCGGTGCTCCCGAACACATTCGGTGCTGCAGAACAGACTGGGTGCTCCAGAACGGTGTCGGTGCTCCCGAACACATTCGGTGCTGCAGAACAGACTGTGTGCTCCAGAACGGACAGGGTGCTCCAGAACGGTGTCGGTGCTCCCGAACACATTCGGTGCTGCAGAACAGACTGGGTGCTCCAGAACGGTGTCGGTGCTCCCGAACACATTCGGTGCTGCAGAACAGACTGGGTGCTCCAGAACGGTGTCGGTGCTCCCGAACACATTCGGTGCTGCAGAACAGACTAGAAAGTACAGGGTGCTTTAGAACATTCTCGGTGCTCCCAAACGGACTCGGTGCTGCAGAACAGACAGAGTGCTTCAGAACTGTGTCGATGCTCCTGAACGGACTCTGTGCTGCAGAACAGACTGGGTGCTCCAGAACGGACTAGGTGTTCCAGAACAGACTGGGTGGTCCAGAATGGACTGGGTGCTCCAGAATGAACCGGTTGCCCCTGAACAGACAGGGTGTTCCAGAACGGTCTCGGTGCTCTAGAACGGACTCGGTGTTCCTGAATTAGTACTAAGCCGTAAGAAAGGCAACCGATTGAAGTTGGGTCTAGGGCTAATCATGTTTGAGGGTTCCTCGAGGTCTTATTGGCGTTCAAAAGAATACTCATGCAATAACTCGAGTACCTAGATCTCATACTGATGCCACATTAGCATGTGCAACCGTTACTCGTTAAAGAAAATGACAGTAACGAAATAGGTACTTAGAGAATTTTGTATAAAGCTTGCGGGAAGACAACGCAGTTTTGCGCTAAACGTTACGAGCGGCGGTATAGATTTAGGATTTTAGAACAATTGCCTCAGTTCGAACAGCTGGTCTTCTGAGTATTTTTTACTACCCATAACAGTAACATGGAACAACGTGCTTCATTTATGGCTAGATAAAAATTTCCAACGCGCTGCAACAATGACGCCGGAATATTATCCGAAAGTATCCATTTATACATACTTGGATTCTATATTTGTATAAGGATTTGGAGATAAAACCGTAAAACAATATAAGCCAACTTCCTTAATATTTAAATCCTATGACTGTGTTTCTATTTTTTATTACAGTTCCACATTTTAGTTCATTGCCATTTTTGTATTAAAGACTTTTTTGTGATGAGGCGAAGAAGGAAAAGCTCAGTTAAAGGAAAATCAAATTTTAGATTGTCTTGGAGGAAATCCATAATAATTTAAATGTAAAGTATGACAAAGCGTTTCTAAACTGTCATGAATTATTATTTCGTTAATGTGCATTGGTTAGATTGGTTAGATTAGGATATCGCCATGATTGTTAGTGTCAAAGCTCTGATCAAAGTAGAAAAATAGCTATGGAAATTTAGTTTTGCTTATAACTAATTTATAAACATTTTTGGTTTATGGCTTCATGATAAAAAAAAACAAAATTCAGTTACATTTTTAATCAATATTGTGAAGTAAATTTTTGGACTACATGTTACAAATGCAATTGTGGATAGTTATGAGCGATGTTCGGTGGATGTGATATTCAATAATAGCTGATGGGCTATTAATTATCAGTCCTGCCTAAGGAAAAATCTTACACTCATTTCTTATTCATACTTGGCTTCAAATACCTACCTGGGAAGGTCACCATTTCAGGAATATTAATATTAAAAATAATACGTGCTGAAAATTGTTGTTTAAGAGAGATTAAATAAAATAACGAGTCCCCTTTTAAGTATAAAGAGTCATATTTTCGTTACTAAGGTTATTTATAGCAATAGGTTCGATGTTTGAAGTTCCACCTCTCCCATGACAGGTGGCTCTCGTAGGTTCACACAAACCGTCTACACAAGCAATAAGTGGGAATTGCTCACTGTGGCAAACAGAATTAATGATAGTTAACACCAAGTCCGTTGCCTAATGGTAGTGGAAGGCTAATGAAATCACGCAGGATTTTTGAAAACGACGAAATTGCAGTGCGGCCCGGGGCGGAAGACGGGGTAAAAAACTCGACAATGCGCTGGGGGACAGATTTTCGGAGTTTGAGAAAAATGGTGTTTTGAAGGAGGCTTTGTCCCGTGAATGGGTTAGCTTCATTCGTCTCTGTCGCCAAAAAACGGACAAAGAGCCGAGGGCGACCCGACGGGGCAGAGCCCGAGTACCACGCACCCCTGTACCACACCGTATCATCAATACTGCGACACTGGCTGGGAAACTCTAGAAATTGTCTCCGATTGTCAGTCTGTGACATCTGGGTAAATAATGTGAATTATGAACTGCCGAATAAATGAAGCTGTGTTATGATGGGAATGTCAGTAAAATCATTTAAAGGTTTGAAAATGTTTTTCGATGTTTGTTGGGTGGAATTCTTTCAAAACTAGAAAGAGGGCGAATTCAATACGATGCTAATTTTTCATTTCAGCTGCAGAATAAAAAGTTCAACTCAGTCCATTCATCGTAAGCCTATAACCTACTTGACCATGCAATATGCAGAGTTCATTGCACACAAGCATAATGCATTATGCTTTAGCAAAGTACCATTAATTTTTAACAGGTTAATAGAAAACTATTTAAATATACGTACTTTCAAATGTTTGCTCTTCTAAAATATAATTTGATGTCTTACATAATCATATTAAAAGGTTAACAATTTTTTATTAGAAATTTATAAAATTTGGTCCTTATCGTGCCGGATTTTTTATAAGTAGCGTATGCCATTACGTAATCATAATTAGAAAATGCAAGTACACTACCTATAATATTGTAATTATATATACTTAGAAAACAACTAGATTCGTAAACAACTAACAAAACTTACACATTTTAGTTTCATTTCATACAATGAAAACCCACAGTATAAACAGTCCTAGTTGCCGAAATACTCTAGACCGTTTAAACCAGACAGGAATAAATCCGTAGAGATATTTCGCGGTCGCGGTCGAAGATGACAGAATGACAGGTAAGACAAAAGATTTCCAAGCGGGCGTGTTCTTTATCAAAAATATGAGCAAGAGCAGTCAGCCAACCCAAACAGACGTCAAAAACTGTAACCTTTTAACAGAACAAAGTGGAAATAGCAGAAACAATAAGTTGACACAAGGTGAGGGCGTGCATCTGGCCGACTGACGGAAATAACGCAGACATCCCGCCCACGCCGCCGACCACGGACTTTCACTTTCTACATGTCTGTGATATCCGGAAAACTGAAAATTGGGACACGGAAATACTCAGGTGTACCAACCTTTGAACCTCAAATATCCAGGTGTACCAATCCCTAATAAACCAATTTTATACGTATATAATTTTAAGTACTACTATGGGTACCAATTTACTTCTTTATTAAAAGTATGAATAAAAATATCCTCTGAGCAGGTTTACCAACCTACTAACTGGTCTAATTATGAGGAAGGTCTTTGCGTATGAATTTAGCACTCAATAGTGCGGACCTTAATCGACACTAGAGAATATCACATCCACCGAACTTCGCTCACAACTAGCTGGATTACAGGTCACACCACGGCCCAGGTTATAAAGTTTTATATTTCGTGGTTCAATTAAATATTGTTTACCTGATTTGATTGTAGCCACAGAAAAATGATCTTCAAGTATAGTATATTGAAAACGAAAAAAATTGTATTATTTATACAGTTAAAAAAATAGATTGGCTGTGAATCCAGCAGAATGTTTTACCTCAAACATCCCTTACCCGGATTTTTTGCGCAGATGTCAAAGGTGTGATGGACGCAGCTGCCGGGAAGGGTTGAGACGTGTCTATTTGTGTCTAGGGATGAACTGGTGAGAACCGCGCTCTTCTCAGGGGACGTGACGCGTCTTGGGTGACTAAACATGAAAAGTGGTTAAAAGGTTTTAATTTAGTTTACCCTCTCCGTGACTGATATTTAGTTTTATGTAAATGGATGTCTATGAACTTATGCAAGGGGTGTTTGGTAAAATTATAAACTTACAAGATGGACTTTCTGTAAAATTCATCAGTTTTGTATCAAAATGTAATAAGAGGATTTAGAATCCCAAGATTGGTCGGTGGATTAACATCCGCACTATTGAATACTACTTTCACCAGAAAAACCAGCCTCATAATTAAAGCAATTCTTGATTCATTGGCGAAATTGTGGTTCGGATCCCACGTTAACCTGTAGGTCTCTTACATGACAGTGACTGTTGGGATATTAATTAACAGTCCTGTCTTGGGAACATGTCAGCCTTGGTAAAAAGACTGCATGAATACTGTGGGTAGCCTGGTTCATTTGTGGCTGAGTTTTAATACAGCCAATAGACCTATAAATTTTGTGAGTCAAAATAATACAGTAAAATTTTATTATGAACCAATAAAGTATACGTAACTTATAGCCATTATTAGATCCTTAGATTTGAAATTCATGGAAATTATACCATTGTATAAAAAGGCTGCTCTTATCGTTAAAAATAAGAATAAATGAGAAACCTTTCAACTTTCAAACTATTCGGTCCTTTTAGTCACCAGAAGTTGATGATTAATTCCGCATTATCTAAATTCCAAATATCCCTGGATTGTTGTATTTTATAAGGACCTAACCTGGTCACTTGCGGCGGGTGGTCGAGAACATTGAGAGAATTTAAAACCCGGAGACGTGATTGGCCGAAAGTGAGCCTCGGTGGAGTTTGTATTCATCGATGACAGCCAGAGCCGTAGAGGAAGCCTCGCCCCGGCCACGCGCCGTCGGTGACAAAAACTGAATGCAGAAAACCGACGCGTGCCCCCTGGCCCCTTGACCTCTCCGGGCACCTGCCACCGGCACGGTAGCTGCCGGCACTGTAACCACCGGCACTGTAACCACCGGCACTGTAGCCACCGGCACTGTAACCACCGGCACTGTAACCACCGGCACTGTAACCACCGGCACTGTAACCACCGGCACTGTAGCCACCGGCACTGTAACCACCGGCACTGTAGCTTCTGGCACGGAAGCTATTGACACTGTAGCCACCAGCACTGTAGCCACAGGCACTGTAGCTACTGGCACAGCAGCTTCCGGCACTGTAGCCACTGGCACGGAGGCTATTGACACTGTAGCTACCGGCACTGTAGCCACATGCACTGTAGCCACCGGCACAATAGTCACTGACACTGTAGTCAAATATTGTCGCTATCGAAGGAAACTAGAACTCAAAAGGTACATAAGAGTGTATAGGTGTTAATTATAAAACAACAATTTAAAAACTTTTAAATCATTTAATTATTTGTTAAATGTTAATGGGATGATTAGAAAGTGTTTTTCCAGAAATTTTAAGCTTTTGATTTGCCAGAATGATGGAATAAATCCGGAATAGTTAAATTCTTTTCTTGGGGTCTGCCATTGTTGCACTTTGGGGTTGCTTCCTGAAAAAAGTCTTTATCCAAAATTGTAAATAATAATTGTAAATGTTCAAGAGTGTGAATATCAATGTCAAAGAAAATATGATAAACTAATGGAATAATTATAATTAAACGTTCATAACTCGACAAAAATCAAACCTGGCGGTCTCAGAGAATACAATTATTGTAGATGATGGAATTAAAACGGTCGGTGGCCTAAAAAGGTAAAAATGTAAAAGTTAAAGTATTAAAACACTTTTTTAGTTAAAATTTCATAAGCTCTAAGGTTAGTAGCGTTTATGCATTAGGCCTACTGATTGCTACATGACACATGACATACGCCACAGTGAAGCAGGCATGCGAGCAACGCGTCCACCAACAAAGCTACGCTGGAACAAACACTTAGACCATTGAGGCTCCCTATCTTGCTATTGTCAGTTATGGATTACACCGGTCGACATCAGCGCTCTGGGAGCATTCCCCGTGGCTCTGAGTGATGCTGGATCAATGCCATGCTTCAATAGAGGTGATCCATTCATTTCACATTTTAGTATGAAATTAGTTAATCCAGTGGCGTATGCATAAGGAACAGTGGAACGTGGAAAACAATCGAAACTTAGATTTAGATATGTTAATGGAATAAAATATATTTTTCTTGAAAGATTTCGTTAATGGGGATGGTGGTGTGCCCTGTAATCCAGCTACTTGATCACCGGTGGTCGGTGGATGGGATATTCTCTGTTGTGGATTTACGTCCATACTATTGAATACTAAGTCCATCCGTAAATGCAATCCTGATACTTAGAGCAGTTCATAATTCAGAGGCTGTGGTTTGGATTCCACGTTAAACTGTAGGTCCCTTAGATATGTCATTGACTGTTAGTGTTAATAATTACAGGTTTGTCTAAGGAACATGTCAGTAACAAGACTACAAGATCGCGACACAATCATCTTACACTCATTTATTCATACTTGGCTTAAAATACCTACCTGTGTAGGTGACTTATCACTATAAATAAAATTATTAGTAGTAATTATTAGTATTCAGATTCAAAAGTATTTTTATTTCATAACTTCAAACATTATCTACAAATTTATTTAGAAATCTATATAAATAAAATTAGAGTTTTGTCTGTACATTGCTCAGAATTATTCATTATTTAGTTATTTTTACTTTTCATGCGTTAGAGAAGCCGAAACCGGTCTTATCTCAATTTTTGTCTGTTTGTCTGTGACGCTCCAGGAGGCATTTTACGCCGTCTTCTCCGAAAGAACGGGAGAACCGATTACAATGAAACTTATTTCATGTATTCTCTACATTCCAGAGAAGGTTTGTAAATGCTTGAAATCGCCCGCCGCCTCTTGAAAAGTAAATAACGAGCATTTAAAAACCCACTTTTACGCGATATCTCTCGCATTTTGATTCAGTTTTCAATGAATAACCTACTAGTAATAATCAGCTATCTTTTTTTTCTTTCTTTTTTTCGGCTAAGGTCTTAAAAGACCATGCAGCCTCGCAGTTTTCTATTTTGTGGTTGCTTCAAAAATTATTAGGATTCTCATTTTGCGTTTCTCATTAGATTTGTCTTTTAATTTCTCTAAATAAATTAGCTATTTCTTTATATGTTTCTATTTCAATACTTTTAAGAGCAGACACAAGATCCAGTTTAAATTTTACACAAGTGTTATTGAGTAATTTGCTTCTAAAGTAATTGTAGTGTGGGCATATAAAAATTAAGTGTTCTAATGTTTCTTCTTGGTTTAAAGTGCAGTTTAAGCATAAAGGGGTAAAGTATTGTTTTTTGGAGTATAAGTATTTATTAACTCTGGCATGTTATTAAATATTAAATATTAAATTTTAAATATATTAAATACATATTAAATCAGCTATCTTTGTAGTTTAAAGATTTAATAGAAATAAAAACAAACAGCTGCCATATCAATATTAGTTAGTTTATATTGGTCATTGATTTTAAACCCATTTCGAAATCATACTATATTAAAAAGTTATTTTAACGTATAACTAATTTTAATAATGGTATTAATGTTCTAATCTATTTAATTATTGTAAAGTAATGCTAAATAATAAAGCTGGGTATTGATTTATTTTCTTTGTATGATTTGTTTAGGATTTCAGGTTTACATTTGGGTATGATTATATCTTTCTTCTTTTAAACTGAATTCTACAACCCGTACAAAGGACGGGCTTACTGCTAGTATATAATATAAAGGCATTTCAGTTAACACATGTCGTTGGGGCGGAGCTTCACTGTACATACTCAGTGAACGAAACTCTTTTGTCTTTCGTGCCTCACTCGACGATTTCTCACAAGTCTATTTATTTGGAATTAATGGGGATTGATACTCCTAATTGAGGATTTCAAGACGCTGTCACTTCCTTATATCCGATTCGGCGCTAACCTTGCACGCCCCCTACGGGGCGGATTCACTGTACATACTCGGACCTCGCTGACGCGATTTACAACTGTTATATTGAAAATGAGTACCTTTTGTCTCCTAATTGAGAGAGTGACATATGATTCGGGAATTGTGACACAAGCTCTCACGACGCGGCACGACGCCCTACAACTCCTCACAAACACACGTACGGCACAGCACGTAGCACACATCATTGAGAGACTTTCATTTATTTATTCATGTAAAGGGTTATTTTCGGTGGGCATGTGGTCTGTGTGAATATTAATATGAGCCACCCCGGAGTGTGGTAGCTGAGGCGGCACTTTATGGGCGAAACTATTTTAGGGCAGATTATAAACGATTTATTTTAATTATTTTTGTTTCCAACAATTTATCTGGTAAAATGAGTATTCAGATTTAAAAGTATTTTATTTCATAACTTCAGACATTATTTACAAAGTTATTTACAAATAAAGCATAACAATTCAGTTTTAAACTTAATTTATCATTGTAAAAATACAATACTCTGTATACTACCCCCTAAGTTTACCTGTATGGAATAGCCAGCCCTTTGTTATACTCTGACTATTGTTGATTGGGACGGTGGCGTCGTCCTGTAATCCAGCGACTTGGAGGTAAAGAATTGTGGATAGTCGTAAGCGATGGTCGGTGGGTGTAGTGTTCTCTTGTGTGGATTAACGTCCGCACTATTGAATACTACGTTAATCCACAAAGACCATCCTCATAATTAGACACATTCTTAAATTCAGAAGCCGTGGTTCGGATTCCACGCTAAACTGTAGGTCCATTAGTTGCCATCGGCTGTTGGGCATTAACAGTCCTATCTAAGGAACATGTCAGCCTTATTCAGTAACAAGACTACAAGATCGCGCCAAAATCATCCTACACTCATTTCTCATTCATATTTGGCTAAAAATATTTACATCCACTCAAAAAGTTAGGCATTCCTAGGGGTGGGGCTTATGACCCTAAAGATAAAAAAATGTTTTAACTTGTTTTCAAAAAACTAATTAGCTTATTGCTAGTGTAAACTAAAACTTTTAGTTTCTGCACGTTTTTTTAACCTGGACTTTTTTGTTCGGTAAGCTTTGCCGACAACTACGCTAACGTTTTTTTCTCACAACAAAGAGCGTAGCGATTAACATATCATACCCGTCGCCCGTATACCGGCCCGTATGTCCGCCATTGGCAGCCACCCGTGACATGGATAAGGCGAACGAGGTTTTCCCATTGGGTAGAAACAATGAAAGAACCGGTACAAAATGGCGGCTGCTATTGTAAAAAGGTCATTAGATAATGTAGGCACCTCCTCTAAACATTGATGATTAGTAAAGCTTTCAGTGTCTTGTCTGTAACGGTTCGTTCAGAACTACAGGGTTCCTTTTATACAATGACCGTTGCAAATAATACGATATGGCGTAACTCTAATCATTGTACAAGCCTAAACCCTTCTCTATTATAGATAAAATAGAGTTTTTCAGTCTAAATAAATGGTTTGAATACAACCAGCAACATTATTGTACTGGCAACTACATAAGATAGAAGTAGACAAATAGTTTTTCCCCAGAAAAGTTGCATTATACATTGTGTCCATGAAAAACGTTTCAGGACTTCGGTGAGTGATTGGGTACATTAAAAGGAAAAAAAGTTCCAAAAGAGGTATGTCCTAAAACGCTTACTTTCTCAGATATCCATCCGCAATTTTGTATTTTTCAAAATATATTTTTTATTTCAAACATTTTTTAACAAATTATTTTTAAATTTGGTATGTGTTTTATACTAGTAGACTACTATTATTAAAAAAAAACTAGCATGTTTCAAACTCAAAATTCAAAATGGTGGCCATTTAAAATCATAAAACTAAAAGACTTTAAAAACGGTAAAAATTACAATGGCCGCCGTTTTGAGTTCTGAGCTTGGATCATGCTGGTTATTTTTTTAATAATATTAGTCTACTAGTGTAAAACACTTACCAAATTTGAAAATAATCCGTTAAAAAATGTTTGAAATAAAAAATATATTGTGAAGAATACAAAATAGCGGAAATCTGAGAAAATAAGCGTTTTAGGCCTTTTTTCTTCCTTGGAACTTTTTTCTTCCTTTTAATGTACCTAATCACTCACCGAAGTCCTAAAACGTTTTACATGGACACCCTGTATATTATACTAGTGTTACCCGTCGCGCGTTGCAGCGATGTACAAAAAAGATTTATTAGGTCAAATATAAAACATAATATAATTATTATTACCTTTTATTTGTGGCCTATCCAGGTATTTTAAGCCGAATATTTGTAAAAATGAGTGTATTCATATGGACTTGAAACATTAAAATATATAAAAAAATAAGACAGACTGTTTATGATCTTACAATAAAGTACAATAAACAATATCAACCATTGATACGATTCAGATAGAAAAAGGATAATATTTATATTAATATTAGTATTAATATTAGTATTATTAATATTAGTAATTAGATATCGTTAAGAGTACGGTACGTAAAGAGTACCAAAGTACTAGAGTATTTTATGCTTGATTCTTTGGCTTGCTCAATGGTTCAAATAAAAACAGCTGCTGCTTATACTTTAACACAACATATTATATTGGAATCCAAAACAAAATTATCTTCCCATGAGATTAACATGGGAACTTCGAAGGCGTATAAGGTAGAGATTTATGGGAAAATCGTCAAAAAACTATTGGACTTTCCTATTTTAGGCCTAAAGAACCAGTATACCAAATTTCAGCCTCCTAAGTAATTGGGAAGTGGGAGAATTAGTGATGAGTGATTGAGCGAGGGCTTTGACGTTTATAATTACAGATAATAAAGCAAACGTTTTAAAGAAGATAAGTAAGTTCATGAGTTTTTATTTTAGACTGCAATAAGTATAGTTTAAAAATCACGAAGATCTCTAAGTCAGAAGTGAATGAACAGTGATTTTAATATGATGAAAGATAGGAACATTTTATCGGATTTTTTTAAATTCGTGATTTTGCTCCTCTCTTCAGAATCGCTTCTTGTGCGTGTACAGAAATTCTTTCAAATACATTATAGAATTTGATGATGCAGAAGAAATAAGACAAACCCTCGTCTACTGGGACTAGCAGGTATTTGTCAATCATACAGAACAGATTATAATTTCTCGATCAACTCTTTGCGTTTCTACATGATTGGTGGGAGGTGTAATCAACAGTATTGATTGATTGATAACTCTTGGCTACCGTCGAGTGACGAACGAGTTCTGTGGAGGGTGGAGAGATGTTTGAACACCGCCCGTCAGAGCTATCAGGTTGCAGGAATCATGTCATGTGTGGAGGAAAAAACGAGCATACTTCTCCCCAAGGACATGTCATTGTTCAATTGACTTAATCAAGCTATCGTGTATCTTGATAAAACAATCAGCACCATAAAATGGTATGTAACTATATAAAATGTATCTATTGTTGAAAAACCTCAGCTACGTAACTTTTTATTTAATTTATGCTATGACATTTTTGTTATTTGAACAATCGTCTTAAATCTCTTAGGTAAATGCTACCTATCTGCATCGTTCTTTGGTTAGATAAGGGATATTGTCGTATAAATCAGCACTTAACCTCCACTTAAGGTTCAATAGCAGAAAATGTTTATTGTGGCACTAATTATTAGGTTGTTAAAACTTTGATTTGATTGATTTTCATGTAATTTTACTTTATAGATTGTAGTGTTAGCCTATTTGATTAGAACATCTATGTTTTCTACTTCCCTACTTCTACCTTCTACTACTCTACTTCAGGGGCTTCGGCACGTCGGATATCGAGCCATCAACACAAACTCCGTCCTGAGCGCCTCTACTTCTCTACTTACCTACTTCTTCTACTCAAATCCAGTGACTGTGGCGTGCCAGAAATTGGGCCGTCACTGTTATTCTACTCCTGAGCACCTCTACTTCTCTACTTCCCTACTTCTACTCCTCTACTTCAGTGGCGGCGGCGTGCCGGGTATTGAGCCATCACTGCTCATTGTGTGTAAATGAACCGCCGGTAATGCACACATTAATAAATAGCAGAACCACGGATCAACGTTGTTCGACATTTATGTAAATCGGCGTAGTTTGGATAAACACCGTCCGTGGTGCGCCGCTGTGGATGAGGTGTGGAGGGGGCGGTGGACTAGACCTTCTGATATTGTTGAACATTCATATTATAAAAAACCTTATTCTTTCAACAACACAGTCTATTCATGTTATATACCTCAATAAACGTTTAAACCATTGATTCAAGTTTTCTGTAAATGATTACATAACTACACACTTAGATCCTTAACAAGAAAAATACAAAGATGAGTGAGGTGAATAGTCGTCACAATTCTTAAAACGCAAGTCGCAGGTCGCAAAGTCGCAAGTCGCAAAGTCGCAAGTCATAAGTCGCAAGCCGCAAGTTGCAGGTCTCAAAGTCGCAAGTCGCAAGCCGCAAGTTGCAGGTCTCAAAGTCGCAAGTCATAAGTCGCAAGCCGCAAGTTGCAGGTCTCAAAGTCGCAAGTCGCAAGTCGCAAAGTCGCAAGTCATAAGTCGCAAGCCGCAAGTTGCAGGTCTCAAAGTCGCACGTCGCAAGTCGAAAGTCGCAAGTCGCAAGTCGCAAGTCGCAAGTCGCAAGTCGCAAAGTCGGAAAGTCGCAAGTCGCAAGTCGCAAGTTTCAGGTCTCAAGTTGCAAGTCGCAAAGTCGAAAGTCGCAAGTCATAACTCGCAAGCCGCAAGTTGCAGGTCTCAAAGTCGCTAGTCGCAAGTCGCAAGTCATAAGTCGCAAGCCGCAAGTTGCAGGTCTCAAAGTCGCACGTCGCAAGTCGAAAGTCGCAAGTCGCAAGTCGCAAGTCGCAAGTCGCAAGTCGCAAGTTTCAGGTCTCAAGTTGCAAGTCGCAAAGTCGAAAGTCGCAAGTCGCAAGTCGCAAGTCGCAAGTCGCAAGTCGTAAGTTGCAAGTCGCAAGTCGCAAAGTCGGAAAGTCGCAAGTCGCAAGTTGCAGGTCTCAAGTTGCAAGTCGCAAGTTGCAAGTCGCAAAGTCGAAAGTCGCAAGTCGCTCAGCGCGCATCGTGCCGAGGGTCGCCGTGTCGCAACCACTGCAGAACATTGCCGCCTCGTGATTAATGTTGGTTATCTCGATTTCTACCGGCGGAATGCTTTTGTTTTGGCATAATTGAATCAATGGGAGCTCTCTCTATCCAACAGCATGAATACGCGAAACTCTCTTTCAAGCGGTGCGACTTTTGAGGCCGTACTCGTCGTGGCTTGACCCGTTTGAAAGAGATCAATCATCCGTTAAAGATCTATTTTAACAGGTTGTAATAGGATTAGTTCATTGACTGCGCTATGTTGGTTACATTAGGTTAAATGCTCTTTAATTTACTCGATTGTGCCGTTCAACGTTTACTAATATTCCCTGAAAACAAGTGACGTCATACATGTGGCCCCGTCATAGTCTGATGGAAAGGCTGGTCATACGTTGGAGTAGTTTAAGCAGCAAACATTGGCTGTACATGATTAATCTGTCATTGAGAATACTATTACATTGGTCCTTAAATTGCAGCGATTCACATATGTTCTGAATAACGAATTGCTGAAAATGTATTTCTAAATTGTTTGGGCAAAAATCTGGAAACTGTATCATATACTTGCATGTTTTACAAATTAAATTACAATTTTACAAAACCATACTCATTTGGTAAAACGCTTCTTGCACGGAATTAAATATATTCAATAGTATGTTATTCTAAATGATTTTAGAAATTAATAACATACTCGTATTTTATAAAGTCTTACAAAATAAATTGCGCCTAAATCGTCCACATTGTTAAACATTAGGTGATTTCAACCTTCATCACTCAATTGTTGATTACATTCACATTTTCATGGGGTTTTATTAAGGTAAATTACCCTTTAAAAATGGTTTTATAGCCAACATGCACCAGTGTGGTCTCGAGCTTTGTTTACAGACAGACAGACTGACGTCAGTCCAAAAACACTTTTTTTTATTCAGAAAGCTTAAAAACGAATATATTTACTCTCAACTTAAATTCGAAATATTTTGATGAAAACAATACTTTCTCTTTATACTATATGTAAGGGAAAATGTAACTAATACTGTTCGATGATGGTCGCATCACAGTTAAGAAAAAAACATACTTTAACATTTAACGAATTGAAAACAATAATTTTAAAAGAACATCATAAATTAGTACTTCATTTACGCAACAAACAAGCTGAGATACGCGCATGTCGTGTGCCGAGTGTTTATGTTTTTTTTTAAATGTAGTGTGTTTAAAACTTTCTCGCCAAAATGCGTCAAAATAAGCTGAGTGCAAGAATAACGAGGCGGAGCTAAGGTAACCAACTATCTAACAAAACTGCAATGCGATGAACGACAGTTCAGTGTAAATTGCAAATACAAACACCCAAGGTAAAAGGAATTTCCGCCGTCCAAACGAGCTTTCTCCCTGTTTTATCAAACAAAAGAACCCCAGATAAAGATATCAGTTAGATGTCCCAGTCCGATTCCAGTTTTGTGTCGTTAGTCAATCACGCTCTCCCAATTAGTGGAGTTCATTTAGCGATGGTCGTGCGGTCGCTGCAGGAGGGGCGTCGACCGTCGACCCAGCAGCACCCTCTGCGACTCCGTGCTTCTCGACCACGGATGTAGACGGACTGTGACTTTTGTCACTGACAGAGTCATAATTATTGGGTCTCAGTACTAGAAATGACATATTGTTCATTCCTGCTCGCCTGGGATGTCTGCACACTATGTGAACCGAACCTCTTCGTTGAATTAGTTATCTCTATCGTCCTATAATCCAGCTACTTGGCGGTCACGAATTGTGGATAGTTGTGAGCGATGATCGGTAGGTGTAGTGTTCTCTTCTATGGATTAACGTCCGCACTATTGAATACTACGTTAATCCACAAAGACCATCCATAAAATTAGACCAATCCCATTCAGAGGCCGTGGTTCGGATTCCACGTTGAACTGTAGGTCCCTTAGTTGCCATCGGCTGTTGAGCTATTAAATAACAGTGTAATAAATATATCAGCCTTAGTAAGCAACAAGACTACAAGATCGCGCCACAATCATCTTACAGGCAATCCTCATTCATACTTGGCTTAAAATACCTACCTTGTGGTATGGTCGCCATTTCATTAATCTAATCTAACCTATCTTGTGCCCGTTAGATAGAAGCATTCCTTAGTAGATTCAGATGCTCAAGATGTTGTTTTGATTGTTATTACGTATATTTTTCATCACCTATCTGGAATCTGATGGACCTACAGTAGGAGGTAACAAGGTTAGTACATAATCCGGACTAAGCTGAAAACAAAAATCAATGCTTCTTGATCTATTGTGACGTGGGGAGGGTACTTTGTTTTTTCGCTCTGATGTTGTAAGCGTGACTTTTTTGTAAGTTTTTTAACGCTTTCAAACATTTTTTTCAGTTTCGAGTCGGCTTATTCCGGATTATATGCTAATCTTGTCCTGTTCTTCTGGTTCCAGCTCATCTGAAGACGGGGGCACATTCCAGATCCAGTTGTCAAACTAATGGGGATGGAACATTTTCGTAATAACAGTTTTACATAACATAAACCCACCATAACCAGCAATGAATTTTAAATAAATAATTTTTAAACAAGTTTCACGACGTTTCGGGATCTGAAATACGATCCCGTCCTCATGCGAGCTAGTAACTAAAACATAACACGATTAGTACATAATCCAGTCTAAGTCGGTATAAAGCTGAAAACAAAATGTTTGTATTTACTTCCCTCTGGGAAATAGGTTAGATCATGGATATGTCTAAAGAGAATGGTTTTACTTCATCTAAACAGCTGTTCTTATTCATTTATATTAAAAATTCAATACAACAGCTCAGTTCCTATGGAAACCTGTTACATATTTTCCATCTTAAAAATCGCCAATACCGTTCCAATGCTAAGACATATCCATGTCAAAAATTTTAAAGCCGTCAAGAAAAGTACAAACAATATATTCACTAACAGTTTCTTATGTGCATATACAAGAAACAAAACACGGAGTTGTCTCAGAGTCTAAAAAAGTACGAAAAAGTAGATTATGAGGTTTCATGAGCTTATGTAGTATATCTATTTGTTGGATCCAAGAGGTCGTTCGGTTGGGGGGCGATCCTCTTCAACGGAGCAAGGATCTGTATTCATCAGGATGTCGTTATCGTATCCTCGGGTGGCTGTGTCAGCGGGAGGGGCGACGACCTGACGCCTGTTGCTATTCCGCACGCCGCGACACATCCGCGGACGTGTCAGATGAGGGGCTGCAACGTTCGTCACCATCGCAGGACCATCGCCATTGTCACCGCTGGTTTATATTCATCTGCAAATGTACTCGACTCCTTGTACAGAACGTTATTATTTCAATCACACGATGTCCTGGAACAGTTCCAGTAGGATACGCTGCGCACATCCACAACTTTGGGAGGATCCGGGCACCACACCGCCTTCCGGAGTCGACGACTTCTTTTTGCCTAATCACTTTTGGACAATAGGCACTCTTTGTGGAAATCATAGTTCAGAGTTCAACCGAGGACGATTGAAAGTCGCACTACCTCATTTCCTCCTCTAGGACTGTTTTTCGTGCCTGCTGCATTTTAACGAGTAGTATGAATTACAAACAATGGCCTACCACGCAGTCTTCGAGCTTCCATTCTAATGACGTGGGTTGTCCTTGAATTGCCAAAGAGGTTTATGAAGATGTGACATGGTTGGTTACTTCCCTCGAGGTATTCGGCATGGCGTGTCATTGAGATGTTCATTGCTTTGATACCAAACATTGCTAAATTTACTCTTCTGGAGGGTGAATGTTTTTGGAATTGCACAATATCATGACAATATTGCATCTAATCTATTATCTACATTAAATCCACACTTATGTTGCAGAAGCCGCATCTAATAGTAGTTCATAAACTTAAGATGGCATACTAGATGTGTTGTGATCATATTTGTTACAGTAAATCGGGGTTTAAAAAACGTAAAGAAGTACCAAAAGCTGTAGAAAACACAAAACAAGTCTTAAGTAACTTATCAATTGGATAGCATGCGACCTTTATATTGTGTACCTTTTAACAACAGTTTCCTTTCTGTTGTATGGAAAATCAATTTCAGATGTTGGTTTTTCAAAACTCAGTAGTTAGATGTGCTAGATGAATAAAACAGAAAATCTTTAACGAACAATATATGCAGAACATCAGGACAAAGCAATGTCATAAACACTTCTTAAAAACGGTCCCAAGTTTGCACCCTGAGGAACACCATACACAATCCAGTAAAACACAGGATGTTGTTGGTTTCACCGCAGCAACGGAAGTGAGTTAATGTTTACGCGCGAAATGAATGTGGCTTGCGACGACGGACATTCCGGCACGAAGACGTCGGTCGGTGAGTGATGGGTGATCGGTACCGAGAGTCACGTACCAGCTTGACCGACTCCGCCACCGCCACCGACGTGGACGTGGTGCAGGGCTCTGCGGGTGGATCACGATTGGTTTTCCTCCTACCGGGCATTCAGGTGTGACTCCTCACTATAAACTACAGAATTAAATTATTTTTTATAACTTTTTTGTGTCGAAATACCTTCCAATTGATTTGGTATCGAGTACAATGTCCTTAGATTATCCCTTCCTCGTCCCCTGGTGTGCATTTGCGGTGAATAATAATGACTTATTTGAACCTGAACTTGTGAGGTTCACAATTCAAAGGCCCCAGATTCACAAAATCGAACAGGATTAGGCTTGTTGGTTCTACAGAACAATTTGCTCTTATGAGATAAACTTCGGTCCAATCTCGAGTCAGAGTTTCCAAGGCCTTTGAGATTCCACATAATACTAGTTTACCTACGTGGCTCTGTGCACCGCCAAGTTTTGGTAGTGAACAGAAATCATTTTTCAGTTTAACAACCAGGAGGTTTAACAAAGGAAATAAACTAGGATGCCCCCATTTTAACGGGGGTACTGAAATCTGGGAGAAATCTTTCGCTAGCTGTAACTCGCTAACGGAGCATTTCCCAACCTATATTGATATCAATGTTTTTCATAATTTTCACTAGTAAAACACGTACTTCAATTATTTCCGTTTCTTTATGAATCAACCTGTACATTTCCCATCCCTATACAGTATTTTAACGATCCTCAGTCTGCACCCTTGGCAGGAGCGTCTCCCACGACGCCTGGCGGAGCCCCGGAGTCCAGGCGCCTCCCGATGGACACGGTGGGCGCCACGGAGGATTCTCCCCGCTCTTTGTCCTTCTGTAATGACCGCTATCGCCTCCATTGATTAATTGTGGCGGGAAAGCTCGTCCGAGTCGATTGCTTCCGCGATGAACAAGAGAGCATTGTCTCCGCGGCGCGGGAATTGAATATGTCCTGGACGACATTTACGGGATGTCTTTGTGGATGTGATAACGCAACAGATAGACATTAGACAATGGCCTGGCGCGGACGTGACGGTGCGATGAACGAACAGCAAGCTCGTTCGTTTCAAAACGAATTTGATAACGTACGTCTAGAGCGAGGATCTACGAGGTGGTCGTACAACCAATGACGAATTGACTCTTCCACCGCGTCTGTGTTTTTAACTACGCAACGTTTCTGGAGATGGAGAAACTCCTCCCGTTATCAAGTGATTACCTAATAATTTACATTAAAATTGAATTTTTAAAGTTACAGATATGAATTACTATCATGATGTCAATAATACCATACTTATCTATCGTAAACAACGCAAAAACTATATTGATAACGCAACAAACAACCACAACACTCGGCCTCCGAGCTAGCGGGCGACACATGAGCGTGCGCTCAGAACGAGGGTTGTAGCACGACTATTTGTGTTGTGCATGATAGATAAGTATAAAATTATGTACAACATGATATAAATAATATCTGTAGCTTTAAACATTCAATTTTTAATGTAAATTATTAGGTAATCACTTGAAAACGATAGGAGTTTCTCCATCTCCAGAAACGTTGTGTAGTTAAAACACAGAAAAGTCCAACAAATGATATTAAATCATTATAAGTTTTAGTCGGTGGATGGACGCCCGAACTATTAAATACTACCTTCATCGACAAAGACCATCCTAACAATTAAACCAGTGATTAATTCAGAGACAATTGTGGTTCGGATCATACGTTAAACTGTATGTCCCTTAGATGCCCCCTGTATGTCAGCCTTAGTCAGTAACAAGACTTCAATCATCTTACACTTATTAATTCTCTTTCGGATTTTACCTAACCTACCTGGATAGGTCACCATTTCAGATAGGTGAGGTAATAATAATTTGTAATTACTTGTGCATTGACATCTTAAATAGCTTTTTTAAATTAAAAAAAATTATTTTGGACGGTAAAAACATCTGTGACCGATCTAAAAGGTGCTACGAGCAACAAAAGAATTTTTCAGCATACATCATTAAATCTTAACTATATGAAGCTGTATACAAGGGGGTTTCAAATATTTCAAATACTGAGTGATATATAAATTTTAACAGTTTCCTCATAAGATTGGAGCTTCAAAAGACATCGTTCTTTTTTACCAGTTTCTAATATCAGTAAGCAATTGTCATAGAGCGAAGGTTCAAGAAACTAAATTGTTTGTTATTTTGAGCTGATCTCTTTACCACAAATATCATTTTAATTTTGTAATAAATTGTATGTAAAACCCCCTAAAACCCATTTTGGGGTAAAGGACCCCCAAAGCCCTCTGAGCATAAATTCATAATTACAAATTTCCAACTCATCCGTATTTGGGCTCCATGGACCTCAAAACGAAAAATATTAGTCCCAAGCTTAAGTCTCATCATGCTACGAAAATTGCTTCCTCCCAATGGGATACTTGCTAAAAGATTACTAAATAATAATAAAACATAACGGTTAACAAAATATTCTGACAACTTAAACGTCTATTACTGTGGATGTTGGGTAGAATAAGTCGTTGTCACAATATACTGATTTATTTATAAATAAACGGAATTTTTACACAACACTTTCACCGAGGAATTATCTATGCTCCCATAAGGCAATTCAGGTTTACATATATGCCAATGTAATTTCAACTCTCTCAACTCTGGCCATAAAAGAGGAATTTGTAATTCACATCAGCAAACAAATGGAATGGCGTTCAAATAGAAAACGATAAAGGTGAAAGGTTAGTTATTTATGTTCTGGTTGACTTAAAATGGATAGGTTAAACCAATAAAAAGTAAATCGTAAATACAACGGATTTTCTATTTCCTCAGCTTATAATAAATTTTGATTTTGAAGCACAGTAATTGCTTGTATATTTTGCCCGAATTAGTAGAGATTTTTGTAATTTTTGGGGGATAGCCTAGAGCTGTTTGTCTTAGAAAGCTCTTTTTGTTAATGTATGGCTGTAAGAAACCCCCTTTTAGAATATTTTGAACTTATATCTATACATTTAAATTTTTTTAAATCTACAATTAATTAGAGCATCTCTGTTTTAAAATGATGTAATAAGATTTTGTAAAAATATATTAGATCGAAAAAAAAAAAATCAGAGGGGAGTGAAGTAGAGTTATGAAGGAAAAATAAACGCTTTACAAAAAGACCTAAACGTGACCCCAAACTACCTTAAACGTGTAAACTCTATAAAACTTGCACAAATTCCATTTAATTCAATCAATAGTCAATTAATAGTCTCTCAGATATTTTCAACAGATATAAAAACTAGGAGGAGATCAGAAAGAGTGAGAAAATGTCCCACTTTATGATAAAGGTCGTTCAGGAGCCCTAAGAAAAATAACCATTTTACCCTTAAAGTATTTGACAAGTATATCATGTAGTCAGTAATTCTGTCACAAAATTAATTAACTTTAGTCTTATGGGCCTTAAACTAAATATTCCACCAATAAGGCAGATTGTTTCACGTGTTGTATTCAAAGGAAGAAACACAACTTCGTCAGGTAACAGAAGGAGAAAAAATAATTTAAAACTTTCATAAAGCCCTTCTTCCCACTCACTTTGAAACAGAGGCGCTAACGTCTTACGGCTCCTGCAAACAGAAGCCCATCAGCTGTTTTTGCGCGGCAGTTTCTCCGCGGATGAGTAACGAGCCGGTAGCAGCGAAGTATGCAAAAACGCCGCTAGGTGGCGCTGGCGTCGGGAACAGATGTCGCAGATATCCTCCCTTTTCGTGTTCCTGGGATGTTAATGTGAAACAGTCAGCAAGGTGAGGCTGTGCGCTGAGGAATTGCTGAATTGCCGGAGAGTCGTTCAGCTGAGTTATGACTGTTGCAATCTCCTTAGAGGGGTAATCAGACGCAGAACTGTTTTACATTCGGATTCGCTCGGAGCGCTCCGTAGTGACGTGTGATTACATTTTTAAAACAACATCGAAATGAACTTGAAGTACAACATGACAACCAAGTAATGATGGGAACGATGTTTTGAATGAAAATGTTGGTTTACGTACTACAATGAAACATAGTAGTCTAGCAATTTTGACAATTGACATGGAGAAACCAATTTTGACATGGATACGTCTAAGCTAGGGGGGCTAGAAATTGTGAGACGCAAAACGTGTAACGAATGTGACGTCATATGGTCATAAAACAGCTGTTGAAAATGAAATGAAACAAATTCCATTAGACATTTGACAGGGACGGTGGTGTCGTCCTGTAATACAGCTTCTTCGAGGTCACAAATTGAGGATAGTTGTGAGCGATGGTCGGTGTGTGTAGTGTTCTCTTGTGTGGATTAACGTCCGCACTATTGAATACTACGTTAATCCACAAAGACCATCATCATTATTAGACCGATTCGAAATTCAGAAGCAGAAGTTCGGATCCCACGTTAAACCGTAGGTCCCTTAGTTGCCATCGGCTGTTGGACTATTAATTAACAGTCCTGTGAAAGGAACATGTCAGCCTTAGTCAGCAACAAGACTACAAGATCGCGCCATAATCATCTTACACTCATTTCTCATTCATACTTGGTTTAAAATGCCTACCTGGGTAAGTTGCCATTTCAATAATCTAATCTATTCTAATTTGCTCTAGACTGTTTATTGGGAACGTGGTATCCAGTAGTGCGACGTAGTCACGTATTTATGTGAGCATCGTAAGGCACCGCCTGCCCAGTACACGTGCAATATTCAAACATGCGTGCGAGTGTTGCGCGCCGCCCCTCAAATTCGGGACACCTGCCTGCGCTTCCCGGATCCGAAAACCCGCACAAAGAAGCCCGATCATTATCTGCCGAGGGAGCCTTGCCGACTTTGGACCTTTTTGATCTCATTTTCAACGCTTGACCCGGCTCTGGAAACGATTTATTTATTTACTTCTTTTCCCGCGCTGGCGAAATCCGAAACGGGAGAAACTGTGAAAGAAGCGGTGAAATTGAGCCGGGGAAAAAATTCAACGGAAGATTTATGGGATATGTGAAACACGATTAGATATCAACGTACGGTGACTTTCCGTGGTGGGGGAGTTGGGGGGGAGGAGGGCGTGCTTCTGCCAACATAGTTGTGTTATAAAGTAACACTAAAATCATATTGTAAAATGGATTAATAATTTAATTTTGAAAGTAATCCTCAATTAATTCGAGCCTTACTTCATCATCCTAAATGGCCACACTAGGTTAAAAATAAAATCAATCAAGTTCATTATACAAACATTTGACAATGTATAATTGGTAAAAAAATCCCAGTCCAATTTTAATCTAAAAAAATAATGGATTAATAGCTTAAGATACTGTAGTACCTCCATCATCGTGGAGTTTTACTCAGTTACTTGTTAATTAACCGATATGGAAATATAATCAAAGATGAATATTGTAATTCCCTGCCCTAGAAATCCTAGTCACTTTAATTTTACACCTCAACCATCGTATAAACAAAAATGCTGTAACAAAATTAACATTCTTTGTTTGAAATTCATTATTGGTGATGGTGGATTTATGTTATTTAGATTTTTATTGCGGACATTTTACATCACGATGAAAAATTTTCGTGATGGAAAATGTCCGCAATAAAAATCTAAATAACAAAATTAACATTGTTTTATAGGGCTAAAACTAAACATTTTGCAAATCCTGTGGACTCTATTATTAGCTCTTACTCTTTAATAGCATATTTGTTTTATTATTTAATATTAATACTCCCATAAAACCCCATGGGACTAGATATCGCCGTTGACTGGGACGGTGGTGACGTCTTGTAATCCAGCTACTAGTGTTCTCTTGCGTGGATTAATTAACGTCCGCACTATTGAATACTACGTTAATCCACAAAGACCATCCTCATAATTAGACCAGTTCGTAATTCAGAGGCCGTGGTTCGTACTCCATGTTAAACTGTACGTCCCTTAGATATGCCATCGACTGTTGGGCTATTAATTAACAGTCCTGTCTAAGGAACATGTCAGCTTTAGTCAGTAACAAGACTACAAGATTGCGCCACAATAATCCTACACTCATTTCTCATTCATACTTGGCTTAAAATACCTACCTGGGTAGGTAGTTTCAATAATCTAATTTAATCATGAACGCTTGAAAAGGAATAGCCAACAACATAGTCAGGCTTACCACTGCTTAAAACGTGAATCTTCGTATGAAATAAAATCGCACGCACTGTATTGTTGCAGTAGTATTTAAAGTGCATATCATCCCAGTGTTACTCACTGCACCGCGGTGCATACAACCTCCACCCTCTCTCCGGATATTCGTACCCGATAATTGGGTACTTCACGACTAAAAACCGAGCTGCATACAAATCCTATTAATATTACGCCCTTTTGAATTAATTACGCGTGTTTTCCACTGATTCCATCTCTTTTAAACTCTTCCCAGGTTTTTCAAACACGCGTTTTCAGTTGTTTGAGCCTATGTTGAAAATATTTAACTATTCGATGTTTAGAATATGTAATTTTGAAAAGCATAGACGCTAATAAATAGTTATATTATCCTTAAAAACCATTTAATGCTTTTTAAAAATCCAAAAACACATCACAAAAGTGGATCGGTTGAAGTGACGTACTCTGAAATTTAGTTATGATGGTTCTAGTTTGATTCTAAGGGTTTCTGATTGGTTTTAATCAGTACAATCTGTCTTCCAGCGAACTGTATGAGTGTAAAATTAGTCGTTGTCTGACTGACCAAAATTATTTCCGTTATTCAAATCTAGTAGCGAATAGATTACTAAATGATATAACACCACTCGTATATCTGTAAAAGTTACGGTTCAAAATAATTTTTTAAGCTTTCCACCAAAACTATAAAGGTAGAATATAAATTATAACACCAGCTTAAAAACTAAAAAAATAGTGTTTTCAATTATATATCCACGACTAACGGTTCCAGAGAAAAGTTAAATTTTCTGTCCATGATAAACGCAGCACATTGTCTGAGAGCACCCAATGTTATTCTACTTGAGAATATTAAATTATCAATTTATTCTTCATCTTTTAACCGTTTTCCATATAACCTGGTATACCACATCACCCAACAAATTCCACTCAAAAAGCTTGGTATCACCGGGAGGGTAGGTATTACCCCATCTAATTGTAACAAATATATTTTCCTTTTTCTCTTGCTATTATTTTTACAAATTGGAGGATATTTTTTTAAACAATAAACTATTAAATGATGACGTAATGAAGAAAGTATGTGTCAGTCCATTGATACAGTTTATTAAAAAGATTTATCCTCCATGTTTATGTTAATCTTGACCAATAATAAAATATAATTATTTTAAAATATTAACCAATATTGACTTGTTTCACTACAAGTGGTTTAATGCCTGTTTTCGTGTAATCCAATCGGTTGCTAATGGCATTTGGTTTCGGTTCCTATATTGAGCCATCATCAGGTTTTCAAGGATTTACCTTTAATCCGGAGGATAAAAACCACTGTTGGCTTGTTTTACTTCTGAATCTCAATTCTATTTAATATCCCTAAGCCGACTTTGTCCTAAGCTTAATTTTCCCACGCAGATTTAGAGTTACACCTCCTTCATTTAATTGAGTAGGCCTATATTAATTACATTTTTGTTTAGAATTATAATTTGGAATTTAGTAAGCTATGTAAGTAAGTTCCGCAAATAAATATAGCCTATTGAAATGGATATGTCTTTGCTCTGTGGGGATGTTAGCAATTTGTGAGAGCAAAATTTGAAACGGTGACGTCATTTGGTTAGTGACGTCATAGTTTGGTTATAAGGACAGCTATTTAGATGAACTTAAAACATTCCCTTTAGACATATCCATTTTATAACGTATTTCCCACAGGGAAGTAAATATAATCATTATTCAGTTGTTTCTTCCAATAAGGTTTAAAAACTTTAGACATAAACCTTGTACATTACTTTAGAATACCATGTACGTTGTGCGAAATTCTATGTACGTTTTGGAAACTAACTATTTTTTACTAAGGATTACGAGGTGTATCTACCAAATTTTATTTCAATCTCTAACAACAGTAGTCTATCAACAGAAACAAACTAACAAAAAAAACAAGAAGTTTCCATTTTTATAGACAAATGAACAATTCGCAAGCTTGTAAGATTCTTCTTACTTTTTTCTAATTAAGAGTCTGCATCAGTGGTAGCCATCTTGGATTTTAGTCCCGTAAGAGCAATGTTAAATTCTGGCGCCTATATCTCCTTGACCTATTGTCATAAATTAACGGAAGAGGTGTCAAATTAAAGGTATTACAGTCCTCCAGGGCACCACCTTACAGAACTTCTTATTTTCTCTCTCAATGCAAAAATAATAACGATTTATTTCGTAAAATATTCCTGGATTTTTGTTTTTATATCAAGTTAAATTTTTGAACATGTTGAAAAGGTCATGCCCTTGAGCCACATCTCATCAATGTACTTCCAAAGTTTTACATTGATACTTTGATAATTAACGCCACTACACACGCCAAAGTGACGGTATGTTCCGCCAGAATTCAACATTGCCCTTACGGGACTAAAATTCAAGATGCCTACCACTGATGGAGACTCTTAAAACCGATTTCGCTCTTACAGTTTATTAAGTACATGAGCAGGGAGACGCCAAATGGTCAGATACTCACTCAGCGAGCAGTTTTGTTTTCCCGCCAAACCCCAATCAGGCTCTGAAGATCGTAACATCCAACTCTTGTGGTACTTAACAATGGACAATGCGTTGCGAAGTGTGTTTCGATCATTATAAACCCTGTGAGGAGGCGTTTAGGAATTTTTCAAAGGGATAAAACAATGCACAATAGACAATTAAAAATTTCTAGCCATTTTACTTTGGAAATGTTCAATTTTTACAACGTGTAAGAGAGCTAATTAGTAGTGGAGTACATTTATTTGGAAAATGTAGTAAGGATTTACACTTATGACAGTGAATTAAGTACAGTATCAGCCAAAATAAACAGTACTGAAATGGTAATACTTTATTCTACGTATATGTTAGCGTAGGTTAGTAGCATGTTAGTATAGGTGTAGTACCATGTTAACAAAAACTAACCTCAAATAAGAAAGAAGTAATGAACGCGGAGCCGTGGAAACAGTCACCAATTGAATCAGCTGATCGAGAAGGCAACTACAGCTGATTCAGTTTCAGTACTGTTTATTTTGGCTGATACTGTATTATGCCTACGAAACATAGTCTTTGTAGTAAACGGAAGTGATACTTGGTTGTAAAGTAAACATTACTTTTGTTTTCCTCTCCTACATAATTTAAAAATATTTCTAAGCCCCTTGATAGAATTAACTTTAAATTACCATTCTACATATTCATAAGCTAATATGGACTAAGTTCTGGAGGGAGGGGAGGTTTAGCAATTTTCGAGACGCAAAAAGTGCAACAAAGGTGACGTCATGTGGTTATGAGTACAGCTGTTTAAAGAAGTGAAAACATTCCCTTCAGACTTATCCATGATAAAAAAAGGATATAAAGACAATTTTTTTGCAACAATTATTTTAGTACCTTCTCTGTACAATTTTATATATTTTGTGTTGTTTCAAGAGATTTCCAATGAAAATGATAGAATTGCTTCATAGTTAGTTCCAGCTTAAGAATCGTAATCGTAAGTTTTTATCGAGAAGTTCTTTTGGAGCAATCCATCTCCGCTCGGAGTGCACTGCACCCTCCGCGGTCCCGCACAATCCGGCTCGGCGGGACCATAAACACGGCGGGACATCTCCGGCCGCGCAAACACAATAAACATGTGTCGCTAATGAGGGCGGTTTTAATTGGCACAGTTTTTGCCAGTCATAACCTCCTTCCGTATCTGGGGACATCGCCGAACCAGCAATTGTTTCAATCGGCTTGTCCCGTTAACAATGTACATATGTCTCGTGCGGTCTCGTAAACACGGCAACAACGGTCCCGGTTTTTGTGGGAAATTAGCCATAAATTTGTCCCGGTGGAAGTGGGCCAGCTTAATTGATCCTGTTGGACTCCACGGTAATCTAAGGATAACACGTGTTCCGATATGCCGTCGCCCGTCCCCGTCGCTGCGTTTTACATAAAAACTAGTTAGGCAACATTCGGCGGCGCTGCACCGGCAAAAACGCACACTTTACGTGACGTCTTGTTTCCGCGACGACCGCTTCATTGTTTTGTTCTGTTTCATCCGAAACCTGACTCTAATTTACCCTGTTTACTTGAGTGTGTCTTCTGTAGCCACAAATACGACATCACGATAGAGACGTCACACTCGTCGTATTGTTTTCAAATGAGTTTAGAAAGATTTTTGTAAAGTATATTTTAATTACTAATAGGAACCAACAGGATGATAACGACCGTTTTTGACATGGACATGTCTTAGCTCGGGGAGAGTTAGCGACAAAAGGTTTAACGGAATTGACGTCATATGGTTATAACAGCTGTTTAGAGGAACTGAAATCATTCCCTTCGGACATAACCATGATCTAAGATATTTTTTAATGTTTCAAATTACCAGAAATCTAAATATTTAAAACGAAGTCGTGTTCGCCGAACCAGCAATTGTTTCAATCGGCTTGTCCCGTTAACAATGTACATATGTCTCGTGCGGTCTCGTAAACACGGCAACAACGGTCCCGGTTTTTGTGGGAAATTAGCCATAAATTTGTCCCGGTGGAAGTGGGCCAGCTTAATTGATCCTGTTGGACTCCACGGTAATCTAAGGATAACACGTGTTCCGATATGCCGTCGCCCGTCCCCGTCGCTGCGTTTTACATAAAAACTAGTTAGGCAACATTCGGCGGCGCTGCACCGGCAAAAACGCACACTTTACGTGACGTCTTGTTTCCGCGACGACCGCTTCATTGTTTTGTTCTGTTTCATCCGAAACCTGACTCTAATTTACCCTGTTTACTTGAGTGTGTCTTCTGTAGCCACAAATACGACATCACGATAGAGACGTCACACTCGTCGTATTGTTTTCAAATGAGTTTAGAAAGATTTTTGTAAAGTATATTTTAATTATATTTTAATTACTAATAGGAACCAACAGGATGATAACGACCGTTTTTGACATGGACATGTCTTAGCTCGGGGAGAGTTAGCGACAAAAGGTTTAACGGAATTGACGTCATATGGTTATAACAGCTGTTTAGAGGAACTGAAATCATTCCCTTCGGACATAACCATGATCTAAGATATTTTTTAATGTTTCAAATTACCAGAAATCTAAATATTTAAAACGAAGTCGTGTTAGTTACACCACTTATAACTCGAGAACGGATGGACCGATTTTAATGTTAAACAGGAGTTCCCTTAGTTGTCATCGGCTGTTGGGCTATTAATTAACAGTCCTGACTAAGGAACATGTCAGCCTTAGTCAGTAACAAGACTACAAGATCGTGCCACAATCATCCTACACTCATTTTTTTCATTCATACTTGGCTTAAAATACCTACCTGGGTAGGTTGCCATTTGAATAATCTAATCTAATCTAATGATCTTTGATTTTTTGGATTCGTCTCTGCTCCGGCCATGCTTTAGACATATTCAGTTTCCATAAGTTTAATTAGTTTCCATTTTATCGAGTTTTAAATTTCTAATGTTAACCTTATGGGGAATAAGTTTCTTTACAAAATAATCTACAATAAAAACATTTGATTTCTAAAGCTACAGCTGTTGGTTTACTTACCATTAGCAATGTGATTTGCTATTCAATGACTCCTGTATCAATCGTCAATTTTAAACTACAAAATAGGCCTAAATAAATAATGTACTACATGAACTGTTTTACTTCCCACGTTAATACTTTACAGTTTTGGAGGTTTATGCACCTATTTTTTATTTCGTGTCCAATTAAATGTTATATTTCATAAATGCCATAGTTAAAAATTGCATATTATATAAAATAGTCATGTTAGTTAGATCATTAATAACTCGAGAATCGGCTGGACCGATTTCAATGATATTTATAGTATATTTATTTATATAAATATGTCTTATAGTTTCAGTACTGCTAACTTTACCACGACCCAGAATATCTAATCTTTCACAGCGAAGCCGTAATGCTATTCGAATTCAGAACATATGTGCAATCTTAAAGTTAACACCTATTTACTGTTAGGCGTTACGAAGTTGGCCGGGTTAACTAGTTTTTAAATAAAGTAAACCTACAGTATTTGTTTTTCGTTTGGTTAAGGGGGTACTTGATGGTATTTCAAATTAATTTTCAAAATATTCAGTTATTCGTTAGTTATTTCTATTAACATCGAATAAACATCTGTCTATAAACATCTGTTAGAAACACTTCTGTCATTAAAATATTATCTAATGCCAATTTATTAAAAAAAATAGTTATTTGGATTTTGATTGTCTAAAATATTAAGCAATACGCATTTACTTCATTTACACAAGATTACCTTTTCGAACAGGTAAAACTTTATATCACTGTGTATATTCTTGAATTTTTATTTGTTGGAAATAATTATACAAGAATGTACGATACTACTTACTTCCCTGGGTAAATAGGTTAGATCATATATATGAAGGGTATGTTTTCAGTTCATCTAAAAAGCTGTTCTCATATCCATATGACGTCACTTCCGTTACACTTTAGCGTCCCACGAATTGCTAACACCCCCTCCCAGAGTTTAGACATTTACCATAGGTTAGCCATGTCAAATCCTCCTAAATAAGAAAAACATTTCGAACTCTAGACCGTAAAAGTACAGTTAGGTATCTTGGACCAAACACGAGTTTTTCTCATGAAGCCGACCTTTTTAACATCATACGTAACAGATTTCACCAAAAATTAAATACGCGGATTCCGAGAAACAGAAGAAGTCCTGTCCGCGTGGGCGCGTGATTAATTCGACCTTCCGGAGGATAAATCGGACGGAAACGCCCAAAGAGCGCGCATTAACATATTTAACAACTATTCGCCTTGCAGGGCAGCGCGTGAGATATGTCACGACGCGCGCACGCACACGCGCTATTGTGCGGCTCCCGCACGCGTCGCGGCAGCCGCGCGATTTTCCAAAACCGGTTCCCGCTGGCATGAAGCTTGATTATTGAAATATCCGACATATTTGCTCGGGGTCGATTTAGCACCGACGCTCCTGATCGGATTCCAGGGCTTTGTCCGATCCAGGATCACGATCCAGGACTCCCGTTCAGATACATCCTGCCGGATCCTAAGGAATTTCTTGTACGATATACAATATTAATTTAAAAAATCCTCAACAGTTCAAATATTTTATCTGTTCCTTTGAGAAAACCTCCAATAATCGAAAAAAATTAACCTCTACAATTTTAAGTCGGTTCCCACAAGTCTCTGAAACTGAAAGTAATTTAAAACAACAAGCCAGTCGAAACGTAAACCAATGAGTTTCACAATTCCTCAAGATTTGATCATCAGCGGCATAGTATTCTTTGTCTCATTGCCGACATGAATGTACAAAAACAGTTTAGATTTTATACACACCGAGTTAACATACAGTTTCATCATAAGTCAAACACAAAACAACTCCAAGACCGTGTAAACCTGGTTTTTCAACGGTGTGTGACAAATTACTCACTTAGGCGCATGCGGGTGATTCCTGTTTTGTGCAAATTAGCCGACACGTGTAGTCGTAACGTTGGATTAGTCCACAGGAAACGTGGAGTAAGTTGTGAGGCCGAAAATTGAATTAAGCAGTCCTAGAACAATGCGGGTGCTCAATGCTCAGGTACAAGTGTAGCCCGCATGCCGCGTACTCGCTACCTGGCTATTGTCTTCCTCCGGTGGTCTTTGGTACCGTCATCAACGACCATTCGATGAGCATCTCATCGTTATCAGCTTTTTTACTTTATGTTAACTCACCTGAGCTAATGCAACCAACCCAACTGAGCTAATGGAACCAACCCAACTGAGCTAACTGAACCAACCCAACTGAGCTAACTGGACCAACCCAACTGAGTTAACTGAACCAATCTAATTGAGCTAACTGAATCAACCCAACTGAGCTAATGTAACCAACCCAACCAAGGTAATGGAACCAACCCAACTGAGCTAATAGAACCAACCCAACTGAGATAATGGAACTAATCCATCTGAGGTAATAGAACAAACACAACTGAGCTAATTGAACCAACTCAACTGAGCTACTGAACCAACCCAATAGACCTAATGGAAACAACCCAACTGAGCTAACTGAACCAACCCAACTGAGCTAACTGAACCAACCCATCAGAGCTAACTGAACCAACCCATCAGAGCTAACTGAACCAACCCATCAGAGCTAACTGAACCAACCCAACAGAGCTAACTGAACCAACCCAACTGAGCTAATGTAACCAACCCAACTGAAGTAACTGAACCAACCCAACTGAGCTACTGGAACCAACCCAACCAAGCTAATGCAACCAACCCAACTGAGCTAACTGAACCAAGCCAATTGAGTTAACTGAACCAACCCAACAGAGCTAATTGAACCAACCAAACCGCGCTAACTGAACCAACCCATCAGAGCTAACTGAACCAACCCAACCGAGGTAATGGAACAAACTCAACTGAGCTAATGTAACCAACCCAACTCGTCTAATGGAACCAACCCAACTGAGCAAACTGAACCAACCCAACTGAGTTAATGGAACCAACCCAACTAGCATAACTGGTTGTGAATGAGCTGAATTCAGAGTGAATTCAGCTCATTTTACGTTTGTATATCACTATAGAGTAGTTTTTGTATAGTTGTATAGTTTGTATAGTTGTATAGTAGGTTGTATAGATCGATCCCCTAGCCAGCAGCTTCACGCTGGTGGGTCCACGACTACGGTTTGTATGGAAGACACGGCTCTCGTTACTGGGGCATTTTCACTTAGCTTCCAAGACCTGTAATTACACATTTGATAGCCCACCATTACCGCTAAAATACGTGTTTATATAATTAATTACACGTTTAATGATAGCTGTATGCGCATGGTTAAAACGCCGTTTGCTTTTGCCCCAATCGCCGATCTGCGTAAACGATACTTCCGGTCTGGAAGAGATCAATTTCCGCGAGCGTTTACCTGGCTTCGAATTTGAATAGCGATTAAGCTGCTATGTGTATGTAAGGGCCCGGTGGAAGGAGATCACCTGCTGAGCTTTGTGCAGAGGAGAATAAGTTTCGTGAGATAATGGCTCCAGAATCTGTGAAGTTCATAATGGCGTTGATTATTAATTACTAATATTATTTTTTGAGTTTTTCAACGCATCTGTGTTTTTAAATACACAACGTTTCTGGAGGTGGGGAAACCCCTCCCGTTTTCAAGTGACTACCTAATATCATTTAAATTTTTATTTATAACAGGTCCATTAAAGATTATTATTTTGAATCTGAATAATAGAACTCTTCACAGTGAATATGATAATAAATTAGTTTAATTGTAAAATCACATATACTCGTGTGATTTTCAGCAAAGATTAAAATTAAAATTCTGTAAAACGATAGAGATTACATTAAAAACCGTTAATGAGTAAATACATTTCTTTTCTTCTATATCTGTTTGCTGTATGGTACTTTGAGCTGCAACGAATTTTTTCATATTCAACAGTACTATATTGAATTTTTATCTCTTAATTAAGTGAAATAACGAAAGTATTGGAAAGATCATTCCTAGTTGAATTAGAAAAGGAATTATTTCCACCAAGCCACAATACCTATTCCTGTTGCAGCGTATAGAACCACTTGGGTTTACTACAGTCAAACCTTGACAACGAATCTGAAGGGATTGAACAAAAAATATGATATATCAACGCATATATCATAATTCGAGGTTCGTTAATTTGAGGATAGGAAAAATGAGGATAGTTAAAAATTCGGGATATTGAGGTTCATAGTTATACTTGCTAACCTATTAATACAGAATTGAAGTAAATTAATCCTTGATACAACATAATGATACTAAGGTGATATATTACATATTCAGGAAAGCAAAATTAAATTGACTAATAAAGTAAAGGGAATTCTAGTGAATACTGCTAATCAATTAAAAAGAGTAGATTAATACAGTCGATTAATATTTATTGTGTTGCTTAGTGTACTTTGCACGCACTATAAATACAGTAAACAGTATGGTATGACCTCGGAATTGTAGCTAAAGCAAGGATACCGTAACTAAGGCTGGACGTTGACTGTCTGACAAATGATTCAGGATGGAACACGTTTGTATGTGCACTGAACGTTATACCGAGGTTGAGCCGTAGACCATACGTTATGTAAAGACAAAAGGCGTTTTCTACAAATTCAACACTATAAAATATGTTATTTACAGATAAATTTATGTCTGTAAGTACTATTTAAAATTCGTAGCATCGAAGTTTTACCCATGATTAACTCTTAATTCAGGCCTAAAGGTACAAGAGTTATTGTGTGTTAACTGTAAGTCTAGTTTGTGAGAGAACTGGCGTAGATCACAAAACTTGTAGCCAACATAAAAGTTTTTTTTATTTGGTATACAATAACTCTTTTATCTTAGCAATAAACAAAATATTTTTTACAGTTCCGGGACTAGTTTTATTCAATTTTCAGGTCATCTTACAATAAATACACCACATTTGATACTTAAATTAACGCCAAAAAACCTAATATTTCATCATTTTAATAGTGTACTGAAATTTGGGTGAAACGTTTCGTCAACCGTAACTAGCTTACAAATCATTTCCGAACCTATTTTAGCATAAACCGTTTTAATTTTCACCAGTAGAAAATGTCCTTTAATTTTTTACGTTTCTTCATTTATCAGAACTAAACTGGAACTATAAGTAACACGTAAAGACGTAGCGGAAACAGTAAAGGGCCGAAAAGTCTCCCCTGCAGCACGCCGCGCCGCTACCGGATGACGGATGAGCGCGTTGAGCCGCCCCCGCGAACAGCTCTGCCTTTAATCAAACCCTGCCAGCCTCGAACACCGACGATAATTTCGGAATCTGAGTTATTAGGCAGTCAGCATCTGTATAACAATCGGGTTAGCGGCAGCTCCGGGGCCCACCGGAGTTATTGGCCAGCTTTCATTTCAAAAACGCACTTCTGGCTTGTTTAAAAGTCGGTCTTCCGTTCCGCTCGAGTTGTGGCGAGGTTGTAAACCAAAAGGTCCTTTTTAGAAATAGTGGATGGATTGTGGAGTTATGGATGCGGATGTGACTTCTATGTAATAACATGCTTAGCATTCAATTACTGAGAGTAATAACGGATTAATAGTTAATTCACTAATCAAATAAAACTTTTACTTTATGAGTCTGAAGGAGTGACGAAATATTTTTTAGATGGTAGAGGTCTCAAAATAAAGATAAAGACGCAATTATGCAGTGATAAATAACATGTAATTAAATATCTTTTTTATGATGTTAAATTTAAAAAAATGGAAACTAAAATTACCGAAATAATCCCCTTACCAATAATTTGACACCTCAACCAAAACTAACATCGTTCTTGTGGGAGAAACATCCAAGATGGTGAAGGTAACACAGACTTTTAACTCAAGATTTTTTTACTTTTCATATTTCCTTATCGAACTCAAACACAACTTGTGAAAAACTCCAAGCGTCTATAGTGTTTCATACTACGATAGATTTAACTTTTAGATATTTCTTAAATGTTAGATTTCCTGAAACATAATTTAAATTTAAGGAAACACCACAGCAAACCCCTTATTTCAATACTAATTTAGTATCAGTTAAGGAATGCATTAAAGTCGTACACGTGACACCTGGCATGGAAAATAAACTAGAAACAATGATGGGAACAGAACCCTTACTCGAGCACGTGTGAGAACAATTCGACATTCGCCCCTCCTCTTCCTCCCCACGTGTGTCCGTGTGGATACTGGATAGAGGAGTTCCGGGCAGTACACGGTACTCTACTTAGCTGCGGATGACTGTTCGGTGTCGCAGGTCGACATTTGCATGACCTACAATGTACATGATGAGAGGATCATGTGTGCATCCTGCATAGTTATCAGGACAGGGCGTATTGAGCGACCGTTGGTGAGGTGTCCTTGTCTAAACAGCTGCCGTTATAGCCATATGACGTCACTGTTTCAAATTTTGGTCTCGCAATGCTAACGACCCTCCGAGAGCTAGGACATATCTATGTCAAAAATACACGTGAATGAGTTAAATAAAAACTCGAAAATTAAGTACCTTCGGGTAACTGAAACTGTTAAGTAAATAAAAGGTATCAGTGGACCGAGCATATTTTTTCTCTATAAAACTATCATATACTTAAAATTTATTTAAATATATCTTAGTTATTGATTTTAGTTTTAATGATAATCATTTAATTTCTGAAAATAACAACGAAAAACAAAGTAAATTAATTGTTAGAATTTTATGGGGAGAGGACCACCCTCCCTAGGGTAATACAAATATTTTTTTGAGTAAGTTTTGTTGGGTGACGTGACCTTACGCTGCATATCAAGTTTCATGGAAAAGGTTGGCAAATATGGAAGAATTTTTTTTAATATTCTCCAGTAGAATAACATAGGGTGCTCTCAGACAACGTACTGCGTTTACCATGGACAGTAAATTTAATTTTTCTCTGGAACCGTTAGACGTTGACAAATGAATCAACATATTAATTTGTTTAGTTTTTAAAGCTGGGTTCAATGGAGGTAGTCAAATTATATTTTATCTGTATAGTTCTCGAGGGAAAATTAAATAATGATTTTTTAACATTTAAACGCCCATATCTTTTGAATTGTCATTCGGGTGGTGACATATTACTTAATACTCTATGCACTATAAAATACTAAATTTTTATCAAAATTGTTAGAGCTATTTTCTGAGAAAGTTCCTTAGGGGTGAACTACTCTTATACAATTTTTGTGTTTAATCCCTGTGGGAAATAGGTTATATCATGGATATGTCTAAAGGTGATGTTTTCACTTCATCTAAACAGCTGTTCCTATTCCTTTATATTAAAAATTCAATAAAATAGCTCTGGGGGTTTCTATAGAAACCTGTTACATGTTTTCCATCTTAAACATTCCCAACACCCCCCAGAGATAAGACATAGCCATGTCAAAAAATGAAAGAAACATCTTGAGATACGGTCACTATATACATACTTACCATGTTTTACCCGAATCGGATCAATGGGGTAGGTTGTGGCTTTACACATACAGACAGATACACATCACGTCGAAAACCACTTTTCTGATTCAGGGGACCCAAAAATGGATATCCACTTTCATCTTAAATTCGAACATCTTGACGAATACAATACTTTCTCTATATACTATCGGATAAGTGGGAGAAAGTAAAAATTTGTAAGGTCTTTTACTAGGCAATTCCTAAAAAAATTGATTATAAATACAATGAGGTAAACAATGTATATTAGGATTTAGGACTGCACGTGATAAGTATTTCTCTCGTTCTGATCAAACATGAATGAAACATTACCTACTAATTTCATTTAAATTATTACTGTTAAATTACTGAAATATGTAACACAGCCATTATTATGAGTGTAAAACGGTTATGGCAATTAATACACAAACGTCTAGTATTATACACTTGATGTAGGAGATACCACAAGATACCTTGCTACACTGGAATGTTTCGGTGTATGTGAGTGCAATGACACTAATGTACTAGGCCAGCGATGAGGTTATGGTAGCCAAGAGGTTATGGTAGTCGGTAGAACAATGTCCAGTGTTTATACACTTGATGTAGGAGATACCACAAGATACCTTGCTACACTGGAATGTTTCGGTGTATGTGAGTGCAATGACACTAATGTGTTTATACACTTCATGTAGGAGATACCACCAGATACCTTGCTACACTGGAATGTTTCGGTGTATGTGAGTGCAATGACACTAATGTACTAGGCCAGCGATTGAGGTTATGGTAAGCAAGAGGTTCTGGTAGATCGGTTGTTTATGGTAGTCGGTAGAACAATGTCCAGTGTTTATACACTTGATGTAGGAGATACCACAAGATACCTTGCTATCCTGGAATGTTTCGGTGTATGTGAGTGCAATGACACTAATGTACTAGGCCAGCGATGAGGTTATGGTAGCCAAGAGGTTATGGTAGTCGGTAGAACAATGTCCAGTGTTTATACACTTGATGTAGGAGATACCACAAGATACCTTGCTATCCTGGAATGTTTCGGTGTATGTGAGTGCAATGACACTAATGTACTAGGCCAGCGATGAGGTTATGGTAGCCAAGAGGTTATGGTAGTCGGTAGAACAATGTCCAGTGTTTATACTCGCCACTTACCCAACTAATCACTGTTGTTAGGCTGTCGCTCCCGCGTAATTGATAACTGGTCACTCTAGTGATAATTACACACCCAGCGTGTTCTGCTAGTTTCATGACCGGACACCCCGCACTTTTTCTCGCCACAGGAACCTGACGCTTCTGCATATGGTTTGTTTTCCTGCGGCACCGGAGCACTTCCTGCCGTCTACAAGTATTTAAGTGTATGCAAATAGTGCTAAATAATAATTAGCTAATGATAATTATTGTAGAAATCCCAATAATTTGTTTATCACAGGTTCATAACCCTAAGAAACAACGTTTAGGTTGATAGATTCTCGAAACATCCCAATTCAAAGCTTACTTAGGTATTTTAGGCCAATTACGAATGAGAAATGAGTGTAAAATGATTGTAACGCGATCCTGTTGTCATGTTACTGATTAAGGACTAAATTTTCCTTAGACACTACTGTTAATTAATAGCCCAATAGTCAATGATTTACTTCCTTGTGGGAAATATGTTAGATCACTGATATGTCTAAAGGGAATGTTTTCGGTTCATCTAAACAGCTGTTCTTATTATTGTTTATTAAAAATTAAATACAATAGCTATGGTAGTTTCTATGGAAACCTGTTACATATTTTCCATCTTAAAAATCACTAACACAACCCCCCAGAGCTAAGACATATCCATGTCAAAAAGCGTCCTACAGTTTAACGTTGGATTTGAACTACAATTTTGCCTACAAATTAAGAACTTTGCCCAGTATTCAAACTAAATACAAATTATATTAAGAGTTCAAATACAAAAACTCTTTTCGTATTTTAACTCTTGTTAACTGTAATTAATTGTTACAGTACCTAAATCGTAATTTTCTAAATCATACAATTTCTTCTTTACCTCTTAAAGAAAAATGTGCTTGCTTCAGCATAAGACGCTTTTGACATGGATTATTTTATTTTATTTATTTTGACATGGATATGGACTTTTAGCTTTGGGTGGGGTGTTGGCAATTTGGGAGACCAAAATTTGAAACTGTGACGTCACATGGTTATAACGACAGTTGATTGGAGGAACTGAAAACATTTCATTTGACATATCCATTTTCTAATCTATTTACCACAGGGAAGTAAAAACAATAGTTTTTTCTTGTATTTCTCAAGACCCCCTTCATCAAGTATCCGGGGGATATTTCATACCCCCGGATACTCCCCAACAAATGACCTCTAACTCCGTCCATGCCAATAACTCTTTTGCTGGACTTTGGTTAAACAGGAACAAGATTGGAAGCCCGAATGATGGAGTAGAGCTGATTTATTCCAAGAGATGTCGACAATGTCACATTACCTCACGCGTCCTGCGGCTGTTATGCTCCTCATGTAGGATGTCCTGAGTAGTTGCTATTGTTCCAACCAGCAACGGCTAGACGTGCTATTTTATTTTCCATCTTCATGTTTATGCAACTTGCTTTTTCAGTTATTAATTTTATCGTCTCATTTACGTCTGGAGACAATTGAATTTCCATAATATTGAATCAAATGAAGGCGCCATTCGGGTGGGAGGCGAAATAAAAGAGTGCCCTTTTTGAATCTGGTCGTCTTTCACGAGTGTGGTCATGGTGTATTTGGGTCTGCGAAGTTTAAATTTATATTTTTACTTATTGTATTTAGAATGAAGATGAGAATCTTAATTTCATTAATAACTACTAGAGTGAATGTCGGGGATACATTTCAAACATTTTCCGAATTTTTTTAAAATCTTCCTTTCCATTTATTTTGCCAGTTTACAGTATTGAGGAAGTAATAGAAATTCTTTGTCCACGGAATAGGTAAAGGTTCGTGTAACCTCCTGTCTAAGTTTTTGTGTCAGAGTTTTCATAGCTCTGACGTGATCTATAGACTAATTTTGTAGCCGGGACCAAAGGCTTATACTATACTTAATACTTTTAATTGAAATGGCAACCTACCCAGGTAGGTATTTAAGCCAAGTATGAATGAGACATGGAGTGTAGGACGATTGTGGCGTGATCTTGTAGTCTTGTCAAGCTGACAAGTTACGAGTCTTCCGAAGCACGGTTGCAGCCTGAGGAACAAATTTAATTTATAGCATGAGCTGAAATTGAACCCGAGTCTATTGGGTGTAAGACCAAGGCATAAAATAATAATGGTACAACTATGAAAACTTTGGTTTAAGCATCTCGCCTAATAATTTTGTTTGGAATACAATTTTACAAAAACTTAATTTACAATCATGATTCTTTACAGGAAAACAAAATGCAAATGAATTCTGTTTACCTGGTCATAGGTCTTTTACCAGTCTGTCTCTTGTCAGACCCAATATAATAGAACTATTATCTGCTTTCCATAACTTGTTATTCCATGCTGTATGTGTAAAGAGTTAACTTCAAAGTTATGAAGTAAGCTTTGTAAAATAACTTGAAAATGACTTAATTGTGGCGAAACATAACTGGCTGGGTGGTTTTAAAGCTCGAATCCAAAACAGGTCACCGGATCGAATCCCGCAAAGGTCGAATCTGAACCCCGTTGTCATTTTATCTTTGGACTATTGCTTCCTAACTACTGGACGTAACAAGACTAGGATTTTGGACCGTTTCCCTTTCAAAACGTAAAATAGCCGAGGTAATTATAAAACATGAAATGAACTATCATTTCTACTGTTGAACTGGTGACGAACTATGTACCATGTCGCTCTATATAAAAATGAATGTATGTACGTTCTTTGTGCGAGGCGAAACTACTCATGACTATTAATTACTACTATATAACTACTAGCCATGAAATTTCAGGAAGCTGCTTTATATGTGTCCGGAAAGGTTTTCCTTTGCGGGGACTAAGTTTGTTTTCAGATTTTCTACAATCCATTTGATTTCTTAAGCTACAGCTGTTGGATAACTATCCATTAGCAATATGCTTTACTACCCAATGCCATCTGAATCATTCATTAATGTAAAACTACGAAGTAAATAAATACTGTACAAAATGAACAGCTTTATTCAACACGTTAATAGTTTACGGTTTTGGGGAATAATGTATTTATATATTTCTCTGTCTGATTAAAAGTCACGTGCTTATATGTTGGCCAAATAAAAAATAAGTACAATGTTTATATATATAATAATCAGCAGTTGTATATATTTCTTACAAAAGCCGTATTATAGTTATGGTTTGGGCTTAGGTTGGATTAGAAAATTGAGAATCAATCCAATTAGATTTATTTGTTTTGTGGGAATGTTGTAAATATGACTTATCCTTTCAGTATTGTTATTCACGATGTCACGACCCAGAATATCTAATTTTTTACAACGAAGCCGTAATACAATTCGACAGAACTTGGCCGATCTTAAAGTTGACATTATTTACTGTTAGGTGTTACGAAGTTCGGGTCAGCTAGTTATGAATAAAATCGAATATAAATCTCAGAATATTTCAAATATGCGTAAAATACCTGGAGCCGAGGTAAGGTTGGACCGTTATCAAGTTTACCACTCCCCTTATTTAACACCTAACCTATAAGCCGTGCACGTCGTGAACACGTTTCAAGAGGAATTCCATTTCGTGGAAACCTGGCGAGCCGAGGAGTTGCCGAACGTTCATAACTCAGACAAGGAGTTTATTGCAGCCATTAAGCGACAATGGGCGGGAATTAACAAAGATCGGGCATTAGGCCAATAAATATTCAGTTTTGGCCGGACCGGTGCCATACTTACCGCTAAATATGGCCGTTGTTGGGGGTAATGGGATTTTTAATGGGGAGTGCCTCGAACCGGCCCCGGTGAACTTCTAATGAATGAAACTGGGGCGACCTCGAGGTTGGCACCACTGCTTTACGTCAACTGCCAGGTCAGACGCAGCTTTGGGCTTTCGAGGAAATCACTATTTAAGAGAGATTTCTGAAATGCCATTGATAGCCAAGAAGACCTCATTCCTATAGGAACGTCAGTCACTAACCATATTTATTCCAAAGAAAGGTTAATGTAGGAACGAAAACTAGCACTGGATACTTCGGACGGTCAAGATATTTGCTAGTTTTTATTTCAGAGGTTGTTTATTAATTAGTATTTTGAGTATGGTATAGCACAGCGATTGATATCCTAGAATTTGAACCTAGAAGACCAACTACTCTGAACTATAGGTTAGCAAGACGCCAACCTTCCTTTAACCAACGGAATTTATAAGAAACAATCCACAATCGTAAGTTTAAGGCAAACCAGTCCATATTTCTGCCTTATGGTCAAATTATACCTTCCTCAAATTACCATGAGTACGGTAACAATAAACCAAATAAAAAATAAACAGGTCATAGTTTAGAGACAGTTTAAATTTTTGCAACTAATTTCATATTCAAAAAGCCAAATTTTCAAGCTGTTTTCAAAATAGGGACCTCAGCAACACGTACCAAATATTATGATATATTGCTTAATACTACACATTAAATATTAACATGGATATGTCTTAACTCTGGGGAGGGGGTGTGTAACCATAATTTGAAACAGTGACGTCATGAACAGCTTATAAGAACAGCTGATTAGATGCAACGAAAAAATTCCCTTTGGACATATCCATGATCTTGCCTATTTCCCACAGGGAAATAAATACAAACATTTAAAAAATTGATGTGTCATAATTACAAGACGATTACATCACCATATGCCTTACTAAACTAGTAGAGCCAATCGCTTCCGTTCTGCAGTATAAACCGGTTAAATTTCAATCCATGCACAGGATAGTTTCAATTGGTACAAAAGTAGATTTATTCTTTTAACCAGTGCGCACCCGTGTAAATCAAATATGTCCGGACCAAACAAAAATTTCAATTCAGTCGCACTGGGAAAGAAAGGAAATTATCATAATTTTAAAACCGTCAGAGCCGATCGCTAACTAACGTTTTATGGGATTGTAAACAACGTCTGCAATGACGCGAGACGCATCAGCATGATAATGGAGGTACAGCTGTTCGTACGAGGATTCGAACGTGTCGATCACGATTTATCGATGAACTGCGCCACAATTTGCTCCAGAAATTTGCATGACAACCGAGTCCCGCGTATTAGCATAGGACCCAGTGGAACTAGCGAAAGATAAACGGTGATTATGAACGACTGTTTGATCGCGTCGAGTTATTGGGGTGTGATCTGGTCTGACTCCCGTGTTGATTGGTAGCGCTGGCGTCGCGTCGTGGCCAAAACTGGAACTACAGCGGTAGATACTTCACGTTGCTGTGATTGTGTTTGACTACCTGTAGTTTTGGGAATAGAGTAAGACAATTTTGTAAACTCAAATATCTTTATTTAAGACAATAAACTACATAACGTCATAAAATAAGTGTACCTTTCAGGAATAATTACTAAAACTATCATTATTATATCATCACAAAAACTGTTCGACAGAGATAGTCACAAATTTAACTAAAACGTCTAAAATGCTGCAGAAACAGCGTGACAAAATACTATTACTAACCTCTTTGCCTAATTTATCCACGTCTGTTTCAACTCTATAGGCGGCTGGTAGTGCATTGAACAGTTTTATGCCATTGTAAAAGAGTTTCAAAAAAATAAGTTGGGGATATCTATATCAAGCCAGCGTCTCAAACCGTATTCCAGGGATAGGGTTGAATTTAGGAAAGGTCAAAATGTTTCCTGACTAATACTACGCAGTTCAAGATATATGGAGATGGGAAGGTATTGAATGTTGTATAAAGACAATAGAATTATATTCAGAGTTGTTTTATCGTTTCACAAAATTAACCTCCAGTTAAGCACGAATAAAAACTTAAAAAACATATGATTGCATTATTATATTAGTAAACAATTGATATATAGGAATACAGCAGAAGGTGAGAATTCTATTTTTGACCAAAAGTGGTTTACAAGAAAATGTGTAATGCTTCTTAAAAATTGTTCGAATCGCTCTCTTCTGTAACTTAAACCCCCGTTTTGAATTTTCACACTCAAAACCCTAAAATGCAACAGCGTATGGAAGGTAATGGAAAACCAACCCGTAGTAAGCAACTAAAAGAACTTATGAATAAACTTAACATAATATAAATGCAAATTTTTAAGACAACTAATAAACTTAGGTTATGCGTTTGACTTAAGGACTTTGAATTAAGGAAAATATGAGCAATTGGTGGTTAAAAGATTTTCATTGTATGAATTAAAAAAATATGTAATGTGAAGAAATAAAATGAGTAGGAAGGGGATAAAAATATGTTTTTTATGTAACCATGCTACTACCAATCAATCAATTATGTACATGTGTATCATTTATCGCTAAGCCTTTTCAAAATTAACTAAAAAAATATGTAATGTGAAGAAATAAAATGAGTAGGAAGGGGATAAAAATATGTTTTTTATGTAACCATGCTACTACCAATCAATCAATTATGTACATGTGTATCATTTATCTCTAAGCCTTTTCAAAATTCCTGTAAAGAAATTAAACCTTAGCCCCCCTTTATTAAGCTAAATATGAAGTCGTTGTTTTTAATTTTTGGAACCTGGAAAACAAGGGAACTGTAAATTATTGAAATTAAAAAAAATGTATATTTGTCTAGCTCTTACAAAGGTAAGAGGTATCCAGGAGCTTCTCAGTGGTTATGGCGCGTAAAGATTCATGAGTTGGCATAAGGGATTTTAGAGACATATACTTAACCAACTACTAAATTATAGCTAAAGCAAAATTGTCTTTTAATAGGCTATGTATTTTTTACTAATTGTATTCTTAAAAAAACAAATGTCATGTCACGTCAACATCCGCCGGTGACCAGTTTCCCCAAAGTTTATAAGTGTTTAAAAAATGTTTTTGTGGATGTCAGTGTGTGTGTCTAACTAAATATACGGTTTTATGAGAATTGAAAACCTTTTCAATGAGAAAGAATAATTAACTTGGTGTTTTTTTGGACTTGAAAATGAGTCGCCCAGACTTGAAACCATGATAGTTCCTACCTCAATCAGGATCACTTGGCTGATTTAAACCTTTTATTAATCCAACAAATCTTGATTAAAGTATAAAAGAATAAATTTTTCTTGAATATTAAAACTAAAATATATAAAAATCCACTATTCCACGAACGTTTATAAAGAGTTGACGTGTTGCGAATCTGCCAGCCGGACATCGCGTCATAGCTCGCAGTACAACAGGCCATTACCAGATAATGGCATTCGGCGCTGGAAACGAACGTGGAAAGGTCGGCGCAGTTTACGGCTGCCTAACACACCTTCCGTCGTAATTCAGCATTTCAATTACCGAAGAAAGAATGTATTAGTTTTCAATATTTGTCGGATGTATGGTAGCTGCGGGCCGCGCCGAACCGGTCGTTGTAAGTCAGCGGCCCCAGAGTGGAGCCTTGGGGGACACCGGCTCAAGCGTTGTGGGTATGGGATAACATCCGGTGCTTTGACTTGATACGGTGGCCAAACAGCCGGGAACAATGTGATTGTTATGGTTGCGTTAGATTAGATTACCTTTTGAAATGGCGACCTACACAGGTTTTAAGGATTTTAAGGTGAGTCTATGGGATGACCCATTAGGTAAAAATTGTAGATTTTTTTGTCTTTAGCATATACTTGTTCCGTAACTAATAACGAATAATTTAAAACAAATTTAATAAAAATCGGTTCTGTCCAATTCATTTGATATGAAAGAGTGCACCCTCATTTTATGAGTGATTTAAATCTTCTCCTTGTTTTACCTTTGAAAGTTTGTATTCATTAATGTACCTTTTACTCAGGAACTACCAAAGATATCTTCACAACTTTTTTAATCGTAGAAGAAGTAAAGCTGCACACTCTGATTTCCGGTCAACCCTCAGGTCAAGGTTTTCTCAAGAGTGTATTTAAAAAGAGAGAAAAACGTTATGATGACATCTTTTACAATTTTTGAGAAAAGGGAACAAAGGGATAGGGGTAATCAATGATAAAGTATGAATGATAAATGAGTGTAAGAGGGTGTGAGACGATCTTGTAATTTTGTTACCGACTAAGGCTGGCGTGTTCACTAGACATGACTGTTATATGTGACAATTATATCACCAATAAGTTTAATGGTTGAAAGCATAGCTAATTAAAACAAATGAGAAGTTTCACTATTTACTGTTAGTTCCAAACTCTTCGCCCTGTAAAAAAGGACACAGGAACGCAGCTCATCCATGTTTGTGGTGATCTCCCGCCAGAATTGCAGCGGCGTCGCAGACCGTCCATCAGCTGGTGCATACGCGCTTGCGTTGCTCTATAAGTCAAACAGCTGATTTATCCCACAATCCCGCGCGAATGCTTTATGCGCGAACATAATGAAAATGTCACTCAATGCAAGCATAAACTATATCAAACTAAATTATTTTTGCCTCGGAATTATTACCAAAGTCCGAGTGAAGTTTCAATTTCACAAGACAATTTACAAGTTGCGCCTGGATAAATCATGCGCGGCGCAAGTTATGTCTTGTTTGGGGGCGTCCGGTTTATTAAAATGTGCTATAACAAAGACTTTCTATAAAATATGGGTTTCCATTAGAGCATGTGTAGTGCCTCCGTAATAATGTTTTAAATATTTATGGTCTCTATTACTAGCGTAAGTAACAAAGGATAAAAGTTAAAGGTATGAATAAGTGGCATCGATTAGATTGGATTGGGCTTGGGAGGAGATAGGTTCAATGGCTCATGCACGTATTGAAGAGACGGTCACTTTTCGCGCGAGCAAATAATTTTAGACAAACCAGCAAACTAAACGGTCTATTAAATACTGTTATTTGCATTTATTTTAATATATCTAAAACTCTAGAGGAATATTATTTCAAATATTACCAGGGAACGGTCTAATCCTTAACATTATTAACATCTAACGACAAAATCTTTATATTAAGTAACTTTATCTAGAATTTTTCAACCTTGGATTGTGAATATTACATTGAAATATTTTTGCGAGGAATGACACACCCATAATTTCCCTCTATTAGAGTCAATTTTTAGAGTTTTACGCTAATAAGAAAAATGTTAATTTAGTAACAATATTCATGAACATCACTTAACAGAGTAAACAGAAGGTTGAGGTGTCAAATTAAAGGTGAAATAGTTATGTAAGGAATCACTTTTTACGGAAAAATATAATTACCACGCCATTAAATCCGATAATTAACAAACAATTGTACTTTATGTGATAGAAATATAAAAATATAATTCCCAAGATCACAATTTCGCCTTTAACATTTCAACCATCTTTCTAGGACTGTAGACTGTAGACTGTGGTCAGTTATGCTGTTACAAAATAATTAATACTGTTCTCATGAGACCAAAATCCAAGACGGTTTAGGTAATGCAGTCTCTTAACGTGTTAGAATTGTTGCTGAATTTTATAACGCACTTTTCCAACTATTGCTTTAAATACGAATGTCGTAATCAGGTGAGTTAGTTTACTAACTTTATAGAATATAATTGTTGTTTGACGAACCATTAGGCGAATTAAATCAATACAAGAATAATAAATAATAATAAATTTCATTGGGCTCTGGAAGGATTTATTAAAAGCAATACACTCAAGGAACTACGAGTATACAAGTCAATCATACAACCGGTGGTCATGTATGGATAAAAAATATGGGCAGTGTCAAAACAGGCAAAACGGATAGTGTTCAAGAAAGACAGAATCAAAGAAGACGGGTCAAGAGAGAACTACGAAAGCTGTATAAAGACCCACACATAGTAGCACAAATTAAAAACAGAAGACTCAGGTAGGCGGGACACGTGTCGAGAAGAGGCCAGGACTGTTTCAGAAGGAATACCTAGAGGGAAGTGGCCATTGGGACGACCACTGCTTCTCTGGAAGGAACAAGTTGACTAAGACTTTAGACGGTTGGGAGTAGAAGTCTGCTTGATGCAAGATAGAGAGAGGTGGATGGGCATTAGATTAGATTAGATTATTATTGAAATGGCAACCATACCACAATGTAGGTATTTTAAGCCAACTATGAATGAGGATTGAGTGTAGGATGATTGAGGCGCGATCTTGTAGTCTTGTTACTGACATACAATCCTCATAATTAGACCAATTCGTAATTCAGAGGTCGTGGTTCGGATTCCACGTTAAACTGTAGGTCCCTTAGTTGCCATCGGCTGTTGGGCTATTAATTAACAGTCCTGTCTAAGGAACATGTCAGCCTTAGTCAGTAACAAGATTGCAAGATCGCGCCACAATCATCTTACACTCATTTCTCATTCATACTTGGTTTAAAATGCCTACCTGTGTAGGTCACCATTTCAGTTAAAAGTATAAGTACAGTATAAGTATAAGGCTGTCATGTTCCTAAGACAGGACTGTTAATTGATAGCCCAATAGCCGATGACAACTAAGAGGCCTACAGCTTAACGTGGAATCCGAACCACGGCCTCGTTCGGTCCTTAACGTAGTATTCAATAGTGCGGACGTTAATCCACACAAGAGAACACTACACACACTGACCATCGCTCACAACTATCCACAATTCGTGACCTCCTAGTAGCTGGATTACAGGACGACGCCACCGTCCCAGTCTTTGTTAGTGAGGCCAAAAACTTAGTTTTGAGCGGCCTGGTGGATAAGTTAAGTTATAGATCGTAATTAAAATCGCCTAGAGTACTTGACCATTGTAATACGAGAACACACTCATGGTTTCTAAATAATTTCAATTAATATACCTTGAATGCGTGAACCCATACTGAGGATTTCACGAAAGCTAAAGCACGTCGTAATAGGAATATCTGTTCGTTATATATAACAACTCTCGTCATACTGGATGTAGTTTAAAACCATACCCAACAGTGCAGAACTGTTGGAAAGTGTATGGTACAAAACCTACCAGACATTACACGCGGTTGGAGTGTCCCTAAATCGACCGGAACGGACACGCGATTGTGTTGGGGAAGACGCGACAGAGGGATTTTTGATAAAATCAATATAAGTAAAGATTGATATTCAAATTTCGATTTTTCATTATATTGATAGCCTTGTATACGATAATTTTTTAAACTTAAACATTTATGTGGTTATCAGCATTTGAGATCGCATATGAATTTTTATGTCATGTTAGCGTAACATTTGTTCCAAAATATATTTTTATTTATTTATTTTATTTTATTTATTATTTATTATTTTTTTATTATTATTATTTTTTATTTGTTTATTATTTTATTTATTTATTTTTTTATTATTTTTCTTTTTTTAGATTATATCAGATTATTGACATGGTGACCGTAGGGTCGCCATTTCAATTATCTTTTGGTAGGGTAGGTATTTGAAGCCAAGTATGAATGAGGACTGAGTGTAAGATAATTGTGGCACGATCTTGTAGTAATATTACTGACTTAAGTTTGACATATCACTTAGACAGGATGGCAATTAATGGACCTAAGGTTTAACGTGGAATGTGGACCACGCCCTCTGAATTACAAATTGGTCTAATTATGAGGATGGTTTTCGCGGATTAACGTAGTATTCAATAGTGCAGGCGTTAATCCACACAACAGAACACTACATCCATTAACCATCGCTCACAACTATCCACAATTCGTGCTCTCCAAATAGCTGGATTTTTTTACGTCGCCACCATCCCAGTCATAATGTATTCGTTTGCTATTTCTCAATATTAAAACTATTTTTTTTCTGTCTTTTTTTCCAGACATAAAAAACTGATTAAAGCATGTTATAAAATTATTCTAGTGACATTTTCGTTGGTTTAGAGTATTTGTTAAATGTAATTCGATGTTGCCTATTAGCTAATTGTTTGCAACAATATTGATGTATCGATAATGAATATAGATATTGTTATCGTTATCGAAAAGCACAAAATTATCGATCGATGTAGGAATTTTAATTCTTGTTTAAGAAGAATTAAGACACCGAACCAATCTACGTGGGTATTTTAGGGTGATTGTAATGGATTTTATGTAGCCTTTTATGACAAATATCAGCTGATTCAATAGAATAAAAAAATGCATAAATATCTTATTTCCGTCTTGTGATCCAAACGTTGTTCCTAGTGGATAAAACGCGTTTCGATACATGTCATTGTCAAACCCTTGAAACTTGAAACTAGTACTTGATACATAACACTGGTTACGTCATAAATAAAACACATCAAACAGCCACAAAAATACACATAAATCACAAACATGTAGGCCTACAATAAATAATAACGGGAACACTCTGGTGTGTACACAGTTCATATCGAGATGCGACTGGATGTTCGTGTTTTATGTGTATTTTTGTGGCTGTTTTTATACGTTTCATTTATGATGTGACCAGTGTTATGTATCAAGAACAAGTTTCAAGTTTTAAGAGTTTGACAATGACACTATGAGTGTCAAAACGCGCGTTATCCACTAAGAACAACGTTTTGAACACTAGCCAGCAAGAAGGTATTTAACCTATGTCCCTGTCTAAGGAACATGTCGGCCTTAGTCAGTAACAAGACCACAAGATCGCGCCACAATCATCTTACACTCAATCCTCATTCATGAATGGCCTAAAATACCTACGCTGTAGTATGGTTGCCATGTCAATGATCTAATCTAATCTATCATTTTATTCTACTGACGTGATCCGGAAAACAACGTCATTATGAAGTGATTCAATAGGATTATTAACTAATAGACCAAATAACATGGACAACTACGTCCAGTATTTAACGTATAAATTCCGTCTATATTTCGCTCAGAATTGAACCGGTTGCCTGAAATTATGAATCGGGTACTATGACCACTAAACCACACAGCCTGTTAAAAGAACATCTCCTTAAGAAGCATGAAATAGGGTAAAGCTCGTGATAGGCGCATAACGCACGCGCACCGCTTTGTTTCTGAGGCCGCAGATGTCGCTAGTATCGCCGTAAGTCACTTCTTCTATTACCGCACTCCGTGTTTCATTTTATCCCGCCGCGATTCCTGGAAGTGCAACGCGACTTTATGCGTCTCGCGCCCTTGTGCGGTAACGCGACCCCCAGGTGCAACTTGCTACGACTTCGAGGAAACGCCCTGCTTGATGTTCGAAATCGAATGTGATTGTCAAATTCGTTCCGGTTGGTAATACCGATACAGCGTGGTCAAAGTCTAAATTACCCCACGTTTACGATAGGGGAGAAAACATCTTTGTACAAATCATGGATATGTCTAAGCTCTGGGCGAAGGTGTTGCACAATTCACGTCACGTAAGCATTATAGTGGAAGTGACGTCATGTGGTTAAAAGTACAGATGTTTATAGGAACTGGAAACATTCCCTGTAGATCTAGCTAATACCCGAAGTGAAGTAAATAAATTTTTACGGATAGATATTACCAACGACGTCTGAGATTCTTAGGGATTCAGAAATATCTAAATTGAAATTCAGTAGAATAGGTTAATTCTGAGTTTGTGGAATTCTGTAATTAAAACACATGTTAGTATTGAGGAAATTCTTGACACAATATTGTGATGGTTCGATACTGAACCTAGTTGCATTTGTTCATTAGTATATTAATTAATTATCCTGACAATGAATCAGCTGGTCTTGTCAGTAACAAAGCTATAGGTCTTCAATTCCATTTCTAATTGCAACTAATTGCATTCAATTAATTACACTTACTGTTCGCTATCATTCACCATAAAATACCTACCTTGGGTTTATCTCAAGAATAAGGAAATTCTGTAGGAACAAAAACGATTAAACAAATTTAATGGCATTTTATTAAATAAATAATTTAATCTTGTTAAAACTCTTTATGAGTCTAAATTACTTTTCGACTCTCTCCTTAAATGATTCTAAAATTGTTATCATTGACCAGATATTGGGTTCACTTACATCCATAAGAACGATGTTTGTTTCGAAAAAGTGTTACTAGCTTCACAACAGTTGAGGTGACCAGTTAAAGTTAAAGATATTGTCTAGGGAAATAAAATGTTTATGTTTTTACTTTGTCATTATAAAACAAGATACGATTTACGAATAACCATGTACATTCAAGTGCAATTAAATTCTTTTATGAAAATGAATAAGATTAATTTTCTACATAACCACCTTTAGAAAATATTTAAAGTATATGTTTTTATGAAAACGTAAGGAAAAGAATTATAGGAATGTGAGAAAAAGATAAATATTTCAAATTTTCTTCCAAAATCTTATTTAAAAAAACTATGATAATCTTAAGTATAGACATTATTTATGAATTGATTTCTCTTCATGGAACCTAACCTAACCTTAAGTTAGGTTAGGTTAGGGTAGTCTAGGTTAGAGTAGGTTAGGTTAGGATAAGTTAGATTAGGTTAGGGTAGGTGAGAAGAGGTGAGGTCAGGTCAGGTCAGTTCTGGACAGGTCTTATGGTTCTTATGGAACTAAACTAAACTCCAATTTGTCGAAGAAACTGCAGACTCTTGATTTTTTTAAATGAACTCTAGGACCTCTAGTATGGAAACCTCATCCATACATATTATTTCCTGTCTTCCAATATTTTACCAGTAACGTATTATATAACATCGTCTTGTTCAGTGATTCTTGATCTTTTTTAGGTCATTGCTTACAAATCTCCATAACCTCTTTTACCAATTGCAAGTTCACTGAACCAAGATTCAGATCTTGGCAGCATTCTTTCGCCAAAATACCAGTATTTAATTCACGTCTGTAATTGACGGACCAAGATTGAATTTCGACGAAAACACTTCACAAATGGTTGTTATCTGAGACACAAGACGTATGTTGTGGACATGTGTCCCTAATTACACGCATACTACTGATCCCAAGCCGTTTTTAACATGAGGACAACGTAAATCAGTGTGTAAATAGCGTAACAAGTCTGTACATTAGAGACGCAATCGATGTAGCGAGTTTTGGAGGAAAGGTGTCACTGGCAGGATTCCAACCGCTGCGTAGTCGGTGCGCGAGGTTTTCGCAAAACCTGCAATTTTATTTCCCCAAGTGTCAAAGATACGTGCGCCAGTCCCGCGGAGTAATGGAAAGTGCTTTCACGGAGACACAAAGTTATGCAAATCCACAAAATGTTGCCTTGCCCTGGAAGTTCTGACTCGTTTCTTCCTGAGTTATGAAGTGGCGATTCTGGATTCTGGGCCCCGAACAAAAATGTTGCTGGTATTCCTGAGCAAATCTCATCCGTTGGTCAAGTGTAATTCGAATGCAACGAGCGTAACATTCGTGTACTCTTGTTTTTTGAGATTTCATCACTCGTTAGTAGAAAGCTCACAGTACGTGTTATTGCAGTTTATTATCCTCTTTTGGAATAAAGTATTTCTTATTTACCTCTATCAATCTTTCTCCTTTCCAACATCTGATAAGTTTAGAAAAATAGAAGTTTGTGTGAGTAAAAAGTAGTGAAGATTTTTCCAAATTAAATAAAAAGGTTTACTTTCAATGCCTTTGGCATTGATTCTTGGCTTTGGCAGTAATAAAGCTACATATTATCAAATCGGTCAAACTTAAATCCTTCTTTTAATTAATTACTATTGAGGCACCGACTTAACTACGCGGGTGTTAGAAGGTGTGCAAGAATGCTATGTGTCCAGCAGCCTTTAGATTAACGATTCTCATGAATTCATTGGTTTAGTCTAAAATTAAAGTTGTTTACTAGTACCCATAACTATTCCATTTTTAAATGGCGACCTGCACAGGTATGTATTTTAAGCCAAGTATAAATGAGAAATCAGTGTACTAAAGCTGACATGTTATAGAACATGTCTATAGAGAATATGTCTTCCTGTCTATAGAGACAGGAGTTAATTAATAACCCAACAGACAATAACATCTAAGAAACTTATAGTTTGAGGTGGTATCCGTACAATTTAGACCCTGAATTACGAACTGGTCTAATAATGAGGATAGTCTTTGCGGATTCAACAGTGCGGACATCGTTCATAACTTTCCACAATTCGTGACCTCGTCGTTTTCCTCTCCACCTCCAAGTATAGGAGACTCCTGCACCCACTCACGGTCGTCGCTACCGGTCACAAATCCCAGAGGCCGGCGACCAGTCGCGAGCGCGGGGGCTGTAACTCATACATGCTGCACCGATATCTGTTATTGATATGGCCATTACTGTGCAGTAGTGGTGCGAAACGCGCTATCGGATTCCTGACCAAAATTGGAGTCGGCGGTCTGTTCGGTCACGTAGCTGCGGTCGCGGCAGCCATCTTCCTGCGCCGATCTGCGTAAAGAAGTAGAGTAATCGACAAGCGCGCCGCGCGGTTCGGGGAAACTCCGCCAGAAGGCGCATTGCTCGGTTATGATTGACGCCTCGGCCGCGGAGCGTGTTTTTGCCGTCTGCTCCTTGTTTGCGGATGGAAAACGTGTGATATTTTTGTTCGGCCGTCAAGAGGTATTTTTATTCGTTTATGTCACATTTTTATAAGTGGCTAGAATGTAGCTCGTTATAAACAGGTGTGGTTTTCACCTGAAGGGAATCTCACAAACTTAATATTAAAATACTTGCAATTTATTAAATCAATTACATAAATTCCTGTGTTAAAAATTCGTTTGGCGTTTCACATGCTTTTTAGTTTGAAATTGAACTTCACCAACAAAGTCTTAAATTTTTGTTGAATTACTGAAATTAATTTTAAAATAATTAGTGGTAAAAATAGTTTAAACGTATCATGAAATATCCAGAAAACATTGAAAAATGAAGAGATAGACTTAACCTTTATGCACTTCAATCCTAATCTACAATCTATACTCCAAATATTTTGACTTTGAGTGAGGCCTGAACATCCAGACAGCCTTGAAACCTTGAAACAGTAAAGTTCCAGGTAGGATACGGATACTAATTAGTCAAACATATGGAGATTTTCTTAAATGGATGCTGTGAAATCTCCCAGGGGTTGAAAGGAAACACAATATAGTTCATTGAAGCGAAACCGTGTGAAGAAGTAGAAAGAGTTAATCTAAAGTGTTCTTCTATGGCTATAAGAGTAAAGCGGACTAATCTATGATTGATTCGGAAGCTTGTAAAACATGTTTCTTCAGAAGTGAGATAGAGCCATCTCCTATAACCCATCCTTGAAGTCGTGTACTTCCTTAGAATCTTCACAATCAATCGTATGCAATTGTGTGCAACCACGCTAACGCCCCCTCTCACAAATGAAAGACTCTACTCGTGTTGATCCTCAACATGAACTAGTCCGACTCTAATAGACAGCAGATTAACATTCCGACATACCCGTATTAGGTGCTATCCTATCAACAAATCACGGCCAGACTAATAAAACCGGACCCGGGATTGAGATGTGTTTTCGAAACCCTTTTAAGACTTTGACCGCGCCGGCCGCTTCATATTTATGAATATAATTCTGGAAAATACGGTCGGAGATGTGAATAATTGTGGCGAACTGTTGGACATAATGCGGTTGTAAGGGATTAATGGGGTAATAGGATCGCTCGGTGGGCGGCGCACGCGATCACACGCACGCGCGTACACGCGCACACGCACCGCGCCGCCGCACAGGGATTCGATCCCTTTGTCGGGATTTATTTAATCGGTTTTGTCCAAAAAGGGATTTTTTATTTCTTGAGGGAATTTGTGAAAACGAACTGGAAACACTTTCAATTTGTTGTGTTTCCAAAAATCACAAATTTAAAGTTTAAAAAATGTAACTTTGGGTCCGTGTGCAACCACTGGCTTCTGTAAAGCACCTAGCTTTACAAGTCAACAACTTCCCTTGTACCTTTAGTTTCTCCTTGTTTCTTTAAGAACATGCAACCCTAGAACTTGGATACATAGCCTGCATCCCTGTTGGGATGCATTGGTTGGTTCACTCTGGGTTGGATTGACGTTTTCTTCATGCTTGTCTGGTTACTTTACACTCGAGTATGACATTGGGTCCTTATGAATGAACCCCTTAACAACCAAACAGCCTACGGCATCTAAGGAACCTACATTTTAACGTGGGATCCAAACCACCTAATTTTGCCTGAAATTTATAATAAAAATAAAATATAAACTATACAAAATTACAGGAAAACCATGTTAGTATCATATTTTAAATTATCAAAATAGTCCTTTATTTTAATCTATATAAATAAAACATGTATTATCGCAACTTGTGTCTGCCTGTTTGTCTGTGACGGTCCAGGAGGCATTTTACGCTGTCTTCTCCTAAAAAACGGGAGAACTGATAAAAAAAACTTATTTCATACATTCTCTACATTTCAGAGAGGTGTTTCCAATGCTTGAAATCGTCTGATGCCCCTTAATAGTATATAACGAGCATTTAGGATTTTTAATATTAGTCGCATTTTGCTTTCAGTTTTCAATGAATCACCTACTGAAATTAATCAGCTGTCTTTGTACTAAAAAGTACATAGTGTTAAAAAACACTAAATTGTTTAAGTATATTTATAAATTTAGCCAAATTTTGAGATTATTTTATGTATAAAGTGATTTAATAGAGAGGAAAACAAACAGCTGTCTAATTGTACCTTTGTAGCCTAATTGTACCTTTGTATATGAATAACTGCAATAATCTTCCTTGCTTCATTGTAAGTAAATACTTCTATGAACCTTTCAATAGGTAATATACTAACTATTGATCCTAGTTTCCACAGAAAGTCACAGTAGTCGTGGAATGCTGGAAATAAGAAGGAGGCGCTAAAACGATTTTAATACTGAGGAAATTAGTTCCATTCAGAGGTATACCGCATCTCAGAAAAGAAACTGATCCACGTGTTTCGAACATCATTTGGAATTAATTTACCACAAATGAGAGACAGAAAAACGTTCACAAAAGGAGCTGAACGCGGTTTGATGCGAGAAACGCGGCTGAAACACGGGTAGTTGGACGTCTTTGCCATCAAAAACTGTTTTGGAAACTCACCTTGGGCGCAACAAAGGTGATGACGTGATCTCCAGGTAATTACCTGATGATTTGTCCTTAGTCTATGATATACACCTGCCTTGAGGGGAGACAATGGATTAAAATTGCGCTCTACAGGTCGAACTTAACCCGTAGTGGTTTTTCAATTCCATGGGATACTAAAATTCATATACTAAACATAAACCCATCCTGGTGGGTATTTAAAGGTAGATATGGGAGAAGACCTATTATGCGTTTATTACCTTTCTGAAATGATCACCAACCATATAGATATTTTAAGCTAAGTATCAATGAGGAATAAGGGTTGTTAATAGCCCAACAGCCAATGGAATCTAAAGGACCTACACTTATACGTGGGATCCGAACCACAGGTCTACTTCTGAATTACGAACTGGTCTAATTATGAGGATGGTCTTTGCGTATGGACGTAGTATTCAATAGTTGTAGAATTTAGAGTTTTCTAAACGTTTTGAAACAAAAAACAATACGTTTTCATAAATTTAAGCGGCATATATTCATTGTTAAAATTTGGAGATTTTTAAAGCGGAGGTTCTATGTAGTTTATTAGCAGCTGCCTCACCACCAACCCAACTGACTCCATGATTCCCAAATGCGTTAAAAAAAACTCTTTTTTAACGCGGGTAAACATAACTTTGGGAACCGTTGAAGATATTTTGATGACATTTTTTTATACAATATTTATTGCATATTGCAGATTTGATGCTATAATTATTATGTTTAGTTCACAATTATTGTGGTCTAAGGGAGGAAAAACCCGTTAAAAATATGAGAATAAATATGACACCAGCCCTCTCTAGATTGTATTTACCGGTAAACATGAATGCGGGTGAAGAAGTATTATTTTGCCTTTTATAACAATACTGTCAATAAATTGGCACAAAATACAAACTAATAGGTTTCAACTTTGCACTGATTATGTGTTCAGAGCTTTATCGTAGACTAAATGGAAATAAAAGTTGTGTGTATTGGTTTTTTACTAAATCGGTGCCGATACTGAAATCTATGTTGTTTGAACCCCAAAACTACTGTATATATATCTGCAGATCAATATTCATTCTGTAGCTACAATTGTCATTGTAGAAAATTTTTAGGCGCATGCTACAAGAGGCGACCTCCAGGCATTTCTTCAGTCTGTAGTAAACGAGTATAAAAGAACAAAGACTAACAAAGAAAGCTAAATTGAATGATATGTCGATTAATTAATAGCGGATAGAACAAAGCCAAACGGATTTAGGATCAACCTTTTACAAAAAATAGTAATCGTTAAATATTGAATTGTTACAATCCACTTCATATTTCGTAGTGACGTCTGCATTGTTGTGTGATTGTAAAAATGGGTTCACGTGTCTGATCTTTATGTACGACATTTCAGGACAAAAAGACGTTGTCAACTTTTGAATTGATTTGCATCATGCATTTTAATTTATCAACTTGAATTACACGACATGTTATATATAAACATTCCTCATTGAATTTCAGTGTACAATTTTTTTTCTAATCTAAACTTTAAAGAATGAATGAATCTCTGAATAGGAAACAAAAAAATATGTTTTAATGACGTTATTGTAGACAACCGAATTATTTTTCCAATTCAATAAAAATGGACATTTTGAGAGTTGAACTTTGAGTAATATTCTGATATTTGTGACAATTTTTACCCACTAATAGCAATAAATTCATTAAATATAAACCTATGCTTTTACTGATTGACTGTCCATAGGTTATTCTTGATAACTTAAAAACAAATCCTCTTTCCCGATTTCTAGCTTTTGGGAGAAAAGTGAACGTTGAGCAAGTCTTTGGCTCTACAGAAGAATAAGTTTGTAATCTAAAGCTTTAGTGCAAAGCCACAAAACAAAAAGATTTTGTTGACAACATAAGTTATGAAGTCGGAGTCAATCCAGCGTTTGAAAAAAACTACACGAATTATACGAGTATCTAAGGAAAGGATAATTTTTTGCAGAAGAAGTTTCAGAACGTGTAAAGTCCTAAAGTCCTGTAATCCAGCTACTTGGAGGTCGCGAATTGTGGATAGTTGTGAGCGATGGTCGATGGGTGTAGTGTTCTATTGTGTGGATTAACGTCCGCACTATTGAATACTAAGTTAATCCGCAAAGACCATCCTTATAATTAGAAAAATTCGTGATTCAGAGATAGTGGTTCGGATTCCACGTTAAACTGTAGGTCCATTAGTTGCCTCGGCTGTTGGGCTATTAATTAACAGTCCTGTCTAAGGAACATGTCAGCCTTAGTCAGTAACAAGACTACAAGATCGCGCCACAATCTTACACTCAATCCTCATTCATACTTTGCTTAAAATACCTACTTTGTGGTATGGTCGCCATTTCAATGATCTAATCTAATATTTATACCACTCTGATTAAAAATATCTACTAGTAACTTGACAGAAATTATTATGATGTAATAAATGGAGGGGGACAAACATATCGTTTAAAATATCGGTTTATTTTCACATCATAGATTTATTCACAATAAATCAGGTTTCATTCAAGCCTAGTAGATCAGGAATTCTCCCTTTCGCCGCTCAGGTGGCTGTCAGGCATAACCCTTTCTCCCAGCGGCTCTTCCCTCCAAAAACGCGACCCTCCAAAAACGCGTTCTTCCGTAAACGTCCCTCGTCACGTCGCATTTGAATATCCCGACCGCGATGCGACATGAGCGATCGCTGCGTATTATCCGGGAACTATGCTAATGCGGAAAATCAGACCCGTTTCTTTTTCACAACAAAACAAATTACCTCCTCTTTTTCAATTCAAATCGGTAGAATGCGACAATAGGGTAGCGTTATGTTAATATGTTACCTGATTTATGTAGTTTGTATAAAGTGATTTAATAGAGAGGAAAACAAACAGCTGTCTAATTGTACCTTTGTAGCCTAATTGTACCTTTGTATATGAATAACTGCAATAATCTTCCTTGCTTCATTGTAAGTAAATACTTCTATGAACCTTTCAATAGGTAATATACTAACTATTGATCCTAGTTTCCACAGAAAGTCACAGTAGTCGTGGAATGCTGGAAATAAGAAGGAGGCGCTAAAACGATTTTAATACTGAGGAAATTAGTTCCATTCAGAGGTATACCGCATCTCAGAAAAGAAACTGATCCACGTGTTTCGAACATCATTTGGAATTAATTTACCACAAATGAGAGACAGAAAAACGTTCACAAAAGGAGCTGAACGCGGTTTGATGCGAGAAACGCGGCTGAAACACGGGTAGTTGGACGTCTTTGCCATCAAAAACTGTTTTGGAAACTCACCTTGGGCGCAACAAAGGTGATGACGTGATCTCCAGGTAATTACCTGATGATTTGTCCTTAGTCTATGATATACACCTGCCTTGAGGGGAGACAATGGATTAAAATTGCGCTCTACAGGTCGAACTTAACCCGTAGTGGTTTTTCAATTCCATGGGATACTAAAATTCATATACTAAACATAAACCCATCCTGGTGGGTATTTAAAGGTAGATATGGGAGAAGACCTATTATGCGTTTATTACCTTTCTGAAATGATCACCAACCATATAGATATTTTAAGCTAAGTATCAATGAGGAATAAGGGTTGTTAATAGCCCAACAGCCAATGGAATCTAAAGGACCTACACTTATACGTGGGATCCGAACCACAGGTCTACTTCTGAATTACGAACTGGTCTAATTATGAGGATGGTCTTTGCGTATGGACGTAGTATTCAATAGTTGTAGAATTTAGAGTTTTCTAAACGTTTTGAAACAAAAAACAATACGTTTTCATAAATTTAAGCGGCATATATTCATTGTTAAAATTTGGAGGTTTTTAAAGCGGAGGTTCTATGTAGTTTATTAGCAGCTGCCTCACCACCAACCCAACTGACTCCATGATTCCCAAATGCGTTAAAAAACTCTTTTTTAACGCGGGTAAACATAACTTTGGGAACCGTTGAAGATATTTTGATGACATTTTTTTATACAATATTTATTGCATATTGCAGATTTGATGCTATAATTATTATGTTTAGTTCACAATTATTGTGGTCTAAGGGAGGAAAAACCCGTTAAAAATATGAGAATAAATATGACACCAGCCCTCTCTAGATTGTATTTACAGGTAAACATGAATGCGGGTGAAGAAGTATTATTTTGCCTTTTATAACAATACTGTCAATAAATTGGCACAAAATACAAACTAATAGGTTTCAACTTTGCACTGATTATGTGTTCAGAGCTTTATCGTAGACTAAATGGAAATAAAAGTTGTGTGTATTGGTTTTTTACTAAATCGGTGCCGATACTGAAATCTATGTTGTTTGAACCCCAAAACTACTGTATATATATCTGCAGATCAATATTCATTCTGTAGCTACAATTGTCATTGTAGAAAATTTTTAGGCGCATGCTACAAGAGGCGACCTCCAGGCATTTCTTCAGTCTGTAGTAAACGAGTATAAAAGAACAAAGACTAACAAAGAAAGCTAAATTGAATGATATGTCGATTAATTAATAGCGGATAGAACAAAGCCAAACGGATTTAGGATCAACCTTTTACAAAAAATAGTAATCGTTAAATATTGAATTGTTACAATCCACTTCATATTTCGTAGTGACGTCTGCATTGTTGTGTGATTGTAAAAATGGGTTCACGTGTCTGATCTTTATGTACGACATTTCAGGACAAAAAGACGTTGTCAACTTTTGAATTGATTTGCATCATGCATTTTAATTTATCAACTTGAATTACACGACATGTTATATATAAACATTCCTCACTGAATTTCAGTGTACAATTTTTTTTCTAATCTAAACTTTAAAGAATGAATGAATCTCTGAATAGGAAACAAAAAAAATATGTTTTAACGACGTTATGGTAGACAACCGAATTATTTTTCCAATTCAATAAAAATGAACATTTTGAGAGTTGAACTTTGAGTAATATTCTGATATTTGTGACAAATTTTTCCCACTAATAGTAATAAATGCGTTAAATAAACCTATGCTTTTACCGATTGACTGTCCATAGGTTATTCTTGATAACTTAAAAACAAATCCTCTTTCCCGATTTCTAGCTTTTGGGAGAAAAGTGAACGTTGAGCAAGTCTTTGGCTCTACAGAAGAATAAGTTTGTAATCTAAAGCTTTAGTGCAAAGCCACAAAACAAAAAGATTTTGTTGACAACATAAGTTATGAAGTCGGAGTCAATCCAGCGTTTGAAAAAAACTACACGAATTATACGAGTATCTAAGGAAAGGATAATTTTTTGCAGAAGAAGTTTCAGAACGAGTAAAGTCCTAAAGTCCTGTAATCCAGCTACTTGGAGGTCGCGAATTGTGGATAGTTGTGAGCGATGGTCGATGGGTGTAGTGTTCTATTGTGTGGATTAACGTCCGCACTATTGAATACTAAGTTAATCCGCAAAGACCATCCTTATAATTAGAAAAATTCGTGATTCAGAGATAGTGGTTCGGATTCCACGTTAAACTGTAGGTCCATTAGTTGCCTCGGCTGTTGGGCTATTAATTAACAGTCCTGTCTAAGGAACATGTCAGCCTTAGTCAGTAACAAGACTACAAGATCGCGCCACAATCTTACACTCAATCCTCATTCATACTTTGCTTAAAATACCTACTTTGTGGTATGGTCGCCATTTCAATGATCTAATCTAATATTTATACCACTCTGATTAAAAATATCTACTAGTAACTTGACAGAAATTATTATGATGTAATAAATGGAGGGGACAAACATATCGTTTAAAATATCGGTTTATTTTCACATCATAGATTTATTCACAATAAATCAGGTTTCATTCAAGCCTAGTAGATCAGGAATTCTCCCTTTCGCCGCTCCAGGTGGCTGTCAGGCATAACCCTTTCTCCCAGCGGCTCTTCCCTCCAAAAACGCGACCCTCCAAAAACGCGTTCTTCCCGTAAACGTCCCTCGTCACGTCGCATTTGAATATCCCGACCGCGATGCGACATGAGCGATCGCTGCGTATTATCCGGGAACTATGCTAATGCGGAAATCAGACCCGTTTCTTTTTCAACAAAACAAATTACCTCCTCTTTTTCAATTCAAATCGGTAGAATGCGACAATAGGGTAGCGTTATGTTAATATGTTACCTGATTTATGTAGTTCGGTCTGGCCCTGAGGCCTCATAATGGATTCACATCTGCCTTCATTTATGGGTTACCATTTCTCTCAGGCCCTTCTCGTCTTTATAGGGTTCAGAGTATCGCTAGTTTGGACTGAGACTGTAGTTTCATAAAATTATAAGGGATTCTTTATTATAATTCGTTTATACCTAAATTACATAACAACTGATTGAGAATGATAAGTTTTAATACTCATTAACATTAATTTTTAGGAGTACACAGTAAAAAAATAGTCACAATATTGGGGTTTACATAAATATGTTTAGGTAAATATTGAACACCACTACATTGTACTAGGTATGTTCAATAATATTAAGATGGGAACTACTATTAATTTTTAGTGTTTCAACCCAGTAGAAATCAATTTCAATAAATAAACTTCCATTTGTGTGTTGTTAATGGTTGAATAACTCTTTAAATATTTGACAACTTCTTTCTTTAACAAAGTACATTTTAATGTCATTTGTTTTCCAATTTAAAATGTAATCTTTTTCTCAAAAGGGCAAACTCTTGCTTCTCCTTGCTAAGCTACCTGTATTTTGAGATAAAAATACAATTTGTTAATATATTTTTTCTGCTGTAACGCTACGAACGAATTATGAAAATTTAAAAAATACATATTTTGTAACACTATATTGTAAAACCAGCTTATACTTATTGCGTTAATTAAAAAAACTTGCATTTTGCAGCTAAGTTGCAGAAATATTTTGTAACCCTTTTAACATCAATATATTATGGTTAATTCTACCAAAAACTGCTAGTGACAGTGTTCAACATTGCTTATCTAAATGATGAAGAGAAAAGTTAACCACGGTTTAAATTTGACAGAGGTGACAACATTAAGCGTAGATTTGACGACACGATACCAGTCCTTTATCAGACGATTACATATCAACTGTCATAACTATTGTAATGTTGACACGATTAAACTAATGCCTCTATACCTATCGTTACACACCGTGAAGATTTACTATACAACAGTTGAAGCAACTATTTTTTTGTGGTAACTGTGAAATACGTCATATCTATGATGATCTACTACGTTATCATAACATTTATATAACATAACGTTATCTTAACAATTAGACCATCCTAATTGTTAGACCCATTCCGTAATTCAGTGGCCGTGGTTCGCATTCCACGTTAAACTGAAGGTCCCTTAGTTGTTGCCATCGGCTGTTGTGCTATTAACTAACAGTCCTGTCTAATGAACATGTCAGCCTTAGTCAGTAACAAGGCTACAAGATCGCGCCACAATCAACTTACACTCAATCCTCATTCATACTTGGCTTAAAATACCTACCTTGTGGTATGGTCGCCATTTCAATATTCTAATCTAATCTACTTCATCTGACGAAATCTAAGCTATCACCATTATTATTATTATTACCTTTCGCAACCTATCCAGGTAGGGATTTTAAGGTATGAATGAGAAATAAGTGTAAGATTATGGTGGCGCGATCTTGTAGTCACTGACCAAGAGTGGCATGTACAATTTTTGTACGTATATAGTTTTTTTGTACCTTAGACAGGACTGTTAGTAAATGGCTTAACAGCCGATAGCAAATAAGGGACCTACGGTCCAACCATCCGAAACCACAAATTTGCTTCTATCTGACATTACATCTTTGCCTACATTTATACCAATCGATATCTCCTAAGGCTTCTTTTCTCTGGTGCATCTATCACGTGTCTGGCGCGTGATAAATACCAGCGTATAAAGGCGTTTGGCACCCACAGCATGTGCTAGACTAACACAAGTGACGTGGCTACTTTTCTAAATTCGCGCTGAGAATGTAATCGTATGAGGATGAAATGTTACTTTTGATGAATGTAATAACATTGGGTCCACCAATATTGGAAAGAAAACATTGATTGTAGCTAGTATGTTAAAGAAATTGTATGAACAACCAGAAAAGTTTAATTTATTTTAGAATATAACTAACAACATTTCTGAAAGTGTCTAGCCTAATAAAAGATGCTAAAAGAGAAAAGGTGCTAGATGCACGTGCTTCTGGCACACGAAGCATGTGAACAGACCGGTTGGTGTTTTGTGCTGCATGCCATATGGCATGGGAGTCCGCGTATGCGTCTTGATTGATAATCCATCTTTTATTAAGCTAGGAAGATTCAGGAACGTTTTTAAAGTTTTAAATAAATTTTGAATGAGAAATAAGTGTAAGATGATTGTGGCGCGATCTTGTAGTTTTGTTACAGACTGAGGCTGACATGTTCCTTAGACAGAACTGTTAACTAGTTAATAGCCCAACAGTCGATGGTATATCTAAGGGACCTACAATTTAACGTTGAGTCCGAACCACTGTCTCTGAACTATGAGTATGATCTTTGTGGATTAACGTAGTATTCAATAGTGTGGACGTTAATCCACACAAGAGAACACTACACCCACCAACCATCGCTCACAACGAACCACAATTCGCGACCTCCAAGTAGCTGGATTACAGGACACGCCACGTTCCCCTGAGTGTTTAAACAATCTTTTTGTAATTATATATTGGCTTCGACTGGGTCCTGAGTCTAACACACGCCAAACGGGTGCCACCTACCCTTACACATTGGTATGTGCTAGATGCACCACTGTGTAAGCAGCCTAATGCGTATTATTTTTCAAAAAGAGAAAACTTACGACGGTGTTAATGAAACGTACCGCCACACGCCATTTCCATACCCGGCGCGGCGACTGTCAGGCAGGAAGCAGGCCATTCTACAAATGTGGAAGTAGTCCATTCCGTTGCCCGTTCAGTTCCCATACATTTATTGTCGCTGCGATGCTATCTGCGTGTCTAGCGTGAAATTACGCTCTCATTTAGCATTTGTGGACGGTTTCCTGTGTCGGCCGCGTTCGGTTGCGAAACGGAGTCGGGGACCGTGAAAACGGTGATCTACGACGTGCACCCTGCCGCACCGAGCTGAAGGTAGCTGATGCGCGCTAGCTAATGAAAGAGTCGGCAACGTAGATTTCATCCATAAGCTTGGGCGTTAGTTCCATACAAAGTGGAAACTGTATCAAATCATTCTCGGGAGCATTTTTGGGAACAACCTAGCTTACGGATTGAACTAATGAGTCTATATTGTCGACTCTTGCGTTAGCTAGCACGCATTAGCTACCTTCAGCCCGGTCCCTGCCGCCTCGACACCGCCATGTTGCGGCGCTAACGACATGCTTAGCAGATTATATTAAATGGGATTTTAACTGAGTGACATATCTTTGCAATGTCACTGAGGGTCCGGGGTAAACCTTTCCCGGAAAAAATAATACAAAATACTGACGCCTACAACAGTATTTTCATTCCTTTAAGACATGTATATGTCCTTAGCCCTGTGGGGGATGTTGGTGGGGAAACAGTGAGGTCATTTGGTTAGTGACGTCATAGTTTGGTTATAAGAACAGCTCTTTAGATGAACTGAAAACATTCCGTTTAGACATATCCATGATCTAACCTACATTTTTTATTAGAACAAAAGCCGCTTACTTTTTCCTTAATAGGTTTTGATTCGCTTATGTTTTTAATGTTAAATGCAATACTAAATTTGGATTTAAAGAAATCATTCAACAATTTTTTATACCCTATGTTTGTTAAATAATCTTTCAATATCTTTGGTTGCCTTTGTAAGTAGTTAAATAGAATACAAGGATTAAATGGAAACATCGTCTTAAAAATAAATTACGTTAAGATCTATTAATTTGTATTATTGTAATAAAGGAATTTGTTAATTCACACAAGAGAATACTACACCCACCGACCATCACTCACAACTGTCCACAATTCGTGAGGCATTTAAACGAATTCGTATATTAAGTTCAAATTTTGAATTTATAATCCTCTCTTAAAGGAAACTAGTCATGACACTTGTGGTGTTGTATTTAAAAGAATAGTTTGGTAAAATTAAAATTACGTCAAAATATTCTCTCAGAAATTTATACACGGCCTATATAATAACCTTAATTAAAAACATAGACAACCACTAAACACACTTGAGTACGCGTTCAATTCCGTCATTCCAACTAAACGGTGATTTCCTGCTCCGCCCCGCCCCATTGTCGCTTTATTTCCGCCACCATAACTCACTATTTGCGAACTTAAACGAATGAAGGGCTCTCGAATGCAAATGTGAAGGAAGTGAGTTATCAGCGGGGAGGCGGGGGCGGCCGAAATCAGGTCGAATTGTAGGCCTATCACGTTATTGCACCCATACTGGTACCGGCATGGACTCCTACATCGTATTGTTCCGAGACAGCTGCCCCTCTGATTAGCATGGCTGTGTCATCACCAGAGTTCACCTGTACCCCCCCCCCCCGGCGACCGACCATCACACCCGAACAAACCCTCAGCCCGGACCGATTATGGTGAAGGTCAAGTTTATACAAATACAAATTATTTTGACATGACAATTTGCTCGACCAAAATTTGAAACAGTGACGTCATAGTTTTATTATAAGAACAATTGTTTAGATAAACTGAAAATATTCCCTTTAGACATATCCATGATCTCAAACTTTTGCAGTTAGGAAAACTATTTTTAGAAAATAGCTAAGATAAATATTACGAAGAAATAATAGTGAATATACAATGTAAATGGAAATTAACTAAAAAAGAAAACAACAATACAACAATTGAACGTAACAACAACAACAACGTATCAAAACATATCGTATTAACTGGGAAGAGTATGCGGCAACAGTATTCGACGTAAAGCGTTTCGGACGTCTGAAGATGCCAAATACAGAGGCACAAATAAATAGATGAAATAAAATGCTTAAAATGTCTTGTCCTGCAAATTTGTTGAATAAAAATGTTTTTGTTAACATTTATGTATAAGATTAGATTAGATTATTGAAATGGCAACCTACCCAGGTAAGTATTTTAAGCCAAGTATGAAAGAGAAATTAGTGTAAGATGATTGTGGCGCGATCTTGTAGTCTTGGTACTGACTAAGACTGACATGTTCCTTAGACAGGACTATTAATTAATAGCCCAACAGCCGATGGCAACTAAGGGACCTACAGTTTAACGTGGGATCCCAACCACGGCCTTTGAATTACGAATCTAATTAAGTGGATGGTATTTTGTGGATTAACGTAGTATTCAATAGTGCGGTCGTTAATTCACACAAGAGAACACTACACACACCGACCATCACTCACAACTATCCACAATTCATGACCTCCAAGTAGCTGGATTACAGGTATAAATAAGTGTGTGTATACGTGTTATGTCATTTGTATTGATTTTAAACGAGATTGTGGGTTTGATGATAGTTAAAGTGTTCTAAAGGTTATCTATCTGGGCCTGGTCCTTGTTGTTCTAACTAAACTAAGGTAAAACATATCTGTATTTAATAAAAAAAGATGTAGGCTACAACTGATTTAAAGGAATATAATTGACAAATCCCAGTATAGCTCTTCTGTCGAGAACTCATTATAAACCTAGTAAGTGAAATTGATCTACTGAATCGATTCCAAAAGGTTCTTAGTTTGTTGTAAAAAACACATATCTCAGAGTTGAGATGTTATATACTTACTATGAATAAATATTTTACCTCAAATAAATAGAGTTGATAAGTTTTTTCTGTTCATCATAAATAGATCACATACTTAGAAATAATTATTTTACTTATTTATGTCGTTATTGTGGGTCGGGTTCAACAAACAAACACCTTCTCAAAATGGAGTAAAACGAAAAAAATAAGTTTCAACATGTGGGTGCTCTTGTCTTTACGAAGGAGCGTTACAACAATACCTTTTATAGCATTACAGAAGGACATACACACAGAAGTTGAGACCCATTTTGGTTTCTATGTAGAATAAAACATAGAAATAACCAAAAATATCATAATTACAAGCAATGTATGTGCAGATAAAATATAATTTTAATATTAGTCTATGAATAAAGTTCCGTTTAAAAAATATACGATTAAACTAAAGTTTCCATAGTTACAAGTCTTGATTTAGACAACATAACATCAAAAGTCATGATGTTGGAAGGCTCCAGAGATGCCTACGCAATGTTGCCCGACCCAGGCACTCGCCCCAGCGGCACCAGCCCATGACCGTGGACAAGCCGAGGGCGGGGTCCGGGCGCGGTTGGCCTAGGACAATGTCTAACTTACTGCAACAGACTCTTATCGATTTATTCAGTATCAAGATTGAAGTATAAATTACATTTGAGTAAGTAATACGGATTTAAATTATTTTGCTAGTGCTTTCGACTATTGTTTGATATTTTTATTAATTTGTAGACTACTGTAATTTTAATAGAAATCAAATATAAGGCAAAGTACCGATGGATAAGAAGAAGATACAATTAAAAAAGGGTAAAGCAAAACCGTGTTCATAAAGGGTGGTATCTATTCCTGGATTATTGTTTTGCAGAGACAAAGCTATTCCCAGGTTCTATAGCGTCGCCAGGGGGCAGGCCATGCCCGGTAGCTGTAACGTCGCCAGGGGGCAGGCCATGCCCGGTAGCTGTAGCGTCGCCAGGGGGCAGGCCATGCCCGGTAGCTGTAGCGTCGCCAGGGGGCAGGCCATGCCCGGTAGCTGTAGCGTCGCCAGGGGGCAGGCCATGCCCGGTAGCTGTAGCGTCGCCAGGGGGCAGGCCATGCCCGGTAGCTGTAGCGTCGCCAGGGGGCAGGCCATGCCCGGTAGCTGTAGCGTCGCCAGGGGCAGGCCATGCCCGGTAGCTGTAGCGTCGCCAGGGGGCAGGCCATGCCCGGTAGCTGTAGCGTCGCCAGGGGCAGGCCATGCCCGGTAGCTGTAGCGTCGCCAGGGGGCAGGCCATGCCCGGTAGCTGTAGCGTCGCCAGGGGCAGGCCATGCCCTGTAGCTGTATCGTCGCCAGGGGGCAGGCCATGCCCGGTAGCTGTAGCGTCGCCAGGGGGCAGGACATGCCCGGTAGCTGTAGCGTCGCCAGGGGGCAGGCCATGCCCGGTAGCTGTAGCGTCGCCAGGGGCAGGCCATGCCCGGTAGCTGTAGCGTCGCCAGGGGCAGGCCATGCCCGGTAGCTGTAGCGTCGCCAGGGGCAGGCCATGCCCGGTAGCTGTAGCGTCGCCAGGGGGCAGGCCATGCCCGGTAGCTGTAGCGTCGCCAGGGGGCAGGCCATGCCCGGTAGCTGTAGCGTCGCCAGGGGGCAGGCCATGCCCGGTAGCTGTAGCGTCGCCAGGGGCAGGCCATGCCCGGTAGCTGTAGCGTCGCCAGGGGGCAGGCCATGCCCGGTAGCTGTAGCGTCGCCAGGGGGCAGGCCATGCCCGGTAGCTGTAGCGTCGCCAGGGGGCAGGCCATGCCCGGTAGCTGTAGCGTCGCCAGGGCAGGCCATGCCCGGTAGCTGTAGCGTCGCCAGGGGCAGGCCATGCCCGGTAGCTGTAGCGTCGCCAGGGGGGGCCATGCCCGGTAGCTGTAGCGTCGCCAGGGGCAGGCCATGCCCGGTAGCTGTAGCGTCCAGGGGGCAGGCCATGCCCGGTAGCTGTAACGTCGCCAGGGGGCAGGCCATGCCCGGTAGCTGTAGCGTCGCCAGGGGCAGGCCATGCCCGGTAGCTGTAGCGTCGCCAGGGGCAGGCCATGCCCGGTAGCTGTAGCGTCGCCAGGGGCAGGCCATGCCCGGTAGCTGTAGCGTCGCCAGGGGCAGGTCATGCCCGGTAGCTGTAGCGTCGCCAGGGGGCAGGCCATGCCCGGTAACTGTAGCGTCGCCAGGGGCAGGCCATGCCCGTAGCTGTAGCGTCGCCAGGGGCAGGCCATGCCCGGTAGCTGTAGCGTCGCCAGGGGGCAGGCCATGCCCGGTAGCTGTAGCGTCGCCAGGGGCAGGCCATGCCCGGTAGCTGTAGCGTCGCCAGGGGCAGGCCATGCCCGGTAGCTGTAGCGTCGCCAGGGGCAGGCCATGCCCGGTAGCTGTAGCGTCGCCAGGGGGCAGGCCATGCCCGGTAGCTGTAGCGTCGCCAGGGGGCAGGCCATGCCCGGTAGCTGTAGCGTCGCCAGGGGCAGGCCATGCCCGGTAGCTGTAGCGTCGCCAGGGGGCAGGCCATGCCCGGTAGCTGTAGCGTCGCCAGGGGGCAGGCCATGCCCGGTAGCTGTAGCGTCGCCAGGGGGCAGGCCATGCCCGGTAGCTGTAGCGTCGCCAGGGGGCAGGCCATGCCCGGTAGCTGTAGCGTCGCCAGGGGGCAGGCCATGCCCGGTAGCTGTAGCGTCGCCAGGGGGCAGGCCATGCGGATGCCCGGTAGCTGTAGCGTCGCCAGGGGGCAGGCCATGCCCGGTAGCTGTAGCGTCGCCAGGGGGCAGGCCATGCCCGGTAGCTGTAGCGTCGCCAGGGGGCAGGCCATGCCCGGTAGCTGTAGCGTCGCCAGGGGGCAGGCCATGCCCGGTAGCTGTAGCGTCGCCAGGGGGCAGGCCATGCCCGGTAGCTGTAGCGTCGCCAGGGGGCAGGCCATGCCCGGTAGCTGTGACCCGGTCAAGGCGGAGGGTGCGCCGCCGGAAGTGGCCCGACCACTCGCGCCTGAATAATAATTAACCCGTGATCACTTTGAGTTGTTCGCCGCCCATAAATAACGCCGGCCACTGGGCCCTGCTGCTGCTGTCCGCACTTGCGTCCGCGGCTGTAGACGTCAACGTCACCGCGGCCGTCGGGGCGCAGGTCCGTCGTATAGGGAAAATTGAAAACAAGTTGAACCGACGAACTAACTCTTAGGATTTTCAAAATACTCTATCAAATTGGTTAGAGGATTCTTTAAAAACATTATGTAGCAGTGGTATCCCCGTAAGGTAGTAAAATTAAATAAATAATTAAAATATCATTAATGAAACGACTTAACGTTTATGGAAAGAAATATAACAGATGAAAAATGTCTTACTGTTCAGGAAAGATACCACTAATCCACGGCTCACTTGTTCAGCTTATGGAACACGACGTTCGTTTGGTACTAGAACTTGATTCTCGAGTTATACCTCACCGAAACCACATCCATTACAAGTTTTGTAGGGATAAATCTATAGTAATAAATCATAATTCGAATCAATCTCATTCACATATTTGACGTATTGTTCGATACGTTGTACCGGATACGTAATATTTTGACATGGATATGTCTTATTTCTGGTGGGGTATGTTGGCAATTGGCGAGACCTAAATTTGAAACAATGACGTCATGTGCTTTGTAACGTCATATGACTATAACGACAGCTGTTTAGAGTAACTAAAACATATACGTTATGTGGAAAATAGCTTAGATCATGGATATGTCTGAGGAGAATGTTTTCGGTTACTCTAAACAGCTGTTCTCATATACGTTCTCATATATGTTCTCCATTTGACGTCACTTCCGTTACAAATTTTGCTTCTCGCATATTACTAAAACCCCCTTTCATAGTTTAACACATCCATGTCAAAATTTGTACCCACAGAAATAACACAGACAATGAATTCGTTTCGGATTTTAAAGTACCCAATACTGTATTTTCATACTTTTTATATGCTCAAATCTTACTTTGTTAAGAAATTTAGTTTTTGTAGGTTGGTACACATGTTACCTGACAAAACCAAACGTTTTACAGCTATTTTGAGGTTAGTCATGTGATATCCGTTGTTCAGAAAGTGCTTGATGTGGTTTCTGTTGTTTTATTATACGAATATAATGATTTGGAGTGATATTTAAGTGTATTAACCCAAAATGTCTTTTCCAGAAAGACTGTGATGTCTGGATAGCCGCTGAACTCGCCGAGGTGTTACGGTCCTTCGGGCCGGATGACGGAAGACCCCGCATCACGGCGACGACCACGGCGCCCGCGGCCACTATTGACATTACGGCATGAATAGTGAGTGCGATTGCCATCGTGACCGCGACCAACCTGCTTTAATTGCAACTTCTGCGATAAAGCCGCCGTCCGACAACTGGACGCCATTCGCCACAATCAGCTGGGAACCGGCACAGCTGATTACCTACCCATTGTTGGCTGGCGTCGATATCCGCCACCGAATTTGTACTTTTTAATGTCCCCTTGATAAGTGCTTGGCTACCAATGGGGGTCTTTAATGAAGTGTAGCCGGACTTTGAAGGCTGAGAACGTGGACCGGTTGAGATGCTCTGTGGAGGTGCCAGTAGCTTGATTGTTGTAATTGTTGTTTAAAGCTGCTTCTATTATAGTTCCGGAATAAAAGTTACCGAAGCTTTTTACCGTAGGTTTAATCCTAGGAAGAAAAATAACGACTTTTGCTCTTCAACACATGTATTTTAAACAGCTGTTTTGAAACAGTATGACGAAAACCAATTTAATGACCCACTCGATAACTCTGTATCAGAAAAGATCGTTTTCTAGCTCCGAGAAGTGCAGTTATTTTCGCCAATCAGATTGCATTATTATTGCCTGATGTAGTTCAAGTTAGATGATGCGGGTGAAGTGGAAACGTGTGGTTAAACTTAGTAGTTACGCGCAGATTTGTGGTATCCGTTCATTTCTGTTAAGGTATTCCATAATAGTTCAGCTGGGTGTAGTGTTCTCTTACGTGGATTAACGTCCGCACCGTTGAATACAATGTTAATCCGTAAATACCATCCTCATAGTATGCATCTGAAAAATTTGTGTGAAGAGGAGGGAGGACCCTAACTTACTAAAATCTCCCCCTCAGCTCCAAGGTACCATTCTGAAACAGTTTAAAAAGTTTTCAAATCTAGACCACTCACTGGTCATCGTCTATTACTCCAGAGAGTTATAAGTTGCTGGAGCCAATCTTGATCATCTTCTTAGCCTTCAGAACAGCCCATATGAGACGTACATCCGATTCCAGAAGTCATCCCGACGAAACAAGGACTCTGTTGCCTCTTAGGGTTATTCTTGACTGGGACGGTGGCGACGTCCAGTTATCCAGCTACTTGGAGGTCACGAATTGTAGATAGTTGTAAGCGATGGTCAGTGGGTGTAGTGTTCTCTTGTGTGGATTAACATCCGCACTATTGAATACTACGTTGATCCGCAAAGACCATTCTCATAATTAGACCAGTTCGTAATTCAGGGTGATTCGGACTCCATGTTAAACTGTAGGTCCCTTAGTTGCCATCGGCTGTTGGGTTAGGCCTATTAATAAACAATTCTGCCTAAGGGACATGTCAGCCTTAGTCAGTAACAAGACTACAAGATCGCGCCACAATAATCTTACACTCAATCCTCATTCATACTTGGCTTAAAATACATACCTCGTGGTAGGGTCGCCATTTCAATATTCTAATCTAATCTAATATCTAGAATTTCCATCCAGGTAATATTAAATATCTGAAACTTTGTGAAATCTGAGAATATTGTTTTTCTTTATATCCCAAACGTGTATTTATCTTTTTTTCTCTGTATTTTCCTTAGTACCTATAGGATCATGAATTGCTTTATAGAATTTTAATAGAAAAAATAATAATTCACAGTAAAATAGTAACAAAATTCTTATCTTTATTATTTAGAATTAATTTTACAAGAGATAAATAAAAATAAATTCGAAAAATTGTGTCATTAATAAAATTTGTTATACATTAACACAAACTTCAATAAAGTACAATTTTGAAATAAGTTTAAAATTAAGCAATCTTTAATGTAAACAAAATGAATGTAATTCTGCAGTTGTATATTTTGTTTTTGTTAAATCACTTTAATATATAATGTGTTTTTACTGAACAAAAATGTCGTTAATATCACTAAAAAGTGGGAGTTTTGAGAACACGTTTCTTTATTTTAATATGGTGTGGATTAGGATAAATGGGGGAGTTTTTTCCCTTGTTTAGAGTTACAGAAATACAGAAGGAGAAAGTTAGGTAAGACCTCTTTCGGCTTTTCTGAGGTATTATTAAAACATATCATAATTCCAAGGAATGTACAGACAAATCTAAAATGTTTTTATATAGTTGTTTTGTGTGTTAAACTTTTACAGTTTTTGAAAATGTTCAATGTTACCTTCTTATTGAGAGATTGTGTTAACTATCCAGCATGGGAGTACTGTAGTCTGAGATCATCAGAAATATTTCACAATTAAAGACAACTGCACTTCTATGTTACAGACAGCTCATTACTTGAAAACGATTTCTTGGAGAACAAAGACTCTTTTTAGATTAGAATATGATACGCTATTAAGGAAATGCCAGATAGCATATTGCTTTCAAAAGAGCATTCTTGTTGCTTTCGGTATGCAGATGGCTATTGTCTTTCTTGAGACAAATAAGGAAGAGGTCAAAGTTTTGCGAAGGATTTCAATGTCGTTTAGCTTGATAAGCTCTTAGAACAGCTCTTAAAGTGTTCAAAGATCCTTTGTGTTCAGCTTCTTTTCAGAACAAACAACATAAATATCTACTATGGTAGAAAATCAGTCGCAGAAAACATAAAATCGTTATCGTCGTTATTAAATAGGAGGAAAGTAAACGGAGTTAGGTTTAAACCTTCTTGATCTCCTTGGGAAGAAGTGAATAATTTCAATATTTTCATGACTTTCAAGCTATTTTTAATCCACTGACTGGTTTGTCCATTAAAAAGCATGGTTGAAATATTCAGTTTTGGAAACAGTTTATCAAAACAATTAAATATTCCCGCCATAATTACAGTCAGTATACATAGCTGGAACATTAGGAAAATGCATATTAAACTTTACAAAGTTCTCCTTTCGTTTTATAAGACCTTAAATTACGGTTAGATTCCTATCATTATATTAACCCCCCATCAGGACCGGAGCTAATTTTAGCCATGACTTTTTATACGACACTTAGTTTTTTTACAAAACCAACATATGAACCACCATCTGATACTTATCACCTCTGTCATTGCGATGGCACCTCCCAGACGACGTTGTGTGAACTTTGAAAAACAGCTGATAAAAAGCGAGATAATTGTAATGTAGAAGGATTCTCTCGCATCTGAGATGTGGCGGTTTATTAAGAATATCGGACAGATCTTGACGAGTTGCCCTCGGTTTGACCTTGACCAGCTGATCTGCCTCCCACTGATCCTCATCTTTGCCTCCATTAATCACATGCCAACTTTCTGAAAACCATTCCGTCGATAGGATCTGTTCACTTGGACGCGGCGCGGCGCGGCGCTGACGTAGGCTGTCTCGTGTCACCCGCCAGCTGTCATACTCACCGCTATTGTTGCACACAGGGTGATTGTTTCGGCCCAGTGTTTTTGAAAACTTTATTTTCCGAGAAACCGATTCAGTTTCAGAATATTGTGATTGTCATCGTCAAGAAAGTAACAAAGCTACTTCTGATAATATCGGTTACGTCACACTGATATTCACCTAAAAATATTCACGTAGGTTTGCGTAAATTAAATTTAGAAGAAATTCTTAATATTGAGATTCTCCTAATTTTTTAATATAGTAATTCTTTTTATCTTGTATTTGTATTGTATTTTGTTACTTAAACAATACATAAAGGTCTTACACAATAAGATTATATCACCTCATAACTAAGATAATAAGGCATTTTTATTACTCGCTATTTAATTCAATTTCACAAGTTTGAATATATGCGTAAATACATTTCAAACCGAAGTGTGTACACGTGTTGGGTGGAAGTATTATGAAGATATTTTTTACCAGTAAACCATTGGTTTTAATTTATGTTATAATAAGTAATTATGTAGATCTAACTTAATAGCACTAATTTAGAGAGTTTATTTTATTCATACGTGCTTAAATTTGGTTGTACAGTACTGTATTATAAAAACCAACCGAAGAATAACAATTTACCCGATATTAATAAAACAAATAATACAAATTTATTTGTTGATTTTGATTTCACCGGTATCGTGTGGTTAAAAAAACAAGGTAACGAAGCGGTGTGAGTCACATAGACTAGCCAGAGGTGACAGTTCATGATCTGACAGGAGTCGCCGGACGCTGGTTTTAAGGCAGTAACTTTTCTTTGACCTACTGTGGTAGTACGTTACCCCTGAGCTACCAGGTTGACAAATCTGTATAAATGACATCTCAATTTTAAGTTGTTTAAAGTCAAAACTTGACTAGAAATAACCCGTGTAACTTAGTAAAAATAATAAAAATCATAAGTATTGTTGACATTTTGACATGGATATGTCTTAGCTCTGGGGAGGTGTTGGTGAATTTTGAGATGGAAAATATGTAACAGGTCTCCATAGAAACTATCAGAGCTATTTAATTGAATTTTTAATATAAAAGAATAAGAACAGCTGTTTAGATGAACTGAAAACATTCCCTTTAGACATATCCATGATCTAACCTATTTCCCACAGGGAAATAAATACAAACATTTTTACCATGGAAACCACTCTTGAACGTAAATAATTTAGGCTAACTAATCAAAAGGAAGAGAAGTAGCAAGAGACAGGTTAGATGGAAATCAGTTTAATGTATTGTTGTTTCTAACAATTGATCTAGGAGAGAAATACACATGTGCACACGTTGTTATTGGCAGGTTAGTATACGGTCGGTGCTGGGTAGCTTTTGAAGTGCCTCTGTTATCACTCAAAACTGCAAATCTGATTAAATATTGACAAAGATAACTTCAAAAGGCTATTATATCTTGAGTAGACACAACATTAGTACACTGAATTATCTTCTAGATGAAATGGAGTTTTAGAACATTTCAACTTTGCTCTATTTAGAGGATAACCAAGTTAAAAGCAGCATTTATGTACTTATATTTTTTAACGAAGCCAATTCACGCAACACGTTTCCACCTTCTAGGAAAACGCCAACCAGCACGCGTACTTGAGAAAATCACTCGCGCAATAAGAATTTCCCACTGCATAATTTAGCGAACTAATGACAACGGCCCGTATAATTTTTTTATTGCGGCCATTCGAACAGACACTAAAACAGCTGTAAAAGAGAAACAAAAGGTTTTTCGCGAGGAAATTGCGAATACGTAACTCATTAAAATGCGCGTAACTGCAGCCGTCCAGACGAGAACGGAGAAATATGGCGTTTTCGATGGGGCCATAAAACAACGGTCGAGACATTCGGCAATATGAAGCACGTTTTTAATATATTTCGAGTCAAAACACGGCTGGCGCAGTGTATTTATGGGCTTCTGATGCGGCCGGAATATTATACCGGGCTATAAAATTATTCGCGGTGTTCTGCGGCGGGTTGACCAACAAATACCGGTCGGTGACACTTATCGCCTGTAGATGGCTCTGGTGTCGATGTACATGGGTATTTTTCACCGTAATGTTGGCATTACTCTTCCGTTTAACTTGTTGCAGAGCGCAGTTCATGCGGTGGTATTGTTCAAGTTACCACTTTGGGTAATAATTACGTTTTAAGACCTTTATTATTTTTTTGTGGTTTTATAAAATAAATGGAAGTACTAAAATAAAGTTAAAAGCGTTCAATTTAGCGTTTAATGATAACGCTTTAAAAGGTTAAGTATAATCGACACTGTTTTCTACGATGAATCCACAATTTCGAAGCATGTACTGAAAATGTGTTGATAGATGTGCTATTTACTGGTGTAATTTAGATTTTTTTGTTATCAATTGCCCAAAAACATTATTTTTATCGTAAATGATTCGTGTTTTAAGAGGGACACTGACGACTATACTTCTTAATGTTAGGGAAATTTCATTTTCCTCAGGAACTATAAATACATGATAAGGGTTTGAGGTTTTTTGTTGTCTCAAAGATTTGCTTTTGAAGTTTACTTTCTTAGAGAAAAATGATTTCTTTAAGTACTTTCTGTTTATTATAAAAAAATACCTTTTGGAGGTTTACAAAAAAATCTTAAAATTGTTCAAAGTAATATTTTTGTAAATCCCTGTGTTAAAGTATGCTCCAAAAACATCTTTCAGACGTAAAACCCTCAAAGATTTATCATGTATTGTTCCTGAGAAAATTAAATTCACTTAACATTAAGAAGTATAAGCGCCAGTGCCATAATATGAAAACTGTACAAGAGGTGTATCAGGTTGATAATACGACGAGGTTGGATCAATTAAAAAAACCAAATAAGTTTAACACTTTTCCAAAACACTTAAGTAAAAATCTATCGTAGAAATAAAGCGATATCGTATAAGTGAGTTACTATCGTAGAGGTTGGTGTTTATACAAGTTAATCTTTATTGTATAGGTCAGTATTTATCTTGGAGGTAATTCTTTATAGTATGAAGTTAATTTTTATCAGATAGATTAGCTCATAGGCTATTGCATACTGTATCGTTAAATATGTATGGTAAAAATCAATCTTAATCTTAAGAGTCTGCATCAGTAGTAGTAGTATGACCTTTTCAATATGTTCAATATGTTCGAAAATTTAACTTGATATAAATAAAAAAATCCAGGAATATTTTGTTTTTGAATATTTTGTTTTTATATCAAGTTAAATTTTTGAACATATTGAAAAGGTTATGCCCTTGAGCCACATCTCATCAATGCACTTCCAAAGTTTTACATTGATACTTTGATAATTAACGCCACTACAGACGCCAAAGTGAAGGTATGTTCCACCAGAATTTAACATTGCTCTTACGGGACTAAAATTCAAGATGGCTACCGATGATGCAGACTCTTAAGGGTAAATCTTATTGTAGGGTTTTATCTTCATTGTTTAGGTTTACCTATCTACTTTTTAATGGCAATTTTAGTAGTTGTCCTATACCGTAAATACTTATCTCTATAGAAGTAAATGAAATTGAAATAGGTGAAACGTTACAAAAAGAAATACAATAATTACATTTGGAATTCAAAACAATGATCTCCAGCAAAAGCGGCATAAGTAACCACTAAGAAGGAACTATAAGTTTAAGGAACGTAAAATAAACAATCGTTTGCTTTGTTTGTGATAAAGCCAACCAACTCAATAGGCGGTTCCACAGAGACGCTCTGATGAACTCATGTGTCGTCGTGCGTCTGGGAGAGACTATTATGTCGAGAGGTCCAAGACACGAACCCAAACACTGGCGGGAGATTTACAAGCAGCCGGCGACAGTTTACACAAGATGACAGCACGCGTCACCCTCCTCATTAGCCCATCGCCGCTCGCCGTTTTTTGGAAATTTATTCGCCACCTCAGTTTCAACTCGAGGGATTTGTCAAGAGATAGTCAGCACGTCTACTAACTTCCAACGACTAACCCTCTAAGTGTAAATCACCCGAATTCGGGCGTCTCTGTAGGCTTTACTTTACCGCTTATTTAAAGGTTTACGGTCGATTATTATATTAGATTATTGAAATGGCGACCATGGTAGGTATTTTAAGCCAAGTGTGAATGATGATTGAGTGTAAGATGATTGTGGCCCGATATTGTAGTCTTGTTACTGACTAAGGCTGACACTTTCCTTAGACAGGACTGTTAATTAATAGCCCAACAGCCGATGACAAGGGACATACAGTTTAACGTGGAATCCGAACCACGGCCTCTGAATTACGAATTGGTCTAATTTTGAGGGTGGTCTTTGCGGATTAACATAGTATTCAATAGTGCGGACGTTGGTCCACACAAGAGAACATTACACCCACCGACCAAGTCGGAGTTATAATGTATACCATCTTGTTCAGGAACTTCTAGGCTTCATGTTTATAATAAGTGTTTGTAGTTTCGCACCTGTTTTGAAGGTCCGTAAGTATTTATTTACCTTTGCAGATTTTTTATTGTTGCAAATGATGTGAAACTTTATTTATGTTGTTGTTTGTTTACTTCCCTAAAATGTGCGATGCACATGTGTCTAATCCTCCTTTTCATGCAATTCAACCATATATTCTTCTGAGTATTTTGTTTTGTATACTATTACCCTTTTGTACCCCGTTTGGTTAGCACATATGCTTCTGAGCCATATCTAATTTAAAAATTAGTAAACATTGTACAGGTATTTTTACATGGACACGTGAACTATTTTATTTATCATCCGGCTACTCATAGCCGTTACCGGTAGTAGTAGAATAGGAAAGGCTTCATGTAGTAGGTGTGTTCGGCGCACGAGCCCGCCACAGGAAACATACCATAAACATTCACACGATTAGTCGAGCCCATTGTCGTGTCTTTTCACGGACCGTGCGCTCCGCCGGCCCGCGTAAAAAATGTTGGTAATTTAGTCTGGGCGCGGCATAACCGCCGGAAATTGACCGAAATATAAATAGAAGGAAATTAGTAATTCAAAGCAATAATGGGATAAATCCTCATCGGATCGAAAGTCAGAAAATACACCCTCGTGTTCCGGCCGCGCCACGACGCGTCGTCACGGTCACTCCGCGAACCAGCTGTTCTCTGCTCGATGCGCGACGACTCAATTAAAACATTAATACGCGAATAAAATAGTTCCGTTTAATTGGATGCCATCTGGTGCCCCGGGCCGTCGAAACGGCGGAATAAAGTTGTCCGAGCTAATCGGAAATTGACGTTCTGGACGATCGAAAACGTGACCAAAAAGTAAACGCGTAACGCCATCGATGCACGGCACGCTTGTTTTAGTAATTAGCTGTAATTGCTTTCTTAACAGTTTTGCGTCCCTCCGCTCTTGCCTCCGCTTTGGGTTCAATTTGCGCGATTAGACACGCTTTGCGATTGAGATGTCAGAAAGGAAACTGCCGCAATCAACTAGGAGTGTTGGTGGGAATACTGTGGTGTGAATGGTACATGAGCCATGACTATTAGACTATTAACTGAATAGACTATTGTAAATATGAACCGTGGACTGAATAGATTATTTTTAACCATTACAATTTTGAAACTGGGAAGTCAATCTTAGAGACTATAATTTGAGGCAACTGATTAATTAGATTATTGAAATGGCGACCGTACCACAAAGTAGGTAGGATGATTCTGGCGCGATCTTGAAGTCTTGATACTGTTTAGTAGCCCAACAGTCAATGGCACATTTAAGGCACCTATAGTTTAAAGTGGAATCCGAACCACTGCCTCTGAATTACGAACTGGTCTAATTATGAGGATGGTCTTTGTGGATTAACGTAGTATTTAAAAGTGCGGACGTTAATCGACACAAGAGAAAACTTCACCCACCGACCATCGCTCACAACTATCCACAATTCGTGACCTCCAAGTAGCTGGATTACAGGACGTCGCCACCGTCCCAGTCTCACACCACTCCCTTAGAACTTTATTCAGACTGTGTGTTCAGGTTCAACCGGGAGTCAATAAAGTCTCCAGGAGAGACAAGAAGAAGCCAGGACGATAGGGAAGCCCGTCACAGTGAATAGGAAAAGGACAGTAATTGGATTTCTTCTCTGCTATGTACCAAATTTTACATTGTTTTTGGTAAAACCAATCAGAGAGCCAACTGGAGCTTCTGAATTGAAGCAGATTGTGCGACTAAGATCTTAGCTGAGGAACATGTTTGGCCGATAAAGAATAGGTAACGCAGCGTATTAGTCTGGAAATGAACTCCCTAGGAACACAGATGTAAGTGATGAGAAGAAGCAAAAGCTAGAGAACTTTTATTGAGAATGCCATCCTTTTTGCGGTTTTGGATACAATATGTAGCATCTGAATTCCACGTCAATGAACATATCTAAGCGTCTGAATGTTCTAGAAGGTCCATCTGGGATCATTTTTATTTACAATCTATTCAAGTTAGTAGAACGTTTAGTAAATCAGAATAACAAAATAAATCACATGGGTTAGTCCCTAGTCAGCACAGGGATTAACAAATTACAAAAAGAAAATCAAAATTTAGAATCTATGAGGCAGGTCTAGCACAGAGTTCCTTTTAAGTCTATATACAGCGTTGCTGTTGTCCAACAGGCTTAGCGCTAGGTGGTCAGGGTGAAATTCACAATTTTATAGGTTAAGTTACAATAAATAAACAAGATGGGTTAAATATTCACCTGCTTGCCCGTGTATCCTGTATTGAACAGGTGCAGGGTGCGCTACGACTGTAACTCCACAGGTGACCCGTTCCGGGGGGCTCTGCCCACCCGAGGCCTCGACCAGGAATGTGAGATGTGCGATAGTGGCGGTAGCAAGGCCACATTACTATGGATCAGGAGCAATTAGTGGTGTGGACAATAGTGCGGACAATACGGCACGGACAAGGCCCGATAGTTGTGCGGGACGTTATACACGACCACCACCAACTTGGTATTGTATAACTTTTAAAAATTATTGCAATAATGTTAGAAAAAAGATTAGGAGGTCACTAAGGGTCTGCAGTCTGGATCCTGGACTTCAGTCGCATTTTAGCGAATTTCCCATAGGAAAGAAGCTATTTCCGTAGGTCTCATGGTGAGACTTAAGCCCGGGACCATGTTATTTTTTCTTCTTTAGGTGCCCAGAGTCCAAAAACAATAGTCGTTAAAATTTATATATATATATATATATATATATCTGTATATATAAAGTGTGTGTGTCTGTTATGTGTGTCTGTACACATAACTCTCGTAAAAATGGTCCGATCGAGACCAAATTTGGTAGAGACGTGTATTCCTACAAATTCTCGGACGAGTTCGTAAACCAGACATATCGGTCAATGGGAACGGGTAGATTGGGGGGGTTTTGTACCCCAAAATGGGTTTTTTTGCGTTTTTCACATGTAATTATTAAAAATTTCTAATATTATATTCCACCATTACACTCAGCTTAAAAAACTACACAATTAAGTTCCTTAAAGTTTTTCTCTATATCCAACGGTTACCGAGATATTAAAAAATCTAAACACAGTACGTTGTATTGTGGGGCTCCAATGTTAATCTTATGGAGGATGGGAAAAATTAATATTTCCCATATTAATGAATATCTTTGGATAAAACTTGATATTTAGCTTCATGTGGTTGAGATCTATCCATTTATGCTTAAAAATCATAGTTTATGTGTTTATCATGGCAGCAAACCTGCATACTCTTTTCCCATGATAATCATATTGGGAATAAGCAAACTCCTTTATTTATGGTAGAAATGCCTAATTTCAGGGTTCCTCACAGCAGCAAACCTGCACACTCTTTCCCATGTTAATCTTATGGAGAATAGGCAAATAATTCTCATGTTTATGGACAGATTTTTTTAAAACTTGTCATATATTATTGATTTGGAAATTCGCTGAGTACGCAGGTCTGCTGCGACGGGGGTATTTTGGCATTATTTCTGATTACTAAATTGAAGTAATATTAGCATTTTTTCACAATTGCATTTAAATTTGAACAGAATTACATAGTTTGTTATTGAAGCAGCATCGGTGTAGCAGTTTCTCTCATCTTTTCTAGAACATTTATTGCGTGGAAACTCTTCATAGGTTTTGCCTTGATTTTAGTTTCAAATACAAAGTATTATTTTATTATTTTCAAGAAATAATTTACAACTAGCAATTTTATTATTTAATCCAGGAAAGTTCTCTAATGAACATACATACTGCAGTGATAACTTTTTTATTCATAAAAAATTTCCAAAAATAAACATATAATTAGCTAGATATGATTTATTGCTACTCTACACCATCAAAAAACATTAAAACGAAACATTTGCCTGCCTCCGCTTGATTTCACGGTCAATTCAATGCACTCGGCTATATTTTAGGCAGACGTTAACCAAAAGTGAGATTTAACGGTCTATCCGTGTATAAGGAAGGGTTAAGATGATTTATCCTGCCATATGTTGGTACGACTGCTGTGCCAGCTGTGGAGAAATGTCATTGAAAAACAGTCCACTTGAAGTTATTCACCCCTTGCTCGCTTCCGGCGAACTTCCCTTTCTTCCGGGGACACTTATATCCGAGCCACCTTTTACACTGTGGACTCTCACAAACATCTGAGAGCGAGGTCCACTTTGAGTAAGCATTTTTTTCAAGGTAATATCTAAGCTCTGGGGGTATTGGGTATTGGAAATTCGTCAAACCAAAATTGGAAACGTAAGTTACGTCATATGTTTATGACGTTATGTGATTATGAGGACAGCTGTAAACGGAAATTGAAAACCGATGCATTATGAGTTCATAACAAAACAGATTTTTCATAACTAAAGGTTCTAAACCAATCAGAGCTCAGCATTTGACGAAAGTAATGTCATTATGAATATGATTAAATAGAAAATCAGCTGATTTATTCATAAAATAGTGCGTTTTAGTGGCTAACCTGAATTGTGAGTTTTGAACCATTCACAGAATAAGAACAACGTAACCCGCACGTCAGCTGATTACTCCAAGAATGAAATACACACCAATTATTTTCTATATCCTGAATATTGTAATGGTCGAAGATAAATGAGATATACAACTTTTGTTTTTAAAAGTCTGATTATTGTTGGTTGTAGTTAAAAAAGTGTATGCAACGATTATATTATGCCTTAAAGCCACTCGTGAGATATTTAGAAGATAAAAAATATAAATACGTAATCCCCAAAACTACTATTAACATGTTGAATAAAGCTGTTCTTTTTGTACAGCACACATTTACAAATCATAGGTTTACATTAATAAATGATTTAGATGACATTGGATGGTAAAGCATATTGTTAATGGTAAGTAAACCAAAAACTGTAGCCTAAATAATGTTTTGATTGTAGAAAAACTGTAAACAAACTTACTCCCCATAAGGTGAACATTAGAAATTTAAAATGCCATAAAATAAAAACTTATGGAGTTTTCGAAAATACTTTTCAATAAAACCTTCCCGGACACGTATAGAGCAACTTTTTAAAATTTCATGGTGATCGGATGAGTAGTTTGGCAACGCATAGGACATACGTCCATCCATTTTGGTATATAGACATTTACTATTGTTATTTATTTTTAAAACAAATTGTGAACTAAATAACCTGTTAAAATGTTTGTATTTACTTCCCTGTGGGAAATAGGTTAGATCATGGATATGTCTAAAGGACATGTTTTCAGTTAATATAAACAGCTGTTGTTATGTTTCAATTTTTTTTCGATCAAAATGCTAACATCTCCCCAGAGCTAAGACATTTCTATCCATGTTAAAAAATGAGGTTAGCGAACCGAATTATTTACCGTATGTTTTTTCTATTCCCAATTTGAAGTGACCCGAAAAGATGATTTTGTGGACAATGTTTAAAGGTTTCTAAAAAGATTTGTTTTCCGGACAGTATGAAGAAAAAAATCCTCTTTGAGTATGATCGGTAAACTGTTCGTACCTTTAATTATTGTTGCGCAATAAAGGCTTAACAAACATAATTCAAAATATTTACAAAATTACGGTAAAACTAAAATTAAGTATTCATACCCAACTGTGGAAGAGAAGGGAGAATATCCACATCAATAATAACCCCCAATAAAGAATAAAACCCCATCTGCGCGACAAAACCCCAAGATACCCGGTGTTTCCATAATTACGTTGCTTGGGGAGAAGGGCTCACAGCTTGAACCCTTTCAGTTCTATCCGCCAGCCATGAGGCCCGGATTTATGTGGAACTACCACTCAAAACAGCCGGATCACTTAGGTTTCTGTAATTATTGCCATTCGTCATCAAGCTCGGTTTGCGGCTTCCTCCCTTCCACCCTCCACCTTCCACCCCCTGGTTCCCACGAACCCCGACATCGTGTAAAGTGGGGAATTTATCACCCTGAGGGGAGGAATCTGTAAATACACAAGAGTTCTTTGGCCGCAAGATTCACAGCCTGTTCATTCACCCCTGGGCTGTTTTGCCATATGCCTCGTCACTTGCGTTTCTTGTGACAAATATCTAATACTGTAAACATAATGCTCTTTTTCAGTAGAAATTTCAATTCGCATAATTGATTTAAAATTTGTGGTAAAAAATTCCAGTACGGTATTCATACATTTTGTGAACAATTTACCTTTCCGTCTCCATATTTTTGACAGGATTGTGAAGAATTTCTAAAATTATCAATGATTGCTATGAAAATGAGCTTCTAGGCCAACTGTAAAGGTTCTTAGCAGTTATTCTTAATTTATTATTTCGTCATAATACTATCATCGGACTCTTTAATTTAAGGCTTTGGTGTCTATTTCATATGATTCTAAAGTGTCATATAAATGTAAAACAACTTATACTAAACGTTATGATCGTGAAGTTATGTAGAAACCCTAGAATCAGCATTAAATTAACAATTTTTATTTTACTGATCAATTCATATCCTGGGTACTAAAAACTCAGCTAGTTTTTAGAAAATTTGGTAATTCGTGTCGAAAAACTTTAAATACAAAATTAAGGATTTATTTGAAGGTAATATTGTCAGTTCTTCTAAGCAGCTGTTCTCCTAACCAAATGACGTCACTGTCATAATACAGTATCTTTGTGTCCTGAAAATTGCAAAATATTCCAAAGTTTGGACGTATTCATATTAATAGTGTTCAAGATCTCATTTTTGAAGATAATGTAGTTTGTTAAGATGAATGTAAAGAGTAAGTAGAAGTAATTAAATCAATGATAGTCCAGTTGTAAAGTTTAGTTGCACATTTAGAAAAAAAGGAACAAGAAATATGTCTGATAGAATATTTTTTTCGTATATTCATTACTATTTTAACAATGATCATATGGTTATGAGAACAGCTGTTTAGTGGAACAGAAAACGTTCCCTCCAGACATATTCCATGATCTAACTATTTTCTACCGGGAAGTAAATACAGTTTTTTAAACGGTGATTGCACCTTTTTACAAACTTTAGTAAAAATATTATTTTTCATTAATGCTACACAGAAATACTTGTTAAAACAATTTTCCAGTCATTAAACATAGTATTTATTTGACGCATTTTTTAATCGATAACTATTAGATATATTCAACATATGATTCGATAGTTTACACGGAATCGAATATCGAAACTTGACCGGAAGAGAGAAAACCACATTTCCTCAGCACCGCTAACGAGCCAGTCGCGGTTGCCCAAGAAGGAGCGTGACGTCATGATTGACACCAGGCTTGTCATGGAGATGAGCTCCGTGACGTGAGAGAAATTGATGAGACGGAATCATAGACCGCACTGTTTGGTAATCGAATTTGAATTGATAATCGGAGTTGGAAGTGTCTACCTACATTGTTTCGGTGGAAATGTCGCCCCAGAATTGAATTGTCTGGGAGTGCCGGAGACGATCGTTATGGGGCAATTTAGGAAAGTGTCAACACCTTGGGTTAAGGTCTTGTTTAGAATTGTTGTTCGCAACAGATAATGGTGGTGAATCACTGTATATCATCATACATTTCAGATTTATCCTACTTGAACCGTTAAGGTATTGTGTTTTGTAAAATTATGATAATGATCGTGAATCACTTTTGCGTTCCTCAAAAGATATTTTGGAATGTCCTCCTCGATCCGTGGAAGTCTTCCCAAGCTTTCTACTTTGCAAAAAAGATGACAATTTCATCCTTGATCCCTTGAAGTAATTTTCTGCATATAGGTTGCATGATGACGACGATGATGGCGTATAACTCTTGCGTTCATCGTAATATATTTTGATATATCCCCCTAGATCTATTAAAGTCTTCTTCATCATTGCACTTTACATCATCATGTGAATTATTTATTGTTTGACATGGATATGTCTTACCACAGGGGTTGTTAGCAATTTTAAACAGTGACGTCTTTTAATTAGGGACGTCATAGTTTGGTTATAAAAACAGCTGTTTGGATGAACTGAAAACATTTCATTAAAAATATCCATGATCTAACCTATTTCGCCCAGGGAAGTAAACACACACACTTTTTCTTCTCTTTATTGCGAATTTACTAGTATTCTGCAAATTTCTGTCGCCTTACTTAATTTATTTCGAAACCAATATTTTTAGTATTGCGTCATCATTTTTGTTCTTATTGTATTCCATTTAAGCTAAAATTATGTGATGTTACATTTAATTTCACTCGTTGTATATTGGCTGGTGCCGTTGGAATGAAAATAATTAAAAAGGTACATTGCTATGTTACGATTCGGAGAGACGTGACATTTACGTCACTCGTAGTTCAAGAATTGCTAGATGCACGTAATTGCGAAGTCGGCGATTGTGGCAGAAAACCTCGCGAAGGGGAAACTGCGACACGTGGCGGTATCGGGCGGACAATTAGCGCATTATCAACGCACAGAGACATGATAACCGCCTGCACACGCCGTCCCAGCCACATCATTACTGGGCATAACCTCAATTTTCCCCGGTCCAAGTAAAATAAAAGAACCGGGGAAACTGGTTTTCATGTTTCTAATCGAAAAAAGATAATTCGTCGCGGTCGAATTGTAGATCTCGACTCGTCGTATTGTTTTGGGTCAAAACAAAAAAACGTAATAATAGGCAAACAGTTTGTTGGGGAAATATTCGAGCAGATCTACGTGAGTCGGGTACGCCCACTGGATGGGTATCATTTCACGGCGATACAATGGGAACAAAAACTGATTACTCGAAATAAGTGGAAACCCGCACGTACGCTTCTATTTTCTCAAAATCGGGTTTCGGGGTGTGCACTGTAATTTGGTGGTGGGGGCCGGAATGTCTTTTGTCACCAGGGGCCTTGCCCGATCCTATTATTTGGAGACAAATGCCTTTGTGATTGTTCCAATTCCGGAGTCATTATTCAAACTCGCCTCAATTAAAGAGCCAGTATTTAAATTAGTTCGTGTAAACCTGCGTTGTCTACGCGGTTGGGGACAAAGACAATCTGATGGGTCGACGCGGCGTGCCTATTGTTGAAAAGATACTTAACACTCTTCTATTGTACTAAATATATTTATCTCCTACATTTCTTAACTATATTACATTAATTCATTTTAGTTTAAAAAACAGTACAAATTACTTGACGTTTTACTTGTTAGATGAAATCCCTATGATACATAGCTCTGACATATATAATAATCTGGTTTACATTTTTACGTTTGATTTTTTGGGGACATTTTATGTAAACTATCTGGATATTCTACCAACTGAGGATCCATACCTTTTGGATAAGGCTTTTGCTTACTTTAAACTAACCCATGCACTCTGAACATAAATTTAATGAGCTCTCAAAAACCTAGTTTAAATTGGATTATATTATTGAAATGGCAATCTACCCTCCCAGGTATATATTTTAAGCCAAGTATGAATGAGAAATGAGTGTTGAAATTATGAGTATGACCTTTGTGGATTAACGTAGTATTCAATAGTGCGGACGTTAATCCAGACAAGAACACTACATCCACCGACCATCTCTCACAACTATCCACAATTCGTGACCTCCAGGTAGCTGGATTGCAGGACTTAGCCACTGTCCCAGCGATATTTGCAACATTTTTCTCAGTTTTACCAAACGTGTTTATTAAAGTACTGCATATGAATTTAACCGAAAAAATAACCATATTTCAAATTAAAATCTATTTTAGTTGTTTTAATATAATTATTGATTTTAAAACTTTTCAACCTTATACTATATTAAACGTATTAGCCAAATTTAACCCTGAACCAAACTTTACTCATCATACAAATTTTATAATTCAATAGAATTCATCTACTTTAAATTTAATACTAAATAATTGAGCTGAGAATACTTATCCGTTTTAGCCTAGCTTTTTATTTTTTTTAGGAAATTATTTAGTCATAATACTAAGTAAGTCTCTTGCTTCCTAACACTGAACAGACACTGATTAATGGAATGGCTTACTACTAGTAAGGAACAAATTTATATAGAAATGGGGAGATGGACGTTCCTTTGCTGGCAATGTTACTCCGTCATTACTAATGACCCATTATCTCAGGAACTATATGAGATAATGTACCCAACGTTTGGGGTGTATTTATTTATAAATACACCCTACCAAATTCAACTACAAATTAAAATAGTTCACGGATTTTTTTATTTTGAAATCATATTTTAAAACTTAAAATATTTAAGTGTAATTTTCAAATTATCACCATCATTCTGCTCTGGTATGTATACATATTGGTAAATTAAATATATTGCAAACATTTCAAGTGCATACCTTAAGTAGTTTCGAAAAAGGGTCCTTTATGAAGAAAATAAGGACTTTCGGGAAACACCAAAAACGAGGTGGTAGTCACCTCAGGTTGCGTAGCGCAATATAACTTCAAATATTTTCCTCCAAAAATAATAGATACAAACCAATACATAATATATATTTTTACTATCGCAAAGAACGAAAAAATAATAATAAGCAAAAAATATTCAAATTTCTTTCAAAGAATCAGGTTAACACCAAAACAGTGGTGGTGGACACTATCTGGTTGCATAGCAATATAATTTTAAATATTTTTTCCCAGAGAATGATAAATGCAAACCAATACATACTATGTATTTTTATATTCACAAAGAACCTAATAATAATAAAAACGCAAACTTAAATATCGATTTTTTTCAAAAATTTAGGTCCATCTCCACTTTAATAGCTTATTTCTTAATTTGTTATTAATATTTTAGTTATTTCTATAACGGTAGATTACATCCATTTTCAAGGTCATTGTGCAAAAAAGCAGGCAAGGAAGATTTAAACTATAGTTTAAAATACTGTAATTCCTCATGGTTATTTAGGAATTCAGTATGTTTAGTTTTATTTGCGATTAAAAATTTAAAAGATTTGATTACTTAAGGCTGAGTATATTCAGCGTGATTGATTCTATTTAAGTTGATTCAACATTCCCCTCAAATGATGTCTAAACAAAACATTTATCTTTAGAGGACCCTTGTAAACCTCGTCGCTAATTAGTGTGCAATTCACTGAAAGCGGTCGGTCCACATGTTGATGATAAAGTAATTAATCACCTCATCAGCTGATCGTCATCAGTCGCCTCGTCTCGGCCGATGTCGCTTCCCTGACGCTGTTTGTCCAATAATCAGTCGCCATTTGCAGATTATTTCCTCTTCAAGTGTGTTTGATTGATGCTGTGGACTGTTCAATAATTAATTACATTTTTTTAATTCGTTTTTTTCAATCAAAGTATCAGACGTTTCATGTAATGTGCCTTACATTAAGTGTTATTAATTTATTAACAATTAATCGATATCTTTATTTGTTTTTTCTAATATTACGATTTATTGTAATTGGTTTTTTGGTTTTTTTCCTCTGGGACGATGGTGACGTCCTGTAATCCAGCTACTTGGAGGTCACGAATTGTGGATAGTTGTGAGCGATGGTCGGTGGGTGTAGTGTTCTCTTGTGTGAATTAACGTCCGCACTATTGAATACTACGTTAATCCGTAAAGACCATACTCGTAATTAGACCAATTCGTAGTTCAGAGAACGTGGTTCGGATTCAACGTTAACTGTAGGTTCCTTAGTTGCCATCGGCTGTTGGGCTATTAATTGACAGTCCTGTCTAAGGCCATGTCATTCTTAGTCAGTAACAAAACTACAAGATCGCGCTACAATCAATCCTCATTCATACTTGGTTTAAAATACCTACATTGTTGCCATTTCAATTACCTAATCTAATCTCATACACTAGACCATTTAAAATGTGTTTAATTAATATTTTAATACTGTAGACTAATAAATAGTTTTAATGCAAACTTATTAAAGGTTTCCCAAACAAACTTCCACAAAAAAATAAAGCGACCAAAAGTATGAATTTTGTAGTTTTTGGAATTATCTAAGTTACTAACCTTATCCGTCGTTACAGAATTTCTTATAGTTGTTGGTAAAGACTTTGTACATATTAGAGAACCCACTCTATCGTGAGGTCAGACGCTAAACATCAAAATTGTCTTCTAGATTAGTTAATTAATTTTTGAAAAATAGTTCAGCACTCTTTACACATATTTGTAATACATTAACATTACCTATCATGTATGCGGCTCTCGATGGATGAAGTTTGACTGTGACAATAGTAAACAAATCTAAACTATATAAAAATAAAAGTGCACTTGAAGGGTTCAAGGATGTATCCATAACAACGAATCATTCTAAAAATGATTGAACCAAAAGAACGTGTAGTTCTAAAACAAATTTCATCCTTCTAACTTCTCAGGAAGTTGGACAATGAATGAGTGTGTGAATGAATAAGAACTTTGCATTTTAATGACTAGATAGCTTTGTTACAGCAATACGATTGACTCTTAAACAACAAATTAGCCTAGTACGTAATCTACATAAATTAAATTAGGATTTTTGTCTGTACATTGTTTGATATTTTTGGTAATTTTTACGTTTTGTACCCCATAAAAGTCGAAATGGGTCTTCAAGTGTTTCTTTATCATTTCTCAGAAAAAATGGGAGCACCCACTACGATGAAACTTATTTTAACTAACCTATACCTTTTTATGAAGGCTTTTTACTTTAAATTTACCACACAATATACAATAATAAAATAATGAACCTCAAAATCAAAGTGTTGAGTGATATTAGCAACATTTATTCTATGTTTTTCTAGGTATGTGAACTAGTGATTTAACAGAAAGAAATAACTACTATGGGATTAAAATCAATATTAGTTTATTTACATTGACAATGAATTAAAAAAAACTTTACGACCTAAATATATAAAACAAATGTTAGTTACAACACTAACAACTTGAGAAGCGGCTGGACCGATTTTAACGATCTTTGATTTGAATATGTCTTATTGTTTCAGTATTGTAACTATACCACGACCCAGAATATCTAATCTTTCACAACGAAGCCATAATGCCATTCGACTTCAGAATATGACCAATCTTAAAGTTAACACGTATTTACTTTTAGGCGTTACGAAGTTCGCCGGGTTAGCTAGTTTGTAATATTTTATAGTTTTAAACTAATTAGTTGAGCTGAAATTTCTTTTTAATTTTAGGTAAATATTTAGCCATAATAATAGGTATAGTTTTTCTTAACGCAGAGTCATATAATCGTAAAGGACAGGCAAACTGGTACTTCTAAATAAATCCACAAATTCACACAGCTTACAGGACAAACCTAAAGACGAAACAATCCAATAATGCAGCCAGAATAAAAAAACTAAATTTTAGAAAATTAATATTGCCCAGAAAGGAAAATGTAATCCCCACGGCGATCCCAGTATCCCATTACGAATCCAAAGAAGAAGACAAGGAAAGTAAATTGAAGAATATTAAACATCTCGATAACCCTCAATTAAATCACGCCAGCCCATAAATAACAGGCTGCGGTTGCCGAGTTTGTACAAATTTATACGTTTGGGCCCAGTTTATCAGGGTACGTGAGCGAAGGGAAGGGTCAGTGTGTTTTCAAAATTACCGGGTTCCCGCGCCGTCTCCTAGATACTGTTGATTTAGAAGGCACGACCGAGTCGTCGGAACGGCGAGAATTCAATAAAATGTCCGCGAGATAACGCCCCCGCCCGCGCTGAACCAATACAAAATCCAGTTTCAAAATGTAAATCGCACCGATAAATAATTAAAAGGAGGAGTCGAGCAAGTCCGGGTAATGTGTGTTTTCAAAAACAAGAAATGAATAACGATTGCGATCGTGTTGAGGAGGCGTTGTTGCGTCTAGCCGAAGCGCCGGCACGGAAGGGTAGTCGGGGAGTGAGGAAATGTTGTTGAGATGTGGCTAAGGAGGAGGATGTTGGATATGTTGAGGAGTTGTTAAGTGTAGTTGTAGCTAAGGAGGGTATCCAAAAGTTGAGGAGGCGTTATTGAGTATTGTTGTAGCTAAGAAGGGGTATTCATAAGTTGAGAAGGTGTTATTGAGTGTAGTTGTAGCTTGGGAGAGTATCCATAAGCTGAGAAGGTGTTTTTGAGTGTAGTTGTAGCTTGGGAGGGTATTCATAATCTGAGATGTTGTTGTTGAGTGTAGTTGCAGCTTGACAGGGTATCCATAAGCTGATGTGTTGTTGTTGAGTGTAGTTGCAGCTTGGCAGGGTATCCATAAGCTGAGAAGGTGTTGTTGAGTGTAGTTGTAGCTTGGGAGGGTATTCATAAGCTGAGAAGGTGTTGTTGAGTGTAGTTGTAGCTTGGGAGGGTATTCATAAGTTGAGAAGGCGTTGTTGAGTGTAGTTCTAGCTTGGGAGGGTATCCATGAGTTGAGGAGGCCTTGTTGAGTGTAATTATAGCTAGGGAGGGTAGACAAGTGTTAAGAAGGCGTTGTAGTGCTGGTCTGAAGGGGAATCTAGAATAAGGGCAGTTGACTGTAGGCACTAATATGAATGGGAACCCGCTGTCAAGATCGTTGTTTTGGGTACTTTCTAGAAGTTTTAATAGTTTTAATAGCCAACAGTTTGTAAGTTTTCTAATTTTTTATTAGTTATCTTATTGGGGAGCTATTAGCGTTTTGGCAAGCTTTTTTTACATTTACTAATCATTGGTAAGTGATCGGGCCTTTGTGAAGTAATTAATTTATATCCATTATATAAACGTTACTTTATTTATTTTATACATATTTTTGTTTTATTTGCTTCATATTTATGGTACTGTTCCTATTATTAATGAACACTTTTATTGAAGTCAGCTTCAAAAACTAAACAAATTAATATTTTGAATTATTTGTCTACGACTAATAATTTTAATTAATTAAATAATTAATTTAATTATTAATTACTTTTAATAATATTTTGTTTCGTCCAGATAAAATTAAATTTACTGTCCATGATAATCGCAGTACGTTGTCTTAAAGCGGCAAATGTTTTTCTAATGGAGAGTATTAAAAAATCAGTTTGTTCCTTATTTTCCAAAACTTGGTATGAAGCGTTAGGTCAAATCACCCAACGAAACCAACTCAGAAAAGCTTGGTATTATCGGTGGGGGGTTTCCCCTATACAATTCGAACGATCAATTTAACTTTGTATCTCTTGTTTTTATTTCCAGAAATCGGATGACTACTTTTGAAACAATAAATTATTAAATGATATTTAGATAAACTTTGACGAATATTATAGCTTTATTACAGATTGTCTTTTTTAAATTTACTTAAGGGAGGAAGTATGTGTCAGTCCACTGATGCCGTTTATTTTAAAGAGTAATAGAAGCAAATGATAGTAAAGAAATTGAAATATGTTTAATTTCGTCATTGCATGTAAGTGTATAGTCTTTGGAGAGCTGAATACCTTTCTTTCCTTACTTAAGTCGATATAAAACACTAAAGTGCTGACCTATTCCAAAATGGTTTCAATCCAGTGGTCGGCTGCTGTCTGATCTCTGACTAGTTCATGTGATGAACTCCGTCACGGTACCCGACCCAAAGTAATCCATCTTACTGACCTTGAGCCCATGGTAATGAACAAGGAAGTTTTCACTTTTATTCCTTCTCGTATAACATAATTCCCATACAATTTTATGTCATTGAATTTTCTAACTCGTAGATATCGAATTTAAATTTAAAAAAAGTTCCTAATAATTAATAACAGTAACAAACCGTTTACAGAAAGTAACGAGGTAATTATGGGTTGGTGTGGGAAACGGTCGACACCCTACACAACTAATGCGCGTGATTAATACTGGCTATAATTGTCCTTTCACCGCACTCCTTGTAAATGTATATCGTAATTGGCGGAAATCAGAGCAGTGTGTAGCTTGAGACCTATTAGGTCCCTTGTACTGTGTAGAGTAAATGGTCCGATACATGGGCTGAGTTTGAAACCTCTTGTAGATGTTGCTGTAGTTTTGTGGTGGACCTGTGGTGTGGTAGGTAATATAAGAAAGATAGAATTTTTGTATTTACTTCCTTATAGGAAATAGGTTAGATCATGGATATGTCTAAATGGGATGTTTTCAACTTCATCCAAACAGCTGTTCTTATCCTTTTATATTAAAATTCAATACAATAGCTCTGGTAGTTTCTATGGAAACCTGTTATATATTTTCTATCTTAAAAATCACGAACACCCCCCCAGAGCTAAGACATATCCATGTCAAAAATGTTTGTATTTACTTCCCTGTGGGAAATGTGTTAGATCATGGATATCTCTAAAGGGAATGTTTTCACTTCATCTAAACAGCTGTTCTTATCCTTTTATATTAAAAATTCAATACAATAGCACTGGCATTTTCTATGGAAACCTGTTACATACTTTCCATCTTAAAAATTACCAACACCCCCCGGAGCTAAGACATATCCATGTGAAAAAGACAGAAACAACTTATTTATATTTAAAAAAAATAATTTCAATAACAATTATCACAACAATCACAAACAAAAAATCTAATATTAAATTATAATTTATTCATTTTTAATTGCTTCTAATACTATTTACCTTACTTACCTTGTTCTGTCTTTTATATACGATTATACTAAACCTCATCATGGTTTCATCTTTACGTCTTTTAAAATTTTTATTATCGAATCTTGACACGTCAGATAACACAAGAGAACAATAAAATTCAACATTTAAACACTTAACACATATAGACCTGACATAAAGAGCTGTTCTAGCACGGACTCTGTGAGTCCACCGCCGGCCGGCGCAACAACACATTTATAACTAACTAGTACAGCTCTTTATGTAAGTGTTTAAATGTTGAATTTTGTTGTATTCTTGTTGTGTCATCTGACAAGTCAAGATTTGATGATATTCTATAATCGATGATATTCGTTGATGATTATACGTATAGTCGTATATAAAAGAACAGAAAAAGCTTATTTTTATGAAAAAAGAGTTCTTAACATGTAACTTTCTGTTAACTTTTGGCAACGCAGTATTTATTTAACTGTCACGAGTTGAGGCAGATTAGATTAGATTAGATTATTTGAAATGGCGACCATACCACAAGGTAGGTATTTTAAGCCAAGTATGAATGATGATTGAATGTAAGATGATTGTGGCGCGATCTTGTAGTCTTGTTACTGACTAAGGCTGACATGTTCCTTAGACAGGACTGTTAATTAATAGCCCAACAGCCGATGGCAACTAAGGGACCTACAGTTGAACGTGGAATCCGAACCACGGCCTCTGAATTACGAATTGGTCTAATTATGAGGATAGTCGTTTGTGGATTAACGTAGTATTCAGTAGTGCGGACGTTAATCCACACAAGAGAATATTACACCCACCGACCATCGCTCACAATTATCCACAATTCGTGACCTCCAAGTAGCTGGATTACAGGATGTCGCCACCATCCCAGCAGGTAATAACATGTGCAGATTTTAGGATTAGGTTTTTTAAATTTGAACGTAATAATATATCATAACTCTAATCAAGCCAAATATAATAAATACAACTTTGTACCATCAAGTTTGTATATTGATAGTTGTCAATATAGTGTGAATATAAGTCTTATGTAACATATTATAAAACACAGTTCAATTGTTCCTATGGAATATTTTCACCAATAATGAAGAGTTATAATCATAGTTTCACATACAAACATTTGAGATAAGCCATTTATTTTGAACAATTTATAATTAAAAAAATTAAAATTCATATAATACCAATTTAATTAATAAGGGGGTCTTAAATTAATTCTGAATAATTTAAAAGAAACCCATTTAAAATATTTCAAACACAAGTGAGGTAACTTGTGTTTAATCGAGGATTTTCCCAACGTTAAAGTCTCTGCAAATCCTGAACTCCTCACGGCCCTTATACGTCTTAATACAGTACTGTTAGTCTCTAAATATGGGTATTTATCAATGGATATTTTAAGAAACTATCAGCCTTAGTTAGCAACAAGACTACAAGATCGTGTCCCAATCATCTTACACTCAATCCTCATTTATACTTGGCTTAAAATACCTACATTGTGTATGGTTCCCAGTTCAGTGGTATGATATAATTTAATCTAATCTATAATTGATGTATATGATAAATATATAATACATACAACCATACGTAATATACAACTATAGTTGTTGATAAATATAATAGGGAACTAAAATTTTTAACTTAAACTTAAACAAAATTTACGAGGCTAGACTGAGATTTTGTAATACCAGCATTAAAGACAGTAAGAGTGAGCATTTCGTGACTTTCTTAAAAGATTGGCAAAATTTGTTTTCTATTATCTTACACAAACTATGTTGATTGATAGTAAGCTGTGTCGTCTATCTTTAACAACTAAAACTAACAGTTTTACAATCTGAATTGCAATTATTTGATCTTGTGGTTGTAACACCTTAGCTAAAAGTTAAAAAAACATGTTTGGTAACTTTAATGTAAATAACGAAGTTTATATTCATGATAATATAAACCTTACAACACCTACACAATGTAAATAACGAAGTTTATATTCATGATAATACAAACCTTACAACACCTACACAACAACCTCTACTCAACAACAACTTTTGTTCAACCTCTACACTACAACCTCTTCTTAATAAGCCCTACACAAAGCCTCTAAACAACATCCTCTACAAAAAACCTCTTTACGACAACCTCTGTACAAAAGCCTCTACACAGCAACCTACACACAATAACCTCTACACAACATCTCCTACAAACAACCTCTTTACAACAACCTCAGTACAAAAGCCTCTACACAGCAACCTACACACAATAACCTCTACACAACAACCCCTACAAACAACCTCTTTACAACAACCTCAGTACAAAAGCCTCTACACAGCAACCTACACACAATAACCTCTACACAACATCCCCTACAAACAACCTCTTTACAACAACTTCAGTACAAAAGCCTCTACACAGCAACCTCCACACAACAACCTCTACACAACATCCCCTACTAACAACCTCTTTACGACAACCTCTGCTCAAAAGCCTCTAACAGCAACCTCCACACAACAACCTCTACACATCCCCTACTAACAACCTCTTTACGACAACCTCTGTTCAAAAGCCTCTACACAACATCCTCTACAAAATAGCCTTTACACAACATCCTCTACGCCGCTCATTGATATGAAATATTTCACCGGTTATTGGATAGCCCCGGGCTAGCCTCTACCTACAGAACACTTCGATAAAGGATGAAATGCTGTAAAAACCGGCGGTTCGGCCGCGTTTCCAGCGGTGGCCGGTAATTACAGTCCAACACGATATATAGCTCTCATTTTAATAATAATGCGCACCGAGCTATCCATAAATACCACTGTCTTCCGAAATATTGATTTTGGAGATTACAATTCCACTCGTCTTCGGTCCGGCATTAATTGGCTTTTCAAATATCCAATTTACATTTGGCCGGGTCGTTTTGTTCTGGACGAGTTTTTAATTTTGGTAGCCATCGAATTAATTTATTCTCGATCGATTCGAAAATCTCGTATAGGACGGTTGCGAGAAATAAGCTGGACTCGGCCGTGGGTTCTACAGATGTGGGATTTATATGAGTCGTAAAACCAAATCGCCGGAAACGGTCGGGGAGAAATTGGGGCTATTGAATTTTAATTATGCAAAATATGGTTGCATGATACTCTGAATATGTTTTATCACAGGTTTTTTAATTAATTCAGATTTTGAACAATTAATGGTTGTTAAAGAAGTGTAATCGAAATAAAAATTCTGAAACTCGTTAGTTCAGCATTGTGTATTAAAGAAATAGAATATGACTTGAATGTCTCTTATTTGACTTGGGTATAAAGCTTCTTAAAAATCTTGTTCTTGTTAGAAAACCCCAAAGTCTCACTTAGGAATAAACATGAGAAAATAGCAACATGTTAGTAAAAGATAGTTAAGTTTTAGTGTCTATACAGAACATATTTCCAAAATAAATACAAATTTTTATGGTACATTTTTTATAAATACAATTTTCAAACTGGTCAACAACAAAGTACTTTCATTTTAACATATAAATGTTATTTGCCACATAAATTCCATAACACCTCAAGCATAGGGAAGTTTTCAGTAAAACTTTTTATTATTTATTTAGTATTATCTCTTGCTAGACTCAACATGACTTGTGTCACCGTTTTGTATTATGCAGTGAGTTCATGACAATGCTTGCTTTCGCTTTCATTTCAATTTCAATCAGGTTGCGTTCAGAAGACATCTCAAAAGACTGCTGAGTGTCAGCATATTTTTTTTCTCCTCGGCATGTAGTAAAAACTAAAAAAAAATAAAATTTAAAGATATATTATTTGTTTGTGTAATAGTAGAGAGGAAATTTGAGATTGTAAAAACTGCAGAGCGCTGCATTGAAAAAGTGAAGATAAAAAATATTTAAATTTAGAATATTAAGATTAGCTATCAAATGGTTAATAGGTTTATAATGTTCAATTGGATCCCGCCAACAAGTTTTGAAAACTTGGTGGGTTCATGGCTGTGAAATATTATTGAAATCAATTATTTGTATTTGTAATTTGTAAGATAATGAGGATGATCAGAAAGAATGAATTGTACTATTTCTAAAAAAATCCACTTCGTCCTCTGATTACAGGATTTTCGAAGTATCTCCTCTAATCAAAAATACTCAGTAGGTCACTCGGAAGAGCCAACATACTGTCTTTAGACTGTTTAGAGTACTATACATACATTCATTGACTGGGACAATGGCGACGTCCTGTAATCCAGCTACTTGGAGGTTACGAATTGTGTATAGTTGTGAAAGATGGTCGGTGGGTGTAGTGTTCTCTTGTGTGGATTAACGTCCGCACTATTGAATACTACGTTAATCCACAAAGACCATAATCATAACCATACTAGTTCGTAATTCAAAGGCAGTGGTTTGGACTCCACGTTAAACTATACGTCCCTTAGTTGCCATTGGATTTTGGGCTGTTAATTAACAGTTCTGTCTAAGGAACATGTCAGCCTTAGTCAGTAACAAGAATACAAGATCGCGCCACAATCATCCTACACTCAGTCCTCATCCAAGCTTAAAATACCTACTTTGAAGTATGGTTGCAATTTCAATGATCTAATCTAATCTAATCATTCCATATTTCGATAAATTGACTGAACCGATGGTTATCCTGTAAGAATATTCCATCCCTTTTGATTTTCCTGTCGGACGATCACGCCGACCTCGCCGGACTATGACCACGTCGAATCCCGCGACGCTGCTCCGTCTAATCACCTATAGAAATCCAGGTGTTGGGATAATCAACTAATCAACTTGAGGAATCCGTATTCCTATCCATCACAAGACCCGGGCGCCACACCGGTCCGACCTGTTGAATAAATAGACTCGTCCGCGGACAATGGACCTTGATGAATAACCGCACGAACGTCACATCCCAGAAAACTTAATTGAACATTTTTCAAAGCCCTCGACAACGTCGAGGATTTCATTTGCGCTCGTGAGCTCTCGACACGAACTCGGTCCATTTACATATCGACAAAGAGGCGCCTTTCCGAAAACGCACGAGTATTGTTCGGCGCTTAGGATTAATTGTAATTTCCAAAGAGTACGCAGGAATCGGAATATGCTGCGTAATGCTGCCTTGTGGCGGACTCGCTTAATTGGATTGAACTCGGCTGATTGACGCGCCGGTTGTGCCGAGTCACCTTCTTCAACAATTATTAATGATCGTTTATCTCCTACTTATTCGGGATTCGAGTTGAAAGAGGTGAGTACCCGTTCCCGGATTGTGAGCGCGGCGCGCTGGAGTGTGGGACCGTCGGACCGCTCATGTTGTGTGAAAGACCTCTCGGTTGAAAAGCGTTGTGTGAATAAGTTGTGAAAATACGAGTAAAAGATCTAAGTAACTGCTCAGTAAACATTTTTAGAAGTTTTTTGTGCATTAGTTAGTTACTAAAAAATGGCAAACTGTCCAAGGAAAGGGTTTTTAAGTCCGTGTTTTGGGGGGTTCTTAGGGGTAAAATATTCTTGAGAATTAAACATTAATAAAGTGTACGAGATACCGTTATTTAAGTACCGAATTTTATGAAAATCGGACCTATAGTCTCGTCTCGAGGCTTAAACACACGGACATACTGACAGATATCACTCTAGAAACCACTTTTTTGACATGGATATGTCTTAGCTCTCGGGGTGGGGGCGAGGGTGGTGTTGGCGATTTTTAAGATGGAAAACATGTAACAGGTTTCCACAGAAACTAACAGAGCTATTGTATTTAATTTTTAATATAAAAGAATAAGAACAGCTGTTTAGATTAACTGAGACCATTCCCTTTAGACATATCCATGATCTAATCTACTTCCCACAGGGAAGTAAATACAAACAAATTTCTATTCAGGGGGTATTAAAATGTATATATCCACCAAAAATTCAAACTCGAAAATTTTGACGAAAACAATACTTTCTCCTGATACTATCGTATAGGAGAAGAAAGTAAAAATCACCTCTGAAATTGTTAATCCCACGTAGCCACTCAGTTTGTTCGCCGATGTCGTGTGATCCAACACAATGTTGATCCTTTGTGCCGGCTTCGACCCGGCCATCGGTCCATTCTCATCTCAATCCCACTCCAACATAAAAAGCTACATAAACCGCGGACACGACAGGGCATAAACGGGAACAAACATACTGTAGTAAAAATTCCAGGGGTAACACCTTCGGCCGGGGCCGATAAAAACAACGGCGGAGATTCCGCCTCACCGCGTACAATAAAACTTGTTAATTTGGAAATAGAGCGATTAGGACCACACTATAACCATAAAGTGAGCATCAAACTTGGGGCGTTTTATAGAAAAAGCGGATAGGACATGGAAATAACATTTCAATAAAAAGGTCCAATAAAGCGTGTAGGTCCTAATTGTAGAGGACGGAGACCATTACTGGGTTTATGGAGGGGCTAATGTGATTTGAATAACCCTCGGCCAGGTCGGGTGACCGAACATTCGGGCGCCTCCGACCATGAACAGCTGATAGCATCCTGGGGCATAACAGCTTGACGCCGCTGCAGAAAACTTGTTATGGAAATTTCGTTCGTTAAGACGTGTAGCTAACAATGTTCTCTCGTACATTTATGAGTTTTCATCACTTAAACACTCCTAAAAACAAATATTGTTGTTCCACGGGACTTCAAGTAGATCTGTCATTAGAATGCGATAAGTTGGTATAGGAATAACGTAGAAATGTTCCTCTAAACAACAGGTCTCATAACTTATGACTTTACTTCCGTTACACTTTTTGCGTCCTGAAAGTACCCACTAACACCCACCCTCCTCAAGCCTACCCATGTCAAAAATCTTAAGTTTAGTTTATTTTTCATGAATTTCGTCTTGAAAAGTATTTTGTTTAGTAGAATTCAGAGAACTGACTGATTTGTTCACTGTCCAAAATTAAAGAGTTTAAAGAATTTAAAGGTGAAATGAATCTTATAATAAATGGTATGTGTAAATGGTAATCTCAATGTTAATAAATATACATTACTGAACTTCTTATAATATATGAAAAACAAATACCATTTACAGTGAAATTGAATTAAATTCTTTGTCTATGCCAGTAAATAAATTTAAGTGAAATCAAATAATAGCTGAAAGAAAAGTCAATTTTCTTGACTTAATTGGTAGAACAGTTGGCTTTTTCATCAAAGAAGCATACAGAGTGGTGGATAATTTTGTAGTTTGTGAATAAGTCTTTGTAAAGGGGAATTTAGAATGTAACGTTACTCATAAGACACACGAGATTATAAACAAATAATGGTGTTTAATTTGTGATGTTTTATCTTTGGGGGAAAGGTATTGACAATCTGTCAGACCAAAATTTGAAACGGAAGTGACGTTATATGGGTTTTAGACATCTGTTTAGAGGAACTGGAAACATTCACTTTAGACATACTCATGATCTAAGCTATTTCCCAAAGGGGAGTAAATACATTTGTTTAAACCCGAATATTGCATGTATCACAAGCAGGTAAGGTAGACAGACGATTGTCTTGGGATACAAGAACGAATTATCTTCCCCTTTCATGTTCCGGAGCTGAGACGCAGCATGAGTTGATAAGTTCCTCGGACCCCTCTGATACCCGATCCGTCCACCAATCACACGAGCTATGCACCTCCATTAATTACCTACACATTGTCCTCATCAATTATAATTCTAATTAAAACCGCGCGTATTGTGTAAAACAAAGAGACCCGTGGCGGATTGTTGGGACGACTATTAATCATATACGTTCCAATTCGAGTGGTTTGAGCCCGAGGTGGCCCTAATTGCCGTGGTCGACCATTACTGTTTACAAATTACAAACACTTACAAATTACAACTAATATTTCCGCCCGGTCGGAATCCCGGGATAATTACGGCCATCAAAGGATTCTCGGTTTTCGTCATTTTTTCGGCAATCAAGGAGGCAATTAAGCCTCGCGCTGGCCGGCAGTTATATTCGGATTAGAGGAAACTCGCCTACGATCCGAGTCGTTACGGGGTTTTTGCTTTTCGGATTACAGTACGCGCGGACGCTGCTGAAAAAGTAGTCCTGCGGAAATTCATTCTTGCTAGGAAACGCCTCTTTCGTGCTCGCTCTCGTTGGCAGAAGGAAGTGTGGAGTCGTACGAATTATAGCTGCTGCATCAGCTGATGTCTGCGAGATCGTAGGAAGTCTCGCGATTAGAGACTCTTCGCCTCTCTCCGGATTTATCCGACTCCAGCTGAGGCTAGAAATGCAGTCCTGTCAGAACCATTGGGAGGAGAAAGATAATCTACTCTATTTTAGTACATTTAAAAGGACCCTAATATAGAAAACGGGAAAATAGAGTTGTCAACTCTCTAAAGACAGTTTGGTAGATATTTTGACATGGATATGTCTTAGCTCTTGAGGGGGGGTTGTTAGTGATTTTTAAGATGGAAAACATGTAACAGGTTAGAACAGTGCCTTTAAGGTTTCTATGGAAATAGAAACTACCAGGGCTATTGTATTGTATTTTTAATATATAAAAATAAGAATAGGTGTTTAGATGAATTGAAAAAATTCCCTTTAGATATATCCATGATCTAACCTATTGATAAACAGTGAACTTCGAGGCTACCTAGCGACAAGCTGAGCCTGCCAAATGACAAACGAGATAAAAAAAATATGTCCCACAGGGAAGTAAATACATTTTATTCCAAAGAGGCTACTATTTATTTTTTTTGATTTAGAAGGATCCTTACTCAGAAAACTGAAAAATTGAGATCCTCTTCTAGATAAGACAATTTGGTGGATCTTCCTAAGAAACTTATTTTCTTATATGGTGGGTCCTTGCTTTAGAGGAGACACGAGTTCTATGCCCAGAGTCCGAACCTAGATTTCCTCAAAATTATAATATCCACTCTTACTATTATCATGCCAAATCATCTTCCAGTTGGTATCCCAAAGTGAGTTACCCATCCAAATACTCTACAAGTAACAAGAATCAAGTGTTGAGATAAAGTCGTCTATAAGACATTAAATAGTTATGGTTAAAATTAAATAGCACACAATTTAAAAAATAAATATATAAAATTCATTATTAATAAGTCATTAAAAAGAAACTTTATAGGTCCATTTTTAACTCCTTATCTAAAAATTGATAAAATGAAGCTCAATATAGAATTTAATATTATTCATCATGGAAGAATTACCCGTTATAGACATTAAATATGAGGAATGTCTAATCAATAGCAAATAGGAATTCAGGACTAGGAATATATTAGTTCAACCATTCATAATAGCAACCACAAAGCTAATTAAACGTAAATATAATTACAGAAAAGTGCTCATATACTGCAGTAGTCATATTCAAACAGAATTTTTACTAATGAGAATAAGGTTTACTTTTAGAATACTGTGCTATATTATATAAGTTTTCTCCGCTAAAAAATCAAAACTTACTCTATAATAAGGTAGAAAAAAGAGAGATAAGAGTTACGTAAAAACAGTGATAACATCATTAGTGTCAAGAATATTTATGTTTTGTTTATTCGTGTTTAATGTAAACTGGTAAATTGAACATTTTTAATGTCAATGTAAATTGACTCATACCTCTCTTTATTATTTTAGATACTCTAACCCAAGTCTAATTTGGAACGTAGATGACATAATTTTGCATCTTAAAACAACTATTAAGGATGAGAAAATACGCATTTAATTTATTTTTATTTCGCAAAATTTAGTAAAAATCGCCTTATATTATATCTTTGATCTGCTGGAGACAGTTGCAGACAGGACTCGTCATTTTTTACTCAGTTTGATCCACGTAGGGCCACACTGTGGGAGGGGAGATGCATCTGCCACCCGCATCCCTCGAGAGGGTTATGTTCGGGTCGACCACCTTTCATCTATGTTTGGGTCTTTGCCTGTCACTCTCGACAAATGATTAACTCTAAACATGATACGATGTAGGCATATAGTATTTAGTTTACTTTGAAAAATAAATAAAGTAGAAACATCATTTACCAAATGTCATTAGAATGTGTTGTATGCATATTATATATCATTTTTATCTAATATCAGATTTTCTTTATTTGGAAACTTTAGAACAATTTTTGCGCCAACTTAAGTATTACTAAAACTACTTTATAAAATAGTACAGCTGTATAAAACTGACTCTAAACAGTGATGTTGTTGGGGGTAAGTTTTAATTTTTCAAATTCTCAGAACCCCTACAAAATTGCTCATTATTTTAAAAAAGTTACTATTTTAACAAGTAAAAAAATCCTCAACATGACTGAATGAGATACTACTGCATTACTCCAAAAAGTACTTTGGGTAATGCCTAGGATAAGTGCAATGACAGAGGAAAAATCTAACAGTGCAAGGGAACTACGTACAGGAGAACAGTAGCACAGTGGGCCAGTGGAAGAGAGGAGCAATTTAACAGCAAAACAGATAAACAGAGGTACAGTGGAACAATAGAACAATGGAACAGAGGAACCGTGGAAGAGTGGAACAGAGGCACATTGGTAAATAGGAAGAGTGGATCTTTGGAATAGTAGAACTGTGCGACAGAGGAACAATGTAACAGTGCAATAGAGAAACAGAGATACAGTAGATTTGATAAACAGAGGAACAGTGAGTCAATTGGGATAGAGGAACCGTGGAACAGTGGATCAGAGGCACATTGGTAAATAGGAAGAGTGGATCTATGGAATGGTAGAATTGTGCGACAGAGGAACAATGTAACAGTGCAATAGAGAAACAGAGATACATTGGAACTGATAAACAGAGGAACAGTGAGGAAACATTGAGACAGAGAAACCGTGGAACAGTGGATCGGGACTCACACACAGGACAAACGGAGAGACAGGCCCTGGCACACATCTGGCCATTGTCGAGCTCCATCTCCAATAAGCCGACAACGCTCTATACGACTTGTCAGATTAGTTTTTGCCAAGGTGAAAGCTGCATTCCTTCATTATAATGTCATTATCAACACATGCGGGTATTCAAGGTAAAAACTTTATTACCGGCACCAACTAGGGAAATCCCGACGAAACTGGAAGAGTTGAACATCCACAGTGGTTATTCTAATGATTTCTGTCAGCTAGAAAGTTGAATTGATTTCCACTCGTACTATGAAGTAGAATACGCTAGATTACTTTTGTAATGTTTAAAATGGCTTGTTTGAAAAGATGAGAAGAAGAGTATATAGGGATAAGCTATAAGGAGTCTAAGCTATGGAAAGTGTTAGCAGTTTGTTGGACGCAAAAGTGTGACGGAAGTGACGTCATATGGTTATGAGAACAGCTGTTAAGAGGAACTGAAAAAATCCTTTCAGATATAACTATTAATCTAACCTATTTTCTAAAGGGAAGAAAAAAGACAACATTTTATTTTAGTTTCTTGTTACCATATGCACTCATCAACTATAAGGTCTGGTTATTATTAAAAATATATATTTAAAAAAAACAAGAAAACGTAGACTACACGAAATTGTATCACAGCAGCCCTGATTGTTTATCAAATACTATTTTTTGTCTAACCTGGTTTCTTGTCTATCGAAATATATCGAAATAAAAGTTTATCTCGCACAAATAAAAATACAAATTAATGAACTTTTTTAACTGATAAACGTGAAAACCGTGTAATCTATAAATATATCTCTCTCATTATCATCGTCACGAGAAATCCTCACTTTTGGTCCTGCAAACGCAATTTCAATAAAGTTGCGCCTCTGTGAAGTGTCAGATCAGTATAAATTGATTCAAGGTTATAAATTAATTTACTATTCATCGACGAGTTTATTTACGAGGGTTCCCGGGCAATCCGCGCAATTTATGGGGATCATACTGCTCTAATTAAACTGGCCGCTGTAAATTGAAAAGCTGGGCGTCTGCCTGGAGATGCGCCTCTTGGAGCCCAGGGCGTAACGAGTATCTAGGAGCAGTTAGAAAGTTCGGTCCCAGGAGTTGATTTGATTAAAACAGTTAAAGAATAACTTAACCCAGGAATAGTCCATCTTCCAATATGTAATGTTGTGAAACTAAAAGAAAATGTTTACAAAAATAAAACTTATGGATTTATTTATTTTACGGTACAGCCATTTTTAACATTCTTGCTACAGTGTGAGACACAGAGCTAGAGAAATAACAATAAAATACACCTTGATTATATAATGGGATGACATAACAATAAGTGAAAATGTGCACAAATAAATCAACGTAATAAAATAAAATTCATGTGTATAAGAACAACTGAAGAGTCTCTGTTCGTAAAGATAAGGTGAAATTGCACATGCTTTTTGATGGTACTTCCTAAAACGGCATCAATAGATGTAAGGTATTTTTGTGTCAAAGCACCAAGGATAACTCGAACCACACCTCAAAAAATTAACCTTTAGGTTAAATACAGGTGTATTTTTGTGAACACCTGGAAACGGCTTTTTAGCGGCTTCGTCGACATACAGATATTGATATTGACATGGATATGTCTTAGCTCTGGAGGGTGTTGGTGGTTTTTAAGATAGGAAATATATAACAGGTTTCCTGCCAGAAAACCTATTCTATTGTATTGAATTGTATGTGAATTCTATTGTATTGAATTTTTAATGTAAAAGAATAAGAACAGCTGTGTAGATTAAGTGAAAACATTATCTTTAGAAATATCCATGATCTAACCTATTTCCCACAGGGAATGAAATACAAAAATTTTTATATCGTTAATAATATTTTCATGTTATCAATGACCAACCTATCTTAAGAGCCTGCATCAGTGGTAGCCATCTTGGATTTTAGTCCCGTAAGAGCAATGTTAAATTCTGGCGCCATCTCCTTGACCTACAGTCATAAATTAATGGAAGAGATGTCAAATTAAAGGTATTACAGTCCTCCAGTGCACCACCTTATAGAACTTCTTATTTTCGCTCTCAATTAAAAAATAATAACGAATTATTTTGTAAAATATTCCTGAATTTTTGTTTTTATATCAAGTTAAATTTTTGAACATATTGAAAAGGTCATGCCCTTGAGCCACATCTCATCGATGTACTTCCAAAGTTTTACATTGATACTTCGATAATTAACGCCACTACAGACGCAAAAGTGAATGTATGTTCCGCCAGAATTTAACATTGCTCTTACGGGACTAAAAGCCAAGATGGCTACCACTGATGCAGACTCTTACAGAACGCTGTTTATTGGCGACTTACACACGTTTCATTACATTACAATACACGCGATATTGTCCTTGATTGTGTCAATTATTGGATACTAGTCCTCTAAGTAAACTTTAGAATATTGTTGTGTACGCCTTTATTTTACCATACAAACGTAAATAGATAATTCAAAGGTAATGACATTTCTTACAATAGAAAAACATTGTTCAAGGCTGAGTCTGAACGTTACAGTAAGCCATGAAATCATAGCTATCTCCTGTTACACTGTAACGGCCCGTAGGTGTGAACATTAAACTATAAACTTTGATGCAAATGTCCACAACAGTTTACACGTCCGAGCAGTCCAGTCTCCCACACGATGCTGTTGCGCGTGTACCTCCGTGTATGATACATGATCTCCTAGAACTAGAGATACATGAGACTGTTGCCTGGTAGGTGCGTCGGTCGAGAGGCGAGTACATTGGGTGAGGGAGGAGGCAAAGATAGAGTTGGCGAGTGGGCAATAATTATAATTTGAGCCTCAATTATTAGAAAAAAACTATAATTCGTAGATTTTAACTGTTCCCTGGAGAAAAACTATTGGAAAAAATATATTCTTATAACTCGAAGTATTTTGACGCATAATTTAAACTCGAAATTGTTTGCACTTGAGCCTCTAGAGCTTGCATTATGTTCCTATAATTTGACACCCTGCCTGTGAAATTCTAAGTTAACCTTTACAATTAGCTTAGATTGCTATTCGAAATGACGACCTACCAAGTATGAATAAGAAATGAGTATGGGACGATTGTGGCACGATTTTATAGTCTTTTTACTGACTAGGGCTAACATGTTGCTTAGACAGAACTGTTAATTAATAACCCAACAGTCAATGGCGTATCTATGGGATCTACAGTTTACTGCTACAGCTTACTTCGTGGACCCTTACGGGTCCACGAACAACACTTTAAGAAACTCTGATGATATCAGAATGCACAATTCCAGGGTAAGTACACTTTTATATCATCTAACAAACCCTGTTTGTAGCGCAATGCCAATACAAAAATGCGTTTCTGCGAACGATTGTTTGAAACCATGATTTGTTTTTTATCGCGGCTGGGATTGGCTTATAAATCTCCTGGAATTATGTTTCTATGGTAATAGCTTAATTTTTATTAAAACAACTGTTAAAATGTTTTATACAATATATGAAAAAAGCTTTTAGGAAACTTAAAAGTCAAAGGCATCGTAAGCTTTGAAAGCTTCCTAAAAGTTAAAATGTATGAAAATTAATTCAACAACATAATCAATTGAATGAAAAACTTAACTTAAAGAGACGTATCTTAAAGATTATGAACTTAAATTCATAACGAAAAAAAGGTCATACAAATCTTGCCCAATTCCGTTACAGCAAATACTAAACTACGTCTATAGTGTTAACAAAATACTACAAAGGAATTTAAAATCAAGTAGAACAATAGAAGAATATGGCTCAACATTGAATCAAGGTAAGAGTAACAGAAATCGAACTACTGAATTATTGTAAAATTTTATTTTCTTCTCACCTAAGCTTTATTATTGAGGTTTGTTTTCAAATTTTGTATAACAGTCAGACTGATCTTTCATTGTAGTCTCATATTTTATTAATAATTTCCTTATAATTAGCCAACAGAGGTATTTAAAAAATGTACATTGATATGTTGAACAATGGATCTCGCATGTGCACCATACCTGTATTATATGCAACGACAATTCCTAGTTTAAATGGCTACCGAGCGTGTTCCTAGAGCTGTTGAATTCCTACTGCAGAGTTCCATACGGTCATAAACATTATTTATACGCTAGTTAGAAGTTCGCATCCTTCCATTTAATAGTTAAATGAAATATTTGCATTAATTATTCCATTAAAGTATCCAATTTATGCCTTCATTATGCCTCGACTATCAAGCGGAACATCACAAATGTTTCTTGATGCTTTACTTTCCGCATATATTAATTCTGGGTAATGTAGTCAGTGAACTTAAGTAAGTGATTATTTTGAACGAGTTTTTCTTAACGGTCCTCTATGAGAGAACATTTTCCGATGGATAGTCGCACGATATTTTATTTTCCTACAACCGCGCGATAATAGGAACATTTCGAACTTTTGGCAGAACGTATAAGCAGTACATATCCGCACTAGGGTGGATATGATGTCATGTCCACTCTAGGGCGGGTAAGTAACCAGCCAACCACATGCCAGGAACGCTTCAAATCTATATGAAACTAACAAATACCCTGTCGCAGCAGATCTGCGTACTCAGAGAATTTATATGAGTTAGTTATTTGCCTATTCTCTAAGATTAACATGGGAAAGAGTACCTATGCAGGTTTGCCGCTATATCGTTAGCAATCGTGCTAAATTGGTTAGACATATTTCACTGTAAACATAAGCAAAGTATAACCATGAATACAATTTTGCGTTATCAGACAGCCAAAAAACACTGTCGAGGGATCACATTTAATTTGTTACGTTGATTAATAAAAAGGTTTATATTTACTTCCCTGTGCGAAATAGGTTAATCTGGTACTGTAGCTAAGGTAGTTTCTATGGAAACGGGATCCAATCACTTCCGCTACACTTTTTGCGTTCCGCAAATCTGCCAACACCCCCAGACATATCCATGTCAAAAATAATTTTGCTGAATGTTATCACTAAATATGTAATAACTCTTAAACTACTTATCAAAATTGGTTGAACAATGCGTTTTTTAGACCGTATTTAAAATGTTAAAACAAAATCTCAATTTTTTTGGAACCTAATTCTCCTTTAGCCTTCTTTAGTCGCTTGGTATAACTCAGTGCATATGGGAGTGACGCGAGCAGACGACACTGACCTGCCAAGACTACGGCAATTACCCAGCCGTTATTTTATCAATGAAATCAGCTGGATTGCTTATCAGTTAATTGCTCGAGGAACAGGTAAATGTAGCAATGACGGAATAAATAACCGACCACTGGCGCGATGGCGCGAGATAGCTCTCGGAAATGAATCAAACAAAATCCGCTGCTATCTCCGATTTTCCATTTGATTTGCAACTGGAGTTCCGTATATTCTTCTTCATTAATCAAGATCCGGCTGATTCCGAGCTATCGGGAGGTAAATGATTGTTTTGATTGCGTAGAAAGTCGCGCCAAAAACTGTTCAATCGATTTGTAGGGAACGATTGGGATTCGCAAATTAAAGATCAGTAGCCGGAATGAAAATTATAAAGCGATGTTCTGATTTTATCTAGAGTGATAATATGTGGTCATAATTGGAACGCCTTTCAAAAATAATTATTTATCAATAAAGTGTTGTATTAATTGGTATGATTTAGGGATTGGGAGACGCCAAAGCAATGATAGCTAGCGGTTTTCCTAAATAGAGTTCACACCCTTTTTCCTTAAGGTCTACCTGTGTCCCGTGTACAACAAACAGTAACAAAATATTCGTAGGAAATAAAATATTAATAAATAAATGGTCTAAACTAATTAACCTTTCATGCTTGCGATAAATGCAAAATGACACATCTGGACGCAAAAGGTTCTCTTTAACAAGACTTTGAACTGCTGAATGGTAGCTCTCCACTACTATAGGGTAGTTAACAAAATAACGATTTAAGGGCACCCCCTTTCCTCATCTGGTTAACTCAGACATGAAGTTTTGTTTGTAGGGTCTAATATTTAAGTTAAGATTAGTCATACTAGTTTTGGGTGGTCGAACCTTCCTTTAGACTAGACTTACTATGATTGCCGTTCCCATATTGTATCCAATTACTATTCAGTTATTTTCCAGAGTATAATGTGTGGCCATGTGTAAAGATATTCATCGAAATTAATCAAAATCCCACGAGAATTTCACAATTATTACTTTGTTTTCCAAACAGTGTAGAACCTGAGGAGTGTACCCCAGCTAGCCGCTAGACTGGTGCGGTCGACAGTGAAGATCGCTCCTTTCGATTGCCGATTGGATTCCAGCAATAATGAACTACGGGAGTCGTTCTCATTTCAAGATATCGAAAACAATCCGAGGCGTGAAATCCCGCGGATAGGTTTGCATACATTAGCGGTGGCGGGGGGGGCTGGTGGTCGGGGGGGCTGGGGGCTGCCCTCCATCAATCGGCGCGGGGAGGTCCGGCGTAAATTGCCGCCGCGATCAAATTGTAGATACATTTTCCACATTTTACCCCGCCTAATTACCAGTTTCCTACTTTACGAGCCGCATTGTGGCCGGATTTCTCCAAAAATGATAAATCGTTTCCACCGAGATCGTATTCGGAGATAGAAATTCGTTAGCATATTTCGTTCTTTTTCGGATAGGAAAAAAGAAGGATTGTAAAAGGATCGTGGCAGCCAGTCATTGCCCACCCTGTTATTTTGTTTCCGATTAGAGCTCACAAAAAGCCTCGCCTCGCCCGGTTTCGTATTGTTGTCATAAATCGCTGAATCATATATTTCTATATACTTCGATAAGTTTCCTCGCGGCCCCAGATTATACACTTGTCATACTCTCCGGCGCTCCTCGTTATTCTCCCGCTCATTTCAATACTATCCCCGTCTTGTTTTCTTTTCCCGCCAATAATGAAGTAGCCTCTCTCCTCTCGCCCACTGCAACTCTAATACTCCCGTAATTAATGATGGATTATTCTCAAAGGCGTGTGGTACCGGATCGCCAGCTCGGCTCCTTTGTATCCCCACTGTCCAGATGACTCTGTTTATTTTCTTTTTGGAAAGACTCGGAGAGGTCGAACACCCGGATCTGAATGGTCATTTGTTCTCGGGTATTACAACTTGAGTGATTTCGGCTGTATTTCACGGCTAAAACCTCAGAGGTATTATTATGATAAAAGTGGTATTTACAGACGTCCTCTAACTTACGGGTTTTAAATTAATAAAACCCTACTTTCTTTGGTATACATCACCTTATTATACAAATTGAGTACATTAAAAAGATTTACTTTACTTAAAGTATCCCATTCTTCTGTCCTAAATGCTTTAGATTACAGTATCAGTTAAGAGATAAACGTTAATCACATAAAACATTACAGTACTCTACGTCTTTACACACAACATTTATTATGGTTAGGATTAACGTGGCTATGAAATAATGGTTCTCTAATATATACTATTGTACACCAACCTTGTGACAATTATACTCATTTAAACAACTAGTACTTTTCATCTTTATTTGTAAACCTTGGTAGACCAAAAGCATTTGGTAATTTCAAAACCGTGGCACCATTCAGTTTTTAAAAATTGACTGGAGGGTTAGCCTGGATTGTCTAAAATATCCCGGAACATTTGGTTATGGTGTTGCCAAGTTTGAGGGGTTTCCCTAGTAACTTAAATTTAACAATAAAGCAACATGCTCTCTTCCATAACTAAAATCCGAACTTGGTCGATAACTTAATCGTTTCGACGTGTTGAGTCTCCGAGAACAAGGTTCACTGTTCCATCGAAGTGCAGCCATGTAACACATATAGGAATATCTGTTACATCTATAGCATCTCCTCCAAAGGCTTGCTCAAATTTAGGAATCGTTTGAGGTCGGGTATCTCAAAGTTTTTGGTAATATTTAATGCAGTCGCGCTGATCCACCCAATCCGTCATTTTGCTCAGCACAAAAATACGACGAACTACAAACACCAAGTTCACGTTTGGCGACCGGCAACGAACGAGTGAAGGTCACGTGTCCGGTTGCCTCAATCTACGCACCATGGTAAAGCTCATGGTTGTTGGATTACTAGATGATAGATAAGGTCCAATAGCTTATGGTCAGACTAAAAATACATGGTGTCCCAAAAAAACTGGTCAATTTTGTTTGCTTATAAAACGTTTACTAACCAGTAGCAGTAAGCCCGTCCTTTGTACGGGTTGTAGAATTCAGTTTAAAAGAAGAAAGATCATCATACCAAAATGTAAACCTGAAATCCTAAACAAATCAATACAAAGAAAATAAATCAATACCCAGCTTTATTATTTAGCATTACTGTACTTTACAATTCAATGGATTAGAAGATTTATACCACTATTATTATTAGTTATACGTTAAAATAACTTTTTAATCTAGTATGATTTAGAAATGGGTTTAAATGAATGACCAATATAAACTAACTAATATTGATTCAACAGCTGTTTTTTTTCTTTCTATTAAATCTTTAAACTACAAAGACAGCTGATTATTACCAGTAGGTTATTAATTGAAAACTGAATCAAAATGCGAGTAATATCGCGTAAAAGTGGGTTTTTAAATGCTCGTTATTTACTTTTCAAGAGGCGGCGGGCGATTTCAAGCATTTACAAACCTTCTCTGGAATGTAGAGAATACATGAAATAAGTTTCATTGTAATCAGCTCTCCCGTTTTTTCGGAGAAGACGGCGTAAAATGCCTCCTAGAGCGTCACAGACAAACAGACAAAGACCGGTTTCGGCTTCTCTAACGCACGAAAATTAAAAATAACTAAAAAAACGATTAATTTTGAGCAATGTACAGACAAAACCCTAATTTTATTTATATAGATGAGAAAATAAATTAGTTACCCTTAAATTGACACAACAAATACTTTTAAGTTTTGTTTAGTATCATGTTGTTAAATGATTTTCTACTTGATTTCCATTGTTGGCAAAAAGATCGTCAATACGGATGTCCAATTCAGCCCACATCCTATGGCGCATTTCGTCAGTTATGTTAGCAAAGGCTGCATTCTTTGTTTTAAATCTTGGACATTTGATACTTCTGTCTTGCGGACTTGATCCTTGGCGTAGTCCCAGACAAAACATATCACAAGTGTAATGTCAGGGGACCGTGGGGGCCAGCGTATTGGGCTGCGCCCAATTCATCGAAAGGGAAGGTGTTACCAAGTGAATCAAGTATTTTAAGCTTTCAGTCACCAAGAACTTGGCATACTAGGCTTGAATGCTGATCCTTGATAGATGACGTCGACCATAGCGTATTTTAAAAGTTCTTTGCAGTGCAATATCAGCCTTACTTTGAACGTACTTCTCAGCGCTTTATCTCGTGCGATCATAGCGCCTGATTAATGGCAATTTTGACTTCAGTCAACAACAATGAATCAGCTGATAGTTACAAATGTTATTGAATAAGATTTTATAAGCTCAGCTATCATATGAGCATATTCAAATTGCGCTAGGTATACCAGGTAAGAATTTAAAATTGTTCAGTTTTTTTTGCAACATGTATATTAGCTACGATCTTGTGACGTTTGATGATTTGGTGTCTCCATCATTCCGTCAGATATTGATGCCCGCCACTCCGTTATCAATCTCGCGTAGGTTTTACAACAAAACCCAACAAATGGCCGATCCTACCGACTACCGACTACCGACTAACGACCTCGGTACCGACCTGTAACGACGCGGTCCCTCCACATTCCACGGGATGGTCCATCAATCACACGAGATAAGGTGTCTTAAACATCTCAAATTAATAACAAATGTTGGTAAGTGGTGGTTTTTGAACGGGCCAGCGGGGCGGCCGCCATGTTGGACGAGAGCTATCAATAATCGTCACCCGATCCCGGCGATACCGCGTCTGGAATCCGACTCTTTAATCAAAAGATTTGACTTCTACTGTGATGAGTTGCGCTCGAAGCCCAAACTAGAATAGGGTGCCCGTGTAGCTTCAACGAGTCAAAGTGGAACATCTCTTAGTCTTGACATGTTCATGACTTGGTAAATTCACTTTTTTAATGTACGAGAATAATTTATTACATAAGAAGCGGTGCGAATATTTTTAGGTATGTTTATGATTGATTGGTTTTGTGACGGCTGGCAGGGTGGTCCAGTTGTTAAAGTACCATGCTTTATAATCGTATTGTTGCCTGTTCAATTCTGACCAAAATATTGATACAATTATGTGATGGTTCAATAATAGACCCAAATGCTTTGTTCGTTGAAATTAATTAACTATCCCGGAAAATGAGTCAGCTGATTATTGTCAGTATTTCTCGTGCGATCATAGCGCCTGATTAATGGCAATTTTGACTTCAGTCAACAACAATGAATCAGCTGATAGTTACAAATGTTATTGAATAAGATTTTATAAGCTCAGCTATCATATGAGCATATTCAAATTGCGCTAGGTATACCAGGTAAGAATTTAAAATTGTTCAGTTTTTTTTTGCAACATGTATATTAGCTACGATCTTGTGACGTTTGATGATTTGGTGTCTCCATCATTCCGTCAGATATTGATGCCCGCCACTCCGTTATCAATCTCGCGTAGGTTTTACAACAAAACCCAACAAATGGCCGATCCTACCGACTACCGACTACCGACTAACGACCTCGGTACCGACCTGTAACGACGCGGTCCCTCCACATTCCACGGGATGGTCCATCAATCACACGAGATAAGGTGTCTTAAACATCTCAAATTAATAACAAATGTTGGTAAGTGGTGGTTTTTGAACGGGCCAGCGGGGCGGCCGCCATGTTGGACGAGAGCTATCAATAATCGTCACCCGATGCCGGCGATACCGCGTCTGGAATCCGACTCTTTAATCAAAAGATTTGACTTCTACTGTGATGAGTTGCGCTCGAAGCCCAAACTAGAATAGGGTGCCCGTGTAGCTTCAACGAGTCAAAGTGGAACATCTCTTAGTCTTGACATGTTCATGACTTGGTAAATTCACTTTATTAATGTACGAGAATAATTTATTACATAAGAAGCGGTGCGAATATTTTTAGGTATGTTTATGATTGATTGGTTTTGTGACGGCTGGCAGGGTGGTCCAGTTGTTAAAGTACCATGCTTTATAATCGTATTGTTGCCTGTTCAATTCTGACCAAAATATTGATACAATTATGTGATGGTTCAATAATAGACCCAAATGCTTTGTTCGTTGAAATTAATTAACCATCCCGGAAAATGAGTCAGCTGATTATTGTCAGTATTGAAGCAACATATCTTCAAATCCATTACAATCATAAAAAATACTGTTCACCTATTCCACCTTAAATACCGACAAAGTTATATGGTATAGAATAGGGCCTGGTACAGAGGGTGCCTCACGAAAACTAAGAAAATTACGAACACTGATTTAATTGAAACAATATACAACATATAACCATTAATCATGTTAATTTATATCTATCAAGATACCGACCTAACCTTATGGGTAGTGTTAGGCTAAAGATGTGACGAGTGGAATGGTTTTTTATGTCACATATCTTACTGAGAAAGGCCAGATTAACGTATGATTTTTTTCAAGATCATTCCAGTATCAAAGTATCACAAAATTGTAGACAACACACAAAACATAATCATAACAACTCAGATTATGGGGTGATCACACACACTATCAGCTTAGGAATTTCAGACCAATGGTGTGTAGATAAGTTTGATAGGACTATATTGATAGCACTGAAGTTGGTCCGTAAAGACCATCCTCATAATTAGACTATTCGTTGTTCAGATTCAGTGGTTCTGTTTCCACTTTAAACTTATATGCTATTGAATGTTGGGCTATTAAAGGTCTAAGGAACATGCTAGCCTAGTTAGTAACAATACTAAAAGATCGCACCATAATCATCTTACACTAATTGCTCATTCATCCAGTGCAGAATGGTAGTAATAGGCAATAAGGATTAATCCCCAAAGACAAAAGGCGACTGGACACTGTATGTAGGATGAACGTGTTAGCTGAAATGTTTTAGCAAATACTTTACTCGGGATAGGTTTTGTTAACGAAAAATAAAATCCCGAGCACACGCAAGACAGTATCGCTTGTGACTACCCCACAAACCATCCTCGCCAACTATTATGTAGCACGTGCCGGGATGGGCGACTGGGCGACTGGGTGGCTCTGGGCGGCTCGTGCGACGTTTACACTCCGGTGGGCGGCCGGTGATGGAGAGACGGGATTTGCATCGCGCCACCTGAGCTGCACATGACGCTGCTGACACGGTGTGGTGCTGCAGTCAACGTCAACTAATGGCAATAATCATGCATTTAGGTATTTACGTAGGTGCAGCAAAGATTACCCCTTGACTGGGATGGTGGCGACGTCCTGTAATCCAGCTACTTGGAGGTCACGAATTTTGGATAGTTGTGAAAGATGGTCGGTGGGTGTAGTGTTCTCTTGAGTGAATTAACGTCTGCACTATTGAATACTACGTTAATCCGTAAAGACCATACTCGTGATTAGACCAATTCGTAATTCAGAGAACGTGATTTGGATTTCACGTTAAACTGCAGGTTCCTTAGTTGCCATCGACTGTTGAGCTATTAATTAACAGTCCTGTCTAAGGAACATGTCATCCTTAATCAGTAACAAGACTACAAGATCGCACCACAATCATCTTACACTCAATTTTCATTCATACTTGACTTAAACCTTGTGGAACACACCCTGGAAAACAACCCTTGTGGTATGGTTGCCATTTCAATAATCTAATCAAATCTGAATTCATGTTTCCTACTTTTGGATATCGATTTTAAGTAATTAATAGGAATGTTTTTACCTTTTTCAATATCCTCTTTAGTGGCGTGTGGACTACCGGTTTCGTGGCGACAGTCACATCATCTGGTCTAGATACATCCAGATACATACACATAATGGATTCAGTCAGTTCTAACGATTTTTATGAAAATTATATGGTTTATAATCCTTAAAAAAGGTATTTTTTTAATTTTCATACGAAAACAATAAAGGTAAAGTTTAATTTTACTTCCAACATTAAAGCCAGCTGAAAAATAACCAAAGTAGTATTTTAATAATTAGTCTACAACTAACGGTTCCAGAGAAAAGATTTAATGCCCGTGGTAAACTCAGTTCATTGAGAGCGCCCAAGAATGTTATTCTTATGGAGACTATTAAAAAATTGATTTCTTTGTTATTTCCCAACCTTTTTCCATGAAACATGTGTGCATTGTAAGGTCACATCACCCAAAAAAATCACTCAAAAAAGCTCGGTATTAAGGGGGTGGAAGGATAGTTCCGTCATGGATTTCTGACAATTAATTTAAATTTGTTTCTCTTGTTGTTATTTTCAGAAATTGGATGCTTATGTTTACAGTAGCATATCACTGATTCGATAGCTCTGTTCTCGATATTGTGTTACAATACTGTAGTATCTCTGTTACGATATTCAAGTTCGATATTGCTATCGAATATTGAAAGATTTTTTCGATGTACTGATTACTTGAAATCGTAAGTTAAACAAACCAAAAACCTCGATAGTCTTATCCTTTATTTTAGTGTAACTCATTTTGGAATCAATCCAAAAAGGCCGTGAACATTAAGGCTTCATGGTACAACGGTGAGCCTGGCTGTGACGATGTCCAGTGTGACCGGCGCCTGACAGATCACCGCGCTCGTCGGGTAATTGCCCTGTTAGGCGGCGACTCTCGCCGGTGGCCAGCATTCATCACGCTGTATTTGTTTTGGTAGAAATATAGCGTTTTTGACGGAACGCCTTGTTAGTCCGATTGGCGGATAAATCACGGACGAGGGCAAATTGGCTTCTGGCGATCAGCTGATCGGATGATCAGCTGACCGGACTACCTGCGACTACTGACACCCACTGCTGCCAACCGGAACGGTCCAGCAATTAATCTTAGTGCGTAGAGCATACGTGTGGAAATATTCAAACTGGTAGGATGTTGATGAAAAATCATAAACAAACGAAATACCTTGAGGAGTAAGAGTAATGTTTCAAACATTTTCTACTAAATTATTTTGATACTCTCTGTTTAAAGTAAGTTTTAACTTCGAAAGGCTAAAAAAAAGTTTAATTTAATTTTTATTTATTTAGGCTAGACCACTTCAAGATTAGTTAACATTGTTATCTAGCTAATATAAAATAAATGGAATCAGTGGACTGACACGTACTTTCTCCCTTAAGTCAATTTAAACAACAATCTTTTATGTTTTAAGCATAATCAACCTATTTCTGAAAATAACAACAAGAGAAACAAAATTAAATTAATTGTTAAAACTTCATGGTGGGAACCAACCCCCCCGTAATATCAAGCTTTTTCTAGTGATTTTGTTGGGTGATATGCATTCCAAGTTTTGTAGGAAAACGGTTGGGTAATAAGGAAGAAATTAATTCTTTAATATTCCTCATAAGAATAACTTGGGCGCTTTCAGACAATGTACGTGTGAGTTTACCATGGACATTAAATTAAACTTTTCTATGGAACCGTTAGTCTTAGACTAATGATTCAATAGATTAATCTGTTAATGGTGGTAGTCAAATTATACTTTACCTTAAAATTCAAATCCAATAATTCTGACAATAACTAATTTTTCTCCTTATATTATCGGATAGGAGGAGAAAGTAAAAATAGTTATTCAATTATTAAGTAGCTTTATTATATTTTTTAAAACTGAAATGGTAAACTACCTAGGTAGGTAATTTAAGCCAAGTATGAATAAGAAATGAGTGTAGGATGATTGTAGTGCAATCTTGTAGTCTTGTTACTGACTAAGGCTGACATGTTCTTTAAACAGAACTGTTCATTAATAGCCCAACAATTAATGACATGTTAAGGACCTACAGTTTAATGTGGAGTCCGAACCACTGACCCTCTATACTAACTGGTCTGTTTAAGGATTAACGCAGGATCCAATAGTGCGGACGTTAATCCACACAAGAGAACATCCACCGACTATCGCTCACAACTATCCACAATTCGTGACCTCCCAGTAGCTGGATTACAGGATACGCCACGGTCCCAGTCTGGCAGCTTCTTTTATCTCTACTTTACTAGTCCATAAAGACTACATAACTGTGCGTGGGGAGTATTAAGCGAAGGTAGGGGTGGGCTACACAGTAAACTAGGTATACAATAGTAGTATCTGATTGCAAACAAACCAAACGAGTCCCCCTCTCACCTAAAATAGATTTTCAAATAATTTTCTATAATATTGTAATATATAATATACATAATAAACAAACTAACTAACTAAAATAACAAATACATTAAGGGAAACATCAATGTATATAAAAACTATCGGGAGGGTCTAGTATCAAACAGCTGGCAAGAGCAGTAAACAATCAGCTGATCGTTCAGTGCTGCCAATCGCCGCAGAACCAATCATCAAGTCGTGATCGACGCCGATATTGTACGTTACAACACAACGCCTGCGCAGTAGCCTTTACCGCGAGCCGCGCCGGTGTTTCATGATCCATACGGTAATACTTCACTCACTGTGTGTTCCACATATCTTTGGCATATCTTGAAGAACTTACGTTCCGTAAAAAATATTTTGAAGCTACTTTATTAATAATAGTGTTTAAGTGTTAAATGACCGTTTGGGTTAGTTTAGTTTTGATTAACTCATCTTGTTTGGTTGTTCTTAATCTTGAAACATTTTAGGAAGTCTCCAAAATTAAATCTTAAAATATAACATTTCCGTTGTTTGGCACTAATCTGTTTTCAAAAGTAAATAAGCTTTTCATGTTGATTATTTATAAACAATAATTGTTATTGAAGCGCATAGCATTTCTTGTTCTTGAACTGATTTGACATTTTATTATAAACAAAAAATATTATTTAAAAACATTAAACTGATATAACCATAACCCTAAAATTCTTTTGACTCTAAGATATAATATTACAGCTATCTTACTAGCGAAGGTGATTTCAATACTGAATTTTTGTAAATTAATTGGGTAAAGTTAAATTATTTAAATAAACCTGTTTTAAACTCCATCACTTCAAGCGTTGGTAAGCGAATCTTCATAACCTTTTAAGTTAGTTTTGTTTTCAAAATTTTCCTCATTGGCACTTAATTTTTCACTCCACGTGACCGCTCTATATTACGTTTTGTTTGATAGTTTCCCGTAGATATTAGACCTGCCCTAGCACAACCACAGACAACAATGCAACATAATGAACGTAAATGATCAACACAGCTAGTAACACAAAAGCCTGTTCACTGGAAACCGATATTATTGCGTCTAAACACAAACGATCGATTCTGCGTACGGTTAATAGCAAATAAGATAATATCGTTTGATTATAGCGTCGCTAATCAGGTTATAAAGGTTGCAAGCTAGACACGTTAAGCAACTATTACACCACGTCGATCAGCTGTTGCTATAGTTGCGGTGGTGGCCGCACTGTATCCATCAGCTGTTGCAGTGTGGTAGTGGCCGTACTGTATCGGTTAGGTTAGGTTTTCAATTATAACAGATCCGTGATATCGAACCGCCCGCGGCCGCTTACGGCATTGTCCGATACTGATGAAATTATGTGATAGTATTTATATAGTTATTTAATAACGTACCGGGTTTCTCCATAATGGATGTAATTTAAATAAAGTTATTCCGATGGAGATCCGAGCTAACTGTTATTGAATCCCACAAGGAGGTCCCGTGCGGGATAAACAATACACTTGTGCCCATGGCTCGAGATGCCCGATAGAATTGTTCATCTAAACGAGAATTTTCTATTACTCCTTTATGGACTGTTCAACGGTTCATTTGGGATTTATTACTCATTTGTTTACAATTTATGGCAACGGTGTAATCTAATATGGCTTCAGTCATAACCTAATTAATCCACAAAGGAAATTATTCAGAAACTCTGATTAATGAGTACATTTAGGAATCTGTATCGATAACTTAAATTAAAACACGGAGTAAAACTATATTATAGAATTTTGGATTGATAAAATCGATGACACATCTATCAACCATGAATATTCATATCATATTTTATAATATTATTTAACATACATTGCCTGGCAAAAACTCTCCATGGAGTAGAAACCGCTGTGTCTATATTCGGACCACCACGGCAGGAAAAAGGGCATTTATACCTTTTTCTTATTTGCTGAAAGTGATTATTTAGTGGATTACTTAATAAATTAAACATTTTAATTCTTATAAAAAAATATGTGCTCATTTTTTAAGATCATCATCATATTTAAGAGGGTTTGATGTGGGAATACTTTTGTTCATATGGCAATAACAAGGGAAAAGACATTGAACAATATCTGTAAATTACTACGAAAGGATAATAACAATTACCCATGATAATTGCAAGGTCAATTAGTTCTATTGGCAAGTAATTTCTAATAATTGCAATTGACCAGTGAAGTAGAACTATGAAACTTAACGAATATTCAAAGAACAAAGTGACACGATGATTTGATACGATCGAATTACATAGTGGATATTCCTCTTCTAGATGCTCTTCCTTATGTAACGTTCTAGTGTTTTTTTGAATTGACCCACATTTTAAAATGAATATTAGTCTTTAGTTAACTGTAATACAAAACGTAGTACAAAAATACGGTTACAATGTAAAGTAAGAGCACTACAATGTAAGAATGGTTGAACAGGCGCCAGTAACATCAGTGTCCCATCACACAATGACACCTCCAACTTGGCAAAGTGGCAACGACGTCACGAGGAAAGGCCACGACTATCGCACCACACAATGTAGAGGTGAAGACAACGAGACATCACGAGATACATCCACGCCAGGCGTGTGAACAGAAGAAATAGTGGTGGTCCTAAAAGTGTTCCCTGCGGTACTCCGAGAATATGTTCTGTACCGTATATAATTGCATTATTTTTGATTTTGCATGGTTATAAATGTAATCCAAGTAGTTGTGTTAAATTGAGGTAAAATATTTGTAATCATATTTATTGACACCGTCCCAACTTGGTGTTAATTTTAAAGTAAATATGAATTAAGAACAAGTTTAGTAAGTTTATTGATTGAAAAACTATAGATTTTGCTATTGAAAAAATTAGATGTTTTATTGGTTGTATTAATGTGTAGCGAAATGAACAAAGGCTGATGGGTCCAATAACAAACCACTACCGTATAAACTTATATCAGAATCTCTGGTGTTAAATAACGTCCGCACTATTGAGCCAACAAAAGATTGAGCGATTTTGCTCGGATCGAATTGGCAACCATTAAATTATAAACCAGCCAAACCAAGCCACCGAAAGAGGTGCCAATCAATAGTTGTTTCTAAATTTACTTAATTCTTCTCTAAATTGAGTTATAGTTGAGTATTAGGTAGAATAAAATGCAATTTTGTATACACTTTAATCTTTTATACTTTTAACTGAAATTGTGTATATGAAATTTAAATTATAAGTGCAGTGGTCTATACAATATCAAGGTAGGTATTTAAGGCAACTATGAATGATAAACGAGGGAAATGTGATTGTGGCGCCATTTTGTAGTCTTGTTACTGACTAAGATCCTTAGACAAGACTGTAAAGTAAGGTATCTACAGTTTAACGTGGGATCTGAATCACAATTTTGCCTCTGAATTACAGATTAGTATAATTATGGAGATGGTCTTTGCGGATGAACTTAGTATTCTATAGTGCGGACGTTAATCCACACAAGGGGACACTACACCCAGCGACCATAGGTCATTATTATCCACAATTCGTAACCTCCAAGTAGTTGTATTACAGGACGACGCCACCGTCTCAGTCATAGTATACTACGAGGATCGTATTATGCATATATTAGGACACCAACCCACTCTAGTGAATATTTTAAGGTACATATGAACGAGGATGAAGTCATATTATGCATTTTACAACAATATACTGTCAATTGGTACAAAACACAGACAATTATTGGTAATTTTCAATTTTGCACTGATCGTGTGACGACCGTTGTCACAGACAAAACAATAAGAGTCATACCCGGATATTTATCCTATAATCCATATAGGTAACAGTCTACGCAAATATGAATTTAAAGTAATATGGAAAACCAAAATGCTACATTGTCCTGTGGTCAACTCCCCACGTGTACCTGAACAACCTGGCAACACTGGGCACTAAAATCAGGCAATGCCTCCCCCTCACCTCACATGTAAATGTGTTTATGGTCTAGAGGTGAGAAAGAAACGTTTTAGATCGTTTTTAATACTTTGGAAATTCCATTGGATTAGTCTGGCACAAAAACACCCACTCAGACCCGGCCGGCGGTGTCCGGGTGAGGAGGGCTGGCTGCGTCCCCCCTCACCGTTGCTGTCAGATGACGTCATGTGTGCCTTTGTTACTACCCACTTTTCACTTGCCATCCACTTTGAATTGAGAATATTTATGAGCGATGGTTAGTGGATGTGATATCCTCGGGTGTGAATTAACGTATCCGCAAAAACCATCCTCATAATTAGACTAGTTCTTAATTAAGAGGAAAAGGTGGATTAAATCATACGCTAAAAGCTAGGTCCCTTGCCATTCACTGCTGGGCTATTAAAACAGTTCTATCTAAGGAACGTGTGAGGCTTTGTCACTAACAAGACTACAAGATCGCGCCACAATCATCTTACACTCAAATCTCATTCATACTTGGCTTAAAACACATGGACAAATTGTCATTTCAGTAGTTAGATAACTAACTAATACAGGAAATTTTGATTACATTTGATTTGAACAACAAAATACGTACCTTTTCCGAGTGCTTTCGAAGGTTCGTAGATCGCTTGGCCCAAATTTTAACGGTAACATATGAACGACGTTGGATACTTTTCTCTTGATCGGGATCGCTATCCGGGCGATAATCTGTCTAAGAAATGGACAAAACCAATCGTCCATTCTTGTATTACAGTATTATTTTCGGTATTTTTCCAGGAGAGTATGCATTACAGCGCCAGCAGTCTGCTCGGGTCAGTGTTGGTGGGTGAGGGGGAGGGGGGGATCGTCCTCTCGTGAAGGGAGGCCATATGTTAATGCGCGCTTTGGACAAGTGTTAACAATGTAATTAACACTTAGGCAGAATAGATTAGGTAAATGTACACGAAAGTTTTGATAGGCTACAAAAATGAGTCTTTTAACGAGTATTACAAATAGAAGAGTATTGAATTTAAGAGGAGAAGAAGATACTTTTGGGCAACGGTGCTCATAGTAACATACGCTAAAAGCTAGGTCCCTTGCCATTCACTGCTGGGCTATTAAAACAGTTCTATCTAAGGAACGTGTGAGGCTTTGTCACTAACAAGACTACAAGATCGCGCCACAATCATCTTACACTCAAATCTCATTCATACTTGGCTTAAAACACATGGACAAATTGTCATTTCAGTAGTTAGATAACTAACTAATACAGGAAATTTTGATTACATTTGATTTGAACAACAAAATACGTACCTTTTCCGAGTGCTTTCGAAGGTTCGTAGATCGCTTGGCCCAAATTTTAACGGTAACATATGAACGACGTTGGATACTTTTCTCTTGATCGGGATCGCTATCCGGGCGATAATCTGTCTAAGAAATGGACAAAACCAATCGTCCATTCTTGTATTACAGTATTATTTTCGGTATTTTGCCAGGAGAGTATGCATTACAGCGCCAGCAGTCTGGTCGGGTCAGTGTTTGGAGGGGGAGGGGGAGGGGGGATCGTCCTCTCGTGAAGGGAGGCCATATGTTAATGCGCGCTTTGGACAAGTGTTAACAAATGTAATTAACACTTAGGCAGAATAGATTAGGTAAATGTACACGAAAGTTTTGATATGCTAAAAAATGAGTCTTTTAACGAGTATTACAAATAGAAGAGTATTGAATTTAAGAGGAGAGAAGGAGTACTTTTGGGCAACGGTGCTCATAGTAACAAAAAATGTTTGTATTTACTTCCCTGTGGGAAATAGGTTAGATCATGGATATGTCAAAGGTAATGTTTTCACTTCATCTAAACAGCTAATCTTATTTTTTAATTTTTTTTATTCTGTTTTGCAAATGGCAGGCTCAGCTTAAACTATGCAGCCTCGAAGTACACTATATTTCATGGCATTCCCACCTAAATTCTTTTGGCCATCCCGGGGATCGAACCCGTCACCTCTTGCACCGAAGTCCAAGACGCTAACCGTTAGGCTAGCAGATGCCTTATTGCAGATGTTCTTATTATTTTGTATTAGAATAAACGGTACCAGTTGACTGACACAAACTTTCTCCCTTTCGTAAATTTTAAAAAGATAATCTGTAATAAAAATATCATGACCTTCAAAGTTTATCTAAATATCATTTAATAATTTATTGTTTCCAAAATAGTCATCCCATTTCTGAAAGTAAAAACAAGAGAGACAAAGTTAAATTGTTACATATTTTCCATCTTTAAAATCGCCAACACCCCCCCAGATCTAAGACATATCCATGTCAAATATATGTATTTACTTCCCTGTGGGAAATAGGTTAGGTCATGGATATGACTAAAGGGGATGTTTTCATTTCATCTAAACAGCTGTTCTTATTCGTTTATATTTAAAATTCAATATAATATTTCTGGTAGTTTCTATGGAACCCTGTTACATGTTTCCCATCTTAAAAATCGCCAACACCCCCCCAGAGCTAAGACATATCCATGTTAAAAGAGCAATAAGGTTGATTCTTAATGTCCCTCCCCGTACCCATTGTAGGCCACTGTTTATCCTTCGTGTATTGACTTTTCCTGTATATCTAAATGCTTCTTATGTCATGTCCATGGTACTTTAAACAGTTTTGACCTAAGTAATCATACTCACAACACTAGGAATAAAGGAAAAAATTAAAAACAATTATAGCACATCTAAAAAAAGTTATAACGTAAAAGTTATCATGTCAATGGTAATTTAAACAGTATTGACACCAATACTAAACCCATACTCACAGCACCAGGAATAAAGGAAAAAAGAATGAAAAAACAATTATAGCACATCTAAAAAAGTTGTAACCATATAACAATCAAATTCTAAGTTACCTAACTTATGAAATAAATTGCCAATGGAAAAATTTACAAGTTATTGACGTTGAAGTTAAGAATGCTGACCTTGAATCGAAGTGTTACCAAAAATGACATTTTGTGGCCTAAGATTAAAAAAATCATCATAATAATAGGTTTCGTCCTAGGAAGAAAAAGAAAAACAAATACTCTTCAACACATGTATCTAAAACAGCTGTTTTTGAAGCAGTATGACGAAAAATAATATTATTTGAACTTTCAAAGAGAGATTAGATATAGTATAAAAAGTGATGGAACTGTTCAATGCTATTCAATGTCTTAAAGGTATCTCCAGAGTGCAGGTCGCAACGATGACGTCATTATGACACGCGCCACCCTCCTCATCAAGGCCCGACGTGACGACATCTCTGTCTGTCCCTCATCAACGAGACAGGTGCGGTCTGTTAAACAATAACAACACTTACGATGATAAGTGCTGCGCGTTATTTTGGCACCTGGAGCCCTGGACATCAAAGCGCGTATTGTGTCAAGCGCGGGAATAGTGTTAAAAAATAAAATGACGTATCTCCCGAGCCAAGATTTCTGCTTTTGTGAAGCGCGAGAAGAATGGTCTCGGGCTGCTCGTGCCAACAGCTAACCGCGATTCCGAAATAACGACCAAACCGAATAGCATTGTTTTTAATTAAACAGGCCGATTCTTCAACTTCATACTTGCTAATTTACAACGCACGCTGTCGAGTCGTTTGTTCCCGCGGGCGTCTCGACGTGCCAGGTTTCCTAATCAACACTTAAAGTTTACCGCGTAATTTTTAGTTTTTTTACAAACTCGTATTTTTCCAGAAGTGATGGATTATGACTTTAGGTTTGACTAGCAGTAAGCCCGTCATTTATACGGGTGTGAAATATTTCGTTTTAGTGCGATAAGAACAATGTTAATTGTGTGATAGCACTGGTTACACGATTATCTAGAGAATTACATTTTTGTATTTTCCGGGATTAGATTAGATTAGATTAGATTATTGAAATGGCGACCATACCACAAGGTAGGTATTTTAAGCCAAGTATGAATGAGAGTTGATTGTAAGATGATTGTGGCGCGATCTTGTAGTCTTGTTACTGACTAAGACCGACATGTTCCTTAGATAGGACTGTTAATTAATAGCCTAACAGCCGATGGCAACTAAGGGACCTACAGTTTAACGTGGAATCCGAACCACGACCTCTGAATTACGAATTGGTCTAATTATGAGGATGACCTTTTCGGATTAACTCTCAATAGTGCGGACGTTAATCCACACAAGAGAACACTACACCCATCGACCATCGCTCACAACTATCCAAAATTCGTGACCTCCAAGTAGCTGGATTACAGGATGACGTCACCATCCCAGGGATAAATATAATCGCCACACAATTATATCCAATGATTAAAAAGTAATTACCTTTATTTATGAGGGAATGATAAAATACGGAAAATGTAAGTCCCAAAATAACTATTTTGCTTTTTAATTTGACGCCCCAATCATCTTGTTGCGACTGTCGAGTGGTCAGTAATGATGATACAAAACTAATACTGGCGGTACTACAGAAAAATTTGATTTGGTAAATTATTTAGACGTTTTTCAAGATTTTCGTTACGTCAATCCCACTGAAACCCGAAATCATCTGATAAAAACGTGAAGAAAACACTGAAAGCGTAATATTTTTAACATCGATATGTTTTAGCTCTGGGGGAGGTGTTTTAAATTTGCGCGACCAAAATTTGAAACTGTGACGTCATATGGATAATTACGCCATAGTTTGGTTATAAGAACAGCTGTTTAGATGAACTGAAAACATTATCTTTATAAATATCCATGATCTAACCTATTTCCTACAGGGAAGTAAATACAACAATTGTTCTCTTTGAACTGGATACAACTAATTTTAGGTTTTAATAGTTTCGTCATAGTACAGTAGTGTGTTTTTCACAATGCGCCTCGGTACCGCACAGACGCACAAACGCACAGGCCCTCTCACGAGCCGCGTGGGCTGACCGACCTCCACGTCCAGTTTTCAGAAAAAACTGCGCTCTCGGGGCGAAACGTGGAAACAAAAAGTCCTCCGTCCGACATTAGCGATCGGTTCTGCTTATCGGCTAATTGTAATTATTAGAATTCGATCGCGCCGATAACTGTGCCATTGTGGAAGGGGCCCGCGGCGCACCGACGCGCCATTAATTCCAAAACCCAAAGTTTTGTTCAAGACGTCTTATAAAGAATGGAATTAATTGCGTTGTGAATTGTAGTCCGACTCCCGCATATAAATGCGGCCCTGCGGCAACGCGGTGTTTTCAGCCGATTTTATACAAACGGTTAATGGGGTTTGCTTATGTAAATGGGTATTATGGTCGTGCCTGTGATTGGACGGGTCTAAAAATAATTTTGAACTTGGCAGCGAACGGGTTATTGGAAATGGGAGAGATCTACCAGTGAGTTATGTATTTTATGGTGAGTTCACTTCATCTCCGCAATTTCTAAATAATTGAGTTTTAAGAATCTACCTTGCTGGTGAAGCATTTCGTAATGGCAACGTAAGAACAAGTTAGTTTTGTGACAATTACGGGATCCATGCAATCGTGCGATAGCATTTTCTCGTTATTCTTCCTTGTTTTCTCTATGAAAATAAATTGTTGCAAACCTATAGAGATCAATAAGGTGGAGAAAATAGATAAATTATATTTAGTATTATTTGTATTGACTAAAGCCGCAAATACATGTTTACTTTAAGATTGGACATGTTCTGAAGTCTAATAGCATTACGACTTCGTCGTGGAAGATTAGATATTCTGGGTCGCGGCATAATTAATAACAATACTGAAACGATAAGACATTGCAAAACAATTTTTGCCAAATTTATAATTGAATTAGGTATAGTTGCTATGTCAGTGGAAATGGGAGATTCTTAGCTATAACTCTAAGCAAGAACGTTTGTATTTACTTCCCTGTGAGAATAAGGTTAGATCATGGATATGTCTAAAGGGAATGCTTTCAATTCATCTTAACAGCTGTTCTCCCACAAGTATTTGTTACTCGATAGTTGGTTGAAGTGTCAAAATAAAGGTAAAGTAATTATCTAAGAATTTACATTATATTTTTTATTTTACGGGAAAATATGATAACCAACCAATTATATCCGATGATTAACATGTAATTATAGTTTTTTATGAAAGTTATACAAAAATGAAAAATATAATTTCTTAGAAAATCACCTTACCTTTAATTCGATATTCCAAACATTTGTTTATGGCAATCGATTGATGAGTAATGCACTAAATCCAAGATGGCGGAGTTACTTAAAACTCTTAAGAGTCTAAATACGTGTCATTTACCCCTTCACGTACACGAAATGACTAAAAAACCACATAAACATGGGCAATTTCTTATAGATTGCAAGCGTATTGTGACTTCACTGTTTTAAATTCTGGTCTCGCAAATTGATAACCACCCCCCGAGCTAAGACTTATCCATGTAAAAAATTCAAAGTTATTAAAAAAATTGAAGAGACTGTTTAACGAAAAAACTTTTCAAGCCGTTAAAATCCGAAGAAACGGGTTCTCACTTTAGCATCGTACGTAGGTTAATTTAATTAATTGGACGTTGCTAAGTGGGCAGATCAGTAGCCACGTGATCAATTGAAATAATTATAGTTGGACAGTCGGTACGGGAGGTGAAGGGGGGTAGGGGTCATGTTTAATTAGAGAGGATACTTGGAAGTGACCACCAGGGGACGCCACACACCTACACATTTACATAGATACAGGGACCATTAGATGAATAGAGATGCAATCGGTACGGTAGTGCAACGGCCACAGTCAGTGGCACTGCCTTCGTCATCACAGCGCGACGCTACGGTGACGATATTGACACGGCACTGGCAACAGCATCTGTTTGGAACTGTAATATTGATTCAAAGTCAAAAAGAGTATAACCTCGCTAATTCGAAATCCAAGTGAAAGCCATTTTACCTTGAATTAAAGAGCTTTTGAACCATCGGAAGTTTGTTGATAACATTTGAATCGGAAGTTTGAACTGTAGAGGTTAGTGAAGATACAATTCGAATTATGCTTGTACTTCTTTAAACTCAATACTAAAAAATAACCACTAGAGAGTAAAATAAATAAGTTATCACACCAAAGTCAAACTGTTGAACAACAAGATAGCTGTCAATGCTGTGACGAAGAAGAAGAAAATGCCATGGACAATCCAAACTTGGAGGAATTGCGAAAACGAACTGGATCATGTTTTGACTTGCTTGTGTTTTTTAATTCCTTCGAATTTTAGAAGCTTATGGGTACCGATTTTAACTTCGAATTTTAGAAGTGAAGTATCGTATTAAAATGGCTAAAATCGAATTTTAGAGGTTAAATTATGCGTAAAAATACATCAAATTATCGGAATATTTTTTGTTAGATTTTATCCAAAGTTTTATAATGGAAGATACAAAATATACGAATCGTAGAAGTTTTCGAAATACCGAGGTTTCAATTAACGAAATTCTACTGAACTTCATTTTCCACATTTTAGTCAATAATTAAAATTCAAATATTGTGAAGCATCCTTTATCTACATATCTATAAGATAAAACTTTCAAACGTATTATTTAGTAAGTTTTTTTGGGTAATTTGTAATTATAAAGAAAACATATGGGGTTTGATATGGGGAGTCCCATATATGTGAGTATACACAGAGAAAAAGAACGCAGAAAATCAATTGACTCAACCAGAAATCACGTTATAAAAGTGATCAACTTTAACAATCTTCACATCTAAGTAAAATCACTGAATAACAACAGCCTAGTGCGCAAAATCCGGCTAGAAGGACCATGGAAATCAAAATTTATAATTGAATGCTTATAACGTAGAAAATATAACACAAGTCCATCACACAAGTAAATTACTAAACTAGTTGTACTGTAGTAGAGAAAATAAATAAATGCACTAAGCTTTGTTGACAAAAGGAAAGACTGTATAATTTAAACTAACAAAATATTATAAACAGACAATTTTAAAGAATATGGTTTAGCCAGTGGGAAAATTTAACAGTGGTTGACACGTTTTTTGAACTCCAGATGTTTGATCTATAGATAATTATGACTATTCTTTGAGGATTAAAGAAGTTTCACACATCGCTTTCCAAAACAGTTTTCCTCTGAGGACATTTAAGGACTCTAAAGCACATTTCCCAGCCATCCGGCGGTACGAGCCTGCAACAGCGACGATAGTCTCGTATTATCACTCACAATACAATAATAGAACAATACAATGCCTCCCATTACCACATACCTACCATCGCATCTACATTCCCCTCGACCATCTTCACCCCCCTCCCCACAAACAGCGTCCTGCGTCGTCGCGTCATCGTTGACGTCCTGGCCATGTGAGGTATTTGATATCGCTACAAAGGGTGGTTTAGTGGATGTGGGACCCATTTCATAATCTGAATATTGTCACATCCTGAGCAGAATCTTGACACAATTCTTCGATGGTTTGATTTTTACATGGATGTGTTTAAGCTCTGGGAGGGGGGGTAAGCGTAGTTGTGTAACGCAAAACAAAGTGTAGCAAAAGTAGTTTCCATAGAAATTACCAGAGCTATTGTATTGAATTTTTAATATATAAGAATAAGAATAGCTCAGATTATCTAAAGATCTGAAAAAATTGCCTTTAGACATATCCATAATCTAACATTTTTCCCAAAGGGTAGTAAATACAGACAAGAATTCACAACACTCCGCCTCCGAGCTAGCGGGCGACACAAGCATGCGATCAGAACGAAAGTTGGAGTACTACTGGAATGCTATTGGCATGTTGTCAATAAAACTACTGGTATAGTATTATTGACAACATAATATAATCAATATCCGTAACTTAAACATTCAATTTTTAATGTAAATTATAATAATCCCTTGAAAACGGGTTGTGTTTCTGCACCTCCAGAAACGTTGTGTAGTTAAAAACACAGACACGTTGGAAAAGTCAAATAAAAAATAATAAAAGTTGCCAATTTGTGAGACTAAAATTTAAAACAGTGACGTCAATTGGTTAGTAACGTCATATGGTTATTATGGACAGCTGTTTAGAGGAATTGAAATCATTATCTTTAGACATATCCATGATCCAACCTATTTTCCAAATGAAAGTAAATACAATCATTTTTGAAACTTTTTTGATGTAATATTCCTGTACCAAAATGATTATGATACAAAAAGGATACAGTAGCCCATAGCTTGATTCTCATATACTGGTGAAGATTACGTGGGAAAAAGTTTTTAAATCCACACAGTAATTTTGCACGTTTCCATAAGACACATTTCAAGCCCAACCATCGCCATTTATGGTTATAATTCCATTAGTTTATATTTGTATATTCTGAACAGTACAGATAAAAACAGATCATACATTTTTCTTGAAAACAATCTAAACGTGTAAAATATCTAGTACTTTGCCTCCATTACTTATGTGTAAAAGTTGTAAAAATGTACACAAAACATAAAATTCAAGTTTAATATTTTGAAAGAGAAACCTATTCTCATATATAGAGATTAATGTGTAATAAGAAAAACAGGCCCCGCCTTGCACCTTGACCCGTTGAGGAATTTCGCGGGCAACAGTTGGCAACGGTCCACACAACATAACAGCTGATTAAACGTGGCTTTCCTACATATCAGCTGTCAGTCAGCTGACTTGTTCAACCCAAAAACATAGTGGTTCTGATGAACTGATAGGTTACAATAGATTGATTGGTTTTTAAGATACTACGCAAAAGGTTAAATCACCTTGTGCGCAACCCGTCAAAACCACATGACATTGTTTGCTTCAATCGTTGATAGAAAGCTTCGTAAGCATTAATTTAACTTAAATGTAATTATCTACTTGGTTAAAATTTAGAACTCGATTATTTTTATCCAATTTAAAGCAGATGTAAATAAAAGTAACAAAATAAAAACGCAGTTGTCCTGAAGATTCGAAATCTAAAAATTTGTAATTTAAAAAATTAACTATATTAAACTATCAGGATATTCATGTTTTACCAAAATACGTAAAGCACACATTGTTTCCATGTAATCCGTGAAGAATGGATATAATCTTTAATTTTTAACCGCAATAATCTATTTTTCTCCCACTCGGCGTGCATAGTATATGGAGAGACATTTGATTAGCCTACTATTAGAGTTTCGTATCTGGTCTTAAGGAATTGATTTTATTACTAAAATATACATAACCAACAATATGTATTTGTCTATATATTACCTGGATTTTTTTGTAATATTTACGTTGTATATACCAGAAAAGATGAAATAGGTCTGTCTGTCTTTCTATAATGTTGAACAAGGTTTTTCAGAATACTTATTTTCATTATTATATTCCTTTTGGAAAAGATTTTAGTACCTCCCCCCCTGTAATACCAAGCTTTCTTGAGTGGGTTTTATTGGGTGTTGTGACTTTACACTACATACCAAATTTCGTGATAAACAGTTAGAAAATAAGGAAGAAATTGGTTTTTAATATTCTTCATAAGAATGACATTGGCGTTCTCAGACAATGTACTGAGTCTACCATGGACAGTAAATTGACTTTTTATCTGGAACCATTAGTCGTAGACAAATAATTCAAAATACTAATTTGATCAGGTTTTTAAGCTGGATTTAATGGCGGTAGTCCAATTACGAGACTATACGATACAACACGATACGATACGATATACGATACGATACGACTATACGAGACGATACCTTTATTGTTTCTGCAGAAAAATAAAAAAACATTTTTTGGACTTTTGAAATTTGGTTTGAGAACCACATACACAGACACATGGACAGATATCACTCTAAAACCACTTTTTTGATTGAGGGGGCACTACAATGTATATCCACCAGAAACCTATATTCGAAAATACTGACGAAAACAATACTTTCTCCTTATACTTTCGTATAAGGGGAGATAGTAAAAATGTACAGTATAATATTTACATCCGTGTGGGAAATATATGACCCCAGCAAGGGAATTATGAGAATGTTTTCACATACAACTCAATCCCACTTAACTACTGTTCTCATAAACATATAACGTCACTCCAGTAACACTTAGGTGTCCTGCAAATTGCTAACAACCGCAGAGAAACTTATCCGTTCCAAAATTAATAATGCAATTCTCTTGATAACCGCTTTACCTTTAATTTGACACCTCATCCATGTTTTTACGACTATCGTGTAGTTGCTAACCCCTCCCGAACTTTGATTTGACATCATAACAGCTGTCGAATATTGAGTGATCAGTATACTGTTCTAAAATTAACCTTCTTCTTAGAAGATTAGAATCCAACATGGCGAAGTGAAATGGCGCCCATACTATAAGGTAGGTATTTTAAGCCATATATGATTGAGGATCGAATGTAAGATGATTGTAGCGCGATCTTGTAGTCTTGTTACTGACTAAGGATGACAAGATCCTTAGACAGGGCTGTTTATTAATAGTCCAACAGGCGATGCTACTAGGTGACCTACAGTTTAACGTGGAATCCGAAACACGACCTCTGAATTACGGATTGGTCTAATTATGAGGATGGTCTTTGCGGATTAACGTAGTATTCAATAGTGCGGACGTTAATTCACACAAGAGAACACTACACCCACCGACCATCGCTCACAACTATCCACAATTCGTGACTTCCAAGTAGCTGGATTACAGGATGTCGCCATCGTGTAGACTCAAACTGTTATCTTTTAAGTTTAAAACGTTAGAGATGTACAATTAATTACATAGATAAGAAATGATACCGTAAACACGATATCGCATCGTTAAGCCGAAGCGGTTGTCACTGTACATTCCCACATCGCGGTCCAGATTGTTACATTGTTGTCCAGCATGAAACAAAAGTAAATTTTTTTGGCATCGATTTTCGTCTGACCACAGTGCCAGATGGAAGGGATACTGAAGCCGTCGGAGCGCGTCTGACCGCAGATACAACACTAGCCCACCGCAAACATAAATATGGATCTCTTTATTGCTCACTCCGCTCCGTACTTGTATACTTCGGTCCATCTCTTACGTGGGAAGTGAAGCTGGGAAACAACTAAGATGAGGAACAATCGGTAAAGAGATCTTTGGGCATATACATTGTGGTTCCTCCTATTGAATTTTTATTGGTTAGAAGAAATAAATAGCCTTTGGGAAACCATATAAACTTAACCCAAAGTATCTTTTGAAGTTATTGAAAATTTTGAGAGCCCCCAAAAATCTTTTGGGGGTTCTCAAAATTTTCAAAAGTAAAGCCCCACCGCGTACCTGAATTTAAAGGTCTTGAAATTTAAAGACGATTGGCGAAAATTGAGAGACCCCCAATTTTGTACTGCCGCCATGCCGCCAATGCAATGCCGCCATTTTGTACTGGGTTGAGGTCTCTACCTCAACCCAGTACATAATGGCGGCATTTAGACAATTATGACACAGAGTTTTTTTAAGTCCTTCACCCCTTGGTTTTGTTACAATTTACATTTAAAGTGATTTTCAACTATGGGATTCATTGTATTAGGTAAATATTCTAACTTTTGTAGTAATTAAAAATGGTGGGAGGTACCTAAGGTCCAAGATGTAGAAGTCAACTTGTAGAAGCTAGGCATGCGACATGTTAAATAGCACTCATAAGGAAGGAAGTTGACTCCTGCATCTTAGACCGGATTTACCTCCCAATTTTTTTAAGAGTCTGCATCAGTGGTAGCCATCTTGAATTTTAGTCCCGTAAGAGCAATGTTAAATACTGGTGGAACATACCTTCACTTTGGCGTCTGTAGTGGCGTTAATTAACAAAGTATCAATGTGAAACTTTGGAAGTACATTGATGAGATGTGGCTCAAGGGCATGGCCTTTTAATATGTTCAAAAATTTAACTTGATATAAAATAAAAAATCCACGAATATTTTACAAAATAAATCATTATTATTCTTTTATTGAGAGCGAAAATAAGAAGTTCTGTAAGGTGGTGCCCTGGAGGACTGTAATACCTTTAATTTGACATCTCTTCCGTTAATTTATGACAATAGGTCAAGGAGATATAGGCGCCAGAATTTAACATTGCTCTTACGGGACTAAAATCCAAGATGGCTACCACTGATGCAGACTCTTAATTACTACAAAAGTTAGAGTATGTACCTATTACAATGAATCCCATCATTGAAAATCACTTTAAATGAAAGCTGTAGCAAAAACCAACGGATAAAGCGACTTAAAAAACCCAGGGTCACAATGTTCAAAATGCCGCCATTTTGTACTGAGTTAAGGTAAAGAACCCTAATATTAGCCAATCGTATGAGGTACATCTCGATGAGGCTTTAAATTTGAAAATTTTGATTTTCCCCCAAAATCCCCCATTTTCGGGGGCAAAATTTTCGATAGCTTTAAAAGACACTTTGGGTTAAGTTTGTATGGTTTCCATTAGGTTATTTATTTCTACTAACAAATAAAAAAACAATAAGGGGAGGGACTTTACAACCATCCTGTATGTTACACCACATATTGCTAATGGACCTTTCATCTTAGCCTCGTTAGAAACCGTTAATTTTGTGACATAATTACCGATTACACTTCATTTTTATATGTCGAACTAAAGTAAAGTGGTTATCTAGAGAATTAAATTAATAATTTTTTCGAAGTAATATTATCATCACGCAATTGTATTCAGCAAGTATACTTTTACTATAGAAAAATATAATTCCATAGTTTACTACTTTACAATTAATTATTCACCTCAACCATATTTTTATGACTATCAAATGGTAATTAATGGCCTCAAAAAATCATTGGACTTTTTTATGGACGCGTCTGTGTTTTAACAACACAACGTTTCTGGAGGTGGAGAAACTCCTCCCGTTTTCAAGTAATTACCTAATAAATAATTTATAATTTAAAATCGAAAGTTTAACTTACAGATATCAATTATATCATGTAGTCAATAATACTATACTTATCTATATTGATAAAGCAACAAATAACCACCACAACGAGAGTTAAGAGCACCTCTAATTCTCCAACCATAGGTTTTATCAAATATTAAATTAAAGTACATTTAGTCTTCAATTTTTTTTGTAATTAGCAGGAAACCTAAACTTGACTTGATTTTTAGGCAATTTTGTATTACTTGAAAAGTGGCGTTTCCTGTAATCCAGCTACTTGGAGATCATGGATTAGGGGCATTTATGAGAGAAGGTGGATATGATATCCTCTTGTATGGATTAACGTCCGCACTATTGACTACTATTGTATAATTAGACCAGTTCGTAATTCAGAAGCAAAAGTGGTTTGGATCCCACGTGAAACTGTAGGTCCCTGTATCCATGTCAACAGTATCCATGTTCGTTGACTGTTGGGTTATTAGTCAGTAACAAGGCTACAATGTTGCACCACAATCATCTAACACTTCTTTCTTTGAAATGCATTGTTGCTGTAGGTGGGTTTATGTTATCTAAACTTTGATTGGGGACATTTCCCTTCACGATTAGTAAAAACAAATATTGACACCTTTTAAACTTTGGCTTAAAATACCTACCTAGATAGTTCCCCATTTCAGAAAGGCTATAACAAAAAAATAATAAAACTAAATATAGTATAAAGCTAGTCAGCTAAGGTTAGTTAACGTTAACAATGAATTTTTTTGTAAACTACTGTATTCTTTTTAGTATTTCGTGGTGGAAGAACATATATTACGATATCAACACCCTGGATACGTCACTAATGTACATGGACTGAAAGCTAAGCAAACAGCTGTTTAAATTAAACTCTGTAAATCTGCATCCCGATTGAAAAATTATAGTATCAGTTGGTAGCGATGACAAGGGCATATCCGGTACGGTGGCGCCGTGAACTGACGTCGGTGATTATAACGAACTAACGGCTAGACGAGAGGTAATCATAGCCTCTTGCACGCGCCCGTCAGATAGCGCGTTATAAATCGATTTTCACCTGACGCATTGAAAAATGTCCTCACCTGGAGAATAATTTGGTCCATTTTGTGCTTTCACCGAATTCGACTTATCTCTTTGATGCGACTGATTTCGAGTGTAAAGAATTTGTTTAAAATGCTATCAAAAAGATTAACTACATTCGAAAAATGATTGGTATTAACATAAATAAATTTTAATTGTTTACTTTAGACGGTACAGCAAGAGGTTCATTCTTATATAGCAGTGGCGAGCGCCCTAAATGCTAAACTCACACTATAAATAGCTTTTTTCTTCATTTAAACTATAAAAAATATATTAATATTTTTCTATAAGGTTTACTTGATTGGCCTACTTATCACGGAATAAGTTCTTATCAATTTTCCCCGTAAATACATATATTTGCACGGTCATTAATTCTGTGTCGGTCCACCCCTGTATTCGCTTTTTACATCTCACGCACAGATCTGTAATCTACGTGAAGCCAAGTAAAGGTAAAGAGGTTGCAACGCTCTTAAAAAGACGTGTTGTTGAACGAGGTATTTTTAATTAATATTTTTAGTTTATTTCTAATAACATGATAGTTTTATGTCTATTGGTACTCTTGTGTTCAATTTATTGGTAATCCTACCCTCTAATTCTCTAAATTTACCCTCTTAAGTTTGTTCTTTGTAGTTTAACAATACAGGATTGATTTTGTTATGTACATGTTAAGTTAGAAATACATGAGAAAAGTTACACGCACAAGGGAATTCATTTTTTATTTTGGTTATTCTATATATCTTGAGTTTGAATAATTTAAAACACGGAGACTTTAAGAGACTACCTTACTGGCGAAATATTTTGTTTTACCCACGTGAGATTACTTTTGTGACAGCATTGCTGGTACACAATAGTTACAAAAATGTGGCTGAGGTTTCATATTGAAGTAAAAGTGGTACCTAGAAAATTAAAGTATTAATCTTTTACTTTATTTTACGACAAAATATAATCAACACACAGTTATATTTTTTGTAATAGTAAAATAAAAATGGAAGATGTTATTCCCTAGGTAACCACTTAATCTTTAACTAGCAGTAAGACCGACCTTTGTACGGGTTGTAGGATTCAGTTTAAAGAAGAAAGATCATCATACAAAATGTAAATAAATTAATACACAGCTTTATTATATAGCATTACTTGATAATTTAACCATTATTATAATTATTTATACGTTAAAATAACTTGTTAATATAGTATGATCTCGAAATGAGTTTAAAATCAATCACCAATATAAACTAACTAGCTGACCCGGCGAACTTCGTAACGCCTCGCAGTAAACACATGTTAACTTTAAGATTGGCCATGTTCTGAAGTCGAATAGCAATACGGCTTCATTGTGAAAGGTTATATATTCTGGGTCGCTGCATAGTGAATAACAATACTGAAACGATAAAACATATTAATATCATTCACATAAAACAAATAAATCTGAGTGGATTAATTCACAATTTTCAAATCCAATCCAAACCCAAACGAAACCTAACTGTAATACGGTTTTTATAGGAAAGATATACAACAGCTGATTATTATAATAAACGTAATAATATAAACATTGTAATTATCATATAAACACGTGACTTTAATCAGACAGAAAATAAAAATATAAATACATAATCCCCCAAAACCGTTAACTATTAACGTGGTGAATAAAGCTGTTCATTTTTTACAGTACACATTTACTTCATAGTTTAACATTAATGAATGATTCAGATGGCATTGGATAGTAAAGCATACGGTATTGCTAATGGAAAGTAAACCAATCAGCTGTAGCTAAGAAATCAAATGTTTTCATTGTAGACAATTTGTAAACAAACTTACTCTCCATAAGGTTAACATTAGAAATTTAAAACGCCATAAAATGGAAACTTATGGGGGTTTCGAAAATATTTTTTCACTAAAACCTTCCCGGACACATATAGAGCAACTTCCTAAAATTTCATGGCGATCGGATGAGTAGTTTGGCAACGCATAAAGGACATACATACAGACATACATTCAATTTTATATATAGAGACTAATATTGATATGACAGCTGTTTGTTTTTATTTCTATTAAATCTTTTAACTACTAAGACAGCTGATTATTACCGGTATGTGGATCATTGATAATTAAATCAAAATGCGACTAATATCGCGTGAGAAGTGGGGTTTTAAATGCTCGTGATATACTTTTAAGGGGTGGCGAACAATTTCAAGCTTTGAAAACCATCTCTGGTATGTAGAGTTTCATTGTTATCGGGCTTTCCGTTTTTCGGAGAATACGGCGTAAAATGCCTTCTGGACGTCACGACAACAGACACAAATTGAGATAAGACTTGTTTCGGTTTCTCTAACGCACGAAACGTCTAAAATAAGTAAACAATGAATAACTGAGTAATGCACAGACAAAACTCTAATTTTATTTATATAGATTTGTCACCTCAACCACTTTTACGACTAGAATGGTCATTAATGCTTATAAAATTACTCTTATAGGACTAGAATCCAAGATGGCGGAGTCACTCCAGACACTTAACTGAAAAGCGACTCAAAATACTCGTTTAGAAAATTCTCTCTGAGAATAACCACACTGCTCTCACATCCTTTGACTTGTACCACGTTCTCCATCACCTCTTATCGACCCCTTTGGTGTTCCGTGCTGCGATTAGACGATTTCCCCGAGCTCAACAAACACCCGCACGCTATCTGGCGGAGATAGAAGGGCCGGCCGATGAAAGGTTATTCCCAATAAACCCATCGGACGCCATGTAAATCAGCCACAAACAAGCCGGTCGTTGTCGGAGTCGGTATCTTCGCCTGGAGTCTGTCAGTCAGCGGACGTTTATACAATAAATTCCTCCCGGACTGAGACGACTCAAGAGCTTCAACGGTTTACGAGTTCGATTATGACGTTTCTGGCCCTTGATTCCCCCCTCCAACACTTCACCCGCTCTTCTTTTGATCGGCTTGTTCAAAACGGTTATGAATGCATATCGAAATGTTCCCATGCGTTTCAATTCTTCGAGAGCTCCGGAGAGAAACTTTGATTGTTTGAATGTCAGATTTCGAGCGAACCCTTTTAACTCGTTTTTCGTTACTGAGTGAATATGCATCCAGTGCGTATTCGAGTGCTGCTCGAAACTGGTGAAATGACAGCTTCATAGATGGACGTGTTTCGAAATGAGTGTTATAGTTTTTTAATGATTCGTGGGAGATGTCAGATCTTGTTTTAAATGAATTTAACTCAAAGGTCATATTTGGGTATAAAACGAGGTTTTATAGTTAAATAATTTTTCTACACAGCAGTACAGTTTCCTTGTACCTTTTCTTGGAAAGTTAGAATTGGACATTTGTTCTGTACTCCACTACTTTCTGGTTCGGTGGTATTTTATACGGGCATACCTTTCAAACGTCTACTCAGGATGGCTACAAATATTCCACAAATTTCCCTAAAAAGCGTTTTTAAGGAAAATAAACATTTTTGTATTTACTTACCTGAGGGAAATAGGTTAGATCATGGATATGTCTTAAGGGAATGTATTCAGTTCATCCAAACAGGTGTTCTTATTACCAAACTATGACGTTACTTTTTCAAGTTTTGGTCTCGCAAATTTCCAACACCCACCCCTTTAGAGCTAAGAAATATCAATATAAATAACCAGTTGTCACAATTGAATAACTTTATTTTATAACATTGATCATTGAATTAATTGAAAATTTTTTTTGAATTAAACTATATAAAAATGTTATGTGAACCGTAAAAGAATTATGCACAGTTCCTAATTTAATTGATCTAATTTAAAATTATTAGTTATTTTACTTATTTTAATTCCAAGGAAATATTTTGTCTCAATAATACGTACCTCCCTTCTTATAATTGAGCCATGCAACGCGTACAAAGGACGGACTAACCGCTCGTTGATTTCTAAAATACTCGCAGCAATTATTGAAAAAACTGAATAATTTGCTAAGATAATTAGACAATATCCGTTGCAAATGACGTGCTAATTATTTTCTCCATTGATCCAAAGATCAATATCCAGCGACGAGATAATCACAAGGCTAAGATAGTGTACTTGCATGAGACACGCATCCTTCCTAATGCCACTTAAATTTGTAATGGTTGAATTTACTATCTCTTTGATTGGAAAGCAGCGAGATACAGGTGCTATCTAAGAATGGCAATACCTCATGACACGTTTATGACGCTATAGAAATAAATCTTGCTCCCAGATGAAATCGTGGAGTTAAAATGTGCTGCGATGATTGCATCAAGAATGGGAGTCTTGCTACGTTGATAGTTCGCGTTGTAATGATAAATTAACTTGGACACAGAATACCGGACATGTAAGGTTATAGACACTGAATTGCAGAACCTCGAACAGAGGACCAACAGAAGAAATTATATCGATAGCGATAGAGCTCTGAATAGTCACATACATGTTTGTGATGGAGCTACGTACTGACATGCATACGTACATGTGCATGCCAATCGCTAGTTGTAGTTATTCTTAGTTAAAACATGTCAATAAACATTTCATTTGTTTTTATTGTAAGTCTAATATAAGCTGATAGGTCTATGCCACAACATGTATGTTTTTGTATTTGTTGACAATGCATAAAAATAAAAAAAACATGAAAATATCAACAGATCTTCTATGCTATAAATATCTTATGACTTTACGTACAGGAGGCTTGTAGTCGGATGCAGAATATCTATTGTAATATGACTAAAGAAAGCGACAGATATCCTTGTAATGGAACTACGAACAGGAGGCTTGTAGTAGGATGCACAATATCGATTGTAATATCACTATAGAAAGCAACAGACATCCTTGTGATGGAACTACGTACAGGAGGCTTGTAGTCGGATGCAGATTATCTATTGTAATATCACTGTTGAATGTGACATACATCCTTGTGATGGAACTACGTACAGGAGGCTTGTAGTCGGATGCAGACTATCGATTGTAATATCACTATTGATAGAAACAGACATCCTTGTAATGGAACTACGTACAGGAGGCTTGTAGTCGGATGCAGACTATCGATTGTAATATCTCTACTGAATGCGACAGACATCCTAGTAATGGAACTACGTACAGGAGGCTTGTAGTCGGATGCAGACTATCGATTGTAATATCTCTACTGAATGCGAGAGACATCCTAGTAATGGAACTACGTACAGGAGGCTTGTAGTCGGATGCAGACTATCGATTGTAATATCACTATTGAATGTGACAGACATCCTTGTAATGTAATCCTACGTACAGAAGAAGGCTTGTAGCTTGAATACACATCGATTGTAAAATCACTGTAGTTCGTAATATCACTGTAATACCACTATCGAAAGCGACAGACATGCTTGTGATGGATCTACGCACAAGAGAGTTATATTCGAATGCTAACTATCGATTGTGGTAGCCTCCTGATGCGGCTCCATCGGTCACGTTCGACACGTCCGCCTTCGACACATCGACACATGGTCGTCATTCCATCACATTGCTATTAGCCTTAGCCACCTCGCATCTTGTTTCATCTCTCCTATTTCGTTAAAGATAGTGTTTTTAGACCGTCGATCGCTCCTTCTGGAGGCATGATAAATTGACAAGTCTCATGTTATTGTAGAGGAATGTTCTCTGGAGGTCATCTGGTTCCGAGAAACTCATTTTTGATCAAAACATTTTCCGTAAGTTTAAAAGTTACTAAAGTGTTATTTTCAATCATTCAAACCAACGGTTGGATGAATATTAGATTTTTATATTGCATTTTCATATTTCTATTAGTATTTTAATTTATAATTATTTCTTGAACTTATGGAACAAATTGAAGTTTCTGAAAAGAAATGAGGCAGTTACAGTCAAGTTGAAAAGAGTTAAATTGTATAAAAAGGGAGATTAGAATTCAATTTGAATGTCCTTGGATATTAATGTGTTCATTAATCTAAATTCTGGAAGTTTCTTTATCTCTTAAAATCTTTATAGTAAGAGTAATAAAGCAAGCTACATACTTTGTCATCATCTTAATCCTTCAAGAAAATTCCTAAAATTAAAATTCATCGTAAACGATTTTCAAAATCGAGTCGTTAATAACTCCTCGATCGGATCGCCTTATTTGTAAAAAATCGTGTGGAATAAATTACACACCAAATTAAAGACCAGACTTTATCGGAGGCATAATTTAATAATCTATTTGAATAAAATTTTAATCATTTACCTGGGAAACGTCCGATGAAATAGATTTGGGAAACGGCCGAGGACGGGAGCCGGGCGGACTCCACTTCGGACAGTAAGTTATGACGCGGCCCGCCCAGCTAATTTGGAAGCGCCCGAGGTACGACCAGAATTAGTGGAGGAAACTGAAATACTTTATTTTTTAAAAGCTAATAACGATTCCGCAGTTCGATCTTTAATTACACAATGTAGCTCGGGGCCCCGCGCACCGGACGAGGCCGTATTGTGGTGATTCTGCTCTCTTGGGCCGTGAGGCGATGTTCACAATATACTTCGGGGCCCCGCGCGCTGGACGAGGCCGTATTGTGGTGATTCTGCTCTCTTGGGCCGTGAGGCGATGTTTCACAATGTAGCTCGGGGCCCCGCGCACCGGACGAGGCCGTATTGTGGTGATTCTGCTCTCTTGGGCCGTGAGGCGATGTTCACAATGTACCTCGGGGCCCCGCGCGCTGGACGAGGCCGTATTGTGGTGATTCTGCTCTCTTGGGCCGTGAGGCGATGTTCACAATGTACCTCGGGGCCCCGCGCGCTGAACGAGGCCGTATTGTGGTGATTCTGCTCTCTTGGGCCGTGAGGCGATGTTCACAATGTACTTCGGGGCCCCGCGCACCGGACGAGGCCGTATTGTGGTGATTCTGCTCTCCTGGGCCGTGAGGCGATGTTCACAATGTAGCTCGGGGCTCCGCGCGCTGGACGAGGCCGCATTGTGGTGATTCTGCTCTCCTGGGCCGTGAGGCGATGTTCACAATGTACTTCGGGGCGCCGCGCACCGGACGAGGCCGCATTGTGGTGATTCTGCTCTCTTGGGCCGTGAGGCGATGTTCACAATGTACTTCGGGGCGCCGCGCGCCGGACGTTGCCGCATTGTGGTGATTCTGCTCACCTGGGCCGTGAAGCGATGTTCACAATGTAGCTACGGGCCCCGCGCGCTGGACGAGGCCGCATTGTGGTGATTCTGCTCTCTTGGGCCTTGAGGCGATGTTCACAATGTAGCTCGGGGCCCTGGGACGAGGCCGTATTGTGGTGATTCTGCTCTCTTGGGCCGTGAGGCGATGTTCACAATATACCTCGGGGCCCCGCGCGCTGGACGAGGCCGCATTGTGGTGATTCTGCTCTCTTGGGCCGTGAGGCGATGTTCACAATGTAGCTCGGGGCCCCGCGCGCCGGACGAGGCCGTATTGTGGTGGATTCTGCTCTCTTGGGCCGTGAGGCGATGTTCACAATGTAGCTCGGGGCCCCGCGTGCACCGGACGAGGTCACATTGTTTGATTCTGCTCCTTGGGCCGTGAGGCGATGTTCACAATGTACCTTGGGGCCCCGCGCACCGGACGAGGCCGTATTGTAGTGATTTTGCTCTCTTGGGCCGTGAGGCGATGTTCACAATGTACTCGGGGCCCCGCGCACCGGACGAGGCCGTATTGTGGTGATTTTTGCTCTCTTGGGCCGTGAGGCGATGTTCACAATGTAGCTCGGGGCCCCGCGCACTGGACGAGGCCGTATTGTAGTGATTTTGCTCTCTTGGGCCGTGAGGCGATGTTCACAATGTACCTCGGGGCCCCGCGCACCGGACGAGGCCGTATTGTAGTGATTTTGCTCTCTTGGGCCGTGAGGCGATGTTCACAATGTACCTCGGGGCCCGGCGCACCGGACGAGGCCGTATTGTGGTGATTCTGCTCTCCTGGGCCGTGAGGCGATGTTCACAATGTACCTCGGGGCCCCGCGCGCTGGACGAGGCCGTATTGTGGTGATTCTGCTCTCTTGGGCCGTGAGGCGATGTTCACAATGTAGCTCGGGGCCCCGCGCACCGGACGAGGCCGTATTGTGGTGATTCTGCTCTCTTGGGCCGTGAGGCGATGTTCACAATGTACCTCGGGGCCCCGCGCGCTGGACGAGGCCGTATTGTGGTGATTCTGCTCTCTTGGGCCGTGAGGCGATGTTCACAATGTACCTCGGGGCCCCGCGCGCTGGACGAGGCCGTATTGTGGTGATTCTGCTCTCTTGGGCCGTGAGGCGATGTTCACAATATACTTCGGGGCCCCGCGCGCTGGACGAGGCCGCATTGTGGCAATTTTGCTCTCCTGGGCCGTGAGGCGATGTTCACAGTGTACCTCGGGGCCCCGCGCGCTGGACGAGGCCGCATTGTGGTGATTCTGCTCTCCTGGGCCGTGAGGCGATGTTCACAATGTAGCTACGGGCCCCGCGCGCCGGACGAGGCCGCATTGTGGTGATTCTGCTCTCCTGGGTCGTAAGGCGATGTTCACGGTGTAGCTTGGAGCCCCGCGCGCCGGACGAGGCCGCATTGTGGCGATTCTGCTCTCCTGGGCCGTGAGGCGATGTTCACAATGTAGCTCGGGGCCCTGGGACGAGGCCGCATTGTGGCGATTCTGCTCTCCTGGGCCGTGAGGCGATGTTCACAATGTAGCTCGGGGCCCTGGGACGAGGCCGTATTGTGGTGATTCTGCTCTCTTGGGCCGTGAGGCGATGTTCACAATGTACCTCGGGGCCCCGCGCGCTGGACGAGGCCGTATTGTGGTGATTCTGCTCTCTTGGGCCGTGAGGCGATGTTCACAATGTACTTCGGGGCCCCGCGCGCTGGACGAGGCCGCATTGTGGCAATTTTGCTCTCCTGGGCCGTGAGGCGATGTTAACAATGTAGCGCGGGGCCCCGCGCGCCGGACGAGGCCGCATTGTGGCGATTCTGCTCTCCTGGGCCGTGAGGCGATGTTCACAATGTAGCTACGGGCCCCGCGCACCGGCCTAGGTCACATTGTTTCGATTCTGTTCTCCTGGGCCGTGAGGCGATGTTCACAATGTAGCTCGTAGCCCCGCGCGCCGGACGAGGCCGCATTGTGGCGATTCTGCTCTCCTGGGCCGTGAGGCGATGTTCACAGTGTAGCTCGGGGCCCCACGTGCCGGTCGAGGCTGGACTGTGGCGATTCTGCTCTCCTGGGCCGTGAGGCGATGTTCACAATGTAGCTCGGGGCCCCGCGCGCTGGACGAGGCCGCATTGTGGCGATTCTACTCTCCTGGGCCGTAAGGCGATGTTCACAATGTAACTCGGGGCCCTGGGACGAGGCCGCATTATGGCGATTCTGCTCTCCTGGGCCGTGAGGCGATGTTCACAATGTAGCTCGGGGCCCTGGGACGAGGCCGCATTGTGGCGATTCTGCTCTCCTGGGCCGTGAGGCGATTTTCGCAATGTTTCATCTTTTGAGTCGTTCGTTTCTGATGAATAAAAACCTACTTGGAGGTCACTGTGCATGGATATGAGCGATGGTTGGTGAGTTTGGTGTTGAACTGTGTGGATTAACGTCCGCACAATTCAGAGGTAAACTTGTGGTTCGGATCCAATAAACTGTAGGTCCCTTAGATATGCCCTTGACCATTGGGCTATAAATTAACAGTTCTGTCTAAGGAACATGTCAGCCTTAGTCAGTAACAAGACTACAAGATCGCGCCATAATCATCCTACACTCATTTCTCATTCATACTTAAAATACCTAGCTTGGTACTTTAGTCATTTCAATAATCTAATAATCTATAGCAGCATAATTATAGTATTTTTGTGTACCTACTGGTGATATACAGAACGAAAGTCAGTGTAGACTCAATTGTAACGCACCCATAAACTGGCGCAAGTTCACAATGCATCGCCGGGCAACAGCAAAATGCATTCAATGTTAAGCAGATTGCATTTCTCACTGGTGTTGCACTGGTGTTGGTGACAAGTCATTCGTGTTACAACAGTATTGCCGCCTTCGTAACTCCTGCGCCCTGCTGACTGTGATTAGAGCTACAATCTTTATTGTATGCACGGTTCTTTAATAATTGGCTCTGTTAATGAACGTAGTTAATCAAAAATGTAAAAATAAATTTTTTTACAACCTTATAAGTGTGGTCTATTTGACAAATTTTACAAATATTGATAGATTATTCCAACGCGTCTATGTTTTAACTACACAACGTTTCTGGTGGTGGAGAAATTCCTCCCGTTTTTAAGTGATTACCTAAGGATATAGAATATATAGTAAATGAATAGTATTTGTTTGGATATTCTATTTCTATAGTTAATATATACATACATATCATGTACAATACACAAAAACAAAATGCACAAAATAAATCAACAACACTCTTGAATTGGAATTGGGGCACTTCCAAAAACAGATAGGTATATTTTTATTTGACAATAGGAACACAATATCTAAGCTTTAAACTTTTAATTTGCATATAAATTCTTAAGTTATCACTTGAAAACGGGAGGCGTAAAATATTATTAGATTAAGAGATATAATTAGTAATTATTGTCAAAGCCATTATGAATTTTATAAATTATATTTACAAATTTAAAATTGTTTCGTTAATGCTGTTGGTGGAGGTTGTAAGAGGGGATTATGAAAGGTCAGTAATAAACTATTTTCTTTTGGGTGGGATAAGAGTGCATTTGTTCTTGCTCCACTTCTATCACTGCAGAAGTCCAGTTGATCTGAAATGGAAACTTAGATATATTCAACATAAATGTTTATTACGACAACGTATTTTACAATAATTTAAATATTTTATGCAATCAACAGCAGACCTAAATTAATTCCTAAAACTCCAAAGTGCGTCGTATGTCAGAGTATACAATACATTGTATAGTTGTGGTCGGTGTTATATTAATCAGTATCATGGGGGCAAGCATTCCGACAGTAATTCAATTCGTTTTTTGATAGTTTTAATTTTTTGGGAACAGCGTTCGGAAAATATTACCCTAAAAATTTGCAGAGCTAATAATAAATAAGTAAAACAATTTAAATTTGGCTATAAAACAAAAATATCGACAAAAAACGTAACGACTTGTTAAATATTTGATCCGTTACCGTACGAAGTGACAATGATGGCTAACTAAAAATACTGTAGTTAGCTAACAAACACTACTCGTACCTAGTTATAGTTATAATCTGTATAACTATAACCATTATAATACTGTAAAAACAAGGAAAGCTGCATTGGAGCTTTTGTTCAGTTTAGGTACAACTCCTCCAACAACCCTCATATAGAGCGTAGGGTTGTTGTCCACTGTTATAATAATCTATACGAAATTTAATAGTCAGCACTCGTTATTGTCAAATGACAATAATACATTTTTTCTCCTCCTACCGCTTTCCTTTTTCTTAGGCCGTATTTTACTCTCTGGAATAGAGTAGGTACTAAAGTAATACTTTCAGTCCCAAGAGAATAAAAGTAATCCTATAAGAATAATATGGTAGAATGAACTCTGTGATGAACTATCAGATATAGTAGCAGCTGACAGTGGTAATTTATTAATAATTCCTGAATGGTCAACTGATAGTGTACATTGATTGATTTGAGGTTAGATTAGCCAACTTGTAAACTAATAGTGATTCAGGTTAGTTGATAGTGGTTAATTTGTAACTCGTGTTACTTATATGTGTAGGTGGAGGAATAGTTTTACCCTCAGGAAATTGTCGACATCGGCTACGTCTCAAGCGACAACAGATTCCTTCGTGGACAAAAAAGTTTCACATAATCCCTCCCGTGTCACGCTAATAACTATTATACTATTTGCTTTCATTTCCAAATTTTAATACAGTACTAAAATGTTTTTATTCATTTGATATTAGATTAGATAATTGAAATGACGACCATACTACAAGGTAGGTATTTTAAGCCAAGAATGAATGATAATTGATTGTAAGATGATTGTGACGCGATCTTGTAGTCTTGTTACTGACTAATGCTGACATGTTCCTTAGACAGGACTGTTAATTAATAGCCCAAAAGGCAACTAAGGGACCTACAGTTTAACGTGAAATCCGAACCACGGCCTCTGAATTACGAATTGATCTAATTATGTGGATGGTTTTTAACGTAGTAGATCGTCATAGATATGACGTATTTCAAAGTTACCACAAAAACTAGCGGATTAAAGCAGTATTCAATAGTGAGGACGTTAATCCACACAAGAGAACACTACACCCACCGACCATCACTCACAACTATCCACAATTCGTGACCTCCAAGTAGCTGGATTACAAGTGACAAGGCTCTTTGTAAACTATGTAACAATGTTAGGAAGTTACGATATAAAAAGGCTATAAAGTTACTCGACCGCAATTTTTTGTAACAAGCAGAACATACAAAAATGTCTGTGTTGAAACGCGCATAAAAATGATAAATGAAACGTCCCGGCACAGTGTTGAACTTTTCATTCCAAGAAACATCACGCTCCAACAATTAATTCGTTCAAGTCAATGCTCCAGTTCTCATACAGTTTGCATGTTTCAATCCCTATTTAATTGTGGTGAATACCCCGCCTACGCAACGCCCCATACTGATGCTAATCCAGCAGAAAGCTCCATTCAGCTGATTTCTTCACCGCGTCACGACAACTCCCAGCTGAGCGAATAAATCAGCTGATCTGTTCGTGCGATAATTAAATAGTGCGTTTCCCTCCAGAATGCTACAGCGGCGCTTATCTTGGCGGCGACATTGTTTCGGAATTATTGCGGCCACCGCTATTCCTAATATGTAGACGGACACGGGCCCTAATGACACGTCGATGTCGGACACTCTGGGAACGTCCGACACGCCGAGGCTCTCGTCACCATTGTTCCATCCCAGGACATTTTATTTTAGACGCGTCGAAGATCTAGGAGAAAACAGAAAAGACGTGTGTGCAAGTTTGTTTTTTTCATTTTAGCACTCTTGTCATTTTTCTTGGATGACTCAAATAGCAAAATTTCTCTTGGATGGAACACAATTCATTTCAGAAAAGCAAAACAAACGCATCAAATCGATAATCATCAAAGATTTAGATGAAACTTTGTATTTAGCTTCATGTGGTTGGGATCCATACGTTTATGCTAAAAATCATAGTTTGTGTTCCTCACAGCAGCAAACCTGCATACTCTTTCCCATGTTATGTTTTGGAGAATAGGCAAACTTCCTTTTTTATGTCCATATATATATGGTCATATTTAAAATAGTTTATGGTAAAAATGCCTACTTTTACTGCTTCTCAACGCAGCAAACCTGCATACTCTTTCCCATGTTAATGTTACATAGAATAGGCAAATACTCTAATTATCAACAGGTATTGATTGATCAATCTTGTCACATATACTTGTACTATTATCGTCATATTATTGATTTGGAAATTCGCTGAGTACGCAGGTCTGCTGTGACGGGGTATTGTTTTGTTGTCGAAGATTTAGGAGAGAACAGAAAAGACGATTGTGCAGTTTTTTTTGCACTCTTGTCATTTTTCTTGGATGACTCAAATAGCAAAATTTCTCTTGGATGGAACACAAATTATTTCAGAAAAGTAATACAAACGCATCAAATCGTCCTGGAAATCCCGGTAACCCTCTTGACCCGTCTGGAGTCTGCAGGACCTCAACCTTCTTGGATTTTAATCCCTTAAGAACAAAGTTAATCTTCTTGATTACAGTACTAACCCTACGATTATCGTAAAAATATGGTAAAGATGTCAAATTAAAGGAAAATGGTTACTTAGGAATTTAATTCTATTTTTAAATATTGTTCTATCACAAAAAGTTAATCACTTGTTTTGTTAACTAACGGATTAATTGGGTGGAAATTATTTTTTACTCAAAATCAAAATAAAAAGCTAGTCATATTATTCCCTAGATAATCTTTTGGTACTTGAATCATTTGTGTACGACAACGTGTATTCAGTAATTATACAACAAAATTGTAATAGTTTTTATGGGAGTAAAACGAAATATTTTACCACTCACCGCGATATCGTAAAACAAGAATTCCAATAACCCCGTTTCAGAACGCAAATTACACTTATGCTGACAGATAGTAATCTAATGTTATGTACGAAATATATTCAAAAACTCGATTGTTATCAACGAAAAAGTGGTTACTTATTTTCGCTTTTAGGCCTAGCTAAATATATTTTTTGAGTCGAGACAGACCAGTGTAAGTATAGTTAACTATCCTATATTTTTCTGTAAGATACACATTTCCGTTCTTTACGTAATTCTAACACAAATAATGCGATCAAAATCCGTAATTTCTAAAACCCAGTGATGTTATTTAGACACTCCAAAATTAATTTTGCTATGGAGTATATCATCCACCTTGGTGGGCGCTAATCAAGACCCTATTGGTGGGTTAACATAGTAATCCTTTTGAATTATGTCATTTTATCTATAGTGTTTTCTCGAAACATAATTAAATTAATATTTTATTCATACAGCTTTGAAACTTCTAATTTTTATTAAAAATGATGATACTAACGACTCTCTATTACAAAAAAATCCTTCAAAATCTTTTCATGTTTTCTTAAGATCTTCCTTTATTGTCTGATTTGTTTTCGTAAAGAATCCATCACTTTGTATATCAACTAATTTCAGTTTTTATGGTATTGATAATTCTATAAAAATGTATGAATGTATTAGTAGTTAAGGCCGTCGGCATGACCCCGACATAGGCTCTTATAGGTAATAGATTTACCATGGGCTCTTATGGAGAATAGAAATAACCTCCAGATATCGTTTATTAATAGCTATTGTTGGTTTGGTCGTTGACTGTTTTTTATGGTAAGTGATTGATAGTGTGTATAAAGGGTGTACCACCCTAACCTAAGGGTACCAATATACCAGGTGTACTACTCCACCAGGGTACCAATATACCAGGTGTACCACCCCACCAGGGGTACCAACCTCAATTATTATTCTTATTGCCTTCTTCTCTCTCTCTTCTTTCTCTTCTTCTTCTTCTCAACTTCTCCTCTGATGTTCTCATTTCATGAATCTGTCTACCCTTGTTTATCTCTACCTTTCATACACATTCTATTTCTACCCTTCCATCTTCGTTCCTCATTTCTTTGGAACATGATGCTTTTGAAGTGTAATACCCAGTCTGAACACATTGTTGGAAGTGTTCACCTGGCATTTCATCCATCTATTATTGCTCTCTCATCTAGATCCGATGAAACATGAAGTATGAAATAGGAAGCATGGGAGGTCGCATTAAAGGTCTATTGATAATTTCTTGACATTTGATATTGATCCCTTTAGTGCAGTTGTACAGTGTAACGAAAATGTAATGGGTTTAGTAACTATGCTATATGCACCTTATCTAGTGTGCACTATATATAAGCTTCGACACACTCAACACACCCAAGTTACTCTGACTTGACATGAGTCAAAGAAACAGAAGAGAATAGAAGTCGTAATGTACTCCTATCTCCTGATACTTATTTCGCCATAATGTAACAAGTGTCAGGAACGAGCAATGACAAGGCTCGGCTACCGGCCATAATTCTTTGAAAGACAAACTTATTCAGAGTGAACAATGCGTTTACCCAACAGTCCGTGAAAGTACCGCAAGCAGACAGACGGTAGTGGAGCGAGTGCGTGTGTGAAATCGCGAGTGAACATATCAGCTGATGAATGAGCGAGACACCGGCGCATGCGCGGGACCGGCTGCTAAAGACTGGCTGAACAAAAGCGAAACGTTGACACACATTTGCATAACCCCGGCTATTTGCATAGGGCAAAGTTCGATAGTGTAAATTAATGTAAAGGTGTGACTGGGTATTGCAAAGCGTCATGACGAACGTGCGAGCGCTTGACGTATGTAGAGCTACTTTGGAACGGACGTGCTCGAAGGAAAATGGTGCACACGAACTGTGTTGGAAATGGACATGAAGAGAAGAAGTAGTATACACGAACTGGGTTGGAAATAGACTCGAAGAGAAGACGTTTAAACGAACTGTGTTGGAAATAGACATGAAGAGAAGACGTTTAAACGAACTGGGTTGGAAATAGACTCGAAGAGAAGACGTTTAAACGAACTGTGTTGGAAATAGACATGAAGAGAAGACATTGAAGAAGAGATTATACACAAAATGTTTTGCACACAGACTTTAAGAGTGGGAGGTGTATCCAGGGACATACTCAGTGCAAGAGGGTAAAATGTACGGGAACGGAGTTGAAAATGGACGAGTAACAAAAAATATACACGGACAATGTTAAAAATTTAGCATTTAAAGAGGACTAGAGCTCTGTTAGAAACTATCGTTTATACCCTCTCGTTCGTAATTCCCGATCGTGTACCCTTTTGGTTATACACGAACTCTGTTGAGATCGACCATTTTTACCTTCACGTTCGTAATTCCCGATCGTGTGCCCTATTGGGTATACACGAACTCTGTTGAGATCAATCATTTTTATCCTTTCATTCGTAATTCCCGATCGTGTACCCTTTTGGGTGTACACGAACTCTGTTGAGTTCGATCGTTTATACCATCTCGTTCGTTATTCCCGATCGTGTATCCTCTTGGGTATACACGAACTCTGTTGAGGTCGATCATTTTTACCCTCTCGTCCGTAATTCCCGATCGTGTACCTTTTTGGGTAGACACGAATTAGTGTTGGATATGTACGAGTATAAGAGGGTATACCGTACATACACAGTGTTGGAAATGGAGTAAGAGATTAGATTAATGAAAGAGTTGCTTTGAAACGTTTGTGCGCATTCACAATGTTTTAACGCAACAATGACCAGGATACCGTCTGGCCGGGGACGCCTCACAAGCCGCCCTTATTTACATAGACACTGACCTCGTTTCATCTTGATAAACCACAGGAAGTGTCGGAGACCGAGCTATCGGGAAAGAAGTGTTGATTTACGAGCGATTCAAACTCGACGTTTACAAGAGGTCTGTATTATCAACTTATGAAAACCCGGTAATTTTCGTAATAAATTGCTCACTTTGCGATTCCTCTACATTTCAAAAGATGTATATATTAATATTATTTGTGTAAAAATTAGCTCGCAATTTTCAACTATAATAACCAGCTACGGGATGTACACATACACGTGCAAGGAGGTTGAAGCTGGCACGCAATACACCGTCACACTTTCCAGTCTCCTTATCTGTGGAAGAGACTCAAGAGCGGCCATAAACCAAAACAGTAATTACGTACGGCATTGTTGCATCCGATGTAATGAGAGCGCCTGTACCTCTGTTTACACGTCCCTTACCTCCACTCAGATAACCGCTTATTTCCATTAAATTAATTTTTGTTAATTTAATTTACATTTATAAATTGGAATTAATGCTAATGCAATTATTTTATTTCAAATGAGGGAACTAATGTCATATAATTTCTTAATGGAAAGCTGTACTGAGTGTAGAATTTATTAAAGTACTTTTCTACTAACAGAATTTCAGGAGTGGGTAGACACACAAGGATGGGTAACGTTAAATATGTATTTTTGTATGTATGGTTTGGTTTACAGTATCAGTAAGTTTGGATATCGAAGATTTATACTTGTGTAATTAATTATATTCACCATCAATTATTGATGTTACTTTATGAATTATTACGAAAATCGTAGGGCCTATATTTTAATTTACGTCAATACAGAACTGTGCATACTGCTTTGTATGCAGAAACAAAAAAATATAAAAAACCTTATACAAGCTGATAACTTAATTAACTGATACAACTAACTATTTAACGGATTTATATATTGAATTACATCGTATTGTGATCAATAAGTTGATGTTTTGTAATAATATGAATTTATAATGTAGTTTATAGGTACATATTCAATTTGAAAAATAAGCTATATTGCTATTTCTAAATTCACAACGAGTACGTTATTTCTGCTGCGGTACAAAACACGTAACTTCAAGTGTCATTCCAATTATTGTTTGTGTAGGCCTACACAGAACAGTTACACAGAATTACTCAACGAAAGTTCATATATATTGTTACTATAATGCAGATAGAAACACTCACCTTATGCAGATGGACCTTAAACAAGTAAAGCCTTCATGATCGCCACCATCTTGGTAAAAATCGTCATTTTCCTGTACAAAGTATTCCCTTTAAAATTTTTTGGGACTTCGTTGCTACTATTGAAGTATAACCATTTTACAATTGATTACCATCGGCGTCGAGAGGTTGAATTTCCAAAGGTTAGTAAAGCTCCAATTTTATTGTATGTTTAAAAATTTGTACATATGTTTTGTTTGTTTGTTTGTCGTTGTATATTAATGTAGCTCGTTGTAAAATGCAGATAAAAATCTGCGAAGTGGTAACACTGGTTTCAATCAGCTGTTCCGACAGGTTAGTTGCGCGCCCGCATGCGCCCCCCACCACCCCGGGGACTGCCTCGGTATTGCACCCATACTGGTAATGGTAATGACGTGTTTAATCACAGGTTGGCCTCTCCGGTAATTATCCAAGGAACGACTCCTATAAACCTCAACCTCCTACCAACTGGCTGACGAGCTGGTTGTCTCCAAATTTATTTTTACAAGGTCTCCGTTTACCAGTTCTGGAAATTATTTGAACTTAATACACACCAAGATTTTCCTTCCCGATTTTGTAACCAAATCCCTTATAAGATAAGTACTATTGAATCCTACGTTAATTCGCAAAGACTATCCTCATTATTAGACCAATTCATAGCTTAGAGGCAGTGGTTCGGACTCCACGATAAACCGTAGGTCCCTAATATGACATTGACTGTTGGGTTATTAATTAACAGTCATGTCTAAGGAACATTTCAGCCTTAGTCAGTATACAAGATCGTGTCACAATTATCTTACACTCATATCTCATTCATACTTGGCTTAAAATGCCTACCTGGGCAAGTCGCCGTTTCAGTAATTAACAAACAAACAAAACGTAGCGTACCGATCATACCAGCTGATTCTATGTCGTCTTTTTGAACCACCCGTATTTAAGGGAAATTTTGCATTCCATCTAGATAATTTGGAAAAAAATACTGTTCTTTGTTCAAGAACTTAGAAAATGTATATGATTAACTGACACATACGAGTAGGTACTTCTATAATTACACATTTGAACGTTTAAAGATTACTCATAAATTTTCCTTGAACACGTTCTTTCTAAAGTTTACATAAACGTTGGGTGCCCAGGTAGGTCGAGATAGCTGTCCAAAACCCAATTTTTTTATTCAAGGAGCCTCAAAGATACTTCTACCTCCGACTTAAATTTAAAAACATTAACAAAAACTACTTGAAAAAATATTATTTTATTTCCTATTCTTATTTTTATAGACAAAGGTCCACTATTGTTGGTATGTTTTAAGATAAGTATGAGTGAGGGCGAGTGTTACGAGTCTAAAGGATTTGATAATCTTTAGATCTTTGTTACTGATAACAAATAAATTTTTAATTAGACCTACATGTATTCAATAAAACTATCATATTCTTTATTGTTTAAAAATACATTTTAAAACGACTTACAAAGTAAAACAAAAATGATTTTATTTATTTCCTTTTGGGAAATATGTTAGATCATGGATATGTCTAAAGGGAATGTTTTCAGTTCCTTTAAACAGCTGTCGTTATAGACATATGACGTCACTAACTAAATGACGTCACATTTAAATTTTGGTCTCGTAAATTGCCAACACACCCTCCCCAGAGCTAAGACATATCCATGTAAAAACCTTTTAAGTAGTTTAATTGTGTGATGTGGCTTAACGTTGTATATTGGATTTTTGACTCAAGTAAAAACACAACCCTAGAAACCAAATGTAGGGAAAATAATGCGGCTCTATTAATTTAAGAACACAAATTTACACGAAATTAAAACCGACCAAAGTCTTGTTATTAGACAGCTTCTGATATGACTATTTGATCACGTGTTCGAACGTGATTAAACCTCTTTAACAGCTGTTTCCAAAGACAATTTTTCGCCGGTAATTTAAAGCTCCGAAGCACGATCGGACGTTACACTCCGATGAAATAATCCAGTTCATGTTCACGTCAAAACGCTAATTCCGTTGGACTAATCTGAACGAAACATAAAAAGATATTAAATGCGGGGTTCGCGTGCGCCGCGGTCCCCATTAATCAGCCCCCCTCGTTGAACTGGCTTCGGAATATTTCTTTGACATAATTACAAGAGTTGGCCGGGCTTGTCGTTAGTTCTACATTAAGATATTTCTGCAAACCTCTAATGCTGATGGTCCGGTCATCTTATCATTTATGCGTGAGGCCATTCGACCCCTTGATCGCCTCGGTTTGGAGATAGCGTGAGCTCTAAGTGCCTTTTGGGCTTAATTAGTGGTTCCTTTATGGGCCGCGGTTTTATGGTTGTTGAGGTTATTGTTGTTGGTTGTTTTAATTGATGCGCGTTCCTTTATTACCGACGATTCGGAAGTACTTGACGAGTTGGAAGTTGCGGTCAGGTTCGGTGGTTCGCACGTGAATAAAATACTGGAGTCTAAGTGATGGAAGGGTTTTGGACAAGGACGACTTATTTATTAGATTAGACAGACACTTGAAATGGTGACCTACTAAGGTAGGTATGAAAACGTAGGTATTTAAGCCAGATATGAATGAGAACTGAGTGTAAAATGATTGTGGCGCGACCTTGTAGTCTTGTTCCTTACTAAGAACTGTTAATTAATTGCACAACAGTCCATAGCATAACTAAGGGATCTTCAGTTTAACGTGGAGTCCGAACTACTGCATCTTAATTACGAACTGGTCTAATTATGAGGATGGTCTTCGTTACTCAACGTTATACTGTAGGTCTCTTAGTTGTCATCGGCTGTTGGGCTATTATCTACCAGTCCTGTCTAAGGAACATGTCAGCCTTAGTCAGTGGCAAGACTACAAGATCGCGACACAATCATCTTACACTCAATTCTCATTCATACTTGGCTTAAAATACCTACCTTGTGGTAGGGTCACCATTTCAATAATCTAATTTAATCTATATTATTTTTCCTGATTTGTTTAAAATGACACAGAAGCGAAATGCCGTATCAAACAAATGTATTCAAGCAGTAAATAAACTTAGTACGATTTTAAAAAACAATAATAATATCAATCCAACAATTTAACATGGATGTGTTGTGGGAGGGGAATTGGCAATTCGCGAGACCAAAATTTGAAACAGTGACGTCATTTGATTAGATACGTCATTGTTTGGTTATAAAAACTTCTATCACTGCAGATAGTGCTGGTTACCTGAATAGGAAATCTAGGTATACGGAACATACAGGAACATACAAAACATACCTATGTTCATGACGACTACGTCTTTTACAATGATTTTAATTTTTTCATTTAATCAACAGCAGACTTAAATTAATTAACTCCACAGTGCTTTGTATGTCAGAGTATACAATACGTTGTATGGGTGTGGTCGGTATTCTATTAATCGGTATCATGAAGGTAAGTGTTTAAGTAATTAATTGGCTTTGACATGGATATGTCTTAGCTCTGGGGGTGTTGGCAGATTTGTGTAACGCAAAAAGTGTAACGGAAGTGTTTTGATCCCATTTTCATGAAACTACCAGCGCTGTTGTATTGGAGTTTTTGTATTAAAAACAACTGTTTAGATGAACTGAAAACATCCTATTTAGACATATTGATGATATAACCTATTTAGATTATTATTTACCTCAGGGAAGTATATACAAACATTTTGATATGGATATGTCTTAGCTCTTAGGGGGTGTTGGTGGTTTTTAAGATGGAAAACATGTAACAGGTTTCCATAGAAACTACCAGAACTATTGTATTGAATTTAAAATATAAAAGAATAAGAACAGCTGTTTAGATGAACTTAAAACATTCCTTTAGACATATCCATGATCTAACCTACTTCCCACAGGGAAGTAAATACAAACATTTTTACATGTGCAATTTCAATACTGTTACGACCTGTCCTCCAAAACTCAGGGCGAGCCACATGTAACCCCGATTAATATACAGACGTCTAGATTCGTTTTCCCAAAATGTGAAGAAACGCGACTTGCTTTACGGGTTTCTAATGAGTTGTCCGTGACCGGTTTTTGGGCACTTTCCAAACACCAGCGGAAATATCCTTCTGGCTTTTGAAGGCAACAAACATGAATCGAGATTAGAGTGTAACGATGCCAATGTTGCAAAACGGAAGTTACAAGAAAAATGTCATCAGCGTGTTTTATTGGATTCGTTATTGAGCGTTTGTACAGTTTTGCTTTTGTCATATTTCTGCTAACAATTTGCATAATTTATCGCTAAAACACAAATTACTCTTGTCGTTTTCGTTTCAAATATTTTTCTTTAAAAAGTTAAACACATGTTATGCCTATGTTTCTTCCTCTAGTAAGTAATCTCAAAATCATAATATCAACTTCACTGTAGTAAATCATACCATGTGTATGTGTAAGGGGGTTTTTCTTGTGACCTATTTGATGTTTCTATTGTTGGCACCATCTTATTTTCTCGACATCATTAGCGTGTGCAATATGCATTTACTGCAGGTAAATGGATATTGCACACGCTTCTTCTCAGCCTCAGTGGTACTATATGAAAGTGGGGACCATTCATGAGGAATTCAGCTTATTATTGATGGTTGCTTTCCTCTCGTTGACGTTTACGGAACTGATTCACACGTCCGTTGGACGACATCCCGTTAGACGCACAGACTGGTTTCTTAAAAATCGCTTGAAGTTTACAAAATTTAGAAAAATACAAATTTTATTATTGGGAAAAGTGTTTTAGATTCTCTAATAACTTTATTATATGTGGAATGTAAAATTTTAGCATTTCAGAAATTTTCTAACAAAATAATAAATATGCAAAATTACAAATGAGTAAAATAAGTGAACAATGACGTCACTTTCAGTACTACACTATTTGCGTTTCGCAAATTGCTAAACCACCCCCTCTCCCAGAGCTTGGACGTGTCAAATTAGCAGTCGTCCATGTCAAAACTCGTAATATCGTCAAGTGAGAATATAGCAGAATAAAATTAGAATACTTCCTTTTAAATAATCGACTTTTTGAAAACAACTTTAAGAACGAATATCGGATGGAAATTTTACTGGTTGATAACGATTGAGCAATCATACGTAAATGAAAGTACAGACGTTAAAATAATAATATAACGGCTATTTTAAACAGGAAATATCAATTTACAGTTGACCTACTCACATTACGTACGTTATAACTTTATGTCTGTTTTATATTCTATAAATAATGAAACGTTATCGATTACTTTCGATTATCGTTTTTGTAACTAAAAAGTCAATCGATATGTTTTGCACTCTGCAGTAAATACTTGGAGAGAAACCCTTCAGTTGTCGATCGGTGACTTCGAAACGTCAAGCCGTAAAAGGCAAGGAATCGGGCGTCGAAAAACGCGGCCAATTTGTAACTTTTTATCTCTGGATGAATTCGGGCAGATTCTGCCGCTTCCGCCACACGTCGAAGTCAGCTCTTAATGACCCCTATTAACTTAATGACTTCAATTTGGGGCATTAACATTTCTGAATGGCATTACTTTCTATTTGGAAATTTCTACATTACTGGATTTCATCTCGATTTGGAAACATTCACAGATTGGTGGAAATGAAGATTAAATTGTGGAACGCTTTTTCTTGAAAGATTATTGATTTGTTCAGACTATTTTTATGTCCTTTCGGAAGATATGACGGTGTAAATAAATAAAGTCATTGTACCGTATGTTTGTATTTACTTCCCTGTGGGAAATAGGTTAGATCATGGATATGTCTAAAGGAAATGCTTTCAATTCATCTAAACAGCTGTTTTCATAAAGAATATTTAAGAATATTCAATACAAAATCTCTGAAAGTTTCTATGGACACGGGATCTAAACATTCCCTTCCACTGCACTTTTCGTTGCGTTACACAACACTAACACCCCCCCTCAGAGCTTAGACATATCCATGTCAAACCTTACCAGCCTCAGCTCACACAATAGATATTTTTGCAATACCAAACAACACCTAGTTTCTCAGGTCTACAGTTATCCACGATATTTCCTCAAGTGAGAAATGTAACTAAATATAAGCATAAGCCTTCGTTGCGGCATCTTCAGTAATATTCTTTTGGATACACTATTTATGTTTTAAACTCTCTTAAATTTGTCAAAAAAATACTAAATGTTGCCACTTGTCAATCTTACTAAAATGAAAGTTCCTATCATTATTTATTAATGTTTATTGAACCAAATGATGATAAATTGTTACCTACTACCCAATTAACTTAGACATTTTGTGATTTATGTCAATTTTACATAAACCAACTCATACATGATGTGACAATATTTTGACAAATGGTTGCCAACCCACAACAACTGCCGCTCCCATTAAACATATATGGTGCTCATTAACCCAGATTTTGCCTTTACAAAATATGTGTAAACGGGCGAATTCTTTTCAATGCAAATATTTCCATTGTCCCGGCGTTCGTAATTAATGCAGAAAAGTAGTAATAAATGGTTGCGACTGGGCTGGGCACGTTGCCGCCTCGGTCGCAACGGGGTCCCTCAAGGTGCCTAACTAGGGCCGTGACTCTTGATTCTCTTTCAAGTCTTCAAGGGTTACAACTATTGCTTAAAGGTTTTAAAATACTAAGGAAAATAAGAATTTGTGATGTTTAGGAAACTGACTATGAATTCAACTGTACTCATAGCTAATAAACACCTAATGCTATGGTTTCAAAGACTTGTTTTGATTGGTTGAAATATATTGCCCCTAAAATAACAATCGTATAGTAATTAAAAAGTGGAAGACAAAGGAGGGAAAGTGTATGAGAAAGAATAATAACCTAAAATCTTTATTTAAAAAACTTATCTATTATGTTTTGAATTAACTTAAAATATTGTCTAAAATACTGCATAAACATTCATATAAGTGAAAAGAGTATATTTTAAAGCAGAGCATGAGAATATATTTGATTAGCAAACCTGTATGAGAGACTATCACTTCCATTTCATAACTGGGAAATAATTTAGGATAGAAAAACTTTTGAAATGTATAGTTATTCGAATAAACTAGTTCATATTTTAAATGTGTAACATATTTTACGAAGTTCTGAACTTGACGTTAATTTTCATTTGACAACTTACAATTTCCAATTAATCTCCCAACTTGTACACAGTAATTCGTGACTTCTTTAAGTAGCAAAAGCCAGCTTCCAATACTAGTTACACTCTTATATTGTTTGTACTCTTCTAAGAGTCCACATCAGTGATCCTGTCAACATAAATTACAATTTTAAGCCCACCACAATGGTAACAATTAAAACATTACGTTTATGAAATGTGGTGACCTATGCAGGTATTTTAAGTCAAGTTACGAATAACTAATAACTAAGGCGGACATGTTTCTTAGACATGACTTCTAATTAATAGCCCAATAGCCAATGGCATTATATTATATTAGATTAGATTATTGAAATGGCAACCTACCCAGGTAGGTATTTTAAGCCAAGTATGAATGAGAAATGAGCTAATGATGATTGTGGCACGATCTTGTAGTCATGTTACTGACTAAGGCTGACATGTTCCTTTTCAGGACTGTTAATTAATAGCCCAACAGCCGATGACAACTAAGGGACCTACAGTTTAACGTGGAATCCGAATTACGGCCTCTGAATTACGAATTGGTCTAAATTATGAGGATGGTCTTTTGTGGATTTACTGGGATGGTGGCGTCATCCTGTAATCCAGCTACTTGGAGGTCACGAATTGTGGATAGTTATGAGCGATGGTCGGTGGATGTAGTGTTCTCTTGTAAGGTTTAACGTCCGCATTATTGAATACTACGTTAATCCGCAAAGACCATCCTCATGATTAGACCAGTTCGTAATTCAGAGGCCGTGGTTCGGATTCCACTTTAAACTATAGGTCCATTAATTGCCTTCAGCTGTTGGGCTATTAATTAATAGTCCTGTCTAAGGAACATGCCTTAGTCAGTAACAAGACTACAAGATCGCGCCACTATTATCTTACACTCAATCCTCATTCATACTTGGCTTAAAATACCTACCTAAATTAACGTAGTATTCAATAGTGCAGACGTTAATCCACACAAGAGAACACTACACCCACCGACCATTGCTCATAACTATCCACAATTCGTGACCTCCAAGTAGCTGGATTACAGGATGACGCCATCCTCCCAGTCAAAAATAGGCATCCAAGAGATCTTTACTATAAAGTTGGATCCAAACCACAATATTGCCTCAGCATTGCCGAAACTACCAAGCCATAATCTCACCACATTCGTAACACAACTAACAAGCTACGCATCGTCTTCATCGCGTAGTATTAAGCCTAGTAATTAAACGTCGCAATTACCGGGAGAGCGCGCGACCGCGCCGCATAGTTTGGTCGCGTGCGACTAGCGCCGACCGACTGCAAGTTTATAGCGGCGGAGAAATCCGCAAACTTGATATACGACCCAATCGTCGCACAATGGCTTTCTACCGACCTTCGCCAATCACCGGGAAATGGGTTTATTACAAATGTGATCGGTTTATCGACAAGTTTTTCTGTTGTAGGGAATCTAGGTGGGACCGCAAGTAAGTGAGGGGGAGGGTGTTGCGCACTGCTGTGTTAAGTGCTATCCGATAGTGCTATGTTAAATAAATGTGAATATAATACAAAAATTCTTCAACGTGGAAGCCTGAGCAGATGTTATTTTTATTATGCTATTGATATTAATAAATTGCAGTAAACCTTTAATTGTTCTAAAAAATGTAAGGATGAAACCAGGCGTGTAATTTATGGGTTTTAAAATGACGTCTCATTTGTTATTTTAGTTCACCCAAAACAGCAGTATCATGTTCCCCTTGTAAGAGCAGTATTGCCTGATGGTACCTCTAGAGCAGCTTTGCGTAACGTGGCTTATATTAACTATATATTATCTGTGACGTATTTTATTGGGGTCTATTAATTGTTGAGTTTTTTGTGTTAAAAATCCTTAAATGGCCTTTAACACGGGCCTTGGGGACAGCGAGGTACGTAGCGGCGTCACATTGTTTTGCGAGACCGTTAATGATCTGACAGGAGTCGCCGGCCGCAGGTTTCGATCCAGCGACGTTTGACTTACCCCTGAGCTAAGTTAAGTATATGTTGTTGACGCTGCTTTACTATGGTGGCTCAATTTTAAATTACTGAGTATAAAAACCAGCTTAAGGTTACTGTGATGACGAATTTATTTTATGACTGGGACAGTGGCGTCGTCCTGTAATCCTACTTGGAAGTCACAAACTGTGGATAGTTGTGACTGATGGTCGTTAGGTGTAGATTAACGTTCGCACTATTGAATACTGTGTTAATCCGCACATACTATTCTCATAATTAGACCACTTATTAATTGAGAGTCTTTGGTTTTCATTCCATGTAAACTGTAGGTCCCTTAGATACCATTGACTGTTGGGATATCAATTATCAGTCCTGTCATAGGAACATGTCAGCCTTAGTCAGTAACAAGACTACAAGATCGCATCACAATCATCTTACACTCAATCCTCATTCATACTTGGCTTAAAATACCTACCTTGTGGTATGGTTGCCATTTCAATAATAATTTAATCTAATCTAATTTGATCACATTATGAACGACGTGTCATTTAATTATCTGCTCACTCGCTTATGGTAAGGAAAATAAAAATACTAAATATATATTATTCGAGACTATAGAACATGAAGCATTGACTGGTCCCTACAGTTTACATATCCACTTTATTTGTAAGATTCTTGATAAATTATTTAAATCGAAAATTGAGATTAATTTGTGGTATTTGTTACACGTGGAACAGTAGGTACGTGTCTATTGGTATTTTTTATCCTTATTCTCTATTCAATCCATATTAATGTATTATTTCACATTGATGGATAATCAGAATGCGCTTGAATGAAACAAGATGTGGTTGCTGAATTTAAGTAGTGTCTCACCTTAAATGTGGGGCATTTTTGGTTTTCCCCCTCAAAATATTAACTAAGCTTAATTAAACTAGTTTTAAACAAGTAAAGAGATATTTCCATCTGGCATCATGCATTAACATTCTTATAGCACATATTTCAGTTTCATAATAATAAATGGATGTTTTGCAATTAACCCTTGCAAATGTAGCGTGCAATGAAAGTAGTCCAGTCTCTTTCTGGCTGTTATAACAACAATGAGACATTTCCCTGGTATAACCTCCCACAAAATGGAACACGAGAGCGACTTTTGATCCGGTCCCAAAACAAAGCGATCCCTCCCACACCTGTGCACTCCATTGTGTCCCGGGGCGATAGACCACAAATAGCGGCATAACCGTAATCACAAGGATTCCTGGTTGTCGCACAAAGCGAAAAGTACGGCGTTTTGCAACATTACAGACTCATTATAGCGTTTCTCACCTCAAATGAGGTTTGGCAGCAGATAAATCGAACAAACGGCCGTCGTTCGGCCATAACGCACCTTTTAATTGTCGAAGACCCATCCCGCCACATTTCGGAATCCAAAAATATCGCCGGCGCGTTTAATCGAGCGAGGCGTTAGATTAAAAACAAACTCTCACCGGGGTCGGGCCGCGAGTATTTCACGGGCAGCCGGCCGTACCAGCGCCCGCATAAATTCGGAAGCCGCGCCGCGCCACGCCGGGAACCCGACTAAATTGGACGAGACGCGACCACTAAAAACAGAACTGTTGTCACATTAAATAATACGCAGCCGAACCTTTCTTTAATCTCGCCTTCTTCTGAGGGATCTCTTACTTAAACGTTTCAGCTATTTAAATTAGCGTCCGCCAATTTGTGGGACTCGCGCGCTCTCTGATAGACGAGCGCACGAGTTATTAGCTCTCCTCTTGGCGCCTCCTGGTGGTTAACTGGTCAAACTAAAGTGTTCCTTACCAGTTTTCCATAGCCTATGTTCTAAGGCCATGTTCATAAAGAATTAGTTTGTATTATTTATAATATTGCGTAGTCATAAATAATTCCTGGTAATCTATTTGGTCACAAACTGAAAATTAAAAAAATCAATTTATTATACTGTTCCTACCAACATAGTTGTATTTACGTCATGGAAATATATTACATTAAAACAATTCAAGATTAGATTAGATTATTGAAATAGCAACCTACCCATGTAGGTATTTTAAGCCAAGTATGAATGAGAAATGAGTGTAGGACGATTGTGGCGCGATCTTGTAGTCTTGTTACTGACTAAGACTGACATGTTCCTTAGATAGAACTGTAAATTAATAGCCCAACAGCCGAAGGCATCTAAGGAACCTACAGTGTAACGTGGAATCCGAACCATTGAATCTGAATTACGAATTGGTCTAATTATGAGGATGGTCTTTGCGGATGAACGTAGTATTCAATAGTACGGACTTTAATATATACAAGAGAACACTACACTGACCATCGCTCACAACTATCCACAGTTCGTGAACTCCAAGTAGCTGGATTACAGGATGTCGCCATCGTCCCAGTCTAGAACAACCCTTTGAGGCAACAAAGTCCTTGTTTCGTCGGGACGAGTCCTGGAATCGGATGTACGTCTCATCGGGGCTGTTCTGAAGGCTATGAAGACGAACATGATCGGCTCCAGAGACGTATAACTCTCTGGAGTAATAGACAATGACCAGTGAGTGGTCTAGCTTTGAAAACTTTTTAAACTGTTTCAGAATGGTGCCTTGGAGCTGAGGGGGAGAATTCAGTAGGTTAGGGTCCTTCCTCCTCTTAAAAAACTTCTCAGATGCATGCAATGTTTAAATTGTTTTATGGAGGCAAACTGTTAAGGTAATTTAATTTGTGTGAATGCATTTCTGTAATCAAGCTGTGGGGAGGATTTGCAATTTGCAGGCGCAAAATGTGTAACAGAAGTGACGTCATATGGTCGTGAGAACAGCTGTTTAGAGGAACAGAAAACATTTCCAGAAGACATATCCAAGCTAAACTATCTGAGCTATTTCCCACAGGGAAGTAAATATTATTTTACATTATTACTGTAGGCTATCAATTTCAGATGTACAGTAACTAACTAATAGTACAGAAAATCTGTATGTGCTACTAACAGACTACTTTACTTTCCCCGAATACTCTATATCAGTCTCAGTAGCCTACTACTTCATACAACTATGTAATTAGCTTTCTTTTCCATTTTTTTGTAAAAAATATTTATGACATAAACTTGATCTTCTGTCCGTTAAAGGTAGGTGATTGCTCAGTACTTACAATAATTCATTAAATTCCCAGATGGAAATATAGATATATCGTGTTCCTATTGTACAGATTTCGTAAAAATATAAATGTAAATATTAGCATACACCTTATGCAACTAGAAGTAGTATAGTTTGTCATGTTGGTACACTGAGGTTAGAATACATTTTAAATTAAGAAAGTTCTAAATTTGAGAAATTGTTATTAATTGAAGGGTGGCACTAAAACATACGTTAACTCGTGAGAATGTAAGTTTATTAAATCAAATTACATATCCAGCAAAGATGAGGAATATAATTTTCATTTGAAGTTAATGGTTTTATTACAATCCCCACTCACTACCATGCAACCGCCTCGATAGGTATTAAAGGGATATACCCCATTGACTATTAAAATTTCTTATGTTTGTACTTCCATTGGCCCCTGAGGGTACATTATCAATGGGAAAACATTTTAAGCACAGGCCGAAAGGTAACTGGATATTTGTCTGTTTAGACAATTCTAGAATTAGAATTAGAGTCAGAATTCCTCAATATCGGATTCTAAATGTTCCTGAAAGGAAGTTTCCTTGACCTCCTGTGGTAATGCACATGGTATAAGCGTGTTCCTGCCAGAGTCGGTTGTCGGGTGTCGGGCGGGGGTCAGAGGTTCCAGCCGTCCGGGCCAGGTGCAGACCCAAAAAATCGAGCAGTAAACTGCAAACGCACCGACTTTACTGCCTTCTCATTGTTGCCGAGTCCAATAAATATTAAAATTTTTACCTTGCAAAATATAATACTGTACTTACAAACTGAATTGTGTTTTCCCCATAAACTCTTTCCGTTTTATTTTCTTTTAATTTTCCGCATTTAGGGCTGTGACAATAAAAGTGCAATTTTATACGACTAATTATGCATCGAACGTTTTGAGGGGATCCGTGAAATGCGCGTCACTAAAATCGTGCGACAGAATTTTTCTCGTTATTCCTCCATGTTTTCTTTCTGAAAATACATTGTTGCACACCCATAGATTTGAAGAAGGTGGAGAAAATAAATAAAATATATTTAGGATTGTTTTTATTTTCGGCTGAAACATGGAGGAATGATGAAAAATTTTTCAACTATAGAAATCAAGAAGGTGGAGAAAATAAATAAAATATATTTAGGATTATTTTTAGTGTCGGCTAAAACATGGAGGAATGATGAGAAAAATGCGGTCGCACGATTTTAATATTGCGTACATGAGGTCCTCCCGTTTTGAGTTAAATAAGACTAACTAAAAATAATGTTAATGCAATAAGTAACATGTGTGTTACCAAAACTATTCCAAAATTCCTGTCAACCTAAACACATTTGTTAATAATATCCATGTGTTTATTTAGGGGATTAGTATTGTTCGTATTGTTCTTTCAATTAAATCCCCTCAAAAGCGGACATGTATAAAATACTAGCGGACAAACAAGTTAACATACTAATACTAATGCAAGCCATTGAAAAACTTGGGAGATTATAACACCGAAAAATTATATTTCTGGAGATTTATTTTAATTCAAATCATATCTCACACATCTGAAACCTATAAAATAATGAATTAAGATTTTATTGAGCCTTTAAAAACACATAGTGGACTGACACATACTTTATTCCTGAAGTAAATTTTAAACCGATAATATTTAATAAAAGTATCATATTCTTTTAAGTTTATCTAAATTTAATAATTTATTGTTAAAAAAATAATCATCCAATATCTGAAAATAACAACAAGGGAAACAAAGTTAAATTAAATGTTAGAATTTTAGGGGGGCGGACAACTCCCCCCCCATATTAGCAAGCTTTTTTGAGTGGGTTTAGTTGGACGATGTGGCCTTGTATACCAAGGTTCACGGAATACGGTTGGAAAATAAGAAAGAAATTACGTAATTTGTTAATATTCTCCATAAAAATAACATTGTGCGCTCTCAGACAATGTACTGCGTTTACCATGGACAGTTAGTCGTAGACAAATAATTCAAAATACTAATTTATTTAGTTTTATGCTGGTTTTAATGGTTTAATGGTTTTACCTTCATACGGAAAGCTTAAAAATTTTATTGTACATTTGAAAGCCCATAGCTTTTGAACCGTAATTTCCACAGACATGCGGGTGGTGTCATATTATTAAGTACTCTATGCTCTATAAACTAGTAATTTAATCAAAATTGTTAGTGCCTTTTTTGAGTAATTTGGATTTTTCACTTTCAAGGGTTTTTAGGGGTAAAATTCAATTTTCAACCTTAAAAATAAAAAACAAAATAAATAAACAAAACGTCTGGAGATACGGTGAATATTTGCTTGCATACCAAATTTCATCTAAATAGGACCAACGGGATAGGCTGTGATCCGTACACATTCAGATACATGGACAGACAAACATCACGTCGAAACCCACTGTTTTGGATTCAGGGGACCCAAAAACAGATATACAAACTCTCAACTCAAACTCGAAAATTTTGACGAAAAAAATACTTTCTCCATATACTGTCTTGTAAGTGGGAGAAAGTAATATACATTCATAATACCTAAGACTCTCAATAACGACTTACAATGCTGCAAAGGGCCAGAAATTATAAAAATACTAAAGTATTGTTTGTAATACCAGTAACTTACTACTAAAACTAAATAAACCCTCACAATTTCATGTCATAAGATAAGTGTAAGTTAGGACAAACATAATAGGCAACTTTGAGAAAAATGATTGTATTTACTTCCCTGTGGGAAATAGCTCGGGTAGTTTCTATGGAAACTGGATATAAACACTTCCGCTGCACTATTTACGTTCCTAAAATCTGCTAACCCCCTCCCAGAGCTTAGACATATTAACTTTGTAGGTAATTCTGACCTTATAGTCTTATTAAAAAATATTTAGGAATAAATTTCCTAAAAAAAACTTCCTAAATTGTACACACATAGGCAGATAACACAACTGCATTGCATAAGGTACAAAAAGAACGTTCTAAAAGCAGATTACACTGGTACTTCACTCGCCCCACCGTGGCACGACCAGATGGCACAATCTACTGTGTAATTATAATTGGGCGTGCGTTATTTTGGACACCTCTCTCTCGTTACTCGAGGCAGTACCATGCCTCTAGTTGTTGAGGTCTCAGACATAATCTATATATACATAAAACAAAAATCTGACTCACTAACTGACTCACTGATCACAGTTTCTAAAAAACTACAAGGATATGGAGTTTCAAATTTGGTACACAGGTTCTATTTAAGGTCTAGATGCGTTCTAAGAAAGGATTTTCGAAACTCCCGAAGGGCTCTGCCCTACAGAGGGCAGGAAGTCCCCATGTTAACTTTACATTTACTCCTCAGCCTAAGGAGGAGTAAATATGTTACAAATTTTCTACAATCAAAACATTTTATTTCTATAGCTATAGCTGTTGGTTTACTTTCCATTAATTAGTAATATGAATTGCTATTCAATGTCTCCTGTATCAATAGTCAATTTAAACTATGAAGTAAATAAATACTATACAAAATGAACATTTTTATTTGCCACGTTGATACTTCACTGTTTTTTTTTATTTCGTGTCTAATTAAATGTCATGTGTTATAAATGACATAATATTGTATATTAATTTATCTATTTTTATTATCTATCTAAATAATAAAGCAAAATCGTGTTAGTTACACCATTCATAACTTGAGAACGGATTATAAGTATACCGCCACCCAGAGTATCTAAATCTTTCACAACGAAGCCGTAATGTCTCGGGCTACCGTAGCTGGCTTTTTATTGAGTTTAATGATTTGAGTATTAGACAACTATATGCTTTAAAACCCAGTACTTTCAATAATTTTTAGCGAATTTATGACCAAAGACAGGGTTGTAAAGCCAAGTATGATTAAAAAGTTAGTGTAGGATGATTGTGGCACCATCTTATAGTCTTGTTGCTGACTAAGACTGACATATTCCTTCGACAATTAATAGCCTAAGAGTAACTAAGGGACCTAAATTTTATGCCATAACACAGTTTTGCCTCTGAATTACGAATTGGTCTAATTATGAGGATGGTCTTTGTTTATGAAGGCAATATATAATAGTGCGGACGTTAACCCACACCATGGAAAATCGCAACCCTCAAACATCGCTCGTAACCATCCACAATTCGTTGCCTATATTGACATGGATATTTTTAAGCTTTGGGGGTGTTAGCAAGTTTGTGTAACGCAGTATTTCATAACGCAAAAAGTGCAGCGGAAGTGTTCCAAGAAACTACGAGAGCTATTGCATTACATTTTTTGATATAAGAACAGCTGTTTAGATCATCTGAAAACAAATACTTTAGACGTATCCATGATTTAACCTATTTCCCACAGGGAAGTAAGTACGCATAGTTTACCTTAGACAGAACTGTTAATTAATAATCCAACAGTCGATGACCTACGGTTTAACGTGGAGTCCGAACCACTGCCTCTTAATTACGAACTGGTCTAATTATAAGGATGGTCTTTGCGGATTCAAGTAGTATTAAATAGAACGGACAATAATCCACACAATAGACACTGCACGCACCGACTATCTCTCACTACTATCCACAATTCGTGACCTCCAAGGAGCTGGATTATAGGACACGCACCATCCCAGGTCATTTAACCATCAACCGAGGATTATATATTTTATAAACCAAAACGTCTTCGAATTTCAATTGAATCATTCTTTTGTCGTGATTATTCTTCGAAACGAGTCGAACATCGTTGCAAGCCCGCGTCTTTTCTCGTCAAATTATCGACACAACATCGCCAAAGAAACGCCGTTTTGTGTTTTTCTCAAAAATCCCGGCCGGGCCGGCTCAGTGGCGGCCAGATTTTTGAGGAATGCACAAAGGCAGTAAAACGCAGTTACTATCCATGTTTTATGGTCTTATTTTGAAATATATTGGCGAGCCGACGAGGACATTTAGGCTTGTAGACGGCCGGCAAAAAGCCGCGGACCGCGAGCGCATTCGCCGTCCGGATTTTTTGGGGGAAATCTCCCAACAAAGCGTGCGAGAATGAGAGTTTCGCTTTTTATCCACGTTTTGGTAAAAATCCGACCGCCTTATTTATAACTTCATTACCATTCCGTTTTGGCCAGAAGTTATTTGATGTCCAAGTTGATGTTCTCCGCGTCAATTTTGAATGTCAATCTGTTTTATTTCATCTTGATCTTCTTTACAGTTGTTCCACAGCTCGTGGAGTTGTTAGTGTTTTAATGCTAATGACACATTTCACACAGTTCTTAGCACCTTGGAAAATCTCATGATCTTATAGAAACTTTTACATGTGGGTTAACTTACTGGCTTCCCTATTTTTGTACCCTACCGGTGTGAGTCACATTGTTTAGCGAGAGCTGAAATACCTACCTTGTAGTATGGTCACCATTTCAATAATCTAATCTAATTACCTAATGGGATTTGTATGTGTAAGCAGTGTTTATACATTGAATATGGACAGATATATCAATTACCCCTTCTGTGTTTAGCAGAGCAGAATGCTGTATCATATTTCATAGATATTTGACTGATGTAGGAAAAATTTAATACGCGACTTGTGCGCAGTGCCTTTACTACATTCGAAAGGAACTGTTCCACATCAACCGTTTTTCTCGGGGAAAAATACTTCCGAAAAAGGACTTTAATAGATGTCGGGTTTCTGATCAGTGAACACTGAAAGTGTCCTGATCTCCACTAAATGACCTATATTTAAATTATCAATTACCAACCTAACTTAACTCCGCAAAGTGTGAATGTCGGTGATACCGCGTGTTTTATGATGTAACCCAACGTGTATTGGACACCTACAAACATATCTCTGCGGAAGTCAGTTACGTTGGTTATTGATAGTATAATCATACTATTAACGAGATAAAAATGTATATATACTGTATAACCAAACTAACTTAACCTCGCAGGACGCTGTATGACAGCAATATCGCTACATATAATTTTTTTAAATATGTATTATGTATGAATATAAAATGGATTTAGTTTTACTGAACAGTTAATTAATTTCAACTATTTATTTTAATTTTTAGCGAATTTCCCATAGGGAAGAAGCAATTACCGTAGGTCTCATGGTAAGACTTAAGCCCGGGACCATGTTATTTTTTCGTCTTTAGGTGCCCAGAGTCCAAAAACAATAGTCATTAAAATTTATATATATATATATATATATATATATATATATATGTATATAAGTATATATGTATATATATATATATATGTGTCTGTTAGCACGATAACTCTCGTAAAAATGGTCCGATCGAAGCCAAATTTGGTAGAGACGTGTATTCCTACAAATGCTCGGACGAGTTCGTAAACCAGACATATCGGTCAATAGGAACGGGTAGTTTGGAGGGGTTTTGTACCCCAAAATGGGGTTTTTTGCGTTTTTCACTCGTAATTTTTAAAAATTTCAAATTTTATATTTCACCATTGGAATCAGCTTAAAAAACTACACAATTAAGTTCCTTAAAGTTTTTCTCTATCTCCAACGGTTAAAGAGATATTAAAAAATCTAAACACAGTACGTTGTATTGTTGGGCTCCAATGTTAATCTTATGGAGGATAGGGAAAAATTAATATTTCCCATATTAATCAATATTTTTGGATAAAACTTGATATTTAGCTTCATGTGGTTGAGATCTATCCATTTATGCTTAAAATCATTGTTTATGTGTTTATAATGGCAGCAAACCTGCATACTCTTTTCCCATATTAATCATATAGGGAATAGGCAAACTCCTTTATTTATGGACAGATGTTGATGAAAGTTGGTATAAATGTTAAGATAAAAATTATTCATGGTAGAAATGACTTCTTTCAGTGTTCCTCACAGCAGCAAACCTGCATACTCTTTTTAATCATATGGAGAATAGGCAAATAATTCTCATGTTTATGGACATATTTTTATAAAACTTGTCGTATATTAAATTATTGATTTGGAAATTCGCTGAGTACGCAGGTCTGCTGCGACGGGGGTATTCTTATATACTCTCAGTAGGAATTTAACACTTTTTATTTCATTTATTGATTGCTTGCAAAGGGAATAATTATGTAAATACAGTAATACTTATAGCAGAGCTGTTGGACGTTGATTATGTTTGCAGTTAGGATAAGGAACCTCCTGCAAGCTTTTCCTTAGAGGCTCTAAATTTTCCTAACTGAACTTATTTTAAGTTTTTTTCGCTTATGTTGATCTTCTATTTGTGATTGATTTTTTTATAAACTATTTAACAAAATGACCTATATTCAAAATACATTTTGTGGGGTCAGGTAGGTCATATTCGAGCATGAGAGCTACACGAGAGATTTAATTTGACACCAAGAAACCCGACATCTTTAAAAGTCCACGAAAAGTGACACTTTTCGCAATTTTAGCGAATTTCCCATAGGGAAGAAGCTATTACCGTAGGTTTATTTGGAAGAAATCCTCCTCGACATCGACACAGAGTAATGAGAAGTCCACAGAGTAATGCCACATACTTGTTTTATCACTGTGTGACGTCTTCGAATAACTGTGTGAATCATGGTTAGAAAACAAAATACTGTACAAGGATTTTACTTAGTTAACAGCCTTGATATAAGCATTTAAAACAAATTTTGTTGCAGATAACCTGCTAACTTAGTACTATTCAATTACTATGATGGTAATTCTATAATTTTAATGAAACTCGCTCTACTCACGCTAGCGTGCTGGGTGCGATCTTGTTTTAAAACTCTTGTTAATGCATTTTTTACTATGCAAGATCAATGGAAATGGCAACCCTATTAAAAATATACATACTTACACACATATAAAATTTCAAAACTCTATTTTTAATTTTTGATATAAATGTACTTTTATATTGAAAAATAACATGTTTCCGGCCGAACACGATTTGCAATGGCAGTCGTGTGGAGCGTTGCTTAAAATTAGTGGGCATGCAATGTTTATGAATAATTAGATTAGATTATTGAAATGGCGACCGTACTACAAGGTCGGTATTTTAAGCCAAGTATAAATGAGCATTGAGTGTAAGATGATTGTGGAGCGATCTTGTAGTCTTGTTACTGACTAAGGCTGACATGTTCCTTAGACAGGACTGTTGATTAATAGCCCAACAGCCGATTGCTACTAAGGTACCTACAGTTTAACGTGGAGTCCGAACCACTGCCTCTGAATACGAATAGGTCTAATTATAAGGAAGGTCTTTGCGGATGAATGTAGTATTGAACAGTGCGGACGTTAATCCACACAAGAGAACATTACACCCACCGACCATCGCTTACAACTATCCACAATTTGTGACCTCCAAGCATCTGGATTACAGGACGTCGTTACCGTCGTAGTCCATATTTATTTATTAAGTTTAAATAACTAAATAGCTGAATTTATAGATAAATCTGGACAAAATAATTTGTATTTATTAAAAATAAATATTTGAAACAATAAAATAACACAATAGAATATTTTTTGAAATACATTTTTTCATCTTCCTGCTCCCCTTTCTTTAACATAATTTTAGATTAGATTAGATTAGATTATTTGAAATGGCGACCATACTACAAGGTAGGTATTTTAAGCCAAGTATGAATGAGGGTTGATTGTAAGATGATTGTGGCGCGATCTTGTAGTCTTGTTACTGACTAAGGCTGATATGTTCCTTAGACAGGACTGTTAATTAATAGCCCAACAGCCGATGACAACTAAGGGACCTACAGTTTAACGTGGAATCCGAACCACGGCCTCTGAATTACGAATTGGTCTAATTTTGAGGATGGTCTTTGCAGATTAACGTAGTATTCAATAGTGCGGACGTTAATCCACGCAAGAGAACACTACACCCACCAACCATCGCTCACAACTATCCAACGCTTGGAGGTCAATTCGTGACCTCCAAGCATCTGGATTACAGGACGTCGTTACCGTCGTAGTCCATATTTATTTATTAAGTTTAAATAATTAAATAGCAGAACTTATAAATAAATCTGGACAGAATAATTTTTATATATTAAAATAAATATTTGAAACAATAAAATAACACAATTGAATATTTTTTGAAAGACATTTTTTCATCTTTCTTTAACATAATATCTTACTAATTTTTACGACTATCTTTACAAAATGTAGACATACATGTAGAATGTTGTCACAAAATTAACATTGTTCTTATGAGAATAAGAAATACTTCACCAGCAGATATAAATTTAATTGAAATACGTTTGTGAATTTTGTTAAACCTACAAATGTTAGTTCCCCAATGCCCCGCCAGGCGACACGCAGTCTGGCGCGTTGAGGCGCACTCCACCGTGTGTTTACAAACACACTCGTCTGTTTCCGGAACGTTTGTCGTCATTTTTCGATGACGTCACAGCCGATGACTAACTTCCGGCGAATTGTGGGTGGTCAAAACCAACCAGATGTCCAATGTAAACTTTCGCCAAAAAATACTGGACAATTACTTTGTTGAAATGTCAATATTTTGGAATACTGTTTAATTCATTCTGAGTGAAGAACAATTTAGTATTTAAATAAAAAAGTGTTGAAATAAAACACTATAAATGAATCAAAAATATAAATATTATAATTTTGCTCCCTTTGTTAATGGTACGTTCTGTTAGGTACAAATATGGTAATTATTGTTTCAAATGGATTTAGGTTAAAAGTTTTATAAAAAACTGTTTTTACTATTTAATTATTTTACTTATTATTAACTGTCAACATCAGTAAGAATAATAATTGATTCTCAGAAATACAGTATATTAGAAGGTTTATTTATTATAAAAAGAAGGAATGATTAAAAATGGTAACAAAGTCATCAAAGATTGAAATATATAATTTTTAAAATATAAACGAACTGTATGACAGTAGTTGGGCACAGCCACATACTCCCCTCCCAGTTACAACAGGATGGTTAAGAGGCATACTTATTTGTGAGTCTTGAAACTCTTCCAAAGCGATTCTTCCGCTCACGATGATGAGGTTGCTGCCCGGGACTGTCTGAAGGTTGTTTACACCGTTGCTGTCCATAAGGTGGTTGCATTTTAACTGTTCATTGGGGTGACTGGGGATGTGGCCGTTTCTGGTTTACGCAGCTAAACACGTCCGTTCTTGTACCAAAAGGATAGGACTGTAATTCACCGACTGGGGCCGCGGCGTGTCCTGTAATCCAGCTACTTGAAGGTCACGATTGTGGATAGTTGTGAGCGGTCGGTGGGTGTAGTGTTCTCTTGTGTGGATTAATGTCCGCACTGTTGAATACTACGTTCATCTGCAAAGACCATCCTCACAATTAGACCAATTCGTAATTCGTAGTTGCCATCGGCTGTTGGACTATTAATTAACAGTCCTGTCTAAGGAACATGTCAGTCTTAGTCAGTAACAAGACTACAAGATCGCTCCACAATCATCTTACACTCAATGCTCATTCATACTTGGCTTAAAATACCTACATTATAGTATGGTTGCCATTTCATCTAATCTAATCCAATCGAAATACTACTTTCAAGAGATGAAGATCGGATCACTGACGTTATCTTCTGAGTCTGACATTTTCATGAATTAGCTTCGCGAACGTCGTTATTCACCAATTTGTGAGGCGAGGTTATGATCGGTAGGAATAATAGTTAATTCTCTGAAAACGGTACCACAGAAGGTTTATTTATCACAAAAAGAATAATTCAAAATGTAAACAAAGTCAACGAATATTATCTACACCAAAAAATATCACATCCACTCCATCGTTCATTGCTACCCACAATTCGTGACCTCCAAGTAGCTGTATTACAGGAAATGCCAACGATCCAGTCTATGACAGTTTTATCTATACCACAGACCATCAGACAGATCTGACCCACCACGCCCGCCAAGACCTCCTTGCTGCTCACAGCTCACAGCTAGGTCCTCAGCCGCACGCGCACACACGCACACGCACGTCGTGACCCGTCTCTGGTTAATCTGGTTTTAATTCCAAATCGTAATTAAACAAACATTCTGAGGCCGCCCGCGAGATTCCTCGCTCATTTATAACCGGCGTCTTGCCCGCCTTCAAACTGTGACCGAGACTGACTAACGTAACTTATGACGATATTTTGTTGGGGTAAATTAGATTAGATTAGATTATTTGAAAGTACCGACAAAAATCATCAATATTATTCCAAAATGCTTAATTTAACATATTTGGGAGCGACACAACAAAAAATAAGATGATAGATTTTTTAAACGTATCTCTGTGATCTATTAAAAAACTATGACGTCGTTGGATCGGTAATAAAATCTTAAATAGTTTTTAATAGATCCCTCAGGTTAGTTTTAACCTTCTTCTACCTTAAAAAATGTACTGAAATTCATAATAATTACTTACCGAACGTTTTAGGGAAGATATGCGTTAAAGAATTTCTTTATTTTGATCAAAGGAACGATTTCCTGGAGTTTGACACTTTATTAATTACCAACATTGTCATTGTATCACTATATTAATTAGTTATAATATGGAACGTTTTGTATGCATTCTGAATAAATAATAATTATATTTTCTAAATTAAACAAATATTTATTTACGTACAATTGAAAAACTTCAAACATCTCATAATAAACCTAATGATACTTTTGTTTTTAGTTTTAAATAAAATAAGAATCTTTACGAAAATTTAAAAATTGTCGTCATTGACATAATTCACAGCTATTTGGATTTATTAATAAACATGTAACAGGTTTCCTTAAAAGCCACCAGAACTATTGTATTGATTTTTTAATACAAAAGAATGAGAACAGCTGTTTAGATGAAGTGAAAACATTCCTTTTAGATATCCATGATCTAACCTATTTGTGTTTTTCAATATGGTCTTCCAAGTTAATTGATGAAGATGGTCCATTCATATTAATGGATGTCCATAAAGTAAGAATGTCCTCAAAGCCCTCAGCTCAATCAGCTGATATGTATCCAGACAGCGCATCCATATCCGAGACCGTCTCTCATTCTACAAACGATCCAGCATTCCTGGTCGTCGAAGACAACAAATGTAAATGTCCGAGATCTGGCGGGTCGGCGGGCTCCCGGCCGGTGGTTAATGTCCGCTACGAGCCGGATGGCGGGTGTTGTGACCGGATCAGCTGATGTCAACAGCTGATAAGCCGGATTGATACGTCACTGTCGATCCCCCGCGGTCGTCATTAGTGGTCCGATCACACACGGACAGGTCCGGAGTAGTGATGCGATAATCGAGTGAAAATAATCGACTATTCGATTTTAAACTAAACGGTACTTTCGCGTACTTTTTATACACTTTTTTATGTGTGATGTATACAGTACTCTGTGGAGTTAAGATTGGTTAGTTATTAATAGGCTGGTAACAAAATATTAATAGTTTAGAAATAACCAAACTGTGTAGAGCACTGTCTGTCAGAATTTTTCCATGTCTTTCGCTCGCACCGCGTGGAACTCTAGAGTGTAGTCTGTAGTGATGTTCTATTATTTTATGGATTTTCTGTAATAATTATTTCGACATATCGATACTCTGACAGAAATATGTCTTAGCTCTGGGGGGAGGGGAGTGATTTTTAAGATGGAAAATATGTAACAGGTTTCCATAAAAACTAACTACCAGAGTTATTATCTTGAATTTTTAATATAAAAGAACAGATTTTTAGATTAACTGAAAACATTCCCTTCTCTTCTGTTCTTCTGTGTTATCTTGTGTGGATTAACGTCCGCACTATTGAATACTACGTTAATCCACAAAGACCATCCTCACAATTAGATCATTCGTAATTCAGAAGCAGAGGTTCTGATTCCACGTTAAACCGTAGGTCCCTTAGATATGCCATTGACGGTTGGGCTATCAATTAACAGTCCTGTCTAAGGAACATGTCACCCTCAGTCAGTAACAAGACTACAAGATCGCATCACAATCATCCTAAACTCAATCCTCATTCATACTTTGCTTAAAATACCTAGCTGGGTAGGTTGCCATTTCAATAATCTAATCTAATCTAATCCCTTTGGACATATCCATGATCTAACCTATTTCCCACAGGAAAGTAAATACAAACATTTTTTCAAATTAATAGAACAAAATACGAAAAAACTATACATATTCCTAAAAGTAAATAACTGAATAGAAACTAGATTCACTTCACAGTTTATGCCTGTACAGTAGTTTTACAGGTAGACACTTTCTCGTCGTATAGTTCAGTGTAATAGTATGTCACACCCAAAACATAGTTTAGTTTAATTGTCTTGACATACACGTTCTACCTAACATTAAATTGGGTAAAATAACTTCCCTTTGTGAAATAGCTTAGATTATTGTGACCTGTACAGCAATAAGGATTATGATAAATATTTAATTTATCCTTCTGGGAGGAAATAATGACAGAATATCTATATTTTTGAATGCAAAAATCATAGAAGACTGATTTCTGTCCATACATTTCTCCCCACGTCACTTCCGTTAAATCTTTTGCATCATAATAAGTCTCGTAAATTGCTTAAGAAAGTTTGGATATTAAAATAAAAAAAATCAAATTGTGTAATATGTAAGTTTTCTGTAAAATCCTGATCACTTGGTTATTTCACGTTTGAGTGCGACGCCGGCGTCGTTGACTCACCGACCAATCACAGACGCGTATTCGCGCTCTCCGCCAATCACAAGCCGCCGCCGCAAACGCGATGCAAATTGCGATTTCTTGCCATTATGATTCCACCGTAACACTTCTTACTGCGCATTCATGGTGAACGTTTCAAATGATAAACTCGAGTTACAAGTTTTAAACCCGTGAAACGCATATCGTTACTGCAGCGGCGGCTGCATTAACGCTACCGGCAACATCTGTCAGGCGACCGCGCCGCGGTGTGAAATTGCCGCGGTCGTCTCCGACGTTTTGTACTCCTCTCCGTTCCGTGGGACTCGTCCACGTGAACAGGAGGAATATGAAATATAAGTTGAATAAATATTTGAGTTTTCATCAGAAAAATATCGCTTACTTAAGAGCTGTCTGCAGTGGTGAAATATTTTGTTTTAGCGAATCGTTTATGATATCAGATCGGTATATATCTACCTTAGTACAATTTTTACATTTAATATTTTTTGAAATATGATTATACAAAACAATGCACTAAAGTGGGTGGATTTGGGTAAGACCGGTTCCTTTAAAGGCAAAAGTATACAATGCTGTACCACCTCCGAGAAATCAGAGCACTGGAGCTAAAATTGTTTTGTTTCAAATTTATTTATTTCATAAAATAAGGTATAATAATCTATAGAAATAAAATTATAGTTTTGTCTGTACATTGCTCAGAGTTATTCATTTTTTAGTTATTTTTACGTTACGTGCGTTAGAGAATCCGAAACAAGTCTTATCTCAATTTGTGTCTGTTTGTCTGTGTCACTCCAGGAAAACGGGGGGACTGATAACAATGATACATATTTCATACATCATCTACATTCGAGAGAAGGCTTTTAAACGCTTAAAATTGTCCGCCGACCCTTAAAAAGTAAATTAAGAGCATTTAAAACCACGCTTTTTTCGCGATATTAGTCGCATTTTGCTTTCAATTATCAATAAGTCACCTAATGGTAATAATCAGCTGTCTTTGTAGTTGAAAGATTTAATAAAAAGAAAAACAAACAGCTGTCAAATCAATAATATTTAGTTTATATTGGTCATCGATTTTAAACCCATTTCGAAATCATAATATATTAAAAAGTTATTTTAATGTATAACTAATTATAATATTGGTATAAATGCTCTAATCTATTTAATTGTAAAGTAATGCCAAATAATAAAGCTGGGTATTGATTTATTTTCTTTGTACTGATTTGTTTACGATTTCAGGTTTATATTTTGGTATGATAATCAAAGGACGGGCTTACTGCTGGTATAAAATAAAACTTATTTCAGTTTACTTTACTTTTTATACTATTTTATTTACTTTATATTTACTATTTATTACTTTATTGAAACAATAGAAATGAACAACACGTGTCAACGAATTTTAAACACGACGTTTCAATAATGTTTTATTGGTACAAGCCCTGTTCCATGTTCTATGTAAGCTTCACTAGTCGTTTATTGCTTTGTTGTCTTTCGTCCGATCGAGTGGGAATATTGCTCCCAGTTTATAGGTTCCGTAGTAAATGTCCACCAGATATACGCCGTTGTCTGATAGATATACGCGCCCTCTAGTAGTATATCTCTGAGACAGTCCCGCGCTGAGGCAGCATCCGCTGACGCAGGCCAAGGCTGAGTCTGTTCATTCATGTAGCGTCCTCAATGGGACTCGGTCACTCTCATGTTCTTCACACGTCATGTGGTTGTTGTATGTTGTAGTATCGTATTTTCCAAATTAAGTTCAAGTTTGTTTTCCAATTGTCTACCTCTTAGAATCGAAATTTGCGTAATTATTTTGAATATTGATAATTTAGTTAGATGAATAACACAACGTGTTTGAAATTGTTTAGGAGTGTCCATGAGCTAAATAAGTATGAAAAATCATGGAAATTTTGTTCCGCTTAGATTAAGGTGGATATTGTTTTCCTTATAACATCAAAAGTTAACCTAACCAATATCTTCATATATATTTTCGCAAATACATTTTTTCACAGTCGCGGCGATTTTCTACACGATTCGATGTATATATATTAAAATAAATCTGTATTTAGACCCTACAACTTTACCGAAATTTAGATAAAACTATTACGTTGAACCTCCTAAATAAGCTAAATAGGGTTCAAAATTTCAATCATTATTTTAAAGCCTAGTGTAGTTGATTGACTGTGAAAATAACTAAATCATAATAATTGAAATTGAATCGGAAGAATGATTTATTGCATTTTTATCAATTTTTGCACTCAATGTGTATTATTGTACTACCATTTTATATTTACTACCGTGACACACAAGTGCCAAGCGGCTCCAATCGCCTAATCTCAGTGCGAGAATGTGACCAGGAACCGAAACACGTACTGGAAACTACCGGCCGATCTGCATACTACTCGTGTTTCGCAAAGCTGGTGGCGCATGCACGCACGTAGCTGCCAGGATATGACAGCGCATGGTTGGCTCTATAAGGCGGACAATAGCCTCTGAGTAAGGAAACACAATCACAGACACCCTCTTGAATATTTTATCAGACGCCATTTTGCGTGTAATCATAATCGACGTGTGATTTTCCTTATCGCCCTAAACGGCGAATCAGCTGTTTGGTTGAAAAGTGAGACATACATAATTTGACTTTGACACTTCATCAACATATGTTTGGATGACTTGGAATTTTGTGATTGATTTGATTCCAACGCTACATACTTTGCGATAACGAATAAATCTTTATTCAACGTTCGATGTTTTTGTTAAAATTACAATCTAAAACTATTTGTATTGTTTGAAAAATCTTGGAACACAATAAACGACATACCTGCATGAAAATGAGGCGGTGTTGTGCCAAGAAGAGACTTACCCTACTTCCTTTTTGCCAAAGGCGCTCCCTTTCATCAAGGTATTCTAGACCCTACAATTTACATAACCCTTTCTCAACACCCTTTCAAGGAGTGGCCGCCCCCTCTATTTATGGTTCACCTTTACAATACCCATAAACCCATCTCCGCTCCAGACTGGAACGTCTCAATACAGAGAGGCTTTAGAAGCAAGAACGTGTTGGCTTTGATACAAGAAGATTACAAGCATGTTTTAAGGATAAATATGAATCCATCTGAGAACTAATTCAGACATAGTTCAGGGTGAGATAATCCCAGAAATTAAATTTCTGGGAGTATCTGATCAAATTTTTTAAGAAGAGATTTCTCTTTTGTCGATTGCAAAGTAAACGAATAAAATTATTGTTGCTCTATTTTATGAGACCATGACGTAGTAGGACGGTATTATGTAATATAACTTTGTGTAGGAGTAAGTTAAAAGACCAATTTTTATTGTTATCTAATGTTTCAATAATATTAAAATACGAGCAGTACGCCCAGATAACAGTTTAGATTAGTATGATTTCGACGTCAGTTTAAAATCAATGTACAATGTAAACAAACTAATATTGATTTTAATTTGGCAGCTGTTTCTTTTCTTTCTACACTTACAGTATATAAATCACATATTCTTAAAATCAATAATAAAAATACAAAGACAGCTGATTATTACCAGTAGATTAGATTAGATTATTGAAATGGCTACCATACTACAAGGTAGGTATTTTAAGCCAAGTATGAATGAGGATCGAGTGTAAGATGATTGTGGCGCAATCTTGTACTCTTGTTACTGACTAAGGCTGACATTTTTCTTAGACAGGGCTGTTAATTAATAGTCCAATAGCCTATGGCAACTAAGGGACCTACAGTTTAACGTGGAAACCGAATTACGAATTGGTCTAATTATGATTTAGGTGTGCCTATTTAATCACACATTGAAAACTGAAATCTAAATGCTTCTAATATTGCGTAAAAAGTTGGTTTTCAAAGCTCGTTATTTACTTTTAAAGGGGCGGCGGACAATTTCCAGTATTGAAAAACGCTCTCCGGAATGTAGATAATGCATGAAATAGGTTTCATTGTTATCGGTTCTCCCGTTTTCGGGGAAGACGGCGTAAAATACCTCCTGGAGCGTCACAAACAAACAGGCAGACATAAATTGAGATAAGACTTGTTCCGGCTTTTCTAGCGCACGAAACGTAAAATAACAAAAAAAATTAACAACTCTGAGCAATGTATAGACAAAACTCTATTTTATTTATATAGATTTGAACATTCTTTGGGCAAAGTTTCCTTTCAAAACTTTGTTTGGAGACATTTTTGTGCTTTTTTCTGTATGCCAAGCATACTACAGGATTATGGTAGCTCTGCTGAGATGACTCACTATCACGGTCTGGTTAACGAAATTAGTTTTATACATTTTCATCCCTACCAGATGTACCTTGTCTAATGAACATGATAATTTTCGTCAGTAACAAGACTTCAAGATGGCCACAATCATCTTACACCCTGTCTCATGCATAATTGGCTTAAAATACCTATTTAGTTGGTCACCACCACAGTAATAACGTATCTAAAGTAACCTAATTGTCATCTAGGGTAATGGAAAGTTGGATGTATTTATTCAATAAATCAACCAGCATGTTAGGTTGTATTATAAAACAAACATCGCATTCAATTTCGTTTTTAAGGAAAGAGAAAGTAGTTATTGTGTCGTATTTTTTAGCCATAAACCCCGTTTTTGAGCGTGCAGGTGACAACCAGCTGTGCGACAGATGCACAACACGCGCATGCGCAGATCGCTATCAAGCGCACTTCTACTCGCGCATTACGCTTTTACGGCCCGCTGAAAGTCTCGAATTAAAATATAATTTATGTACCAAACCGTCCCATGTAATCGAGATATCACTAAAATGACTATAACGCTATATATTCATCCATTAAAATCGTATATGCCGTAAAACAGGTCGTTAGGCCGTCAATATATTATTACTTGACAGCTTTTGGATGAAAATTAATTTTGGTCGCACACGCGATTCGAATTTGGCGGAAACTGGTTGCGCTCGTAAAGTTTGGAGTGATTACAGGGTGAGTGCTAATGGGTTTGAAGTTTCTGGGGCTAAATTACTCCATATTACTGTGATATGCCTCAGGGACTATAGGACCAAGCCTGGTAAGATTATTCAGACGAAATATCTGTGAGATTTGTTATGCTTGACCAATAAACAGGTTTCCACTAATTATATCAAATGTAAAAAAACTATTTCCATAAAAATTTGTAATTTGATTTTCTATCAAACATAAGATAGTAACATGACCAGGGTTAGGACAATTTCCCATCAAAACCTTATAAAATGTCACAAGTATACAAAATGTATTATGAAAAAGAATATTCCATAGCATAGTTTGCCTGAAAATCAAGAAAATTACACTAATTACCCGAGTTCTTCAAGATTTCCTAATACCAACTGTGCTAATAAAACATTTACAACAGTCAATGAAGAATTATTTTTCCTCAAATACTGTATTACTAGGTTTAGTATTATATTGTAGCATCTATTATAGTACAAAAAATATAATTTTTTTTATTTTTTTAACCTTTTTGGTTTACGTCAGTTACAAGATTTTTAATATCACAAAAAATAAAAAGGTGTTTTATTAAAAAACAAACAGTTGCTGATGAAAAAGGAACGGATGATGAACCGGGTGAGCACACAGCACCAGCCAGACAGAACGTGCCGGATAACACATTACCGGATTTGCGAGCCCGCCTACATGTACTACAGCCTCTGTAGCTCTTAGCTAGCTGTACCCATCTCTGTCCACAATAACGTTAAAATTGTATGGAGACGACCGGATAATGAACCGGGTGATCACACAACACTAGCCAGACAGAACGTGCCGGATGGAACATTACCGGATTTACGGATCCAGCCACGTGCACTAAATCCTAGAACAGCTACCACTTTTGTCATCTACTATATGGACCATAATTAACTACACTAGTTAAGTTTTTTTTTATTTTTTCTTTAGTTTATAGCTACACATAACATCAACAATTTTGGTAATCGATGAACCTCTATCTGTTCGTTGATACTAGTTTTTCTAAGAAACAACTAGAACTGGGAAGGAGGTCTTCTTACATAATTTTTGAAAATTCGATGTATTTTTTCTCGATAAGTTTAATAATTGGTCGTTTTTTAACATAACGTAATTCAAGTGTCCATCAGAATCGAAAGATAAAATTTTAAGCCTACTACAATAAATTGTGGTAATTTTTATCAATGAATAATGAAGTCAACGCACGACTTTGCAACGTAAATAACTGAAATAAGCTGGATGTATATTATGATTGGTTGCAGCACAGCTGAACACAAGTGATCGACCTTGGCGTCTGCACACTGCAGGAGTCAGCACGCTGGATTCGTCTTACGCAGCCTTGGAGACTGATCCAGCGATGGGAACGGGCGCCGCATTCAAGAAACACGACTCCGTGAATGTGCAACACATGCATTCATCGGTCGAGACGCCGTATTTCATATCATCAGCTCCTTTCACTTACGTATAGTTCATCCGAATTGTATTCTTGACATCTTCATCTAAATATTATCTCCTCCACCGCTACTGCCTCACCTCTGTGGCTACTATAACTTTTCTAAAATTGGTTTCATTATTACCCCGTAATTCTTATGTTAAAACCTTTAAAATATCTTGCTTCTCGCTGGTACGGAGGCGTCGTCCTGTGATTCAGCTATTTGGAGGTCACGAATTATTGTGGATAGTTATTTGCGATAGACGGTGGGTGTAGTGTTCTCTTGTGTGGATTAACGTCTGAACTATTGAATACTACCTTAACATGCAAATATCATCCTCATAATTAGACCAATTTGTAATTCAGAGGCCGTGGTTCGAATTCCACGTTAAACTGTAGATTAATTAACAGTCCTGTCTAAGGAACATGTCAGCCTTGGTCAGTAACAAGACTACAAGATCATGCTATAATCATCTTACACTCAATCCTCATTCATACTTTGCTTAAAATACCTTCCTTGGTAGTAATTTCAATAATATAATCTAATCTAATCATTATTTCCACGTATATCATCATAGGTCACTTTAGGCGTAAATGATGAAACATAGACACAACTTTATATAAAATAAAACAACTGTGCGGACGACCTTAGCGGACTGAGGACCGACATCCTGTGCATCCACTTCCTTGGCTCAGCAGAATATCTATCTACCCTTCATCTCCTACCTCATTAAATCCTTTACATCTTCACCATATGAACCTCTGGCTGGAACAGATGAGCTTTATGCACTAAAAAGCTAAAAAAATCCAATTAATTGTACAGCTGATAAGATTCTATATTGTTACTTAAGGTAAAAGTCATTTGAGGAAAAATGGATAAACTATTTAAAAAATGTTTTAATCCATATATATTTCTACTAGACGTTTTCTACCACATTCTGGAGCTGAAAGTGTGTAAAATTTGTAAAAAAATGAAAATGGTATAAAAACATATTTGATTAAGTCAGGTTTATGTGTTACCTACTTTTATTCGAAGCAGCTTATGCCGATGATCTTTAAATCTCACAACCCGACATCTGAGAAGCACTCACAACAATGATTTATTAGTTTTTTTTATAAGTTTGAAAACTTTCTGGAATAATTTGACTGGTTTGGTATATACAGTTTAATTATGTCTTCCCTAATGTAAGAGATAAATAACATCTTTTAAACTTAACCACTAACACTAACTCATCTTTCAGGGAGCTAGGAATCTTGACCCTGCCCTCCCTTTATATATTGGAAACCGTGAGTTATTGCCGGTTCCAATACTTGACAGTGCAAGGTAATGCTTTCCACGGCTATGGGACACGAGCAAAGGGTGATACCGCAAATCTGCATTTGCGAAACTAACTCATCAGGTAGGTGTCGGGCTCCTCAATTATCTTCCTGAGACTCAAAAGTCTGGAGAGTTGCCGTTTGTTCTGAAGACTGAAGCGTGAGTTGACAAACCAAGTGTTCTACGTGGTGGACGAGTTCACATCACACCGTTGGAGTTGAGTTTTGAGTTTATTAAAATGATCTAATTACTTTCTTTTTTGTCTTAGATACTCTGGGATAGAAATTGTTTTTTATTTGTTTTGTATTATTTTATTGTATTTGTTTTTAGTCTTTATTTTATTATAAAATTTATATTTTTAGCGTTTGCTGTACGATGTTTTAACGTTGTCAACTGCAATAAATATATTATTATTATTATGAGTGCAAACATGATATCGTTTTTTAACTGAAAAAAGCTTGTTTTACTTGCAACGGTTTTATGTTAAACACAATTTAACTGTTCCAAAAACGCCTCTCTCGTTCCGTCTTCCCCAGTTGCAACAGTCCCTCCGTTCCGTTTGTCAACGACTTATCAACCAGCTGCATCTTTTGCTTTTATTGCTTCCACGCCTTTACTGCATCATTTCGCCACTTTTGATCAACTCCACTCCAAGAGTGACAAAGTCATAGCTCATAAGCGATAATGAAACTCAGCTGATTTGTCACCTGTCAAACGAGTTTGTCTGGTTTAAATATTTCTTTGATTCTATCCCCGTAAACTCAAATTAATCTTGATTTTAGCAGACTGATAAAAAGATAGGAAAAATAAGCGGGGGGGGGGGGGGTGTGGAAAAATTAAAAATAGGGGGCGGGAACAGGGAAGGGGGGGGAGGGGGGGTGGGAAAAATTTGAGGGGAGGGAGCTGAGCAGGGGTGGAAAAGGGGGGAGGGGGGGGGTGGGATGACATAAAATATTATATTCATATGTAAATTACCTTTGGCGTCACTAAGAGAATCACTTTATCTTCATTTTTATTTAATATTAATTTTTAATACTTCTTTACCGTACAGCAAAGTGGCTAAAATTACGTTTTGAATAATGTCAACAAAAATTACATTTATTCAGAGTAGATTTTTGTTCAATCTAGATTATATTATTGCGTCTTATGGCCTTGTGTTGTTATTCTGGTTTCCGACAGATTTTCCAAAAAGCTATTTTGAGTTTAATTTTAGATTGTAAATTAATCTAGCCTGGGTAAAAATAGAAACAATATTTATTTTGGTTTTGAGTATTGAGTGTATACACATTACGTTTGAACGTACAATCCCCTATATCAATAAGTACAATATAAGAAGGTTCAGGTTAAATATTACAGAGATATTATGTCCATAGACAGATTTCCAAGTCATAAATTGAAGTAGGCTACTTTTCTAACACCCTACACCCTAACAGTAATAAAACATTTTCGTCCAAAACAATAGACTTCCGAATAATTTTTGCGATTCAACTTAAGTCAGGAAATGACGTCAAGCATATAAAATAGATACATATTACTACATATAACTACATGTTTTAACTACATGTTTTACATAACTACCCCAAATGACCTGAATATTATTCAATATCTTTTATTGGACTTTTCCAACGCGTCTGTGTTTTTAACCACACTACGTTTCTGGAGGTGGAGAAACTCCCCCGTTTTCAAGTGACATTAAAAATTTAAATTTTAAGTTACTCAATAATACTATACTTATCTAAAATGCAAAATACAAAAAAGTATATTGATAACGCAACAAATAACCACAACACTCCTCCTCCGAGCTAGCCGGGCGACACAAGATAGCGTGCGCTCAATACGAGAGTTGGAGCACTACTGAATTTTCAAATTTTTGATTTACACGGACTTGCTGAATATATCTCTAACATATATTTGTGTTTCTATGTGCTGCTGACGTCACATTTTTACGTCACATTAAAACGCTTACACTCGTAATTATTAAGTATCACTTTTCACAACCCTCTAATCGCGCTGCCATCTCATGCTAGAACCATACCGAACATCAATAACCAACAAGTTGAAGGTAATATGAAGTCAAGCCAGTATGTCGCCGTTACTGCTATAGCTGTGACACCACGGCGCGCAATGCTCCGAGCCAAGGATATGGACTCTGAATAGCAAATTATAGACTGGTATCACTAACGCTGCAATGTGCAAAGAAATTGAAACGGGTTTTGTAATTGCACTTGTCGTACTTTAGGTGGGCAAAATAGTGTGTATAAGTTAAGATCCCATACGTTAGTTTTCAGACGGGTGAACTATATGTTAAGTAGAATTGTAAATGCACACAAACATAGTAACGCTACAGTTACAAGTAGTCACGTAGCTATAAAACGCGTCCGTATAGCTACGTTGTACAAATGATCTCAGGTTATTTAGAAAGGTACTATCATTTCTTGGGAACTAAAATAGACTACACACGCAAAAAGTGATTTACTAAATGTTTTTTTATTTCCTATTCTCGCATGAAAGTGAAAATATAGTTAATTTTGTATGTTTAACATTCACAAGATTATTAATTTAAACACGGACATTTCTCAAACCCCTCATTCGTAATCTGTTAAAGGTTAGATGTCAGTCAGAAATTTCAAATTCACAACACACGACGTGCCGTATATTGATTCAACATAGATAAACAAACAAGCTCCAAAGCCACCTCCCTGATGACATCAAAGTCATGCCCAATGCATCTCCGATGCAATCAGTGGCTGAATCTCGGGCTGCAGTCCCACGATGGGCAATGATTACAGGAAATATTGATTAAACGAAATCCAAGATAAAATCGAATGTCAAAACGGCCAGCGGAGTTGTGTTTAAACCAGTTTCTAAACTGATCAAATCTACCCCCCGCTTACTGGTTTTTCAGATGAGCAAATTTTTAAAATCCGCTAACAAAATTGGTTTTGTGAATGCAATGATTTGTTCGATGTTGTCGAAGAAAACATAACGTATTTATATAAAATATGCATAAAGCCATAAATTCTTCAAAGACCCTAATGTTTGTCAAGAAAAGCTCTTAAAGTAAGACTTGTGGCATTGATTTATTTTTCCAATGAATTTTTTTTTAAATATATATACACAAAATAACAGGTTTTGTTTCCACATAACCAATCCATAAGTCAATCCATAAGTTTGACTTTTCACTTAGATCCCTAAAGTTATGACTCTAAAATCTGTGTAGTTCTTTCATTGCGATAAAATCAAAACTCGTATTCCCACAAAAAGTTACCGTTCTGATTCAAAAAATATACTTATCATCGTGACAGTATTTAAACCTAAAATCACAAACTAATTAACAAAAATAAAAAATTCTGATCTTTATTAATTAGTATTAGTCTACATAGTTTGTAATTAGGTAAATTAGAAGAAATTTGTAACATTATTAAAATTCGTTTATTATTTTTAAAAGAAGTTTAAAATCAGTGATCAATGTAAACAAACTAATATTAATTTTTATTTGACAGCTCATTGTTTCTCTGACACAAAAACAACATTTTTGGAGTCAATAAAATTGGACTTTGTGAATCAGAGTTTATTTATTTCTCACACAGCTGATTATTACCAGTAGGTGATAAATGGAAAACTGAAAGCAAAATGTCACATAAAAGTGGGATTTTAAATGCTCGTCATTTACTTTTCAAGGAGGTGGACAATTTCCATAATTGAAAACCCTTCTCTGGAATGTATAGAAAGCATGAAATAACTAAGCCTTGTTATCAGTTCTCCCGTTTTTCGGATAAGATGGTGTAAAATGCCTCCTGGAGCGTCACAGACAAACAGACACAAATTCATATGAATTGTTTCGGCTTCTCTAACGCACGAAATGTAAAATTAACTGAAAAATGAATAACTGAGTAATGTGCAGACAAAACTCTAATTTTATTTACATAGATTAAAATGTCATTTTAACGTAAACGTTTTTAATTAAAACAACTGTCTAGTTTAGAATAAATACTGTGATTGAGCTAATCTTCCCCTTTTATTTATTTGTTAAGTTTTTTACAACATTTTTTTCAGGCATATATTTTTTCATTATAATAAGTACGTTGCTTCTTAAAACCCATAAAACCCGTACAAATGACGGACCGACTGCTAGTTAATTATAAAGTTTATAAATAGAATCGTAAAAATTAAATCCAAACCTAATCAGCCATTCCAAGGCGACCATTCGTTTAACATACCACACTAAACCTCCCTCTATGGTAATGAACCGAGTTTCCCGCGAACTGTGACACTTTATTCGCTCAATTTTTCACAAAACAAGTGAGCTAATGCTCCGTCGTCTCTATAAACACGGGCGCGGATCATGTTCCTGCGCTGCAACCAGTTCGCTTATCGCGAGACAAACTGGCACTTTGCCGTTATGGCCGGCAGACCGCATAATGTGCCTGTGTACGGGATATGCGAGGTGATGTTTGTCGAATGGCAAACTATCGACCGATATCGCTGTCGCTCCGCGGGCCGAAATGTTTAAAACTATCGTTACGCCGGAAAATAACACGGTGTAAGTAATATTCCACAGTGGAATGCTCGGTTTACTGCAATTTCTGAGGAATTATGCGAAGACAGTGTGGTATTAAGCGGGTTGTACGTTGTGGAGCGCCTTACCAGGAGAGTGGCAATCGTTGTACCATATGTTTCTCGAAATGCACTTGTGAAGAGTAAAAAATGTTTGATTTTGTAACGTTTTATTTAGAACTCATTACACAAACTATTTGTAGTGTGTTAATCACCCTACAGACAGTCAAAACTGGTCGTCTGAGTGCAAAAGTAGGAATACGCTCAGACCAAAATCTGTTTATCTGTTAAATGGGCTGATTTCAGACAAAACTAACCACGTGGAGGTGATTGGAGCCTTCACTTCGAACTGTCAAGTTTAACTGTTAGTTTTAACTGACAGTTCGTATGTGGGGGCTAAAGTTACATCGATGCATTACTAATTAAATGCTTTTCGTACGAGCTCAAATTCAGCGAGTGACAACAGGAAACTTTATATTCCTGTTGTGAACTATATGTTTCGTCATATTGCATATAGGTTAGGTTAGCAAATAATGAGCTAAATTATGCACAAACCAAATACTTTATAGAAGAAAGAGGGGCTTTTTATTGTTCTTGCAATTGTAAACAATTAGCTCCTTGTCTGTCAAGTGTATTCATGTAATAGTAATCGATTATCACTTCCGATACTATCGATATATTACCATATACATCGTTATAATGAACAACAGATTACCTTGACATCGGCTGACTCCTTTGGGTGGGAAAGTACAGTATTACTTTTGACTTGCAAAACAAACAGAATCAAAACCAAAATATTAAACCATAAATATTTTACTCTGAGTGCATAAAAATTCTTTAGTGTTTGCAAAAATTATAGTAATAGATCGTTTAAAAAAAGTATGACAGTTTGTTATATTTTGAATACATAACTCATTGAATGCAGTAATTATGTGGATAAGTGTTAAGGCGAAAATTGCTAAACAAACCAATGTTAAACATCAGCTTTAATTAAACACGGGTAAATAGCGTCTGCTAGAAATTGCTACCTTATATTAATATAGGTACACGAAAGGTTTCAACTGAGAAGCCTCTTACACAGTGGTAATTATTCCTAGTATTCTACGAATTCACGATCAGCTGGTGTTAGAAACGAGCACTTCACACCTGGACGTTTTAGCTTTTCATCACTTTTAATGAAGAATGTAGGAGACCTTGAGGCAACACCATCAATCAAAGTATGAAATAATGTCTCGTTGAAATTCCAGAAATGATGAAGCCCCCATAACCTTGAGCAACACGTTTTAACAATACACTTGAGTCATTAGAACGTTATTATAAGTATAACGCTTGTAGTTATATAAAGTTTAGCAGAAACGATAAAAATGTCTGTAAAATTCATAATGGCGTTAGATTTTAACTATTCAATATATTTTATTGGACTTTTCCAACGCGTCTGTGTTTTAAACAACACAACGTTTCTGGAGGTGGAGAAACGTCTCCGTTTTCAAGTAATTACATAATAATTTACATCAAAAAGGAAAATTTTGTGCTCCAACTTTTGTTCTGATCGCACGCTATCTTTGTGCCGACCCGCTAGCTCGGAGGCGGAGTTTTCTGGTGATTTGTTGCGTTACCAATATAGTTGTTGTATCATAGTATTATTGACTTAAATCTTAAAACTTAAACCCTTTTTAATGTAAGTTATTACGTAATTACTTGAAAACTGTGGAGTTCAATTCAATTCAATTCATTTATTTACCATTAAGTCTACATGGACAATAGGTTTCGTCAAAACACAAACATAAACAATAACTACAACAATAATACTAAAAATACAATACTAACAAATAAATCACAGATTAAGCTCATACATATGTGGAAATATACATACAAATTGAGAATTTAAAGTTTCAGGCAAAAAAACTCCTCTATAGTTCTACACCTCCAGAAACGTTATGTGGTTAAAACACAGCCGCGTTGGAAAAGTCCAATAAAATATATTGAATACTGAAAAATATTTAGCACTTGTTTAAAACTATGGATAAAAACACATTAATCAACATCAGTTTTTAATAGTCATTAGAAATTATGGAATTATGTCACAGGAATCTCATAGAAATAACCAGAAATTGCTTTCTTAAAGCAGTGACGTGCGCACAACATAATCTACCTATTCTAATTCTGCACCTATTCTATCCACAGAAAAATAATACTCTGCAGATTTATTTATCTTTTTTTTGTAGTTGAACAGTCCAGAAATACATATTGAGTGGAAAGTATGCATATATTTGGCTCTATCCTTGGCTCCTAAACCCCAAGTGTCAACAATTCGGCATCACACGAGACACAACAAGCGCAACATTCAAAGTTACTTGTTTATTCATTACTCAGTTTATCATAAAACCTATTAATTAACGACTTATCAAGTTATAGTTAGTTTAAAAGTCTTTTTCTTCCTTGTTTGAAATTAATTATTGGTGATGGTTTATTTATATTATTTAGATTTGTATTGCTGACTTTCTCCATCACGATTTTAAGCACCGTAAAACAAAGTTTCCCGACGTTTCAGGATCTGGAATTTGATCCCGTCCTCAGGTGAACTAGTATCTAAAACATATCACAATTAATACATAACCCGGATTCATATAGACTTAGTCCGGTTAAATTGTGTTATGTTTTAGATACTAGTTCGTGACCCCGAAAAGTCGTGAAACTTTGTTTTACTTAAAATTGTGATGGAAAATGTCCGTAATGAAAATCTAAATAATCTTAATATATAAAATTCAAAGCCCTCACTCATCACTAATTCTCCCACTTCCCGACTACCTAGGAGGCTGAAATTTGGTATACTGGTTCTTTAGACCTAAAATAGGAAAGTCTAATAGTTTTTGTGACGATTTTCCCATAAATCTCTGCCCTATACGCCTTCAAAGTTCCCTTGTTAATCTTATGGATAAATAATTTTGTTTTGGATTTCAACATATGTATCTTACCTTTTAAGATGTAAACAGCAGCTGTTTTAGCGAATTTTAGAAAACAAAGTATTCATGGGTGAAAGGAATGTTATTTTTTTCTTTTAGGTGAAGAAAATAATAGTGTAAAATTTATATATAAATATGATATGTATTTATATATGTTTTGTGTGTTTTAAAATAATGTAAAAATTTATCGAACCAAATTTTAAATGTATTTCAAATGCTACGAGTTTCGTAAAAGACATATCGGTCAATGGGAAGGGTAGTTTGGGGGGGTTTGTACAAAATTTTTTTTGCGTTTTTCACATGTAATTTTTTAAATTTCTAATTTTATCTTTCAATTAGAATCAGAAAAAACTGACAATAATTCCAAATTCTCTATCTTAATTACCGAGATATAAAAATCTAAACACAGTACGTTGTATTTGGGGTCAATGTTAATCTTATGGTATAAGGAAAAATTAATATTTACTTATTAACAATACTGGATAACTTTATATTTAGCTTCATTTTGACATCCATTATGCTTAAAAATCATAGTTTATGTGTTTATCATTAAAAATAATTTCATGTTAATATTATGGAGAATATAATATTTCATGTTTTGACAGATATATAAAATTTGCAAATATTATTAAAAATGTTGATTTGAATATAGTACCATTGCTAATTTATTTAACCATTGTGAGAAAGAACGATAATAGTAAGTAATCAATGGAAAATTAGTATGAAATAACTCAGAAATGTGATTTGTGATTTTGTGATGTTTTATATTAAAAATCAAATGTTTAATCATCACGAATTTGTCAGCATTTAGTATAAAAGTATTATAGCTGTTTATTAGGGAGTTTGTCAAGACGTTTGTCAAAAATCCATAAAAGTCAGTTGAAGACTAGTGTTGACAATATATTCTAACCAATTTTGTAATACATAATTTGTTATTTGTAATTAGAGGGAGAAAATCAAGAGGGGGCACTTTCAAAATTTCAACGAATTCTTATTTACGTTTTTGGGAACAACCAAGTAAGTAGTGAGTGAAGAGGTAAATTTAAATTTTCTAATGGGTACAAAGACTCAAATCTTTGACAATGTTTAACAGATTTAACGCAATACAAATAAATTTCCTTTTTTTCAAATTTTGGTGCTTTAATAATAGTTTTTAACTAAATTTGAACATTGATACAAAATGATTACACTTTTGAACAGTTACATGGCACTCGATTTAATTAGGACCGTGGTCTAAACATATGAAAATGGTTCTTGAAACTAATGATGGCAAGGACTGTGGCTGGAGTGTGTGTTACCACGAGGAGACAGATCGTAAACAGTATTTCAGCGAATTGCAAAGTAGCATAAAAATCAATCATCGGCCCAGACGACAATCCCATTGAGTTGAAGCGTTCCTAGAACTCTACCAGTGAGATCTCCACGTCTTTGTCCAGCATTTGAGATGTCTAAAGAGACTGCATAGAGGAATACGCCACACAGGAGGTCCTACTGGAGGGATTTCGTGAGATTTCATCTCCTACCTCTCATATTTGGTAGGATATAATATTGTCTCATGTATATTGGTAAACATGTGATTTTTAATTATAATACATAATCCCCAAAACTCTAAAGTATTAACTTGGCAAATAAAACTTTTCATTTTGTACAGTAAATATTTTCTTTATAGTCTCTCATTAATGAATTATTCACGACATTGGATAGTTAAGCAAATTGCTAATTGTTTAAAGTTTGAACAATTGCCGGATAAAAGTAACTTTCAAATTATTTAAAGACAGCTGTTGACACTGCACCCTTTTATACCCTCTGGGGTAGAGCTCTTGGGACGGATTTGCACAGATCGTGAGTCTAAACCATTCCTAAACACCCTTGAATACCCAAAAAAATTTCATCAGAATCAGTCCAGCCGTTTAGAAGGAGCTCTCTTACAAACACACGCACAGAAAATTTTCATACGAGATTATTTAAAATACTGTAAATACTTTGTAAGTTCCATTGCCCTTAAGGATTAGGCTAAGCTCCCTCGGGTTCCTCTTTAATACTCGTTTTATCCTAAATTTTTCTAGTAATCAGTTAACATTTTTTAGAATCGTCCTCAGAGACTGATAGTTACAAATTACAAGGAGGGAATTAGACATTCCACCACCAACGTGACTCCAATATTCCTCGCCAAATCGTGGATTCCTCGGCCAGCCCCGACCGCTCTCACGGATTATATCCATAAATATCATCACTTTATTAAAGTTCAGGTGCAGTTTAAATAACATTTAAAATGGAAATGGAAATGGCGTCCAATTTACATGGCCGTGGAATAACAACAAGTGACCCGAGCAGAGGCTAGGGACGCTTATAAAGTTCTCGCTCTGTTATATGCGACACAACCCGACTACGAACCGGTTGATAGCCGAGCATGTAGAGCGCACGAGCTCAACTGTGAACTGTACTGCTGTGATCAACACTGTACTGCTATGATGAACACTGGGGGGACACTGTGAACTGTAGTGTGGTGTTGAATACTGAGGGGGAACTGTGAACTGTACTGCTGTGATGAACACTGGGGGACACTGTGAACTGTACTGAAGAGTTGAATACTGAGAGGAAACTGTAAACTGTACTGCTGTGATGAAAACTGGGGGACACCGTGAACCGTACTGGCCAACACTGTGAACTGTTCTGAGGTTTTGAACACGTGGGACACTGTGAACTGTACTGCGGTGCTGAATACTGATGGTGAACTGTGAACTGTACTTCGGTGTTGAACACTTGGGATACTGTGAACCTATTCAGGTTCTGTATACTGGAACAAACCGTACTTATATTAGGTGCATTCTAAACTACAGTGTACAGTATATCTCAACACTTCGTTGGAACCGAGTTGTTAAAAGTACTGTTATTCAGAACGTTGTCCGTTCTTACTTTTTTCTTAAACAAATACTTTAAATTTAATCATGTCTTATACAACAATAAATTTTAATTTGTGCCGTTTCTACGTCGAAGGTGTCTCGGTGACAGGTGTGCACTGTGTTCTGTATGTGCAAATGCGTCTATACGAGTCCCACAGGGAATGTTAATGATCAGCTTGGTACAATGATAAGGCGTGTCTATTTTCCCACCGCTCATTTCGAGATCGAGGTGTGGTTGCTCTCAATGAACCCCACGTTGCGGTACGAGGAAAATCGGCGCATGATATCCACGCCGAATATTCATAGTCCCACAACATTTTTTCCTCGGAGAATGAACAGATATATCGCTTACATTTTTGGTTGTGATTTATAATTATTTTACAGTTAAAATAACTTAATTAATTTCAGTTTTTAATGAAGTGTTTTTTTAATATTGAAATGAAAAATATTATAAATCTAGAAGTTTATTTTAAAATCGATATAAATAATATTAGTTTCGTCTGAACATTGCTTAGCATTATGTCATGTTTTGTGTATTTTTTGTTTTATATCCATCCAAAAAATTCAAAATGGGTCCTAACTAGATATCTGTTTTCCCTTAACTCTAAACAATGTCATTTTGAAACGCAGACATTATGTAATGTGTATATAAATTAATGAAGTTTGGTAAAAGTGTCATCATATATAAATAAGGGGGAGTTGAACAATCCTTAAGAGCCCATGTTAAATGTTTCTGTTTTAAGAACATATTTTTCAGCTCTGGTCAGGCCTGTTTTGGTAGTTGTTTCTTTTATGTCCTGCACCAGAATTGTTTTTTAAAAATAAATAGTTTTTTTGTGATTTGAAAAAAATGATATTTTTCATGTTTTAAAAAAGGATTTTGTTACATATAAGAGTTTAGATTTTATACCTGTTTATACCTGAAATTTTACAAAGAAACGTCTGTGAACATTTTAAGTTGCTGCCTTTAATGGTTCCTGAGATATGTGTTCCTGACGCTGTAACAGTTAAAGTTTCGGAAAACGCAGAAAAATATTCCCTGGTAACAAAAAAATGGACAAGCAATTTTTTTTAAATATATTAAAAATACTTATAGTTGTCCAAATTGAAAAATAAAAACATATAAATCTTCATAAAATTTACTACCATCACAGTACGAAAGCTTTGGAAAGACGTATCTACTACATGGGTATGAAATTGTACAACAAACTACCTAATGGTATGGAATGCCCAACTATAACCACAAAAGTCTTAAAAGAGAATTTTTTTAATTCAAAAAGCCTATTATAAAATTAATGATTTTTTAATAGGCAGAACTGTTGAAGCTGTTATGTCTGGTTTTAAGTAAGAATCAGCTTTTGAATTATTTACCAATTTGTTACTGTAATGATCTTTAACTTATTACTCTTTTTACCTTTTTATATTTTATTATTGTTGACATTGTTAACTTTTAATTATCTGGTTGTATTTTAAATTGTGTTATTATTGTTACTATTTTTGAATTTTATTATGGTTAGCAATTTTTCTATTTTGAAATTTTATGTAAATGAAGGACATGATAGTGATTGACAAAGCATCTGCACTTGTTACTAACAATGTTGAACGTAATGTGCCATAAATATCTATCTATCTGATCGGTAACGCTGTCGCAAGTTTAACATTCTTCTTATGGGTCGAGAATCCAAGACAGTGGAGATATTTCAGACTCAACACATCAAACCTCTCTCAACACGAAGGTCTGTTTCAACGGGCGTATTTACTTTTCATTACCAGATCACGGAATTGGATTACAAAAATGAGATTCTTCTTCCAACGGGGTCGAGCAATGAAAGGGAAGATGTCTGGGTTTTATTCGTCGCAACTGAAGGGTTAGGCACAAAGGCCAAGGGGAATCCGGCGCGTCTTTGTGCGCTTTATTTGGAGAAGGGTCACAAAATACACAAGAAGCACTTTTTACCCCGAGATCTCTGGATTCCCATGCGCTTCTTCGTTTACCTGCGCGCAGCTGGGAATAATTATGTACCGGGAAACACAGAAACACCGGGTCGACGAAAGGGTTCTCCAAACAATCCGACTGGAGAAGTTTTAATGAATTGGGAAACGTTATTTAGATTTTTATTGCGGGCATTTTCACGACGTCTCGGGATCTGGTATCTGATCCCGTCCTCAGGCGAACTAATATCTAAAAAATAACACAGTTAACACATAATCCGGACTAAGCCGGTATAAAGCTGAAAACATAAAAGTTTAAAGCAGTCAAACTTACTAACTAATGACTAAATTCTAGTATATATTCAGTCCCTTTAGCAATTGTTTCAAGCCCGTCCAACACTTAAATAGCATTCTGACTTCTTTACCTTTTTGTCTAAAAAACTAATATTGTACTTAACCATATTTTACTATATATTTATAACTATATATGCAAAGGGATCTTGAAAACTGCTCTACAGAATTCCTAAAAAATGGAAAATAATTTCTGAATAAAATATGTTTGTATTTACTTCAATGTTGGAAATATGCTAGATCATGTATATGTCTAATAGGAATGTTTTAATTTCATCTAAATAGATGTTCTTATAACCGAACTATGACGTCACTAACCATATGACGTCACTAACCAAATGACGGCACTGTTTCAAATTTTGGTCGCGCAAATTGCCAACACTCCCCACAGAGCTAAGACATGTCAAAATAATTTCTAGATTGGTCTTATGTCCAGGAAAATCCTGGGTTTCTTGTAATATTAATTATAAAATCTAAAACATTTACATTGAGCTTAAGGAGACTCAAATGCCAATCGGCAGTTTTGGCGATAGTTGTTGATTGAATATGGCAAACAATATTTCATGAAAGGTGTGAATAAAGGTTTTCGATAGAATGTGTGTGTAAAAAATGAAAAATGGTTAGTGGCCTATATTAGTATAACAATACTTATGGCTCTTACATCGTCCTGAGCTTCAACTCAATAACCTCTTATTTACTGAAATCTTATATATGTGTGTTGCCTGAGACTTAAAACCTCTCTTTTTCCCTCGTTTTTAGGCCGCTGCCTGGCCGGGCGGTTGTACCGTTCTTGGACGCTCCTAGTTGACCCTTCTTAATCCTCACTCATGAGTGTTCCAGTTCGACGCTTCGCCAGAACCCAATTAATGAGTTCCAATTTGGCTGCCTCCACTGATAATATTTATTTATATTTTGTATAAAGCCTTGAGTCCTTTTTTCTCACTACACTTTGACGTTACTCAATTTTTGAAACTCCCTGTGTCAGTAGACCATCCCATTCCGGCCGGACGTATTGAGACGCTCGCAGTGTCGCCACGCCGCGCCGCGCAAGCAGTTTCGGGCATTCCTCACAGCACCTGTTCTGATGAATGATATTATTGTATGCTAATCTTCTGGGCTTGGACCAACGTTTCCAGGAATTCCTACGGCACTCCCATATGACTCCAGCGTCGGGTTTTAATCTTTTAAAACTTGTTTGCTGCTGTTTGATTTCAAATACAGTATGTAATTATTGTTATCGCACAGTTTAAATTTTAAAGATATGGTTAAAATGGCATATTACCTTCAAATGAGGCTTTCGAATTGAATTGATACATTTAGTTGGAAACGAATAGTTTCTAGGATTAAATATTTTGTAAATCATTCTATTTTTTATTTATTTTATACTTAATTGCCTTGATTTTTATATAATTAATAATGAGGTCTCTCTAATTTTGCATTTTAGAAACCTCCGCGTAGAGTTTTTACTTGTTTTATTGTTTCTCAGTTTTACACTTGAGGCCACTTGTTCACCAACAAAGAATAATATAAAACGTAAGGTGTGAATAAATCTAAAAATGTTTACATATTGACTTTGGTTATAATGGTGATAGTGAGATTATTTCTTATATAGTTTACTTTTACTTCAATCAATATTATTTCTAAAAAAAGATTTTCCTATTTTCGTTAATTTTAATATTTTTCTTCATAACCAACCTTTAGGAAGGCCCCAGGAGAAAATCTGTTAAGTCAGTATTCACGGGTGCAAATTCAAACTTTGAAAACTTATTTTGCAAACTTGAAATAGTATTTTATGATATACAATTAAATTTAGTTGGAAAAAACCTAGTATAAAACAGTTGTATCTCTAGATAACTGTGATATAAACAAAAATGTAATCATAATTCATCTAATTGTGATCAATTGTTCAGACTTACCATGTTCCTCCCCCCCAAAAAACGAATATTTTGAAAACAGCATTTTTAATCAAGGAGTGTGAATTCATTGATTACTTATTCTCTAAAAGACCTACTGATGAAACAGTTCTTTGAAGTATTTTGAGGCTTTGGCAGAACATAATTTCTTCAATATGAAAAACACTAACCAAATGTTGTTTTTTGGACTGGGCTTCAATTATTTGTACGTCTTTAAAACTAAATATCTTGCAATATCACACTGGCTAAAATTAATACATACCGATAAAGAGAAATAAAGAGTAGGCTTACCGAAAATTCAACTAAGCAAATTAATAAAAAACCATTGAAGTATTATTAACGTCATCAACTGAATCAGGAAGGTGTAAGGATTTTTTTTATTTTTTCTGTTTTTATTTTTCTTCTTTTTTCTACATTGGAAGAAGGATGTAGGCCTACATAAGTAGACAGTGAATGTAATATTATAATAAAATGCACATACTTTAGGTTAAGTTTAGATTATAGTTTCTGACCTTGTCTACTTCAGTAATAGTTCAGATACAGTAAAATTCTAATTTATTTATTGTTATTTAATTATTTATTCACTCGGGTTGTTCTACCTTTTTCAGTAGTAGTCACTGGCAATATCAGTCACTGAAAATCCACTATCAGTGACTGGCAATCCACTATCAGTGACTGGAAATCCACTGTCAGTGACTGGAAATCCACTATCAGTCACCGCAATCCACTATCAGTCATTATCAGGTCGTCACCTCCTGTTGCATTTTTTGCGAGTCCCGAGCCCCCGGGCAGAGCTATGACTCACCTCGGACCTCGGACACCTGTGGGTCGCGACCTTGACCGCCAGACGCTCACCTGACCATCGCCACCTTCACCGTCGTCCTCCGTCTCCTCCATTCATACCGTCCCAGCCTCCCTGGTTATTGATAGGGCTCCGCCCGTCTAGACGTTCCACCCCAAACCGCTCCGATTCCAAATTTGTTTGGGTCAGCCTGTTTTTGTCCCTCTTTCTCAATTGGGCTGAAGTGTTAGAAACGACCAGTCTAGTTTTTGTACCGATTCTTCGTTTCAATTTTAGATTTTTGATTGTATTCTTTTATATTTTGATAAATTAAATGTTATTTTATTTTCTAAATAAGTAAAAGATTTTTGAAAAAAAACTTTTGGTTTTACAACAGTGCATTTATTATTTTTAGACATACTTGTTTTATTTTCAAACATCAGAACTTAACGTTTATTAAAATTAGTTTCTATTAAACGTGAACTACACTAGAGCAATAAACGTAAACAGTTTTTTCTTTTCTTATATATGATAAATTGTATGCCTTAAGAGTAATGTAATTATTTCATCATGTAATATTGAGTAATTTAATAGCTAAATATTATTAAAATTAAAGAACGACTTGATTATTTTTATTAATATCTGAAGAAATTATTAAAACACGACACTAACACAAATTTAGTTTGGAACCTTATCAAAACAATGGTATGTGACGGTTGATGGAAGTAACGGGATTCCGCAAGGTGTTCTATTGAGTCCAACATTCTTTATTATTTCGGAACCAGTCCCCATGCTAATGCCCTTTACGTTGGCTGTCGTCAATGGTGATTCTGTTTTGCCCACGGCCCTCGTATCTCAGGGTAATGGACGCTTCTGAAACTTCACTTTCTACCTATAAATTATTTATTACTTGCCCTCTCGCTCTTGAAACATTTCCTTCACCTTTTTGTAAATTATAGTTCCAGTTCTTTCGGTTCGGCCTTGTTTAATATTATTTTGGTTGACATGTTTTTTTGTCCTAGTATGTAGAAATTAACTTCTCTTTCCTACTCCGTATTAAAGCACTCAATAGTGTTACTCAGGGTATGAACTAATACTGAATATTGTTCAGAATAAATTTTTATTAAGTGAATCAAGAAAAGAAATTAGACGCAATTATATTTTTGTGACGATTTTTTAAAAGACAAATTGTTGAACAATAAATTTTATACCTGTTACCCCAAAAACAAAAATTAATTAGTCTAGTAGATAATTTATGAATATATATTGTAGTTTGCGAGTAGATTCAAGGTAGGGACTCTTCCAATTATTTATTTACATGACATATTTATTTACCGTAAAGGCAAGACTTAGTTTATCCTTTAACTCAATTATAGTATCAGGATTTTCTTAGCAAATAACCATTTTCCTTATTTTTCTGTTTACGAACTACCGAAAATAATACCTGTTGACTATAAACAAAATATTATAATGAGCAGTCACACTAGGCAGACACGTTCTATTAAAAAAATAATGTAGAAACAATTTTTAAAATTTCCACCCGCGTGACGTAATAAATTTTCGTGTTGTCTGCGGAGAGCGCAGACGATGTTGGCGGAAGCCCTGCATTTCTCAGACTGGTGAGAATTTTGGGCCAAACACCCGGTACCTGTCTATCGCGCGTGCGTGCGTCTGTGCGTGTGTGAGAGTGTGCGAGTAGGGGCGACAGGTTTGGGGCAAAAACCTCCCCGAGGGAACCCGACACCGCACCGCACCCTTTACTTACCTTTACCTACAACATGATTTATCACCTTTCTCGCATTCGCTTTTTGCAAAAACGTTATTTTAATGATTCCTTCCATCGATAGTTTCTCACGGCTCGGAATCAGAATTTTTACGTTTGAAACAATTAGAAATTAACTTTATTATTAGTAACTTTTTGAAATCGTGACCTCACCAGTACCGAGGTAGGTATTCTAAAAACCAAGTATGAAAGAGAAATAAGTGTATAATTATTGTGGCGCGATCTTGTAGTCTTGTTACTGACTAAGACTGACATGTTCCTTAGACAGGACTGTTAATTAATATCTCCAAAAGTCAATGTCACCTAAGGGATTTATTGTTTAACATGAGATCTAAACCACAATTTTATTTTTACTAATTACGAGAGTGTGAAGTTAATTAATCATAGTAGAGGTCTTATGGAAGTTGTTCTCAAGGTGTTAAACTAGGTGTACTGCATGTTTAGACATAATATCTGATATTCATTTGATCCCATAAAAATTTAACCTATAATAATAAAGCGCAAAATGGTCACTAAAGGATCAGTACTATTACGAAGTACGTACTTTTGTATGAATGTACAAATAATAGGCCTATTTAAATTTTTGTTTACATTGTCATTATATTCCCTACTAATTTTCCTGTTCATTCGCATAAGTGATTTTTAATACATATTGGGATATTAGAAGGTATAAATTTTTCACTATCTATAATCAATCCATGTGCGATTAATATCAAATTACATATTTTTAGATATTTTGTTATAGTGGGAGGAATAAACTAAAATGAAACATGGAAAAATGCGAATCAATTAGGCCTATAATAAATATTTCAGAGAAATATGACCATAACTCTTTTTTCCATGATCATTTCTGAAATTGTAGCACATATTCACGGTGAAGTTGAAAAAATTAAATTGAAATGCTATAATGGTTTTCAAAATGACCTTTATTAACCACGAATATTTTCAATTTTCAATACATTGTTGATAATACGGTCTTTGTTTTTTGTATAATAAAATACCGTATAACACCTTATAAGAATTTTAATATTTTTCTTCTGACTTTAACAGACAACAAATTTTAAATAAATGGAAGGAAGACTAAGTAATACACTTTTACCCTAAATCATATATTTTTACGTGACATATGTTATAGGATATAAAATATCGTACTGTATTCTGAAAGAAAATACGTTATAACTAGGGGAAACAGCCTTGAGCCATTAACAATCTTATTGAACTTTATAGGAAATTGGTTTGTTAAATACCATTATGAACAGATAAGTAATTGAAACAAAATTAATATTATTTATAATTTTGATAAAGGTTCAATATTTTGTGATAATTTAATTAAAATATCTCTATAGTTAATAACTAAAATAACTTGAGCATTCCAGTAATCACAATAAAGCTAGATTAATCCCTCTTTTAGTAGAATAATTGTTATCGTCTAATATTACTAGGCTAGGACAGTGTTATTATTAATATTGGACTGGGACGGTGACGTCGTCCTGTAATCCAGCTTCTTGGAGATCACGAATTGTGGATAGTTGTGAGCGATGGTCGGTGAATGTAATATTCTCTAGTGCGGATTAACGTCCGCGCTATTGAATATACTACGTTAATCCGCAAAGACCATCCTCATAATTAGACCAGCTCGTAATTCTGAGGCAGTGGTTCGAATTCCACGTTTAACTGTAGGTCCCTTAATTGCCATCGGCTGTTGGGCTATTAATTAACAGTCCTGTCTATGGGACATGTCAGCCTTAGTCAGTAACAAGAGTACAAGATCGCGCCACAATCATCTTACACTCGATCCTCATTCATACTTGGTTTAAAATACTTTCGTTGTGGTATGGTCACCATTTCAATAATCTAATCTAATCACCTAATATTCTAAATCCTTTAATTTGTACGGTACCTATACCTGGAAGCGGTATAAAAAAATTAAAAAATACCTAACTTGTGGTATGGTCGCAATTTCAATAATATAATGTAATTACTCAATTAATAATGTAAATATAAATTCAGAACCTTGCGCCAGAACTGTTCAGGAATGATTAGGGGCTACATAATTTTTTGTTATTTGCTGTTTTTGTGTTTTTTTATTTATAACTTGACTTTCATCTTACGAATTGGTTTACGACCTTAGAGGACGAAAATAATTACCGCAGAAATTTAACTTGATTCGTTTACGTACGTATTGTACTTGTCCACTCCCAACATGATGCACGGAGCGAAACGCATATTGCCATTAATAAAAACCGCGCGCCAAGGGTGGGGGTAGCGTGGACGATTTTTTAAAAGTTTTCAGGAGCGGCGCGGCGCTGGTGGGGGGGCGAGGGGAGGGGATGCGCACAAGGAGTGCGCGCGGACCCAATCCATGCCGCGGCGCTAAATGGATTCAAAGAGTTTTTTAGCTTTCAGTACCCGTTTGAAATGGGTTGAAGGCAGATCCGTACCGGAGGTTATTTTTTGTTACGCTTTAAGTTTATGAGTTGACGGTCCGACGTGGAGGGGGAAGTAGGGGAGGCGAGAGGGGAGTTTTCCGAGGAGATTTTTCGGATTTTAGTTCAATTCCGGTCCGAGTAGTAAGGACGTAGTGGCCGTGGACTGTGTGACTGTGGCTGTGCGTGAGCGTGACTGTGTGCAACGTACGGCTGTGTTGGGCGCCACAGGGGGAGGTGATAGGGTAAGTCAGTGTCTGATCGATCGCCTACATCTCAGATGCACTGTTCCTGAGCTACCCCTCACAGGTATTGTCTCTCTCTTATCTTTCACTCATTACTATTATTCTTATCACTAATTTATTATGCTTATCACGTTAACTATCGTGATTATCAGTTACTTTATAGAGTACTATAAACCGAAACGAATAAATAAATAAACCTATTTAGTAGCCTGAGTGGAAATAGTATCAGTGTTTGAAAGAGTTTGAAAGTTTTTCCCGCGCGCCAAATGAAAAACAGAGCAACTCGTGGGGTTTTCCAATACCACCCCCTCTTTTCTTTGCCGCCCGCTCGGTGGCATTTTGTTTGATCCCTCAGCTCTGGAACATCGCCGCCCTTCTCCCTGATACAACAGACGCGATAACACTCACTGACATTATACCTTGCATTCCAGTTTACCTCATCATTTATTAACACGTTATTTAATCTATATCGTGGTAGTTTTCAGTTTATTAATAATCTATCGATATATTTTTTAGTTTTTTTTTAAGTTCTAGTGTTTTTTTGTAAAAGTGTAACGCAATAATTATTAAAATTTAAGTGTGAGATACATTAAAAAAAAACTAATTAACACGTATTGCAATAATACCGGAAAGCACAATTATTGTTAACACAGCTCACAACCATGAGGTATTTAATTTTTTCCCGAGGTAAAGATCAAAATTATCCGTAAATTATGGTTTTCCGCAACATTAATGCTTGAAGCGACTCTTTAATTTCGAAGCATTTGCAAGAATTATTTCATTCCTCCATTGAGCCATTTGTTTTAATTCTAGTCTCTCGAGTAATTTACTCAGATTTTTACAATAACTCGTAGAATTAATTTGGACTAATTGGAGCTAGCTAATTATCCCCATCTTGAGCCAAATTATATACGGGGGCGGTCAAAGGCCTTTAACCTCAATTGTAATTCTAGACAAGTGGTTATTTGAAAATGACTTAGTTTAATTCAGGACTTAGGATTTGGAATCAGGAATAATTTAGGTTACGAACATTTGTGGTGTTGTAGAACATTAATCAGTTAAACTAGATTACCAGTACGTTGCAGAAACAACGTTGTACATCCCTAATAATTATTAACTAAACTATAACTACCAACATTTTAAAACAATAAATACCTTACAAACTTATTCATCCCCTTACAATTAGTTACCTTTTCATAATGAATTATTACTTTATAATCTAATATAAGGAGTCTGACTGTAGCAATTTTTAGAATCCTAAATATTTTATGAACCCTTTTTTATGTAGTGCGAACCTTAATTTTTATTTTAATTAATATTACACTATTTAAGGTAGCAATAGTGCTTCACTTTGTGTTGAAAATTCAAATGTAACATAAAACATTTTCGTGTATTTCAAATTACAATTTTTAATTAGACCGTTTGTGATGTTGATGTATGTAATAGTTGAATATGGTGTAAGTCATGAGTAGCTCAACTATTAATATTTTTGATTGAAATTCAAATCCGCAATTCCACGAGCCACGAGCGGCCGGCTCACGCGGCGCGGCGACGAGCGATGCTCCGTTTTGCACAATACGACGACGTTTCGCTCGTGATTCTTCTGTCGTCACCATTTGCATTACACGAGCATCGTGCCACCGTCTAATACGGGAATAATTCACATCGACATAAACTATGAGCTCCTAATTATATACAAGAGGAAGAGCAACGCGGGCGACTGGCGTACACGATGTGTCGTCACGAACAGCTGGAGCAAACCAAAGACTTACCGTGGGTGGAAACAGCTGATTTTAACATAATGTTGAAAACAGCTGTTTTACATACACTATGACCATGATGACATAGAAAATAAGACTTTCTCGGTACGATCAGAGGAAATATCTATAACTCGTTTCTTATAACTGAAATTGGTAATGACTTTTCACTCTAGTATAGCTAAACATTTATAGCTACCAAATATTAGTTAAAGATTTTAAATTTTACTAAGCTGTGCCTATGCAAATAATATATCCTTGAATGTTATATTATTTTAATTAATTATAGTGCGATTAAAATAATTGTTTAGTATTATTCTGTGTAGTGGTATAAATTCTGCGACAATTGCCAGGAAATCACTATCATTATAATGATGAAATACAGTATGTTAAATATTCATCCTACACTGTTATTTGTGAAGTTTCGTATTGTAGTAATTTTTCCCAAGACTACCTCAAAACCAGCACTAAAAATAACAAGAATTTATTTCATACAACTAATACATAAGTAACTAATAAGTTTCACGTTGAAATATTCAATGAAAATAATTTTATTAGTTCCAAAATTTTTAAGCTTATGGTGGCTAAAATTGTTACCAGGTGAAATTGAATGAAACACACTTTTACCAGTTTTAATGTTTCCCTAAACGCTGATCGCTCACAACGAAATATTCATACTATATTAGATATGATTCGGTGGTTTTGTATATGTATTTAACTAAACATTGTTGTTAACATTAGATGATTGTTTATGACATGAAAATCAGTTAGAAATTATATAGGTTTATGATAGACCTTTATATTTACGAGTTCATTAGTGAAATAAGTCTTCAACTTTGAAAGCAAACGTAGAATAATCTGTCAAATCTGTCCTTAAAATAGATAATAAATAATATTTGACACAATACTAGTAAACTACACCAATCTAAAGTAGTCCAAAGAAGTATATATTTTAAAAGTGTAAGATAAAATTTTCCAGCAACAAGGAAACGCCTCGAGAGAAAGTTCTGCCACGTATTTTTACCCTGCACCCCATAACAGTTCAGCATACAGGTCAATAGCGCAGGAAAACAGCTTTCGAGCGATCAGTTAATAAAGAAATAAGGTGTGAAAAGTCGAGCCTGAAGGTAACAAGCGATAATGGTCGGTCTGTACACGGCGAGAGCGGGACATTAGGCTCAGATTTGCATACCATGGATTTCAACTAAATTGGACCAGAGTGGCTTTACTAGCTCAGGTAATTTTCTGAAAGGTTTTTTATCGTACTTGTAGAGCATTGCATAACGCAGTAAGCTCGGGTTATACATTAGATCACCATTTGTATTGGATATTTGTCATAGATTTTAATTATGGGCCACTTGAGATAAGATATACTTCATCCTCTGGTTTATATCGGTATGAGAAAAACGTTATTTTTGCAATTTAAACTCTATTACGAACTATAGGCTTAGTATAATTTGTACACTTTTAATTTATTTTTATCATACTGTATGTACAATTATACCACATGGTGGCCTATAATATCATGTAATTACTACATTTTCATGATACATAGGAAAAGGTTGTTATTCAATATTAGCTTTTTTGTATAAAAGTAAACCGTTTATGAATTAAAATTATTTGAATTAAAAAAAATAATAGGAGCTAGTAAAACAACCTGTTACGTACCGTATTATTTTAATGGTCTACTTATTTCGTAAAGTATTCCGTAGTGTGTAGTTTACATTGTTTCCAAAGTTGTGAACTTGTCAAAAGTACTATCAGCAACAGATGTTATCAGTGAAGTGATAAGCCGGACGTCTGCTATCGCGTGTTAGACTCGCTGGGCCGCGCCACCGCCGGACAAAGTCGTCTGTGTGATTCTGCTGATTTATATTCGCCAAATTGCGCAGATCTAGGGACAAAAACTCTTCTCTCAATGACCTTATTCATTCGGTCGAAAGTTATCCGGATTCTAGATTTTTTACGTTATTGATTGTGTGTTCAAATTACACACTTTTATCTAAAAACATTTTAAACAGCTTTCCTTCAGTATAAATGTTCCACTTTTTCAATAACTAATTATTTAACATAAATCACGAGTTTCCTCAATGAAGTAAATCTGGTTTATAAATCATTTATGCGATATAGTAATCGCGCCGCATCACATCTAAATATTGTTGGGAGCCACGCCGTTCACACGTGTTGCGACGATAACGCGATGTGAACACGTCATCGGCCATGATGAAAAAATTGTTAAACTTGTGATGTTTGTCCAAGTCTGCCCAGTTTTGCAGAGGAAGGCACGTTTCTAACACAGGATGCGTGATCAATCACAACGATTCAGCGAATATCCGTTGTTTTGTTAACACATTTGTAAACGAATTGGAATGTATTGAAATTAAAACATTAACCACATTTTCATCAACAAAATGCAATATCAGGAATAATTTTTTTACAAGTTTAAAGCCTTGTAAATTAATAATTTTACAACATCATCTGTACTGAACTTCCTGTGCTTGTATTTAGTCCTCTTTACCGGAAGTGTCCGGAAAGCTACGGACATACTACAAACTGTAATTTTCATCATACAACAACTGTTTTATAAATTAGTTTGCTCTTCTCAAGATAGATTCAGGCACAACATTCGATTCCCTCATTTTAATCTAATTTGAAACTGTGTGTTACAAAACAAACAATAATATATAAACTGACATTACACGGGTCCGTGATTGTTTAATTAGTTTATATTGCTAGAAAGATCAGCTGTTTAGCTTGAAAACATTGAAATCTATATAGATAAAATTAGATTTTTGTCTGTAAATTGCTCAGAGTTATTCATTTTTTAGTTATTTTTAGGTTTTGTGCGTTAGAGAAGCCGAGACAACTCTTATTTCAATTTGTGCTCAATGCTCCAGGAGGCATTTGACGCCGTCTTCTCCGAAAAATGGGAGAACTGATAACAATGAAACTTATTTCATGCATTCTAAACATCCCAGAGAAGGGGTTTCAATGCTTGAAATTGTCCGCCGCCCCTTAAAAAGTAAAACACGAGCATTTTAAAACCCACTTTTTACGCAATATTAGTTGCATTTTGCTTTCAATTATCAATGAACCACCTACTGATAATAATCAGCTGTCTTTGTAGTTTAAAGATTTAATAGAAAGAAAAACAAACAGCTGTCAAATCAATATTAATTAGTTTATGTTGGTCATAGGTTTTAAACCCATTTCGAAATTATACTATATTAAAAGGTTATTTTAACGTATAACTGTTTATAATAATGGTTTAATTGCCAATTAATGCTAAATAATAAAGATGGATATTGATTTATTTTCTTTGTACTGATTTGTTTAGGATTTCAGGTTTACATTTTGGTTTGATAATCTTTTTTCATTAAACTCAATCCTACAACGCGTACAAAGGACGGGCTTACTGCTAGTTGGTAAATAAGTATATAGCAGCACTCGTAGTGTCAATTTTTGGAAACCTACTTTCCGCACCAGTACCTTTTCCAGTTTCCCATATTGTTTACTAAGGCCGTATGATATTGATTTCCATCAGCTGACAGATCGAAAATAGCAGTTTATTGGGGTGGTATGGTGAACACATTTTCCAATCCCGAAGTTGGGGTGTATAACGGATTTTTACAGTTTATTTATATACAGTATTTTTATACAGTTTATAATAATCCCACACTCGCTGCAAACATCCATTTTCTGGACTATTAATGCGTCCGGAAACCCCGTATATACTGTTGAAAAATTATATTTTGAATCCAGTCTATTACTGGATACTTATTTTAATTTCTTTCTTGGTTTAAAGTATTCATTTAGTTAGCTATTACACGAGGCCTTCTACCACGCTCACTTAAACTCTTACTGCATACAAAAAACTAACTAAAAATTGACCGGATGTTAGAGGAAACTGTTATATCACTAATTTAATCTCAAAATGGTCTACGTGACTTTCCTTCGATTCAGGACACTCCGGTACATTCACCAATCCAAAAATTCACCTCATTTGCCTACCAGAAACCGAGGAAAGTGTGATGTGTTGCGTAAACCATCTCGAACCGAACCACGTTGAGTCAGACCCGGTGCTGAATAAACTAAAGGGTATTTCCTAAACAAAGGAAACCGCGGGAAATGAGGCATTATATAGACATTAGGTTGACACACAGACACCGTGCTGGCTCATAAATAGTAAGTAGGGATCTTGGACGCAGACGCGCGCGCCCTCCTGCGGACCATTCCGGTACTACCACAACTCTTCGATTTGAATTATTTTCGAAATCATTTTCTATGTATTTTTATATTTTTCGTACTCGCTGTATGTAAAACATATGGCAAATTTTGCTAAACATCTAACTGCTAATAGAAACAAAGATTTGAATGTAGTTTGATACAAAAAAAACCAATTAGCACGTTCGATAAGAATAATTTCTCATAGTTAAAAAACATTAAATTCCATTTAAAGTTTTATTTCCTGGAAGAGTCTTCGGTAGTGGTCCCAAACTGCTTCAAAACAGCTGCTTTAGATACATATGTTGAATAGCAAAATTGTTCTTTTTCTTCCTAGGATTAAACCTATTATTATAATAATTATTTCAATCCTAGGCCGCAAAAGATCATTGTTGATGATACTTTTGATTCGAGATTAGCATTCGCATAACCTAAAAAACCGATCAACAAATTACTGCTACAACGTAAGTAACATAACAGCTGATTAGTCTAAAGCGACAAAAATGGTCGACAACTATTGATACTTAATAATTAATGTTTTAAGAGTTTGTTTCATTTTATTTTCTGTATGACGAAAAATATAGTTCGTCACACGGCCCAAAATTGGCTTTTTGATATATACATGCATATTTAACAACCTCGGAAGATAAACTTGTCCTCGTATCAAAAACGCTCGTTTTTGGTCATAGTCATGAAATATACTATTAATTTTGTCACAGTTTTGTCCACGAACAATACGCAGTTTATTAGGCCACACAATAGTTATAAAAATATGCTTGAAGTATAAAATTAAAGGTAAAATGTTTAACTAATGTATAATAAAATTTAAATTTAATTTAGTTTAATTACCACGTAATTCTCTTTTTAGAATAGAAAATTTAAAATGCAATTACGTAATTCACCATATAACCGCAGTTCTTATCTGACTAAAATTCAATATGGCGGAAACAAGTCTCTTAATATCTCCTAAACTCAACTGAGGTCTTTTTGAACTTAAGGAAACGATAAATTACTAGTAATGTTTGAACACATGCAACACTTGTTCCAAAACGAGTTCCCAGACAGTTTGACATTAAAGCTTAAGTATTACTGTACCAGATCGTGGGATCTTTTTCTCAATGTCCTCTTGACTAATGTGAGAACCGATAAGTGATAAGCGACAGACAGACAGACGCCTTATCGCCGCATAACGCCGGCTGTGTTGAGAGAGGTTACCAGCCTGCGATAAGCAGCTTAAACGTAACACTACTTATCGCAGTTTGATAAAGAGGAGAAATATCCAATAACCGTAGCTACTGTAATTTTGAATAGGTAGTTTTTAAATTTGAATTAAAATAGTGAATAATTTACAAAATTATTCATTAATGTATTAAGTTTTCAAAATATGATAAGTTCGTGATTATTTTTTCACGTAAAATTTAAAAAATAAGAATTAAAATATTGTTATAAGTTTTGTTTTGTTTTATTAAATATTTCAATTATTGTAAAATTGAATTAACCTCAATGTAAGAACAACCGGTAAAACTCATAAAATATACTTGTTTATAAACTTTATAAAATAATAAAAATTATAAACTTTTGTAAAAAAACCCGTCAGGAAAAATGAATAAAATCGTTTTATTAGTCCAGAATCCGCGTGAATGTCACTCAACTGACTAAATTTGGACGCGACACAAATGCAGGATATGACGTTAGGTCTGAGAAAGCAGCCTAACATGTTCCAGGAACATTGTGAAGGGCTACAATTGTGAGTGGGTGCACTGAATTGGGCCTAATTCGATCACCAGATTAGATTAAAATCTCTCTCTATCATTATGAGTGATTTCCTCTTCATTCCGTCCATTAGAACGCCTGACTCGTTCACTTTTGAACAAAAACAATAATGGAATTGTTTGTTGGTGTTCAGAAATCGTGTCGTTATCATGTGAATGTTATGAGGGTTTTCAAATTCAAATGATTATATGCCCAAGTAAAGGTAGTATGAGATAGTCCCCAGTTGAACATTTTGTTTTAAAATACGCAAAGTAGGCCTATCACTAAAAATATGCACTATCCTTAATGGAGTGACTGTATTTTATTATAAAGTATAGCCAATAATTGTGACCTTTGTAAATTCTAAATTTGTCATTTTATCACCCAACGTTTATGAGAAATTTCAGTTATATTATACAACATAAAACCCCCTTTGCAACCTTTTATAGAACATTGAAAAAATAATTGTCGTATGGTTAATAACTTAATATCAGCTGTTACAGCAGTACTACCAACTTCATGTACAGATTTTAAAACTAATAATTACTATGAATAAAATTATATTTTTGTAAACGTTGCTTTAAAGTGTAAAGAAATGAATCGTGATAAAGCTTTCAAGTATGATTATGATGCACAAATAACATAGAAAAGAGAAGATTATATTTGAGTTTTCACTGAGTTGCAGTAGGTCTATGCACTTCCATACCGAGGTGTGCACACTTCTCGCTCACAACTGCACCTTTTACAGCATCAACGCAACTTCCCCTACACATGGTAATCAGGCCCCACGATCCCATAAATTCGCCACGGGTCAATAGTAGCCCGTACCGGAGCCGGTTCCTGCAGCTCTGTCGTAGATGTTGCAGCGTTAATGTAATATGGCTATTTATTAGTAGTTCCAGCTAGGGTTTGAGGCCGTTGCTTCTTGCAGAGGTCTAGTATACGTAGAAAAGACTTGATAGTTAAATTGTGGCGTGTCCTGTAATCCAGCTACTTGGAGGTCACGAATTGTGGATAATTTTGAGCGAAGGTCGGTGCGTGTAGTATTCTATTATGTGGATTAACGTCCGTACTATTGAATATTACGTTAATCCACAAAGACCATCCTCACAATTAGCCCAGGTTGTAATTAAGAGGCGGTGGTTCGAATTCCACATTAAACTGTAGTTCCTTTAAATGCCATGGAATGTTGGAAATTTAATTATCAGTTCTGTCTAAGGAACATGTCAGCCTTAGTCAAGATCGCGCCTCAATTATCTTACACTTATTCCTCATAAAATATCTAGATCTAGCTTCAGATCTTATAAATTTACACCACGTTACTTATTTTGTATTAAAAAGTAAATCCACCGCAATAAACCATTTAAATAATTCGCAGCAGCTTCACAGTTCGATGAACAATGTCAGCGGTTCTTAGTCGTTTAAGGGGCTCTTAGGCAAAATGAAAACAGTAGCGAAATTGCCGCCAGCGCCTTCCTCCCTGTGCCCTTGCTACTCGAATTGATTTTCATCTTTCCTTACGACAAGTCTCCCTATTCATATTCATTATCATTTCACTTGTTATTTATTTTATTTATAAAGATTTATTTTCTTTTTTATCATACAATTTTTATTTATGTACTATTCTCTTTAGGTACTGTTAAGTCGCATAAATGACTACACCTATAAATACTCAACACATTGAGAATATATTTTTTTAATTCGTCGAGTTCCAAAAACTGTTACGACGTAATTTTTAGCCTACTTGAAAATTTTTTCTCTACCCATTTTTGAGATCCTAGATATTTTTATAAGAATTTTTGTGATTCTGATCTTTATAGAACAGACAATTGGTTATTTTTATGAGCAATGTACTAATGCGTGTTCTGTTATGACGGTTTCAACCTAGAAGCTAATTTTGCACCGACTTCATCACAGCTTGTATTGTTCTTATCTACCTTCGGTTCTCAATTTCGATCTTTTAGATGCATTCTCCAAAAAAAGTCACATTTCAACATCTAGAAAATCTCCCATGCCTTACGCCTTACGGTATCGAGCCAGTATTTGTGTTGGCCTATGATGCTTACAATACGCTAATTGCCCCCCTCCCCCTCCAGTGGGCGGGTCGCCCCCTCCCAAAGTACCTCTCTCCCTCTCTCTCGCCTCCTCACGATCATCTCTGTCTTGCTCCCAGCCGTCTCGTAGTTACTGTACTACCCTGTATTGATGAGAATTTCAGGAATGACTTCCCTTGTTATAGAGGTTCTCCTCCAAACGCTTTTGATTTTGAATGGTTTTTTAAAGATTCGTAGAGCTTGAAACGATTTTATAATCAGTCTACGAAGTAAGGGAACACTCTGTACTCTTTGAAGAGGAAATCGACTATGATATTACATTGCATTAAAATTGGGTGTGGTGACCAAAATTGGTAGGTTCTCTAATAAGGAGTTTACACCTGATTAATGAAAAGTTGGAGGTGAGAAATAATCGATTAGGCAACAAAATTTGTTTTTCACGAACACAATAAACTCAATATTAACAATTTCATTCTACATAATTCATTTTGTGTGAGAAAATACCAAAAACTCGAAAAAATAAACGTTGAGTCGAAAGAATAATCCCAATTTTTGGATATTTGAAACGAAATGTCGTGACAAGTACAAAGCAGACAGTCCAGAACGATCGCCATAGGCGTCTCATGGTATGCACCCGCGACGGATGCACCTTCTGTCCCTCTGCCAAGTTCATTGTAGTCTCAGGCGATGCGCTATTCCACTGAGTTATAGCTGTTTGGGTTCCCTATTGCTATTTCTAAGTCGCATATTTTGCCAAAATTTGCGCGTTTGTGATGTTTTTGTAGATTAGTGTACTTGTAGTTTCCAAATTACCCAAACTACCCAGTTAAGTATTTGCCAAGGATTGTTATAAATTGAGACGCTATATTTTAGTCTTGTTACTAGCTACTGACGTATTCCTTAGACAGGACTGTAAATTAACAACCAATGCCATCTCAGTTTAACGTGGGCCCCAAGCTACTGTTGCATCTGAATTACGAACTGGTCTAATTACGAGGATCGTCTTTGTGGGTCGGACGTTAATCCACACCAGAGAATATCACATCCATCGAACATCACTAATAACTATCCACAATTGGTGATCTACAAGGAGCTGGATTACAGGAAATGCCACCATATGCGAAAGTCAATAGAATAAATTAGATAACATGTGTGACTTTGAGTTCCAAAACGTCATTTGCGCCGTTTGCAGGCAGTTGCAGTAGTCAATAGGTTGGATCTACGCCAGGATTGTAGAGGCAAGTCTATTACGAACACAGTTGCTCAAGCCCTAGAGTTGTAGTTTAGATTTGTCGATATTAAGTGACAATCGAGTCATTCTCGTATGGGTACAACCATTATGTACGTGTGATAAGTTATTTTTTTAAATTTATATAGAAAAAATGTTGTGTTTATCAATGCCACACGCTAACGCTTTGATTGGGAATGGTCAACTCTTTAGTTATGTTATTACCTAAAGTCGACTTTTTGTTCGATTAATCAAACCGTTAATAATCGATTTTTAAGGTGATAACCACGTCTGAACTGCTGCTGCAGTAAATTGTTCCTTTAATTTTTAGTACTTTTAACTTCTCGAATCCACTCACAGCGACAATAGAGCCCAACAGCAATATTCGGATAATAAACTACAACACGATATCCGAACATATTTCATTCGCATCATTTGTCAACTCAATTTGTCATCGCACAAACGGAAGTACTTATTGTCGGGTACACAAAAGCTGAAAAAGGAGTAATATTGTCGATCGAGAGTTTTCTAAAGCCGCGAATATCGATCGAGTTGCCCTCCATATTCATAATGAACAAAGCGCTTCTTATCCGAAATCTGCAGCTCGACTGTCAAAGCGTGTTACAAATGACACCCCCTCCACCCCTCCCCCCACCAATGGCCCCTGGGGGAGCGAGAGGGTTATAATTGTCCCGACGGAGGCAAAGCACGTCTCGCACCAAAAACTAGATTAATGCCGAGAATTAGCATAACTTAGACTGTGGATTAGTGTAGGACGGTTTGTCAGTGTCGGGACTCATAGAGGCTGTGGAGCGCACAAAAACCGGAGGAAACACTGTTTTCTCACGGGTTCTTGTTGAAAATGGGCACTGGAAGCATGGAGTACATTAGCATATGAGAGGTGAACACAAACCTTGGGTGGAGAAGTCTTTCACGCGGGATGGAGAAAAGTCTGGGTTTGAATGAGAATAGAATCGCTTTGGGCAAGATGACGTTACCATGAGGCAGTCTAAACAAAATTTGGATACCTTCCCGTCAGCTTATCTCTTTACTCTGTCTTCAGATTTCATTCCTCCTACAACTCTTACGTACACACTTTGATTTCAAGTGTAAATCCAACTTTTAAAACTATTTCAAACGAAAAACGCCAATTAAAATTCCACAGCGATAAATAAAACGAAATCGAATACAAATACTGTTGATTATGTACACCCTCGAAGTGGGGCCAATTTAAATATTTATTAGGTTAAAACTCAAAAACATCCTCAATCTAATTTGCAAATAAGAGTGAAATCGATTAATAAAATGTGTCCGCCGAAAATATGAGTTCCAGAAATGAGTTTGTAATGTAATCCAGTCGGGGGCGGGTCCGGATAAATGATGGTCGATAAAGTTTGTGTTTATCAGATGCAGGATCAAATCCTCATTAGGTGTGCTGGTGTAAGCTCCTTAATGGAGTTTGGGGGTAAATCTTCTACATTCTAAAATATTAACGCGAGCCGAGTCCCGTTTGATATGGCTCCCTCATGCCGGTTGCAAGGTACTTCTATGAAAACGAACGAGTGTAACCAATAAAATATAATATCTAATGATCAACATAGTATCTACCACAAAGCTGATTAAATAAAAAAAATTATCCAGTACAACTGTATTTAAATTAATATATCTGAAGTAGTTTTTAATAACTTTAAGCATGTACCTTTAAGTTTATTTTAGAAATATCAAAACTTCAGATTTACTTAATATTTTAATGATAAAGAAACTAAAATTAGCATTTAGGAAGTTCTCTAATAAGACGAAACAAATTGAGCCTTTAACACTGTATGTAAAATTGGCTAGGTCTTGGTGGTAAATTAGGCTATTCTCTCAATATACAGTAAACAGTCTTAAATAAATAAAATATATCAAATGAAGTGTAATGACTGAAGAGGATACAATAATAAAAATACAACGACAGAACAGTAAAAAAATAATAAAAAACGTAATATGACGTGTTTTCCCAACTAGAGAGTTTTCAAGTCACTCTCATAAAACTCTTGCAGGTTATAGAGTGGATGTTTTAGAAGCCAACTTTCAATTTTCCTAACATTTTTCTTTTACTTTGGATGCTCAAGTATAGTATAAAAGTATAGTAAATGTCACAAATTTACAACCGGTAATACAATAGTTCCAGAATCCCACACCCCGTGTAGCATTGAGCATCCAATACCCTATCGAATTAACCCGGGCGGTGAAATCCCCATCAGCCCTGCACGTCACCCCCTACCCCCACCCGTACTGCTCTAATCCAATGATTGGCCACCGGATTGTCTTGCAGAGGATTGTCCGGATGGGACGGATGAGAGATGCAGACACCGGATCAATTTCCGCACAAATCAGGTAAACTAATGCCCGGGACCCGCCATCCGTCCTGACCTCCCATTGTGGTCGGACGTCGACGTGGACGTGGACAACCTCTCGTAAATTGGGTCGTTGATGTTTATCGTCTTTTGTGCGATCGTCTAAATAAACCCGTCCATGTGTGGGAACGGATTTGACATGTTATACCGCATAACCGATGTCTTTTGTCCGATAGGTCGAAAGTCAACGATAATGTATTCGATTAATCGTTATCTTCTTCTAATTACGTTGAGATATCTTTTTTAAAGTGATTGAAATATTCCATTTCGAATTTTTATGTGTTGAGTAGATTTGGAGTTGAAATTTAGTCATTTTGTGCATAGAAATTATCCCCAAATTGATAAAAAACATTTTGTGAAGAGTGTGGTATTTAATTTTGGTTTTATTTGTAACTAAATTAATAAAAGGCTCCAAACGTTAAAATTTAGTGGAGAATAATAACAGAAAATACTAAAATAACCAACATAATACATTATTCATTAGTTTCTTACTGTCAAATATTTAGGATACACTATCACCAAAACTATAAATTAGTGAATTTAATCAACTTGACATTTTAAAGCGCAAAAAATCCATAGAAATTTTTAATTTTCTATTTTAACACAGTCGTATTTTGATAAAAAAGGTCTTACAATTGAGTGAATTAAGAATGAATTACTTAAACGTAACTATTAATCATTATCTAAATTATTTTTCACCCTTGTTACGGTTGAAGGGTATGTTAAGTCGTTCTAAATACCAAATAGAATGATGCTGTTCTATTTCTTATATTCCTTTACCTATAGTAGGTTTGCTTCAAAGTATCCTGTATCTGACAGGGACGTCCGTGTGTGATGTAAACAAGCTACTTAGAGGTCACGAATTGAGGATAGTTGTGAGCGATGGTCGGTGGATGTAGTGTTCTCTTGTGTGGATTAGAGTCCGCACTATTGAATACTGTTAATCTTATAAGTCCATCCTCATAATTAGACCAATTCGTAAGAGGCCGTGGTTTGGATTCCACGTTAAACTATAGTTCCATTTGTATCCATTTACTTTTGGGCTATTAAATAACAGTTCTGTCTAAGAAACATGTAAGCCTTAGTCAGTAACAAGACTACAAGATCGCGCCACAATCATCTTACACTCAACCCTCATTCATAACTTGACTTAAAATAGATACCTGAGTAGGTCGCCATTTCAAAATGGCGTGATAAAGGTGAGGTCAACGAAAGCCACATCTAAAGTAATCTAAATCTACATCTAGAGACATTTTAATAGTCATTACTACGCGTCAACGCAGCACTACAGTTACACAACATCCGTCACACGAGTCCTACTGATCTGCCACTGATACATAAGTTAAAGTCAATCCGCCGTCTTTCGAGTGTTAACCCGGAAAATTCGCGGTTGATTTATAGAATTTCTGAATAACCTTTTTACGTAATTCCACCAAATGTGGGGCTCGGGTCGCCGAACGCATGCATAAACATGGATCAGACGCGTATCTTGTGGATGTGTTTACGTTATGTGTTTGTCACTTTTATTCCAAATATCGGCCTTCTCATGAGATCGTCCTCGTTCCTCATTGGTTGAGATGAAATTTGTAAACTTATAGGTGATTGCTCTCGGTTATGTTTATATGCGTTGGAGATCAACGTTCTTTAAGTTCATTGACAGAGAAGGCTTGTGTTAATGTTTTTATTTTTGTCACGTTATACACCAATATCACGTTTTTGTTCATCGATTGCGAATCTTCGATCTTTGTTATCCATGATGAATGAAGGTTTCTAAACATCTTGTTGTATTTTTTGTCTAAAGATCACGTGTAGAAATTTTCTTTTCTTTGAAATATGTTGAAATGTATGTAATAAATAGCGATTGTGTATTCAGTGTTTTCAGTCTGCAAATTTTATAAAAAATAAACTAATTACGTAACTTATAAAATCTGACATATTTTATTTTTATCTCTAAAACTTTAAATCGCCATCTAATACAAAATATTTGTTTTGTCAAAACATTTACACAGTCCAATCGAAAGTAATTAAAAGTGATTAAACTGAAATAAGATACACTTAAAATTATGAATTCATTACCATATGCGGATCATAAAGATGTGCTACATACATTTTTTTATAGATTTACTCACAAGAGATAGCACCTACTTTCCTTTCCATGATTCATGAACTCATTTCACAGTTCACCATTTTCTATTTGCTAACCCATATAACAAGACTTATATTTAAACGTTAGATACAAAAATACCCCCGTCGCAGCAGACCTACGTACTCAACGAATTTCCAAATCAATAATATAATAATAATAATGTATGACAAGTTTTTTCAATATCTGTCGATAAATAAGATGAGAGTCATTTGCCTACTCCATAAGATTAACATGGGAATGGGTACGCAGGTTTGCTGCTATGAGAAACACATAAACTATGATTTTTAAGCATAAATGGATAGATCTCAACCACATGAAGGTTTGATCCAAGTTTGATCAAAAAATATTGATTGATATGTGAAATATTAATTTTTCCTTATCCTCCATAAAATTAACATTGAAGCCCCAAAATACAGCGTACTATGTTTAGATTTTTTTAATATCTCAGTAACCGTTCGAGATAGAGATAACCTTTAAGGGACCTATTAAGAACTTATATTTGTAATATTTTCTCCCCAAGGAAAATTCGCTAAAACAAGGTTTGGACCATTCCCAATCAAAAGTTTAAAAATTTCCAATTGGCGATGATGGTAAGCACAAAACATTGTAATTTATTTTTCAGTTTTCAATGTTTACAGATTCACCTTCCCATTCAGGCCTCGTCTTCAACCTTGCACCCACATAAAAGTGTCACCATTGTTTTTGCCCAGTTACAGTTACACAACACCCATTCTTGCGAGTTGGCTGTTCCCTCCCTAACCCACATTCTCAATGATTGCGTTTACATTTTCTATTCATTCATCATTTCCGGTCGGCCACACTTGATGTTTCAGCAACCAGCCATATTTTGTCCACAAGACACAGAGTTTCATTCACTTTATTACTCGGTGGAAGGGGGAGTCTTCTTGAGTGTACAATGTAGTTTTTCTATGAGTGAAAAGTACAAAAGGTGTCGTAAAATTATGAATATTACATTTTGAAATGGTGACCTACTCAGGTAGGTGCATAAAGCAAGTTTGAATGAAAAATGAGTTTATGTTAATTGTGGATCTTGTAGTCTTGTTACTGAATAAGGCTGACATGTTCCTTAGACAGAACTGTTAATTAATAGCCCAACAGCGGATGCAATCTAATGGACCTACGGTTTAACAAAGGATCCAAACACTTTTCCCTCCGAATTATGAACTTTTCTAATTATGAGGATGGTATTTGCGGATGAACGTAGTATTTAATACGTTAATCCACTCCAGAGAATATCCCATCCACCAACAATCGCTCATATCCACAATTCGTGACCACAATTCACCATTGATTAGAAGACATCCATATCCTTATAAGGTCTGATATTAATATAAAATCATAATTGAAGTCTATAGTAACGTGTAGTAAAACGTAAGTAAAACATGTCTGAAATTGAATTGAAAGATTCGAATCATATAAATAAACTAACACTATAGATTATAATGTCATCCGAGCTAAGAGGCAGCTACTAAGTAAATCATTCAGAAGCCGGACTACTTTTCTACTTTCTACGTTTTAAGAACTTAATCACCCTGAAGCCTACACTTATCATACAGACGACTTATTAATATTAGTTATGCAAGGTGATCTAGTTTACTTCTGACATTTTAGCAACAAATTTAAAACTATAAATCTGTTGTTGCAAATGTCTGAACACATAAAATTAACATAATGAATTGGACCTATTCAGGAAGTTTTGAACCAGGATTACTGGTAGGATAGTAATTAATGAAACATAAATATAACTGAGTTAAACACACGAAACGGAACTAGTGTACAAGAAGTGTCTGAGTAAGTTAAAAAAATAGCACGATCTTTGCGTACTCCAGGAATCGTGAGCCACGATAAACACTTAATTTATTATGCTTATTGAATAAAGGAATCCTTGCAACGTATGGGATTTCCAGTTTCATTTCCAACATTCCCATGACTTCAGAGATTTTTCAGTTTAACTGTTTAAGGTATCTAAAACGTCATTGGAAATTCTATTTACAGGCCAATATCCTTATCCGCGTATATTCCTTCGTCCATCAACTGATTCTGAAGTCTTTTAACTAATTTGGCTAGCCGTCATAATGCAGAGATAAAAAAACTCGTAAAACAACTTATTTTTACTCGTAAAACAAGTATTTTTATTCCCTATTTCGACTCTTTGGACCTATTACATTTTTTTAATTTTTAAATCAAACGATTTAATGCAAAAACCATTAAGCACACTAAGTGCATTTTGTAATAAAATAAGGGGCGTTATCCAAGCCCTTGATGAAAATGCAATATAGTTTGTGTTTGCGCAGGGGACACCCAAATTCATAAAATGTGCCTATTCTAATGGAAACCATTTATGTCTCGGATATAAAAGATTTTCATTTCCTGACTCGTCGAAGGGTGACGCACCCGCCCCCCATTTCGATTTCAAGTCTCTGTAAAAATAAATGGGACTGAATTTGTCCAATAACCAAATTAATGTAATAAATTTGAAAGGGTGATTGCTTGTGAAATAGGTTGAATTTGCTGACAACCCCTTCTGGGATTGTTACTGAACCTCAGGATATTTGATATGTGCAAATTGGAAAATAATATTGGAGATGTGATGTGATTAAGGTAATCATAAAAATAATAGACCTAAATGATTTATTTTCCATGAAGGAGTTTTATTACAAACCCATTGCATTGGTTTGTTCGCTTTACAATCAGAAAAAGTCAAATTCGAGCATTACGGCTGTTGTTTTGTTGGAAACCCTGGTAATTAACGATTTTCCAACCATAACCAGATAGTAGTCGCGTTCGTTGTACATAGTTGAGACTGAGTAAGTATAGAATCCGACGAATAAGTCTTAATTTAAACAAATATATACTTAAGTATAAACTATATGGCGTTATAACTATATGACGTTCTTTCCTGAGCGTAAAATGTTTTTTTTGAAATGGATAGCTCTTAGCTCTGAGGGGGGTTGGCAATTTGCGCGACCAAAATTTGAAACAGTGACGTCATATGGTTAGTGGCATCATATTTTGGTTATAAGAACAGCTGTTTAGATGAACCGAGAACATTCCCTTTAGACATATCCATGATCTAACCTACTTCCCACATGGAAGTATGTACAAACATTTTTATATGTGACTCGAGCATTTTAAGTGTACGAAAAACTTTAAAATCTAAAAACTTCAGCTCCTCAAATTAAAAGCCTACTGCAAATTCCTTTTCGTCATTCAGACAGTGTAAACATACAAGTGACTTAATGACAGTCCCTTTCCCACCGGACACCCGTTACAGCCATGAGATCACCGTCTCACACTCGCCAGTCGCGGGACTGAGAGCCCAAACAGATGTTCCTCCTCGGGGCAGCCATGGGGGTTTAATGGCCCCCGCTATCTCGGTACATACCCACGTAAATGGCGACGCTGCATATTATTGTTATTACAGGCCGCGTACTTTGTTGCAGTGTAGGTTTTTATCGAATAGGGTAATGGGTCGATAATTTCTTGTGTTTACTATGTTGCCTTCTCTGTTCGGAAAGGGTTTTATGTTTTCTATCTCCGCATGGTAAGGAGGTCGACTCTTTGGGTGTTTCGAGTTTTACGTCGTCTGTAATGTGACGTTGCAGCGTAGAGTGGGTAGAGGTATTGATGGAATTACATAGTCTTAAAGTGTGGTAATTTTTCTTACATATACGTATAATTTACTAACTCGTTTTTAAGTCATAATGTTCTAGATTAAATTAATCACGCATATAATTTTTCATATAGTTCATCTAATTTTTAATATTCGGTTATGTATGAATTTTAAATTCGACCAGGTTTTGCCTACGAAGCAGACATCTTATTATCCGACCCAGAGGTGTTTCCACTCCACGTCGAGCATTCGCCATTCCAGCCGATACCCAAATATAGTTCCACTCCATGAGCTGTTGAACCCGCGGCGCACAGACAGCGTCTCCCCCCTCCCCCCCACAATTATATCCTTGTCTCCTTATCACGTAAAAATTAATGCGAACGCACGCACCTGCTTGTACGGATGCAAATGGGGGAGGACAATACAATCCGATATGGCTATCGATATGCAGTCGATAAATTAGCTTTAACTTTGTCTCCGGCCATATTGGAATTGCCTATAAAATGACGAATAGTTGGATCTGAACACGCCTAGATGGCGCGATAGCGCGGACAGTGTCGCGCCTTATAGCGGCATTAGAATAGAACAGTCTTGTGCAACGATCGCTTTATTGCCACATAAATATCCCCGCCCGCGCGTCCTCCCTGCTCGGGTAATTCGGATTTACTTGTTTTCTTGGCAAACTCTGTTCCAGAATCGTTTTTAGTTTTATTAATTATAAAATATTGCCTTAGGGTGTGTGTTATATGAATTGATTCTTGGGCTTGGTCATACTTGGGTTGTCCCTTGTCGTGTACTGTTAGTTCCAGCTCACCTGATAACGAGATTAGATCAAGATTTTGAAAAGTCGTGCAAGTTTTACGTAACAATCTAAATAGTAGTAGTGCTACCCCAAGGTGATGGAATATTGCCATCACTATTCTTTAGCAACATTTCTATAGAAATCGAGAATTCTGTAAAAAGCCAAACTTACAAATCATATGAATTCCGTTGTCGTACAATTGGATAACAAGATGAGTAATGAAAATTCACAAACTTACAATGCGTTACGTTAATGGTGGTCAAGAGTGATGGCTAAAGAGTGTCTTACCCCAAGGAGACAATAAAGATGAGGGGGGATGTTCACGTTTGAGGTCTCAAAGGGTTTGCCAAACTCTTTCTTGCAAACAATTACAATTCATAGTTAAGTGAGATATAGTTAAGAGTATTAGCAAAATATACCAAACAGTCCATAAGATGTTATTTAACTAACCGACATAGCGGCGACTAACTTAATATTTTTCTGTATATTTTTATAAAAGAGTCGAAAATTATTTATTCATTTTTGAGTAAGACTAATTAGAAGGATTTTACACAACAAATTAAAATTAAAACCTTTAGTTCATTTTAAGAAGATCCATAAGTTTCTTAAGGAAATTATTTTAAAAAATGTGTTGAAGTAGCTGTTTGGCAACGTGTCTGGGACGTTTAGTTCTCCATTTGTAGGACTATTCAAATCACTGTTTGGATTACAATTACAAAACTACGCGGTTTTAGCATAAAAGGGTGTTATTACAGGGAGAAGTGCTTAGCATAATCAGCCAGCCTCGAGCTCAAGGAATTACATGTTTGTGTTTACAGAATAAATTCAGTGCCTTTCCAAAACACATTCTTCATGTGGTTGCTTTGGTCTGGGGTTGTTGTCATGTGCTAATTCAAGGAAAAATATTCGTAAATACGTGCTGAGAATTAGTAATACTAACAGTTGGTATAAGAAAAAGTTAATTTACGGTATTATTTGGATTGTTTCACAACGTTTCGGGATCTGGAATCTGGGCTCGTCCTCAGGTGAGCTGAAACCTAGAAAATGAAATGATTAGTAGAAAAACTGCACTAATCTCTTTGGGGTATTAGTTTACATTAGTAGTCTACTAATGTACTAATATTATCATGTTCTAAGTTCTAGCCCAACTATGGAAAGGTTCAGATACCAAATCCCGAAAATTCGTGATACTTTGATTTACTGATTGTTATAGAAAACTTCTGCAATAATCATCACTCACAATTATAAAATCACATCACCAACAATAAATTTCACACAAATAATTTATTTTTACCGTAAAATAAGATAAACAAATGTCATCACATAAATGATATTATAATTTTGATACTATCGAGTTCATCTAAATAGGTAAATCGGATACGTATCATATTCAGGTCAATTATAGACAAGAGTTATTGACAATGAGCTGTTTTATAATCAGTCACTTTCGCACATGGTTCACAAAACACAACAATGGCTTGGCGCAGTTGATTTTATGCAAGCAAAGACCCAGTAATCGAGTGGGGAATGGGCGAGATTTGAAGATATTTTCTAAAACGAGGGCACTCTGGATTGCGTGGCAAGATTTCATTTGTGAACGAGCGTAACTCGTGTATTCATGTCCTACCCACGAAACGGCTTCAATTTGTGTTTACGTTGAAATAAAATACCTTAAATTAACCAACCTCTTCCCTTCATGTTGCGTGGCTTCATAAAAGCCCATTTGTTTCCAATCAATAGTCTTTACTCTCGGTTCGCGACGCACAACTCAGGTAATGTCGGTCATTGAAAACATTACTGTTTAAAGTTAAATTTGTTTGGGTAAAATCTTGAATTTAGGGTTTAGTGAATTATACTTTATTGGAGCTTATGCAGAAACATATAGAGGTTAAATAAACTAAAAATCATAGTTATTATATTTTGATTGCGTAGCACAACTTAACTTATGGTGTGAAGGGGAAAAATATGTAGCATAAAAATATTGTTGTAATGTGTACTATTTTTCGTTGATAAATATTTTATCATATATATCAATAAAATTAGAGTTTCGTCTGTAAAAAGCTTTGAATGCCACCAGAAAAGTCGAAATGTGCTTCGAAATTTTTGTAACTTTTTTCCTTTGCAATTTTAGCACTCACAGTTATGTTTGCAGAAAATGTTTATTTACTTTGTTAGACATTTTCACAAGTTTTAGAAAAGTGGTCTATAAATGTGATTTGACATAAAGACATAGCCACCAGCTGTCAAATAATATGAATAATATAACAATCTATATTAGTTATTTTTACATTTACATCTTTTACATTGTAAACCATTTAAAAACCATACTATATCAGGATTTTACCTAAATATAAATCAAATTTTACTAACAATAGACATTTTCAAATTGTATCTAATTTGAAATAAATACTAAATAATTGTTTTGTGAAATTGTTTTTCCTTTTATTCATTTCCTTTTTTTTAACTTGTTTTGATTTCAGAAAAATCTTTATTCACAATAATAATTTTATCTTCCTTCTTAATTCTGAGTCATTCAACAAAGGATGGTTTACAGAGCTAGTAATTACTATTGAAATTACTACAATAGTAATTAGTAATTAATTAGTAATTACTATTATCATCGTTGCAAATTTTTAAACGACGATTTTATTGGTTTTGCTACTAAATGCTAAATGGCCTTATGGATACGAAATTTCCTGGTGTGGATTATCGTCCGCACTATTCTACTAGTTCGTAGTTCAGAGGCAAAATTGTGGTTCGGATCTCACGTTAAACTGTTGGTCCCTTTTATTGGCTGTCGGTCTATTAATTAACAGTGACCAAGGAACATACCAGCATTAGTCAGTAACAAGACTACAAGATTTTGGTTTAAAATACCTAACTACCCAGGTAGGTTGCCACTTAAGTTAAAAGTATTAAAGTAAAGGTCTCCATTACCATTCACCTTTGCTCAGACTCATCACGACAACACGCCGCGAGCTGTTACCAGTTACCAGTTACCAGTTACCAGTTACCAGTTACCAGTTACCAGTTACCAGTTACCAGCTCTCGCTTCGTGTTGGCGCGCCCTCGCCACTGATCCGTTATTTTACATAACCGAACTCCGGAAATCACTTTTGTTTCCGATTTCTTGCCTGTGGTCTCGTGGTTTACCTACTCATATTCACGGTCATTAATTTCATCGAGGTCAATACACCGAGAACGTATTATTGATTTACCTTCTCGAGAGATCTCATCTGTAAAACAATTTCTGGAAATTTCTTCACGTTATTTTTGTAAGGGGTAATTTTATTTTGACCTGGGAAGCTTGTGTGGGAACTAGGTAATTTTAGCTTCACCAATTTTAGTTATTTAAATTAGTTTATATACCTGTTTAGGAACCAAAACTCGTTGCCATTAGCAACGAAATTAGAAATTAGATTAGAGGAAAGCAGGTTTTGAACCGTTTCCCTGTAATCCAGATGCTTCTCTTTAAATCCATTAACATAAAACTGTTTATGTGTGTTCCTTACCAATATATGTCTTTAAAAATATTCGACGAAATACATACGGAACTTTTGTATACACTAAAGAATTTGTAAGTTTAGTAAGTAGTTGATAAATGTGTTCAAAAATAAACTTTTTTACCTTGCAAGACGCTTCCAATATTATTAATACGTATTGTACATTATTTGGAAGTATTGCTTTTACACGATTACGTCCAAGTGGAAAGGAAACCCCTAATTTATTTTTTTTATTTATAGACTTGTAATGAAATTTAAAAAATGTATTTAATTTCCTGTACCGTATGTATGTATTTACTATATCACGGATAAGTCTGGAGAAAATTGTTTCAGTTCCTCTAAACAGCTGTTCTCCTAACTATATGACGTCACTTCCGTCATAGTTTTTGCGTCTCGCATATTGCTAACTCACGCCCCAGAACTTAGAAAAATCCATGTAAAAAATACTAACTGAAATCGTCCACAATGTGATTAAAAACTATATTGAAGACTGACTTAGAGTGATGCTGATGTTTGAAGATTTTACACGTCAAAGAGAAAAGACGGAAGCAAGTTGCAAAGACGTTTTGCTCTCATCCAGGCAAAATGTGGATTTTACTGCGGTTTAATTCTTCGTTCTTTATGCTTTGTAAGTCAGCAAATCTAAGGTAAATATATACATGTTCTTTATAATTAATGTTATTTCCCCTTATCAGCGGCATGTCGACCACGTAGATCGGACACACTGACACACTGCGGCTAGGGGAGGGGGAGGATCGAACACTGGGCAGGGGGATAGCCGCTATTACTCGAGATGTAAGGGTTTTGTCTCCGACTGTACAGTTAAGTAATAGTGGGTGGTGGGGAGGGAGGTAGGGGATGTGCGTGTGCAATACTCAGATCAATACATGCAATATTGTGTGCTTTGTCTAGGTGCAATTAGCAACATGTCGAGGCCGCCATCTTAGCTCCGTCGTTCGGTCGGACCGCGCCCTCCGCCCTCACTGCAGATTTCGTGGATAATTTATTTAAAATTCATATTTCAGTTTTACTATTTGGGTCTGTTTGAGATAGTGTGGGGGAAATACATGTCCAAATTAAATTTATAATAAAGAATACTATTTGAATTTTGGATCAGATTTCATTTTGAGAAGTTATAGCTGTTGAAGTAAATATGACTCACGGATGAAACATTTAGAACCCTTCTAAAATACTATTTAAGAACTAATTGAATCTGCTATGATTCTAAACGGTTTGATATCGATAATTCGGATCCTATTTGAAAATATTAATTGTACTTCAATCTTGTTAAAATATCTACGTAGAGTGAACTAATTAATTATTCATATAATTAGCCATATTTTTTAATTTTTTGTACGTACAACGAAGTTTGTGTTGAAGGAAAGTTTGCCACGTGGTGTGACAGGTCGTCCCCATTGAGCACCACGAGGGCCAGCTCTGACACAGACAGACACAGACCAGGCGCGAGCAGCTGTCAATAAACAACTAATTACAGCATATGTTTTTGTCAGATCATGTGGCCAACCGGTAATCCCACGGACCGGGCCATTCCACAAAAACCGTTTCTCACGTTCCTCCAGTTTCCCCCTCTTCCCGCCGAAATGTAACCCTTCTTCCCGCCACTCAATTGCCCATCGCCGGGAATCCGCTCTTTTTCCCACCACAATTTGTGGTAATTGTGACAATTAACGCAGTTGAGACAGTATCGGCAGCGGTTCGCTATAGATCGGTTTATATTTTTTACGCAACCAAGTGAAGTCATCAGACTGGTAGAATTTCTATCTACTCCTCGGTCATCGAAGCCCCTTTGATTATAGTTTTTCCCCACCTTCGACAGGAAGTAAGCGATCTTCGGGAGGAATCCTGTTTAGGCTTGGTTTTTGCAAGCGGTTCTTCTTCAGTGCCAATCATTTTTATGCAATTACTTCCACTTCATTCATAAAAGGTATAAATGTTTGAATCTTAAATTCCAGTTTTTTCACTACCGTTCAAAAAATAATTTTTCACAAAGTCACCGATTTAAAATGTTCATCAGCATTCATCTGTAATTTATTACTCATGTAAATCACCTTTAGAATTATGAATACCGAAAGGAAATACAGCTTAGCATCCAAACCAGTGTACAATTCCACAACATAACTCAGTTGAATGGGACAGGGTTCAGCTCCTGGTTGGATCCTGACACAGAAACACGTCCAATGACAAAAAACGTAAGAAGGATTTAGACGATTCAAAGACCCTTGGAAGAGCCGTTTCTTTGGTGGCAGGGGAAATCAAAAGCGGAGTATTGACCTTGCGAGCTACGTGGGGGCGCATACAAGCGGCCCCAAATGCTCTGTCAATTGCGGGACAAATGTTCCAAAAAAGGAAATCCCTTAATCGAATGTAAAGTCACTGGATCTGCCCTACTTCTAAACAAATCCTGCTTTGCCCTCTTTTGTACTCGATGTAAAAAGCGAGTAACATCATTGGCACTTTTTGTTCCTGTGTTTGTTTCTATTTTTTACAATACGGTCGAAAGATTTTCATCCATTATCCTGTTTAAATAATTACAAAAACTCATTTTATATAGTGGTTATTTTTTACCATCGTTAAAAATGTTTAGTTTTGTTGTAAAGTACCAAAACCTTACAGTTAGACCAATTACAACCACACACTTTTAATATTTACATTTTCACTTAGCATAATAATTATTACAAAAAAGTACTCTAAATTTCATAACATTTTTAAGAAGCCCAGCACAAGTTTGAAACTAGTGTTTTAGACACCCCATTTCATGTATTTTCATACAAATAAATAAATTATACAAGGTACAGGTTATACATAATAAAACATCACTACAATTGCATCAAACTGAGAAATTTTACATTTAAAACACATTTTTTAAGCAAAATTAACAAGTCACATTGTGATGAAAGAAAAAAGTGTTTATAAAAAACGTATATGTGTTAAAAAATATGTTTAACACTTTTAAATTAAATAAACATACGTTTTAATTTTTTATACCGTCTTTCTTTTACTTATTCAAAATGCAATATGTGTCCAGTACGTAGTTTTATTTTGTCTGAGGGAGTTCGTTTCACACGTTCCGCCACCCAAGTTCTGTTTCCGCAACTGGTTCCAGAGTTCCACGTAAACCATTGGCAAACGTCAAACCAGTGGTGATCAATAATCCTCCGTGTCAGCTGTTTATAATTACCGAATCAAAACCAGTCCCGGCCCGGTGCCCATTATGTTGCAAGTTCAGCGAATTATGGACATTTCAGCTGGGCGTAACGGAGGGGCACGCCCTCGCTTATTGGCTCTCGTGCAGATTTCAAGAAATACGCAAACTGATCCTTTCCTCAAGTTAAAACACGTTTATCTCATTGCCATAATTTAACATAGAGGACCTGAAGACCGGTCTTTACTCTGTAAAATTAAACTAAACTAAATTTAACCATCTTTCAAACTAACCTAAAAATAAAAACAAACTGAATCAGTTGTTTTGGTTAGCTGCAACTACAAAAACCATTGTATTTACTTCCCTTTGGGAAATAGGTTAGATCATGGATATGTCAAAGGAAATGTTTTTAGTTCATCCAAACAACTGTTCTTATAACCTGTTCTTATAACTATGACGATACTAACCATATTATGACGTCACTGTTTCAAATTTTTGTCAAGCAAATTACCCCCCACCCCCACAGCTAGGACATATCAATGTCAAAAGGTACTTAAAGATTATATAGAAACTTTGAAGGGCTGTAGGACGAAACCTGGATTTTCCTAATTTTGGTACCTGCTGCAATCGATTTCTGGAGTCTAAATACCCCATTTAAAAAAATTGTTGCTCGGTCAGTGATATTGATTTAGGGTATAAGTTAAGATTTGAATGAATTTGGTGCTTATTTGTTCAAAGTAGTGTTATTATGACAAACAAATTCGTATTAGTTCATACGTCAAGTGTTAATTAATTCTTAGGTTATGTGTTAGAGATTACCCTGATATGTTAGTGTCTTCATTTATGTGCGAAAATACTAAAATAAACAGAACTCCTCGTTTCTTGCAATTGTTAATTATTGTGATATACCGTGCCGTAAATTATTGTCAAATATGAAATACGGTTAATGTAAGCTCCTAAAATTTAGGGCTTTTACCATTTTTCTCCTAAAAACAAAAGAAAAGTTAAAGTGGAACAAGTCTGACGAAAAACAATTTTAGATAAAAATTTAGATTAGAATTTTCACCACACACGCGACCAATGACCATCCCTCAAAAAGGCTCCCTTCATTTTTGGCAAACCCCGACAATGGACGCTCCCTGACTAATATAGACAACAAAGCTGGAAAATATTTGAATAAGTCGAATGAATAAAGAAGGGTTGTGGGAAAGCGGCGGTGGTGAATGGATAAAAAGTGGGGTGGGTTGGGGGTGGTCCTACCTCAACGTAGCGTACGCGGGGGGTGAACTCATTCCCTACTTTCACCCTGGCTATACTGCCCTGATTGTCAAACAACCCCTCGCCGAGCCACTCTTTTTATCAATTTATCTTATCTCCCCGCACCCTTGTTTAATTCTTTAATGTAGTTCCCTCAATTATTTTCGATCCAGTTTTATTTGGGTTACTTGTTTGAAGTTCGTCCCCTCGTTTCATATCGGGGATTAAAGCAGCGCGTATGCTCAGATTATTCAGAGCGCCGTTTTTAATAATAGTTCCGGGAAGTTTTAGAACTAGTTAATCCTCTAGGCTGTTCGGTATTAATTTTTTATCGGAGAAGTATGAATAATGGTTTGGCCCTGGTTTAAGGGAGGACCTCGATCAACATACTAATTTATATTGTGATTCAAAAAGTTATTGCGGAAAAGTCTAAATTTATCCAGTCAGTATATGAGTTCAAAAGCAAAAATATCCTGTTTTTGACGTGGTATTAGGTCTGGAGGTGTTGGCAATTTAAGAGACCAAAATTTGAAACAGTGACGTCATATAATAAGGACAGCTATTTAGACACATCCATGATCTAAGCTATTTTCCAAAGAGAAGTAAATACAATTTCAATAAAACATTTCAAATTGTACACACTGTGCCATAGAAGTATCATATACAGCCATTGAGAGAACTAATTGAATCTATGTCTATTTTCCATCTGGAACCGGAGTGCACGCAAAGTCTTGAACAGCAGCTCAGTGTGGGTTTCGAGCAGACAAAATGAGCAAATCTACGAAAAATTCGGAAAATTTTGTCAATTCGATCAATTTGGAGAAACAATTTTTGGCAACGATTGAGTTTTAAGGATTTCTCACCACAGACCAAATTAAAAATGTTTGTATTTACTTCCCTGTGTGAAATAGGTTAGATCATGGATATGTCTAAAGGGAATGTTTTCAGTTCATCTAAACAGCTGTTCTTATGTTTCAAATATTGGTCTTACAAATTGTGAACACCCCACCCCCCAGAGCTAAGACATATCCATGTCGAAACGACCGAAAATCACTCAAGTTTTTTGTAACAAAATGAAACAATCGCCTTAAAACCTCACACCTAGCAATACTTGGTACGCCAGACTCCACGCGATTTGTTATTTACAACAAAACGAGAGCAGGAAGGTGTTTTGCTCCCGGAGCGGGGCGGACAACCATCCTCGAGATATACGAAGCCCGATTATTGTACTCGCATTAATAGCTGTGAAATGAACTTCATATTTATTTCCACAGGACGCATTTTAATTGAGAATTTTAAGTGGACAAGATGTAAATCTGGTGATACGATCTCAGGTAGAACTGCCTCGCTGTGTCGCGGACGAAACTTGTTACGGTTAGTGCCACTATAATCGCGCCGGGATGCAGTTGCATAAAGTATCAGCTTCTCGTTAGTGGCGTGCGGATAAGTAGTTATAACGCGTAATTGGAACTGGTATTTCACGTTAAGCTCCTAAATTCCTGTTATTCCGATATTCACTTCCACGATTCCTGACGAGGTGTCCAAGCAATTGTAAAGGTTACGGTGTTGGCAAAGTATCCAGTTCCTCGTTAGCGACGTGGAAGTATTTACAATACTTATATTAATTGGAACTGGTAATTTTGTCAATTTAGGCTTCTAAATTCCTGTTATTCCGATATTCAGTTCCACGATTCCTGACGAGGTGTCCAAGCAATGGTTACGGTGTTGGCAAAGTATCCAGTTCCTTGTTAGAGACGTAAAAGTAGTTACAATACTTATATTAATTGGAACTGGTAATTTTGTCAATTTAGGCTCTTAATTCCTGTTATTCAGGTATTCAGTTCCACGATTCTTGACTGTAAATGCCCAAGCAAATGTCAATGGTTACGGTGTTGGCTAGATATCCAGTTCCTCGATTGTGGCGTGGAAGTAGTGTACTTCTAATGCTTAATTGGAACTGGTAATTCGCACTAACCTACTAAATTTCTGTCAAAATACAATTTTCAATTTAAAAGTTTCCAAACAGTATAACGTTTAATTTTTTTCTATTATTAAATTTACTCTAGCCGTCGTTAAGAAAATCTGTTTGAACGATTGCGTCTTCGTTTGTTAGAACGCCTCGCATTTAATCGTTCCCACAGAGCGGAATACCAAACTAGAAGCTTTTATGACGGTATAAATACATCGTGGAGACAGACAAAGAGAAAGATATATCATGAATGCGCCATAGAGGAATAGGAATGCTGAGAAGGCGGTAATACGGACCGCCCGCCGCTGCTGCGCTCTGCCGGAAGTTGTTATACGTCATCCGGAATCTTTAGAAAATCCTCGATCATGCTCAAGTTGTTTTAATTTATATAACTTGAAGACATAGCTATAGTTAATGAACTTTTTGAAGACGTAGGGTATATTATATTTTAACTCATCTGTACATATATTGCATTCACTCAAGTACGTCTTTAGTTTTTTAGACTTTTATATTGATTATGTTGTAAAATAATCAGAATTGACGAGAAAGAAGCTTGAGGCGAAAAGGAGGAGAATGGAAATATCCAACTGTCTCGCAGTAATCATTTTAGTAAACCTTGAACCTTGGAGACATTCAACATCCAACACGTCTTTTCTCAACTTGATCACCCAACAGTGTATTCTCCGAAACGCAACCCAATCCTTCGATGAGCAAAGCGTAATTGATGATGGAGAATGAAGTTGAAGCGACGAGTTGACCAAGGAATGTGGCGGCGTCATGTGGCGGCCACATGCAAATGTTTATTCTCATGTTCTGCACCGCACCGACAGATCGCGCAACAGTATGTGATATCTTCATTCATCCACGCATCATCCTCAGAGTGTCAGGATTTGACCGAACTTGTGAGTTCGAATATTTTATTGATGGATTGAAGTTAATCATAAAGTTCTGGTAAAAATTTTAATTATGAAGCTTAGTTCATAGTATCAAAAATTCCTAAATCAATAAAGTATTCAGCCGTCATTACATGGCTATTGTAAACATTTAATAGAGAATTAATCTTCAATACCGCCTTGACATTCAGAATCGAAACAAGCATTCCCAGGAAATCCGTTCATATAAATCCATCCCAGCTGCAGTAAACGCATCTTTGATTGCCCATTACCTAATCACCATCTTTATATGGTTATTCGCTTTCCACTTTATTGTTCTCCGTGCATTTTGGATTTATTAGTTGTGTTAATTTTGCAATTTTACGTCCCGCGTATCTTAGGCATAAAACTAGTCCGGTCTTAACACTTAATTATCTTGTCAGAGAGGCAATAACTGTATTTTTACCTTCTATAATTATTCGGCATGGCCTATAAAGAGGAATCAGTTATCAGCGAGGTTGTAAAACGGCTTTTTACGAAGATTGGTGTATAATAAGTGAAGTAATTGTCAAATTAATAAAGGTGCTTCATAAATTAATTAACTCATTTTTATATCCAACAAAAATATTGATTTGTACATTTCAAAATGTCTTGACTGATGGAATCGTAACTAGTTTAAAATTAGCCTTTCGCCTTCAGTTCTTCAGATGTGTTCATAACCCATGTTTCAGCGTTGTAAAGCATCATGATTTGGTCAAATGAAAGAGAACACCCCGGATAGAAAATTTATGCTCGAAACGCGATTTACATCAAATTGGCCTTTATGATTCTTTTCAAATACTTATGGTGGCAATGTTAGGAATAGTGTTTAAACCTAGGTTTTTGGGGGACGGATGCCTCTGTTGTCAAACGATGGTACTTAAAACTTACACAAATCTTTCATGGTCACAATTCTCTGCTTAATAAGTACAACAAAGAATAACTGATGCAGAATAGTTAATTACAAATGAATTTTTTACAATATTATGTAGTCAATTTTTATTTTTAAGGAAATGTTTTTAAGGAGAAATAGAAATTTGATTTCGTTCAAAGACATGTTTGTATTTACTTCCCTGTGGGAAATAGGTTAGATCATGAATTTATTTAAAGGAAATGTTTTCAGTTCATGTAAACAGCTGTTCTTATTGTTTTACATTAAAAATTCAAAGCAATAGCACTGGTATTTTCTATGGAAACCTGTTACATGTTTTTCATCTTACAAATCGTCAACCCCCCTCCCCCTAAGACATAGCCATGTTAAAAATTATGTTAAATTAAGTTCTGAAAACATCATCATAATTAAACTTACGTTCGAAAAATACTACGGATAATCTTATTTTCTGTTCTAGTCCATGCAACCATATTATTATGGCTGCATCGGAAAATACACTGTATCCCAGCCCCACTGTCACTGGGATATTTAATTCGACTACGATTTCTCTGTGCAATTAGTTGATTACGTTACATTTCTCTTTGCACATGCCATCTCAACCACCTGCAATCAGTCTCTATTACTCTGTAATTTGTTCATTGATTTTAATTCCCATTCAATGATATATTTACATCTACTTTTCTGGTTTGAGGAGAAACGTTTCACGTTTAATGAGTTTATGCTTAATGATTTGCCATGCGAGACAACTTATATTGTTATTACGGACATTTCTCATGATGATTAGGAAAATTAAGTTTCACGACGTTTCGGGATCTACAAATCTAATCCCGTCCTCAGGTAAGCATGAACCTAGAACGAAGCAATATTAGTATCTTATGTTCTATATTTCATCTCACCTGAGGACGGTTGAGATTTAAAATCACGAAACGTCGTGAAAATTTGTTTTAGTAGTCATCATGGAAAATTGCCGCACCATCAATTTAAGTAACATATAAAAAAATTTCTTAGGTTAGGATAGAGTGGAATAATTCTATAAGCAAGTTTAGATTATTGAAAATAAGTGTCACAATTCCACCTTGATTTAATAGTATATATTCTAACTATTATAATTGTATAGAAAATACAGAGCTTAACCAATGTTTTCTTTTACAGGTACTGACATTTTTGGGGAACACACATTCCACCATGGGATAGTAAAACAGGTACCTCAAAACTCCATAGTGTTTTTGAAAACAAGTACCGTAATAGCTTAATAAAACTAGAAAATCGTCAACTCTTTGAGTAAGACACAAACAGATTGAAAATCAAGCTGTCAATTACACAAATAATGATTCAGAAAGTCAGAGAGGTATTCGTTAAGACTGTAAACTTATCTTTAACAAATTTTGAGGAAAAGTTAAGTTTTCTTCGTTATTTTCAACACTTCAATTTTTTAGCCTGTTGAAAGAGTGTAGATCCAGAAAAGCAACCATAAGTTTCCAAAGGTTCCAAGTTAAGTACTAAGATCTTCTCATACCTGGTTGAAAATTTGTGACAGATGGAATATCTTAAGAGTTCATCTACGGTTGACTTGGTTCATTCAAAACATACATGGATGATAGAATGAGAATATTTAGGTAATCAAAACTACCTCCGCGTGAGTGTATTAGTGGCTTAATTTGGTTATTAATAGCTTAGTAAAATTGAAATAGCATTACTGGATAAGATTATGCTTAAGTCTATCAGTAAGACCCTCCATTGCACGGGTTGTATTCTCTAATGTTACAGAAAGGGAAACAGACAGAACCAAAGAATATGATTCTTTAGTTAATTTTTGTATACCTAATTATCAAATTTAATATTGAATTCAAATTATTGGTATTTCCCCATCTGTTGTGGTTGAATCGTATTCAAGCTATAACTTTAAGTACTCTAGTACGTAAACAGTTTGTATAACTGTGTATAGGTGTGTATAGCCAGCTCCGGCCTCTAGCAACTCTGTTTCTCGGCCAATCAGCCCAAATCGCATTTGGCATGCCGATCCTCTGAATATGTTAATTCCACGGTCACCGCAACCCAGGATTTTCTCTTGTAATATTAAAATCGTCCGTTTTTTCCTTAACGGATGTATCAGTCTCACATGTGCGTTGCCGCCAAAGAAGTCGCATCCGGTAGCCTACAACTTGCATCGGCTTTTTACAGAATCTATTTCTGTGTTTTTTTACGCGTAGAATGTTTTACAAATCAGTTGATGTTCATCATTCTTCTTTGTCACTTCTGAAGGAGATTTGTAGATTTGAATCTACAATATATAATTTTTTGTTCTTAATATTGAATTTTTACTCTTTTTTGCTTTTTTTACTTATTTTAATACCTGAAAAAACTTGTATCAATACACTCCCTTTTTCTAAGTCATGCCATATCCAAATAGTCACTAATAAATCCATTAGATAAACAATTAATTATTTTTAACGAATTTATCTGTTTATCTATTGGATTACTAAAAAATCTTTTCTTGAAAATCAATAGATTAATGTCAAATGATGACAGTTTTGTTATGATACAAGCTTCCAAAAGCTATTTCCAAAAGATTCAATTGAATTCAAATTTACTTTCTTCAGCAAAAATATGCATTTATATAGATATCTATATATAGAATAGCATCACACTTAACAGTATTAACGAATATAAAGCTACATTTGCTAAAAAATGTGTCTAACGGAAAAGAAATAGTTTGAAATAAAACTAAATTGAATTAAAAGTTTTCTAAAACGACAAGCGGTTAGTTAGAGTGGCGCTGTCTGGCGGCGATACCCCGAACCCACGAGGCGTCCGCAGGAGGAGGAGCCCCATAAAATCATCAAGGTCCATTACCATTATTATATTTGTCAGCAATAATTTCTACCGGGGTAATTGGCGGGGATAAAATTTGATTCACAGTTTCTGCAACACCCGGCAATCAGAGCCATCGTCCAAAAATGTATTTAAATTACAGCCCAATCTGCATGGCAACGACGCGAGCAAATCAAGCTGCGACTCGATTTCAGTTTTTAGAATTAATAGGAAACCGTCGCACAAATCATTGGATTCAGCTTCTGTCAGGCTATTGACGCCGTCTTCGCTCTATCCGGTTAATTCTGTATCCGGAATTCAATAAATAATTGGATGATCCGGACGGCGACCAGTTCGGGGATAATAACTCCAGAAATTAGATACCAGATAAGCCTCCGACTGGACCCGAATTGATATTAATGCTCCTTTATGATCTTAGCCTAATATACTTTACTATGGAAACCAGTCATGTCGAGGAGGCGGCTCATTTTGAAGAAATATTTAAGTGAATATTTTTTACTTATAGACGGGTTGGTGTGCGCGCCTACGCTATAAGCGTACTATTTCATTTTTATTTCACACCCTGTATATTTATCCGTCGAAATCGCTGTAGACCTACACACAATAATAGTTTTTTATCCCAAGATTTCATATTGATTGTATTCAGACACAATCACCGGCATATTCGGTTGATAGCTAACAACAGAATCTTTAGCAATTAACTTCCGATTCGATTAGTTTCCGGTCTTACCAAAAGAGGTTGGACATCTACTACCTTTCGTAAATGGCGACATACCCAGGTAGATATTTTAAGCAAAGTATAAGTGAGTGAGAAATGAGTGAACGATTTTTGGCACGATCTTATGTTGTTACTAAGGCTAAAACGTTCCTTAGACGGGACTGTTAATAATTAATAGACCTACAGTTTAACTTTTGTCCTTGAATTGTGAACTTGTTTAATTTGAGGTAGTTCTTTGCGGATGAACATACTATTGAATAGTGGCAACGTTAAACCACAGAAGAGAATATCGCATTCATCAACTATCGAATTCACCGACTATCGTATTCAATAACTATCGCTCAAACTATCCGGTGGATTTCTACAAAATCGTTACATATTAACCACTAAACGGCTGATTATCTCCAACGTAAAATTTTGGGACAAGTTATTGTTTTCCATCGTTTATAAACCTTTCAGTATATACATACACGTACGATCAGTTTTTCTAGATTTACAGTCTAACTCTGTCGTCATGTATATGTGTTTATCTAATATGTGACACTCCGAACCCCCAAACATGCCAATTGTTGATTGGCCAACAAAAGCGTCAGTAGTTCCGAGATCGGCCGTCGTGTTCACAGGAGCGCTGATTGCGACAAACGATCGCGCACCGACGCTAGCGCGTGCACGTCCAGCCGTACAGCTGCCCCCATAAACCCCAGTATCTGCAGATTAGGAAACAAACTGGCGGATGGCTAGTTAGCCAGCTGCGCTGCCATTCCACCCGCCATTATTATTCCGATTGTCCATAACCCTGATTTACTTGAAGCTACCATTTTGAATTAGACATTCACCCGGGCTCATTAATCAATCCTCCCCAAATGAGGTCCGTATGGTAATTTTTGTAACTGGGCCACGACTCTCGGTGCGTGATGACGTCATGTGGCATGCGGGTGCGCTGATTGGCCAGATTGGGCCTCAAGTAGCCTTCCGGCATGGATTTGAATAAAGGATTCATTTAGATCGAACTAACCGGTTCAAATGGCGTGTGAATGCTGAATGGAGGCTATTACAAAACTTTTGGGTTTTCTTTTTAAATAGTTCTTACATTTCTGAATCGTGTTAAAGAGGTAACCCTTGGTGACTTTGTATTGAAATTCATATTGGCTTTTAAAAAAAAGGGAGAAATATTTCAATGAATGTATATTTTAAAAACGATTTTGGAAAAAATGGATTCATAGATGAAGTAAAAAGATGCTTTTGAATGATAAAATCGTCAATAATAGTATTTTATACGTTATTTTAGAAGTACTACGATAAATTTCTACATCAACTTGAACCGGAGATAATGAAACACCAAACGACCTTCCAACTCGACAAACTCAAGCACATCAACAATATAGCTGGGAGGTCAAGAATTGTGGATAGTTGTGAGCGATGGTCGTTGGATGTAGTGTTCCCTTTGAATACTATTGAATACTACGTTAATCCACAAAGACCATTCAGAGGCCATGGGTTCAGATTCCACGTTAAACTTTAGGTCCCTTAAATGCCATTGGCTGTTGGGCTATTTATTAACAGTCCTGTCTAAGGAACATGTCAGCCATAGTCAGTAACAAGACTACAAGATCGCGTCACAATCATCCTACACTCGCTTCTCGTTCATAATTGGCTTAAAATACCTACCTGAATAGGTTGTCATTTCAGTAATCTAATCTATACAGGGTGATCGCGAAACCAGATTGGTACAATTGTTGGTTTACGTTTAAATATGTAGTATTTTAATTGAAATCATTAAAACGTTATCCTTCACATTCTGAGCAATTTTCGAAAAATTTAAGAGTAAACCCTAAGGTAACAATGTATATCGGTTTGAACAATACAAATTTTTAGGAAGCATAAACGAGCAATCGCTCGTTCTCACGACGAACGTTTCACGTTTCTCGTCGCGTTTTACAGTGTTATAACATCCGCCGTTCGCGGGCGTTGGAAATCGCTCCAGTTGGTTTTACAAGCAATAAGCAGGGTGTAACCGGGGTCATTACGTTTTCCTAAGTTGGTACTTCTTCTTTATAACGAGCGAGCGGAATAAATTCATCCGAATATAGTGGCGTATAAATTTCGAAAGATATGAAAGCTGAATTTACAATTGGCCGCAAGCGGGGCAAGCCACATAAACAGTTTACTGCCAAGCAAAACATTAAAACGCCATTTTAGAAATCCTGGTTCCTTTGTTAAAAGTTATTATTCGCTTCCATAAATAATGTAAAGTACAAGATATGCAAATGTTGTGATAACGGGGTGAACAATAGTTGAGGGTCGAGTGTTCTATGTTACGCAGAACGATAGGCAAATCACTTCCCTCCTGCCACTTCGTTTTCTATCAACATTTATTGTTGGCTATTCACTATTCATAGGTGTACTAGTTACATTTAACAACTCTATTAGTTATTTCTCAACGGAATATAATTATGTTTCCTCGTTATCATGTCTCAAAGTCAATTTCTGTCCGTTACTATAAGGTTCTATCTATAACAAATGTTAACTATTAACTAGTGGTAATTTTGTATAGTTTCTTTTTCAATAAATAAAAAAAATCGTAAAATTTTATGGAGCCCATTTTTTACTTTCTCCCCTCATAGGCCGTATCTTCCCCTAGTACTATGGAGAGAGTATTGTATTCTTCAAAATTTGAGTTGAGAGTGGATAAATCCGTTTTGAGGTTCCCTAAATCCAAAAAGTTGTTTTCGGACTAATGTATGTCTGCCTATGAAAAATAACAATTTTTCAAAATTCGCTCTAACGATTTTGATATAATTTCATGGTTTATAATGTGTTATAAGGTCCCAAATAATATGATACCACCTGTAGGCCTATTAAACGAATGGTTCAAAAGTTATAGGCTTTTTCGTGGCAAAAATCATTCTTTGAATTCCCTGGCAAAACAATAATTTAGTAAAGTGTTTCAGAGAAAAATAAAATTTACTGTCCGTGGTAAACGCAGTACGTTGTCTGAGAGCGGCCAATATCGTTCTCATAGAGAATAAAAATTTTCCTTATTCCTCAACCATTTTCCATGAAACTTGGTATGCAGTGTAGGGTCACTTCAACAAAAAACGCACTAAAAAGTTATTCAGTACGTATAACAGTTATTTTAAATTGTGTTATATTATTGTTAGTTAACAAAATTGGACGATTATTTTTTGAAACAATAAACTTTTTAAATAATATTTAAATAAACATAAAATAATATTATAATTAACAGTGTTGTAGCAGTTTTAAGTATGTGTCAGTCCACTGATACTGTTTAATACATGTTTGTCATGTAGTTACCACGATATTCGTTTTAAATCGAGTTCCGAGTTTGTCCTCCATAGGGAACAATGAAGCCGCTGTCCTTTCGCCCGTATCCTTAGATCACGAAGGCTTCAACCTCAAAGGCGTTTCACTCCATTCGAGTCCTATTCTCGTGTCATTGAAGCACAAAGCCCTCAGCGCTCCCTGTCGGCGACAGAACGCATCGAGGCCAAACCGAAATCTTAAACCGAAAACGAGCCCGGAGGGATTATACCCCCTTCACGCGACGAAATAAAATATAACCATTATTTATCGAACGTGCATATGCAAATAATATTAAACCATCGGGGCAAGGGGACGAAACGGAAGGGTTCTTTCAAAAATCTGCTGTGGGGGTAGTTTGCATATGAATCGGGGGGTAGTTCTTTGTCCGGGTTCGGGTTTGTAATTAATATTGTCCGTGTTTCACTGCGCATGCGCGCCTGGGATAATCTCCCGCGCATTTCGTGTGATTAGTGTTGCTTTTTATCCTCGGGACAGATGTCGGGTTTATGACCGAGGACGGGTGAAGCATTGACAAACATGTAAATTTCGTCATAGAGGATTTTATTTCAAAAAATAATTGGGTAAAACAAGATGGCGCAATGAACAAAGGTGAGAACCAAACCAAGTTGAGATATATTACCATTCTGTTCAACTTCATGCACAATTTGTGTGGTAGAAACGTAGCAGACCTGTTGTGAACTAGGTTTATTAACTTGGTTTTCAAATCACCAAAGTTCCCTTTGATTACTCAATATTCAAAACTTCATTTTGAACCTTATTTCATTTAGGGTCTCTTTCCCCAAATCTAGTTTAACTTAGTAGCTAACTTAAACTACAGAACTAAGAACGATTTACCAGCATAGAGTAAAGCCGAATTTTAAATAAAAACATGTTTCAACTCGCACATCACAATAAGCATGTTGATTTTTCAAGACCAAACAATGTTTTATAGGGATAACCTACAAAAAATGTCACATTAGAGAGTTATGACGTGTTTTCATTTGACAGTCGGATGGACTCTAAGCTGGTAAATATGTTTCTGTGTCTAGTTCAAACTATCTTCTTAAATATACAAAATTTGGAAAACTACCCTTAGTCTGGTTTTTTTTCGAAAAAATAATGTGTGAATTGAAATGTTAAATCAACAAATAGACTCACAGAATCCTTTCTTTGAAATTCATTAATGGTGATGGTTCTTTTATGTTATTTAGATTATTATTGCGGACATTTTCCATCACGATTTTATGTAAAACAAAGTTTCACTCTCAAAGTTTCATTCTTTCAACTTCTTAGAAGTTTCAGTTGTCTTTGAGTCTCCGTGACGAGTGGACGTGTTTTGTTACTTAAGTGTGTAATGGTTAGTGAATGGTTTGTTTGTGAGTTTTTTAACTGCTTTAAACTTTTATGTTTTCTGCTTCATACCGGCTTAGTCCGGATTATTAGTTTACCTGAAGACGGCTTCAGATTCCAGATCCCGAAACGTCGTGAAACCTTTTTTAAGTAAAATCGTGATGGAAAATGTCCGCAAATAATCTAAATAACTTATAGAATATGCTAGCTAAACATTAGCGCGAACGTTCACAAAAAGACTAACGATATTTAAACTCAACCCTTATCATTCAAGTACCTTTGTGTTTGCTCATATCTCGCCCGGCAATGGTACCGAATGCAGAATTCATTACGAGTAAACCATTCATAATTCACTAATGGATTACAATCGCGTTCGATAACGATTTATCGTTATCGAAATGATGCGCACATTTAAATACAACTCTTCAATCGCTGTTGTAATTATTCCGGGTTCCTTCCAGGCGAACGGCTTGGAACCTATTTCCATAAAGCCATTGTCACAGTCGGTCGAACAGAGTATCAATCACCACAGGTGATCGAGGCAGCTGTGGTGACTGTGACGTCAGCGGCGACGGTGGCGACCTCTGTCTCTGTCGTTCATTCGATCGAATCATTCCATTCGTACCAATCTCGTAAGTATAAAATCGATTTAAAAAACAGTACATTTTTCCTTCATAAAATATTAAACGAAAATCCTGAAACGAAATCCTTTGATTTACAAAATGTTACAGTGTGCCTATTATATTTGGATTTTGAATTTTGATTTTGTAGTTAACTGGCTGCAAAACAGTATAATATAAGGTACAATTTTATCAAGTTTACTTCCAGAGACATAATTTAAATTTAAGACATATATAATACATTGGAAAAATTCGTATTTACTTCCCTGCGGGCATTAGGTTAGATCATGGATATGTTTAAAAGGAATGTTTTCAGTTCAGTTCCGTCATTATAACCAAACTATGACGCCACTGTTTCAAATTTTGGTCGCGCAAATTGCCAACCTCTCTAGAGCTAATATTTTTCGAAAACATATTTCGATCGTTGTGAATCGTGTACAAATAAATTAAAATAAACTCGCTAAACAATAGTCCCGTTGATGGACGGGGAAAACAGGAACTGAACTGTGATAATTACTCTTTGGTCGCACAGAGGTGTCGATTGATTGAATACGCGAGTCATTCGCGACGAAGCGACGCCTCCTCCACCTCGAGTTCGCCGCCTTATCTCGCTCTTGACGTCTTCGGCAAGACTTCAAACGCTTTGATTTCCACGAGAGTCCTCCGACTCTTTCTTATTTCGCGGTAAGCCTCTTTCAACGTCCCGGATTTTCACCCCTTCTCCACTCGAAGGGGTTTAAATGTATCCGTGAATTGGGATTTTCATCTTTAACAGAGTAATAAATCCTGTTCGACATTGATCGGTACAATCATTTCATAAATTCGAGAACCTCTCGAACCCTGAGTTTGATTCGAGGTTTAATTATGTTTAATAATATTCGGCAGGAATTTTTATTTTATCTGTTGTAAAAACTTCTGTATCAGTTTCTATTTCGATCAACAAAAGTGGGTGTTTAAAGGAAAGCAATGTGTTGTAAAAGTACCACGTAAAATAGTTATGAATTGTGTTGATTAGTACTGATTAAACTTGGAACACGGGAATTGGTGACCATTGTTGAATGTGTTTTTAACAAGTCCTTCATACTTTTTGGAATTTCTTCTCCAGTTGATACTAAATATTTTATAAGTCAGGATGTAGTATACTGGATGACTGAAGTAAAAAGATGCTTCAGAACGATAAGATCGTCGATAGTAGTATTTTAGACGTTATTTTAAAAGTCCAAAGATAAATTTCTACATCAACTGGAACAGGAGATAATGAAACATCGAACAACTTTCCAACCCGACATCTCTTTACACAAACCCAATCACAGCAACAATGCAGCCACAGGACCATCGATACAGGGCGATCGCACTGCCAGATTGGTCAAATTGTTGGTTTACGTTAATAGCTTCCTTTTTCCCTCGATTCGGTCAGTTTTATCAGATGAGGGAGGGGCGACGTCCAGGAGGTTAATCGAGTGTTAATCACTGAGGCCACCCAGCCGCCCAGCCGCCAGCCGCGTCGTTACCGCTCGGTCTCTCGCGACTCTCATCTGCGGCGCGAGTCATTACGTCATTATCGTGGGCTTAACCCACTTAGTTTTGGCGTTCCAGGGATGAACGGACTATTGGTTAGTGTTAAGCGACATCATTAAAGGAAACCCTTTACGAGTTACCTTTTATTTAGACTGATTTTTTACATTACTTTACCTTTCTCAAAAGTCATAAAATACGTATGTAACCAGGTCACGAATTGTGGATAGTTGTGAGCGATGATCGGTGGATGTAGTGTGAATTAACGTCCGCACTATTGAATACTACGTTAATCCAAAAAGACCATCATCAAAATTAGACCAATTCGTAATTCAGAGGCCGTTGTTTGGATTCCACGTTAAACTGTAGGTCCCTTAGTTGACATTGGCTGTTAGGCTATTAATTAACAGTCCTGGCTTAGGAACATGTCAGCCTTAGTCAGTAACAAGACTACAAGATCGCACCACAATCATGTTACACTCAATCCTCATTCATACTTGGCTTATAATACCTACCTTGGTCGCCATTATAATCTATATAATCTAATCTATGTGCCTTATTCCAAGTAAGAGTGAAAGATAGTTATTGTAGCATAATTTTGTAGTCTGTTACTTTCTCAGGTTAACATTATCCTTAGCCAAGATTTGTCCAGGTACCAATGGGATCTAGTGGACCTACAGTTTAACGTAGGATTCAAACCACAATTTTGCCTATTAATTAGATACGACCTGGTGTAATTAATTATGAGAACAGTATTTGTGGTTGGACGTAGTATTTACACATTCCATCCATTTGTAGCCTCCAAGTAGCTGGATTTAAGGACCATCCACAATTCCCTTTCAGATTTATGTTTAACAAGAAGAAACATTTTTGCTTCTTAAATGATATTTCTTTCCTTTGATCTTTTTTCCTCGCCATACGCGATCACTTATCCACAGTTTTTACTGTGTATTCTTAATTTCGTACTCAATTTTTCTACACACACTGAGAAAACTTTAAAAGCGAGAACATTTTTTAATGCGAATTGTGTTAATCCGATAGTTTGATATCGTGTTATAATAGATAAAGCTTATTCAAAACATGAATTGCAAAATATATTAGGTAACTAAAGGAAAACTGTTTAACCTGACTCGGTTACATAAAAGTATCAAGTTCCAACCGCAGCCGCAGACGATAACGCGGAGTGTAAAAACCTATGTCGGGTCGCCCTTCTCATCCAACCGATGCTCGATCATGCCAATAACAGTTTCCAAAATTTACGTGATAGGAAAAAATATTTTACCCACACATTTTTTTAGTTTATTCAATGCCCGTTTTTTCTCGTGCTATATCTTAACTAAACCAAAGTTTTTTAACAGCCCAAACCCTGATTTTGTCAATCTTCGAACTTGAGAATATATCCCTACCTGTATCTTCCGCTCGTTTGTAAGACAAAAAATATAATTAATATCCTAACTATTTCATTGAACCCTTTAAGTTCAGATTATGAGATGATCACGTATAGCCATTTTCTTAAAAACTACTAATCTTTAGATATTCGAATAAATATGAAAGAGTAAAAATGTACAACTTATTACTAACCTTAGTTGAATCTACGAAATTTTTGCATTACAAGATACCGTATATGTATGGACAAATCATAGGAAACAAATCTATATAAATTTTCGTAAGTGAGGTTACTATTAATCTTTGAAATTGAAACCAATGGAAGAACTCCAAAGTTTTTGAATTTAAATAAATCCTTAATACTTCACCGAATGAAACAGTGCATTCTACTTGATTTAAAATTCTTCACTCGTCAGTTTAGAACGAAGAATGTGATACCTGAGAGAGGTTTCAAATCTAGTAGCGGAATGACCTTCCAAAGTGTCAAGATCTCCGAGATAGAACAGACAAATTTCCATAATCCCAGTAATTTATGGATATTTGAAACAAAACACCCCCATTATGACGTTTCCTAGTATCGAGGCGTCACAGTCAGCTGTTGATACGATCATGTGATTTGTCAGTGTATCAGCTGCTGAGGATACATTTGTAGCGATCTTTGATAACGCTGATGTACGAGCTCCAGGTCGCGCTTCCCGTGCGGCACGTCGGCCGTCCCTCACCCGTGACCGAGGGCAAGGTGATGGGCGGAGGGCGGAGGGGTTGCTACTACTGACGCGTCCAGGTTAAGGGAATGTTCTTCAGTTGTGCTGTATACGTCAGAACTAAGAGAAAGACTAAGCATTGTGGAATATAAACTAAAGACGTCCTCCTTGAAAGAATTGGAACAAGACAAATTTTCTGTGTTTATGAAGGTTATATTTTTGATCAGGTTCTTTTGACATGGATATGTCTAAGCTCTGAGGGGGAGCAGATTTTTGGGTAGCAAAAAGTGCAGCAGAAGTTTTTAACTGGAATGCCAACACATGGTTATTAGAAAAGCTGTTTAGATTAACTGAAAACATTCCCTTTCCCCACTGATCCTTTTCCCCAAAAAAGGAAGGTAAATACAATTATTTTACTATATTTACTGTATCATTGAACGAGTAAACAAACAGTTACCCATGTTACATGTGTAACCAAACTCAATATTAAAAAATAAACTTAAGAGAATTCTAGATCATTTTTGTATACGATATATCTGACTTCAAGTGAGAGCTCAACCTATTTAGTGTTTTTATACAAACCACTAAACCCCTTTTTGTAACATCAAGCTTCTCCTTGGTCATTTTTTTTAATGCATTAGAATTCGTAGTGCAACAAAATATAGAAGCATTGCCATTCAAATACCCTATACAACTTAAGGGTTTTACCTTGCATTTTTTATTTACTTAACAGTGACAAATGATTATTGAATGACTGAACAGAATTTAATTTAGTTATATTTTTAATTGACCAAAATAGACAACCTGCCTCTATGGTGTAACCTACTATACGTCTATGATACACTTCCATCCCTCATCCACCCAACGTATTTCCCCCCCCCTGGATCTCCAGGGTCCCAGTTGGGTATTGTATTGTTTAACCACTCCTGGAGAAAGTCCCAACGGTTGGAATGACATCAGGTTCATTACAGGAGTCAATTACCACCAGCTCGTGATAAGGTCAGCATCTCAACCGCTTGGGAATTCTTTAGTCATTTGTTTTAATGCGGTCCAAACGGAAGGCTGTTATCAGTTTTGACAACTTAATAAACCCCGAATCACCAAAGCCGGTTCGCTCATTTGGTGTCCGATACAGTAATATTTTCAATTTATCCATTTTTGCCTTCAACTATGTGTTATATTTTCCCTCAAATCATGAATTTCATTACTATGTATCACACTGTAAAGCTGAACTATTAAATTCAATCGTTGATTATCTGGTCTGATTTTATAATATAATTTGAGTCTATCCGAAATTGAACAAATACATTTTAACACGGATATGTTAGATTTGATGAGTATTGGTTATAAGAACAGCTGTTTGGACGAACTGAAAACATTACCATTAGACATATCCATGACCTAACCTATTTCCCACAGGGAAGTAAACACAATCTTTTAATTTAACTACAACCTTACAATAATATTTCACTTCACTATTTACTGTCAAATGTCCACAATACAAGAAATATACGCCCTACTTATAATTAACACGAATGCGCACTACTTGAATTCGTACAAGGTGTAATAAAATATGCAAATCATGGTAGTCCTTGCTAGGCGAAGGCAGGCAAGGTCCGTTGTCATAAAGCTGTTGAGTTCCAACAATTGTACTGGTTTTATAAGCCGGGCCAGTTCAGCTCGCATTGGCATTGAGGCCGTTCGAGATATGGTAATGGTTGAAAGTGCAGACATTGAATATTATTTTAGATTTATTCGTCGAGACAGCTATTTTTGGATTAGAAATAGTTTCTTCTAAGGCAATAACACAGTACGTCAACTCTGTGTAACAGTTACATCATGAGATTGATCAAATTTCACTTTACATTTCATAAGCTCCGATAGACACCGAAACCTTGTCCCTATTTATGATTCTCATTAATGCAAGTAACCCCGTTGACATTCCCGATTGTAGTTTTCGAATGGAAATTCACTATATTGTCAAACATAATGACCAGGTAATTTGCCGCTATCAGACGGACAATCTACATACATGACTTTCTGATTTATGACAATTGTGTGCTAAATCAGCAGAATGGATTGATTGATAGTTTTCTCGTAATATTGAAACAGTTATAAATATTTAGAAGAGAAAATCTCCCCCTGAAGCATTGAAATTTTCATACATGTTTTATAATAGATTACGCGATTTTTCCTCTTGAACTGATTAAAAGGTTTTTTTAAATTTGACGGATTTGAACATTGGCATATTTTCAAAACCAGTAGACATTTTTCACGTATGACTAGAAATATTCCAAAACTTAATGTCGATCTTTTTATCTCCGGTCTTATATAAGTAAACAAATGAAAGACCAAGTATTCCAGAGGTAAAATCACTTTCAACCTCGTAACCATTATTCTAATGTTCCTAAAAGGCTGTTATAAACCATTTTAAGGGTTTTACTTAACTCTTCTGCTCTTTATTAATCCCTCTCTTCAACTAAACATCGAAAAAACATTCTTCTATTTGAAATAACTTTTGACTCCGTAATCTTTATAAGAAATATCAAAACACTCAAAGGAGGAATTCTTTTGACCCGGTGATCTTACAGCAACCTATGCAAATACGTCGACTGAATACCCCGAATGGAAAACCAGTCTTGACCGCATTGTTTTGACAAATGATAAGAGTCGGGTTGAGTACATACCGGCAAAAAGCTCGAATACTTTCCCATTACGAGGGCATTCTTGACGTAACTTGGGCCTAATCTGACAAAAAGCAGACCGCCTCTACGCTCATTTAACAATGGTCGACTTTTTGCCGGTAAAAATTAGGTTGATTGTTTGCAAAAGTATGTGGAAAGGTTGTCAGATATTCTGAGGTTTTCGTTTTTGCCGAATATTCTCGAGTGCAGGTTTGGCGGCGTGATCGTATAAATTATGTTCCAAGACGTGAAGCGATCCTATTCAAGGTTGGGAAAATAACCGCACTAAATCATTACGACAGTTTGAACTGTCTCATGCACCGGAATGCGCAATATATTTTGGCAAATCTCTTCACCAATTCTCTAAGTAGGTTTATAAATTCCAACGGGTTGAAAATCAATCACTAATAAATCGTTCGAAATCGGAAATTGGGTCAGAATGGCAGCAAGGTCACGAATGTAAATGGGCGCGTCGGCGCGACGGGATTTGAGAAAACAGCGAAGTTCGGTCTTGTAAATCAGCTGTTTGGGTCATTTACATAACCTGCGAGCCGCTGTTCGATCAGCTGATCGCCGCCGCCTCGCCGCCCAGACCTCATTGACGTGTTTCCACTTCAATGCAATTTATGCGCTACTCTGTATCTCTGTAACGAGTAGGAACTTTTGATTTATTACGGAAAACGCCCAGATGCTTCTAATTTGAATATTTTATTAGTATGTAGGATTTTGGGTCGCTTAAGGAAAGAAATGAAGATATTGAAAAAACTTTTAAACATGGAAACGCTTGATAGAGTGGAATACACTACGGTGGATCAGTGCTAAAATACTGTCAAGTGGTTGTAAAATCTTTCATAGCTGAAAGGGTTTTCTAAGTTCTGAAATTAAATCTCTAAATGGGATACTAATCAGCCTAAACATACTCCATATCGGTAGATCTGTAACGTTTAACGTTTCTCAAACCCCGAAATCACTAACCCCGAGCAAAATATCAAAGCCAATTTAGATCCGACTACAAACCCGCTTATTGTTCATTGTTCCGAAACAAAGATCGAGAGGATTAAAGGAATTGCTACAGTTCCCATCATTAAGCGGGGACAAAAAGTACAGCACCGAGACGTCCATGTATATTCCAACATAAGAGAACCACAATAGAAACAATTATTCCGATTTGAATAATGGCCACCAGTCGGTATAAATATGGCCATTGAGACAAGCGCCATTGTGTGTCAAAGCTCGGCCTTATACAGCGTGACACGGCTGGTATTCATAATCGGCGAAACTCGCGAGCTCGAATAATCAACGTGACGACAACGGCTCCACACTCCACAGGGTTAATTGGGGGTAATGCCGGATGAGCTGTCGATCTGCGACTCATCCTGGACTGATGGCGGGCTCGTTGACACGGGGTACCGCACGGGCACTGACTTGCGCCTATACTATTACTTCGAATAAATGCTGAGTTTTAGATAATTGAAACTGAAAATCTTCGGTATTCGACATCTAAAGCTTTATGAGACACGGGATACCACACGGGCATATACTTGTACTTCAAATAAATTCTATGATTTAAATTATTGGAACCAAAAAAACGTTAATATTCGTAATCTAAAACTTTTATTGGAATCGAGGCCGCGAGGGTTCTGACGTGCTATTTCACTATTACTTCGAATTAATATTTTTACACACTCACGCCCACAGAGATTTCATAGGTACCTTCATACACTATGCTTGTTTAGCGATACCGAGGGATTGACCGAGGATTGAAGACAAGGAGGAATCTTATACGTTTCATTCATACTTATCTCTATATTGTTTAGCCCCCCAAAAAAGTAGTAGCCAAATAATCTGCAAGTTTTTCTGCATATCGAATGATGTGAATCGATCGTTTTATCATGTCTTTGCGATAAGTTATCCTTGGATATTTCGTTTTCTGAGCACTGCAAAGGGAGCACTATTAGAGAAAAATATTCACTTTCAAGATCAATATTTCAGGTACAAGGGGAGCCTTTCACTAAATCATAGGTTTGTTCACAAACTTTCACAGCCAGGACGAACTGATAAACCCAAACGAAGTGTATAAACAAAAATAAGAATCAGACGAGGAATCAGATGACCAACGCAATCATCACCGTCCCAGCAGGTGCTGTATCGGCTTGCAACTGCCCGCGGCGCACTCTCACGGCATAATGAAACGAAAGTATGGAAGGCATATCGGGTGATGCCACAGGTGTCCTGGCCATCAGATGCACGACTTGTCTCCAATGCTAATACCGATCGTGTTTCCTGCGATTCTCTCAGAATCGGAGATCCGCCCCAGTCCTCCGGCAGGACATGTAACCTTTGCGATCACATGTTGCCTTCTTGTTGTTCTATGCTATATTGTTTCCTTTATAGGCGTGTACGCCACTCGCCTTGGCTCAGATTCTTCTTTTTGTCTCTCGCCTCTCGCTAGCTTTATGTTGGGTTGGGCGTTCTAAAATGTCAGTTTGTGAGTGATAGACACAACTTATGTTATTACAACATTTTCCTTATAGTACCAAAGTTCTGTCCCCAAAAAGTGAGACTACTAGAGATAGAACATTCTGGTATTACTGGTCATATATATTTTATAGCTAGTCTATGTTTTCACATTTGGGTTTACTTTAAATAGTCTACGTTCAATAATTAAAGATATTTAAGTTGCTTGGCTCAAATGTTGAATAAATTTCACTCTAATAATTCCTAGATGTTCCGGAACTTACAATGAAACCAAGTTGTAGAGTCGCAATCGAAGGAGCACGACTTCCAAGCGTGCTCTGTGGTTCCGCGAGCTCTGGAGAGGGCGAAGCCCGGCGGCGGTCATCTCCAGAAGTGCGGACTGTCTCGTTAACGATGAGTTATTCAGATTTTGGGGGCGAACGTTGCTCGTTATGAGTGTTGTGGTAGCCATTAAGTGTATCAACGGCTTGTTAGGCGGGATGACTCGAGCAGACTGCTTGTATCTGATCATAGCATTGTCGGGAGTCCGAGGCAGAGGCACGCCGTGATCTGATGTGTAGCGACAATGGAGGTCGTGAACATCGGACCAGTAATGGGACTGCGGCGGAGAAGGAAAAGACTCGCAGGGAGCTTTGCTTCTGTTTAATGATCGGGAGCTGCGACGACGTTCGAAATTTGAGAGATCTCCACAAATGAATATATTGTGACGACATAAATAAATATAGAACCACCATCCGAAAGTACATCTAATCAACGCTAACTTGCGTTCTGTTACTTTTTCCCTTATAGGTAGTTTGACACCAGTTACATACTTAATTACATTAAAATCTAAATAATGTAAACAAAAACACTCTTGGAACCATGATGTCATCATTTTTGCTCTCGTGACCCTTTCCTCTCTTGATCAGGATAATATTTTCACATAGAAATAATTATTTTGAAAAATAAAATCAACTTTAGAGGGATTCTAAACTGTACTTCAAACTAGGTTTTCAAATTTCAGAACCCTCAAATTAAGTGAAAATGCACTAAAACTTTTTTATCTATCCTACGTAATCGTTCTCGGTCAACACGTCAAGATAATCTTGGATGATCTCCCGAACAGACGGAGCTGAATGAAGACGTCTCCTAGAGTGACGTAACGAGGGGGAGGGGGGAGATGGAGTGTCGGTGTCGATGGATGTTTAGTTTCCGAGAATGTGAACAACACGCAACAGCACGGTGTCGGTGTCGGTGTCGCAGACGTTGGCAAGACCCCACCCTACAGCGGATACCGGTCTCCTATCACCCATCACCCATCACACGTCACTCGCCGAATATCAGACACTGGACCTTCTTTCTACTTTTAAAATTCTGTTTTGTCACTTCTTTGATTAGTTATTTCAATGGGCTGGAAGAGGCATTGTTTTTCCACACAGGAAACAGCTCCCATACCAAAGATTTCAATTTTTATCAAAATCGAATAAATAAGTGACAGTTCTAATTTAACCTGTTCATTTTATCTCGATTACTTTCTATCTATGGTTAGATCGATGCTCTTTTCTTCTTTTTCTTGAATTCTTGAGACACAGCTCCAACACTATGTGGGTATTGTAGGTCCACTACGATGAGTGAGGTTTTGTTATATTATTTGCAAGGGTCGTTAATTATAAGCCCAATGAACAAAGACAGCGAGGTCCAGAATTGAAACGTCTTAAAATCGTGTAAAAATTCTCTTATTCGCGATCTTTACAGATTTAATTCACCAGGCATCCATCGCAGAATACAAAAGAGAATCTTGAGCCGGGATCTTCTAGGAATCACGATACTAATAACAAAAATAGAAATCTGTTGATCCTTCTATTACCTCTTCTCCTTATGTTATTGTAAATAATTGTTTGCTCTTGTAGAACATTTGCTAATATAAATTTGCAAGATAAAAAAAGATTTTGTTCAGATCGAATAGGCTACTTTCAGATTATGGAACAGGTACAAACGTAATTACTTCTTGGATAAACCGTTAAAATAATTTTACTCTATCCCTCCATTATTTGAACATTCTTTTCCTGTTCATTCTAAAAATCTATTTCCACCAGTGATTAATCTCGAAGATGAGCTCCCCTCCCCGGACAAATGCGCCACAATTTATTCCTCCCTCACAACTCAATCCTTGTCTGCTCCGCGGCCCAATCAAGGCAATACTCCATCTCCGGCGACGCGACATCTACATATTTACCACAAACATTTCACCGCGAACGCCTTGGGTCTGTCTTGACTTAATGAATAGAAGCGACCTTGAATGGCGACGGAGCACCACTCCGCTCAAGGCCGGCCGTTTTGTGAAAAGATCGCGCGCGGTCCGCCGAAAAGAAAACGGATGTGCTCGGTAATGAATCAAAAATAATGGCTCATGAAATTCTGAATCCGGGTGTTGTCAAGGTTTCAATATCTCTTTGGAAATGTATACGTTTCTTAACTAAATAGCAATGTAGATTATTTCCCAACGAAACAGAACCCCACGTCGAGATCTTAAAAGTGATTAAACTAATTTTCAAAAAGTCTCGGAATAGAAGAGTTATGTATTCATTTTTTGTGGAGAATATGTCAGTATATTATTTCTGATCAGGGGTGACATGTTGATAATATTTTGTAACATCATTTGACTGGGACGATGGGCGTCATCCTGTAATAGTTTGATGGTCGATGGGTGTAGTATTCGGACGTTAAACTGTAGGTCCATTAGTTGCCATCGGCCGTTGGGCTATTAATTAACAGTCCTGTACAAGGAACATGTCAGCCTTAGTCAGTAACAAGACTACAAGATCGCGCCACAATGATCTTACACTCAATCCTCATTCATACTTGGCAACCTACCTTGTGGTATGGTCGCTATTTCAATAATCTAATCTAATAATCACACGATTGTGTTGTTGTAAAGCCACTTGAGCTGTTAAGAGAGAGTGGTTTGGTAGAAAAATTAAAAATCTTTTTAAGGTTAAAGGTTTAACAGTTATCTTTTTGTACTTAACCCCAATACGGAGGAACAGAACACTTGTAAACCCATATTTTACACCCTCCATTATCACCCACAGCTCCTCCAATCATCCGACCGTCGCCTATCATCCAACATCCAACATCCAACGCCCGTTCTCTTTGTGGCGTTTCCCGGATATGCCACACAGCTAATGACCCATATAAATGTGCTTTGTCTATTCAACATTTGGTCCCCATTCCGGCACATATGTCGACCTTATTTTATTTTAATAAGAAACAGTCAGCTCTAATGAAAGAATACGCAATTGTAAAACACGGCTCTCATGCGTTCCTCGTCTGTTCTTTGCGCAACAATACTCTTTTACGGAAATAAACTGCTAGTTTCCGGTGATGCGCCAGCTGCTTCGCACCCCCTCCCCCTCCCCCTCATCAGTTTTGTTGCGCCGTTTTATTGCCGCCGATGACCGCGCATTTTTGTTCACCCTTTCCAACGGCCAGTGGGAGGCGGACGGCAGAAATAAATTATTGTGAATTATTTAAATTGTTCAAACATCTGTGGCCGGTTGACCCCCGACTTGGGGTGTTTTTACGTCGGTTGCAGTTGTTTTAGTACTAGTTTCTATTTCCGGTTTGGGATTATGTTGGTATAATTTATACTCTTAACTGTACCACGTTTTCAAAACCATTTGTTACTAGGTTTATGTTTACTATTTTATTTTTGAATTTCGTGTCATTTAAATAATGACATCCAACGAAAAAGGTAAATAAAACATAAAGTAAAACTCAACTTTCCTTTAAAAATTTAACCTTTCAAAACCGATTCACCAACTTCATTTAAAATAACTGATTTTTGACTGTTTGGCTCTTATGACTTTCGCTTATCATCAGCAATAAGATATATTAGTTTGTTTACCCCGACTCTTTTATTCTTTCAGAATTTTATCAAGGTTTTTCTCTAGAATCCACAGATTGCCAGACATATGAGTGACCTCAGTTTATTGAACTTTTCTAATTAAAGAAAAATATGAAAGATTAGGCGTTTTTTCTCCAATTATTGAGTTTAACCTTCAGACGGTTGCGTCAGGTCAGAATCGCAAAACATTTTACTGCTTTTCAGCTTCACCAAGACTTACTTGTTTGAATTTTTTAAACAAATCGGTTTTACCTTAGTTTTCGTTCAGTAGAAACCCGCTCTATCTCATCCTCTGTATGTAAGTACAACTGTAAAATACCTTATGCCTGTCCTTTTATGTATTAAAATCATATTACACAGATAACATTTCATTTTACAAAAAAAATTAAAATATAATTACTCGTGTAAATTACGACCCTGAAGAAATTTACATACCCTAAACACAATACTGTATAAGGAAACGGCAAAACATAAATCCATCATTGACTCCACGCTTTAACGTGGCGGAAAAGTAGCTGTTGCAATATGGTAATACGAGGTACAAAAAATTCGAACCGGTCCCAAAGCGAATCCGGGATTTCTAAAGCATCATCAGTCATTTCCGAATTTCAGCCTTTTCAGGGAAACGTGAAATAGGTCGTTAATTCGTGGGTCACGTCTCGCCTCCGCGCCTTGTATGGCCGTCCGGTTCCCCAAACCGGAGGTGTCGAACAAATAACCGCCAGCATGGCGCGGCCTGGACTCCGTGATGTAATTACTTTATTGCCTTGTTCAGTTGGCCGCACTGGGACGCGATGAATAATTGAACCGGAGAAATCAGAAACAATCGCGGAACAGCTGACCAGCTGGCTGTCATTTGTCCACTTATCGCGCCGTTTTTTCCCCGCCAGAAAGTCCGCTCCTGACATGGCGGTACCGGCTCCACTACGCATGCGCAAAGCCTCTTACATTTGTTTATGTCTCTGACGTCCTTATCAAAGTTGTAAACTTGTTGCAATTAATTATTCCTTTTGCTCAGGATGGAAAATCTACTATAAATACTAGAAGTTAACATCTGAGTCGTTCCTCAAAATAGAAGACGTGTAATATACCAGAATCATATTAAATGTCGTGTAGTATTATTATTAATAAATTATAATTGATCTGATTTTTCTTAATCAGCTCAATAATAATTAACGGTATTCATTAAAAATTAATAATACATTTTTTAATAATTTTGCCGTTTTATAAATAGTTTAAAGTACTGTAATTTAGAACAATGTTTTAGTACTAAACCATAACCAACCACGTTATAACCAAAAACGTTTCTAAAACACACCACGAATGGTGTCAATAACCCTGTGTTGAAACTTTAAAACTATGTTCATTTAATAATATTGATGATTAGAAATATTTACGTTGATCTACGAACAGATATAATTTGTGAATATATAATAATTAAATTTTAAAAAAATCGCGTAAAGAGCAGAAAATAGTACATTTTGGATCAACATTTACCACTAAATTTATGGACATGGAGGCGGAAGTGTGAAAAACCAGTTACAAAATTAAAACAGCTTTGAAACGAAACCAGCTTCATAACGTCAACAAACAAGTTGTGGTAGGAATTGAGGTCCAAGGTTAAAAAACAAATGGATATTGTCATTTGTCTAAACGAAAAAAATACTAATCGACCTTCAAATTCATCAATTAGTAAATAATAAGAAAATATTAACGTTACCGTAGTCAATAAATACTATAAACAACCAAATTTAAAGTTTCTGTTACAGCAGAACGAACCCATGAATGATACAGAACTGTGCTACTGGAGCAAGTAAAAGAAGACGTAGGTAGCTACTTAGATAAATCAAGGAAGAGCGAGGGAATTAGTCAAGGTGATGTGCCGAGGCTAGTTCCGAGTTGGGTCCAATAAAGAGAATCACATTCCGGTCGGGCTGTAAAAGCGTCTGATTTACAAATTGGGCCCGGCTTTAGAATGCCTAATGAGCGACTATCGGTGGCTCGGCTAAATCAAAGGTGACACTTTTAAGAGTGTAGTACAAGTTCGACTGTCCTCCCGGTAGGTGGCGCGCTCGTCACCCTCGCTCCTGCTCTCTGCCGGCTCTTTTAGGAAGTTATACTACCATACGTTTTACCATTAAAAAGTTTTATTATCTTTTTTAGAATTTATAAACAAATTCTCTACATTTTAACTAAGGATTCACTCTTGTACTGTGTTTTAAATTATTACAAATGCAAGAAGGGAATTATTGTGTTAATGGTATATTTTTTATATATATCCTCAATAGTTCATCACCATAGAACTACTAACTACATAAGCCAGAGTTTGACCGCTCTTGATCTAACAGAAGTCGCCCACCAATGGTTTGGAGCCAGGTTAAACTTACCGGGCCACCATGTACCTTTGTACCTTTGTACTACCACGTCATTTTATTTTTCAAAAAATGTTTGGTCCTACTACTAATTAACGTCGAGAGAATCTTATAGACTCTTTATCAACCTCAGAGTGGAACGATGGCGGCGTCCTGTAACCCAGCTACTTGGAGGTCACGAATTGTGGATGGTTGTGAGCGATGGTCGGCGGGTGTAGTGTTCTCTTGTGTGGATTAACGTCCGCACTATTGAATACTACGTAAATACGCAAAGACCATTCTCATAATTAGACTAATTCGTAATTCAGAGGCCGTGGTTCGGATTCCACGTTAAACTGTAGGTCCATTAATTGCCATCGGCTGTTGGGCTATTAATTAACTGTCCTGTAACAAGACTACAAGATCGCGCCACAATCATCTTACACTCAATCCTCATTCATACTTGGCTTAAAATACCTACCTTGTATTATGGTCGCCATTTCAATAATCTAATCTATATATTCATAATCTTCTTTATAGATAGGGTCTTTCCAACACCACCGAAGTATAACTTTTGAGAGTGTACTACACTTTAACCATTGAATTAAGTAGGCTTATAAAATTATCTTATAGGGTTTTTAACAGGCTTAAACGAAATTTATTGTTTAATGTGAGAAAGCCGTACCTTATTGTACTGAGACAGTTTTAATAGATAGTTCCTTCTGAACCACAAGAGAAGTGGTTTTTCTTTAGGCGGTAAAAGTTTTTCAGGAATCCAATCTCCCACAATTCATATCTTTTATGGTCTTTCTTTGAAAAAAAACTATAAGATCTATACTTTTTAGTGAGATTGAATATAGGACTGTCCAAACTGTTATTTTATAGTACGTATTCCACATTTTCGTGTTAATTAATCACAATAAGTGTAGAAAATAACCGGAATTTTCCTCTTTGTAGTTTATGTAAATGATTCGTAACGGAAAAAAATATTCTAGGAAGATTTTCTCTGTGTGGAAATAAAACAATTCTACGTATTGCCAGCTCGCGACCGCGGTTAAGGCAATTAAACCGCAATAAGATACCATCTTAATCATAACCGCCGCTAATGAAGGACTGGTAAAAACCTACCCATTAACTCCACACCTTCTACGGTAATAATATAAGCGGTCGGACCGCCTCCGCCAATCAGTTGAGCGAATTTGTTGCAAATTGTTAACACTAATTCTGTTTCGTTAATATTTGTGATTTCCATCACACTCAAGGTATATGACTCCAGAAGCAAAGAGTAAAATTGTGAGACAGTTTTGTGATGGTTAGATTGTATTTGTTTATGGCCCTGTTATAAATCAGCTGGTTTTTGTTAAAGTTTTGACAATGTATTTCCCTTGAATAATGGTGTTAACGTTTTTCAGTTTTTAACTTTACCTAAAGCAACTTAATCTTTAAAATAAAATTGTAAAATTTTCTACAAACAACTTCATTTAAATTTGATCCTCCGCATCCCATTCCGAAACGTTTGTTTGTTTTTTGACAAAATTTGAAGTGAAAGCAATACGCTTATTAGCAATAGCTTATTAGGCCTACTTAGTTTTATTGATTTCTTAGTAGAAAGAATTTTTTTTATCAATGTATTTTATTGCCTTTCATAGTTTTGTCTTGCAGAGTTGAAGGTCTCATCCTTCCTTTCATCATATCTTCTATGAAGATGCCACAATCGTGTTGAAATGCAATGGAGATGCATGGAATGGACTTTCAACTCTGCAAGAGTTGAACAATACAAAAGTATCTATTTATATTTGATAGGCGTTTTAAGATAAAAGAAACCTGCAACAGCATCTCTATTTTCCACTTCGCAGCATCAACAACTCCACGTCACAACTGTCTCTGTAACTGTTGCGGCGTCACGCTGATCTGCTCCTACAGGTCTACCAACCGGTAAAGGTGGTGATATCTCTAGCTCCAACTGTAACTCTGACACTAGTCGATGATTTATGTCCGTTAATTACCTCAATTAGTGCGTTTCCCCAGCATCCCGGCGAGAAACTTCCCATTCGGACCACCTATGTTTATCCAAGAACCTGTTATTGGCCGAGCTGGATGGCCAAATTGAGCTATTGGCGCTGCTTCCCTTCCCAACACGCCCCGGGCCCCATTTATGGCCCAATTTCCGTTTTTTATTTTTCCCCGTTTTATTTATCCACCCTGCTTCCGGTTACGATTGTTGATAAGCTGTTTAGTGCTGTTTGTTAAGTCTGTGGGAAGCTGTTTGATGTGTGGGAGTTTTTGTTCCGGTTTTGGGAGGAGACACCTGTTTTTCCAATAGAAATTTATACTGTTTTTTTTTTAATTTAATAGAATCATCGTTTGGATCTCTTATTAGTGATAAAGACCAGCTGATTCACTTCTCGCAGTGTTCATAACCACCCCATTGAAAAATGTCTGTATTTACTTCCCTGTGGGAAATCGTTTAGATCATGGATCTGTCTAAAAGGAATGTTTTCAGTTCATCTAAACAGCTGTTCTTATAACCAAACTATGACGTCACCGTTTCAAATTTTGGTCGCACAAATTGCCAACCCCCCCCGGAGCTGACACATCCTTGTCAAAAAAGGAATTGGGTAAAGTATCGAGCCGGTGACTTTCAGATTGTGAAGTGGGTACTATAGCCACCAAACCACTCAGCTGAGGTACGCAATTGGAAGAGTACATTGGAAAAAGATCCTATAATAGTGTAACTGGTATTTAACTTAATAAAGGATGTCACCGTGACATTGTAACGGTTACCTCGCGGATGTCACTGGTCCAGCCACTTGAGACCGATTTGAAGACAGAAGTGACAGAACAGGTCGGATTAGGCTCGCAGTAGCGCATATCAATCAGGAGCAGGAGCGGACACTGTAGAGTGTAGACACTAATGCAGCGGAGCGCCGGCCATCCCCTAATCCTGTTATCTGATGCAGAGGTCACACCCCTCTCCCCGGGTGGCCTACCTGCAACTCTAAGACAGATCAGCTGATCAATAACGTCCGTATTGTGGTGATCTGCTAGTTCCTACCACGAATTAGAATAAACGAGTATATAAATATTATGGTGAATGTGAGATTCTCTTGAGTGGATCAGCAACAGCACGATTGAATACTACTTTCATCCGCGAAGACCATACTCATAATAACTTTAGTTCGTAATTAAGAGGCTTCGGATTCCACGTTAAACTGTAGGTTCGTTAAATGTCATTGGCTGTTGGGCTACTAACAGTCCTGTCTCAGGAACGTGTCAGCCAGCCAGTAACAAGACTACAAGACATGCCTTTTTCATTCATACTTTTCTCAACATGATTCTTCGGTGCCTTTTGAGTCTCAAGTAAATATCTTTAAAATGAGTATATTCTGCTTTCAAATTAATCCGATATGTCTTTATTTTGAAATTCGTGTGCGAGATGCCCTCAGAGTTATTAACATTAACATTACGAGGGTACAAATTCAACACGCAGGCTATAAATCTGAAAAAAACACACGAAAATTTACAATTCCTATGGATACCCCAATAATAATGGGGTTTCCTAATTTCTTGAATAGCCACGTGAGATCGAAGTGTATATTTTATTCCTCCGGAGGATGTCCTGAGGGACATCCTCCTGTAAATCTCTCTTTTATTTGCTTATTTCACATAAGCATAAGGTATTAAAGCTTTTGATAATTTTATCATTTTAGGCAAATTTATTTAACACCCACAACCTTTTTTCTACATATCAAATTTGCTATTTTTGCTCTTTTCCTTATCCGTTTCAATAAATTAGCGATTTAGGTTCAGCCTCTAAACGACGACATATCCAGGTCAAGTATTTCACACTTTCGACTAGAACAAAATATAATCGAAATACCGTGTCGACCGGTTCTCCCCCGGTCGGACGAGTTGTGCCGGAAACACGGCGAATCGCTCGATGTATCGATGAATCACTCGATGTATCGATGAATCGCCGGTTTCCCCCAATATTCCCCCGTAAACGCCGAATTCGTGCGTGTTCCATTCGATACCGATCGCGGTCCGAGTCCGGATGGCTTAATTTACAGAACAAGTGATCGGCGGAGATATCTGCCGATTTATGGCAGCGGCGGCTCCCGACGAATCGGCCCGATTCCGATTCCAGCAGCTTTCTCCCGATTCGCCGTTTATGGAAATCTCAGAAGAAGCCGCGATTAGACTTCAGTTAACCAACACCGAGATTTACATAATCGGTTTAGAAACAATTAAGCCAGATTTACGGGAATTGGTTAATAAAGGTTTCGGGCCGGTCGAAGATAAAGTAGCGGGTGACAGAATGTGCTTTGATCAATCATCGATCGGCCGATTAATAATTCCTTCGTTACATTTTTCGATTGAGAAAACACAAGGCCTTAATTGGCTCTCTAACTTGCGATAAATTTATTAACCCGGTTTTCATATATTGCGACATAACAGCTTGCCTCTGTTAGTCAAGCTTATATGTCGCTTTTGTAATTAACGTTCCATTATGGAAATTCTCAAAGACGTTTTTCTTGTTGAAAATTTACTTTTCACCTACCGAACGTGGCAGTAGAGTAGTAAAGTAAATTAAATTAAACCTCGGTTTATTTGCGTGCTTCGTCCGATATAAAACACATCAGTTAGTAACGCAAGTAACGGTAGGTTCAGGTTCTTAGCATATCGGAGAGCTCTTGTTTACCGTCGGTGACCAGCTGACCGAGAAAGCGGCGGACCAGCTGATACGTCGCGGAACGGGTCCAGCTGTGCGACTGCGATCTGTATCCGCATCCGTCCGCGGTGACGAATATGTCTCATTTGCAGCCCGAGTAGCGGTTGTCGCGAGTTCACGAACAACCGGTTGCGGTCAACGCTCGCGTCGTCACCCATTTTACGGAAATGCTCGATTTGGAAAGTTGGGAACACATGAATCTGTGAAGATAATTCACCACAAACGAGTACAACTCCTCTTGAAATTCAAATTAGGTTTTCGCTTTCTCGAATTCCAAAACGGGTCAGTGTTGCCAAAGTTTGGGAAGGTAGGGCATTTCTTTACATTCTCACATAGTAGTCCACCTCTTGACTGGTATTGTAAAGTTAATCAAATAACTCCCTTTTGAGGCAGTCAATCCAGTCTTATTTAGTGCTTTATCAAGCATTACAGGTTAAAACTTAATACAACTTTCATATACTTTTCTTACTACCCGACACAAATAGGTTAATAATGGAAATGCTTGTGCTGACGTATAACGTTGTTGTTGCAGAATTCCCATGGTGAACATGGCGGAAGCAGAGCCGGCGGCGATGTTCCTGACTGCCTCCCAACATCGTCTGCAGAGCCTGGACGTGGACATGACCTCCGACGCGGACTCGGAACAGGACGACGCGCCGTCTCTCCTCATGATGCGCTCCTTCCACCCGACCAGTGGGGAACTCAAAAGAAACAAGAGGAAGAACTTCCAGCCGAGGAACATCTCCTACGAGGACCCCGAGGTGTACCGCAGGAACGACCGTGAGAGCAGTGGCGACTCGGGGGACGACGGAGGAGTGTTAGATTTAAGCAACACCGATGTAGTTCTTACCGGAAACAAAAGGTTTCGAAAGACTTTGTTGAATGTACCTCCGGCGAAACGGTTCGAGGGATCTGTGTCGGAAAGGTCCAACGACCACGACTCCGGCGCGCCCGTGCCCATGGACCTAAGTTGCGGGAAACCCGCTCCAAGCGACTACCCTGACGAGTCTGTGCACAGCGAGACCGAGTCCAACTCGGAGGACAGTGAAAGGACCGAGACCAGTGGCAAGCGTGAGTTCCAGAGGTTCGACGGCAGCGTGTCGGAGCAGCATCAGTACCTCCTGCACCACGCGTTCCTCAGCCAGCCGCAGGACGCCTCAGATCTCAAGGAGTACGCCCAGAACACGGTCAAAGAGTTACTGGAGATCTACGGACTCAACAGCGCCGAGGTCGCTGAGTCAATCACCAACAACGTCCCCATCTCCAACTTCAACTCAGGTTAGTTCACTAGAGATCACTGGATTGTGACCTGCACAATAATACAAGTGCATCTGCGGCTGAGTCTATTTCTATAAATTACTGCCAAGGTTCTAATTTACTTTACAAAGTCTAGAGCACGTGTTTACACCAAAGAGATGCTAATCGGCAAACCGCAGTTGTACACTTCCTAATCAGCGTTTCTGTCCAATACCAGAAGTCAGTAATCCAGAACCTGGTGTGAACGAGCGTTAGTCGGTGATTAGAGCCGGTCTGACAATCTGTTTGTTTTCGCGCCAAACACTGGCTGTGTTAAACAACTAGCCTGATCACGTTGAATGGTTTATGGTAATGTTCACTTTACGGTCAACGAGCTCTGCTTGTCAAACATTTTTATTTCTTTCCTCAGTAAAACGTTCTCTTTCATGATCTGTCAGTTTGTCATCAAATCAGAAACGTAATGAGGGTGATCAATTACCTCCTAAAGACTAGTAATAGAAAATAAAAGTTAAAATGTTGCGGCTTTAACATACCGTTTGTCGCTGTTAGTTAATAATTCATAACAATATAAATTTAAAATTTGAAATAGGAAAAATGACTGATGGTGTGTCAAAGTGCCAAACCCATAGATCACTCAACCGTCATATCACCGATGCTCCAAAATTTAAAATTTTTGGAATTTTATTCATGTTTTAAATTTTTTGAGTATAATCAATCCACGTCGATTCAAAAAGAAATCGCGATAGTTGCCAAATTATGAACTAAATTTAAAAAAAATTGCACCATCGATAAGGTCTCGTGGTCGTTACATAGACAGACATGAGTCCGAAACCCCCTTTTTGGATTAAGGGAGTTTCAAAATGGATACTTCACGAAAATTTAACAAAAACCTTCTCCACGTAGTATGTATAGGGTGAAGAGTGAACATGTGATATAGCCTCGGAAATCGTGCTAAATAGGTATAACTTTCCAAAAGCCTATAATTTTATATCCTGTGCCCCCTGATTTGAGTTGAGAAATCTTTGGATAGTGTCACTCCACAGTTTGAATCCTATTAACGCCACAAAATCGATCAACTTTGTTCTTCTTCGTCGTTTACCGACGACTTAGCGCTGTAGGTCGGTAAACAGTTCCAAGAACGTCGGTGACTGAGTCGCAGTCACAACATCACGCGCGTGTCCAGTGATCCGTCACGCTTCCGTTTGTATTCGTATTCCGATTTCGCTTCGCTCCCGTTTATTCCGGTTTACGACCGGCTAACAAGTCCCGGAGCCGTCGACTAATCGTTGATCGTAATGAGTGCGTAAATTTCCTTTGTCACATTTATCGCAGCGTATTATTCTGCGGTATCGTAGAGATCTTACGACAACTGCCACCACCATGTCTCGGACATTATTCCTTGTTTCGTATGTACTATACGACGATAGCGGTTCCACACTTGTCAGACAATTTCTCGTATTCCTTGATGTTATTCGAACGTGTTTCTAATATCGGTTTCCAATAAATACCCGACGGCACCACTACCTTCTCCAATATTCTGTAATATCACGACAACCAACTCCTTCACGACCGACGATAAACCCGGGAACAAAGCAGCCGACTGATTAACCTAATATTAATAAAGCCCGGTATTCGGTATTTATGAATTCGTGCGCGGTCGAACTCTGAGTCCGCTGGCGCCATTAGTCTAGTGGGCGCAAGTCGATCATTACCGAACAAAGCTGTAGGAGCCTGGCTCCGGAGTCCATCTTCGGGTAATTAGTCCGTAATTGTCTTCGCGCCCTTTTCATACTTGCTCCGGTTTTGATAAGATCGCTCCGTTTTGTTCCCGGGGCCCCGCCGAGCGACGACTGACAGCACAATGATGTTGAAATATTGAGCTCGGACAAAGAAGAGGATCTCATCGCCGAAGAAAGGTCGGTGGGGTTGTGCACTTGATCATACGTGTCGGAGGGAGTAACTAGCCTATAAAACACGGACTAGGTCGTCACTGCAGTAAAACAAAAATTATTGGAGTTTCCAACGTTATATTCCAGCTATTTACACCCAAAATGAAATTACGTACTTTGGTAATATCCCCTCAAATATGGTTTCTAAAATTAATTCCTACAAATAATTATTCAGAAGATGATTCTCCCCAAACATATTTAAAGAAGAATAATTTTACAATTTGAAAATTTGTACAAAGCAATTCTAAATGAATATACCTTTCTTAATGATTGTTCGTAGGAAATGTCACTGCGGATATGACGAGGTAGTTTAAATAATTCTAGTGATTTACAATTTTACTTAGTGATTTAGCAAAACACTAATGAGTAATGGTTTGCCGACGTTAGATTGGATATTAACAGCGTTTCTTCACTCTACGCCATCAATCAACTTCTTTCGGAAGAAATGTAATTTAACAAATGCAAAGAGACGATGATTTTAACTTTTACAGAAGCTACCTTACTCTTTTAAATCTGGGAAAGTAAGAGAATCGTAACCTTAAATCTGGAACAATATCTGATGTTAATTCAGGGAAAAGTATATTTTTAACGACCTCATTTTGTAATATTCCGGCCGTAATAACAAAGCCAATAAAACACAACCCTGCTGGCGCCCGTTACGACGTTTCGTTAATGCCCGAAATGATGGAAGAAGTTTGAGATCCTGTTTTGCAGACATTTTCGCGAGTTCCAATAAACCGTTGCCATGGCAATCCGTAATGCCGGTTTGGCAATAAAATTGAAATAAAGGGGGCAGTAAAAAAGAAACATGGCGACCGTTAAAAGAGTCATAACAGGCGAAATGAACGAGTAAGATGTTGCCACTTTTTATTTGCCCAAGTTCTCCAAAAGCGCCACACACGATGTAAATACCGCTAAATCCGAGGATGAATTTTCTAATAACGCCGCAAAGAGTTCGCAAGAACTTTTATTAATGGAGGCCGATAAATGGGCTTTCTTTGGATTTATTATAGGTCGGATTTGGGAGTAATGTATTTTTCCAATAGCTTTCTTTATGTGTAATTATTTCTTGCTACATTTGTTTTGTTTTACGGTCACGTGGATCTCCTTTCCGATAATTTTATCGTTTGGAATTTATGACCTAATATGTACGAAAGTTTACAAACATGTTAGTTTACTGTTTGCAAATAGCCACGTTAAACTGAACCAGTCACTTTCTATAATCTGTACAGGATAGTATGTTAACATTAAACATTGAATTAACACACTTCTAGTACACCTCAGAATTGATTTTTTCCTTTATCAGTTTAAATCCTAGTATTTCTAGATAATTGCGGTACCATAAAATACTGAAAGACATAAAGAAGCAGACGGTTGTATTCATATATCAGTTGACAGTTTGCTGTGTTTATTTTAATAATGTTGAATTACGTTTTATTTGAACACTTATGTTTGTAGTCGAAGGGCGTATCAGAAAGTGGCCTATATCGTCAAGATTTTTAGCCTTTGAATGTCTTAAAAGTACGAATGTAATGTTTGATTACTCCCTGTATTTCGCCGAGATCCCTCAACGGCTTCAGTCGTAGCCCTCGTGTCCGAACCATGTTACTCAGACCACACATCTGTCTGACACGACTCTTGTACAATGAAATCATTATACCGCGCCCTGCCACACCCCGGCTGATCTGGATTCCATCATTAATGAGAGTTCGGATTTCCACGAGCCGCAACACTTGTTTCATGGGGAAAGCAGCATATTGATAGTCCATTGTAGCCGATACCCGGCCCGACAAGAGACGTGCGATGCAGCAACCGGTTCCTTTTTTTGCCGTGGAAAATCCAACGTTGTCGGGTCACAACATTGTTACCAACTTCTGAGTTGGGAAAATTAATTCACAAATATCCCATGAATTTAATATAAATTCCTGATTTCCTTTTATTTATTGTAATTGTATACAGAGTGCTTTCCCTATTCATACTTTTAATTACGTAGGCCTAAGTACTTTTTTTAAATTGTAAACTCAAGTTGGAATTATTTGCATATTATTTGTATTCACTTATATTGTTAAAACCTTATATTACATACTGACAGTACATCCGTACTTGGTAAGGGTTGTATGATTCTGTGTTAAGGATAAAAGTTACTTATTAACAAATTAATTAATAAGATCAAAAAATATAGTATGAATTCGTCGTGAATTTAAAATCAATAATCAATGTAAACAAACTAATATTGATTTTAATTTTAAAGCTGTTTGTTTTTATTTCTATCAAATTACTTATACATCACGTATTCTCAAAATCAATGACTTAAAAATTTAGTGTTAAAAACTACTCGTACAAAGACAGTGCTGATTATTACCAGTAGTTTATTCATTGAAAACTGAAAGCTAAATGCGTCTAATATCGTGTAAAAGGTGGGGTTTTAAATGCACGTTATTTACTTTCCAAGGGGCGGCGAACAATTTTAAGTATTGAAAACCTTCTCTGGAATGTAGAGAATGCATGAAATAAGTTTCATTGTTATCAGTTCTCCCGTTTTTTCGGAGAAGACGTCGTAAAATGCCTCCTGGAGCGTCACAAACAAACAGACGGATAAATAGATAGACAAACAGACAGATAGACACAAATTGAGATAAGACTTGTTTCGGCTTCTCTAACGCACAAAACGTAAAAATAACTAAAAAATTAATAACTCTGAGCGATAAGGATAATCAGACAATGTCTGGTATTTTATAATTTATAAAACATTATTTTCCATTATTCCATTAATTGGTTTATTAATAGGTTAATTAATTGGTTTATTCCATTAATTGTTTCAAAAATAAGAAAGCTTCAGTGTAGACGAGTTCACATAAAACGTAATGCAATATTATTGAAATACACACAGCAAACTAACTGTTAACTTATAGTTAAATTCAACCATATTTGTTATGTGTTTCAGTATTTGACGGTAGGCCTACTGTAATTATATAGAAATACTATGATTTTAAACTCAAAAGGAGAACAAATTTCAATTCTGAGGTGTAAGTTACGTACTGACAGTTTCGGGAAGAAACTGTTGTACAACATGCGGACCTTTTGCCTATATACAGGTCGAGATTTTACTCTCGTTTGACACCTAGAATCTTCGGTCCTCCCGCAAGAGTCGAGACTCGCCGCGCTTATATACTGACTGGTGTTGCCGCGCTTTCCACCGAGAACTAAATTGTTTCATATTGTATTTAAACATTAACTGACATATTTTTATAAGTTTATTTAATATTTCGTGTAGGTACCTATTAAAAGCATTGCTATATTAAAATGGTTTGGTTCTAAATTTATAATTTAGTATTTAACAAAATTTTGTTGAAATATTAGCGTTAGAACAAGATTTGACTTTAAAATATAATTGTACTATATGTAAAACACAGTATTTCATTTAAAAAATGTACTTTCCATTTTATATTACGTAATGAGTAACTTGATGATGATAACACAAAAACTTTAACTTTAATAAATAACGATTTTTAAGTTAAATATTTAAAATATCAATGGTTTTAACTTTGATAACGAATGGGATACAACATTACTAGAGCAATCATAATTATAAATAGAAATTTATGAGTTTAAAAATTTATTTACGTAATCCACACAAAAGGATAAAATTTAATTTTCATAACCGAAAGACGAAGATAGAGCCGGAGCGAAGGGATATGCTCCTATCGACCGTGGCGCAGCGGGGTGTCGGCGCCGCGAACTAAGACCACTTACTGCTCTCATATTGTTACAGCGTCAGAGTCCGATCAGCACCCTTATTTATCGGATAATGCTTTTCTCTCTTCGATAACCGATTGTCGCGAGGAAACATCGCAAAACAATTGTTTATGGCCATGCGATCTGGGCTGTTTAAGTGGCCTTGTCGTCTGCAAGAGTGTTTATATTGCGATGACTGGGTGGTCTTTTACTTACTTTCTTTTTGTTAAAATCATATTAAGAATAGATAAACGTGTTATTAAGTCAATATAACGTATTAATTGTGTAAGCTATTTTGTGGGTTTTAATTTAAATTAGTTGATCTTATTTCCATGACTGTATTAAAAATATATTTTTATGTTCTTACTTTGTTATTTTTATTGACCGTCTAGAAATGCATTAATTGTTAGTGTTTGATAGTTTGTTAAACCATATGCATTAATGTCATAGTCATAAAATCATAAATTCCCTGGTGTCGATTAACATTATTGAATTCTACGTTCATCCGGACACTTAATTAGACCAGTTTGTAGTTCAGAGACGAAATTGTGGTTCGGATCCCACGTTAAACTGTAGGTACCTCAGATGCCATTGGTTGTTGGCTATTAATTAACAGTTCCAGTAACAAGCCTACAAGATCGTGCCACAATCGTCTTACACTCATCTCATTTATGCTTGACTTAAAATACCTACCTGGATAGGCCAACTCTGGGGAGTAATCTATATATTGACAGTCTCAGAGCGCAACTTAGTAGTTAAAAATACAAATAACTGAAGTAGTGTTTTTATACACAGCGCGCACAGAAATAACTGAAAACTACTATAATTTATAAAATGTTTTCTATAGACCATAGACACTTAAAATTTAACGTACAATGTCGCAATCTTCATCACACATTCCATCGAGAGACAGACACAAAAGACAAAACAGTGACTATTAATCACCGGCAGTATTTAACACGGCAATTGAGCGGGTCGTCGACCTCTAATGATCACCTCTAAACAGACAATCAAAACTCCATTAGGTATTAATTAGGTAAAAAGTAATAAACCCGTGGCCATTGTCTCCTTTTATGTATCGGCGAGGTCCAAATGGCGGCGGTGCCACGGTGCCATCGCCAGACCCTCTGTGGTTAGCTGTATTAGGCGCAGTAGTGGACGAGTATGCCACTTGGGCGACACAATGCGCAATACCATGCGGTTACTGCGTTTAGCGCTAACCTGCGCGCCTCAGTTGATAATTTTACAGTTAACTGACGAGTCGGTAGATTTAAACGGCGTGTTGGTTGTGGACACGTTTTAACATAGATATGTCTTAGCTCTGCGGGGGTGTTGGAAATTTACGCGACTAAAATTTGTAACAGTGACGTCACAAGAACAGCTGTTTAGATGAACTGAAAACATTCCCTTAAGACATATCCATGATCTAACCTATTTCCCACAGGGAAGTAAATACAAAACATGTTTTACCTAATATGTATCTCTCAATCCCATTTTTCAAGGTTTGAGCAGTAATTTTTCTAATTTTAAGGGAATGTTTTCAGATTCTCTAACCAGCTTTCTTTATAACAAAATGACGTCACTGTTTCGACTTTTGATTTGTCGGATTGCGAATACCCCTCTCCGAGCTAAGACATTTCCATGTAAAAATGTTTGTATTTACTTACTTTTCTCACTGTTAGCAAGACTCGGTAATCCGTGTACTTGGAACACAAAGCAGGTATACGACGGCGAGCATTGATCCACGCGCAACCGAGGCAAAGGAGAAATGTTAGAACCCGGACAGGGGAAGGGTTATAACTGTCCAAAGGTACAGGACGAGCAAACACGTTTCAAAGCCCATATTTGAAGTCATTACGTAGACCTACACAGGCCATTAATGTTTCATACGCACATGGCTCGGCGACACTGACGCATTCTACCCCTGGAATGTTGATACACCCTGTGTCTTTGGATCATCCCCGTGGCCACATTCACGCATTCATCCCTTACGAGACCCGCTCATTGTACACACTCGGCGAAATGTCTTTCATCGTGTTCGTAAGCCTTACGAAATTATTCTAAACCTTCCATTTATTACAAGACTACCAAATCAATAACCATTATAACCTTGTGATGATTTAAAAGATACAAATTGTGGTGAAGAGATGACAGAGGTATCAAATTTCAAATTTTAAATTTTAAATGATTTAAAAGATACAAATTGTGGTGAAGAGATGACAGAGGTATCAAATTTCAAATTTTAAATTTTAAATGATTTAAAAGATACAAATTGTGGTGAAGAGATGACTAAGGTATCAAATTAAGCCATAGTAAACTATCTATATAAATTAAAAAGTATTTGTTATTTTATTAAAAAAATATATTAACTCCGATGTCATACTTCATAATTATTACATTACAAGTAAATGTCTTGTTTTTATAATAAAATGCATTTTCCTCTCTGCGGGAAACACCTTAGATAATTTAAAGGAAATGTTATCAGTTCCTCTAAACAGCTGTTCTAAACCATATGACGTAATTTCCGTTACACTTATTTCGTTTTGAAAATTTATAACAACCCCTCACAATTGACTGGGACAGTGGCGTCGTCCTGTAATCCAGCTACTTGGAGGTCACGAATTGAATACTACGTTAATCCGCAAAGCCTATCCTCATAATTAGCCCAATTCGTAATTCAGAGACCGTGGTTCGGATTCCACGTTAAACTGTAAGTCCATTAGTTGCCATCGGCTGTTGGGCTATTAATTAACAGTCCTGTCTAAGGAACATTTCAGCCTTAGTAACAAGACTACAAAATCGCGCCACAATTATCTTACACTCAATCCTCATTCATATAATTGGCTTAAAATACGTACATTATAGTATGGTTGCCATTTCAATGATCTAATCTAATCAACTTAGATTCATACCAAAATAACAATCGTAATTCCCTAAGTAACCAATTTTATTTAACATCTCAACCATATTTTTACGACTATCGAATGAAACCGAAATATTCCTCCACCGATGAAGACTCATAAGAGGAATATGTCCCACACTATTACGTGAAGTGTACATGCAGTCGGCGACCGCGACGGCATAACGACGCGATCGCGGCCAACAAAGAAACAACTCATCTACGCCAAACCGTGTGTAAAGTTTAAAACCGGCCAGAAAGCGGGGAAAACGCGCGACCGCGGCGCCCCTGGTGTGATGATTAGTCACTATGAAATTAATTGTGTGTATTCCTATTTGTGTCGCCAGCTGTTAATAATAAGAACACACACGGAGACGCGCGCACGCACGTCGGGTGCACGCGCTATTTGAGACAACTGGGTAACAATTATTCGAGAAACAAGAGAGATGGACGGCGAACAATATGAAGCTATTTTAACAATCGACCGACTCGCCGGGCTAACAGCCAGCCCCTGCACAATAACCAATTTACGACGAGAAATGTCGAGAAACGAATTAATTCGACTTGGACATTTTTTAGTTGTATTTCGGGCAAAGGCGGACGTTTGGGACAGGTGAATTTCCTGGAGGAGCCGGCGGCGATAAGAGAATGGGAAAAGTGGCAGGTCTACTGGAGTAATCACCAGACGAAACTAAAACAAGCTCCAAATATAGATTAGATTATTGAAATGGCGACCATACTGCAAGATAGGTATTTTAAGCCAAGTATGAATAGTTGAGTTAAAGTGCGATCTAGTTATTTAAGCCCAACAGCCGACTGTTAACTAACAAACATAACACTCTAACACCCAAAATATTATCACTAATTAACCACAATTAGAAGACAACATTAATTATTCTATATTTTTTAGATAAAGTTTAGATAATATCAATAACAAATTAAAAATCATTTTTTAAAAAAACAACGTTTTATTTTTTTACCTTTTATGTTGTCTAACTTTCTTTTCCCTTTTTATTTTGCCTTCTCACAAATTTACGTTATTGGATTATTGAAATGGCGACCATACTGCAAGATAGGTATTTTAAGCCAAGTATGAATGAGGATTGAGTGTAGTAAGATAGTTGTGGCGCGATCTTGTAGTCTAGTTAAGGCTGATATGCTCCTTAGACAGGACTGTTAATTCATAGCCCAACAGCCGATGGCAACTAACACACAACACCCACCGACTATCGCTCAAAACTATCCACAATTAGCGACCTCAAATTAGCTGGATTACAGAACGACATTATCGTCTCAGTCATATTTTATACATAGCATTACAGGCCAACGCAGTTAATTTAGATTAATAAATAGATGGAAACAAATTTAGTATTTTTCAATTAAAAAAACATTTTTTCTCCTTTAGTCCCCACTCTTTACTCGTTCCTGACTATTTTTCACTAACGCCAGTGAATTTTTATTATTGTTATGAGCAACTTAACGTCTGAGGGAAATGTCTTACAGCCGTTCTCAAAACCATTTGACGTCACCTTCGTTACACATTTTACGTCTAGAAAATTGCTAACACCCCCAGAGCTGAGAAATATATAAGTCATCTACTATCGTCTTACCTTTTCTTCAATATGTGATAACAGATATCACAAGCAAGTCCGCAATCAGACACGTCTCTATGAATATTACCTTCTAACGTTATCTCTACAGAATTATTGCGATAATCAAAACTATTAAGAAGATATCGGATATCGTTGTAATATATCTATCACAATGTATTCATGTAACGTCAAATATCGCAACTGTTCTCAGGCTCCCAGTACCATCACGATAACTGGATAGTCACTGTATACCCAGTTTTGTAAAACCAATCCAGCGTTGTTTTTGCATTCTTCGCCATATCGGATTTCGTACAAGACTCCGTAGCCCACGTATTCCATAACCTGGTAAAAACTCATGACTCGAATCTGCAGCGTTCTAGAAAGTGTCCAAGGGCATACGAGAGGTTGGCCGGTCGCCAAAATATTGGGAATACAATTACAATAGGGAAATCCTCTTGTTAATGACCTGGATTTCCTTGATGTTCATTTGATTTAATTATTCCGCGCCCGTACGAATTTTATTGTCATTCTATGCGAGTCGTGTCGGCATCGAATACTTTTAAGGTTGGTCATTTTACATATATGAGTTTCTTATAGAGAATCATCCGATATTGGATATCGATAACTGTATGAATGAGAAATATCGATATAGCGATATTTTTGGAAACAATATTTGAACAAGAAACGACTAAATCTGATTGAGTCGAAAACAAGCTAACCAACCATTTTACAATCCATTTCGTAGTAAACTAAATAATACGTAGCTTTACTAAAATCTTATCATTATTTAATGATTACTAAGTGCCAATATAACAATTCTAATAACTTAAAAATTGGCCCAGCGATCACATAACGCCATAGAGAAGTAAGTAGTAGCCATTATATGGGAAAAAATTGAAATATAGATTCCCAGAATGTAGAGTTAGGGTCGAATTTTAGGATGGTAGGGGTTTATTAATTGCATAATATGATAAAATATCGCACGTAAATATTGTATTTATTGATATAAAAAGGTAAGCATTTTTATGGAAATTGATTTCGTTTCAAATTTTTGAAATCCTCGGGAATCTTAAGGGTTTACGACATCCTGTAATGTTACAAGTCGATATAATATCGAAACATGAATATCGATATTCATAGATATCGGTAATATCGGAACATTTACATTAAAACCTGCGAATACTGTAATCATACACCAACGATTTTATTTTTATTTTTTTCTCTCAAAATGTAAAGTTTAATTCTATGGAGACTCTCTTATATTTCAATTTCAGAGACTAAATCAGTCTCAACACTTTATTTAAAGCTCCATGATTGAATTTTTAATTGCATTTCGAACTGCGAACTCTCGTCAAAATAACCGGAAGTTCCGATTCGATTGGGAGGGGAGAAAACGTTATTTATGTAATTTGAATTCAATTTTGAGAGTTATTTTATTATTGTAATTAACATACATTACGTTTCTTTAGCGTGTTCAATGACTCCGTTGTTGGGAGTTAGTTGAAGTGATTGAGAGACTAAACTTAAATTGTAGCTTAGTTTTCTTTATAAATAGGTGTTAAAACCGGGTTAAATCGTTCATGAATTAGGCTATAATGTAGGTCTATAAATAAATGGGTTTTCATTTTTGTAATGTATAAATAATTTAGTACTAATTGCCTACAACCCCTTCCCAATTCACGTAAAGCTTTCCTTTATTGGGATTAAGAGATACCAATAGTATGTAAATATATCACTCCATTTTGTATTTAGAGTTTCAAGTACGAAAGATTGCTTCGATTGTAGATCCAGATATCTATTTTAATTTCCTTAGTCAGTAACAAGACTACAAGATCGCGCCACAATCATCCAACACTCATTTCTCATTCATACACTTTCTTCCAAAACTTTTGATGAAAAATATGCTTACAATAACATGAAAATGTTTTTTTCTTGTATTTCTCAAAAACCCCCTTCAACTAGAGGATACTTCATACCCCCAGACCTCCCCGGACGTTATGACCCCCAAAAATGACCTCTTTACTCCGCCCATGGTCTGCGGATGGAGGTAGTAGTATTCATTAGATTTACTGGTCAACGATGGATGGTTGCATGATTAGAGTTTGGACCGTTCCCCGTCATACGTGTATCCGTAATTCACCGGAACTGCCACGGTGGCCCTCCGTCACCCAACATGGCCGACGATCCACCGGAAACCGCGGGCGATAAGCGTCAAACGCGCCGTTTTGGGCCGAAGACGCGGTACGTGCCGCACTTTGCGAATACGGATATCGAGAAAGCCCGCGATACGTTTACTTTTCGGCCGCGTCGTCCAGATAGGAACGCGCGTGACTTCCGCTCCGGATACGACAGCCGGTGCGTGCGTGACGTCACCACGCGTGCCGCGACTGGCCAATCAGAGGAGGGGCCAATCATGAGCTGCTAAACGCCGGAATTCGGACACGAAAGGTGCGAGAGGGTGGATGGGGCGGGGATTTCGTTTGCCAATGATCGACATTAAAATGGCCTCGGGGCTAATACTGGGAGGAACAACAATTAATTGCAAATTGGGTTTCCTAATTACTTGTGTTTCATTCAACAGCATACTTAAAATTGTTTTCATTTACTTCCCTGTGGGAAATAGGTTAGATCATGATGTCTAAAGGGAATGGTTTTAGTTAATCTAAACAGCTGTTCTTCTTAACCAAACCCAAGACCTATTTGATAAAATAATACTGGACGAACTGAATACATCAAGGTGTTTTAGTATGTTCCTAAATCATTTAAACACTTATCTTATTATTTTCTAAAATTCATTCATATACTTTGATGATAAGAAAATAAGTTAAAGCTTTGGAATTTTAAAAACATTTTGAGTGCGTCAGCTCAGTTAGTTGGTAGAATAACGAACTCCAACGTTACAAAAGTGGTAACTGGTTCGAATCCCGAAATTACTAATTAGTTCTTATCAGTACTGTTCACATTTTACTGTATCGGATTCCCCAAATTTTGCTTAAATGTTTTTCGCAGTAACAAGAATCTATTTTATTACAGTTGTTGCACGAAATAAAAATAAGTTTAAATCAATTAATTAGTTTGAATGATGCGAGTTGGGCTGGAGGAGCCGCCAGAGTATAATGGGAGTGTGAACTAGACACTAGACTACAAAGACGCTTGTGTTGGTCGAGACAGTGTCACAAGTTTATGACTTGTGAAGACAACTCGTGTCCCTCCAGCATCTTTCATTCCACAACACTTTAAATGTTTGGACTGATTATGGAGAGGATTTAGCAGAAAACATTTGTATTGATGTTACAACGTAACATATTAAATGAAACATTTTTATTTTTACTTTGTATTACCGGAATAGTTTTATTATAACATAATTGTATTTTCTTCCTCTTTAACATTTAGAAAGCGCAAGTCCCATACACGCAGCTTAATCACCACTTTAAACCGGTCCTTTTTGTGTCCCCTTATTATGGCAGGTAACGAATTATTACGTGATAACGTAAAATTTCACATAGAAAGTGTTGTTAGAAGCTTCGCGCCTCCGGGCCTCTTAGATAGACTAGCCCCCAACAATACGGACAACAATAGGTTTGGCAACGAGGGTTTGGTAAGCTGCGATTGGTCAACGCCGCCTCTATTCGCTTCTGATTGGTGGCCGTAATTAAACTAAAACTGTCTTTCACAGTGAGATAGAGTGAGATGGAACGTGTGGCGCCGTGGACAAAGGAATCAATCCTGGGACAGACGCGGCTGACGCCACGGCCGAATAGACCAAGGACCGGCGTGGGGAAAACCATCGGCGGGTGTTGGTACGCCTGTCTACGCGGGAGTAGCGTGACGAGGTCGGGAGAAGGGTGGTTCTGATATGGACCAAAAGTTTTAGATATCCTATAGAAGATACCTTAACACGAATTCTGTTAGGAAATCCACACAAGAGGTTGTTTATGAAAGGAACATTCTTCCTCAAGATTCCTAGATCCGTTATCTTCCACAAAAGTAGACGAATTTCACATTTTTTAGGATTGAACTACTTTTGGCAATTTTTTTATTAAAATAAATTTATTATCGTCAAATCAGTCTTGAATAGAAAGTTTATCCAACAAAAAGGTGTGAAATAACGTGGCCACCCCAGTTCCATTTACAAATAGGTTTAACTCCCAGCCCCCTGTTGCGCCCCAAATAAAGAATTCAAATTCGGGAAACAAATTAGGCTGAATAGCAAATAGGGGCCACGTGGGCACGTTTAGCGACGGTGACCCAAAAATGACCCCACTCGAGCGGCCCGCCGCCGCTTTGTCGCAGATATATGCACCACTTGTTGCCCAAAAGTGGGAAGAAGCGGCGCCCCTCCACAATAAGCCCATTATTTAGTCCTCCACGCAACGCACAAAGGGCGCTATCTAACGAATATTATTTTATTGCCCGTCTTTTGTGCAGTTTTTGCGACGGGTAAAAATGCAGAGTGCGAACGAAACGTGATAGGGAGCGGTTTCACACGTCTTTAGACCGCTTTTTACTATTATCTATTCGCTTTTCATCGCCCCATCTTTTAAATTTCTTTATAGAGTTTTTATTCACCTTTTGTTCTATTCTGAAGCAGCGTGAAACCTCGATGGGAGTGTCCGTTGAAACGCTTTACACCTGGTATTTAGTGCAATTAATCTCAGATCCCTAAGAGACTCAATAGATTTGTAACCAATCCGTTGAAGCTCCGCCATAAACTTTCGTCACTTTAACAAAATGAGACGGATCTCTTTTAGAGTACTGTCATTTTACACCATGAACAATTGAGATTGCATGTTTTATTTTTAAGCAAAATTAATCATGGTTTTAAAAAATTCCAACATTTCAGTAGTAACGTTTCGCCGACTCAGGAAGATTTTGAAAAAGTATACACTGACACCATGTTGCTCTGCACAACGACTCTTAATAAAGTCCTACCAAATAATACGCTCCATATGCTTTAGAGTACTGAAATGTTCACATCACAAACAATTTAGATTGCCAGTTGTGTTTCCAAACTAAGAAACGTCTCCAGTAACTTTTCTTTGATTCAGGAGGATTTTAAACTGCAACAGAAACAATTAGATACATTTACACCAATATCTTCACTAAAAATTCCTTTATCGTGCTTGCCAATGTTTAGATTCTCATTGTTCCCTAACAAGATTTTGACGCTAGATCTTTGCTCTAGAGTAGAGTGTTCCATATCTTCCAAGATCTCGTCTAGATCTCTTGCTCACACTCTTTTACATACACGAATAATTTAGATTGCAAAATTTTATTTGCTACCTGAGAAACTTCACCAGTGACTTTTTTCTAATTCAGGAAGATTTTGAAATCCAACAGAAAAAATTAGATACATTACTCATCAATATGAACTAACTATTCCTTGCGCGTCCTCGTGCATGTTTGCATGATCATCGATCCCTAATAAGACTTACATATGATCTCTAACATTCCAAATTTTAATCTACATCTTCTAAATCTTCTCGACTTGTGTCCCAATCATCATTCCAGGGTCTCGTCTGGTTCCACTCCTGTTTGGCCGCCCCCACCTACCTCACAATCCCAGTCTGGTTTCTTTTCCACAGATATTTCCACTTTGCAATTGTTCAATATCAAAGAAGATGGAGACAAGGGTCCCAGAATAGCGGCAGATTAATGCCCTGACGCCGAGCCCGCGCCGGTGCTCCATTAGAATTTCTGTCGTTTCAGTTGTATGCCGGCGTGAGTAATAGTCACCTACTCTGCTCTGCCACTTCCACACAGCTCTCTTCATTTTAAACTGTTTCACGTAATTTACAAAACGGTCATTTTCCTCGTTCTTACAATAAAACGTCGTTCACCTTTCACACCGTGTCTCAAGAATAAGAATGTATTCTTTATAGCTCTATGAAAATCATCTCATTCATCGACTCTTGTAATTATATTTTTTCCATCAATGAAAATTGATTAGTTAACCCATATTCAACGATAGATAACCACGGATGGACAGAAAACCGTTAGAATAACATGATATTGGTGGCGGCAGGTAAACAGTTGCACCGAGGGGAGCTGTATGACCCCAAACCCGAGTGGGTAACGTGTAATCCTTTATCGTCGGTTATCTAAGCGACGTCATCGAGAATCTGATCACCCGTGAAACTCGACAATGCCCGCGATCTCATTTGGACCAGTTTAACCTCGGTTTCACCCCAAAACCCGCTCCCTGTCACCCTATTTACGTAAAAACCGCACCCCTCGTTCCCATGCTAACCCTTGAGCTCCGTCGCGATCGCAGTCGGTGCGTTTTTGGGAATTCCTCCGCGGGTCGGATCCTCCCTTTGTGCCGGGGACATTATTTGCGGCGCGGCGACCCCTCGCGTTTTTTGCGATATTTTGGAAACACACATTTTAACCCCGGTTCAATTTGATATCCCTATTTCCAGTTGAAAAAAGACAGGTTAAAAGCCATATAAATGGTCTTTGTTGGTGGGTTTTTTGGCGCGTTTTTGCGCAATCGCGGAAATCCGAGCCGGCGAACGGCGCGGCAGGTCTGTCGTTAATCATAGGCGCGACACGACGTCTTCATCGCCTTCCCGCGTTGACGGAGAATATACCGTCGCGTTTCACACGTTTGTATCCATCGGTAGTCACAAACTTATATTTAACTCTAACCAAACGTAACAGTGATAGAGTCAAACACATCTGTTTATTATTTAGCATGCAAAACAAACATGTCATGTAATGAGTACCTCTACTTTTAGTTATGAGTCATTAAGTTCAAAACTAAAACTTTTAAGCTACTTGTACACGAAAGTATAGCCTGCACTTGTCAAATTTTTTAACGGACCAAATGAGTAAGCGTTCACTAGTTGTAGGGCCCCATCAGGATGGCCAAAAACGAACTTCCCATCCACTGTGAAAAAACCTTTTGACTTCTCTTTGGGAAATATCTTAGATCATGAATATGTCTGAAATGAATGTTACCAGCTTCTCTAACCCTCCAGAGAAATGCCCATGTCAAAAACATGCTTCTTCAAAGACCATGTGTGATCGAAAATAAGTTATGTAGATTGCAGGCTACAAATAACGTGTATAAATAAATTTTTGGTCATACAGTTTTTACCAAGTCAATGTGCTGGAACCGAGTCAAACGTTAATGGTACGCCAACCAGTAACAAAAGTTATTACCTCACGCCGCTACGACATCTTGTTGTTTTTAATTCTCCATATAAGCTCTAATTCTACAATGATGGGCATATGAGGTGATGCAGTCATTTGTATTTATATTTTCAAAGCCAATGTATTATTCTCTTTGCTCTAAACCCACAAGGATTCGTGGAACAATGCAGCAGCCTCGGAGCCGGCTGCATCTGCAACGGCCACTTCATTAACTGCATCCTGCGCCATAAATCAACAATGTAGATCCCCCGAACCCACTATTACCAACATTACAACAAACAGGCAGCCATTACACAGAGCAATCGAAGACAGTCTCATGGCTTCCTGTGCTCTGTGCGTTTATCCCGTCAACGTCCCATCTTCCTCCCTCTCTCTCGCTCACACATGTTCTCTCTCTGTTCTGACAAAGACGGAAACGCTGGTTCGAACGAGTTAGTGTCAATTTTAATCAGTGTTCATGTTTGTCATTTCACATTGAGGGGTGGGAGTTGTGCTCGGCTACGTTTCCTTATTAAAGATCCTCTTTATTCAATTGAGAAAATGTGTTCGGGTTGGAATTAGGATTTTGATTGAATGAGTTGACAAGTGATGGATATGTATTCAAAACGAATGGTTACCTAGTAATTATTGAGTAAACGAAAAGCCGAGACAATTTGGTTGACTCCTCAAAGGTTAAAATCGGTTGAAATAATACATAGGAGTTATCATTTAAGGATAACGTAATTCGAAGTAATACAAACTACTTCAGGTATAAAATTGTTTCGGAATAGAATAATTATTGTGTAATCATGATAAAATAATTATTGGGCTATTTCAGTATGTCAGATTAACCGATAATGACTAAATTACAATTTGAATAAAGCGCGACATAAAAGTTGATTTAGGTTATGATTACACTCTGACAATAACTTAACATATGATCGTGTCCGCCGATCATAAATCACACAGTGTTGCCAACCGACAGTGTTGCCGCCCACCCACGGCTACCAACCTAGCACAACAGTCAGCCACTTCATTACAGACATGTTCATGTAATCGTTGTAACACTGTTTGTAGAAGGTTCCCTCGCGTATGTAGCTTTCCCGAATTTCTGGGAAATCGTGTTCCCTCTACCGTGAAGTAATGAGAGCAATGGCACACCCGCAATTATTCTAATTAGTGAACAACTAGGCCAACAGAAAAGGCCGTTATTTTTGTACAATTAATGTTGCCGCAATTGAGGAAACACTGTAACAGAAGAAGGCGTGAAATGCGTTTATAATTGGGAGTGGGTAATCGCGTGCAGCCTTTGGGAAAATAATCGTTTTGATAATTTAATTTTTAGAACAAAAGAAGTGCAGGAATAATCTAAGAGTGTACATATATTGAGTTGGACACAGGTCACCTCATAATTACCGAGGACATTGCACGCAATAGGTTCATTATGAAGCAATGACACTATTTTAATTGCACAGCTTAAATGTCCTGACGATTCTTTATGGCTATGTAGAAAAATAAAATTAATGTTCCTCTACAGAAGCCGCTTAGTTCAGTTTGTTTAGCTTGGAAACTAAAACAATTTAGAATAAAAGTAAGGCATCCTTGATCAATCTGGTTTAATGACATTGTTTCCAAAAGGTTTGAAGATAGTTTAACTATATTTTGAAAGTTGTGTCGGTGTCAATCGTATTCAAATAACCCCTCCATCACTTAACTCGTTATGAATAATTTAACTTAACAAATCGCAAACAAATTGCACCTTGCACGAGTCGTCTAATGGGCGACTGCAACAGTTTAGCAACTGACAGATGCGACAAGGTTGTTTTCCAAGTAATCGAGAACAGTAAGTGTAAAGTTGACTTTGCAACAAATAAGAGTCATTGAAGAAGTATTGCGGCGTTTGGCTGACGAGAGAGACGCTTTTGCCAAATCTGTCAATCAAAATGTCAGCAAACGTCGTCCAATCAGCCGCCGGCCATTCCGACAATTACGTAGCCTGCTCGATGGACTTCAGTCGTCCTCATGCATTCGCTAACTAGGATCAACATGGTTTATACAAATTATACTACTATTCTTTAACACTTTTTGTTTTAAAAATTTAAAATAAAATATCAAATTACTTTGAAACATTTAGCACTGTCCATTAACTCAGTGTATTCAACATATAATACAATTTAATCGAGTGATTGCAATTAATTTTGTTCTATTAAACGCTGTCCTTCTAGCTGAATGACGTCATTAACCATATGACATCACTGTTTCACATTTTGGTTGAGCAAATTGCCAACACCCCCCCAGTGCCAAGACGTATCGATGTCAAATACGTTCCTTTATTTTCTACACATTTTTGTGTTATCCTCTACCCTATTTGTATCTCAGACTATTCTGGCTACATCAGCAATCGTTTTTGTGACCTGAAAACTCGAACACTATACCTTGACCTTTACCCTAAGCAGATTGGAGTGCCAAATTGTAACCCCCCCACCCTGGACAGCAGCTGACACACTCGTTCGACGGTCTCGGGTTGACGGGGTGACGAGGTCGGACAACCGAGAGGCCGCGATAGCATCGTGAAAACACCGCGGCCCGGGGAGGCTTCCGGACCACTGGGCACCGCGACCGTCGGGGAGCGCCGGGCAAAAACCCGCTGACATGATACCCCGTTTTTTAGTAGCCAGGTACAAAAAGGTGGTCCACGACGCGGGGTGACGGATGGGAAGAATCACAACTGATTTCACCTAAAAAATATAGTTACTCTGCAATAATCTACTCGATTTGTAAAAAAATCGTGGGAACAAAATACCTAATTTCCGCAAATTTAGTTTTTTCGTTTTTTTGTTATGTTGTTGAAAAACTCCACAGGCTTATAGATTTTAAAAAAGATAAATCTACAAAAGTCCCTCATTAAAAAAATAATAAATTCCAATAATTACTTCTGTTAGAGAAATAGTTTAGATCTTGGATATGTCTAGAGGGAATGATTTCAGTTCCTCTAAACAGCTGTCCTTACACCCATATGACGTCAATAACCATATGACAACACTTACGTTTCTAATTTTAGTCTGATATTGCCAAAAATGCCCCCAGAGCTAATACATATCCATGTGAAAACTCATTTTCGAGGTAAACGAAAAAGTAAATACACGAATACAAATTTTTCATATGTAGATCTTTCACATTATTCGAATTAACTGTCGGAAATAGTTTTCCTAGCAAGCTCTAGACAAACAAATGAACACAATTCCGTTTCTGTCGCGACGACTCAGCCTAAAGTTTCCTCATACCAAATCGCGTATTAACAATTGGCGGGATGATGCCAGAAAGCCGGATAACAAATAATGAAGCGGCGGCCGTGCCAGGGGCCAGCCTTATTGTGGCTCTGTTTCCTAAAATACGTGAACAGCCGTATCAATGGCGAGTGGCAGAACTAACGGGACAGTTGATTGTGGGCCAGTGGACGGCGGAAACTTTGTTTTGGTCCTTTGTGACGACCGTGTCTGCCGCCTAATGAAGATGAAAACTCTGAAATGAGTTGGAAAAAGCTACTTTTGACGTTCTATGTATAGCCTAGGAGTAGCTGAACATCCGGAAAAAACTACATAATTACCTAACAAAAACTGTAAAGGTAATTTAAACATTTTATAGTATTACCCTGTGATTCAGAGCTTATAAGTACAACTGACTGGGACGGTGGCGACGTCCTGTAATCCAGCTACTTGGAGGTCTCGAATTGTGGATATTTGTGAGCGATGGTCGGTGGATGTAGTGTTCTCTTGTGTGAATTAACGTCCTCACTATTTAATACTACGTTAATCCGCAAAGAGCATCCTCATAATTAGACCAATTCGTTAATTCTGAGGCCGTGGTTCGGATTCGACGTTAAACTGTAGGTCCCTTAGTTGTCATCGGCTGTTGGGCTATTAATTAACAGCCCTGTCTAAGGAACATGGCAGTAACAAGACTACAAGATCGCGCCACAATCATCTTACACTCAAGCCTCATTCATACATGGCTTAAAATACCTACCTGGCTAGGTGGTTGTCATTTCAATAATCTAATCTACTTACTGCTATTTTGCCCTGGAAAGCGTGTTAAGTCGTTAGTCTCAGCTGCATAAGTCACATCACATGCACTAGTGCGGGCTAAAAGTTTAACACTACACCTTGGCCAAAAGGTTACACCATCCTGAACATTTTATCACTCAACCAATCTCGTCATTGTACTACATAAATCACTAAGTACCGACAGGTTAATTTGTAATTTACTGCATGATGACAAACATCGTTCATAGTTTGGTTAGGAACTGGAAACACTATTTCTTTGTAGTTCTAATATAGCAAAACACTAGAACACCAGAATCATAACTTCTGTATACTTTCTCAACACGGAACTGCACATTTACGGATCTCTATTTATACCTGCATTTCAGTTTGGACTTGACGTCAGCCAAAGCATCTCTGTTTGATCCAGTGGGATTATTTTTACACAAACAGCTGTTTAACAATGTGTTCGTCTTCAGTGTAACACACACCTCTTCGGACAGTTACAACTTAACAATGTACTATAGGGAACAACTAAATATGTTTTTTAGTTTATTATTATTGTTAATTTATTTTTTCACAAAGTATGACAAATAATATATTTTGTTAATCGTTAGTTTATTTTCGAATTCACTAAAGAAGATAATAATTGTATGAGCGTTCTCATTTTTTTGCACAGTATATCAGCCACAATTTAATTTTTTAAGTAACCTACTGTATATTTATACGACACGGTTATATTTATCATTGGTATGCTATATTTGTGGATTAGTTTGTTGTATCAAATTTGTAAATTCAGCACTCTTAGTATTTGGACATTGCATTTAGTCTTAGCTCTGAGGGAAAAGTGGGTAAATTTGACACGGAAGTGACGTCATATAGTTATAAGAACCGTTTTTAAGAGGAACTAAAAATATTCCCTTTAGACATATCCATGATCTAAGCTATTTCCCAAGGGGAGGTGAATATATTTTTCAACAACTTTTAACTTATATACTTCAATTTTCCTTTATTTTTAATTTACTTCAATAATGTACCATTTTTAAATTTTTTGTCTTATGTTACAGGGAAGATCCTAGAGTCGTTGTCGGCGCGCGCTATGGGCATGAGGCCAGGGGGCATGGCGGGCCCCACCAGCCCCGGGTCCCAGCCCCCCACGCCACCTCGCACCCCCCTTTCACCCCACAAGGCTACTTCTAGTCCAGGGCCCCGGCCCCAGCAGCCTACGGGCCCCAAACCCTCGGCCGCCTCTGTCGAGAGCATGGCTGCCAAGTTTGCCGGCCTGGCCTCCAACAACAACTCAAGGGTAGGTATTTTAAACCTTTTTATTCATCGGTATGAATAAAACGCTATTTTAAAACACTTCGCGAACAAAAATATTATTGAAATAACTCATACAAGTACTTTCTAACTTATGTAAATTTAAAAAATTGACCTTTTGAAGCCCTACAACTTTCAAACTCAATTTTTTCAGAAATACGGATGGTGTAATTTTGTGTCTCATAAATGGCTAAAAAACCATACAAATTCATCAAAATCGTTAGAGCCGTTTTGGGGAAATTTCCATTTTACATGTTATTTGGGTTTTAAATACCCTTAAAAATAAAAATTACAAAATAATATAAACACACAAAGAAACCGTGGATATTTTTACCTAAATGCTGAATTTTATGAAAATAGGACCAAATGTCTCGTCTCTTTAACCCTTTTAGCGCCAGCTATATTTTCACGAGGTGTAACCAAAAGGGCAAGTAATTTTTTCATTGGGTGCCCAAAAGTATTTAACAAATTTTGAGCGTTTTTTAAAAAGGGTTTAGTAAGATAGTATGACGTTGGCACTGAAAGGGTTGATAATTAACAGTTTTTCAAAAATCGTACAAAAATCTTCAACAAAATGATCAGTCAAAATAATTTACATTTAACCCGACTGTAATGTGTAACCCAGATAGAAAGCGAGGTGTATCGAAAGCCAATCAATAATTCGCAAACGACCGGACTTATTTTAGCGCGACTTGGCAGCGCGCGCGGAAGACCGCGGTTTTGGCATCGCGGTTTTAATGACTCAGATGCCGGGGGTGTCGAAGCGATCGGATCGACAAAATCGACCCCGTTACAACACGGAGATACTGGCAGCCGTTTGTCAACAAAATCGCCGGCTACTGGACCCGAGTCAACTTTAGAGGAAACATCTCGTGTATTTGGCAGTTGATGAAAAACTAGTTTCTTCATTGACAGAATCGCCGTATCGTCCAAACGAGCGATCACTGCCAGCCGGTCGTCAGTCACTCTCGGAATTGACGGCTTCAAACGGACGAATGTTTTGACGTTGACTGGTTCAATACTTGCGTTAAATATTTCCTGGGTTTACTTATCGTAGACACGAAAAAACTGTTAAAGATATTAAAGTTGAAAAGCATTACAGTTTGGTATTAGATTTGATTATTGAAATGGCGACCATGAGGGTTGATTGAAAGATGATTGTGGCGCGATCTTGTAGTCTTGTTACTGACTAAGGCTGACATGTTCCTTAGACAGGACTGTTAATTAATAGCCCAACAGCCGATGGCAACTAAAGGACCTACAGTTTAACGTGGAATCCGAACAAACTTGTAGCCTGTGTAGTAGTTTTGAAAATATAGTTTTTACATGATTTCTTAGTTCTTGTATTGTCTGTAAATAAGTTTAATCAGATTTCACTTTAAAGACCATCCGTACGACCGAAATACCAAACGAGCTAAATCCTAGTCTATTTTTTACGTAGTCACTTCCAAATTGTTTCAACTCAAAGCTCTTGAACAAAGCGTACGTTTGATAAATCGATGCGAAAACACGCGGAGTATACATCTTGTGGGAAAACGAAACGGTTATAAGAGCACGCATCATATAACGCCGTCTGGTGGCAGGTGACAAAAACAAAAACAGCCGGACACAAAAGAAACAATGGAAAGAAAGGAAAACAAAACAGCGAGCAGACAAAGCTGTGTCTATTGCAACTAGAGCGACCAGGGCGATTAATATGCTCGCCGCGGGCTAACACCTTTTTCTGCCAGTTCGGGGCTCCACACCCATTTTTCGATCTATTCCAGCTTTCCCATCCGGATTTGCACACAATACCATTATACGCGCCATCTTGAACTGTTTTTGCATGTAATATCAGTTTCTGCGGTTGCACTTTCTCCACTATTGTCTTACGACTCGCCACCTCGTCTATGTGTGGTATCTTTGCTGATCAGGTGGTCTTTACGCAACAAATGGTTTCCTTGAAGAACTATTTCTTGGAAAAAATGCAGCCACGGATTTCCACTGGGATACATTTTAAAACCTTGTTTGTGTTATGATTATATTGAGGGACGAGAAAGAAAATATTTTTACGAAGAGATGTGATTCAACACTTGACCATTTGGTAACCATAAACTGAATTCACTTAATACCTATGGAACAAAAAATGAATCCATCCATTATCTCGATCCTAGAGGAAAGGGTTCACACAGAAATTCCCCTTGACCCATGACAGCCACCAAGGATCTACGCTCGATACAGAGCCAGATGCGGGAGACAAAAAACGCTTCTTCCTGAGATATCGGAGCAAGAGACATCTGGCTGGTGGAAAGGGTTATAATTACCATTGCCGGCTGTGGCAATGAGTGTTCGTACAGTCTAGGAGGCAGTGACTTGATGGATCGTCTCGTCGATGCTATCCAGGTGGCAGCGGTGCTTGTTTGCCCACGACCTTACCGGACCGTTCCTCATACGTCGTCCCCCTTGTTTATAGGAAACTGGTTCTCATTTTTATTTCGTTTATCGGAATATTTCACGGTCGATTTATGGGAACGGAATGATAAACGCGTGCCGGAAATCGAAGGCGAGCAGAGGTGTTTCCGAACAGGAGTGTCCAGCTACTGATTTGTCTTACGTGTAATATTTTATTGTTCAAACTATTTGACTTCTTTTTGCTATTTATACATAATGAAACTGTTGTTGTTCATAACCGCGAGAAAGCGAGGTTACGAGTCTCGCGGATACGTGTGTCGTGGTGCATCTTAAAGCCCCGTAAAAGGAGGTTTGTAAACATCGAAGCCTCAACTGTATACAAGTGAAGCCTATAAAAAGCCAGTGGACCATTTGCGGTCCTCTATGATCCAGCGGGTTTAGTAAACCTGCAACATTCACAACACTGCCTCTTGTGGGAAACGAATTTATTACTGGAAGGTTTTGCCGATACTGTGTCACAAATAAGTTATTCAAGAACACGAAGAATTGGGTAAAATCAGTGTATCACCGGTCAATCGAGTTTAATATTTTAAGTGTTTTCTAGACTCTCGTTGCGTTTGCGTAATACGCGTCAAGTTAAAGGTTCGTAAATATAGCGTGAGCATCAAAGAGTCTATAAAGACACAGGTTAACTAGCACAATCACAGGGAGTAATTTCACAAACGTCACTTCTGTCTCATCAAAATGAGGAATTTGGTTGTTATCTTCCTTTAGACAATAATTTACTTTACAGCTTGCAGTAAAACGCACGTCCCGCAGAAATCCTGGGGTTAATGTTTGTTAGGATGGATGACTCTGACGCGGCGTAGGGTGGTGATTTACCGCAAATAAATCCACATTGGTCGAAAACTCAGTGACGGAACCATCCCACACCCTGTCACCTTCCGACAACAGACTCTTCGTCTCTGCCAACTTGTCAACGGATTTTACTTTTCGTTATTTCTGTTGAAAGCAGAATGTGTTATTTTGAACGACATCCGTGTAGGACTTTAAACAACAGATTTTTTTGGAACTATTGATTGTAAGAATAAAGCAGGAAGGACTTGAAATCTAGAAAACAAACTATAAATAAGAGATGTACGATGTCAGTAAACAGTCAGAATCAGTTCTATTGAAATCCCAATTGGCAAACATGTGTCCAACTCATGACTCGGCCTCACAGACAAGTATAGCTAGCGCAAGAGCTGAGAGGTATATGTGTAAACGTTCAACACTTCCTAAGTAGATTTTATTTATTTTACTTCCATTATTTCATTAGTTAAACTATATGGAGAGGTAACCTGTGATAAAAACTTAGTTGATTGTGTATATCCACTACTTAAAAATTCCAAATAATCTATAATTTTTACGTGCTTAGAAGAAAACTAATACTCAAATAACATATTATTGAAATAATGTTACACTATATAATCTTGGTGTCTAAATATGCTTTTGTTTAAAATTAGCCATAAATTAAGTAACACATTTTGGTAATACGACTTAAACGTGAAAGTTTTTACACTAATAGACGAATAAGATTAGAGTTTTATAATTTTATAATGTAAAAAATTAAATCCATTATGGAAACTACTTGTTTCTTAAGTCAATTTTCTTCTAAATATACCTTAAATACATTTGTCATAGTAACCATTGATTTATATATAGCTCATAGGCAATAACAATTTTACCGTGTTTATCCAAATCAAAGTAACCGAAGCTACTATAATAATTGATCCAAAGAATATAAGCTGTTTACCCATAAATTATTTGACATAGCTTTTAAAAGTTTGTCGTTAATTTAATGTTTGAAAAAGTAAACAGTTTTTTGTGATTGAATTTGTTACGTATTTGGTGTTACATCATTTTCTATAGCTTCCCTTAATGTTCCAGCTGAGTCTGCCTCAGAACATGGCGACGATCCTCGCGCTGGCGGCGATGCAGGACCGCCAGGGGTCCAAGACGCCGGCCAGCGGCGCCTCGACGCCCTCCACCTCCAACAACGAATCGCCCGCAAGTCTCACCGGTAAGTAGAACCACCCCACTAATTATTATCCCACAATTCACCAAACGGTTTCAGCAAATAGTTGAAGTGGGATGAGAAAAACGCTGTTTCAATTTCGCTCGCATCACGTCCAATCCTGGGAACAGCACGGGTCCCAAGAGTGCACCTTGAAGCACCCCACTGTCAGCGGCCAATTGGTAGTTATCAATTGGGCCGTCGTTATGCTCTTGAGGCCAATTGTTGACGCTGGCGGAAATTGGAGTGATAAGGCGCGGGGAGGCGGCAGCTGCCTTCTAAATTTAGTCAAAGAAGATTGTTATAGTTTATTGCATTTCAAGAGGCAGTTTCCCGCCTTCAATTACGCTTTGGGTACACTGCGTTCTGAAAACATGGAGCCTTCTCGTAAACCACATGGCGATACAGCTGCAAAGTAAATTAACTACTTTTTTCCTTTGTATCTTCGGATTTATTAATTACTTAATGTAAACATGTTAATTTTTTCGGTGTTGACAATACTTAAACCAATTGACCAGTACTTGGAAGGTGCATTAGCCTTTAAAATTTTGAAACGTAGAAAAAAGTTCACAATTTTTTTATGGCTTTGTGAATTTTTATAGTATTTTAATTTCACAATAAAATTCCACTTATGTGTGCTTTTTCACAATACTTGATTTTACTTACAATACTAGGACTTCCAGCCAAGCTGTTTAGCATAACTAGTCAAGTGAATGTAAACTTAAAGGTAAACGCCTACACGAATGTAAAGCATTCGCTGATTGTCAAACGATATTCGAGCAGAAGCGTTCGCGGAGAATTGTTTCAGTAGATAAGTTAATCGTGGTTCGGTGAAACCCAAATGTGTCTGTCGTCAGCTCAAGACGTATTCTGTGACTCAAGGTCACACATTGGAAAATTCACACAAATTTTGATTTGTAGAGCCAGTAGTGGAATAAAAGTAAAAAATACTTAATTTAAATACTACAAAACGTATTAGGCTATTGTTCTTTAAGTTCGTTCCATAATAGCTTTTTGTACTTTGCAAAAAAATAAACATAATTTAACGCAAAACACAGTTTGAAATAATACATCTTAAAATGATCATATTTATTTTTGAAAACACTCAATCTTTAACTTTCCATGGTCGTAAGATACTCTATCCCTATTTCTTTTACCTCCCACGTGCAAAAATAGTGAAATAATTATTAACGCTTGAAACATCTGCAGACAAAAGTAAACTAGACGAAGCTATAACACGTCACACTCAGTGGAACATACACAGAGGTTTTAATATCCCGAAACAACTGCTCAAGACTTTAACCATCAATTCCAACTTGGAACATAAATGCATCGTAGCTAATCGTGCAAAATATGCATATCGCTAGAGTTTATGGTGGAATAAAACACAAAACAAATCTCCATTTTATGACGGTTCGATTGAAACCTCTTATTTATATTCATTCGCTTAAACAGAAACAATAAAGTTGGTAATACACAAACGAACTGATTGTGGCAACAATGGTATTGCAGAGTGACAGCTGTTGGTCTGCTCGATGTCTCAACTTTGATTATTATTCTGTCCATATTTCTGCAGGCACGGTCATTGTTGGCCGTGTGTTCTCTGGCTTATCATAAATGCTAAACTGATAAGAGTTTGAATTGAGTGAAAACAATGTGACATAATGGGGTTGAGCTGGTTTGTGACTGGGAGGTTACGCCTGCCATTAATTTATAACAGTTTGTTTCGCCTTTATGCTATCATAGTTTTGCAACCAAACAGAGAAACTTAATTCAATTGAAAGACTGCCTTATGAAATCTTTTAGACTACAGCATTATCCAAACTAAAGTATGACAAAAATTACTCTCCATAATTTTATCTTAATATATTCTATTGTTCCTAATAACAGTGTTTAGGGGTTCATTTTGATTCCTAATACCTAGTTTGGGTTTAAATATTCCAAATTCCTTTTGACATGGATTTATTTTCTCTAGGGGCTATTTGCAATCAGTCCGACCAATATCAGTCCGACGTCAGATGGTTAGTGATGTCCGAAAGGTTATAAGAACAGCTGTTTAGAGGAACTAAAAACATTCCCTTCGGACGTATCCATGATCTAAACTATTTCCCAAAGGGAAGTAAAGTGAGTATTATACTGTTAATTACTAACCCAACAACCAATGACGTCTAAGGGACCTAAATTTAATCGTGGGACCTGAACCATAGTTTTTCCTCTGAACTACGAAGTAGTCTAATTTTGAGGATGGTCTTTATGGATGAACGTAGTGTTCGTCAAGAGAATATCGTATCCACCAACCATCGCTCATAACTATCCACAATTCGCGACTTCCAAGTATATGGGTTACAGGACACGACGCACAGTTAAATTGAATTTGCAATATAATCATTAAAAGTTGCGTGAATTGATCATAAGAGTTCCACTTTCTGGCTAGTGCATCAATCACAGCTAGACAATGCTGCGGCGCAACCAGACTGTATCTTCACCCCTGGCCGCTCCCCGACCCCGCGCTCTGCATCTGCCAAACCAGTCTCCGCTCTAATATTTATTTTCAACTAGTTCCTCTTAATAGTTCCAGTAATGTTACTAGGCACTCCACATAAACTAGTTCATGTTTATTGTGATTGTAACGGACAGTGATAACGGTCTCAGACACGACCGCCAAGTGCGTACACACAACTGAGTTCATTTTTTGGTCCTCACTGCCCGGATTAAAAAAAAATGGCTTATAATATTTCTAATAATTCAAAGTGTGTATTTTCAATAAATAAACCTTTACAATGAAAAAAGAAGAAAAATACTCCTTAGTTAATTTTAAGGAAATAAAATTTGTTGTTATAGTTTGAAAAATATTCCCAAAAATTTATGCAACACAACAAAATGTCTCTGAATAAATCTACCACGATTTATTAAGTACAAAAAATCAACTGTGGCTTTTTCATTTCACACCAATAAGTAAAAATAAAGTTCTAACGACATTTACTGATGTTGCTGTTTGCCAATAACCGTTAAAACGTCGCTGGTTTCATAATTATGCCGATCGGTCGGCTTTTCTCGTTTAGTTCTCAGTGTGGAATAGTTATTTACCTCGCATGACTGGCGACTTATGTTCCATTAATGGTCGCAATTATACTGGCCACTTTGAAGCACCGAACGCGATCCTCTTGGTTGCCGCCGTTTATTAAAACAGATGTTGCGAATCAGCTGTTCACTATCCATTGTTGGCTGTCACATGTTTTGGGAAATAAATAATTAGCGTTACTGTGAGTAATTTAACAATTTTCCAACCATGCATTCGGGGAAAAATATTTAAAAGTGTATTATAATTAAATTTTAAACACAAATTTAAATTTAAAAGAAACACTTCGAATTTCTCACTAATATATGTCTATTCGTAATTTAGTTGGTGAAAGTAGAACACGATACGAAGTCATAACATTGCTGAATGTTAGTATTCGTCTGAATGCTGGGTGATGTCATTTAAACACAATATTTCCCCAACGGAGGCAGCGCGTGCCGTTAGTGTTAACAATCACCTCACACAGCCACTTCAATATTTATCTGTTTAGTTTGTCTTCTTAGAACTTTCGTTTACTCAGAACAAATTTCAATAGACGAGCCCAAATATGTTTATCACGTACGCTGTATCCATTAAAAGATTTTCGGAGTAATTTTGAATAAGTTTTGGGCTTGTATCAAAAATAGTATGTATTATAAAAATATTTAATTACATTTAGATTTAATAATAACGTCCTCTGGGTCAAAAACTTAAGTACACTGCACACATTCCAACACTATAACAATGTACACCCTAAGAACTTACGTGTCTTCATCGGTTTGTAATAAAATTAACATTTCATGAACAATGTTATTTAAGACATATGACTGGCCACACGACGATCATAAAAATATTTGAGGTATAAAATTAAAGGTAACGTGTATAGGCTACCTATTAATATTTTGTATTCAACATAAAATTAATAATTTCCTGCTTACTGGTATTAAAATCAATATAGAAGCTTCAAGGTCAAATTTAAATTATGTCATATGGTTCATATAAACACCTGTAATTGAATTCTAACTATTGTTTATTGTTATTTTTCAATGTTTTGTAAACATTCTTAAAAGAGCACTTAACTTATGTTACAGTTATTGAACCAAGAATAATTCATTTTGTATATTTAAATGAATGTGAATATTGATAATTTATTTTTGAATTAGGTCTAAGTGTGTGAGAATGCGAAAAAAACGCCATGCAATCAATAATAATTCTAACCAAATTTTGATTTTTCTTTGTTTTCATTTTAATCCTAAATTATTTTATGGGCTATTATTTTGTAAAGAAAATATGAAGTTATAATGTTTGGTACATGAATTCCTGAAATAATAAACACTTATTGATAAAAATCTAAAACAAGGATGTGACTGCACATACCATGTCATGTTTATTTACATCTAAACCCGTGTTCCTCTATCAGCATGTAGAGGTTAGGTTTACAAAATAGACAAAACAGAAAGCAGACGCAACTATATGTTATAAAGTTTAACTGAATTTATAAGTGACCTTGAAGCTTCTATTGATTTTAGCATAGTAATTTAGTAATTTGATTGCGACCAGTGATGCTCTCGGATATTTAACATTGTTATTATGTGACTAAAATCCAAGATGGCGGCACCTGTGAAGACTCCCAACCACTTGTCTCAGCCAGGTAGCCAAATGTCCGAGGCGTGGCGCAAGGCGCGAGCCGCAAGTGTTGTTATTCCCAGATCGTGTAGCTCAGTGTCGTTTGGCACGCTCCCCCACACGCCCGATACCATTCTTCTCCCTCTTTATTGCCGACTATTGGCACAAAATTCCTGTAATTCTTGTCTAAGGAGCAAGACGCCATTACAGATTTGCATATTAACCCAGTAAACACGACCGGGGCCGTTACGGGGCTTAACGCACAGAAATAACGCGCCAGCCTTGTACAATGTGACACGCGTACCTGCGACAATGTAAAATAGACACATGAACCTTCTGGTTGGACGGCCGTGTAAAATAGACACTCGTATACCCGCTGGTTGGATGGCCATGTAAAATAGACACTCGTATACCTGCTGGTTGGATGGCCATGTAAAATAGACACTCGTATACCTGCTGGTTGGATGGCCATGTAAAATAGACACTCGTATACCTGCTGGTTGGATGGCCATGTAAAATAGACACTCGTATACCTGCTGGTTGGATGGCCATGTAAAATAGAGATGGCCAAATAGACTCTCGTATACCTGCTGGTTGGGCAACGTTGTAGAGATCACTTACACAGGGTGTCTAGCAACAGGGAAAATAAGGAAAAGTCAGGGAATTTAAAACTGTATTAAAAAGCCAGGGGACAGTCAGGAAATTCCTACATTGGTAAGGGAAACCGCCCAAGGAAATCACTATTTTGTAAAGGATATTTTGCAGAACTTACAAATTTGGCAAAACTGGCAGAATTGAAAATCTGAGTTAGTGAGTTTAGTCGTATAGATGGCAGCCGCCATTCTTAGTCTTCTCTACTCATCAGAGAGCCGATTTGGAAGAGAATGAATAGTGATTGTCGACGTATGCCATGTATTTTTCTAGTCCGCTCTCAAATTAATATGATTCTGTTTATTTGTATATTTTAATTCAACAATTCAGCTTTGTGTGTGAATGAGTTCATTATTTTCTCTCTGAAAATACATTGTTGCTCACCTATAGAAATAAAGAAGGTGGAGCAAATAAATAAAATATATTTAGGATTATTTTTATTAGCTAACGTTAAATACATGTTAACTTTAAGATTGGCCATGTTCTGAATTCTAATAGCATTACGACTTCTTTGTGAAAGATTCGATATTCTGTGTCACGGAATAATTAATAACAATACTGAAACAATGAAACATTCCAAAATTATTTTTCCCAGATTTAGCATTGGATTAGGTTTAATTGCTATGTCAATGGAAATGGGAGATTCTAACTATAACTCTAAGCAAAAACGTTCGTATTTACTTCCCTGTGAGAAATAGGTTGGATCATGGATATGTCTAAAGGGAATGTTTTCAATTCATCTAAACAGCTGTTCTTATTCTTTTATTAAAAACTAGCTGACACGACGTACTTCATAAAGCCTATCAGTGAATGGAAGGGGCTCACGCACGATTGTTATATCGCGTACATGAAGTCCTCCCATGCACAACATATATTTTATATTAATTTTACAAAACCGATATAATCATATGGAGTGGTGATTGCTTAATGGGAGTAATGCAAAAGTGTGCCCGCTACTCTGATTGTAGTAGTGTCAATCATTGTTGTAAAATACATGTTCTCAACCCTTCCAAGTGTCTACTATTATTTCGTTACATAGGCCTTACATGTTTTGCTACAATTTATAAAGCGACATTCACTCATTATTTCTCTCATTAATGATAATGAGCGGCTCTAGCAAAGAACACGCATTTATAAATGTGTAAGAGCATAGTCATTACTCTAGCACATTACAGGAGGAGAAGTCGAGGAAAAAATAATTACATAGTTGCGCACACCGATGGATATTCTACAGGATGTCCATGAAAAACGTTTCAGGACTTCGGTGAGTTATAAGGTACATTAAAAGGAATAACAAAGTTCCAATGGAGGTATGGCCTAAAACGCTTATTTTCTCAGATATCCGTCATTTTGTATTTTTCACAAAATATTTTTTATCTCAAACATTTTTGAACGGTTTATTTTCAAATTTGGTATGTGTAGACTACTATTATTACAAAATAACTAGCACGATCAAAGCTCAAAATTCGAAATGGCGGCCATTAAAAATTTTAAAACTAAAATACCTTGAAAACGGTAAAAATACAAAGGCCGCCGTTTTGGATTTTGAACTTGGATCATGTTAGTTATTTTTTTAATAATAATAGTTTACTGGTGTAAAACACATGCCAAATTTGAAAATAATCTGTAAAAAAATTTTTGAAATAAAAAGTATTTTGTGAAAAACACAAAATGGCGGAAATCTGAGAAAATAAGCGTTTTAGGCCATACCTCCATTGGGACTTTTTTCTTCGTTTTAACGTACCTAATCACTCACCGAAGTCCTGAAACGTTTTTCATGGTCACCCTGTATAAAGTGAATTTAACACCCATTCAGTTCGGGAGTACAATACGAGCTGGTAAGTCAGTAATCGCGTATAAATGATGGTCGGAATTATTCACCACACACGCTACACGGGAATGTGAAGCCATGTGACGGATGTCCCACTATCACTCAGCTGGTGCCATAATTTCACTAATTGCGCCTCGAACCTTACCTTAGTTCTTTGGCAATTTTCTTCAAATTAAGTGCAGCTAACGATGCCATTAGGCATGATTACTGGTTCATTAAACGTGTGATTATACTGTGTCATTGCCACATCGATATATTATTCAATTTCTTCAACTTTTCACATAGTGATGACATTCCTTATTCATTGTTCAAGTTCAATTTCGTTTTACAATTTTTTTCTTCCTCATGTTATTCGACTCAACCTCAAAAATCCTAGACATTTTCTCGCACAAAATTATAGTCCCACCTCTGTTCTGTCCCAACAAATTTACCACCTGACTCGAACCCAACAAAGTATTTCCACACTTGTCAATGGGGATATAACACCACGAGAAACGGAGGTTTGGTAGTGGAAGTAGGCCTCGACCGAACCCGAACAATAAAGCAGCGGGGTAATAACAATTAAATGTTATTGTCCCACAAGAATTTTAACAAAGTTATCTTCCGAGATACAGTTTGGTTCGGGGCGATATCGCTTCGGTGTCTGCCAACCTTGTTTTATTTGTTAACACGTTGGCCGCCTTTACAGTTCTTTGGGGTTAATTGTCTCATTTCGAAACTAAAATTTAACATTCTCACAGTGTTGTGAAATAAAACACAAAATAGTTTATTTATCATGAGTTACTAGAACTCTGTATACATAATGACATAATGTACAGATACAAAAAGGAACGACTTTCATAAATATCATAATTTTCTTTTACTTTTCCACGTAAATCGAATTTTCGACATCTTAAATATAAGCGGGTATTAACATAATGAATATTTAATAAATTGCGAAATTCATCAGAAAGTGAAGCTATTATAGGGTTCCTTATTTCCTTGAAAAATAAAATTACAGGCCACGGCTCAAATTCAGGATTGAGGTTGCAAAACCCGATTGCGTAATTATCGACCCATTAGACTTGTTTCCAACTTTTGGAAACGTGACGGTATGTCCGAGCCCTCTGTGTAATCAATAATGCGCCCGAATTAGGATTAAAAATAACCTTCTAGGAGCGAAATTCAATCAGACCGCCTACAAGGAGGGTATATTAAAAGTAATATCATTCAGTTTAATCGTCACCAATTAACCGAGGGCGCGTTATTACATAAAGCCCTAATGCACAGATTGTGTGCACGAACAACCTCCGACCGAATCCGAAATCGCGTGCTCGTCGTAATACAATAAAGTTTTCAGAAAAAGTCCATCCTCCGGATTATGGGCTCAAATTACAGTGCACAAAAGTGCCTAATAACGATCAAGATACTGGACGAATAATAGCCCAAAGTGTAAGAAGTCCGGTAAAAACTAGTGTAGAATATTTTTGGTGAGAGGGTAATGTCAGTGATTAGAGAGGGTGTTTTAGTGGACGTAGGTTGTCGCACCTGTTTCCTCGGCCGCGGAAACCTAACCTCTAATATCGCTCCGCTATCGGATCCGCCATTATTATAATTCGCCCTAATTGTCGATTCCGAGTGAACTCGTACTCATTAAAACTATATTAGAGTTTTCGTCGGCCGATACGAATCTGGCTTCTAGCGAGATCCTGTTCGATTTTATGGCCCGACATCCGATCGTGTGCTCTTGACTACGTAATTTTTGTAATCACTGCATTCACGGCCAGATGATTGACCGTGTTTGACGTCTTTTTACACCCCATTTTCTCTTATGGACTCCGAGCAATCTGTATCGGTCAGACGTTTAATGTTAGTTTTTATCTTAATATAATTTCATAGGAAAATCGTGAGGTGAATAAATTAAATTTGAAGAAATTGTGGCTTCCATGGACTATTGTTGAATAAATAGAATGACACGAGTTCAGAACTACGCGTTAGCAATCATAGCAACATGTTGTAAACCTACACAATAATATATTTACATCTTTCGTCAACAGCATCTTGCTCTAGTATTGTAACATAAAAATCCAGTTTGGAGTTAAACTAGAGTACATCAGGGTAACTATAAATAAAAAATAACTTCCTCGTAGCTATATGGAAAGCCTCAGACACGCCTATACCGTTACCTCCAAGATCCTACAGGATTTCAACATAGCGTTGCATGTTTAATTTACGCTAAGTACTTATTTTACATACGCATGCGCAGTGCAGGTGGATCCCAACAAGGCGAACGATAACCCAGCAGTGATCACCACATGCCTGCCCTCCTTAATCGTCCAATTTCAAATCCTCGGAATTCCCCGTCGCCATAGTCCAGATGGTTGCAATTCCGGTAAAACTGGAGGATTTGATTTGCAAATGACACGCGCATTCGCGCCAACAGACAGAGATCACAAAGGCAGTTCTGACTTATGGTCGGCTTATTACCATCGGGACATTTTCGCATTAAAATAGAGGCACATAAATCCAACTGCCCACTGCCTTCGTAATTATTGCCGGTTTAAAAATTTAGATTACGTCACATAAAAAACGTATCCGTTCCCGCCATCGCGTCAACAGCTTATTGTCTCGCCTTTTTATTTGCACACCCAACAATTAGTTATTCCCGCCAATTATATGTATATCAGACCGGGAGGCGTTTCGGGATCTGGTAGGATTGAAGCGGCGCGTCTGTTTGCGGTCCGCTGTGCAGGAATCGACGTACCGAGTCACGTGCGCGGAAGGTTGTAATTATCTTTATTTTTCGGTTTATCAGATAATATGGTTTTATAATTAATTAATTAAATTAAATTATATATAATTTAATTTATGTTACATGTGTAGGCAGACTCTAAACGAGTTACGTGTATTAATGAACCGAAATACTAGATGCGATTTCATTTGTACGGAATATTATCATCGCTAAGCTAACTCAACATTCAAATAAATCGTAGAAGGACGTTTATTACCTTTCTGGAATGACAACCTACCCAGGTAGGGATTTTAAGCAAAGTATGAAAGAGAAAAAAATTGTCTGTAGGGCGATCTTGTTGTCTTGTTTCTGATTAAGTCCGACAGTTAATTAGTCAATAGACTAACAGCCCATGACATCTAAGGGACCTGACGGTTAACGTGGGTTCACAGGTAAATCGGAAATGGCGTAATTCCAAGAAAATACTATATTGTAGTGTACGTTAACCACCTGAAAATGACTTGGTGTAAAACACGTAAAATAATTATTTTTTTATTCACGTAAAAATTCATCTACGGCAATGACCTATTTTTAAGATACCAAAATACAAAATATTACTAAAATTGTGAAAAAGTATATTGATTTGCAAACTATAGATATTCTAAATTTAATTTTCTTTTAATAAAATAGGTTTGACTGGGACGGTAGCGACGTCCTGTAATAGTGTGATGGTCGGTAGTTGTAGTGTTCTCTTGTGTAGATTAGCGCCCACTCTATCAAATACTACGTTAATCCGCAAAGACCATCCTCATAATTAGACCAGTTCGTAATTCAGAGGCAGTGGTTCGGACTCCACGTTAAACTGTAGGTCCCATCGGACCTACAGTTGCCATCGGCTGTTGGGCTATTAATCAACAGTCCTGTCTAAGAAACATGTCAGCCTTAGTCAGGAACAAGACTACAAGATCGCGCCAGAATAATCCTACACTCATTTCAAATTCATAATTGGCTTAAAATACCTACCTGGGCTGTTTGCCATTTCAATAATCTAATATGTATAAAGTAAAATGTTTTGAGTTTATCTATACAATGTTCTTATGAACAAACTATGACGTCACTAACCAAATGACGTCACTGTTTCAAATTTTAGTCGCGCAAATTGTTAACACCCCTAGAGCTAAGGATAAATCCATGTCAAAAACTAAAATTAATTTTTTGACCAAACGCTCTCACAGAGTAGTTCAGCTTGTTTCTATACAGTAGTAACAGAGACATCGGACGTCGCGCCGCCAAGCAGAGGAAGGTCCATGAATGCTCGGCGCTCCGGCTATGCAGTATGCTCCCGCTTCTGTATCGCCGAGTATAGCCTAGGCCTAGGCCGACGTCCTTACCTGACATTACCCTAGAGATATTTGCCGATTCGTCGGAAAGCCGTCGCGCGCTGGCACCTGGCACCTCCTCAAGCTGAGGCACTCGCACGCGCGCGCACGCACCTGTTGATCGTCAGTACGCGCAGTACCCCGCACTACCCACCGTCCCGACGACAAATCATCCACGCTTTACTACGCGACATTGTCCGTGGATTACTCAAATTTCACGATATTCCTGGGCGGAAATTGCGAAGCCACAAATCAAACTAGTGCTTCAAAGTTTATTATTAGGTTATTCACACATTTTTGTTTATTGTGATTGAAACATTTGTATTGTTGGGTGTTGATGCCGTCTCAATACCTTTGCAACTGTTTGACTATCTGATTTATTTTCTACTCTCACTACTTCTTAGTGGCCATAGGAGTTCAATCGATAAGGGATCGCTCGGTGTGTGTTCGCTCCTCAGGCTGATTACCACCTTAGTACAATCTATCAATGTATCACGTCACGTCGAACTAGAGCCAAAATAGCTTCTTCTTATTCACTTTCTCGTCGCGCAATTGTTTTAGTGGCTTAACATTTATAACTATTTGGAAATCTGGCAAATCTTGGCACCCTGAAATTCCACTGAATATGATTAAGAGTAAAATCGTACCGCCATGTGATTCAGCAGTGAATAGAAAAATGTATTTACTTCCCTTTGGGAAATAGCTAAGATCTTGGATATGTTTAAAGGTAGTGTTTCGGTTCCCCTAAACAGCTGGCCCTACCATATCAAGTCAGTTCCTTAAAATATTTTGCGTGACACGAATTGCTAGCACCCCCCCGAGCACATATTAGTAACTCAAAAACTGAAGTAAAATTTTTAAACCTTGTGAAATTCCAAGGTTTTTTCCAAAGTATCCACCACCATGAGAGCTATTCACTCTATGACGATGTATATTAACGTGTGAGCGCCGAACATTGTGTTAAAGCGGATAAAAATGGCGTCCCCCAACACCCAGCAGCGCCCCATCACCATTTGTACTAATCTAAATTTATTAGGCGGAGTTTATGCAATGAAAGCAATTGAGTGCGTAAAACGTCCTGACAACCAGATTTCCAATCCCTACCTTCAATTGGTAATCTTCCAATTCAGATGATTTTGTGGATGAAAGTCGCCGACGCTGAGATTTTCCAACTAAATGGACGCGTCCGGTCCTCAACTGGCGGGCTTCCTGTTCACTGCCATCCCAGCTGTTATGATTTTCGTCCTGTGTAGAAGTACTTGTAATTTTTAGAACAGGTGCTAATACAATGTGATTTCGTCGCGATTGTTGTAAATTGTCATCTTGTCCGTTAGCACTACAACGTCCTAGTATAATAATTGTGTGGCTGATGGCTTCAGGAAATGGAATTTTATAAATTTAATGATAAAAGAATAAACCAGTTACAAATATTGTAATACAAATCTATTTCTACAATTCTATTCTCTTCCAATTAACTTCGTGTGTGTGTACTTAGTTCTAGAAACAGCTGCGGAATTCGCGAGACGAAATTTTGAAACAGTGACGTCATTTGGTTAGTGACTGGACTGGAAACATTCCCTTTAGACATATCCATGATCTAACCTATATCCCACAGGGAAGTAAATACAAACACTTTAGGATGTATATATAGTATTTTAACAATTATCCAACGAGATAGGTAAACTATCGCGCTTTCACATCGAGAACTGAGATATGCCCCCCTCTCTTATCACGACTGTACTCGAACACTACTGGTACTGGTAGGCTACATGATCCTCCACGAGGCCTCGTAACTTACCACTTACTCTAATATGAATCTTCACTTTCTCTCACTTCGCATCTCAGGAGCCGTTCTAACTTTCTAACTCACGTTTAGAGATCATAGTCGACACCTTATACTTGTCGTGTAACTAATATCATTCCCCCTCATAAGTGTGTACTGTACTTCACGAAAAATTGAAATTTTTCCAATTTTAATTCATTTACACCTGAACTATCTTTTCACGATTAATGTATTGTGCAGACAGTAATGCTGTATTAAACTAACATTGTTCTTATGGGACTAAAATCTAATACGGTGACAACACTCAAATTTACACAGCGCATTGTGTATTTTGATTTCAGGAAAGAATTTTGAAATGATAATAAGTAGGCCTATCTTCTTTTCTTAACACTTTTTAGCCCGTAAAAAGGTCGGGCTAACTAATAGTTAAAAGTAAACCCTTTTGACAGGGTTTAATAGTGTAACAAAAGTGACGTCATATTGTTATGAGAACAGCTGTTTAGTGGAACTGAAAACATTCCCTTCAGATAGATCAATAATCTAATCAATTTCCTATATGGAATTAAATACAATTTTGAAATGGATATGTCTTAGCTCTAGGGAAGGGGTGATGGCAATTTGCGCGACCAAATTATGAAACAGTGACGTCATATGGTTTCTTACGTGATTTGGTTATAAGGACAAATGTTTAGGGGAACTTAAAACATTTCCTTTAGACATATCCATGACCTAACCTATTTCCCACAGGGAAGTAAGTACAAAATTTTTTAAGGCGGTGCGAGCGGCGTTAGGGACAACTGAAATCCGCTAGGTCGGCGCTAGTATCGCTTATTCGTTACGCATATGTGGTTGATTCGTGCAAGCTTCCTGAGTGACTCGTTTAAGATAACAATTTTGTTTTTGTATATATTTTTTAAACATTTTTAGACCTCCAAAATGAAATATTTTATAAGATTATCGGATTCACGTAGTTTACGTGAAAAAGGTCTGTTTTTCATCCAAATTCTCAAAATTTCAGCTCAAAAACATACGCCGTTTTCCCACACTACTTGTACGAAAAACACCAAATTACCCTGTAACTAGAAATGTTTTCATTAAAAACATGAAAAAATTATGCCAAAGCACATTTATGGTAGAATCAACAAATAAAAAGTTAAAATTATGATTTTTAAGATAGTCGATATTTTCACTCGCACCACCTTAAATTGAGATTTCCTAAATCGATGTCGGTAATATAGATTTGTCCAAATATATCGATGATATATCGATACTATCGATAACATATCGTTAATATCGATAGTATTTCAATAATAACGATAGCATATTGATAACATATATTGATTTTTATATTAGTTCGAATGACTCGATATCGGACCTTCCCTCGGCACGCTCCCATACTTACCGACTCCCTACAACCCACTCTGCTGTCTGCTGTCTGCTACCATTACTGAGTGCTGAGAACTCAGCCCGGAGGCGAAGATGGGATCAGATGCGGGCCCAATAATTGCTGCACTGCTCCAATGGCTTTCAATGTGTAAATCATAGCTTCACATAAATTAAAGAGAAATTCCAACGGCGCGTGCCTGTGTGTGCGCGTCCGTGCGCGTGTCGCTACTGTTTATGATATACTGATCTGCTCTCTCTGCACTTGGCCGTGGACAATCTACTTATTCGACAACTTACTTCTGAATTCAGTAAAATTTAACTCTCGGAAACCAGGAGGCAGCTTATTTTGTAAAAACGTACGGCTTCGTATAGATTTACTTAGCCTGACTTCTAGAATGTCTAAATCTATTTTCTGGTTCTGTAATTATTGAGCTCTGCCTGCTTAGTAAAACAAGACATATTTTCTTTCAAAAATGGCCTACACATGCCTCTGCTTGGGATACCGAACACGATTCGCGAACCTATATAAATTTTTTACCGGCTTATACACTATTATCCCATAATATTTTTCATAAAGAAGATGGGAATGAAAAAAAGTTGTTATAAGCTGTCCTCAACATTCTATCCGAAACACATTCGTTTAGTCGTCTGACCTAAACGTAAGTTATTAAAAAATCTTATATTTGATTTAGAAACTCAAGCTTTTGTAAAATTACAAAAAAAGTGAATTCGTAAAATCGAAACCCGAACCCTTTAGGCGACAAAGCATCGCGTCCCCGCGGCATCCCTCGCCGGTTCTCACGCGTAACTCTTTCCCGTCTCCACCCTTCCCTTCCGGGCTCATCCTCCAAAAAATTGAAAACCCGGGACCTGCACTCGAGGAACAATACGCGCGGGTAAAAACTACCTCATAATAGGAAACGGTTTTTGAGCTAACACAAAAGACGAACAATTCAGGTTTGGATGTTTAGCGCGGAAAGATGGTGCGGAGGGGACGTAACCCGATAGCAACCGCTTCAACAGCTCCGATCTAAGGCCCAATAACCGGGTAAAAAATCCTTCCAAATTACCTGCACGTCCTGCGAGACAGTTATAGGCGATTCAAAACGCGTAATTTTTCCGTTGGGCTTTATGTTTCAGTTTACGATCGCGAAATGAATTGGGCGGGAATGGGTTGTTTTAAAATATAGTGGTTTTAATTTTACAACGCTACATTAGGGACACTTACATATTGGTTTTGTTAAATTTCTCAAATAGTAGAACGCGTTACTATGAAGTAGTTTTATATTACATTAAAACATTAGGAAAGGAGGTGTAAATTCATTTGTACTCACTTCGTTGCACAGTAACAGAAAAAAACACTCATTATTTTTGAAAAAATTTCAATCACGAAAAAACAATAATGCACTTGCCACTGATCATCCACGGTAACTTCTCAAAATTGCATTAATTAAACAACAGCTGTCTACAACAATGAACTCAGTGGATAATATAACAGCTGATCAATCGCCGTATAAAAATGTTTGTATTTACTTCCCTGTGGGAAATAGGTTAGATCATGGATATGTATAAAGGGAATGTTTTCAGTTCATCTAAACAGCTGTTCTCATAATCATATAACGTCACTGTTTCAAATTTGGTCTCGTAAATTGCCAACAACACCCCCCTCCCAGAGTCATGTCAATACTATCTGGGAAACCATACAAGCATAACCCAAAGTATCTTTTGACGTTATCGAAAATTTTGAGTGCCCCCCCATAATGGGGGATTTTGGGACAGCTCAAAATTTTCAAATATAAGGACCCATCGAGATATACCTCATTTTAAAGGTCTTAAAATTTAAAGACGATTGGGCAAAATTGGGGGTCTTTACTTCAACCCAGTACAAAAGGTGGCATTTTGAAAATTATGACCCTGCGTTTTCCCTCCCCCCTTGGGTTTTGCTAAAATTTAAATGATGAGATTCATTTTATTAGGTGATATTCTAACTTCTGTAGTAATTAAAAATGTTGGGAGGTACCTAAGGTCTAAGATGTAAAAGTCGACTTCTGAATTCCTCCTTATGAGTGGTATTTGACATGTCGCATGACTAGCTTCTCATACTATTTTCGGGGGCACTAACCATTTTTGATTACTTCAAAAGATACTTTGGGTTAAGCTTGTATGGTTTCCCAAAGGTTATTTATTTTTTCTTACAAACAAAAAATATAGGTAGAAGGGACTTTATAACCACCCTGTATATTCTAGTTTATATATTTTTTGTTTCTGTCCTAGAATATCTCTAATACTGTGTACTTAAAATATCCATCTAAGTAGGTAGCAACGTATGATCGTCTCTATTGCATCTCAGTTCACAATTTGGTAAAGTAACGTAGTTACGGCCTCGACTTTTAATTTCTAACTTTATGTTGTCCAAAGTCACATTTCTCTTACTATACTCTCACAGCTACATACAGTACTCTGTTAAACCTCCGTACTAAGGGTCGCTACCCCTGTACGAATCCTTTGTGTCCGATGCCGATACGTTAGTCGATACACCGGCGCGGGTCCTAGCGGCGCAGCGCGTGGGCCAGACCCGGCCATCATTATTCATAATTAATATAACCAGGAATTAACAGTCACACAATAGACCACTAAGATGGCGGCTACCAACTCTCCCCCTCTCACTCACTCCCATCTCCATCTCTCTCTCCTGTACACTACGCTCTTCGCTACTGCCTTCTTATAGCGGTGGAGATTTCGTTAAACACTTTATGGAATAGTAATTTCAGTTCGAAGTTTATTTAATTTATTCATTTATAGTGTTACTTACGTCGAATGTGTTGATTGATTAAAATACATGTTTAAGTTGGAATAGTCTTTCAGTGAACTTAAGTTAAATGTACATAAAACGCATCAATATGGTACCTACTTTTATTACTTTTCGTTCGTGCCAATCTGATATGCGAAAGTAAAAATGTTCAGATGTTTTGAGTGTTAAATATTATCCTTGATTTTTCTATTTGGCCTAATACTATGCTTAAAATATTTTAATAGTTTTGCAAATTGATTGATTGCAGTTGAAATTGAAGTATAGATTAGATTAGATTATTGAAATGGCGACCAAGATAGGTATTTTAAGCCAAGTATGAATGAGGATTGAGTGTATGATGATTGTGGCGCGATCTTGTGTCTTGTTACTGACTAAGGCTGACATGTTCCTTGGACAGGACTGTTAATTATTATCCCAACAGCCGATGACAACTAAGGGACCTACAGTTTATTGTGGAATCCGAAAAACGGCCTCTGAATTACGAACTGGTCTAATCATGAGAATGGTATTTGCGGATTAACGTAGTATTCAATAGTGTGGACGTTAATCCACACAGAAGAACACTACACCCACCGACCATCGCTCACAACTATCCACAATTCGTGACCTCCAAGTAGCTGGATTACAGGATGACGCCAGACATCCCAGACTACCTAAGGATTCGTCTTGTCTTACAGCGAATTGTTTTTCCTGTCAGTGATGAAGCGTAAAGTTCTCTTAAATTACGATACAAATTATAGTTCGGAAATAAAATATCGCATCTGCAAATAACGCAGAACTGTTACAACATCTTTCAACCACACTTCCCATGTTTTGTGTGAACAAAATTATACTCCACGTACTAGGTGATATTTTTGGTAACGCTTCAAGGCGATGACGAGCGAGGCGCGTTTTCAACAGTCACAGAACATAGCCTCTAATTACCGCATGGAGCTGGTTTATGTTTCTGGAAGCCCGTGAAGAGGCTAGCATAAAAGACCGCGTGTTCAACCAATCGCGTGTGATTGCCGTCAATCGCTAGGTGCTTAGCAGCGACTCAGCTAATTAAATAATTTTATATACGCGCGTAAATAAAATGGTTCGATTGGCTCTTGGGACTTAGTAATTAATAATTAATGGAGGTGCGAGGATGTGAAGCAGACATTGTACCGGGCGAGGCTACGCCAAACCGGGTGTTTCGATGTTTTCATTAAATCCATCGAGAGGTTTTCAATACGATTACTCATATTGGGAAATATACCTTACGCACTTTTCCTCTGTAATTTACATTTTAAAATTCTATATTTCAGTTTTAAAACTTATGTTACGCTTATGTTTTAAAAATTAAAATTTTAACATAGTTTCTTACTTTTTGACATGGATATGTCGTAGCTCGGGGGGGTGTTGGTGTTTTTTAAGATAGAAAATATGTAACAGGTTTCCATAGAAACTACCATAGCTATTGTATTGAATTTTTAATTAAATGAATAAGAACAGCTGTTTAGATGAACTGAAAACATTCTCTTTAGACATATCCATGATCTAACCTATTTCCCACAGGGAAGTGAGTTTTTAAGCTAGAGACTGATCACTATGGGCCTTCGACCTAAGAGACAAAACTATGGTAGCAGCCTCAGTTATATAGATTATCCAGCGACTGCCAGGAGTCGCCCAGCACTTTCAAGAATGTTTGACACCTTGGATCGGCGTGTTACTCCTGTATATATTGTAATATTGTATCATGAGTTCCTGCAATTCTTAGTTATGCAATTTCTAAGGGACTTTTTGTGTGTACTTGGTTATAACCGAAAATGTGATAGGTTGTACCAGTCGGCCCAGCGGCCGGCGACTCCTGGCAGATCTTGAGCGGTCACCTCTGGCTATGTGACTAATACCGCTAGGGTACTTCGTTGTCTTTAATTTACCGCACCTGATCTATGCCTATGGTGATGAGGTTACGTTGAGGTTTAAAAAACAGAAAATAGAATATTTATTAATCTAGCTCGTAACTCACAGGACAAAAACATGGGATAAAAATATTCAGTTGGATCATTGAAAAAATGAAGATTATTTTTCACACGCGCAATATTCACCCATATCTACCCTGTTCCACCCCATGCCGTGGCTAATCCCATACCGTTCCCAGGCCAGGTAGCCGGAAGGGTTGTCGCGGAAGCAGTACGAACGGTCTCGAATTACAACCCTTCCTGTGAAACCCCGCGTAATCCGTCCGGAATTTGTATGAAACCTACAAAAACCCAATTCTCACACGCCACACCAGGGCGCGCTCCGCCATACGATCCTCCGTCGATTGTCCTCTGTCCTAATGACGTACACACTTAGTTGTTCTCGGGTTTCCAGTTTTGCGTCACCCGTCACCGTAACGCGACACCGCTTTGTGTGACTGTCTGCCACCTCGGTCTGGTGCCTCCAACCTTCCCACCCGGATCTTTTATTGCGATTAGCAAAAAGTAGCGACTCCCAGTGAGCATTGATTGTTTTGGACTCGACTGTAGATCTGTCGACCTGTATCGACGATTGTGTTACATTGTTACATCTGTGTTCGAGTTTCAATATCTGACACCGGTTTAAATTTACTGCGGCGACATTCAAATGAGTAGCACACACGATTGAATGAATTAAAATTGAGAAGAGTAATTTAATTGTTGATAAAACAACAATACCCATTTTCCTTCCTCCTCACCCTCCCCCTAACTCGTTACTGTATAACGTTGAGGTATTTTTACATGGATGTGTCTAAGCTCTGGGGGTGTTAGCAGGTTTGTGGAACGCAAAAAGCGCAGCGGATGTGTTTAAAGTGTCATATGGTTATAAGAACAGCTGTTCAGATTAACTGAAATAATTCCCTTTACACGTATCCATGATCTAGCCTATTTCCCGCAGGAAAGTAAATACAATAAGTTTTACTTAATATTCTGATTACAAATTTTTTTAGGTGTACATCATGACTTTCATTACATCTCTGTACACACCACTCAACGTTTCTGTACAGTTGGAGCCACGGGAAGACATTTTATTCCTTCACAATTATTAAACAGTTAACATCTCTTCTGTCTCATTACGCAAGCACTGTTAAAACCACCGAACGGCGTTTCCTGTATTTATGTCCTCCAGTCACAACAAGGAAGTGCAGGCTTTAACCGCTCCGATTGCTCCATAATGATCGAATTTTCGGGCCCGCATCGCCTGGACAATGGCGACAGGAAGCGCTCAGAAAGGCGGGAATAAAGCGCGCGTCATATTTCGCAAATCGCCGCGCCTGCGCAGACGGACATCGGGCTTTATCGCGTCGTAATTGGGACCAGGTGCGAGCGCCCCCCGAACTAGTTTTTCTGATTAAAATTGAAGATTATAAAGGTTTTATTCGGCGCGGAAAGGGTTGCGTTCGAGTATTTCCCAACAAAACCTTCCCTTCCCCTCTTTTGAAACCCGAGCGCGCGCAATATGAAAGGGCCCCGTCCGAACCCGTAAAAAGGAAAGGCTTAAGGATTTATAAACTTTTGTGTAAAAAACGCGTCGGAAATATCCGTTGCCCCTTTAGGCCCGACGGACCCCTCGGACGGGGATGTTTGCGCTTCCATCCCGGAAGGGTTCTGGTTTTAGTAGATAACAGAGGTTTTTTACGGAAAAGTCGGGTCTGTGTGCAGGAACTGTGGGAACCGCCGACTCACGGGGCGCGCCACGGCCACCTGACATAACAAGCCTCTTCAATACTGTACTGATACAAGCTGAAATTCCTCGATCGTGTTTGCTCATGCACATCATGTTTACTCGACTCCGTCTCACATCTCACGAACGCTGCCTTCAACTTGAGCCTTCGCCAGTCATAGTCGCCGACTGTGCTGTCCTCTTCAACCTTCTCCTCTATCACTGAACGTTCACCTAAATATTATGAGCCAAAAAGCGATCTATACTAATACGACTAAATGTATTCAAATTTTAAACTTAAATCCACAATCCTATCCTATCCAATGCAAGAGGTCGCGAGTTCAAATCCCGGGATTCCCAATTTGGTTTGGACTGCAATCTTAAAACCGTTTGTGTGGTGATTTTTTGAATCGAATAAAATGCCTATGGCGTGGACACAATAAAAAAACTAATTTACAAATTTCGTATCTTTCTAAGATTTCCACACATTTTGATCAGAATTTGATGATTTTTATCCTTATTCTTGAAAAATACAAATTCATGCATGTATTTACATATACACTGTTTTTGTAAATGTTGTAAGGTTACCAAGACTGTAAAGTTTTTACGATAAATGAGTATGCATTATGACTTGAAAATGGACAATAAATGGGAAGCTTCATCTACATAGTTTATTGTTATGATTGCTGTAGTAACATGTATAATATACCTTGTGTTGATGGGATCCTTTGTTCCCAGGCACCCCCCGGATGCCCCTGAGCCCCAGCGGTGTCCGCGACCCCGCCAAGGCCTCCGCCCCCGTGGACTACTCGCGGTACGTTCGTCGCTTCTCAAGCGCCCTGGAGTGCAACTCCTCCTACTGCAAGGATCTCAACTACAGGTCTGTACTTCAGTGGTGTAAGAAACAAATTGTGAGTCCTTAGAATTGTAATTGGTGATTTGTGGTGGAAATAAATAGGCTAACTTAGTTAAAATGCAATATTCAATTAAATACAATTAGAAAAATCAATTGAATCCGTCGCATGAACAACGCTTTCAGCTGCTCCAACGTTTCCGGTTTGTTAGCGAAGTCATTTTTAGGGCGTACTCCACTATGATGGGCAGTCCTTGTTTGCTCTATCTCCTATTCTTATACTTCCGGTTTCCTCAAATCTTTTCACTTTGATACGAATTTTTCGCTCAGAAGGACAGTAGGAAATTGACCATACTTTCCCTTAAATTTCGATGCACAGTGTAAGTGTAGAATTATTGAACAATTAATTTTAACACGTTGAGCAGTGTTTAAAATATCCATTTTGTAAATGTGTTGTTTTAAAGTGACGTTTGATGTTTTACAAACTTGCAACAATTAACATATGTTCAATTCTCAGTGTTGCCAAAATAGGAAACTAAAATTCGATCAACCGTTATATTTGCAATATTTATTCCACATGACTTAAGAATGTTAATCAACATGATGTTTTAACATTTTTATCCCCTCCGGTTGTAACACAAGGACCATCTGTCCGGGCACAGATTACATCTGTTAAACACTCAGACAAGGAAGCTGAAAGTTCAATTAATCAAAATCATCAAAAGGAAGTCCACTTCAGTGACTTATCCATCCAACCAATCACCATCAAGTGGGAGGGAGCGGATTTATATTCAATCTTACTTAACAATTAATTAAATAACCGTTCTGACCGGCGTCCCCCAAGGCAACGTTCGAGGGTTCCGATATTCTACGTGATTTAGAATTAACTTTATTGGGTTTTCAGGCAATTGAATTTTAGTTTTTAAATTAGTTGTAATTATTTTATTCTCTGTTTGGACTTCAAATGTATTTGAATAATTAAGACATATAATCAAACTCCGGTGGTTTTCTGTTAGTCCTTGATATTTATTCTCGTTGAGGGTGTATCCTCAAATGAAGAATTGAAGACTCCCTGGGTAAACCCTTTCCTTGTCTGGGGGTGTTGGGGGGGTGTGACTCGACGAAAACTGGATTGGTGACACCTAAAATTCAAGATTTCCCATTTTGCCCCACCAGAAACAAGGATTAACAAGTAACTCCCACCATATCATTTTCTACACAAACACCAACAACAAAACAGCAGAACTAGTCTTACGATGTAGTCAGATCGACTTGCAGTACAAATCTTCTTATGGAATTTCGTGACTCGATCTCGAATCTGTATTAGTTTTGAGGGATTTTTTACTTCTCTCAAAATTGGGAAGATTTCCCTGTCATTTTGAATCCCTTCTTTCTGCAGGAAACGTACCTAGCCAATCCTAAAGGATCTAACAAGTAACTCCACCATATCATTCCAGGGAACATTTCCACTGCCTGGACTGCAACTCCCGTGTGTTCGTCAAGAAGGAGGAGATGATCAGACACTTCAAGTGGCACAAGAAGCGCGATGAGAGTCTGCAGCATGGGTTCATGAGGTATTCTCCCAGCGACGACTGCAGCGATCGCTACCACAACTGCACTCACAACCGCAAACAGACGCACTACCACTGTATACAGGTGAGGATATATAGAAACCGTCGTGGGTTATAACAAATGGCTACTGAGTCCGGACTCGAACCGGCAACCTTTGTGATGCAAGGTGAGCTCGTTACCTATGAGCTACCCAGCTGTTAAAGAACACAACAATAGACAACAACAAAAAATATCTCAATAGAGAACATACATTATGATAAGGTGACGCGCCTTCATAGATTTCATCAACGCTTCTATGTGCTGCGGATTGCGTGCCTTAGAATGAAGGATGTCGGTGTTACACTTTTGAAGTTTAAGTAATTTAGAGGCAGTGGTTAGGACTCAGAGTTAAACTGTAAGTCCTTTAGTTATTATCGGCTGTTTAGCTGTTAATTAACAGTCCTGCCTAAGGAACATATAAGCCTTAGTCAGTAACAACACTACAAAATCGCGACATAACTTAAAATACCTACCTTGTGGTAGGGTCGTCATTTCAGTAATCTAATCCAATCTTAATTATTACGGCTCTTTCTACCGGTATTTTTGTATGTGTTGAACTAGCTACGTTTCGAATGAAATTGTATCTCATCCCTTTTTCAAGTGGCTTTATAATTTTAAGAGTAACCTTATGGTCCTCAGGGCACGTGTGACAAGGTGTACATCAGCACATCCGACGTCCAGATGCACGCCAACTACCACCGCAAGGACTCCGCCATCATCCAGGAGGGGTTCCAGAGGCTGAGGGCGACGGAGGAGTGTCGCACGCCCTACTGCGCCTTCTTCGGCCAGCGGACCACGCACTTCCACTGCCGCCGGGAGCACTGCCAGTTCACGTTCAAGAACAAGGCTGACATGGGTGAGTGCCCGCTTCTAATTCGTCGATTACAGCTTAACTGAGTCTAATTAAATTAATTAAACTCAGTTAAAATTTATTCAACTAAACAGTTTCATCCTAACCTTTGGAAATCAATTCCTCAATCTCTCCAGTAAGATAGGCCAGCACCGACATTAAGAGTCTATAGCACCTTAGTAATTTTTCACTCACTTCCCATAGACAATGTTGAATTCAAACAAATAGTCACAAAGTGGTTTTGTTCCAGAAAACCTTTAACTTGGTATAACATAAAATTATATCACGAGTAAGATTGTATTACGTTATTATTGTATGTTTAACGATATATCTGATTAGAATTTCAATTTTCTCAGTGGATACATTATATGTGTATCAATATTTTCAGGTAGGGTATATCGATGATAAATATGTCCAAGATGAACTTATTCCGATTTGAAAATAATCAGTCGTGTATTTATTTCAAAATTCGTGTTTGAAGTAGGACATGTATCAGAGCTTAACGTTGATCTTACGTCAGTAAAAATTCAAGATGGCGGAGGTAGTACACTCTTACATTACCTATTTTATAGATACCTTCAAATTGCACCTCAATTTCCACCTAATTTAAAATTACAGTTATGTCGTCCTCGATTTTTGACATGTATATGTCTTAGGGAGGGGGGTATTGATGGTTTTTAAGATGAAAAATATGTAACAGGTTTCTATAGAATCTACCAGAGCTATTGTATTACATTTTTAATATAAAAGAATAAGAGCAGCTGTTTAGATGAACTGAAAACATTCCCTTTAGACATATCCATGATCTAACCTATTTCCCACAGGGAAGTAAATACATTTTTTTATTTAGACTTTTAGGTCCCTACCGCCGACTCTTTAAAACTGTGTACAAGTGCAACCATAAAGTTATCGACAAAACTCATGTTTCATTATCGACAAGTGTCGCTTTTCTGTAAAGGATATATCCTTTACAGGATGTAAGCTGGATGTAATTAATTGTACCATAACGGAACCCCAAGACAAAGCCTGTAGAAAGTCCAGTTCCAACAACTGCAAGGAATTAGCGGTCATTTCCCAACCGAGCTAAGAACATAAAGAATAGTTGCAGTAAGTAGGTTCGGCCATTATCAGGTATATCTTGACACCAGGACAAATGTCGTAATGCGGTAAGCCGCATAAACCGGTAGATTTGCCGATAAGTAGGCAGACTAAGTAGAGTAGGGTGATAAGCGGCGGCAGCGCGGCGTGGCGGCGAGTTGAGGAATTATGAGCCCACAACAAAGGTTAATTTGAATCAGCATTGAATTGGCAACATATGATTGCTTTCTCCACTGACTGATGGGAACGGCCGATAACCGACCGATATCGTTGATTAATTGTGTTCTTATACAGACAGGTATAAATGGGATCCGTCCTCAATGAAGTTTGATTAACTTTACCCCAACAACAAACATCTGTTCCGATCATTTGTCATGATTTACCGAATTCAACTTCGTTTTCCCATTCGTCTCTTTCAGTTTAGTGAATACATGAATGGTAATATTCGTTCGTGTACGAGTATCGCTCATGTGGTTACTTTGTTTCAAATTAACTGCTCTCCTACAACCACAATGTTAACCTTTATAATTTGAAGGTCGCCGGCTACGGTTTGTGTAAAAACTTGAGATCTGTTCGATACTGGATCCAGATGTCTTTGATCATTGCTATAAATAGTCCCGATAAATGAATCAGCTGTTCTTCGTCAGTGAAAAAGCATCATCAAACTTATTACACTTAGATCACATTCACCCACTCAAATTCAACACAAAATACGTACAAGGGTTCGTCTGTGTCGTATGAATGTTTAGCAATTGAGGAAATCCCCTCTGTGAAATTTTTTTATTTATTTACTTTTTTTGGCTCAATTCATAAATAATCAACGGGGTTGCTACATTTGGATTCACCCTGGAACTATTGGCTTCTTAAATTTAATTTAATTTCTTCACGTTTTGACGAGTCACAAAAATCTTTGTAATAGTTGATCCTGGATAAGTCTCATCTTAATCTTTGTAATAGTTTCAGCCCTCAGGCGAACTAGTATCAAAAAAATAACACACAAAGTTTTTAAATAATAGTTCGCCTGAGGACGGTCAGATTCCAGATTCTGAAACGTCGTGAAACTTTGTTTTACTTAAAATCGTGATGGAAAAATAAAAATTTAAATAATATAGATCCCGAATTCTTTATGAATTAGTCTACTAATTGGATGAACCGTCGAGAGTTTGAGGATATTATTATAACTTGGTTTTAGAACAGAATTACATGAAGTTTGCTTTTTTAAAAAGATAAACCCCAGATAGGGCAAGCATTTACACCAATAAGGGCCTTAAGAACAAAATTTTTAGTTGTGTCTTTATTTTTTTCAGAGAAACACAAAACATATCACATAAAGGACGAACAGCTGGCCAGAGACGGCTTCAAAAAGTTCCTAAAGCCCGACATTTGCGGGTTCCCCAACTGCCGGTTCTCCCAGGTCTGCAACCACATTCACTGCGTGCGCGACGGGTGCTCGTACGTGCTGCACTCTAGCGGCCAGCTGCTGAGTCACAAGCGCAAGCACGAACGGAAGGACAGCGAGATCGCCTACCGGAAGTTCAAGTTGGCGCAGCAAGCTGTCGTCAACCTGGCTAATAGCGAACACGTGAGTATACGCGTTGAGTGAAGATTACGATCTGTGAAATATTTTGTGATGTTTTATTGGGGGTAAATAATTATAAAGCCCCTAAAGTCGATCAGTTCTAATCGACAGTTAAAAACAAGTTAAAATCAATCGTCTGTAAGTTTCGGACTGCGCTCAGGCCAAGAAAACTGGACTGATGAAATTTTGCTGAATTAGATTAAATTGACCTATGACAGAATAAAAACTGAGTGTGTCAATTATGACTCGTCATCTGTAGGGGACTTAAGTAATTTTACAAATTTGAATGAACTGTACACTGTAAATGAACTATATTTGTCAAAAATGCTTAGTCATTTGATTTCATCCATCGAAAGAGCTTTCCATAATTCAAGTTATTGATTAATCGATTATTCATTTTTTTGACTTTTTTGATATGGGAAAACAATTTTCCAGTAATTATTTTATCAGACTCACAATGTCAGAATAATCATGTGTAGTGAGTTGTGATTCGTTGTTCATATTATGATAATAAGTGTATGAAGTTGCAGATGACATTGAGCCAAGTTTGAGAATGATATGGCAGAGTCCGAACGCTGACCAGCGGAAAGACAATACTGCACCTTTCTCTCACTCAAGGCTTTGCTAAAAATTGTGATGTACAAAAAACTATATTTCAAATCACAAATATTGTTTTGAACAAATAAAAATTTTGAATACTTTAAATTTTTATGTAATTGGTAAAAATTTGGATCTAAAAGGTAAGATGATCTGATTCTCCCTTTATCTAATTTCAGACTTCTGACTTACATAGATTTATGTAATTGCAAAACTTGATCTATCTCCTTTCAATGTAGTTGATCATGTACTTGCGTATAGTATTGTAGCATTTGTTATTCAAGAAATACTATTGTTACATCTGTAGAAATTTTACCTCTTGAGACTTAGAGTAAACGAGGTAGAAGGAATTAATTTGATTTCTTGGTATATAGTTTGTTTTCTTTTCTGACTTATTTTAAATAGAGTGAAAATGCATTTTTAGTAACCAATATCACTAATAAGTAATCATTGTCTTGTTTGAGTTAAAGAATGTTTCAAATATGTAGAACATCTCAGTTTTAAATTTTTGTAAAAAGGTAGGCCTACTTGATGACAGAAATTTATAATTTTTCAAAGACTGAGAGCTAGTCCATGGAAATTAGTAAGTCTGTAGCTAACTGAAACTTTAAAAATGTTCACTATATTTTCATCTATTTGAAAAATATCCAAAAAAAGGTTTTCGTATTGACAACCCGACATGTTCTGTCCCACAGTTGGCTCAACATGGAGACTCTCCGAGCAGTTCACTTCAGCTGTTGCAGCAAGCCTCATCCCTAGCAGCTCTCACAGCTCTGCATGACAGCAACTTCAGCAACAGCTCCAGTGAGGGTCGTGCGTCTCCCACCAGAGTTCCCCGGACCCCCCAGCCCCCCGGAGCCCCGCAGGGACCTCTGCAGCTCATGACACCCCCCAGCTACCTCGGGGACTCCCCTGCCTCCGCGCTGGACCTCAGCAGCGAGGAGGGTAGCGACTGTTGGGCGCACTACCCCACTGGCGCTGTCTGCCCCGCTGGACCCAAATGTGGTCTATTCCAAACTGACCACTATCATTGTAAGGAGCCCAACTGTGATATGCCCTTCAGGTGAGTTTTTCAGATTGTTTTTTTTTAGTTGAAGGGTAATTATATAGGAGAAGGTTTAGCTTGATTTTAATTGGTGAGGTAAAAGAATAAAGAAAATTTTTACTAAAATTTTTGCCATCTGGATTGTCTTTGGTTAGAGTATTTTCTTTGACATCTTGTTTTAGTGACTTTTGTAAATTTCTGTTTTGGTTTTTTTGTTGTTCATTTGGGGTGGTTCAGTAATAATTAGTACCCACTTTAATTCGCGAACATTTGTGTCGCCAGGTGTCGGGAGAGCGCAGAGGGTCACGCCAAGATCCACGAGGCCCAAGACAGAGTTAGTGACAACTTCTACCAAGACAGCCCTGCGACGTGCCACGACAACTGTCCTCGGGAACGCCACTTCCACTGCACCTGGGTAAATAATCTAACGAACTCGACTCAGCAAATGTGGCATTATCAAAAGCCTCATTTATACCTCTCAATGTGCTCGGATTGTTCAGTCATTACTCATGTTGTTATTCCCACCAAACAAGTGTTCTACGAACAATGTTAATTAGTCACTCATTTTGGTGTTTTCGTAATCATGATTCCAATGTTTCATAATTTAGAAGATTGATGTTCGCGTTTGGGAAAAGGTGCTGTTCAATCAAACGTGTTTGTTTTTGTTGCGCAAACATTTTGAGTCAAGCTGTCGTAATTTCAATTGAATTTGTCTTCATTTGTAAAGCTATTTCTTTTCACTGTTCTGACAGTTTTATTTATTGGTAATTTTACATTTTACCAAAACAAAAACAACCTTTTGTAAATTATTTTAAAAAATCCCACTTAAATAACTGTACAGTTATCTTTTTAAAACATCCTTTATTTAATTGTCAACTTTAATAACCTGAATTTTAGAAAAACCGAGAGACAATCAATAACAAATATTTTATGGAGTACCGTAATTTGGATTATTTTAAATTCACCTCTACATTATGTTTATGTTTTGTTTTACAGGATGGATGCAATGACACTGTTTTACCAAATGAACGTTTTGAACACTTCAGAAACCACGAACTCACTGCTAGTCAAAATAACTCTTTAGACGCCTTGTTTCGGCGGAAAAGAGGTCGTCCTCCCAAGAATAGGGTCATTGAGGTTTGTAATTTGACCTACCTAAAATTTAAAATGGCTAAATTGCTTTTTTCAATTTTTTATTGAACACATAATAATATTCAATAGTTGTAATGCCATCTTGTTTAGTTAATCAATTTTCTTGTCTTAATAAATTGAAAGAGCTATCCAACAGCCAGACAAAAAATAAAAAAGTCATCAAACTTAGCAAGAGACTCAAAGAGTGAAGTATGATTAATGTGTATTGGATCCCTTATCGTTTGTCTTTAATTTTATCTCATTATTTAATTTTTAGTTGAAATTATTCACAGGGTAGTTTTAGTTAATTATTTTCACTACCTGTATTAATGGTGTGTTCTTTTTGTTTCAGGTTTGGAATGATTATGTAAGTATTACTCAGCTATTAATTCTTCTAAGTACTATAGACCAAGTTTTGCTCGGGTAGAATAAGATATTTATTATATAAGTTAATTAGCTAAATTAAAATACATTTATTATGTACTCAATGTAAACACAGTTTATACGGTTTAATTAAAAATGATTTAATTCACCTTAATTAATATAACATAAAATCTTTTACTAACTTGCATAAACTCTGAACAAAAATGTAGCTTCCCCAGTCGGGGATCGATCTCATTACTTTCCGCTTGTGAATCCTCCCCGATAGCACTGAGCACTGAGCTATGGTGTCCGATAAGCTTCATTGTCGTTTAGGGTGTTTTGGCAACATTGATTTTTGGGGATGATCATAAACGAGTATTAATTAATTATCCATTTGATTATTATTAGCCTGTGGTAAACTGCTTGTGTTTGATACAGCACAGAATTAGGATTGAAAAGCAGAAGTGAAGTTTAGTTTACACCAATTGGTTTGTTACCTTACTTTGATACATATTCATCTTATGTATGTGATAAATGAAACATTATACAATTAGTAAACAATTTGTAAAAGGGTGAAATAACAGTGAAAAATGCAGAAAAAAGTATTTCCAAAATCTTTTGTGTTTTGTTGTTTCATTTTTAATTAAATCAATTGTTACTTTAGTTAAGGAACATATTTTCTAAGTTTATTAAATGTATTACACTTTTCTATTTTAGATAAGGGGTTTTTGTTTTGAATTATAAGTTTTCCTAAAATTATGCATTTATCTCTTTTACGTCCCGAGACGTTTAATTTATTATAAAGATTTAATGATTTCAGGCTGGTGGTATGGGCTCTGACTCTCCGCAGGCTATATTTACCAGCTTCAAGCTGCCTAAGCCAACAGGGGTGCCCCCCACAATTGGCGGAACCCCCGCCCCTGGAGCCCCCGACACCATGGACCCCCGTACACCCTCTCCCGCCGAAGCCCCTTCCAGGCCCTCCTTGCAGATGTTGGTAAGTAATATTTTTAATCGTCATGAGGAAAAATAAATTACGTAACTACATTTATTACTATATTAATTTTATTAAAAATTCATTTTTCTTAAAGTTAACAGTAGAGTCAACACGTTTAGCCGCAATAAACTCTTTTGTGTTTGATTTTCTTCACTTTATAAATTGAGTAAGTTGTTGATCAGTTAAAGTTACTTTAACTTTATTTCTTTTTTGACCACTTAAATAGGTTATTGATGAACGAGCGTAGTGAAAACATTGAGTTGGTTGTTGTTAGTGGAGTCAAACTTTCAATGTCCGACTGTGTGCTTGTTTGCATGGGAGACGAAAAGGGAAGAATGGCTGCAAGGATCAGTTTTGAATTTAATATATATGTTTTTAACATGAGTTTCAATCTATCCAAAGGCTTTATACTTTAATTTTTTTACATCATCCCAACATAGACTTTAAAAATGTCTCTTCTAAGTTTGTCCATTTCATTACACAAGTATTTGAGTGTGCTCTTAGTTTATAGGAAAACTGAAACATATTTAAATCTGGAGAATATTTCCTTATGTTTTACAATGATATAATCACGTTTTTGCAGGAGATGCATGGTTTCCAAGCATACAACGACGGATGTCCTGACCCGCTGTGCCTATACTCGGCCAAACCCCTGCATTACCACTGCAGTCGCCAGCGATGCTTCTTTGCGACAGATAACGAGGAACAACTACTGGCCCACTCTAAGGATTTCCACGACAGCATTGAGATTCTTGACGGGTTCCTCTTCTTTGACAGATCTGTCGATTGTCGTCTAGAGAGTTGTGTTAGGTTAGTACTCGCAGAAACGTTAAAATAAAGTAAAAATATAACATAGTACCAAACAGTATTTTTCACTATGTGAAAATTTTTATGGCAGATGAAACACCTACAATACAATATTATATTGATGTAAAACATTAATACTGTTTTTGGTTAAAAAGTCAGTATTATGGAAGTCTGATCAATTGTCTTGATTTTAGAGTATGAAAAAAGTTTGAAAAGTATAATTTATTTTACCAATCCGTAGTTCATACTACCCAAAAATTAGGACCTTAGATGTACTTTACAGTTAGCATACCAAAAGTGACAGTAGATAGTTATTAATTTTGTGTGTTTGTGCAGTAATAAGGTGAACCGTCACTTCCACTGCGTTCGGCCAGGCTGCGGATATTCCTTTGTGCGCTATTCATCCATGTCGCTGCATCAAGCGAAGCACTTAGCGGAGAACAGTGGGGGCATGAGCTGCGGAGGCGACACCACACTTGACCTCAGTAAGTCACACGCCTTCTTGCTGGCACAGTTTTCCTGCAGGGACGTTCTATCCGTTGCAGACTCGTCATTAGAAATATTAAACACGACATACACATTGACATATAAAACAACCAATGATAACAAAGTGCTGTCTGTACGCCTACTTTTTACGTGATCGTAGTCATTGCTGGAGATAAACTCAAATGTTTGAAAAGTAGTTCGCTGAAAAGCAATGACAAAAAGTCGGACCATGAGAATTGAATCTATTCTGATGTACTGTGAGTGTAACTAGACATCGCCCTACGCTATCTCAAGCAACAGCGAACTGCTACATCCGAATGCTTGATATTTATGAGACGATGATGCAACTTTGCATTGGCTAATGGGATTCTTTGTTATATCAAAAGATGATAACTGAATTCTCATGTTTAAAAATGTAAGTTACTGTATTTGATTGCTTTAGATTAAATTGTTACTTAATTTTTACTTAGTTAAATGTTGCGTAGATTAAATTTTAATTGAAACTCAGTAACTTTTTTCCCCATTAGGTAGTTTGGATTAGCCGGTAGTTCAGATTATCGGGACTCTGGTATAATTAACAAATTTTTTGTAGGTTCAAATGAAAACAGAGAACAACAAGTTGCCCAAAAGCAACTATCACAACATCTACAACTACAACAGAATCAACAACACCAACAATCATTGGAGCGGTCTCCGATCAAAGAAGCCCCACAGACCCAAACACCCATGGGACAGACTCCGCCCAACCCGGCGTTGCTGCCTCCACCCGAGAACGGGTCAGCCGCCAGGACTACAGGTAACCTTTGTGCATGCCGCTAGTTGTTGCGAATCTCAGCACTGTAGAATTATAGCACTCTTCTTTCCATCATCTGAATCTCAACGCTCTATAGCACACTTTATCACTCGTATAATATCAGGAAAATTAGCTCCTCCCATGAGCAGTACATGTAGCTAGTTCTTGATACAAATTAAAGAATGAGATTGTTTAAAGTTTAATTAAATATATTTTGATAAACCATTCAAAGCACGACTCAATATAATCTAAATAAATAAAGCTAAAAATTAACATACTAATAGAGGAAGAGAATACCAAAAACTATTCAAATTCCTATTAACTCACTAACATTAAATCACCTAAACTAAATTACATAGTTTAGTCAGTGGCATTACTTTTCACTTAACCAAAACTAACCACTAGGCCTAACATTTTAGTTGTATGAACTTGTTTTTAACGTTCAGATTTTAACTAAACATTTTTATTTTTAAGATTGTGTTTAAATGCCATAGAAAATATTTAAAAAATATATTTCGATGTTTTTAAACTATGGCTGACATATTGTTCGCTCTAAAATATTGGTGTTAAGATTCATACAAGAAGGTAATTTCTAAAGTTTAGCATTTTATTTTTGCCATTTATTGGTTCTTTCAGAGGTTGTTTCAACCTCTGAACTTCTGAAAAGTTTAGAAATGTTAGGAATCCTCAGAATAAAATTGTTCACTGTAAGCTACATAGTATACAACCATTTTCATTCAAGAAAATCCCTACAAAATCTCAGAAATTGTTATTGACTTTTTGGTTGAGAATAGAAGTTGGTTATAGTAATGATAGTCTGTTGTACACTCCACGTATCGATACTGTAGCAGTTACGTAAACAGTAAACGTAAGAGCCAGGTTGCGGAGGCATGTACCTAAGACTCACTTCTTGTGTTGTAGTGGTGAAGGCATCAGGCACTTTCTACCCTCTCTGTGGCTTAACCAATGCTAGGAGCTCTTCCCCCAGCACAGGTGGGTCCCCCTATCGTCTATCTCTATTTCTGCCTCTCTTTATCTCTTTCTCTGCTAATCGCTCCATTTCATCATCGGGTACCTAACTGTAGTTTAAGTAATGTAAGTTATGATGTTTCGATTGTAGAGCAAAATAAACAATGTAGTGTAAGTTTTAATCTACAGTATTATGTTTTGAATTGCATGCATTTAGAAAATATTTATATTTTAGTATTACCAAAATATTGTATTCTTTTAGAATGTAAAAATCAATCAAAGTAAAACAAATTTATGAAAAAAAATTGGTAGCTTAAAAAATTATTGCTTTAATATAGTACCGATATATCATTCAAGTTATTATAAATAAATAAAGTTATTATATTATAAATAATGTGGAGTTTATATTTTTTGAATAAGCTTAAATTTCATTACCTTAATTTCATGCGATAAGCTTTAGTTTCTGTAGTGATTTTTTGTCCCTGAGATAGATCAGTGTGAAAACATATTAGCTAGATATACGAGTATTTGATCTAGTTGTTTGTAACTTGTTCTCTGTCCGCAGCCGAGGTGTCCGTCAAGGCAGAGCCTGCGTCCGAGCCTCACTCACTGCCTGAGTGGATGAGCGTTGAGCGTCACGAGCGCTACGGCCCAGAGCTCTCCTGCAGCAGACCGTTCTGCAAACTCAAGCGCAAGGAGCACTACCATTGCAACGCCTGCAATCAGGTTAGAATCTCTTTTAACTTTAGTCAAACTATTGCAGCTTTCACGTGAAGTTATTTTTAACGCAGATATTTTGTTTACTTATTTTCACATCATCATTCGTTTATGGGTTGAAGTGTGTTAAAGACAACAAGATACCTTTGTGGCTTCAGTCATATAGGCTAGTTGGAAGTGACTATTCATGATCTGACACTCACCTACTTTTGGTTTTGAATATTGCACATTCTGCTTACTAAGTTAACACGTTACCTGAGTTGGTACGAAAGTAGTCCAATGAGGTCTTAGACAGCTGGTTCCCCTGTCACCTCCTCTTACCCAGCAGTGTTGCCATTTTTCATTTAGCCTATAAGCTGATGTAGCCATATGTTACAATAGAATAGGGTGATTTGGCAACACCGCACTGACTCTCATTGGACTAGTTTCGTGCCGTTTACTCTAATAACTTTTACCTTAAGTGGTTTTACCTTAAGTGCCTTTATGAAATTTACCATCTTTGGGAAGAAATCGACTTCTACTATATGTCTAAAGTCAATCCTTTCAAATTGCAGTAATTGGTAGCAGGGTGGGAGCAGTGCACATTTTAAAATTTTTGAAGTTCACTTAGTTACCTTTGGTAATTGGGAAGTTAATTAGGAAATTCATCTAACTAAACAGTTTTGTAAATTGAAATGTATAGAGTTCTTCTTTAAGTATTGATATATTAATGTTTTTCTGGTGGAATCATGCATAATTCATTCAATAATTCAAATTTTTGCTCATCCCAATGACTCCTAATGAAATTTTACCATTGTAACGGTTATAAAGCATGCAAAAAACTAAACCCTTATGTATTTCGACAGGCATTCTCGGAGTTGGAGCGACTCAGACCACACATAGCCAAGCACAGCCCGAGCGCCATTCCTCCGATCATGGTTAAGCAGGAACACAACAACAACGAGGAGGGAGAAGACCACCCCCACCCTGGTGAGTGTGACAAACTGACTCCCTATAATTATAGCTTGAATAAAAAATTCTTCTTGAAGGTCATTAACAGAAGCGAGAAGTTTGGGACTGTAAACAAACATTTTTTTTAAATCAAATTTTTTTCTTGTTGAATTTTACAAATTATAATGTGATTATAATGACTTGGTTCCTGAAAAAAATATATTTAGTTAACTTAGTTACATATATATGTTAAGTCCTCTTAAACCAGGCTGAAAATATATGGAAAAGTACGACTTTGGTCTAGAAGGGAGTTCCACATTACATTTATTTGATCACAATTTTTATATGTGATTTTTTATGAGTGTGGGAAACGTAGGTTTGAGTGATAAAAATTAGCTACAGTGGTCTTGCACAATAAATGTATAGTGTTAATTAACTGAAATCGTAAAATACTTTGGGTTAATTTATAAATTAATTGTGCTTAAATTTATTATTTTAAAAATAATTAGTATGAGTTTTGAACTCAATATTCATCGAAATTTTATAACCATGCAAAGTGTTCCTGATTATTCGGTACAACTACACTATGCTATATACACTTTACTCCCGGACATTTTTCTAACGGATTATATTTTCAGCTATAGGAATGATGCCGATGAACCTAGAGGGTAGTGAGTTACTCCCTCCTCCCCCTCCCCCACACTACCCAGGGTTCGGAGCGGCGATGGCGGCTGCCGTGGCAGCCAACCAGCAACTGGCCATGATGACATCCCAGGGCATCCCCTTCCTGCCCCATGGCATGCCGGCCCTCTACACCTCCCCGTCTGGTCTTATGTTTACTGCGCACCCCGGCTTCTCCCCCCACCACGCTGCCCTCATGGGCAACGGCCTCTTGGAGTCTGCTAGAGCCTCCATGGGCCTAACAGGAGATCACAGTGCCACTGACTCCTTACTGGCTAGAAGGTTAGTGTAATCTTTTTAAAGTACATAAATAATTACTTGAGTATTTTTTTTTAAGTGACTGGGACTGTGGCGACGTCCTGTATCCAGCTATTTGGAGGTCACAAATTGTGGATAGTTGTGAGCGATGGTCGGTGGGTGTAGTGTTCTCTTGTAGATCAACGTCCACACTATTGAATTCTGCATTAATCCTCTAAGACCATCCTCATAATTAGACCAATTCGTAATTCAGATGACGTGGTCGGATTCCACGTTAAACTGTAGGTCCCTTATTTGTTGACATCGGCTATTGGGCTATTAATTAATAGTCTTGTCTAAGAAACATGTCAGCATTAGTCAGTAACAAGACTACGAGATTGCAGCACAATCATCTTACACTCAATCCTCATTCATACTTGGCTTAAAATTCCTACCTTGTGGTATGACCGCCATTTCAATAATCTAATCTAATCTAATATTTTCAATTTAGAGACTTCTGAGAATCCTTGTTTAATAGTTTCTCATAAAAATACATTTTCATTTTTAACATAATGTTATTATTTTTCCTCAAAGTTTACTCTCATCACGGTATATAGAAGCATGTATCTGTAAAATTTATGTTTAGTTGTCTTGTACAAATTACAGTAGTGTCTGAATCTGTAGAACATGAGTGTTTAGCATCTCAATTTTTTATGTATAGTTTATGATAATAAAAATGGTTTTAATTATCTTTGACGATACTCAGTTAAGAATTTTTAGAGTAAAATTTAATTCACGTTTGGTCTTGGAATTAATAATTATAGATAAGGTTCAATAAGTGGCTAGTTTTTGAAATTAAGTGTTTGTAATTACCATATGGTTTTCCCTTTGTTATAGCCTGCCCTCTCCACACAGAGACATGAGCCCGGAGACCAAAAAAGTGCGAGTCCAAACGTCCATGAGGATACTCAAGGATGAACCAGTGCCTGAGGGTTACGTGCGTTTCAGGTACAAAATATCCCTTGTTATTCCTCTTACTGTGATTTTGATAGAATAAAACTGGTTATACTTGATCAAGCTCCTTTGTTCGTTGGGCTATTACTTATTGATCATTATAAATTAATCATTTATTTATCAGTGAAAAGCTACATATACCATCGAATCCATTACACTTATGACGCTCACGCTTCATACATATTCACCTTGAAATACAGTCCAGAGTGGGTATCTCATGAATATAAGTTAAACAATAGCAAAGGTCTAGATTAATTAGAGATCTTACTGTGTAGTAATAAACATTCCAATACGATTCCTGAGTTCCCATCATCTTTACGTTTGGAGCGTTCTTAGTTGAATTCAAATATCCTGACATCAGGTCTAATCCCAACCCTTGGAGCGAACACATTTCAATTGGAGGAAAACATCTTATATATGAAATTAAATTATAATTAAATTTAGGTGCATCAACTACATTGGGAGATAAAGTGTAAAAAAGGTAAATAAACTTCATATGTATATATAGATCTCAAAGTTGTGAAAGCTGTACAACTAAATTTTTTATACTACAGGTTCAACGAAGACTGCCGTTACAATCACTGCGGATACAGGGAGCATCAGACGCACTTCCACTGCATGCGCAAAGACTGTGGATACAGCTTCTGCGACAAAACTCGCTTCGTCCAGCATACTGCTCGGCATGAGAGGTAAAATTTTTCACCAATTTCTATTAATATTACTTTATTTTTGTATTTTAAAACACTATGAAGTATGATTAAAGACTGGGACGGTCGTTTGTCCTGTAATCCAGCTACTTGGAGGTTACGAATTTTGGATAGTTATGAGTGATGGTCGGTGGATGGGATATTCTCTGGTGTGGAACATCCACACTATTGAATACTAAGTCCATCCACAAATGCAATCCTCATAATTAGACCAGTTTGTAATTCAGAGGCAATGGTTCTGACTCCATGTTTAACTGTAGGTACCTTAGGTATGCCATCGGCTATTGGGCTATTAACTAACAGTTCAGTCTAACGAAAATATCTTCCTTAGTCAGTAACAAGACTACAAGATCGCGCCACCATCATCTTACACTCATTTCTGATTCATATTTGACTTAAAACATATTTGGGGTCACCATTTCAACAATCTAATCTAAAGTGTATCTCAATATTGTTATCTCTCAACTTAGTTAATAGAATCCAGTTATTAGAACCTCACTTAGTAAACCATTGTGTTTTCCAGACTTGACACACTGATGGGAGGAGACTTCCAACAATACCGTGCCAATGTGTCGTGTGGCCGGCCCGAATGTGTCTACACAGCCACATTAGGTCAGTATTACTTCTTGTTTGCTCCTAGTTTCTTTAAATTAAAAAATTTGTAGCTTTAAAATTATAATTAAAATAAAGATGTCATTGCTAGAACTATACATGCCATACCAAATTTGATTTCAGCTTAATACCTATATATTTATTGTATAAAATTCAAACCCATTTTGATATAACATGATATTTGATTCCTTAGTAGCTTCACGAATGTTTTGCATCCTGTATAAATTGCAGATTGCCGTCATATTTTTATATTGAAATGATTGTTGGTATCTTTTATAATTTTATAAAGAAACTATCTTATCCTAAATTAACCTAACCTACTGGAGTATCAGTACAGGAAAATTTAAACATTTGGACAACATTTGGTTTTTTTAAACATTTGGACATGCGAATAGACACTTCAAACACTTTATATATCAATACTTATACTATTATAATTCTTAATTGTCATACTAACGCCACCTCATTATTTATCCAGGTACGGTACAAAACAAGGCTTCTCACTTCCACTGCCTTAAGTGTGACTTTGTCTGCACGGACACCAACAAGGTAGTCGCACATCGCCGACATCACCAGAAGCTGGACTCCATCATGGCCGCCGGGTTTGAGAAGTTCACGCCGACGCAGCCGTGCAGTGCGCCCGAGACGTGTATTCACAGCAAGAAGCAGACACACTACCACTGCCTCAGCTGTCAGTACGCGGTACTCGGACTCAGTCAGATGACGGCGCACAAGTACCGCCACTTGGAGTGACAGACCACCGCTCACTATCGACTCAACTGCGCGCAACAGTTCCCCACTGCGTAGTTTACCGTCGACAGTGCGCGCTCCGAACTAATGGACTAGGGGAAGTCAGCCACTTATCTGAGGGGAAGTGGTGTTGTGATTCCTGAGAGTTGGACTTCTGAAAGGTGTAGGGAAAGATTTCAAATCTTACTAAGTTGAGTTTTACTAGGAAAAGAATGTTTAAAGTGTTTTATCATTTTTAATAATTTGTATCTGTATTTTTTTATTTTGGATAAAATTTATCATCAGTCCTTGCAGTCATTATATTACACTGAGGTTGTTTGAAAAGTAAACTAAAAAATAAATAATCAAGTACATAATATGGACTGTAATATTGAAGTTCACAATGCTAAGACATAATTTTTAAAGTGGTAATTCTACACCAATGAAACAAAAGGAATGATTTTTACTTCACTACTTAATATTATACTTATTGTATCTCAATAAAGTATTTGTACAATCATTTTATTTAATGCCAATATAATGTGTGAAATCAATAAAGTATTAATTTTTTATATTTTTGTAAATATGATTTGATAACAATGTGGAAAACTTAGACGATTATGGCATGCTTTAGTCTTATAAGATTTAAACTGTCACATATCCATAATTCGCTTGTTTCGAATAAAACAGTTTGTAAATAAAAATTCATCCTAAATTGAGGATAGTAATATGTTTTGTACTGAATGTGCAAAGCTTTCAACAATATCATAAATGTACAAATATTGATTAATGTATACGGAATTATAAACCTTCGACTTTGCCAATGAATGAATAAAAACGACCATCGAGTATTGTCATAGACTGTACAGCTCATCACATATTTGTAGACTATTAAAAGCCAAATATTCTTTTATGTATATTATAACTCTGTATATAATTTTTTACTATGTATTTATAGTTATAAGTTTTGTATATCAGTTTGTACATTGTAGTTTTCAAAACTGGACTACACAAGTCATAAGTGTTTCATGGACACACTTTAAAAACCAGGACAAAGCTTTAAACAGGAAACTGTTGAACAAGATTTTCCGCTGCTTTGTCGGAAATCTGATCGATCCATCATCCTCACGGCCGACATGTATTTATATCGTATATTCATCTGACATTTATTATCGCTGTTAGATTAATATCTATAATATAAAAGACATTTAAAGTAATTATCGAATCGTATGCAAAGGCTGTTTAGTTTTAGTATTGTTGTGATATATTATTTATTTTGTTTGTCTCTTGTGTGAGGTCTAAAAGTCGGCCTATTGTGAATTAGTAGTCTTACGAATTGTTACTCAAAGTTGCCTGAGGCTCAAACATTAATGGCCACTATTGTTCCGAGTGATTCGAGAATTTATATTTATTTTCACGTAGACATATAGTAATTTTGTTACGACTATTTCCAATATTTATATTTTTTAGATTAGACTCCTCGTAGTTTAAAAGGTTTCTGAACTAAAATCTAGTGCCTTGCGAAGGTTTATCAAAAATGTGGCCATAATTTAAATGCGACCTTATTATTTTGTTATATAGTCTAGACAATGTATACTGGAGCAAATGTCCTGACTGGACTGAGGGAAGCCATATGAGAGTTTCAGGTTTATTTAGAATTTGCGTGTGATGTGATCTTTGTATGTATAATATAATGAGCATTCATTAAGAATATATTTATTAATCATGAATCTAGCAGATATTAGTTCTGTATTACGTTTTAAGTAAAAGTTTATGTGTAAATTTACCGAAAAATAAAAGATTTATTACATTTTTGGAAATTTCAATGCACCTTTTATCCATATTACTTTTTATTCATCATACCTACTCACAAACTCAAATACATACACTTGGCCTCTAGTGTCATGTTCTTGATGGTTATAAGTTTTTTTTCTCTCAGGAGATCTAAACTTCAAATTTCACTTTGTCCCCAACAATGGTAACGTAAAAGTCTAAATATGTCAAATCTGCCCTTTAAGAAGGCCTTGGCATACATTCTTCCCTCTCAACCCACCTTTTGTCAGAATGTGAGTTCATAGCTTCATCATACACACAAACCCTTCTATATGAATGACAGTCTTTCTTCCGAAAAAAGGTCCTCAATTGTCATTACCATCTGAAAATTTAATTTACTTTTTTTACTTTAAAAAACCCCTCAACTGCCCATCATTATAGGCCTAGGGGACCAGTGGGGTGAATTAAAGACAGCAAGGTACCGTAGTGGTATTAGTCACATAGGCTTGCTAGAGGTGACTGCTCATGATCTGACAGGAGTCGACGGGCGCTTAGTCCATCCAGCAACCTTTTACTTACTGGACCAGAGTGAGCTACCATACTTTGTGGAGTCACTATTTTGCACAATATTTAAATGCACTAACTTAATCATAATAACGAGAAATAATCACACAATAATAATCACACGAGAATGCTGGCGAGATTAATGCGAATTCCATAGAACTTATATTATTCTCATCATAGTAACCAATAATACTGAGTATGCAGGTTTGCTGCAATGAGGGTGTTTACATGGTAATATGCTTTTATTAAGGCTGTTAGCTAAGTGAAAGCATAAGCAAAATTTTATCAGGTTATATCAATAACTAAGCGAGTTATAAAAATAGATCTATTCTTGAGAATTACATGGGCAATGAGTACATAGATTTGCTACAGTAAAAACATTAAATTTGGGGATTTTATAGATTTATATGTAGATTGATGCAAGATGAACCTGCATAGGCTTACTACATTTTGGAATAATATTTAAGTAAATAAGTGAGTTATTGATTTTTAGTTATCCTCTTTAAGATTAATTTTAGACAACGTGCTGTGTTTATTATTTTGAATATTTCAGTGACAGCTAGACCTAGAGACATAATTGAAAGTAATAAATTGTGTGTTTTTTAGATGAATCTAATGGAAAAAGAAATATTAGATTTTCATTTTTTTTCATCACTACTGTATGCATAAAATCTTAAAGCATCTTGAAATCTTAATAATAAAATAATAATAATAGATAAATAGAATATTGCCAATTGCATCTTCTAAGAGTAGTGTAACCGACTACTTATGATCTACTACGTCTATTATGAGTTCATCATTCTTCAGTTTTCATGATCTGTTGCTTTATTGAAATATGAACTATGAATATGAACTTTATTGAATTAATGTATGCCAGTAGTTTTTTATCCCTCCAAAAAAGTACTTACTATGATTACTGCTTAAATATTTACAGGTAAAAAAGAAAAAAAATGTCCTTTTTCAAGATTCTTTATGGAGTTTTACTTATTCTTCAACCTCAACTACCGTACTCATCATAAGCTTACAGCCTATATGGTGAATTGAACGAAGACAGCAAGATACTCTAAAGGTATTTACCCTTGAGAGGGCGCTTGTGGAGTTTTTCTTCGTAATTGTAGTTTTTGTTAAAATAAACATGCATATTCATATTCATGGGTATCAGCAGCTGTGTCAGGCTCCCAACGCACCTCAATCCAGGAATCCTCCAAAACTATTTACAAACCCTACACCCCTTTTATTTCCTTGTGAGTTGCAATGCAGCAAAGCGATGTCATTTTGCAGAGGCTTTCTCTGTGTGTGCCCTACCATGTAAGTGGTTAGTGCTGACTTTAGTTCCTCATGCACCGTTCTGTGTTAGAGATAACTTAACATTTTAGTTGTGACTGTTTACAAGTGTAAGAGTATTTTTTGTTTCCAGTTTATATTACACTAATTCCACCATGTATTTATTTGAAGAGGAGAGATATATTAATTAATTAATATAGTTTAATATATATGGTTTGCATCAATGTTACATTTTATTATTGCGGAAAAAAAGTTCTTCTCCATACCCTCTCCCTTAGCACCATTCTTATACTATAAAATTACTATGTTTGTTACTCAAATGTAGTAATTAACTAATGAAATTAACATTGTACTTTGTACTTTATCAATTTATTTGATATTTAAATACAATACTATGTTACAAAAACTAGTAAGATGGGTTGGATTTGTGTGAGTAAAACTTCGCATGCGTCCACTCCCGTTTGATCGGTGAAGCACCCGCTCAAGGTTTAATGACTAGAGGTGACCCACTCATCATGGTCTGAGAGGAGCTACTCGCTATTGGTTTGTAATAGGCACTTTTTACTTTTAGGACCAGAATTTTGATCCAGAACTACTATGTAACACATTTCCTCACTTATAACCCTACCACCATAGTTTATGTTGATTATCTATTTTTATGACTATGATAGGGAATCATATAAAAGCATATCCCTTGAGTTGTGATATTAGAATGGAACTAGTCAAAGTATTTTCTGTTATTTTTTACCTTAACCGAAATTCCCAATTCAATGTGTTTTTTTAAGTAAAGTAGACTTATGGTTGAAAGAAAATACCCTGCCTTTTGTATATAACAACTCAATATACAGAACAGTTTAGTTAGGAGAAAATTAAGTGCTGTACTCATGCAGATTTAGTATAAAATACTTCCAAGGGTTTATTTTATTTGTAAAGCCACCTTAAGACATTTTCATTACAACAAAAATTGGACTTATGGTAAAACATAGCACACTTAATATAACTTATGATGGACTAGTTGAAGAAAGTCACAAGAGCTTACTAAATAAAAGACATTATCAGAGCTATGCATGTTATAAAAATACAAAAGTGAAAAATTATGGAGTAATAACATGCAATAAGTGATTTTTCCTGGAAAAATTACATCAAATAAAAAAAACTTATCTAAAATAAGGAAATAATAAAAAAGATATATCTATAAGATTTTGATTTTTCACTTACAATAATACTTTCTTTGATTAATATTATATAACAAATAACAAATTATAGTTAGTAACACACATTTAACGTGATGAAAAATTTATGTGCTCCTTGTAACTAAAAGTAGCACTTTTATAGAAAAACTATCCTTGTGAAAAAAATGTTATGCGGATTCTTGCTGACCTGTTGACTTCTTTTTGGACCAAGACTCCAAAACTTCTTCAAGAGTCTTTCCTTTGGTCTCAGGGAGAAATGCATACACAAACAGTGTACCCAAAACTGACATTAGACCAAAGAAATAAAATGTCTCAGACCTCCCGAGTGAAATACTAAGGTACGGAAACATTTTTATGGCGAAGAAACTGAACAAATAGCCCAGTGATGTAGTCACTCCTGTGGCTAAACCTTTCACTTGGAGAGGGAAGACATCATTCATCATAGACCATGGGAGAATCAAGAAACCTATAGTGCTGCAGACAATATTAAAGAGTAATGCTGTCAGAGGGATAAAGTTAGTGAAGGAGTTGGCCGGTGCAATCAACCAAGAAAGGCGAAGATTCAAGTAAACTGCGATGAAGAACATGGAAGCAGCCATTCCGGCTCCAGAAATACAAGCAATTGCTCGAACACTCGTCTTTGGGTAGACAAAACTGGCACCAATAGAAACTGACAAGATCAAAGTACCCCCCACGATTGTGATAAAATAGGGGTTGAACAACACCACTCCAGCCAGCCTTGTCACATCTACCATGTAAGCGATCAGAATGTAAACCCCCGAAAACTGTTGAAAGAAGAAGAAAAATATCATAATCAAGAGGGGTTTGTAGACTTCAGGTTTCTTAAACTCCTTGATGGAGTCAGTGAATGAGAGTTGAGGATCTGCAGAGGTGCCAGGTTGAGGTGAGTCTCCTTTCGGTTTTGAGGGTACTTTGATATTGAGCTGCTTCTGAGCCCACTCTGCATCGCCCGATCGACCCTTCGACTCCAGCCAAGCTGGGCTCTCAGGAATGAATATCGCAACCATAATGAAAGCAAAGATTGAAATGAGAACCGCAATACTTGCTACCTTGTAATAGGCCAGGACGGAGCCCATTACATAAGAGAATAAAATCCCGACGCTCAGAGCGACGGTGGACCAAGTAATCAACATTGTTCTGAGGTTGGCATTTTCGACAGAGAGACACTCAGAAGCGTAGGCTGCGGCAGGACCAGCTGTCATTCCTGCGGAGACTCCTGTGATGAACCTTCCCGTGTAGAGCTTGGTCAGAGAGACAGGTCCCACACGGATGGACAGGAACAGCCATCCGATCAGACCAATCACGTTGCTTGCAATCAGGGTTGGTTTTCTACCAAATTTATCCATCACAGGGTTCACCAAGATGCAGCCGACAGCCACTCCCAGAAACACAATACTCGCTGAAACAAATAAATATAAAATAATGAATGTACAAAGTTTTTGACATCGTACAATATCTAACATTTTAAATCTACCTATTGAAGTATACTATTTTTTAAAGTCTTTCATGAACAAAACTTGGCTAATATCTGCTTATGTTAAGAAAGTTTAGCTTTAACATAGAAGTAGTATTGTGGAGGTTTAATGTTCCGCTTATTATATGTCAGTGATGCTATATATTGAGCACATGGGGAGAGACGCTTGATATTGGATTTTTAAAATTCTATGTTTATATTTTGATTGGTTAATAACAGAAAAAGTTTCAGCACAATGAAATTTGAATTTTATCAACTAAATTTTTAACTTTTTTAAAATGAATTTTACATGTGTGAGGCAGTGAAGAATGTATAAAATCAAAATTATCCTTTAAAATATTTGAAAATTAAGATGGAAAAAAGTAAACTACACAACTTAATTAGGCCTACTGATCAATTAATTGGAAATAAAAAAGTATAAACAATTGAAGAGTGTGAAAGCCAATAGGAAATTGAAGGAAACATGCAAAAGGGTTTGATTGAAAGTGTTAATAAGAAAATAACAAGCATTAAAAAGTGAATTGCCTTACCAAACCAAGACCCGTTATCTATGGTGATAGGAAGTTGGTCAATGACTGTGGATGAGAAGCCAAGGGCCATTCCCGGGGCAATACTCGGCAACACCACAACGATTCCGAGGAACAACTGTGAACATGAGGTTAGTCGAGTGAGGACAATGCTTACCAAACCAAGTACTATCATCAGTTGTGTAGTTAAGCTGGGGCAGGGTGGTAGCACTGTATCCTACTGCCACACCTGACAGGATGTTAGGACAGACCAAAACACCACCTAGGAACAGCTACACAACAGGTTAATTATTACAAATATTGTATTTTCCTTTCTGGAAATTACTTGACTTTCAACAGAAAAACTTTCAATGTGAGTAAAGAAAGTATTGTTACATGAGTAATTTGTTGGGTTTATCATCACTTAAAATAAAATTTATTACTACAAACTCCTATGAAAACAACACAATTATTAAATTATTCTTTCAAATAACACTTTTGTTGAGAAGTTGTCAATAGTGAAAGGTATGGGAAAAATTGATAGGTATGCAGTTAAAAAACTGGAGAGACTTAAGATATCTGCAGGTACTGAAGCATGTTTTCCCTCTTAACCTCTGAGATGTAAGCATACTGAGTCGGTGAGTTATTTCCGCCAGGTCTAAGGGAACTGATGAAACAACCAAGGGATTCCATGGTAAGAAAGTACAACTTTGAAAAGAAATTCCATGTGGAGCTAGGAAATAAACTTAGCTGGGACGGGAAAACTCTAAATTCCCTCGGGAATCATGTCATCAGGTGGTACACTGATGGCTCCAAGACCGAGGAGGGAACTGGTGTAGGGGTGTTTGGTCCAAGGATCAAATACAATGAATGACTGGGGCGTTCCCCCAGCATATTTCAAGCGGAGGTCAAGGCCATAGAAAGGTGTACACACTTCAACCTAAGTAGAGGATACATGAAAAGGGAGATTGTGATCCTGTCAGATAGCCAGGCTGCCATTGGAGCTTTGAGCTCAGCAGCCTTCAGATCTAAGATGGTCGGAGAAGTCTGGACCAGTTGGGGAAGAACAACAAGTTGTCACTACTTTGGGTACCTGGGCACCAAGGCATTCAGGGGAATGAAGTAGCGGACAAACTGGCAGGGGTAGGGGCAGCCACCCCCTTTGTAGGACCGGAGCCAGGTTTTGCACTGGAGGACTCCTATTTTAAAAAGAAACTTAAGGAGGAAGAAACTAAAGCCAGAGGGAAAGCCTGGACCGATCTTCCGGGATGCCGACAGGCTAAGGAAATGCTTGGAGGGCATAATATAAGAAGGTCTGAGACCATGATCAGGCTTAAGAAAAACAATCTAAGGATACTGACGGGCAGTGGCGGCTCGCCTATAAGGACTCTCGGACGCCGCCCCCCCCCCAAGATTCGAAAAAGGAAAAATAATTAAATACTTATTTAGTTATAACTATATATCCAACTAACCAAAATGTTTTAACAGTCGTATACAACGAAATTATAGCGGGAAAACATACAAAACAGCGCGAAAAGTTTGTATTTGTAGCAATGGGGCGCTCGCCAGAACGTCCAAATCCATTACAATGCATTTGTATGAAGAGAGGTAGTGGTAGGGGTGGCTGGTGCTATGACGCGTCTAAGCGTATCTCTTATGGAAGTCTTGGGACGCCGTCCGCGCATGCGCAGAGTAACATTTGTGGCGAGTTGACAGTTGATTGCCGCGCCGGTTGTCTGTTTGTTTTTGTGTGTTACAGAGGTTATGTTTGTGTTGATCTAACTAAGTAGTGTAGTTTTAGTACAAAGCTAACAGTAAGTTAACTGTGTATCGGAAAACAATGCTTCTACATTAACAAAGCTCGCGAATTCGTGTTTGTTGTCTAGAGAAGGCAATCATTGCGAATATATTTTTTGTTAAGAACATCTTATGTTTGCAAAACGAACAGTAGTGTATTGCAGGTACATCCGCGTGAAAAATGAAGGCGCTAAAATGTTAAGTTAGGTATTTACGTCTTTATTTACAAAGTATTGCAACAAATAAAGGGTTTTTCAATATAACTTATCCATACAATTCAGAGTCCAAATTAAGTCGATCCATAAGACCAAGAGTACAGTATTTATTATTCAAGGTTTATGAGGAAAACTAGATATTTTAGTTAAAAACGAAACACATGCATCACAAATTTAATACCTAGATTGCGTTAAAAGTCACTAAAATACACCATATTTTCAAAAATTTGCCTCAGAGAGAACGCCCGGACCTCCCTCTCCTGGGGGGTAATCCATAACCCCAAGACCCCCGGTGTGCGCCCCCCCTAGCATTTTACTCACGAGCCGCCACTGCTGACGGGATTTCTAACCGGGCATTGTAGACTCAGGGGTTATCTGAGAAGGATGGGCATTGTTCAAGAAGGTGAATGTCGCTTCTGTCAATCTGGGTAGGAAACACCTAGACACCTATTGGCTGAGTGTGATGCAACAGGTCAAAAGAGAGCCAGAAGCTTGGGAACACACCAGGTGGCGGTGGAGGACTTTCAAAAACTAGAACCCACATAATACTAAACTTTATTAAGGCATTAGGACTAGAGGGGGTTCTCTAGGGAAGAACTAGAGACTAGTCTGGGGGGCACAATAGATCTCATAGGTTGCAGTGCAATCTTTCCCCTAGGTTTTATCAGTATCAGTATACTGATATACTGAGTCCCTGATCAACAAATTCATAGAAGGTAAAATGAACCCCACAAAGGAAATAAATAAAAATAGTTTGTGTACATGGGATCTCTCACGAAAACAAAAAGTCAGTTCTAGTTCGCCTAGCAGCAACTTGCTAGCCATATTTTTGTGAAAAATATTGTCCCTATACTGGTCGAAATATCAGCTCAACCGGTGTTCATGTATTCAGAGTGATTACTGAACCTTAATTAGGCTATGAAAAGGTTTCTTGTCAAAAATATTTGTATTTACTTCCCTGCAGGAAATAGGTTAGATCATGGATATGTCTAAAAAAATGTTTTTAGTCCATCTAAACAGCTGTTCTTGAAACCAAACTATGATGTCACTAACCATATGACGTTACTAAACAAATGACATCACTGTTTCAAATTTTGGTCACCCTAATTGCCAACATCCCCTAGACCTAAGACATATCCATGTTAATTGTTATGGATGGTAGCTCTGACTTATCACAACATATAAGTACAATGTGTATAATTTGCTACTTATATATCTACAACCATGAATCATAGTACTGTATGCAAAATATAAAAAAAACATTGAACCACATCTGTAGTAAATTAAATTTAAGTTAAATTACTTCACCTTCCTCCACATGGTAAAGTTAAATATATGAAAGCAAAAGAAAAATGGAAAATAATATAAAGTAATGGAGTGTCTGGACCGAAAAATAAACTAGATGATCTTCATCAAAGATGAAACTTAACTCATCCCACTATAAAAGTAGTATAAGATCTAACTTACTTGTCTGCGAATGGAGTCTTCTGATGGTTTGTTCTCTGGGGGGATAAGGGGTTGTTTTGCCCCTTCGATGTCTGCATCCTTGCTCGAGGAGGCCATTTTTATTTCAGTGACGTATTTACTTCATCAACCTGTAAAATTTTGAAATTTTCTTATGAAAAGAGTAATTAATTACACATGAAAACCTGAAGTAAATTAGGATCTAAGTGCCTTTCTCAATGTTTTGAGATATCAAGGTTTTTTCAAGGCGCATGTGCCGACTCATTCTATTGGTGACCATAACAACTACTAGAAACTGTTGGGGCACTTAGAACAGAATATACCCTAAACTGGCTTGCTTCATAAATCACGTTTCCGGTTATAACTCAAAAATTCAAAAATGGCACTTAGATCCTATTTTACTTCACATATAAATGGAGAACACTGAAGAATTATTCCATTTTCTTATATAAAAAATATTTACATTAAATTTAAAAATATACCTGTCTTATTTCCAACCATTTTGTATGAAACTTGGGTCAAAAGTAAATTAACTAATGGTTCATTACATAATAAAATAAACTTTTTATAGAACAATGGATATGGCTATACAAAGAAATTATTTGATTGAAGTTACTTTTTGAGGAAAAAGGTATCTTCTAAAAAAGAGTCTAAAAAATATTCTCTGTTCACTAGTACCGTTAATTTCATTTAACAAATTAATTATCTATGTTTTAATTTATTTCTTCTTTGAGAGATTTTTAAAGTTCCTCAACATCATTATAAACAGGTTTTTAAAGTTTTTTATGAAATTTATTCAATACATTTTTCAAAAGTTTAAACTACTGTATACATTATTTCGTTTGTGAATGTTTATTTAATAGTATTCAGTGAGTAAAATTTAATTTAAACTATATTAATTTTTTCCTTTCCCTTTATTCAATCTGTCTCAACAGAATGCAAGTTATATGAGAATCTCTGTTCTTGTATGGGTTGGGGTTTCAAATTACAAAATGGCCGTCTCATTCTGCCTTGGAAGAAAATAAGTAATGTTGCTAAACAGTAAACCTTTCATTCAAATATCATGGTATGTACACTATTCCAAACAGGAACACCTGGTTTCTGTACCAAGTTGTTTAATCAACGAAATTGGTACCAAAATTAGGTACTAAAGAAAATGTTAAATTTTTAATTAAAATAACAAAACAAATACATAGATCAGTAAAGTGTGAAATCTCTTTGAACATTAATGTCCAAAGTTAACAAACATTATACTCATTAAAAAGAAATGGAGAGATGATCAAAAAAATTGTTGTATTTACTTCCTTGTGGGAAATAGATTAAATCATGGATATGTCTAAAGGGAATGTTTTCAGTTCATCTAAACAGCTGTTCTTATTCTTTTATATTAAAAATTCAATACAATAGCTATGGTAGTTTCTATGGAAACCTGTTACATACTTTACATCTTACAAATCACCACCCAGGGGTAAGACGTATCCATGTAAATGTACACATCATTATGTGCAAAATCGTCAGTGAAATGTAGCTGTAATAAATATTTTTTCCTATTATTTAATACTAAAAATAACCATAAACTGTATTAATTAATTTACTCGATATTTAATATTGAAAAGGTATACTCCAACTGTTGAAAGTGGATTTTAACGATTAACGATTAACAGATTTTACGTTTAGGTACCTATTACCTGTTACATACTTAAACTATTAAATTTTATGTTACCTTCAATAATACATCCACTTATTGAGAAATTTGATTTAGTTGTTTACACTACTTTCGGAGAAGTTATATAAAGATTTCAAAATCAAGTTTTGCAAACTGTAAACATAAACATGTAAAATTATACATACAGATGAAAAATTAACATGCAAATATTTTAGGTCTTGTAAAATCACCAATAGTTTCAGAAAAAATAGCAACTGTTACTCAATACCCTCGAAATTTGGAAAGTTACTTAAATTTAATTAGGCTATGTAAGATAATTCTGGAATTCCCGGTTCGAAATTTCTAAAGCAAAATGTATTTGATTACCCGTTGTATTCTTGAATGACAAGTTTTACTGAGGTGTGAAAAAACGATCCAAAATCTATGAAACTCAATGTCCCAACATTAATTTCCAAATACAATAAATTACTCTCTGATGCATCATTAATTATAAGAAGCGAAGAATAAAATGAATATGTGTTTCAAAATGCAGCACACAGTATGTTCTAAAAATATCTCGGTATAAAAACCCAAACCCAGAGGCGAGGATGTTCAGGATAACGGGTCAGCTAGGTCACGTGACCTGGTTGGCACCGCTTATATAACAACACATGTTGTTAAATTTTAATAAAAATACCCACTTCTAAAAGTATTTATCCATACATTTTATTATTGGTTCATTTTAAATTTTTATTTCTCAATCCAACGGAGCTATTTATAATTCCACCTATACAGTTATATAATTAAGTCACAGATGTTTAATCAAATAAATTTTCTCAATTAAGTATCAAAAAAGTGCTACTCTGTAGTATTACTAAGGTAAGTTTATTCAACAAATCTTAGTGACTGTAAGCAGTATACAAAAGCTGGTTGAAGGTGAGGTTATGTTACCTGTTCTTGCCTTGACTGCCGAAGAGCCACTGCGTCTCTGGATCGGTTACGTAACCTGTGAGAACCCCCTCTACGGTTGTATAACTCCCCAACCCGCGGACAAATAATCCAATATCTAACCAGGTTAACTCACGTGCTCAGCGTAACGCGAGACACTCGCTGGTGGTATTTGGAAAAAAGGGGAGGATGGATATGGGTCGATAGATAAACAACGCAGTCTTGTTTCCGTTACTACGAATATACTGGATGCGTTGCAAGGTCAATGAACTTTGCACGTTCGAAATTGTTCAGATCCTCTTTTACTATTTCATCATATACACATCTATTGATAACGTTTTGGTAATTTGCTTGCCCGAAAGATCATACACTAGAACACTCTTTACTCAAAAATGTTTGTGTTTACTTCCCTGTGCGAAACAGGTTCATGGATATGTCTAAAAAGGGGATGTTTTCGGTTCATTTAAACAGCTGTTCTAATAACCAAAAATCCGATACAGTAGCTCTTGTAGTTTCTCTGGAAACGGGATCTAAATACTTCCGCTATAAAACACTTCCCCAGAGTTTAGACAAAATCTATGTCAAAAAGAGGGTAGAGTAATTTCAGGAATTTACCGAACTGTATAATTTGTTTACTATTTCAAGTACAGTAAGCATTATCAATTAATAAAATTCCCTCTCATTTGTATTCTGGAGTAGCTTATTTAATATTTTCAGAAGGAGGAAAGTATTTTTTCAAATCTTTTCACCGTGAAACTTAAGAAAAGAAACAAACTAAATAAAAAAAAATATATATATATAAATTTTTAAAATCTCACACTAAAATGTACAGTATGCTTCCGAAAAAATACTGTGGTATAAAAAATATTAATGTAGAGTAAAATATTAAGAGAAATATTAAGATTTTATATGAATGAATATTTTGACAAAGTTATTATTTGTTATAAAAAAACACAATACTTCAAAAAGTTATTATTGCGGTTAAAAAAGTTTGGGTTTTGATAAGTCATTTCAGTTTATATATATTTAAATGGAAACATTGCATTCGTAATATATATATGGTTTGTTTTATCGTATTTCATATTGTCGCTGCGCAAACAACTCAAGAGTATAAATAATGGAAACAAATGAAAAAAAATGAAAAATGTTTACTGAAGAAAGCTAGAGCATTTAATTTAAGTGTAATCACATTTTACGCAGTTAGTGAATTCACACTTAAAGTACAAGTTAAACCCCATTTTTAAACTTCCAAAACCTAATACTGAGATCTGCTTTCTCGGAAATACTACTTCCTTAACATGTACACTTCCACCGATACAAACATGATCACCAGAAAATTTCTAATTGGAGAGAGGATGAAAAAAATTTAACGTCCACGTAAAAGTGGTCACTTAACACTACATAATGTAGGAATAACGCTTTGTTACAACTTCAATGTCAACCAGTCCAGAGACAATTACGTCATAGGCCTAACGTTTTGTTAACAGAACGTCAAAAAATAAACACTCGCCAAGTACACAGGACACGATATCTATGAAATTTTTCAGTTTGTAAACAATAATATTTCATACTATATAGTATATTTAATAGTAATAATATTCCAGATTCGTGTTAAATATTTTTACATAAAATGCATCTATCTACATCTCACTTTTATCAGTCCAAAAACCAATTGGACCTTATTTAATTATTTTCAAACAATGATAAACTATTGTAACAAGTTTTATCAACATATTATTTTTTACTCTCAGAAATACAATCCATTTTTACACCCTGTGGGAAATAGGCTACATCATGGATATGTCACTGTTTCAAATTTTGGTCTCCCAAAACAGCGATGAAAATTTTACACTGATCATTTCACTCGTTATAAAGTAAAAAACCCTATTTAAATGGAGTCTACAATCTAAACCAATTTTGATTGTACTTTTGTAGTATAGAACAGGAGTTCTTACAAGGATTTAATAACATTCAAAATATAAGATTATAACATAAAATAATAAAGTCAGAAATTTGACTTATATAAGGAAATACAATATTTATATTCTACTGGGACCGTGGCGTGTCCTGTAATCCAGCCAGCTACTTAGGGGCGGATAGTTGTGAGCGATGGATGTTGGGTGTAGTGTTCTCTTGTGTAGATTTACGCCCGCACTATTGAATACTACGTTAATCCGCAAAGACCATCCTCATAAATTATACCATTTCGTAAATCAGAGGCAGTGGTTCGGACTCCACGTCAGACTGTAAGTCCCTTAGTTGTCTGCCATCGTACTTGGCTTAAAATACCTACCTTGTGATAGAGTCACCATTTCAATCATCTAAAGGTGGTGTGGGTAAGGGATTATTGACTAATAATTACCTGGCACAAACCAAATCCTGTGAAATAGAAGTGGGAAGGAAATTTTTAAAATTTTAAACAAAAATACAACTGGTGTACTGTTTACAGTTCAGAATCTCTTACCAAACGTAAGCTAAGACTTTTACTTCTGTGGTAATTTAAATTAGGAGTTAAATGAACATATAACTCGCCAGGTAAAAATATAATGGTGGTTTAAAGGTGCCCTATAGCATCATGATAAACAGTTAATTCACATATAAAGGTCAGTTTTCTTGTTATTTGGGATCTGCAAATTAAGAGAATAGGAATAATTTATTTCTCTGCTGTACACTTTTTACAATAAACACTGTATAGTAACCAAACTTCGTATACAAAACAATGCTAACAATACTTACATAGTAGAACTCAATTGGCAAATAAGTTCGGTCCAAATTTTATCAGTCATCTTATATTTTGATATTTTATCTCTGAGGTGTAATTTAGGCCCGAATAAAGTAAAAACACAAACTTGTAGATTGTGTAGCAGACTATATATTATATAGTAACAAAATCATAAAGATATTCTGTAATAAAACTTAATAGGGCCTGTATTTTCAAAAATTAGATTATTAGATTAGATTATTGAAACGGCCATCATACCACAATGTATTTTAAGCCAAGTATGAATGAGGATTGAGTGTTAGATGATTGTGCGTGATCTTGTAGTCTTGTTACTGACTAAGGCTGACATGATGGCAACTAAGTGACGTACGGTTTTTTTCGTGAAATCCGAACCACGGCCTCTGAATTTACGAATTGGTCTAATTATAAGGATGGTCTTTGCGGATTAACGTAGGATTCAATCAATAGTGCGGACGTTAATCCACCCAAGAGAACCTACACCCACCGACCATCGTTCACAACTATCTACAATTAATTAGTGACCGCCAAGTAACTGGATTACAGGACGTCGCCACTGTCCTAGTCAATATTTAAATATTCTAAAAATACAACACTTAAGGCTGTTCTGACCCTTTTAGCTCACCACGCCCACAGTAGCCTGTCCAACAGGTTTTTGCAACATCTCACTGTCCGATAAAAAATATGGTAAATTGTCTTACAGCAGCTAACAAAGATTAAAGATTTATATATGTATCTGGATTGTTAAAGAAAAATCCTAGGGGAATTGTAATTTTAATGTTAATGCATTCACTTTTAAAAATTATCGTTCCATACAAATTATTACTTACGCTACCGGTAAATGAAGTTACAGTATTTAGATCGGAAAAGCATGTTGTTGAATATAGATAGATGGATTAGCTATTGTAATTATATATTTAACATTGTGAGATAATTTTGTAATAGGCAAGCAGTGGTGTAGTTGATCGTGCTCGCAAGTAATCGTCAGTTAACTTACGATAATGTTAGTTATCGTTATCGTTATAGTTTTCGTTGTCGGTTACGTTATTATTATAGTGATCGTTATAGTTAGTTATTGTGTCACTGTTATTGTTATTGCTATTGATATTGCTATTGTTATTGTTACTGTTATTGTTATCGTTATCGTTATTGTTATCGTTATAGTTATCGAATTGTTTTTATTTTTATTACTGTTTTTTATTGTTTTTTGTTATTGCTATTTTGTTTTTGTTATTATTGTTTTGTTGTTTTGGTTTCTGTTTTTGTTTTTCTGACGAACTGTCAATACCCTCCCAGAGCTAAGACACATCCTTGTAAAAATTGTTTTTATAATTAATTAATGTGCTCCAACTATCCCCGACTTAACTTGCATACACTAAAACCTCGTTTATCCGGTACTTGCTTAACCGAAATTCTGGTTTATCCGAAATGGCTCAAAGAGAAAAATAAAAAATACAAAAATGTTGCTAGAAAAGTGTCATTTGCGACAACCCAAACGGCGCGATCTGTATTCGGCCGGCACTACACGGAGTTTTCGGGCGGTAACTGCACGGCGTTTTTGGCCGGTACTGCGCGGTTTTTTCGGCCGGCACTGAGCGGTGTTTTTGGCCGGTACTGCACGGCGTTTTTGGCCGGTACTGCGTGGTTTTTTCGGTCGGTACTGAGCGGCGTTTTCGGCCGACCCTTCACAATACTGTCGGTCGAAAAATGCAACCGTATATAAACACTGTAATCAAAGAAACGCAACCGTAAAACGCCCCCGTATACGCTACGTTACAGAAAAAACCGAAGGCCTTAGCTTTTTTTCCAAAAATCGATAAAATGGTTTATCCGAAAATTCGCTTATCCGAAATGTCCCTGGTCCCATCAAATCCGTATAAACGAGGTTTTAGTGTATTACTGTTCGTTTTCTTCACGACTTCGGTCAAACCAGGCGTTAATGTTTCTTATTCATCTGAGTTTCGTTTATATTATTTTTACAATTTCATCGATTAAGTTTTTTTACTTTTTATATTTTTAATTAATCCAGACCAGACCAACAGACTGTCCAGATCGGCAAGTCTAATATACGATATCTCCCACCTCAACTCTGATCATTATCAACACTACAATGATCGATGAAAATCAGCTTTACAGTACAGATATTTTAGAAAGTTAATTTAAATACAAAAGCTTCGAGAAGAAAAAACTTTAGCCCAACTGGTATTAAAGCAGACAAATAATAACGATTTAAGTAAAAATACGAAACAAAATTATTTTCTCTCGCTGCGTTTCGTTTGCGAAATCACTTAGTCTAAAAGACCATATTCTAAAAAGATTTTCCTACTAGTTTTAAATAACTAAATTCTCAGATTTTAATTTTAGTTTATGATGTTCAGCTTTCTCACCATAATGTACTGTATATAATATTTCTTATATTAATATCAAATTTCGAACGTTTAAGGGGTTTCAACATTTTACTAAGTATAAAAACTATGAAAAATTGAGAACGCATAGAAAAATGAAAATAATAAAGATAAAATGCGTAATTAAAAATGTTACTAAAGTATTATTATTGATCAATAAATCAAAATTAATTAAGTTGTATGTATAATTATAGGCCTACGTTGAATCGAAAACTTAAATAACTGATGGACTCATTTTGTACAGTTTTAATGATACTAAAATCGATAGATTCGGATAATAATCTATCGTCAATCAATCTTTGAATATTTTTATATGGGTTACCACAGTTTAGAGGCTAATAATCTATATTACAAATATTCAAGGATTGATTGTCGACAGGGCAGTAGCCTATCTTTCTTTTTTAGTAAATTAATCAATCCAGGAGGCATACTATGAATAAATGTAATGTTACTGTTATTTTTAACATACACATTAATATTAATCAGTATAGAATTCAACCAGTTCAAGTTTTGACTAGTTGTAACAGCTGTAATAGGATTGCATTATAAGAAGGAATTGGTATTGAAGGATTTAATTATAAGGATAAGAATTGCTCCGTCTAGAGGCGTCTGACGCCGACATCCGACTCATTACTATGGATCGTTAATTCATTTATAAAATTTAATGTACCCTTCACCTTCGTGAAGGTCAACTAATATTTAAATGTATATATAGTAGACTTTTTACAAATGTCTGCAAATGTTGCCTATTATTTATTGATTACAGATTTGCTTATTCTCCATGAGAATAACGTGGGGAATGTAAATAGGTTTGCTGTTTTGAGAAACAAAAAAGATAAATTTTTAGTATACATAATTTGATTTTAACTAAATGAAGCTGTAAATTAAGTTTAATCACAATATTTCAAATAATAAGTGACATTTTAATTTGTACCCTTTCTCTTGAAGATTTAATATTAAACTCCAAAAAACTACGTGGTATATTCACTCTCAAGTCGAATTAAAAAAATGTTGACGAAAACAATACTTTCTCCATATCTTACCTTTATATATAAAAATCTTCTGTACGTGTGTTTGTAATTGAATTCCTTCCAAACGGTTGGACCAATTCTGATGTAATTTTTTGTGCGTATTCAAGGGGGTTTGGGAATGGTTTAGATTCGCAATTTGTGCAAATCCGTCCAAAGGGCTCTGCCCCAGATGGTATAAAAGGGTGCAGTGGCAAGTTTTATAAATTTAATGTTTAAAAATTAACACCTGTAAATTTGTTCAAATTTAAGCTCTACTATTCAATGCAGTTTGAAAAAATAATTACTGTAACGTAAATATGTACTGTACAAAATGAAAAGTTTTATTCGCCACGTTAATATTTTACTCTTTTGGGGGACTAGAATTTTGATTAAAAATCAATTGTTTATATGTTGGAAAAATGATATATATTTAAAATGTTTATACATACTTCGTTTTTTATGATAATCAGTTGTTGTATAGTTTTTATGTTTTCCTTTTGCTATCTACAATGTATAAATGGTTAGTATTGTAAATTTATTATCAAATATTTGATTTTATCGAGCTGATATAGCCTGTCTCAATTTTTCATATATGTTTTAATGTTTCAAGTCCACATGAATACACTCATTTTACTTTCTCCCCTTATACATAGTATATGGAGAAAGTATTGTTTTCGTCAAAATTTTCGAATTTGAGTTATATATCGTTTTAGTCTGAATCCAAAAAAGTGGGTTTTTATTCTGTCCGTTCATTGTGTGTGTTGTTTTGTGTGTGTGTGTCTGGATGTGTACAGTAGCCTACTTTTTCGATTTAGATGAATTTGGCATGTATATATATATAGTCACCGTATCTCCAGGCGTCTTTTTCATTTGTATGAATTTTTGATTTTAAGGGTAGTTCACCCAAAAACCCTTAAAAAAACGTGAAAAAACTTTTCTAATGGCTCTAACGATTTTGATTAAATTTGATAGTTATAGTGCACAGCACTAAATAATTTGACACCCGCATGTCTGTAAAAATGACGGTTCAAAAGTTATGGGCTTTTAAATGTTAAATCAAATTTTTAAATTTTCAGCGAAAACAATTAAAAGTAAAGTATACTTGACTGGTACCATTGAAACCAGTTAAAAAAACTAAACAAATTAGTATTTTGAATATGTCTGACTGGTTCCAGAGAAAAGTAAATTTACTGTCCACGATTAATGTAGTACGTTGTCTGAAAGCAATGTTATTCTTATGGAAAATATAAAAAAATCAATTTCTTCCTTACTTCGTTTTCTATGAAATTGGTATGAAGTGTAAGGTCAAATTCAGCTCATAGTTTTGGTATTTTGTCATACAATTTGAACAATATATAAATGTTATTATTGAATTATTGTAGAACATTATATTTTATAAGATTGTCTTTTTTTAAATTTTTTAATGTTTCAAGTCCACATGAATACACTCATTTCTTAGAGATATTTCGGATTAAAATACCTGGTTAGGACACCATGCCAGAAAGGTAATAATAATAAATTTATGTTTCATATTTGCCAGTGAACATAAACCTAATAAATCCGTTTTGTACATCGCTGCAACGCGATGGGTAACTCTAGTACTATGTATAATGAAAGAAAGTAGAAAGTAAATATTTTTTATATTTTTACCCCCAAGTGGCACTCTCCCCTAAAAAGACTACATAAAAGACTGGGACGGTGGCGACGTCCTGTAATACAGCTACTTGGAGGTCACGAATTGTGGATAGTTGTGAGCGATGGTCGGTGGGTGTAGTGTTATCTTGTGTGGATTAATGTCCGCACTATTGAATACTACGTTCCGCAAGGACCTTCCTCATAATTAGACCAGAGTTCGGATTCCACATTAAACTGTAAGTCCCTTAGATATGGCATTGACTGTTGGGATATTAATTAACAGCCCTGTTTAAGGAACAGTCAGCCTTAGTCAGTAACAAGACTACAAGATCGCGCCACAATCACCTTACACTCAATCCTCATTCATACTTAGCTTAAAATACCTACCTTGTGGTATGGTTGCCATTTCAAAAATCTAATCTAATCTACAAAATATTTTGTGTGTGAGGCAGATTGCCAAGTACAATTCTCTGTACCAGTGTCACTTTTCCACACGCATCTCTGTCTCAGGTGACGCAGTTCCCGTGAAGGGTGTGCCTGTTCCTCTGGGCCTCTGTTTCTGTTCCTCTAGAAGGTTCCGCGTATCGTTTCCACTAAACAACAACACTGATGTAGTTACTGTATACTTATATAATGTTACCGTTATATGTAACTCGACCACTGTTGCAGACACTATGGCTTCTGGCTTCACAATTTTAAGTTTCTTGGTTTGTTTGGCGGAACCCGACCCGTTCTCTGGTCGGTGTCTCCAGTGTCCACACGGCACCCATGTCGTGTCGGGGGCAGTAGTGTCTCAACAGCTAAGGTATGTATAAACAATTGTTTAATTCTTTAAAAAATTAATATTTATACTTGTTTTTACTTTCTCCCCTTATACATAGTATATGGAGAAAGTATTGTTTTCGTCAAAATTTTCGAATTTGAGTTGAGAGTGGATACATCCGTTTTGGGGTCCCCTGAATCTAAAAAAGTGGTTTTCGACGTGATCTCTGTCTGTCTGTCTGTGTGTGTGTCTGTGTCTGGATGTGTACAGAACCACAGCATATACCCCGTTGGTCCGATTAAAATGAAATTTGGCATGTATGTGTATATTCACCGTATCTCCGGGGGTTTTTACTTTTTTTTGAATTTTTGATTTTTAAGGGTAGTTCACCCCTAAAAATCCTTAAAATACGTGAAAAATCCAAATTTCTCAAAAACGGTTCTAACGATTTTGATTGAAATTTGATCATCTATAGTGCACAGAGTAATAAATAATGTGACACCACCCGCATTTCTGTAATAATGACGGCTAAAAAGTTATGGGCTTTTAAATGTCAAAACAATCAAATTTTTAAATTGTCAGCGAAAACAATAAAAGTAAAGTATAACTTGACTAGCGCCATTTAAACCAGCTTAAAAAACTAAATAAATTAGTATTACGAATTATTTGTCTACGACTAACGGTTCCAGAGAAAATTTATATTTACTGTCCATGATAAACGCAGTACGTTGTCTGAAAGCGCGTGTCTGGGGGGTGTTAGCAATTTGCGCGACCAAACGTTGAAACAGTGACGTCAGTTGGTTAGTGACGTCATAGTTTTGTTATAAGAACTGCTGTTTAGATAAACTAAAATCATTCCCTTTTGACATATCCATGACATAACCTATTTCCCACAGGGAAGTACATGTAAACATTTTTTTCAATTTTCAACATTACAAAGTTGTTTTTCAAAATAACAGTCGAGTACGAGTTTTTCAAGCCGTACAGATATTTACGAAAATCAAAGCCTACATTAAAACAACTAAACACTATTCACAATTTAAAATAACCTTCTTATAAGAAAGTAGTGTATCTACATTTAAAAAAGGAGCAGCTCTGTGACTTAATCATCTGAGCAAAGACAATTTATATTTCAATATTAGAATAAAATTGTCTTTGATCTGAGGTACACCATTATGAATCTGAGGGGCAACAAAAAATCATTCCAGCCGATATCAAGTGAAACCTTTAATACCTGAAGCATGTTTTATTGCCTTGTACGCCGATCTCTGACCTCTGAACGCCTAAAATCTGTGGAACCCTAAAACGGATATATCCACTGAAAACTCAAATTCAAATTTTTTGTCAAAACTAATACTTTCTCCTTGGTTGTACTGTACTAACGTATACGTGGAGGTCAACTAAAATGAAATGTTTGATTTCTGTCTAAGACATTTCGTAAAAACATACTCAACTTTTTTTCAAAAATTTCTATTCAATGATGGCAAATAATATTTGTTATTTCTATTTTAATTAAAAATCTTTTTTGTGGTTTTTAGTTAGAGTCTGCATCAGTGGTAGCCATCTTGGATTTTAGTCCCGTAAGAGCAATGTTAAATCCGGCGCCTATATCTCCTTGACCTATTGTCATAAATTAACGGAAGAGGTGTCAAATTAAAGGTATTACAGTCCTCCAGGGCATTACCTTACAGAACTTCTTATTTTCGTTCACAATAAAAAAATAATAATGATTTATTTTGTAAAATATTTCTGGATTTTTGTTTTTATTTCAAGTTAAATTTTCGAACATATTGAACATATTGAAAAGGTCATGCCCTTGAGCCACATCTCATCTATGTACTTCCAAAGTTTTACATTGATACTTTGATAATTAACGCCACTACACACGCCAAAGTGAAGATATGTTCCGCCAGAATTTAACATTGCTCTTACGGGACTAAAATTCAAGATGGCTACCACTGATGCACTCTTAATACCCCTCGACTTAAAATATGAATGCTCTAGAGAACCGTACAATATCTATCTTTTAACGCCTTCAATCTAGTGATACATAATGCTTTACACATGTGTGGTGCAAGCAATGGCATACACGGGTAGGGCGCTACATCTATTGAGTCTCTATGTACGGTACCAGATAAGATCGTCGATATTTCTACTGTGTACGCATTAAAAATTTACGACGTTAAAAATTACAAAGTAAATTATTCCGGAACGAAGTTTCAATATAAGACAAGTTGTATAGTTTTAGTGATACAGATGGAAGTCTGTATCACAAAAACTATATTTTGTTATTTTAAAACATGCAGGAATACGGTTAAAACGTTTTAAATCCTTTTAGTCGAAAAAAGTAATATGCCTTACATTTATTTATATACTTCACGAACGAGATAACTGGTTCGAAACATGTTTTTAGATGTTAATTTACGTTTTTTTATTAATATTTCGTCAATACCCGATCTATATCCCATAGCTGCGTATCTATAAAAAAATTAGGAGTTTTGGGAGCACAGCCTTCAGCACTCTAAACTACAACATCAGTCTAACTTTAACCATATAGTTCGTCCAGCCTATCAATAAATTATGCTTGTGCTTAGTTTTAGAAATCTGCATAGATAATATTTTTAATTACTTAAAAATTAAATGAATTTACTTTCCTTTGGTAAATAACTTAGATCATGGCTATGTCTAAAGAGAATGTTTTCAGTTCCTCTAAACAGCTGTTCTTATAACCATATTACGTCACCCCCAGAGCTAAAACATTTTTATCCATGTCAAAACCCAAATTGTGGTACTATTCAAACCTAATCAGTATTCTCATATGTCTTAACTCTTGTGGGGGCCAGAGCTAAGACATAATTATGTCAAAAACTGTAATTGGTGAAACGTGCATTAAGTATGTGTTTTATCTAGATACAAGATAAGAAATTATGTTCTAAAAGATTTGGTTCCTATTACACCGTAGAGCTAGGCCTAGTGCCCCATAAATCTATAAAATTGTGGAAAGAGAGTGAGTGCAAGAAATTTTAGAGCAATAGTTTTATTAAATGTATGTGATTTGACATTAACTATACAGAGAAAGTATCAGTTCCGTTTGTTTGGCATCGCATTATCGTCTCCGATAATCCAGAATCTCAATTGACCGTTCCTGCCCTAGTCCAACGGGCCGGATAAACGGAAGTTTGGGTAAATGTCCTCCACTAGGGTGGTCATCGACCTAATTGTTGATGGTACAAACGGGTTAGACGAGGGGTGCAATAATGGCGGGAAAGAAAAGTGGTCTTGGCACAGAGTACACAAACACAGTCGAACAGGCTAATAATTTACCACAAATAAGGTAATGAAGGATCGTTTTATATTTATTCGTTTTTAAATGATACTACATAACAGTTTAACTATAGTGCTGTGTGACATAAAAATACTCCTTACAAACACATAAATGTATTCCATGACTAGCAGTAAAGCATTCTTTGTACGGATTATACAATAAAATTAATTTACGTTAAGATATGATTTTGAAATAGGCTTGAATAAATTATAAATGTAAACATGTAAACTTATTGACTAAAATTAGTTTTAATTGACAGCTGGTATTTCTGTTAAATACAAAAATGTATAGATGATGATATTCTGTTCTTGATTCGCCTTGGTATACATTTTCTTCACAAAAGTTGAGCAGGCGGTCAATTAATTGTTTGCAAAGCGTACTCGGGACGAATAGATATTTCATCAATAAAAATCAAAGAACCGTTACGAACAGCTCAGTACGCAGTTATGGATGACACTGAATTCTCTAGTATCGGAATCGGTAGTCCAAACCAACGATCTATACTACGATCGTTGGTCCAAACCAATTATGTAGAGTGCGCCCTCCGTCTAGTACTCTTGCTGCGATTCCACTGAAGGCACACGGGAGGCTAGATAATTGAGAGATCGAATTTTGCAAAGAAGTGCTTCGTGTTCGAAGATTTTCCCACATCCCGCATGAGCAGAAAGACAGAAAACCTTTTAATTCGAACCTTAGAAAGATAACATTGAATTGTGTTGTGAGCGATTCTCTAGTATCGGAATAACGTCCGCACTATTAATACTACGATCGATACCATAACCAATTTGTAGATGCGATCCACGTTAAACTGTAGGTTTAGTTGCCATCGTCTGTGGGCTATTAATTAAACTTGCAAGGAACATGTCGTTAGTCATGACTCGTGCGCCAAGATTTTACACAATCCTCATTCATACTTGCAAAAAAGAATAAAAAAAATTTAATTCGAAATTAAAAATAACAAAATTGTATCGATGATGGTCTTCTGTTCTTGATTCGCCTAGGTATACATAGTGCTCTTTATCTATAATATTATAAAGAAGAGGTGGTTTCTGTATGTTTGTTTGTGGGTTTGTGTGTTTGTGGGTTTGTTGTGGCAAGTGAACGCAAAAAATACTGAACCAAACAGTTTGAAATTTTACACAAAGACAGATCTTAAACTCATGCAACACATAGGCATACTCATTTCCTTAAAATCCTCTCGGGCTACGCCCTGTGAACGTCCTAAGTTTCAATGTTTACATTTTTAGAAAATGAAAACATAAAATTACTTGAATGTCAACAGCTGTGAACACTAAAATTTGACAGTTCGAGAAGCAGAAGACACGGTTGCTGTAAATACCCTGGGATTCAATGTTTACAGTTTTTAATGTCAACATCCGTTTACTTTACATTTTGACAGTTCGGTAAGAAAAAGAAATAAAGTTAATTTTTACACATAAACTGCTGGATCGAAATTAGTGAATTATTAGGTCGAAATAGTGGAATGGTAGATTTTTAATTTTCTCCCGATGTCTGCCTCTATTACGTTAATGCTTATCCTCTCCCAATATTTGACATATGTTACTTTGTCATGTTTAGATATATACTTAGACACGTGTTTTGTCATTTTGTAAACAGTAAAGAATTAATTATCAATAACTTAAATGTATCTGTAGAGCCTACACCTCTCAGCCTTTTTTACCCGTGCGAAGAACGGGTACTTTGGCTAGTTTACTATAATACTAGCTGTTATACTATCATTAACTAGTATTGTACAATATGACAATATTCAATCATATCTCCGCATCATATGTACATAAATTGAAAAAGTGTTATTGAAATTAAATAAACATCGATTGCATATGTTGTTGTCACTATGATAAGGTATATGCAGTCTTTGATTAAATACCTCATAAGAGATAGAACTCGTTCTATGCTCGCTTCCATGTTAAAACAGTTGTATGTACAACGTATTCTTGGAATTTTTTCGCGGTTTATTGACTTTTTATAAGTATACATTCTTTCAATCTCGTTTAGGTGCAAAAATGAGTGCGAAAACGTTGTTGTTTTTGTCTAAGAATTGCTGTTAAGTGTAGAGTGGTCCGTGTGTAAAGGGCAAAGAAACTGAATAATAGTTTTTTGTTCATGTGTTCTAGTATTGCGTTTATACTCACAATATGCAGGCCGTTAACCGATGCTATATAAGCACTGTGGAGGACATGCTCAGCAAACTGAAGGCAAGAAAATTAGGTTTTATTCACTTTGTGTGTTCATAACTATAACATCAACATCCAAAACATTATTGTGTTAGAATAGATTACTCACTAAATTTCATTCACGTCAATCAATTTTTAACACTCGTAATGAGTACCAAATTACTCCAACATTCTTAAAAAACTATTTTCAACAATTTCAGGATAAACCTGTATCTAATACTTTGCAAGAAGTACATACAGCAGGGATGCGGTTCAGTGAATGTGGAAATTATATTCAAGAAGCCTGGCTATATCGTAGAACTATGTACTTATATTTTACTTCTCTCCACTGTGCTCACTGGATTATATTGTTTTTGGCTTTATATATACCCTATCAATGGAGTTTGTTCGGGTAAATATTGGGGTTTCCACCTTGGCGTTCGACATCGCTTTAGAAGTCGCGATATTGTTAGAACTTATTTTAACTTGTGTAAAATGTTAAAATTAATTTTTATTAAGATGTTTCAATACATCTGACCATAATGGTTTATGAGATGAATTAACAAAATAAGAAATTTGGGCCCCATTTTGTCGTTTGAGTGATATAATAAAAGATAGTAGCGTCAAAAAGTAGTACAAAACCCATCGAGACCAAAGATTAGATTATTGAAATGCACAAGATAGGTATTTTAAGCTAAGTATGAATGAGGATTGAGTGTAAGATGATTGTGGAGCGATCTTGTAGTCTAGTTACTGACTAAGGCTGACATGTCCTTAGACAGGACTGTTAATTAATATCCTAACAGCCGATGGCAACAAAGGAACCTTCAGTTTATCGTGGAATCCAAAACTACGGCCTCTGAATTACGAATTGGTCTAATTATGAGGATAGTCATAGCGGATAAACGTAGTATTCAATAGTGCGTGCGTTAATCCATACAAGAGAACACTACACCTACTGACCATCGCTTACAATTATCCACAATTTGTGACCCCCGAGTAACTGGATTACAGGACGTTGCCACCGTCCCAGTCAAAAACCGAAAGATCAGAACATAGAGACTTGTCCCAAAACGATAAAACACGATGAAATAATCGTATAAGTTACTTTGTTAGATTTAAAGTTAATAACTTATGTATTCTCATTCAAATAGGTCTTATTAGTTCTTATTTCCGTGTTAAGGATAAATTCGTAATATTAAACAGTATTCAACTTGTATTAATAAAATTAACGTTTTAATCATTTATTAAATATCAGTATTTTAAATTTAACTATACAGGTACAGTTGTAAACCATTATGCAACATAGATCGCATTTCCGGTTTAAAGGATTGCCAAAGCCCCACGGTACGTAAACGCATTACGAGTGTCGGTTTCCGGGCTTGCTCAGGGCAGCAGTCTTTCTCCGATTCTGTTTCTGCGCGACAGTGGCGATAACTTCCACCGTCTGTCGTAGGTTAGTAACGAATGTAAACATCGCGCGTGGTTGTTGTAAAAAGTTTACCAGTTTGATCACATGATCGTCACAAGTCAACTTATTACGTAATTATTTGGCGAGCGGGATTTTATGAGCCATATATTTCTCTCTAGTTTTAAAAGTGTTATGTAAGTTTTCACATTTAAAATGAACTTAATTTTTAACAAATCCTGTTTTGGAAGTGGTCAATAAGTTTAAAAAGTATAATCCTGTTAAAGTGTTATGTAATCGTTTGCATATTGCTATTCTAAAAAAATAATGTTATCTTTTGTTGAATGATTTAAATATAACAAACAGAACATAACAATAATCACTTGTAAATATATAAATTTAATTAGACAATTAAATAGCTAATTGCTATTCAATAGAGCAGTAGCTTATTTTGGATTAAAATGTAGCCTACAACCCAAAATAAAAATAATAATTAAAAAAGCGAATGAAAATAATAAACTCAAGCATTCTTTGAATGCTACTTGCAAGAATAATACGTATCAATTTAATTTTTTTACCATCCGATATTTCCAAATTAATCGCTTACATACATACAGTTATGGGTTGTGCCAAGGCTGAACACCGTCTATCTATCAAGAACAACTAAAAAATTAATTGACAGTACTTGTTTGTAGAATGATTTATGTTATTTTATATGGTTCGACCATTCACAGAGTATGTCGTCATCTTCTAATACGAGTACAAATCCTAATTCAAAATCTACGTCACAGTAGACCTGAATCCTCAGCGAATTATTTTAAATATTGATAATAAATAAAAAATGATGGAATGGAATGAAAAAAAAACCTTTAAGAATATGATAGTTTTAATACAGATTGTCGTTTTTAAATTTACTCAAGGGAGAAAGTATGTGTCAGTCCACTGGTATCTTTTATTTATTTTGGACTTACATACAACTACTGCCCTCTTTTGTGTTCTGTTTCATTCACCTCGCTATGTAACAGCAACAAAGTCGTGCCAAACAAATCCATTCATCTCTTTATCTCACCTGTGTTGAGCAACCTAGTAACCTCGCTGAACAATCTTGTCAAAGGTCAATGTCTCTTCCCGCGTCACAAGTTTCAAAAATAAGTTGTCTCGTGTTTTGTGAAAACTCTTTGGCTATAGAGAGATAGAATTTTTAAGAATATTTTTCTCTTCCCAGAGGTTATCGTGAATGACACAGAAATTGAGATAACATACTGTTGTATGAGCGTTACAATGTGCTACTCAGTGTGTGTTTGAATGTTTACTGTTTGTACGGATTTGTAGATCTCTGTAGACTATCTTATCATCACTTGTTACAATGTTCACGTGTGTTTAACACACCTGTTTTTCCACAGATGTCCCCCAACCCTCGTCTTCTGGAACCTGACGATCGAAACCCTTCTTATGGCACGGTGAGTTCAATTTTTCTTGCCACAACTTCAAGATGTGTGATCAATATAGTTTATAAGATGGCATTGTTAAAACAGCTTCTCTATAACGATAACACTATAACGCACGTACGTAATTATCAGTTGTTTTTGTGACTGATTGGAAATGGATGAACTTACAAAAACACACGTTACATAATTAATCGGTCTGTTGATTGTTCAAAGAGCACACAAATATTTCACAGTGAACGAATCAATGGGCCATGTGATAAGCCATGCAAATACAGTATTGTGTAAAATTCCTATGCGCTTGATAAACGGTAAAATAAGCCTTTGTTAGGTAATTTTTAAACTAGTTCAACAGGTGGAATAAAATTTACTTAGTTAAAAGTGGAAAATATTTTTAGGGAAACAAAATTTAGCTCAATTTAGCTCTAAGTTAAACCAGATTTGTGGAAATTGGTCTTCAGTATACCCTCGTTAAATCAATTTTAGTACAGACCAAACTTGGGTTTATAAGATTTTAAACTCTATAAAACAGTTTGGTAAGGTGAGCCATTTAATAAGTGCACAAGTCAAACGACATATCGCCAAAAATATACCGTAGGAAATGGGAAGTTGGATCCAAATTGACGCCGCACCTGTCGTTTCAACTCAGCCGCTAACTTCGGATCTGGAAATAGAGATAAATCCACGCGACACAGAGAACTAACTCAAAAGACTGAAAAGTATTTGCGAAATGTGACGGATCTGGTAAAAAATAGTTACAAATATAAAATCCTTAATTTTTAACGGTCTAAAACCTTTCTTGTGTCATTTTATTTTAACTCCCTTTAAGAGGATGTTAAACATCCAAAAGTCCTGCAGCATATGCAGACGCTATTTTTATATGCAGGTCAATAAAAAATATAAAACTCAAAATTCAGTCAACGTTAAAAGTTAACAAAAGTTTTAAATCTTATAGCCTAATTAATATAACTGGTAGAAAAATATAAACCGAATGTGGGATTTAACAGACTGTAATGTCTAATTTGTTAGTTATTAAGTGAAATGACAACCTGACCAAGGGAAGGTATTTTAAGCCAAGTATGAATGATAAATGAGAGTAAGATGATTGTGGCGCGATCTTGAAGTCTTTTTACTAAGAATAACATGCTCCTTAGACAGAACTGTTAATTAATAGCCCATCAGTCAATGGGGGACCCATGATCTAAGGGGCCTAAAGTTTAACGTGTAGTTTAAACCACTGCCTCTGAATTACCAATTGGTCTACTTATGAGGATGGTTTTTGCAGATAAACATAGTATTCAATAGCGCGGTTGTTAATCCACACAAGAGAACACTACATCCACCGACCATCGCACACAACTATCCACAATTCGTGACCTCCAAGTAGCTGGATTACAGGATACGCTACATTCAAAGCTTTATAACTGAGATGTCACCATAAATTATTGTACGTCACCCTAAAAAGCTCGTATCCATCAACAATCACGCGCTGATAGCAGTGCCTTTAATGTAGTCCACAAATGCCGCATCGCCGCTAAAGTCGCAGACCCAATAAAAACACTACCCTCCTTCTCTTAACCTCCTCTTAAAATGTATTAGACTAATTTATTCCCAACATAATGGCGAACCAAGTGGTTTGAACGTCCTTGGCTTCAGAGGGTCGAGTAATTCCTTTCGGCTGTAAAAAAAGACGAATCACTTTTTGAATCCCGCCCCTTGCGTGGAAACCCACTAGCCTTCATCATATACGTCGTTACCGGCAAGCGACGTTTGACGTTCGACAACCTAATAAAAGTCTTATTTTGAGATTATAATTGTACACAGGAGTATGATGTCTCTTGAAATTACGTGACTCATTTCTTTCTTCAAGCTAATTCCTTTTTTGTTCTCGTTCCTTAATTGTCCTGTTCTCGTTCTTTGTTGTGTTTTCTCTGTCTTCTTTCTGACTGGAACGGTGGCGTGTTCTGTAATCCTGCTACTTGGAAATTGGAAATTGTTGATAGTAATGAGATATAGTCGATGAACGTGATATTCTATTTTGTGGATTAACGTCCGCACCATTGAATACTACGTTCTTCCGCAAATTCTATCCTCATAACTAGGCCTGTTCGTAATTCAGAAGCTAAATTGTAATTCGGACCCACAGTAGGTCCCTTATTGTCTGTTGGGCTATTAATTAATTAACGGTCCTCTCAAAAGGACATGTCATTTTAGCCACTAACAAAGCTTCAAGATCGCGCCACAATCATCTTACATTCATACTTGGCTTAAAATACTTAAGCTGTTAAAAAGGCCTATAAAATAAATAAATTTCATTACAAAACAGTGTTGTGCTTGTATCTGATCGGTTAAAAAATTGTTTGTCAAGAAAATAAGCTGTTAAATTTTACTTAATTCTTTGCCTATACGTAATTATTCAAGATTATAGAGCCCTGGGAGAATGATTTGAAATTTTGTTCATCCTGAATGATGAATATAGATACTTCAAAAACGGGGATCAAGCTAAATTATTGAGTGTCTAATATGAGTGTTTCACATATAATAAAGAATGTAATCTGAACGTTATGGATGCAACCTTTTTACAACAACATACGAGATATTAAACAATCTCGCCTTTCAGGATCTCCATAAACCCGTTTACCGGCCTCGAGCACAATTCCTTTTGATGTTCGAAAAAAACTTGATTATAGCGTCGATGAATATGAATAAATAACTGCATAAAATTGCTTATAATATAAGGAGTGCGTCTTTTTCCTTGTCCTGAACACAAAGAGGAAAATAATAAACGTCACGTATTAACTAGTGGTGCAAATTTAAACGTTCATCAACCGTCACTCCCTCCTACATTGTTTCTGTAGGACAATAGTCTTTTCGCACGAGCCGGTGGAGGGGCTAGCTCTATGAGTCTGACTCTGACAGGCACTGGCAGACGACAGTCGCCGCTCCCTCATCTGGTAGTGTGGTAGTCAGTCTTGAGTCGCTGGCAGTCACAGGTACGTGTTACTCTGATCATAACAGCTGATCGAAACACATAAACATTACGCGTTTCCAACAATACAACTATTGCATTTTGCACTAAAATCAGCTGTTCTTGTTAGTGTACGTGAAGTGCAAAAGTAATTTGACGTTGACAGATTTATCTTAAACCAGATTCTGGAGCATTTATTTCCCGCCATTTACGTTAAAGTTAGTGATTCATTAAGTATAATTCTATATCTCACATTTACGTTAAAGTTAGTGATTCATTAAGTATAATTCTATATCTCAATAGTTTTATTTTACCTTAAATTTTTGAATCTTATTATCAACCTCAAAAGTTAAATTATAATTTTTTGACATAGATATATCTTAGCTCTGGGGAGTTGGCAATTTTCGCCACCAAAATTTGAAACAGTGACGTCATTTGGTTAGTGACAACATAGTTTGGTTATCAAAACAGCCGTTTAGATAAACTGAAAACACTTTTTAGACATATCTATGATCTAACCTATTTCCTACAGGGAAGCAAAAATGCAATATTTTATTCGAAACTGATATTTTGATGAGTTTTTACTATGGTTTTATATTATTTTTAGGCTAATTCTCTATTTTTCTTTTTTTTTGCAATTATGACAACAACTAGGAAATTAACTCCGTGCCCCCAATGTGTATAACCTCTAACTCCGCTTATACTTTTCTCACTTTAAATTTGTACGACAGCATAAACTGGACACTTCATAAAACTATGCATGTTTGATCAAAGTTGAATATTCAACTTTTTTATATCAACTCAAGAGGCGAGAATAATTACCAAGTTGATCGAAGTGAATTACCCTCGAATACAAATTACTCCATCTTAACTGAAAGACTGAATCTGTGCGATTATTATCACTAAAATAGGTACTGAGTAGTCAACAGCTGTTTACTGCATACCTACTTGGTTGAGTGTCGTCATTAATATTGATTATGGCCGTAACTATATTTAACGAGCATAGAATTTTTTTTAGGTTGAGCTGAATGAAATTATTATTTTTTATCGAAGTTATCGATTGCCTACTGCGTAGTCATTTTTAGCATAATTGTTGACTTCGAGATATCGATTGGTTTATCGAATTCGAATCTATTCAACCGTTCGTGCAACTCGTAATTAAGGTGTAATTGTATTTTATTCATTCCACATGAAAAAAATAATAACGTTCAATAATTTTACTGTAATTTGTTAAATATTTTATCACAGATAAATGTATACCACTAGACAGATAAGATGGTATTATTCTACTTCTTTGAAGACATTAAAACGGAAAATAGAATACAATATGCAAGCCAACTGTATTAAGTTGTTTAATTTTAACCAGTCCTTAAGATAATATCGGATAACCAATGATAATGTGCTTGGCTTATTAAATAAAAGGAAACATAAACAATATGGTTTAAGAGTCTGCATCAGTGGTAGCCATCTTGAATTTTAGTCCCGTAAGAGCAATGTTAAATTCTGGCGGAACATACCTTCACTTTGGCGTCTGTAGTGGCGTTAATTATCAAAGTATCAATGTAAAACTTTGGAAGTACATTGATGAGATGTGGCTCAAGAGCATGACCTTTTAATATGTTCAAAAATTTAACTTGATATAAAAACAAAAATCCAGGAATATTCTACAAGATAAATCATTATTATTTTTTTATTGAGAGCGAAAATAAGAAGTTCTGTAAGGTGGTGCCCTGGAGGACTGTAATACCTTTAATTTGACACCTCTTCCGTTAATTTATGACAATAGGTCCAGGAGATATAGGCGCCAGAATTTAACATTGCTCTTATGGGACTAAAATCCAAGATGGCTAAAGATGTCACGTAAAGTGTCTTCTGGAAAAAACATTTTCGCAATTATTTAATGTGACATGAATATGGCTAGGCTCTCGGGGGTGGGGGGTGGATGTTAGCAGATTTGTGTAACGCAAAAAATGCAGTAGAAGTGTTTATATCCCGTTTCCATTAAAACTGCCAGAGTTATTGTATTGAATTTTTGGTTATAAGAACAGCTGTTTGGATGAACTGAAATAAACGGTACCAGTGGACTGACACATACTTTCTCCCTTAAGTAAATTTAAAAAAGAAAATCTGTAATAAAACTATCATGTTCTTCAAAGTTGATCTAAATATCATTTAATAATCTATTGTTTCAAAAATAATCATCCAATTTCTAAAAATAAAAACAAGAGAGACAAAGTTAAATTAATTGTTCAAATTGTAAGGGGGGACACCCCCACCCCCCGTAACACCAAGCTTTTTTGAGCTGGTTTTGTTCGGTGATTTGACCTTACGCTTCATACCAAGTTTCATGGAAAACGCTTGGAAAGTAAGGAAGAAATTGATTTTTTTATATTCTCCATAAGAATAACATTGGGCGCTTTCAGACAACGTACTGCGTTTATCGTGGACAGTAAATTTAACTTTTCTCTGGAACCGTTAGTCGTAGACCAATAATTAAAAATACTAATTTGTTTAGTTTTTTAAGCTGGTTTCAATGGTACCAGTCAAGTTATACTTTACTTTTATTGTTTTCGCTGAAAATATAAAAATTTGATTTTTTTTCATTTAAAAGCCCATAACTTTTGAACCGTCATTTTTACAGATATGCGGGTGGTGTCAAATTATTTAGTACTCTGTACACTATAAACTGTAAAATTTTAATCAAAATCGTTAGAGCCGTTTTTGAGAAAATTGGATTTTTCAAGTTTTTTAAGGGTTTTTAGGGGTGAACTACCCTTAAAAATCAAAAATTCAAAAAAATGAAAAAACGCCTGGAGATACGGTGACTATATATATATACATGCCAAATTTCATCTAAATCGGACCAACGGGGTAGGCTGTGGCACTGTACACATCCAGACACACACACACACACACACACACACACACACACACACACACACACACACACACACACACACACACACACACACACACAGACAGACACACGGACGGACAGACATCACGTCAAAACCCACTTTTTTGGATTCAGGGGACCCCAAAACGGATATATCCACCCTCAACTGAAATTCGAAAATTTTGACGAAAACAATACTTTCTCCATATACTATGTATAAGGGGAGAAAGTAAAAATCACCTTCAGAAATATCCATGATCTAACCTATTTCCCACAGGGAAGTAAATACAAACTTTTTAATTTTATTTTCTAATGTCAAATTTGTGTAAAATTAATGGCACTTTTAAAACTATTCTCAAAAACAATAGTATTAAAAATAGATAAGAGCTTCTTAGCTTGTAACTTTTCCATTTTTAACCTCAAAAATGATTGTATAACAGTTTGGCTCTAAGATAGATGTAGGATAAGGGGTAATTGAATGAGGATTTTATACTGTATGTATTTCTCTCCTAAAATTAAACCACAGCATGTGATTGAAATAAATTCAACGGAAATTTAAGCATTGTTTAGGGACAAGGTGTGTCAGATCACTTACACCAACTTTGTAAGACTATTTCACTCTGTTTTCATAGTGTATTATTTTCCCAGAGAGTGATAACATGTTTAGTTTTTGTATAATTCGAACTAAACTTCTTGTCACATAAAATTTGTACAAACGTTTGGGTGACCTTCAAGTGGAAACGTGCCAGCTCAAGGTCAGAAACAATGAATGGTCAGAGACGATTCTGCGCAAAAACTGTTTTGGTTTGAGTAAAAAAATATGTTGTTGTTATTGTAATAACAAGATATGGACATCATATTTCATGTTAAAAAGTGAAGAATTAATGGCCCTATTAATGGCTGCCGGATGTCTGTAGTTAGAGAGTTCATTTGGCACGAATCAATTTTGAAACTTCTTGACAACATTGTTGCAAAAAATATAAAAAATGCACGTCTGTATTAAGCTGTGTTCTCAATCCAACTACGTTTTCATGAATATTTTTCCATCGGAGAATGTGTTATTAGGCTTTACTTCAATGGGTATACCTTTTGTTTTATAATATAATATTTAGTTGCAGACATCTTCACCCCGTTCAAGAAGATATCTCATTATCAGAGCGTACTGTTATGGCTGCGTTATCTCTGAAGCAGTTCGTAGATAAAAACGGAAAATATGCTAACATGATCACGTGACTCTAATAAAAGGCTTCTCGATTCGAACACTCACAGTAAGCTAATGAATTATTCATCTTGTCTAATATTGGCGGGACGCGAAGACATTTAAACTCTAAGCACAGCCCGAAGCTCTTCATATTCAGTGAGTGATTCAGTAAATCATTGATATGCATGGAAATGTGTTGTTTAAAAATATAACACTTACACTGTGATGGAGACATTCGCAGAAGAGGAGGACTTAAATTTAGATTAGATTAGATAATTGAAAAGGCAAACATACTACAATTTAGGTATTTTAAGCCAAGTATGAATGACAATTGAGAGTAAGATGATTGTGGCGCGATCTTGTAGTCTTGTTACTGACTAAGGCTGACATATTCCTTAGACAGAGCTGTTAATCAATAGCCCAACAGCCGATGGCAACTAATGGACCTACAGTTTAACGTGAAATCCGAACCATAGCCTCTGAATTACGAATTGGTCTAATTATGAGGATAGTCCTTACGGATTGACGTAGTTTTCAATAGTTCGGACGTTAATCCACACAAGAGAACACTACACCCACCGACCATCTCTCACAACTACCCACAATTCGTGACCTCAAAGTAGCTGGATTACAGGACGTCGCCACCGTCCCAATCAAACATGATTCCCCATGTCATGATCACCATGCAGATAAGCAGGATATTATAAAGTTATAGTAGTGTTTTGTAACATGAAAATGAATAATAGTTGTTAAATTTTACATTTTGAAATCGTAAACGTTAGAGTGCCAAAGATATCCTTAAAATCCTTTTGGAGCCAGTTCATTTTGTTCCAGCCAGATATATAAATTCAAATATTATTTAATAATTAAATATTTTTCCTGATAACCTTTTTAAAGGAATTTTACAAACTTTATACATGCGTGTGTCTGACAAAATGTTTATAGCATATATTTTTAAATTCATGTCCCCTTTAATAACAATTAACAAAACAATTAAAGGGGACATGAATTTAAAAAACATTTTGTCAGACACACGCATGTATAAAGTTTGTAAAATTCCTTTAAAAAGGTTATCAGGAAAAATATTTAATTATTAAATAATATTTGAATTTATATATCTGGCTGGAACAAAATGAACTGGCTCCAAAAGGATTTTAAGGATATCTTTGGCACTCTAACGTTTACGATTTCAAAATGTAAAATTTAACAACTATTATTCATTTTCATGTTACAAAACACTACTATAACTTTATAATATCCTGCTTATCTGCATGGGGATATCCCAGATAAGCATATCTGCATGGGGAATTTAAAATTCAGCATTATGTAAGCATTTTATTCAACTTAAAATTAAAATATGATTGAAGTAGTTATTTATGCAACAAGTGTGCAAATTGCCACTTTGCGCTCGAGTTGCATGTTACGAAAATTTACCTACGTCTCCCAAATATTCATTTAATACAATATAATATGTTAAATATTTATGAGAGCACGTATGATATGGACTAAACTTCATTATTTTTCCCCTTAAATGCCGCGCTGTTATAAATTAGGTCTACCCTTTAAAGCCACCCACCCACACCACCACAAATGCCTAATTTACGGAGCATAATATTTGCAGCTATTGGGGCGGTTATAGTAGGTTAATATATACTATAATTATCTAAATAGTAGGTCTGTCTATAACATTGATCTAGAAATAAAACTTCATAAAAAATGCATTTTCATGAATTTTTCTGGTAGGTTATTATGCCGTTTTTATCCAGTGTTGCCAACTTAAGTCGTGCTTAAATAACACTACTCCGGTAGTAAATGCTTTTGGTTAATTAACTATTTTTTTGTTCTGAAGTTGAAACACTGGAGTGCGCAAAGTAAAATAAACCGAAAATCTATTTTACATTGGATATCGAGTGTGAAAATATCCGATGTCTCAGACAGACGTAGGAAAAATATGTTTACGATACTTCAAAATACTTCATAACATATAAATATAATAAATATATATTTCTACTCAATTCTGCTCTAAACAGAAACCTTAACTTTATTTCAAGAAAAGCTTCCTTTTGGAACGAAATAAAATAAGGAAAATCAGAAAGAAAATAATTCACTTGAGGTATTCGATGTCTTCAACTCAGTCTACATATCCGGTACTTTAGACTTACTCGGAGTGAATAGCGAATCAGGTAATAGGGAATCAGATACCGAAGTCCTCAGTCTTACATGAAGATTTAAATTGTGAAGACAACAACATCCGGTTCCGTTTTAACTCTTCAGTGTTTAAGTTGAAGTTGTTGAGTTAAAAATTAGAGTTGAAACTACATTTCTAAGGCGCCGGTCTTTATGTATCTAACAAGTTATATTTTTTGTAATTACGTATTGTAAGTAATTTTCAATCCGGTTCAGGTTTTCTTCTGGGTTATACGTATACCTCAACCACTTTATAGCCTCAGACCTGCAGAGAATGCGGCCCCAACATGATATGTCACGGTGGTTGGAGATGTGGGAGGGTGGTCCAGGACCGCAGGATCTGTTAGGATGCGGGTATCAGGCTCGCAGGATCGGGTAGCGGCTGCCAGGACCTGGCGGTGTCCTGCGGTCGTCCTGGTTGCCACTAGACGCGACCTTCTACAAATCTTTCTAACGCTCTTGAAACTTGTTAAACGCTTTTTTTATTTTAACGAATTTGAAAAGAGATTACGTCCGCAAATAGGTATTTGTACAACAAAGGATTAAAGTTCCATTTCGCCTCAGGCGACAACAGTTTCCTTCGTGGACAAAAATGACTTTAATCTCCTGATGGTTTTCCTCAACATTTACAAATAATAATAGCTATTATTTAATGATATATAATTTTATTACTCCTAACTAGGTCTATTTACCATAATATGATTCTTCGTTCCAAGAAGCTACTCTTCAATTATGCAATTAATGGAACATAATGTAGGATATGAACAATTTAAAAATGAACTTGATATTGGGCGGTGCTAACCCAAAATTTTCACTGCTACTGTCCACTTTGCCAACAACAAAATTATCGTCTAGAAAAATTATACCGTAGACGCAAAGGACAGTTTTGTCACTCCCGACAAACTGTATGTTGCTCAATTTTCGCTATATGTATTCGTGTATGGAGTGTTTTCGGATTCTTCCTATATTATACATGTGGGATTCCTTTTCGTCCCTTGTTACTAAAAATGTCAAAAAGTCTCGTGGGATGAAAATTAGTACTTAAAAACTCTAACTTTATTTCAGAGAGGAAAAATTCCTTTTCGGGAGTGCCTAAGCAAAAGGTCCTAAAACCCCTCGTCGTCGAGTATAACGGTCTTTTCTTTATTTTCAGGACTTATGTCTTATAGTTACTTATAGTTTATATCATTCAAACTGTAATATCCACTAGAAGAAGCGTTGAAATGGCAAAACTCTTAAGCGATCGCCAGGTCTGGATCACATATGACTTTTTTCATTGTTGGTAATAAGATTCATTGGTAAAAGAGGTGTTTAATTTCTCTTGTACTTATCGATCAAGTTGCCAATTATAGACAACCGGTCGCAACTTATGTGGTAATCAAAACGATTAGTTTTTTTCTAGACGTGTCTTATCTCTGGGGGTATATTGGCAATCATCAAAACCAAAATTTGAAACGGTGATCCAACATGATCTAAGCTATTTCCAATAAAAAATATTTCAAATGTTTCAAATGTACGAAGTAAAAAGATCAAATTAATTGAGTGACGTGATTAACTCACGTCACTCAATTAATTTGAGTGACGTGTCTACAAATCTTTGAATTAATCAAAGATTTTTAGATACATGTCGTATTTATTATTATCAAAAACACTTAACTAACAACATACTTTGTTATCACAAACTACACAGCAAAGCAAAACCTACTTGTGACGCATACTGTTGTGAAACCAGATGCAGTTTTTCTGGACAACTGACTCAGCGAATGAAAGTACTTTCTGAGCTTGAGATTATATGTCTGTTAGATACATGCTACTATAAAGGTGCCTAGGGCTCTCTATACACCGACGCACAAAAACTCCACTAAGAACAATCTGAAAGGACTGGACTGAAAAGGTCCTCTGATCCTCGACCCGAAAGGGCACTATGGGTGTGTACAAACACCCATAACTGCGCCTCGCGGTCAGTGACATCAAAGACAATTTTAACTCTTCAGGTGCTAACATCTCACTGTGAGATGTCAGCGAGTTGCAATTATATAGCGCTATCGAAGTCAACAATTACCGTCACGGTGCTGCCATCTCCGAGGTAATACATACAACTACTCGAGTAGTTCTCTATTCTGACGCTTGATTTCGTTATTTTGCCACTAGAGTATGCTTTTATAGCCAAATAAGTGCTTTCTCAGACAGTGGTCCTTTGTAGTGTAGTGGTTAGACCGTTGTGCTGACGAGTACAACAGTTAAAGTCATTCGGAGGGAAGAGGGATCGAATCCCGACCATGAGCAATCCCAATTTGGCTTGCAAATGTGTGGTATAGTGGAGTGGAGGGCCAACATTAAATAAACGGTGACCGGCTTGGTTGGAATTTGACGGCATTTGTAGGCTTAATTGGGATTGTAGTGGACACCTATTTTGCTTTTATGGTTAGTGGTTATAGGGGGGGATTGTTTTGTGTTTTTTGTGTATGCTTGGTATTTTATGAAGAGTTGCATAAAAATACCAAAATTCAAATAGTCATAGTACTTAGAAGGTTAACAAATTGTATCAGATATTGATATATAAAATATTCAACCCATTCACAACCGTTCGTTACAAATCAGAGATGTTCTACTGGCACTGAAAGGTATGTAACCTTCATGAGTTCAACGGTTCTGTAGACATCATAATGAGTAAACTTTCGTTCAGTTTAACCGTAGAGTTTAGAAACATCACCTTGTAAGAGTTATAACTAAACAAAACCAGCAATTTGATTAAGACTAGTTTTTTACGTTTAAACCTTTCACTTCAATCCGTTCGCAAACATAGCGTCCACTCCTTGGTGCCTTTCGCTAAGTTTACTTTCTAGGACGTGCCGTGAAGGCCTTGAGGATAACGAGGTGGTCCAGCACCACGTGTCCACATGTAGCTTACTAGACACACGTGCCAAGTTCGAAACCAGAGCCGGACGACTCTTGACTCTTGTTTGTGTCCATGGATCAAGTGACTACCATCACACTACTTTGAGTCTAAGACTTTTGGCCACTGCGCCCATCCCATTCCTAGGGGGCCATAAAAGTGTCAAAAATCGTGGTTTGGAAATTTGGCAACTTCTGTCCTCCCCGGCGGGGATTTCAGGGATTTCGTTCGTGCCGGGCGGAGTTGAGGGTGAGGGAGAAAGCTCGCTAGAGAAGGGCGAGACGGGAGGCGGCCGTGTTCAAAGACAGACAAACAATAACAAAGCAAAACGCAAGATACTCCATTCCTTTCAAGTGTGAGGTCACTAACCGTCTAAGAACTGTCTGTTTGAACTATCTTTTGAGGTACAATATTTAGAACTTAATCGGCCTTATTTGAATCCATCTTCTTGAGGAAAGAATTGACGATTAATATTTCCTAGCCTAACATAACCTAACCCAACCCAACGTAACCTAACCTAACCAAATTTAGTTGTGATTTCTCTTTTCGATTTTAAATCTTTCTAAGACTTAATCGTTCTTCCAAGAACTCTACCCCATCATCCCGTCTCGCTCTTACGTCTCCTGATTTCGGTGACTCAGGGGCAAGGGAGGGACTTTAAAAGATAATAGTGATAATTTGTGGGATAAAACAATGAGTCAGGGAGAAAAGGGAGAATTTTCGGGATGAAACCGTAGTTGCTAAAAGGCCGTGGTCGAGGGCTAATTAGGGTTCCGACCCTCAATGGGGGCTGGGCACTTGCCAAAAATCCGTTTCCCCACTACTACAACACTCCATACCTTAAACTTCATCACTCAGGCCAAAGTCTCATGGTGATGGGCAGTTTGGTTTATTATATTTTATAAAACAATATAAATTTAGCGTGGGACGGGAAGGGATTAAAATTTCATGTACTTGGCACAAACTTTCAAGACGATTGCCGAATGCACCACACAATTTTTCCAAAGCATTTCCCCATTAGAAAGGATTAAAATTCATAAAAATATGACAGTGGTGTCTCTGATTAAAGCCCACAAATCCTAGCTATTGTCATTGGTTCTGGCCAAATATTCTAAGTCCAACGTAAAAAAACTACAACATTTTGATTGATACATATTTTTTACTGTATGCATATTTTTCATCCCCCTAAAAATAATCAGGATTTTTCAATATGATTTACAGTAATCATTTTAATATGTGGCACAACAAAAGAGTTGTATTATAAGTATAAAAACTTATTTGATAAATTAAAACTGGGTTTGAAGTGTAAAATGGTTTACGGTCTAGTAACAAGATGTAAAATGGTTAAACAAAATGAAAGCAACAATGTAAGAGCAACAGACAATAAATATGTAAGTTAGGCAAGAAGAATAAGCGACACAGAGCGTTGTTTTACTAAGTGGAAGCCTTGTTTGAGCTTTCAACGATACAACAATGACTTTCACACCCAACAATGAAGTCAAAAACTGAGTTAAAATAATAAACTGAACACACAAGCCAGATTCAATTAATTTTGTATTCGTCCTATGTTCGGAATAAAAAAATAGTTGTATAGCCAACAAATTATATAAGTGATTTAAGTGATTCTTGTTGCTGGAATTGGAGAACTAACCACTAACACAAGATTACAAATTTCTCCAGTGTGTGTAAGATGTGGCCTTAGAAAGCATGACAGTTTTACACGACACTTCCTTAACCGGCTACTACAGAAATGGAAGGGAATGGAAATTGTTAAATTTCTCCCATTGAATGATTAAACCCTTTATAAAAGGAGATGAAATTCTTTACACCTGAATCAGACGGGTCAATTTCACGTGGTTCTATCCATTTGATATATTTATTATATAACTAGCAGTAACCCCGTCCTTTGTACGGGTTGTAGGATTCAGTTTGAAGAAAAAAGATTATCATACCAAAATATAAACCTGAAATCCTAAACCCATCAGTAAAAATAAAATAAATCAAATACCAGCTTTTTATTTAGCATTACTTTACAACTAAACAGATTAAAACATTTATACCATTATTATAATTAGTTTACGTTGAACAACTTTTTAATACAGTATGATTTCGAAATGGGTTTATAATCATTGACCAATATAAATAAACTAATATTGATTTTACAGCTGTTTGTTTTTCTTTCTATTAAATCTTTAAACTACAGCTGAATATTACCAGTAGGTGGTTCATTGATAATTTAAAGCAAAATGCGACTAATATCGCGTAAATGTGGGGTTTAATGCTCTCGATTTACTTTTTAAGAGGCGGCGGACAATTTAAAGCTTTGAAAAGCCTTCTCTGGAATGTAAAGAATGCATTAAATAAGTTTCGTTGTTATCAGTTCTCCCGTTTTTCTGAGAAGACGGCGTGAAATGACTCCTGGAGCATCACAGACAAATTGAGATACGACATGTTTCGGCTTCTCTAACGCACGAAATGTTAAAAGAACTAAAAAACGAATAACTCTGAGCAATGTACAGACAAAACTCTAATTTTATTTATATAGGTATAATGGTTGTACTCAAAATTAATATTTTGTGAATAACTCAAATCGAAAACGAAGTCTATCGATCGGAGCATACCTGGAGCATTTAAAATCCCTTTTAAACTCTGCTAAATTACATTGCGTAATATTTAGGACAGTTTTAAATCTCACTCGTCGATTTCTTCAATGTTTTTTTTCGATTTGAGATAAACCTCATTTCAATTAATTATTTAATTATAGTTATAAAATCGCATTGGCTCTGACACTGGGTTCCAACCGGTATTCAATTAGAATAAAACTTCTAGTTTGTCACCAACGTGGAGCCAGCGAGCTATATAAAACAATCTTCAGCGTGACACGATAGAGTAATTGATATTCAAGAGACTCGCATTTTTCTACAGTGGCGACTTTTTGCTCTAAGAGACGTTGATAGAATGTAACACTTAGTTGGAACTGTGCCCGTTGTAATACGTATGGCAACATTTGAATATGTATAATTGAGTTACATAACGATTTATAATGATGTCTTAAATTTACGAAAACTTCTCAAGCGTATTTTGATGTGTGTTCATCTGAAACTTTGTCCGAAAGAGGCGTTTTCCTACCTCCGCAGTATGTTACGCAGCGTGTTCCGTAATTTAGCCAACTGCGTCGCTACAACAATGTCCTCCGTGATATTCCAACGTACCGAAAAAGTGTTTTCACACCTACTTTGTTTAAACACTGCACTGCGTAATATATGCATACATCAGATGACATCCAGTAGTCACAATATACAGAGTGGTTTAAAGTCCCTTCCCTCCTATTATTATTTTTATTAGTCAGAAGAAATAAATAACCTCTGGGAAACCGTACAAACTTAACCCAAAGTATCTTTTGAAGTTATGAAAAATTTTGAGCGCCTCGACAAAAATGGGGGATTTTGGGGGCAACTCAAAATGTTTAAATGTAAAACTCCATCGAGATGTATCTTATTTTAAAGGTCTTGGAATTTAAAGATGATTTACGAAAATTGGAGGTCTCTATCAAAAAGTGAAAAATGGCGTATTTTGAAAATGTTTTTTTTTTTAATAAATTTAAATTAAAAATTTAACGATGTTATAAAATAAAATGTCATTCAAACCAAACCTGAATTCCTTTAAGTGTCTAATGTCGGCATAAAAACAATACGTGAATAATCTTATACATTTACTTTTATTTTAAAAATTTTAATTACTAAAAAGTGACTCAGGGTTAACATACTTAAATAGAAAAGAGTATTTAAAATTTATTTTTGATGAAAACATTGATTTTGACTATTACAAACAATAATTTTAATTAAACTTTTTGTTTTCACTTCTTCCTTTCTAACATATGTTTCTCAGTAATAATAAAAAGTAATTTAAATTCGTATATTCATACAATTTTAAAATTTAAAAAAAAATCTTACACATAATTTCGCCATACACTAGAATGTCGTAGATCCACCCTCCATATTTTTTTATTACCAATTAATCGAATGAAAACAAAAAAACTTAAGAAAATGACAAAACTCAAAAAATGTATAAAAACTCACAATCTTATTTTAAAGGTCTTGGAATTTAAAGATGATTTACGAAAATTGGAGGTCTCTACCTCAACCTCAACCCAGTACAAAATGGCGGTATTTTGAAAATGTTGACCCTGGCTCCCTTCCCCCTTCTGCTACAATTTACATATAAAGTGATTTTCAACGATGTGGTTGATTGCAATACGTACATATTCTAACTAAGGTCTAAGATATAGGAATCAACTTCCGAATTCCTTATAAGTGTCTATGTGACATGTCGCATGACAAACTTCTCATAAGGAATTCGAAAGTTGACTCATACATCTTACACCTTAAGTACCTTCCAACATTTTTAATTACTACAAAAGTTAGAACATCCTTGTCAGTGTTGCCACACTATAGGCCAGTAACTAATAATATACATGTATCTAGTTATGTATTATTTTAAGCAGGTTAAGCAGGTTATTTGAGGCCGCAGGACAAGTGGATTCAGGACATCCAGGATTAGCATGTGACATATTACACATAACTTTTAACTTTCAACACTTTAAGATGTTTTAAAGCACTTCTTCCTTTGTTCCAAATGATTAAGTCTTGTACTATGAGATTCATTTACGTACCGTAATTAAAAAATAATTAAGTTATTTAGATTTTTATTGCGGACATTTTCCATCACGATTTTATGTAAAACAAAGTTTCACGACGTTTCGGGATCTAGAATCTAATCCCGTCCTCAGGTGAACTAATATTTAAACATAACACAATTAACACATAATCCGACCATAACCTGAGGACGGGTCAGATTCCAGATCCCGAAACGTCGTGAAACCTTTTTTACATAAATCGTGATGGAAATGTCCGCAATAAAAAATCGAAATAACATACCATCACCAATAATGAATTTCAAACAAGGAGAAAATTGACTAACTTGAAATCTACCAACCAATTAAGTTAGACTTAGAGAGGAAAAACTAAAATTAAAAGCTTTTCAAAAATGTTTTTTGTATTATCTTAGAAAGACTGCAAAAATCATAGATTAAGGTACTTTGAAGTTTTTTCATTGCTATTCAAATAATGTGCAAAATCTTAATTACTGAATAAGTGCAAAAAACTAGATGGAAGACGTGTAAGGCAAGCCACAACTCTTGACACCAGCTTCAGCTGCTAATGAGGTTGAGGGATCCACGGAATAAACCGGTTTGGTCCAGCTCGTCCGCAGCGCTCCTGGCGGCACAAGTTCGTTACTAATTATTGGGCTATCTTGCGTATTGCAGAAAAACTCCACCAGAACTGCAACGATTAACGATTGCAATCTCGATGGTATGGGCCAACGGACAAATCATCGGGAGAAAAGTTGCTCCGACTGGTGGATTATTTAAAATATTACGTTTTCCTCATTTGCCTTCTGCAGTGACCTGGATTACACAACATGAAATTTAATTTTAATATTCAATACATACTGTGACACATGAAATCTCGAAGCTTGGCCCTCGAAGGCCAACTTTCAAACTGTTAACTACATTAACTGTTGAGGATTTCTTCAGATTTCATTTTAGTAGTTTTTAGGTTTCATAGATTAATCCTAGGTTTTAGGTTTAATCCTAATTTGGCTTGCAAATGTACCTTAAATACCTACCTTAAATAAACGGTTGCCGGATTGAGTGGAAGTTGACGACATTTGTAGGCTTAATTGGGATTGCAGTGGATTTTTTTAGCATTTTTTGTTTATACTTAATATTTTAAGAAAATATAGATAATTTTGTGAATGAATAAAAAGCTCAAGTCCACAAGATAGGTAATTCTAAAATACATTATAAATATATATATATATATATATATATATATATATATATATACGTAAGTTTTAAATGACACAGTTACCCATTATCATTTGTCCCATTGACTGGAACATCACCTCCGGCCAAGAACATTTGGTTATACGTTATTAAACAAAAGTACCCAAAACGCTTCCTGTCAAGCTCCAACCGCACACGAGGCAATTCCACCACATCATCTTGCCTAGTACGGGAACGAACCTCAGACCGGGGTTTAAGCTTGACCCTTAGATACTCAGGCTTACTTGTGGTCAGAGTTCTGTGGACTACCATAGTCGTACGAAGAGTGCAAATATCAGATATGGGTAATAATCCCAACATCAGACGTGCACTTGAAACATGGTCATATTTTCTAAGCCCACAGACAAATTTGACACACATGTTCTGCCCCCTCTGCATTCTCTCTATGTCCCCTGCCGTAATAACATTCCCAAAGACAGGGAGACAGTAATCAAACACAGAGAGTACGAGAGCCTGAATAAGGCGAAGCTTCGCTGCCTGAGGAGACATATGCTTTTTTCTGTACAACACTCTGAGGCAGGAAACAGATTATCTTCACAGGGTAGGCCCTTACTCACATGGCTGGAAAAGTTGAAACCGTTATCGAAAACTATACCAAATAATTTGGCTGGAACTAATTCTTTCAAAGCTGCCCCACCAATGTAGTGAATGGTACAGTTAAAGGGGAAAACACTTGCCAGTTCTTGTGTTAATAACTTATTATAAAATTAATAATTAATTAGTAACCTTTGCAACTTATCTATGAAAAAAGTGTCCATGTTAGTTTGGCATGTCAGTTGTTTTCGACAACACAATATATTTAAATGAACCTTGGAGTTGATGTTGAAGTTCCAGTGTTCCAGTTCTGTTCCTGTTACCGCAACCCCAAGTAACTGAGATGCGCCTCTTGGGTTATATTTTGTAGTTAGTAGAGCACATTGGTTTGATTTACAATGAGAGCACCATATTTATTTTACTTTCACATTTATTTAAACTTCTTATACCATTTTTTAAGTTTATACACAAAATCATGTATATGAGTACAACTCCCCCTAACTTTTCTTCGGATGGATTGATTTACCTAGTTTTAAAACTTAAACCAGCGAATTACAAATTAGTTTTATGTTCGTGTTCTCAATTAATTGTTATATGGAAGTAATTTACACAGGTATGTGCTCTTAGTTATGTATATCCTGATAAATAATTGTCTACATCCGAGCACCAATCTTGTACTGTACTATGTCTTGTATTGCTAGCGAGCGCCAATCTTGTACTGTACTGTGTCTTGTATTGCTAGCGAGCGCCAATCTTGTACTGTACTGTGTCTTGTATTGCTAGCGAGCGCCAATCTTGTACTGTACTGTGTCATGTGTTGCTAGCGAGCACAAATATTGTACTATACTGTGTCTTGTGTTGCTAGCGAGCACCAATATTGTACTGTACTGTGTCTTGTGTTGCTTGCGAGCGCCAATCTTGTACTGTACTGTGTCTTGTGTTGCTAGCGAGCACCAATATTGTACTCTACTGTGTCTTGTGTTGCTTGCAAGCACAAATCTTGTACTGTACTGTGTCTTGTGTTGCGAGCGAACACCAACCTTGTACTGTACTGTGTCTTGTGTTGCTTGCAAGCACAAATCTTGTACTGTACTGTGTCTTGTGTTGCTTGCAAGCACAAATCTTGTACTGTACTGTGTCTTGTGTTGCTAGCGAGCACCAATATTGTACTCTACTGTGTCTTGTGTTGCTTGCAAGCACAAATCTTGTACTGTACTGTGTCTTGTGTTGCTAGCGAGCACCAATATTGTACTGTACTGTGTCTTGTGTTGCTAGCGAGCACCAATATTGTACTCTACTGTGTCTTGTGTTGCTTGCAAGCACAAATCTTGTACTGTACTGTGTCTTGTGTTGCTTGCAAGCACAAATCTTGTACTGTACTGTGTCTTGTGTTGCTAGCGAGCACCAATATTGTACTGTACTGTGTCTTGTGTTGCTTGCAAGCACAAATCTTGTACTGTACTGTGTCTTGTGTTGCGAGCGAACACCAACCTTGTACTGTACTGTGTCTTGTGTTGCTTGCAAGCACAAATCTTGTACTGTACTGTGTCTTGTGTTGCGAGCGAACACCAACCTTGTACTGTATTGTGTCTTGTGTTGCGAGCGAACACCAACCTTGTACTGTACTGTGTCTTGTGTTGCTTGCAAGCACAAATCTTGTACTGTACTGTGTCTTGTGTTGCTAGCGAGCACCAATATTGTACTCTACTGTGTCTTGTGTTGCTTGCAAGCACAAATCTTGTACTGTACTGTGTCTTGTGTTGCTTGCAAGCACAAATCTTGTACTGTACTGTGTCTTGTGTTGCGAGCGAACACCAACCTTGTACTGTACTGTGTCTTGTGTTGCTTGCAAGCACAAATCTTGTACTGTACTGTGTCTTGTGTTGCTTGCAAGCACAAATCTTGTACTGTACTGTGTCTTGTGTTGCTTGCAAGCACAAATCTTGTACTGTACTGTGTCTTGTGTTGCTTGCAAGCACAAATCTTGTACTGTACTGTGTCTTGTGTTGCTTGCAAGCACAAATCTTGTACTGTACTGTGTCTTGTGTTGCGAGCGAACACCAACCTTGTACTGTACTGTGTCTTGTGTTGCTTGCAAGCACAAATCTTGTACTGTACTGTGTCTTGTGTTGCGAGCGAACACCAACCTTGTACTGTACTGTGTCTTGTGTTGCTTGCAAGCACAAATCTTGTACTGTACTGTGTCTTGTGTTGCTTGCAAGCACAAATCTTGTACTGTACTGTGTCTTGTGTTGCTTGCAAGCACAAATCTTGTACTGTACTGTGTCTTGTGTTGCGAGCGAACACCAACCTTGTACTGTACTGTGTCTTGTGTTGCTTGCAAGCACAAATCTTGTACTGTATTGTGTCTTGTGTTACTTACATGAGAAACCTTCAGCCTTTCTCAACACATGAAATAAAATTCCCCTTATTTTCGTTCTGTCAGTTCTCATCTCTGTGATTTTATATTCATGGTAAAAATACAAGCCAATTCCAAATGTCGCGAAATTTTCGAGATAACCAAATTCACACAACCAAAATACGACAGCTCCTTTATCTTTATTTTAGGAATTGCTGTTTTAGGCTATCGCTTGAACCGGCGAGGCATTTATATTCATATGTATAAACCGGTAATGCTGATGCGACATCTTTTAGCACTTAAAAATCCTTCCATGATTTGGGTTTTTTTTGGTTTATTACTTTAATCCAATGTCAAAGAAATAATCAAACATACTCATAATCGTATATTCTGTAATTTTACCAAATCCAGTCTGAATATAATCTATAATATAAGCGGCTTTAAACGGCGGAGTTAAACTGACACATATTGTCTCGCTCTAAAATTAACTTTGATTACATTAATATATAAAAATATCGTATTTAATGTTTTTAATAATTTATTAAAATTTTAAAGATCATATTTCGTTACAATATCAATTGTTCATTGAAAATGGTTCACACTACGTGTTTCGCCATAATAAAGGTTCTATTTAGGAACTAAACATTTTTTTAATATTATAATAAAATTTAAAAAATATTTTTTTCTCTACTTAACACTTTGAGTAAATTTTGGTGTCTATGTGTTAAGTTTAATGTTTGACATAATTTCTTTTATGCTTTAAATTTCCTATGTAATTGTAAAATTTGTTTCAAATTGTCACAATAAAACCATTTATTTCTTTAACAACAGTTTTTACTTTAAGAAACCTTTTATATCTGTTTAACATCATTAATATTACTTAATAAATGTGTACGAAAAAATAATTTTTTTTTCTTTTATTTTATATTTTTTTATTAGCTGAAATTAACATTTTTAGAAATTCATTTTTATATTTTACATTATAAATGTGTTTATATTTCCTAAAAAACATAACATTAGGTTTTTTTTATTTTTAAAAATTGTAAACGTATTTTGTTTTTAAAATATTAATATTTAGTTTTATATTTTTTAATATAAAGATAAAAATTTTTTAAATAATTTATATTAAGTAATTATTGTTTAAGAACATAATTTAAATTCATGTTTATTATTACAATTTTTATATTATAATAAAATTTAAAAAATATTTTTTAAACCTCTACGGTAATAACACACTTTTTGAGTGAGGTATATTTGGTTTTGTCAATTATACTTCATACGAAGTTTAATGCAAAACTAAATAAGGTATAAATAGTTTTTTGTACTACACATAACTAATAACTAAATTCCTTTCCTATGTAACCGTTTGTCACAGAATAATAATTTAAATAGTAATAAGAAAGTTATTTTATAATTTTTGTTTCGATTTTTTTTACATTTACAAGCCTATAACTTTTTAACTATTCTGTTAACAGTCATGAGAGTATTGAGTAGTGTAATATTATTTGTGGCCTAAATCCCAACAAACCATAAAAGTTAAATTTAAATAAATAGCACCGTTTTTTTAAACTTCGATTTTCCGAGTTTTTAAGGATTTTTGAGGCTGAAAGGTAAAAACATTGAGTCTAATTTTCCTTTGGGAAATAGCTTAGATTATGGATACATCTAAAAGGAATGTTTTCAGTTCTCCTAAATAGTTGCCCTTATAACCATACTACGTCATTTCCATTTCAAATTTTGGTCTGACGGATTGTTCCACCCCCTTAAGCTAAGATCCATTTTTAAAATTTCAACGAATTGGAGAAATATTTCTGGAAATAGATTAGAATAGATTTTTCGAAATGGCGACCATATCACAAGTTAGGTATTTTAAGCTAAGTATGAATGAGGATTGAGTGTAAGATGATTGTGGCGCGATCTTGTAGTCTTGATAGCCCAACAGCCAATGTCAACTAAGGGACTTACAGTTTAACATGGAATTTGAACCATTGCCTCTGAATTACGAACTTGTCTAATTATGAGGATGATCTTTGCGGATTAACGTAGTATTCAATAGTTAGACGTTAATCCACACGAGAGAACACTACATCCACCGACCATCTCTCACAACTATCCACAATTCTTGACCTCCGAGTAGCTGGATTACAGGACGTCGCCACCGTCCCAGTCACAATATATCCCAATTGAACCCAATTGAATAAAAAATTGGATCACCTGTCTTGGGTCTAGATTGATACACAGACATAAATCAATCGGAAAAACAGTTTTTTTGGGGTCCAAGCAGTATCTAAACGTTTGACGAAAACAATACTTGCTCCATATACTCTTCTTTATAGGGGGAGAAAAAGATGTGAATGAAAAACTCTTTAATCAGGTTTCATGATAACTACATGACTAAGAGTAGTGATAATCTCCAACGTGCCCTGAGTCATCGAGGTTGACATGAATCAGGAATTGAGTTGCGCAACGTGTTGTGATACTGTATAGTGATGCAGCGATGTAGTCGCCGAGATGTTCAGCAATGACGTCACCGGATCACACTGTTGACAGCTGTCATGTCACAGAGTATGAAGCATGTTTACACGCTGTTTCCGGTCGATGTGTTTTATCTTTATACTCAAAAAGATGATTGTGAGATACTCTATCAATTGTTTCGTCCTGTAATTTTTTGTTTTAAATTTTCACATTTAATATACAGCATGTTTCATTACACTTTTCCAACTTTTTGAGGTATTTTTCTCTAGTACAAAATGATCTTAGACCGTCTACTGTATTCCGTTTGAGGTGATTCACAAACCTCTATTTATATTTATTGTGATTTTATTTTCATCCAATTATTGTTTTGCCTTCTATCCTCGCTTTACAATCCCAGTAATGGATCTTATTACTGGATATACATTAAAGTTATTATTGCATTTTAAGGAGGAATGAGAATATTTTTCTAGAGGAGAGGTTGATCGTCAATACCAGAAGACATGCATAACCTTAGTAAATTTAAGACTAAATAGATGCTAAAAACTAGATTTTAAGGCATTTCGATTCATCTTCATTTTTACCATAATCTGCAGAATGCCATTCAATTTTTATGGTTTTATGGTTTTTTATGGTTAAATGAGCACAGAAGCGAAGTGTCTTATCAAACAAACGTTTTCTAAAATGTATTTAATGTTTAGTATTAGAATATAAATATTATTACTTAGTAACAAAGTTGCAGGAATATCAAATATCGCTTTTCTGATGGCTCCAAGAGGTTGGGTGACGCTGGAAAGGGCCTACCCTGACGGCAACCTGGGGACGGTCTTTTCCTGAAATAATTTTTTGTCAACCTTACCAAATTGTGGAACTTCCGAAACCCTTTCCCTAGGGGGATTAAATACATAACTCAGTTTTATTATAGGGAAAGTTCCTTATCGTTTCCATAAGCCAACAAAAATAGCTTAAAAGGTAACTTAAATATAGACAAGAGAAATCAAACAAAGAGTGAATATAGAACAAAGATTCTGAATGTCCCAAATATATACTCTTATAATGCTCTGACAAAATAAAATGCTGTTGGCTCGTCCTTGGCTCCGCACAGGTGTAGTTTATGTGTCTGCAAAGGTGGCAGCAGTGGTTGACCTACAGCGGTCAGCTGGCTTTGTTATGGTCCCATTTACGACCCGGAAACAGCTGTTATTTTGGCTCATTCCGTATTTCGCATGTAAATTACTTTTCCGTGCTTAGTATAGTATGTTTTTTTATCCGTTTCCCGTACTCACTGTCGTAAATGTCAGCTGTTTTAATTAATCTGCCAGTAACTTAAAGTTGAAAGGGAGTCCGCCGAATATCCAATAATTAACTACCACAGCCATCACAATAAATAGCATTATGGTATTAATGTTATTTTAAATTTCACATAGGGGGACTACAGTTGTTACATAAGAATGATATTAGGAAAATATATAGCATATCTATATTATATTTGGTGCCTCGTACCAAAGACAATTGAAAACTATACCGATTGTATATAAAATCGTGTAGTCTTTGCTCATACGAGACATAATTACTAGAAAGGTGGCGTGCTGTTGGGATCGCTGTTCGTGATTGCTAAGATTTAAATATCAAACATTTTCATTCTTAATAGGTAATAAACCTTTTTAGCAACCCAAAACAATTAATTCCTTATTTAATAATTATTAACTAAACAATATCAATGGACCAACTCATACGGTCTCTTTTGAGCCGTTTTTGATAAATTTTCATTTTACGTGTGTTTGGGAGGTTTTAGGGGTGAAATACTAAAAAATTCTCCTACTTACCGTGCATTTTTACCTACATTCCGAATTTTATAAAAATCGAACCAATAGTCTCGTCTCTAGGATTCTGCGTATTCTCCCCTCCACACACACGAACAGACATCACTCCAAAAACACTTTTTTGATTCAGGGGATACTAAATTGGACATACCCACCAAAAACTTAAATTTGTAAAGTTTGACAAAACAACACTTCTTCCTTATATACTATCGTATAGGTGGAGAAAATAAAATTTAAAAAACTGTAAACTTGAGATTTCGTGCTCATTATTCAATTCTTTTTTTCACTTTTCCAAGCCGTCTGTGTTTTAAACTACACAACGTTTCTGGAGGTAAAGAAACTTCTCCGTTTTCAAGTGATTGCTTAATAATTATTTACATTAAATTTTGAAAGTTTAAGTTATAGTTATTAATTATATTACCATAAGTTGTCAATAATACTATACTTTCTTATCTATCGTGCACTATAAAAAACTATATTGATAACGCAACAATTATTTGTATACTAGCCAAAGTACCCGTTCTTCGCACGGGCTAAAAAGGCTGAAAGGTGTAGGCTCTTCATTGTTTACAAAATGACAAAACAGGAGTGTCTACAACATTTCAAAGTAACATATGTCAAATATTGGGAGAGGATAAGGATTAATGTAATAGAGACAGTCGTCGGAAAAAAACTTAAAATCTACCATTCCGCTATTTCAAATAATTCACTAATTTCGATCCAGCAGTTTATCTGAACAATCAACTTTATTTCTTCTTCTTCCCGAACTGTCAAAATATAGTGCAAACGGATGTTGTCATTAGAAAATGTAAACATTGAAACCTAGGACGGTCACGGCAGCTCTTTCTTCTTCTTATCCTTCTTCTCGAACTGTCAAATTTTAGTATTCACAGCTGTTGACATTCAAGTAATTTTATGTTTTCATTCTCTAAAAATGTAAACATTGAAACTTAGGACGTTCACAGGGCGTAGCCCAAGAGGATTTTAAGGAAATGAGTATGCCTATGTGTTGCATGAGTTTAAGATCTACCTTTCTGTAAAATTTCAAACTGTTTGGTTCAGTATTTTTTGCGTTCACTTGCCACAACAAACCCACAAACCCACAAACACACAAACACACAAACACACAAACCCACAAACAAACATACAGAAACCACCTCTTCTTTATAATATTATAGATTATTATTGACAACATGATGTAATTATTGATATCTGTGACTTAAACCTTCGATTTTTAATGTAAATTAATAGGCAATCACTTGAAAACGGGAGGAGTTTCTCCACCTCCAGAAACGTTGTGTAGTAAAAAACACAGACGTGTTGGAAAAGTCCAATAAAAGATATTGAATAATTAATAGCCAACGCCATTATAAAGTTTTTAAGATTACGTGTTCACTTCGTAATCCGGAGATTCCATTCCGGTTGTCCTTGCTAATTGGGCTGTTAATTAATTAGCTAACTAACAATAGTTCGATGTTAGGTCCAAGACCACACGCAAGACCAGTCTTTGGACCGTACCCTATCAAAATCTTTAAAAGTTTCACTATCGATGATATAAATAAAACAATCCCAATAATTGTCCACTTCATCTCTTGGTATTAAAAATCATTATACATTAATTTGTACTTTTATAAGACAGTACACCAAGACAATACAAATTCTTTTAAACAATAAAGCTCTCTTTCGTAGCTCTAATTGCAAAGTTACCTAAATACCGGCAAAGACGACTTATTCTCATTCAAATCTGATTTCTTACCATCAAGAAGCGTTTGGAGTATCAGACTTCTCTTAATCCCTTCACACCAGCTGATCATAACTTTTTCTGAACGCCATTTAAACCGGATATTGACAAAAAATTTCGAACAAAAACTAGACATATATAATCTTATTTAGCATGTAATATGGATATTTATTAAGTCCTCCTACCTATAACTCTCGATTTGGGTTCTTTTTCTTTAATTTGTCTTTTTATTCTTCTTTGCATTTGATTGTTTATGTTTGACCACTCGTCTTTCTTTCATGTTTCTACTTAAATTGTACTTTAAATTTTAAACACTCAAGTAGGCCTAATATCTACAATACGTTATCAAGTTGAAGTTTTATCAAATAGATTGATTCAAAACAGATGTTGACTTTAACTTGAGTCCTAGTCTAAATTTCTCATGACTTTGGGTGGCGTATATTAGGCCTAGTTTTGGTGACGTTTGCATAAGCTGTGGAGTTTAATTTTGTGTTTGTTAATAAGCTTACTATTTTCTATGATTTAAAATCCTTTGTAAGCTTTATATAAAGGTATTCAATAAACGAGTTCCCAAAATTAAACAAAAAAATGCTTATTTAGGTCAAAATGAGTATAAAAAAGTTCTCACTAACAATGTACCTATCTAAATTACTTAGTTTTGATATGGATTTGTCTTAGCTCTTGGGAGGGGTGTTGATTTTTAAGACGTAAAATATGTAACAGATTTCCATAGAAACTACCAGAGATATTGTATTGAATTTTTAATTTAAAAGTATATGAACAGCTGTTTAGATTAACTGAAAACATTCCCTATTGACATAAATAAAAAAAATTGAAATACAAAAAATTTTCGCACGAGTGTCTGTAAGTTTTTTTACGTATTCAACTAATACCGAAACACAAATATTAATAAAAAGTAATGAATTAATTATTAAATCGGCTCAGGGATAAAAGAAGACCAACTTTTTCCCTAATGTCAGACATTTTCAAGGGCTTTGTTTGTCTTACCGATAGCAACACCATTATTTCTAGGCCAAGTGATATATTATCAAACAAACTGTTAAATTATCAAATTAAACTTAGTTCCATAACAAGCAACAGTGTATACGTGCGAAAAATATAGCTAATTGTCTGAACCATTTTAATTAGATAGATCGCTGGTAAATATCTTTAAGAAGAAATTGTTCTGATTTCAAATTTATCCGGTGAATGTTCATTTTAAAATTTGTATTTGAAGCGAGGCATGTTTCAGAGTTTAAAAAAATTTCTTACGGGAGCAAAACTCCAAGTAGGTGAAGATTAGATTAGATTATTGAAATGGCGACCATACTACAAGGTAGGTATTTTAATACAAGTATGAATGAGGATTGAGTGTAAGATGATTGTGGCGTGATCTTGTAGTTGTGTTACTGACTAAGGCTGACATGTTCCTTAGACCTGACTGTTAATTAATAGCCCAACAGTCAATGGCGTATCTAAGGGACCTACAGTTTAACGTGGAGTCCGAACCACTGCCTCTGAATTACAAACTGGTCTAATTAAGGATGGTCTTTGCAGATTAACGAAGTATTCAATAGTGCGGACGTTAATCCACACAAGAGAACACTACATCCACCGACCATCTCTCACACCTATCCACAATTCATGACCTCCAGGTAGCTGGATTACAGGACGACGCCTCCGTCCCAGTCACGTCGCACAATTTAGCGTTGAAGCGAAATTTTGATCAATCAAAAACTATTTTTCGCTTGATAGCCAATCTAGAAATGATATCATTATATAAAATGTCATATAACTAAGCACTTCCGGTGATGGTGTAAACATCCCATGAATGTGATTGGCAGATGGTGGTTTTGGCGCGCCGATGTTGACATACTTGGCGCCAAAAACAACACTTCCTTTCATCAGCACTCCGTCTCTTTGACGAGAGGCTGGCGATGATTTCATTCAGCTATGAGAAACAGCCAATTCGTGTTTGTATTTTTGGACCATTAATTTATTCTAGGTATTTGTGAATTATCTTTTCTCACCCCGAATATAGAATATTTTGTAACATAAAGTTGTATACCGAGTTCTATAACGGCACTGAATAATGAATCTGCCCATTTTTTATCCTGTTTATTTTACTTTTCTCCATAAGTTCCAACGGGTGAAGTACTGTGTTTACCAATAAACTTCTGAATTTCAGTAACCGATTGACATATAGTATTCAAGTATTCTAAATGCCAAATTATTTGTTAAAGAGTCTCATATCAAAAGGTACTAGGAAAATAGAAAATAATACTATTATTATCTTCTGAAATGGATTAGGTCTTGCATAACCCAGGTAAGTATCGCCAATTATGAATGAGAAGTGAGTGTAAGATGATTGTTGCGCGATCTTGTGGTCATGTTACTGTCTGAGACTGATATGTTCCTTAGACAGGACTGTTAAGCCAATGGCATCTAAGAGACTTTTAACGTTGGATCCTAACCACAATTTTGATATATATTACGATTAGGTGTAATTATGAAGATGGTCTTTGTGGATGAACGTAATCCACAATTCGTTTTTTAGGCCTTGTCATGGCAACTAAGGTAATCAATTTCCTATGGTAAATTTGCTAACCCAGCTGACTCCGGACCTATTAGAGGTCAAAGGAAACCCTTTCACCTATTTTACACAATACTGAACATTAAGGGGATTATCTACTCGTAAATTGATAAAAATTAAAAAAATTCTTCTAAATATATACTTTATTTTGTTCTAAATAAGAAAATATATATGTACATCAATTATGGTACTTAACTTTTTTAGCAGAATAATTTAGGTTTTCTCAAACCGTAACACATCACGTCCACCTAATTTCTCAGCGCGAAGTGTTGATTATCCGAAAGTTGATTTTTTTCTGTTTTCAAGACTTCAAATTGATATTCTGAGAGAACCATTGAAATTAGGTGAATGGAATTTTTTGTACTTATTAACAGTGATACACTACAAGATTTCTTGTATTTTAAATGTTATTGAACTATCGGTTTTCTGTAAATTAAATATTAAAAAAGATTTAATTCTTTTATTTAATTTTGAAATTTTAATTTTTTACTTTTTACACAATGATGAAGATACATGAATTTTTAGTTTACCTAACTTCCTACAAACTATCAATTAAAAAAATTACCTTTTTTTAAATACACATTTTTGCCAGCAAAAAATAAAAACAATTTTTAGGTGTCTAGGGTAGTGAATCCGCCTAAATTTTGAACCAAAGTTATCTCAATATGGATCAGGGTTTTCAATCGCAGGAAATCCAAATTCACTTAAAAGAGATGATTTTTATTAAAGCCAAGCCGAGTGAGTAACATACAGCCAGGGTCCGCAACCCACAAATGCCACGACCTACAAAACCTATTTTTGAAGAATGTGTAGCTAACCTTTCAATATTACATTTTACTGTAAGCATTTATCGAACAAATAATACACCTTGACGCCTTTCAATTAATATATTTGTAAAGTTTTTGCCGAATTCAAAATCTTCACAAAACTGAATAGCCTGTATACACACGAGTCGCTGTCATTTTCTATATTTTTCCCGACAAGCCGACCTGAGGAATCTGACAATGACAACGACTTAACCCACCACGCAACATTGTACAACAAGCATTGTGGGATTTATAGGGACGCCTGGCAACATCTCGCCCCGAGCGCCAAAAAACTACGCGACGCCCCGCGTACGACCCGCCCACCGCAAGATATCATCGCCGTCTGACATATCGCCACCTCCGCCGCCGCCGGGCTACGGGTGTCGTGGTCAAAGCAACAACATGTTTATAGCTTCCTGTGGGAAGCACCGATTCGTTCCAACACTTTAATTTAGAGTTTTCGTTTCTCTCGATTCCCTCAGTTAGTTGTGCGCGGTTTCCATTTTTCATTATTTATTCTTGGGTTGAACATGAGCCAGGTTTCACTTTTTGATCAGTAACAGGGAAATGTTTTAGTTTTCGTGTACATTACGTAATTCTATGTTGTATTGAATACGCATAGAAATACTTGCCTAACATAAACATTTAATAGCATTCTCAACTCAAAGTTGATAAGACGTAGCTCAGGAACGACAACCCTTTCCTCATAATTTTTCTACGCTAGTCATCCAGTCTCTTTACAACCCCCCTCTCATATAATACTCTCGTAATCAACTATGTAGGCCTTGTTTGTTTGTTAGCTGTGTATTTCTACAGCTCGCGCCTTCTCTCCGACCCCCAGCTTCGACAACATTCTGTCGGCGCAACCACCGATTAAAAGTCTCTTTTCACCATTGCCTCTTGAATCCCCATCTGTCAACTGCGTCTGGGTCGTCCTCTTTTCTTCCTCCATGGCGGAACCCATTCCAACAGTCGCCTAAGCAGTCGGCCCTCCTCCATCAGATTTACTTGGCCAAACCAGACTAATAGCATCTTTTGCACCTCATCTATTAAATCTCCTCCAACTTCCATTTTCCTTCTTATGTCCTCGTTCCTCACCCTGCCCAATCTAGTCCTCATACAACTCCTCCTTCCATCTCCGTAGCCAATATCTTCCCCACATTCCTCTGCTTCATGTCCCAAACTTCAGAGCCATACAGTACTACACTTTGCACCATTGCACTTATAAATTATCTTTTTCGTTCTCTTCGAGACACCATGCACTATCTCACCAAATGGAATTGAAAGCTCTTGTTATTTCCTCCCTCTCTGAATTCATCACATTACGTCAAACATCACTCCTTAATATCTTGCTTTTCTGATCCCCTTGATTACTCCATCTTCCAAAGGTAGACTTTCCACTGTGTCGTTCCCATCAAGAACACTTTTCCACTCTCATTAACAAGTTCAACTCATATTCCTCTTTCAAATTTCTGACCATGCAGCTCACACCCTCTTGATCCTCCGCAAAAACTACCTGATCGTCCTTAAAATACAGGGTGAACAAATGACTTTCTTCCAGCTGCACTCCTATTGTCAGAGAATTGATGTAAGCACATTGGCAACACTGATGCACTTCGTATCCTGTTCCTTATCTCACTTTCTCATTCAAAGCGAGTCGTTGGTATTTGCATGCACAGGAGGGGCAGACTAAGATAGATTGTCCTTGCATATGCAAATAGCAAGAGACTTATAATTTCTTTGCATATAAGTCCAGAGGCTTGCTTTCTTTGGATACATGGGTAGTAAGAGACTTATATTCTCTTACATTTTTGAAGATAAAAGAAACTTATATACTCTTTGCGGGATAAGACTATTTTAACTGTGGAGAGTTATAAGCGATTGTTGGTGGATACGCTATTCTCTTGTTTGGAACGTCCGCACTATTAAAATATATACTACGTTCACCTGAAAATGTCAAACCCATAATTAGACCTGTTCATTATTCAGAGGTATTGTGATTCTGATCCCAAATTAAACTGTAAGTCCCTTAGATGCCATTGGCTATTGGGCTAGTACCGTAACTAACAGTCTGGTCTGAGGAACATATCAGCCTTAGTCAGTAACAAGACTACAGGTCCGCACTACAATCGTCTTACATTCATTTCTCATCCATATTTGGCTTAAAATACTTCTGGTTAGGTCAACATTTCAGAAAGGTAACACACAGTAGTAATATTAGTCTATGCGTATACTGAGAAAAATATTTATTGCCTTTGCCAACAAGAAAGGGAAAACTTACTGCCCTATTATCAGTAAATGGCTATTATCAGTATTGTCTTTGTGTATAATTTAAACTAAGGAAAAGACGCAGGGTTTATCACTGACAGTGATAAACTACTACAACTGTGGACATATATGGACTTGTCTGCGTATGAGAACAGAATGAGACATACACAGCCAAGAACCACCCACGCATGGCGAGGTAGACTTCACCAAGGTCAATGAATATAACCGGTAAGCGTTCAACAAATTTGGCCTCACTTCATGATCCAACATGATTGATTCAAATTCGGAACCAGTTGGCATTTGCGGACGTAAATCCACACAAGAGAACTCTACATCCACCGACCATCTCTCACAACTATCCACAATTCGTGACCTTCAAGTAGCTGGATTACAGATCACGCTACTGTCCCACTATCAGCTATCACAGCTCTTGGATGAAAATGCAACAGATAGGTAACAGTCACAGAATATCGTACAGCAAGAATAGCTGAACTATAATTCTATCAGATAAACTGTAGAATTCAGATGAATCAGTGCTATTCGACTAGCCTCACGCAATCTGCTTAGCCTCCAAGCCTCGCTCAACATGCAGTTTGTTGCCAGAGGCTGTGACCGTACACGACGTCTATGGGCTTCCACGCAAGGGATATCATGTAATTAACTGGCAACTCACGACCGCAGTTGCATGGTCGTGCCGCAACACAGGAGTGGCGCTGCAATCGCTCCAGCAATGTAGTTTTTCGATCATGGAGATATTTTAACATGATGCAATCACAGTAATTGTAACTGGATGGTTCAATGTTTAGCGTACCCGTCACATAGTGTGAAGGTCGCCGGTTCGATCCTTATCTTTAAAGATATATTAAAGGAAAAGCTTTAATCTTCGTCATCGCCGCCATATTGGATTTTACCCCATAAGGACAATACTGCTATACACTACTTTTACTCGATAATCACACGAAAATATCAGTTAAAAATTATTATATTTACTTCCCAAAGGGAAATAGGTTAGATCATGGATATGTGTATATCTAAACAGCTTTTATTATATACAAACTATAACGTCGCTAACCACATGACGTCACTGTTTCAAATGTTGATCTCGTAAATTACCAACACCCCCCCTAGAGCTGAGACCCATGACAAAAATAATTCAGGTGTTAAATTACTGTAAGGTATCTAAACAAATAATTTGTTTTTTGACATGGATATGTCTTAGTTCTGGGGGAGTGTTGGCAATTTTTAAGATGGAAAACATGTAACAGATTTCCATAGAAACTACCAAAGCTATTGAATTAAATTTTTGGAATAAACGAATAAGAACAGCTGTTTAGATGAACTGTAACCATTCCCTTTAGACATATCCATGATCTAACTTATTTCCAACAGGGAAGGAAATACAAATATTTTATTAATAATTATTAACATCCATTATTGTAGATGGAAGTTTAAAATATACATACTAATATCAATATTCAAGGTTGTCTCCAGAATAACAAATCTTAACATCGTTAATTCATAACCTATCTGTGATTAAAATAATTGTTATCCCTCACACATTCCTACACTGAACTCAACAAATGATATTCAAATAAAAAATGCCTATTCATTAATAAATTCCAATCCAATTGATCTAATAATTTAAAATTAACACAAAATAATTGAGGTGATAATGTATTCGTATTATAAAATATTGATTATATTTATTCCTGTATGAATTCAGGTTAGTGTAGGTTGTTAGGTTAGGTTGTCATAATAGTATTTAGCTTCTCAATACCGAGTAACACGACCCGTACAAAGAGCGTGTTTACCGCCGGTATTAACCTATAATTTACATAGATTTTGTACCTTAATCAAGCAGTATGGAAAAGGAGGTTTTGTTTTACAGAGGGATGGGTGCAACAGCTGATTCACGATCAGCTGACAAGGTAGACGTGACACGTCAAGGTCAAGGTCATAGACCACTAAACAACACCATTACGCGCTTATGTGAACGACGCGTACTTTTTTGTCTGCCATCTCGCATGCACTATGTTTCCCCTGGTGAATTAGACGAAAAAGTTTAATTCGCCTTACAATAAATAAAAAAAATGTTGCCAGATTAAGGAAAACCAGCTTTACAGAGGTTTCGAATAGTCATGTTTTATTAATTGTGTGAACAATGTGCAGTAAACGTGATTAATGATCAAGCTAGATTAATGATTAAATATAATTAATAATCAAACGTGATTAATAATAGTTAAACGTGATAGACGATAGAAAATTTTACTGATATTTAGTTAACTTAACTATAAACATTAACTTAAAATATTTAAAAAATTGTAACTGTGGGCTGACAAATACTTTCTCCCAATATGGTCAAATATGGACTGGAGTAAATTAAAAAACTACAATATTTTTCAATGTTTGTTTAAATATGATTAAAAAATGTTTTTTTAGATGAATGAATAATCATCCAGTTTCTTGAACTAAGAACAAGAGAAACAAGTTTAAAATGATTGTTAAAAATTTTTGGGGACATAACCTCCCCCCCTACCAGGTAATATCAACCTTTTTGAGTGGGCTAAGTTACTTGGAAAGTGGTTGAGACATATGGAAGTAATTGATTTTTTAAATTTTCTCCATATGAGAATAACAATGGGCGCTCTCACATATAGTCCTGCTTTTACTATGGACAGTAAATTGAACTTTTCTCTGGAACCATTATCCGTTGACTAATGATTCAGATTACTTAGTTTGTTTAACTTTTCAAGCTGGTTTTTAATTAAGATAGTAAAACTATTTTATACATTTTTTCGTTTTGCCAGAAAATTAAAAAAATATTTTTTGACAGTAAAAGCCCATAAATTTAGAACCATTAGTTAAACAGATGTACTGGTGGTGACTTATTATTTGGGACCTTGAGAACTAAGAACTATAAAACTTTGATCAAAATCGTTAGAGTGGATTTTGAGAAATTTCTATGTAGAAAATTAAAAGGTTTTTACGGTTAAACTATCCACAAAAATTTAAAATTCATAACAATAAAAAATGGTCTGGAGTGCACCCTAAAAAGTGCACCTTAAAAAGTCAAGTTGCTATTTGGGTTTATTTTATCAACTCCATCTGCTCAAGTTAAGTTTATACCTACACTTTACCCATCACATATAATTTTTTTAAACTAGATTAGTACATCCCGCTCTCTCTTACACTTACACTCATTTACACTTGGCAATTGCCATATCTCGTCTCGCCGCGCACGTCTCTCAGTTTGCACAGCTGTTTGCGTTTCTGTCACACGCTGTATTTATATCTTCCTTCATGAATTAAAGCATCCATTAATGTTCTGAAAATAGGTGTAAAAAATCTACTTACATAACTGACTATATTAGCAATCCACATTAAATAAAAAATAATATATTCGAAAAATTCAGATAATAATACAGCTTTATTTTATTTTATGCAAACTTAGCGTGGTTTTACTTGCTACATTTTCTTCATAATGAAGAATTTAACTACCTGTATAAAAAAAATTAAAATACAAAATAAACACCAAAGCCAAATCGTACAACTACCAAGATCACGAACCTTTCAATGGATGACTGGGACGGTGACGTCGTCCTGTAATCCAGCTACTTGGAGGTCACAAATTGTGGATAGTTGTAAGCGATGGTCGGTTCTCTTGTGTGGATTAATGTCCGCACTATTGAATACTACGTTAATCCGCAAAGACTATTCTCATAATTAGACCAATTCGTAATTCAGAGGCCGTGGTTTGGATTCCACGTTAAACTGTAGGTCCATTAGTTGCCACTAGCTGTTGGGCTATTAATTAATTAACAGTCCTGTCTAAGGAACATGTCATCCTTACTCAGCAACAAGACTACAAGATCGTGCCAAAATCATTCTACACTCAATCCTCATTCATACTTGGCTTAAAATACCTACATTGTAGTATGGTTGCCATTTTAATGATCTAATCTAATGTAATCTTACACTAAGGATCTCTATAACAATCATTAATGATGGAAGTATGGAATTCATATTGGAAGTAGTCCCATGGAATAGTAATGAATTGTCTTACTGTTTACTATTTATGTTTTAATTAAAAATAATTGACTATATTTTTTGAAAGATTATGCCATATTGCTGATATCACATAGGTATTACTTGGAACCAATTAGTTTTAATTAAATATTAATTAGGCTTTTATTCATTTTAGTTCTAATTAATTGGATAATTATATTGAATACTCAACAAACAACTACAACACTTGATCTCATTCCTGTCCTGAGAACTAACAAAAATACCAGGGGGGGATCTCATTCAGTCCACAGGCGTTTGATCCACCGTCTCCCCACTTTTCTCTGATTAAGGATACGCCCCTAGACAGCGCTCTGTTGAGTTAAGATAGGTTGGTTATTGATAGTTTAAATATAGGTCGGAGGAAGTCGGAAGTCTTCGTCTCCTTCACTCTATTGCTTTCTCCCGCCAAGACATGGTTAATGGATGACCATAAGTAAAAAATTACCTGAAATCGTACATTTTATTTATTTATTCAACCTAATTTATTACTATTGGTAAGTAACAACATATTTAGGGCTGTATTTACGAAAAGAGAGCATCGCAGAATAACGTTAAAAATACGGTGGATCGATCCGCATGGTCCCCTAAGATAACCTTGTATAAATTTTCCATACAACTTAGGTTGGAGAACTAGTAACCAACAAGGATGATATGTTAGTCAATTGTTTCCTAGAAATGTTTTCTACATCCATAACGTGATCAGGTCTGGAGACTAAATACTGTGTTTTTTCCAGATCAGTCAGCCAGTGACGGAGGGGGGGGAGAAGATGAAGAAATCTAAAGCAAACCAGGTTTGTTGGTTGAAGTGATTCATTTAATTGTATTGTTAAATGAATCTCTACATGTCTAAGGAACATGTAGAATTTAGAAAGTAACACGACTACAAGATCGTGCCACAATCATATTACACTCATTTCTCATTCATACTTGGCTTAAAATACCTACCTGGGTAGGTTGTCATTTAAAGTTTAATTATTTAAATATTAAATACTCAGGTATTTAAAGCCAAATTAAAAGCTGAGTGTAAGATGATTGTGGTGTGATTTTGTAGTCTTGTTACTGACTAAGGCTAATATAATATAGTACATATAAAAAAAACATTGCATAGTGAGAATTAAATAGAAAATATAAGGCTACAAAGAACCAGAAAAGTAAATAGATAGTCAAATGTGAAGCTTGGTGCCAGATGTGATTACCAACAATAAACAAGGGTGTCACTAACACTTCTGGTCAATTAACCCTTCATGACACACTACAAGAACACTCAAGTAGCTGACAATGTGGGTGTTGTACAACAAGCAACAATATGAGTTTGTCCTGTTGACATTGCTGAATAAAAACATGTAATACACATAAATAAAATACATAAAAACATACAAAAAACATATAAAAACATAACATTATTTACATTATAACATAACATAACATTATATTAGACTGGGATGGTGGCGACATCCTGTAATCCAGCTACTTGGAGTTCACGAATTGTGGATAGTTGTGAGTGATGGTCAGTGGATGTAGTGTTCTCTTGTGTGGATTAACGTCCGCACTATTGAATATTATTCCTATTATTCCTATTAGACCAATTCGTAATTCAGAGGCCGTGGTTCGGATTCCACGTTAAACTGTAGGTCCCTTAGTTGCCATCGGCTGTTGGGCTATTAATTAACAGTCCTGTCCAAGGAACATGTCATCCTTAGTCAGTAACAAGACTACAAGATCGCGCCACAATCATCCTACACTCAATTCTCATTCATACTTGGCTTAAAATACCTACCTTGTAGTATGGTCGCCATTTCAATAATCTAATCTAATCTAATCTAACAGTACAGTATTAGTAAACTGATATATAGGCTTCCTTTAAAAGTAACTCTGATTACAGGACTTATCTATTCTACTTCTTTTGAAATAGCTGTGAAAAATGCATTTTAGTGGTAACTCACCAATTTTATTTCAATAAGCGAGTCTTCTTATATTTCAATAAGAGATATCTTCTTTGAGTCTTCTGTGCTATTATTCAATTATAGGTCTACTGTATTAAATTCACTGACCACAATTACACAACTTTATTCAAGGAAAAGAGAAATGCTTTAAATTTATAAAAATAAATTAAGAGGTTTGTTGATAACATCAAAAATAACAATTAAAGGAATTGAAAATTATTTATTTTCAATATTTTTTGTAAATTCAACTCTAGATTTTTAGTAGTAAATTTAAACAGTTTAAATTTACTGTATAAAATAAGATAGTGGAAAATAAGAAATCATAAAAAACAGATAACTGCTAATCTAGATTCTTGACTACTTGCCAAACACTATATCCTGTGTTATAATTTTAGTTATTTTATTTATAAAAACCTATTTTGATCTTCATTCATCTTGGCTGGTTTCACAGAAATCTTGATTATTACTGTTGGTACTGGGCTCAGCCAAAATACTTGCAGCTATTTTAATGGCACATGAAACAGCTAGAGTATTATTCAGTGCTCATCTTCAACTGCAAGTTCATGGGCACATTTATTCATCTTCAGACAATTATTTCCCTCATAAAAATCATCCTTGGTAGTTAATATTTCTCTTCTATATTTCCTCCTTATAAAACTAATTTTCCTTTTCCCAACTCTTCCCTCAAGATAATTTAAATGTCAATGTGTTTAATTCAGTCCTTATCAATTAATCCAGAGCTTCATGACATTTAAAAGAATTATGTAGAAAAAAGTATTTTCTGTGCAATTGCAAAAAATATTTTTCAAATTAGAAAATATTGAAGAACTCATTTAAATGAATGTGTATTAATCAATTGTTTTACACTTTTGTTATGAAAAAAACTGTTAGTGGCAAATTCCACAATTCATTACCTATTCTGATCAGGTTCGGTCAGTTGTGTAATTAACTGAATGCGTTCAGAATACCAACACCAAACAAGCAACTTCCTGAATCAATTAAATCACATTTACAACTGTCTCTAATCCTTCAAAGCAGATAACTGTTACAGTTTCAACAGCATGGAAAGAGGACAAAATTGGAAATTTTTACTCCTCTCATTACAAATCTTATTTGTAGGAAACTAAAAAGGTTTTTTGTACCAATACACTAACAACTTAATTTGATTCAGATACACTATATATTATTCAAGGTTATTTACCTTTTGTAACTGGCCTTGAGGTATCAATTAATTGTATTTATCCAGTACGCTTCAGACTTACAACAGTCCATCCTCAGCAGCGTTTTAATGGTTGTCAGGATGATTTAGGTTTGATAAAAGTACATTTATTACACTTTTAAAGAACAAAGTACAAAATAAAATAGCAATTTTATCAGCTGATATTCGACAACCATTGAAAACGCTGAGGATGACCATTGTAAGAACAAAATGAGTACAGTGTTGAAAGATACCATTAATAGACTAACCCAAGGCCATCAACAAAATGTAATAACTTTGAATGATATTGATAGGTATCAAGGCTGTTTAATTATTAAGTAAAACATATATATTGTTGTAGTCATTAAGAATTATCAAGCAATTACCATAAAATAAGATAAATGTATAAACTCATTCATGTGTAAGAATGAAATTGGAAAAGTGTGAATCATTTTTCTACAGAAAGAAAAAAAGTACAATAATACAAAATTTTCAAGGTCTACTTCATTTTACTTTTGTCATGACTCAACTAGATAGCACACTGAAATCAATATAAATACAGACTGCAAGACAAGGTCATTTAACATATAATAATAGCAGTCCAGAGACAAATGTCATAGAGTAAAAATTGTATGTTTCCAGAATTTTCAGTTGAAGCTGTACATCCTTCAGTAAGGGTTAGTTTTTTACATATTGGGACGGTAGCATGTCCTGTAATCCAGCTAATTGGAAGTTATGAAACATGAATGGTTATAAGCGATAGCATAGCTGGTAGATTCAATATTGCCTGCTGGTGTGGATTGACGTCTGCACCATTTAATACTAAGTTCATCCACAAAGTCCATCCTCATAACTAGACCGATTTGTAAATCACAGGTAAAATTGCAGTTTGGAACCTTTGTTAAACTTTAGGTCTTTTAGATGCTATTGACTGTTGGGATATTAATCAACAGTCCTGTCCAAGTACGAGATTATGTATATTATTCACACAAATTATGTAGGCCTACTGTATCCACAGATTCTGCTATGCTGCTTGGCCAACTCTGCCCTCCTGGGCTCAGGGATGAGTCTGGGCTTCACAGCTGTGGCTCTGCCCTACATGCTGATGCCTGACAGCACCCTCCCCATTGACCAGGACCAAGCATCATGGATTGGTGAGTCTCTTCAAACTAAATAATAATCCTGTGGCAATCACAAACCAGGAATTTAATGTGCTAGCCACGGCTCTTGTTGTACGTTCTTGTTCAATGAATGACATGTGGATAGCAAAGCGTGCTACTCACTGGTTTAGAGTGCTAGGATGCATTACTTAATTTGTAGCTTCCCAATTAAATGTCTCATGGGGCTGGAATCACCCTGGGGGACTTGAGGTGCTTTATGTTATCAACTGCCAGGTGGGATTTTAACCCAAAACCTCAAGCTCCTGCCAGTGATTCATACAGCATGACCATCCATGACCCTTTTCATATCTCAAAGTCCTCCTAGTAAAATTTACTGATGTTTTGAATTATTGGTTCCAGCATTCATCAAGTCTGTCTAATGTCATGTGTTAATCATATCTGTCTTTGTTATAATGCAGAATTGTTGTAATTTGAAGAGTCAATGGTAAATGTTTGATAAATAACAAGCTGTGGAAGATAACACTACCTTCTAAACTATCCCAAGGTGATTGAGGATGATTCAGCTATGAAATAGATTTTGTAGTGTTGTTGATTTAGCCATTTTTCTCCAAAAGAGACACGCTTAGGATCATACCTTAATCCTTCTTAAGGTTTTGGGCAGGCTTGTTGGTCTGGCTCAACCAAGAACATTTCAGAAACAGTGATCACCTTATTTTAATCTCTTTCATACAATATTCTGAAGGTTTACTTTGGTAAAAGATGTATTTTTAATTTAACCAATTTTACTTTGCATAGATGTCAGATAATGACATTAAATCCTGTTCTGAATTTGGTTTCAAACCTACACACTTGTTTTTAAGAAATAGTAGTTTAAAAATACGTACCGGTAGTTAGTACTTCGTATATAATTCAGATCAAGCTACATGAGTTGCTAATTTTATCCTTAAGTCTTACACCCAATGTTTGTAAGAAAAGTGATAGCTCCATCTGGAGAAGGTAATCCATTACTTGGTTGAATGAGTTTGTTTTCAATCTTGTTTTCATAGACCACAATAGCGCAATGGGTGGTAGAGTACAGAATGTGAAAAAGTGTCATGAGTTAACAAACATTCTATGTAACTTGCTTTAAAAGGGGTTTATAAATAGGAAGAAATTAAATTTTCATATAGATTTTATACATTTGATTAAATTTAACTAACTACAGTAAAACCTTTTGAAGGAGGGGAAACATTTTGGAAATGAAGATTATACTTGAACATTATTGAAACCAGTGTTACACTGCCAATTAGAAACTAGCATTGCATTTTGACAGTTTTGACAGTCAGACATATGTATAATCTTGTTGTTTTCCGCACTATCTAGATTTTTCTGGGTCTAATTTATGCTGGTATAGTAAAATAAATTTGGCAAACTTAACAAGGAATGTTACATTCCTTAACATGTAACATTGGCCCAGTGGTATGGGCAATTACTTAGACTATTTAGGTTTGGTTTCCTTAGTCTCTGAATGCTGTGTTATTTATCCCCAAAACCCCCTAGGTATGTGTCTGTTTTCTGAAACAGAAGAATCTTCTAGAATTTTTCTTTTTGTGGGATATTTCCTGTTAAAAACTTCTATTCCTATTATTTTTCAAGCATATTTTCTGTTACGGAGATGTTCTTATTTTGTTGTATTCATGTTAATTTTTTTATTGTTATTTGGCTTTTGGACCAAGCTGATTTGCTGATCAGCTGGTCAGCTGATTTCCCCAAATCAGCTGGCCCTAACTTGACCAACTTGATCTCTTAGTCACTTTTTAATAATCGCTCTTCTTAGTTGTTCATAATTCACCAATCTGGACTCCTGCAGGTGTACAGTGGTTAACAATGGTGTTTTGTTGCCAGCCAGTTTGGCCTCTATAGCTACGCCCGTGGGTTGTCTGCTCAGTGGCCATCTGTTGGACAGGTTCGGAAGACGCACAGCCCTACTCATCATCTCCGCTCCTCTCGTCTTTGGATGGCTGCTCATCGGGCTAAGTCCTTCACTTATTCAGGTGACTAGTCATAAAAAAGCTAGTAAATTTGTTCACTTGATTCTTGAAATTCCTATGAGTTTCAGTTTCTCTCGATCTTAGATGAGAAATAATACAAAGTCATAAGCATGGTTTTAGAAGAGTTAATAATAGTTATGCAAAGTTTTGCTATCCTTCTAAATCGTACTTAAAATAACAGGAGTATTGTATTGCAACGCCCTAAAAATAAGAGCAGAAAAATGTTATCAGCAAATTTTCTATGGGAAAGTGAACCATTCACATGACTCGCATGTTCACAGTTAAGCTCAAGGCCATGTGTTTTTTATAGCAGCAAACCTATGTACTCATTGCCCATATAGCTCTTAATGGAAAGTAGATAAATTAGTGTAACTCGCTTAATCATTGACATAATCTGATAAAATCTGATATTTGATTTTACTTAGTTAATATCCAAAATATAAGCATATTACTGAGTAAAACAGCCTTTATTGCAGGAAACCTACATATTTAGTAATATTAGATTACTATGATGGAAATAAGTTCTATGAAATTCACTCTACTCATGTCAGAGTACTATGTGCGATATCGTTATAATTTTTCAGGTACTTAATAGTTGAGAATTTAAAAATAAGGTTCGTAAAGCAGGACAATATATAAAAGTTAGATTTGTAAACCTTTAAACTTATATAGAATGATATGTTTTCCCAAATGTATCACTTGCTTTTATCAAATCGCGTTCATGCTGACACAACTGTTCAGATGTACATCGGACGCATCAGCACAGGAGTGGGCACGGGCTTGTGCAGCATCCCAGCCACGGTGTACGCGGCCGAGGTGGCAGACAGCTCAATACGAGGGTGGCTCGTCACCGGCACCTCTGTCTCCATCGCCTTGGGAGTGGTCATCGTCTACATCCTCGGGGCTCTACTCAAGGTAATGAACAAGACGGTTATGGGCTACTTTTTCAGGTTGTTATTAGCACCATTGGCAGTAGAACCGTGCAGGTCATTTGCAGGAAAGGGTCAAGGGGTGTGACATGAATATGGCTAGGCTCTCGGGGTGGGGGTGGGGGTGGATGTTAATAATTCTGAAAAATATTACTGATTCAATTGTAAGGGGGGGACACCCCCACCCCCCGTAACACTGCAGTATTAAATAGTCAACCGCACTGTACACATCCAGACACACACACACACACACACACACACACACACACACACACACACACACACACACACACACACACACACACACACACACACACACACAGACAGACAGATTGTCAAGTTGCGTCTAGCCTGTTTCTGCAGAAACTAGCTAAGAAAAATGTTATCCTGCATCCAAAACTTAAAGATGTGGCTGCGGTCCACAATGACTTAGGTTGAATAATCTTGCCCTCTCATTTGTCCGTCAAGATGTTGCTGATATTATCGAGGATAAGAAAATTACAAGAGTGTTTGTCAGTTGAGTGGAAATTTGTAGTTTGATTTTAGGCAGTTTCAAAGGGTAAGAACTATTTTGTTAGTTTAAAATAGTATTTGATTTTAGTCATTAAAAAATATACATATAGTAAAATACAAATGCTTATTTTACACAACCATTATTGAGAATTATTATTAATGAGGCTTATAATTAATAATATTTTACATGTTTATTCATAGTACTTCTTGTAAATAATGTAAAATTTAATGTACAATTTTTTAATTATGACCATTTTAAAACCTTGCGTATCTACATTAGATTAGAGGAACAACTGAAATTGTATAGATTCATTACTTTTATGGTATAAGTTCAATATGACGTTCAATAATAATATGTATATGAGATAAGTTATTTTAAATTTAACTTGGGAAACTTTTTTAGGGGTGCAACCGTCGACCCCCCAGCCAAAATCCGCTCCTCTGCCTCTGTATTTCCTGTTTATAATCAGAATATGGTCCTAACAACATACACATGTTTGATAGTACATACATGTGCCATCAAATCCATCACAATCTCTAATTTTGGACAAACAGCTAACTTATGAGAAATACACAACCCCTGAACCATCGAATTGAAATCTCCCAAATAAAAAAGTTGTTCTAGTTGGTTATTTGGTTCTAGTTGATTTATTTTTTAATAATGATTGTATTTACTTCCCTGTGGGAAATAGGTTAGATCATGGATACGTCTAAAGGGAATGTTTTTACTTCATCTAAACAGCTGTTCTTTTTTTTATTAACAATTCAATACAATAGTTATAATGGTTTCTATTGAAACCTGTTACATATTTTCCATCTTAAAAATCGCCAACACCCCCCATGTCAAAAAGCATTTTAAACAGATTACGTGCTAAATTTACATTTATTTACCTTTGTAAAAGGCCTTGAGTTGTGAATTGATCACTTTATCATGCTGTGTAAAAAGTAATTCATTCAGCGTAAAAAAATGATTAATTTGCAGCTCAAGACTGTTACAAAGGTAACAACTTTGAATAATATAAATAGGAGTCAAGGCTGTTTAATAATTTACATTTATATTCATTGTCAACCAAAGTATTTACTTGCTACCTCTATATTCCATAATGAATCTAAAGTGAACTATCTGCCAACATTTTGGGTAATCAACAAAGGTATAAAAAATATGTTTCAGTATTATCATAGTTTTGAGCCAAAAGTACAATATTTTTGTAAATATGATATATTAATTCAATCACACAAAAAATTCATCCTAGGATTAAACATTTGCAAAATTTTGTGCTACAAGTAATCAAATCCATGTAACACTATTCCTTCATCAGCAAAAATACGCTCTAGAGTGTGTTGGTGTCTGTTATATAAATATTTTTACAACCATTTATTATACTAATAACATTGTACTGCAAGTCATTGTACTTTATTTATCCATAGATAAATACTTGCAGGATAGCTCAGGGGTAAAGCTCTGTCCCAGTAAGACAAAAGTTCCTGGATCGGAACCCGTGACTGGCGACTCCTGACATTAGATTAGATTATATCATTGAAATGGCAACCATACTACAAGGTAGGTATTTTAAGCCAAGTATGAATGAGGATTGAGTGTAAGATGATTGATTGTGGCGCGATCTTGTAGTCTTGTTACTGACTAAGGCTGACATGTTGCTTAGACAGGACTGTTAATTAATAGCCCAACAGCTGATGGCAACTAATGAACCTACAGTTTAACATGGAATCCGAACCACAGTCTCTGAATAACAAATCGGTCTAATTATGAGGATGGTCTTTGTGGATGAATGTAGTATTCAATAGTGCGGACTTTAATCCACACAAGAGAACACTGCATCCACTGAACATCTCTCACAACTATCCACAATTCGTGACCTCAAAGAAAGATTACAGGACATTGCCACCGTATCATGAGCGGTCACCTCTGGCTAGCCCATGTGACTAATATCGCTATGGTACCTCACTGTCTGTAATTCACTTCGTAGACCCTAGGCCTACAGCATGACTGAGATGGTGGCGTGTCCTGTAATCCAGCTACTTGGAGGTCATGAATTGTGGATAGTTGTGACCGATGTTCGGTGGATGTGGTGTTCTCTTTCTGGATTAATACTATGTTCATCTTTAAGTTAGACTGTTGAATACTATGTTCATCCGCAAATGCCACATACATAATTAGACTAGTTCATAATTCAGAAGCAAAATTGATTCGGATTTCGTGTTAAATTATAGGTCCCTTAGATACCATTGGCTTTTGGGCTATTAATTAACAGTCCTGTCTAAGGAAAATGTAAGCCTTAGTCAGTAAAAGACTACAAGATCGCACCACAATCATCTTACACTCATTTCGTATTCATACTTGGCTTAAAATACCTACCGGGGTAGGTGGCCTTGTCAGTTAAAAGTTTAAAGTATAAGTATGATGATGGGCAGTTGAAGTTTTAATAAAGGAAAAAAATCTCTATATTAAAAAAAACTCTTTACTATGGATGTTTGAAATTCCACTGTGCAGTCCCAGTGGCAGCTGGTGGCCTTGATCTGTGCTGCGTTTCCTGCAGTGACGACGGTGCTGGTGTTCTTCTTCCTCCCTGAGAGCCCGGTGTGGCTGATTGCCAAGAACCGGCTGGATGACGCATCTCACTCTCTGATGCAAATCAACCGAGCCACCACTCCAGCCCAGGTATACCTGACAGGGGCAGCATACTTTGAAAACAATCAAAGCTTTTAGGTATTCTCATGACAGAACTTATACGTTACAACTTGCATCACTTTCATCATAACTTAAACTAAAAGAAAATGATCATCAGTTGATAGTATCCAATTATAATTCTGTAGTGATCATGCCTCTTAAATAACAAAATTTTAATTTTATACAACTAGGCTAAATTCATACAAAAAAAGAGGAAAACATTAAGCACATACTATGAAAATTTTAAATATTTCTTTCAGTTACAAAATATTTTAACTTGTTAAAACAAAAATAAAACAAATTGATAAGCTCAATTTTAATCATTTTCCCAGGGTAGCCATGAAAATTAACCATTTATGAAAAGATATTGATCTAAAATAATAATTTATGAAACCCTCTTAGAGATTTTTATGCTAAAAATTTATTAAGATGTGTTATATAATGTTTTTACTGGTATATAAAAGTATGAATAATTTTTCTTCATCATAAATTTTTGGTGATTTGTAATTGGAAACTTTTTTCAATCATTATGTGAATGTTAATGATTAAACCCTTAAAGATTGAATGATGGATATACAATTTTAAACAGGCACCAGTATTTAATCTTCTACAGTACGTAAATAGAAATTCTTTTTTTAATTAAAAAATTATAACCATTAACACTTGAAAAAAAATCAAGTCAATGAAAAGTAGTAACAAGTATTGTTGAAATGGTTTCTTGTTTCTGGTTACTAATCAATTAAAAGTAACAAGAATGGATTAGATGATACAAACCTCAGTAATTTCAAGAATTTAATTCAGCTGAATTATTTTTTCAGGTGAATGAGGAACTCCAAACACTGGCTGATCGAGCTCGAAAGACCCAACGTCGATCTCTCTCTCTAACCACTACGCTCAAAGCACTCAGCCGCCCCGAGGCCTGGAAACCTCTGATTATCATGAATGTATTCTTCTTCTTCCAACAGTTCACTGGCACTTTTGTTGTAATCTTTTACGCTGTAAGTGGTTTAATTTTAAAAATTATTATAATTTAAAAAAAAACTAAATTAGCAAAGATTACCGGAAGCTTGACTTACGATCAAATCTTTGGATGAATGTGGTTTGGACTGTTTATCCAAACAGTGTTGGCGATTAAGCTAGCAAACAGCTATTCAATAAAACTGTCACTGAAAGTAAAATACTGCTAGGGCAGATACAAGGAAGAAATAAATTACGAGTAAATTAAATAACAACCAATAATAAAAATATATCCTAAAGATAAGCTAGTGAATTCAGATATACCAGACAGAAAGCCAATTTTATTTTTATGCATCACCTCCTCCCTGATCAAAAGGGGTATACACAAAAGGGGCTTTGTGCACAAACCCTGTGTAGGGTACAGTGTGGGACCCTTTAGGTTTATTTGTTATAAGATTTACCCACTAAATGACCCCTATGAACTCCCATAACCCCAAACACATCAGTTTTAAGAAGTGTTACTTTATATGGACTTCTTATTAAAGTGTGCAGACTATTTAAAAATACAATCAAGGATCCAGACACCCTTCTGGTGGAGCAATGAATATTTATTTATACCCATGTCTTTTATTTATACTGAGTATATATTTATACCCATTCTGTACTTATAAAGCTTTCGTTGTTGTTATATTTTAATTTTATAATTTATGTTATGAGTATTGTTTTAAAATTAAATGGTAGTATTTATTCAAGCTTTTTATTGAAGCTATTGTTAGTAAATTTTTATTTGCATAAGGACCATGAAAATATTAAGGAGAATAAGCAATATGGTTACAGACTAAATAACGAGACTTTAAACAGTGGATATTTGAGTGTTCTTGTAGTATATTTTACAGAGAATTCTCCAGTTTGGTGGCGGCCTGAATTTATGAGATTGGGGCCGCTACAATACTTGAGGATTTTAATAAGCAAAAATTGTATTTTGTAAAACTTGTTGACTATGTCTATTAAACTATATTGTTTAATGACAATAAAGGATTCTTATTCTTAGTCATATGTTATGGTATTAATTGAAGTTTATTAATAAATCATTGTTTTCATTTTAAATTGCTCTTCTCTGTCTTTAAATATTCTTTACCAATACTACTATGATTCAGGTAGATGTGGTTCAAGAAGCGGGAATCAAAACAAACCCGTTCCTAGTCACAGTCCTGATCGGACTCACCCGTCTTATCTTCACCTTCCTCGCAGCATTCACGTCCAAGAAGTTCGGCCGCAGACCGACGGCCATCATCTCGGGTGTGGGCATGACTCTGTCTCTCACCATCCTCGCTACCTACCTGTACCTTCTTCCTCCCTCCACCACCATTTCCGAGCTCTCTACACCCGGCAACCTCTCCGACATCGTCAACTCAACACAGGCTGTGGACGTGCCAGACGAAGCAACCACTGTATCCTACCTCCCGGTAACAATGCTTCTGCTCTACATCCTGGCCAGCACTGTCGGATTCCTCACACTGCCGTGGTCCATGATCGGGGAGGTGTATCCTGCCCAAGTCAGAGGGGTGAGTGAAAGACCTAGATATTTTTGTTGGGAGGTATAGGTAATATTAAGGTGGTGCAAGTGCTGTTAGGGACAACTGAAATCCACTAGGTTGGTGCTAGTGTTGCTTATTCATTATGCATATGTGATTGTTTGTGCAAGCTTTATGAGTGACTTGTTTGAGATAACAAATAATTTTTTTTCAACATTTTTATACCTCCAAAATGACATATTTTATAAGATTATTGGATCAAAAATGTGGCATTTGGATTAGATTAAATTAATGAAATGGCGACCATACTACAGGGTAGGTATTTTAAGCCAAGTATGAATGAGGATTGAGTGTAAGATGATTGTGGCGCGATCTTGTAGTCTTGTTACTGACGAAGGCTGACATGTTCCTTAGACAGGACTGTTAATTAATAATCAATTATTTAGTTAATTAATGGATTTACAGTTTATAATAATAATAATAATTCTTTATTTCCAAAAAAATTACATATTTACAGCAAGAAACAATGATATAACTGTATACTGGAAATTAGTTTCCCACATGGGTCTAAAAGCCTGTGGGTGGGGAACGAGTCCTTAAACTTCCGCCAATGACATCCTTAAAACCTAAGACTATATAAATAAATAACTAAGGAAACTAATTTATATCAACAAACAAAAAATGTTTTTTTTAATAAGTGAAAAATCCTATGCATGCATGTAAATGGGTTTTTAATTTTTTCTTTTAATGATATATCATTAAAAGAGAAAATATAATGATTCCAACCGCGAACCCAGTCCATTCGCATACCACCCTTACCACATGCCATCCATGCAAACAGTCACATAACTCAGAACAGACGAGCGCACACACACACACACACACACACACACACACACACACGCAACCCCACATGCCAAACATCACACATCACTCTGTGGTTTAACGAACCACAGCCTCTGAATTACGAATTGGTCTACTTCACTACTATAGAGCTAAGGCGGATTGATATTATCAGCCAAAGTATGGAATGGACATAATGCATGATGCGGTTACTGATGTCCTATCCCTAGAGCGTGGCTCTGATGATGTTTTTAGGATGGACGCCAATCCATCCTAGTGGATGGATTGACACTCGCTGCGCACTCACCACTCACACTTGAAGAAAGTGTTCTGTACTGTGCTGTGTCTGTGATGCTGGGACAGTATACATGTGCATCTGCTGACTTTGGCATCTAATGCAGATAGGAGCGAAAACTCCCCTGACCCACTAGGAATTGGTCACAAAGAAATCAACCTCGCTGTGCTGCCTTTTCTCCCATAGTCGAATGTTTAGGATCAGTCTGAGGGTCCAATGTGCAAGACTCAGTAGAAATAGTTTTACAAATAAATACCTTTATTCACTTAACGTTTCCTGTGGGGATAAAACTGTATAAAACTAAATTTACAATTGCACAAAACTTTATCAGCTTGGTCTACAAAGTTTCAGTATATACCTAATGATTTATTTAAATATGTAATGTCTCAGTTGGGGAGTTAAAAATACATTACTTATAATATAAACATACTTGTGCAATTAAGTTTAAAAAAAAACTTTTTCTATTTTCGTAAAGATGTTAGAGTATAGTCTACTGAGGTAATTTTTCATGGAGTGTAATTATTGCCTTGTAAATTGTGTCATTCTGATGTATTAATAGTGATTAATTTGTTTGTAATTAATTTAAATACCAAACGTATTTATAATTTAAATAAAAAATAACTTTATTCAACCAATCATAAATGCAATCCTAGTCAATACATTTTTCTTTTTTTCTCAATAGCAATAAAACTGACTAGGCCTACAGCATGTAATATCATTAAATTCCCAAAATGTACTTTTCAACTTTAAATTTCCTTTTACAAAATTTCTCTATTCATTATTACTTAAAATATGATTTTCGTTAACCAAGAATTTAGAACAATTACTCCAGTATTTATTACAAACGGTAATTTATTAAAAAAAAGAAAGGTTATAAATGATGTCATTTGGTGTAAAGGTGAGGGTCAGAAGGTGTGATGTTAGTGTGCTGATAATTCCCCAGAGTTTAACCCGTGTAAACACTCATCAGTGACATGCGATGTCGATGTGTAAACCCATTGGCCTACAGATAACATCACTGTTATTAACCCTATGTGATCAAGTTTTTTAAACAATTTCCAAAGGATGTGCTTAATGATATAATGAACATTACTCAGAAGTGTCTGTTAGCTTTAACTGTGAATATTTTATGAGTGTATGTATTGAACATATTGTAGTGTTCACTTAGCTTCTTTACTGCGTGGGTCTAACAACGTTTGGAAGCATTATGAAGACAATCCCAAGGGCTACAATTACACTTCAAGATGGAAGCACTTTTGACAAGGATCTTCCACCATGGATGACATCCAGTTTCCATTTAAAAGAAGGCTTAAAAGAACAAACCTACCCGAAAAAACAAAAAGTTAATTCTCAAAGTAATGTTTACTACGAGACTCTAAAACCTGTTTTTATGGTGTTGACATTAGCTGGAATACTACCAGTTTTCAGACTCAGAATCGGAAGTCACATAATGCAAGCTCTTCTGGGAGGGAGTATTTGTCTGGCTGTATACGTTTTGTTTGCCTATCTCACCTACACAGTGACTCTCGACATCGTCCAACTCATCCTCCACGATGATGACTTCAACTCGGTCACCATTCAAGTGTCACTGATGATGCTGCTGGTACAACAAGTGTTCTACCTTCTACTGACATGGCCTGAATCTATAGCTGTTCATAAATACCTTGTGCAATGGAGGGAGTTTGAAGCACATTACAAACTAGTGACTGGTAGGAAGCTTCAGTTGAAATGTAAACGGGAAGTGTGCTTTTGGCTTCTATTTTCAGTTGGGGTTGGGTTAATATACCCTTATATTGTTGATTGTATTGATGATAAGAGTATCAACGGTAAGATCGGGTATATTGTTATCTCATATCACATCGTCATACAGTTGTGTTTCTACCACTTGTGGTTCGCAAATAGCTCAGCCATCACCGAAGCGGCTAGGCAGTATCACTCAGTGCTTGCTGATGAGTTTTCCACTGAGGTATCTGCCGAGCGCTTGGAGGACTACCGCCTGGTGTGGATGCGGCTCACAGAGTTGGTCCGTGCAGGGAGCTCTATGCTGTCGTACACTATGGCGTTCATGGTCACAACACCATTCGCTTACCAAGTAATCGCTGCGTACAATCTGACCATGTTCTTGATCCGAAGTATTCAGAGAGGTTACACAGAAAACTCGGATGAGGCAGTCGCCACCGGTACGACCTTCCTCTTCTACACTTTGCTGCTCTACACTTTCTGCAACTCCGGACACCGCATGACTACTGAGTGTGAGAAGACACAAGACTTGCTCCTCACCTACAAACCCTCGACACCACTGGGTCTCGCCAAGGTCAACAGCGAGCTGCGGTTATTCTTGAGGTGCATCCGGTCGGTTCCGCCTCTTGCCACCCTCAGTGGGTATGTCACCATCAACCGGAAGGTCTTCCTACACCTCACCGGCGTCTTGGTCACCTACCTCATCATCTTGGTACAGTTTAACATCAGTGCTATTCAAAGTAATCCAGGGAAGAAGACAACAGTTTCACCATTGCCAAACTAAAGTTTAAAAAATTTCAATATACAATTAACTGTGTATTAATTATTCTAATACAGTTTAACATCTGTGGTATTCAAAGTTAGTAAGAGAAGAAACTGAGTATTGCATGAAATGTACAAGTTTGCTTTAATATATTCATTTAGACACTGACAAAAGTGAACATGAGTGTGATGAGTGCAATAAATTTTATGACATATCTACAAGTCTACCCCCCTTATATGCAAATAAAATTGTCTGGTAGGTATGTTTGAAGTTTGAAAATACACCCAATATTCATGTTTAAATTTTTATTTCTATAAAACGCAATCGCTTCCAAATCTAAAAAAAAATAAAACCCTTACTCAACTTAGTTAGGTAAATATCGATAGTGAATGCATAATGTATTTTGAAAAAATACACAACACATACACAAACAAAACAAAACAAAAGACACAAGATGAATACGTCTTATTGATCTCAGAGAAAAAACACAAATATGAGTGTTGAAAGATTGCATTGTGATGAGGGTAATCAAAGGTAATCAAGGTTTTCTATTAGGGTTTGATGGTTTGTGTAAAAAACATAGAAAATTACAATGAGAAAAATTGTTCCAAATTTGGTTGGTAATGGATAAAAACAGCTCACTTTGAGGGAGGTATATTTGTCCCTCTATCTCAGTATAACACCTAAACCTTTATGAAAGGACTCCATTTTAATAGGCATTAATTTTTTTAACTGCCTCAACTTATCTTCAAGAAAAACAAAAAGAATTCTTTCTATTGGTTTTACTCTCAACCTGCCTAACAATACCTTCTAGAAAAAATGTATGGACTTGAAAACACTTATAACATATGAGTTTTCAGTGTTTTCTTACGATAATACGTCTTAGTTACATCACTGTGTTTAAACTATGTATTGTTATTTATAACATGAAAATGTATTGATCGTGATAAAATTTCATTATTACTGTAGCAAATGAGTTATCGTTTGTCATCCAGGTTGCCAGTGGGTTGACAACTTGTACAGCTTATGGGATCAGTTTCTTCATCCTCAAGATGTACCCGTACATGAAGCAAGTACTTCATAAACACGGAGTGTTTTATTTCTTTGGCAGCATGGCTCTCTTAGGAACTGTGTTTGTTATCTTCTTCCTGCCAGAAACTGAAGGCAAGACCCTGCAGGAAATTGAGCTTCAGTTCATGAACAAAGGTAAAAAAATAATTTTTACAGTGGTTAACTAAACCAAATCTTATAAATTTATATTTAATTTTGGTGTATCAGTATAAACTTACTGATTTATTTGTAAGGTTTTGTTAACACAATTCAACAAAAATATTTATTTATTTAATGCTAACTTGGGCTAATTTGAAGAAATCATATTTGTAAATATTGGACATATTAAAAAACACAATAACAAGCCATAAATAATGCTTTTGTATAGATACATTAATACAATTTGATACTGATTCGAATGCAAATTCATAAAAATAACATAGTACAACACGGTATACTAATTCTTTGGGACTGAAAGTATACAAAACTACACATTAATTAAGGAAATAAGACCAAATCTAAATGGACAGCAACAAGTATTAAACATTTATAAAAAGGTCTGAGCAGAACCTTTTATCCCAGTTTTGTAAGACAATATGGTCCAAAAAAAATATATGAATGTCATTAGACCATTGTTACAGAATAAAAGTTTAGGTAGTCAATTTAAGTTCTCTTGTATAACTCACACAAACAAGGGTTCAAGGTTACTCCAATAAAAGTTTCAAATTCAGTTTTGATTCCCAAGGCTTCTCAAATTGTAGGTTCAAGGTTATGACTTATCATTAAACTTAAATGCCACATTATTTCCTCCTTTTAGTGAATTTCCCATAGGGAAGAAGCTATTACCATTGGTCTCATGGTAAGCCCGGGACCATGTTATTTTTTCTTCTTTAGGTGCCTAGAGACCAAAAACACTGTTTATTTCATCAAACAGGACTACTAATATTATTATATTGAAATAATCACTATCACATTGACAAAAACAACATATATTAAATAAACACTTCACAAATTGAAACAAAGAATCCTATATATGAAAAAATAATACAAGATAGAAATAATACATGCTAACACACTCCACCAAGTTATATACAGTAAAATTTAAAATTATTATATGATATTTATTTACAGTTACAGATTAATGTTACCAAATAAGGTTAACATGAATCCCACCAGTCTAATTACGCGGTTGCTACTTTAAGTCATCTTTTTGTTGAAATTGTTTAAATCATTCAATCAACATAGTTCTTTGTCTTTCATACTCTTGTCACATAATTTGCCGCTTAGTTTATTATTCAATAGAACTATTCGTTGCTACAGGCGCAAGGCGAAGTGCGTCTCAGCAAGAAGATGAGGAGGTCGCTTTACAAAAATCAAGGAAACCGACAATAGTGAAATCCCAGCAACGGTGAATGTTCCTAGCCAAGTGTGATGCGGCTCACCGATCTCAACAAGCCTTGACAATCTTCTGCTTTACAAATTGTTGCCAAAGTAGGAATGTTTGTTTTGTATAGGGTAGAGGAAAAGTACAATTAGTATAACGTGATTATTATCACTTTGAAGGACTTAAGTTGATGGAATAAAGTGGAAGATCATACAAGTCTATTTAAGGAAATTTTTAGTAGTACAGTCGTAGTTTACTAATTTTTTTACTGTTGTGATTTGTGTCATTTTTATGCTAAGCTTTGTGTACAAAGTTTGTTTTATAGACTCGATGTGTATTTATTACTAATTACTCGTATAAATTCAATTAAATAAAAATGTATTAATTAAAATTATCTGAGTATTTTCTTACATCCCTAAACATTTTTAAGTAATTGAATTAAAGCTCATATTAAGCTCTATAAGGATCTAACACCTTTACATTTCGTATACTTTCCTACTAAGAAAGTTCAGTAAATAATAAAGTATTGTGACTGCTCAAAAATTCATAACGAAATACTGCAATTTATTAAGAATTAAAATAGCTATCGCTTAAGTTTTTTTTGTTTAAATCCCTACATTTAGGTATCAATGGTTTTATTATTTTTGCCATGATAATTGCTTTGATAGAAAAAATTTTGTTATTATTTCATTTTTACGAGGTTGAACTATTTAATAATTGAAAGATTCTGAGAGTGGTCAAAGACCAGCTGTGATATATTAATTTATTTTTAATCTACCTTATTTTACATATGTAAATAATTTTTTAAGCTAGCCCAAACAAATAAAAATTGTTGTTACATTTTACTAAGTAAACCCTTATTAATTTTTTACAAACTATGATCAGTTGGGTTATTTGTTGTTACGTATATATGGCTGGCCATTCAATGGCAGGAGTTATGATGTATTTTGGCAACTTGGAATCATCTATCATGTATCACTCCAAGATCAAATGGAACTGTATCACTTGACTCAATCAACGGTCTCGATTGACCTTAGGTGAAATCGAATCAGAATTCGTTTAAAAATCAAGTATTGTTAGATAAGCGCACAACACTACTGAGCTTGGGTGAGGTAGGTCAGTTCTTTTATTAATTCTTTCTGAATTTTTTTAGTATTTTTTTTAACTTCTTAAATGAATAAAAAACTTATTAATTTTATATAAACATAATAACTTAAGAATAATAAAGTTTTATACTAATAAATTTAAAAAATGTAAACATTTTAAATTCAAGAATTTTAAGAGGAAAAACTTGTTCCTTTTAACTTAATAGTAGTAGAGGACAACCAACTTACCTAGATTAAGGTTTGGAGGGATGCAGGAGAAAAACACACATTTAGAAGCTGTGGAACTTTTATCAAACTGGATTGATAAAGGCTGGTAGATTAGGACACATTACTTTCCAAATGTTTGTTTTCCGTCAGAATCTCCTGTCTTCAAGGTAAGTTGTTGTTAGCTGTGTTCATTTCCATTTTTCTTAAATAATTAATTACTGTAATAACTCGCAAAGTTTAAATTACCAAACATGTTAATAATATTTTCAAATAATTAATGTTCTAGATGTATATTCAAATGTGTATTTTGTTTTTAATAATGAGGGATTTGATAAAATATCAGTTTCATCTGCTTTAAAATATTTTGCTAAGTTGAACCACAATTACAAATTAAAATATCTAATATTACTTTAGCTTTATTATTTTGTTCACTATATTTATTTTATTAATCTTATAGATGTACATTTTTTAAATAAATACTGTATATAATAAAATAAAAATATGGCACTACTTAGTACCAGTACTTTTTTTATTTATGTTTAAGTTTACACTATTTCTCATGTAAGAATCAAAATACGTATCAAGGTACGTAAGTAGTTTTACTGGCACGAGAAATATATGAAAGTTGATCTTTTTTACATAAAGTGGTAGACCTTGAATAGATGAGGTGTATACAAGTTTTATCAGTGTTTTAAATAATGATTAAGATATCAGTTTTTTTAACTTTTACCCCATAAGATGAAAAGGTCTCAATTAAGAAAATCATGCTGTGTTTACCAATTTCTGTATCTCAATAAAGGATTGACTAAATAAGAACATTCAACACCAGAGTTGATATTTGTCATTAACAAGGCTACATGTCATAAATTCCCTTAAATTCATAACACTTGTTATCCTTCACTCGTGTTCACCTTACAATACCCATGAATTTTGAGAATGTGTCTTAAGAATAAGAATAAGTACACTCTATATAAGAATAAGAATCAAACAATCCTTTAGAAATTTTGGAGTGATACCAATTACAAGATTAATTTACTTTCAACATGAATAATGAATAAATTATTTATTTCCTCCTTCAAAAACATATTTACATAACAAAAATTACATCAAACTGAAATGGATTATTTTTTTATTTGTGATTGTTTTTATTATTTCAGTGAGAATTGCAGATAATGACAATGAATGTACTTCCAGAGGACAATTATTCCATCAAATCTACACTTTTACAGGTCAGGCACATAAAAATAAATTATTAATAAAAATCATTAATAGTTATTTATTAATTAATATGATAATTATTAATATAATAATAATTAATTAATAATATAATAATTAATTATTATTTATTAATTTATTAATAGCAAAACACTCATAACATTATTTATTATAACATTAATAAATCAAAAGTAGAGCTATATGAGTAAAATTAAAGTTAATTTAAAGACCTGGATCGCTGTTGTCAGTTAGTTAGCTCATGTAAACGAGCAAAAGCAGATATAATTTCCATTATGTTAAAGAATAATGCCTCTAAATCTAAAGCTTTATACAGTTTTAAAAGCTTACAATATCACGTGTAAGGTATTTTTTGTTATTTCAAAATTCAAGACAGTACTATAAAATCTTCAATTGTTTTCAAAAATTCAAGAATTTTTGATTGAATAAAAGGAGCCCTGCCACTGGTGGGGTGTGTTGTGGGAGACATCACAGAATCTGATGCCAACTGTTAAAAAAAATGAACACACTATTACTTATTTATTATTTTCACATAAAATAAATCCTATCTAAAAATAGCATTGTACTCTTTTCCAGATATGTCTAAGTTTGCTGGCTAATCTCGGGTTGTTCCTCAGCGGGATGTCTTTAGGCTTCCCCTCTGTGATTTTGGGTCCCTTAATGGAGTCTTCTGGTTCAGGATTTCACGCTACTGTAGATGAAGGCTCCTGGATTGGTTTGTAAATAAGAATGCAAGATCTATGATTAGACAAGATAGAACAATAGGTTTACAAATGTCAATTGCAGCACAATGTATCTCTGGCTATGCCTACTTCGCTAATACTTATTTATTCCCGTGGCCACGCAAGTGATTTTTTGCCTCCACTACTGTCTGTCCTTTAATAGTTCCAAACTTGCTCCCAACCTCCTGAGGTCTTGGCACCACCTTGAAGACCACTCTCTGCCCTACTAGTCGTAACATTAACAAGGGTCTTATCAATATTGTAATATCATTCTAAAAAAATTAGAAAAAAATTTTTTAGAAAAGTACCTCTCTCCCTCAGCACCTATGATCAGGTGAATTAATCATAGCCGGAGATATTTTGTGCAAACCGTATTTAATTTACTTAAACTTTAAGTTTAAACTGAATTTAAAATAAGAAAACTCTAATAAATAATGAGTCACATTATCTATTATACAGTAATGGACTCCCTCTAGTCCTGACTTGGATGGTTAACACGCCAGATGGTCCGGACTACTTCTTAGAAATGAGTCATCACCATGCGGTCACGTTTCTCATGGCAGAAATCTACAGGATTAAACGTATTTGTTTATTTCCAGCCTAACTATAAATAAATAACATCAGTACATCAGTCAGTGAAGCGGGAAATGGTAACGCCAGTGTTTGGGCATTTTGACTTATGCAGATGGGAGGAACACTGGAACTGCTAACAACTAGGTCAAGCAACAGACAGTAGCGTAAGCTGTGGATGTAATGTTCATGAGGAAATGGCTTGATTATGCGTTTAGGTATACAGCTTAAGCAAAAAAGCAGATTTATTTTTATATGTACAGATTGTAAAGCCAAGACTTTTGTTCTCCTTAGGTTAGAGTCAATATGTTTGAGTTAATCTTATTAATATAAAGATAGAGATCCGTTTTTTCATACTGTAAAATAAATTAGTAAAGGTTCAATTTGCGGTGCTTTATAATTTTGTGTTCGTTCCTACTTATGGTGACACGTTTAATTTATCAACGTTATAAAAAAACTACAATCCAGAGAGTTGGAAACAAAAACCTGTAATGTGTGGGAAAGCTCGCTTTAAAATCGTCTTAAAATGTGATTTATATAGATACTGTACCCTACAACAGGTTGTTATTGACATATATAACCGCCGGATTGTCCGGAATTTTTTAATCCATATAAGGGTTTGGTCTGGAGGTGTCTGGATTAGAGGGAGTCGACTGTATTACCAACATAGCCTGCTGGCTCCTCATCATACATTGTTGTTGCAGCCAGTATTGCTCACATCTCAGCCCCCGTGGGGTGCCTGCTAGGGGGTCCTCTGGTGGAAAAACTTGGCCGCCGCAGGGGTCTCCAGCTGCTCAACATTGCCAACATAGCCGGCTGGCTACTCATCACCATGGTGCCTTACCCCCTCAGGTCACTCACCCCTCTAATCGTAGGAAGGACCCTGACAGGGTTCGGCAGTGGGCTGGCCACACCAGCTGCTGTCACATACACAGCTGAGGTCGTATCTCTACGGCTACGAACCGCGCTGGTTACCCTTTCCCCAGTTATGTTGGGTGTTGGGATATTCGTTGCTTATTTATTGGCAGACTTGTTCAAGGTAATTATTTTTCAAATGATTTAAAAAAATTTGTTCCATAAAAGATTTCTCATACACTGTAGAGAGTGTATTTTGATCTGTCTACAATTTTCAAATGTGATATTTACTATCATTTATATATTTCTATTTTACTTAAAACTAAAAAATATTTATCCAAACACTGTTTCTGAAAAAATATTTTTAATGTATCGATTTACTCTTGTGTTATAGACGTACAATATTTAATTTAAATTAACATCATTTTAATTTATTTCACTTTATCCAAAAAATATAATGTATTTACTTCCTTTGGGAAATAGCTTAGATCATGGATATGTCTAAAGGGAATGTTCCTCTAAACAGCTGACCTTATAACCATATGATGTCACTAAGCGTATAATGTCACCGTGTCAAATTTTGGTCTGATGGATTGCCAATACCCCTCCAAGAGCTATAGACAAAGACATGTCCATGTCGAAAAACTGTAAAAGTAATAAAACCAAGATATACATAAGTTCTTAATTGTTTATTAATTACATTCATCATTATCCTTTTATCTCGAATCTATTATTGTTAAGGACAGATATATTTTTAAGCCAATGAAATATTTCAGGACCAATGGACATATGCAGCAGGTATCGGAACAGCTGTCAGTGTGATTTCCACAATATCCAGCGCATTTCTACCGGAGAGCCCCATGTGGTTGCTGTCTAAGGGCAAGTCTGAGGAAGCGCGGAAGAGCCTGATGAAAGTACGAGGAGTGACCATGCCTCATGAGGTGGAAGAAGAGTTTATTACAATGACCAAAAACTCATTATCGAGAAGTAATAAAATGACATGGAGTGAACTATTTGAAAATATATGTAAGCCTGAAGCCTATAAGCCGTTGCTTATAATGAACATCTTCTTCTTCTTCCAACAAACATCAGGAATCTCCATCATCATCATATTTGGTGTGAGTAAATTGAGCTGGAAATAATAAACTTCTCAAAACTTGATGACAAAGAGAAGTATGGAATTGAATCTTGATATTAAAGTATAGATACTGTTAACACCCATAGAGTATATTCGAGACAAAGGAGTACATCCTAGCTGACTAAATTTGGTAGTTAGACTAAATTTCTACGTATCGCTCAAAAATGACGGAATATATTTTTTTTAATTTTATCGCATATTCTAAATTTGAAGAGAAATACCTCCACTTATGATCCACTTACCTCTGGTAATTTCCCTCAGGATTGATGATATCTGTTTTTTATTCATAGCTCATAAAAAAATACTAAAAAATGTTTGTATTTACTTCCCTGTGGGAAATAGGTCAGACCATAGATATTTCTAAAGGAAATGTTTTCAGTTCATTTAAACAGGTGTCCTTATAACCAAACTATGACGTCACTAGCCAAATTACGTCACTGTTTCAAATTTTGGACTCGCAAATTGGCAACAACCCCACGTAGCTAAAACATATCACTGTCAAAATGATAAATTATCAGATATTTGGTACATATTGAATGATATGACTTCAGGTCCATGACTAAAGGAACATAAAATATGTTAGATCATTTCATATGTTCCTCCTGTTCTTTTAGGTGTTGATGTTGATAATTTCATCATTTGGATACAGGCTCACTAGAAATAATGGAAGTGTCTACCTGGTTAAAACTGTACTCCGTGCAAAGACGTTAAATCTAAACCGATACATGGAGCCTGTTTGGACCTGAATTAATTGAGTACACAAAAATAAGGGCTAGCCTCAAGATAACTGATAAACATTTCCCACATAGCAGTTGAGATCCCTGACATTTCATTTCAGAAAGTGGAGGTTTTTTAGTTGGTGCCTTATGGGTACCACTCCACATCAAGAATGAGTCCTTACCTACAGGCTGGTCACAAATGTATAAATTATTTTCTCACTTACTCTTAAAAAAGCATGCTTTATTAACTCATATTGTTCATGTATTTACTATCAAAAAGTGTATTAATTTTATAGATGCAGTGTGGTACTCCTAGCTCCCAGCTCAGAATTTAATTACTGCAGTTACCTATCTATTTTTATTGTTTAAAATGATTTCAGTACCAAACGTATGTAGACGTACTGTTTTTTTAAAGATTTTGTAGCCATAGAATAATTTATGACACTTCCATTGACCGTTCCAGGTAGAGTTTGCTAAGCAAGCTGAGATCCCCAACGATGCCTATACCGTGGCTCTTTTCATCGGCCTTGTCCGGGTTCTGTCCACCTTCGTAACAACTTGGGCTTGCAACCGGTTTGGCCGAAGACTTCCAGCAATCACATCTGGTTTGGGGATGGCTCTCTCCCTTCTGGGGCTCACCTTATATGTTTCTCTTCGACACAACTACCCGGAAAAAGTTCCGCCCACTCCATGGTTCCCTGCCTTCTGCATCTTCCTCAACATCTTCACCAGTTCTGTGGGATTCTCCACTCTCCCTTGGTCCATGCTTGGGGAAGTATTCCCCACCAAAGTTCGAGGGGTGTGTTACCATGTCATTTTAAGGGAATTCCAATATTATTGTGATTAAATAATACGAGAAAATTCTAATGATGAATTATTGATGATTACTGTCTAAAATTATTTATTATATATTTATTTTATAATGACCAAAAATAAGGTACTGGATTGATTAAGAATAGATTTCCAAATTATCTTATTCTATTATTCTTAAAAAACGCAAACATAGAAACTACGAGATATAAACTATGGATTTTTCTATGAATTCTAATAAAAAATGTCAATATACAAACTTGAACTGGTTAAAAATTTAGAAAAATATCTAGGAACCCAGGGTACTTACTCATTTAAGGTTGATTGATAAAACTTTTTTCTGTTTCTTGTTTAAACAGGTTTGTTCTGGGTTCACATCGTGTGTAGCATACTTCTTCAGCTTTCTTGGAATCAAATTCTACCTCATAATCGGACCTTTAGTGGGAAGTGTTGCAGTTTTTACATTCTTTGGAACATTTTCCTTGATTGGAACGCTATTCTTGGTTGTTTTCTTACCAGAAACCCATGGGAAAACACTTGAAGATATTGAAAACTACTTCAGAGGTCTGTTTAGTGGTTTTAAAAATATTCTAGTAATGTATATATTTGGAAGTTGGAAGTTTTGGAAGATAAAAAATGGTACCTAAAACAAATCAAAATTTTCTCCACCCAGGTACTTTTTAGGAATTTTCCTTTTATTGGATTAATTGGGTTCTGAGTGCAAAAATGTTTGCAATTACTTTCCTTTGGGAAATAGGTTAGATCATTGATATGTCTAAACGGAATGTTTTCAGTTTATCTAAACAACTGTTCTTACTATCTATTCATCTATCTTATTCTTAAACTTTTTAAACTGTTCAGTGTTCTTATTCTTTTGTATACAAAATTCAATGCAATAGCTCTGTTAGTTTCTATGGAAACCTGTTACATATTTTCCATCTTAAAAATCACCAACACCCCCCAGAGCTAAGACATATCCATGTCAAAAATGTTTGTGGCTATGAATTGATAATATTAAAGTGTTGTAACTGTGCATAGTAACAACTTGGCAGGTATATTATGACCAGTTACAAGATAGTTGCATATGAAGTCAAGTGAGGGAAATAAAATTTTTAAGCTCTTGTAATTAAAGCCCGCTTCAATTTCTAATGTGACTTCATCTGATTTCAACCCAAAACAGTTTTATCGCCACTGTATCTTTCAAGATTTAATCAAATCAATTCAAATCTAAGATTTTTTTAAATTTTTTCATGACATTTCCACTTGCTAGGGATGAATAACTTAAATTAGGATTTATTTGGAATATAAGTGCATTTATTACTCTGAGCCTTAAAATTCTTTTCTTGAAATTCGTTTATAAATTATAATTCTTACAAGGTCTAGTTCTGGAAAGGAGTCAAGTAAAACAATCATGAGTTAAGTTAACATTAAATTTGGAGACAAATTTTGAATATGTTCACAGTGATAATTTGATTTAATACCGTACTCAGTAATATTCTTTATTGTTTCTTTACAAAAAAGTCAAAATATTCTGACTTTCAACAATGAAGTAAGATAGTAAAGAGTATAAATGAGTAGTAAATCAAATAATCACTTTCATCCGAGAATGAAATATTTTGAGTTTCAACTCATTCTAAAATGTACATTATTTTGCGTTTCTCTTAACTTTTGAAGCCTAGTTTTTACTTTCTCCCCTATACATAGTACATATGGGGAAAGAATTGTTTTCATCAAAACTTCTGAATTTGATTTGAGAGTGGATATATCCGTTTTGAGGCTCCCTGAAACCAAAAAATTGGTTTTCGGACTGATGTCTGTCTGTCTGTCCGAGTACAGACCCTGAGACCACACTGATCGTCTGGTTTTCATGAAATTCGGTACGCCGAATTTCGGTAGTTTTTTTTATTTATTCATGAGAGAAAGTATGAGTTAGTCCACTGATACCATTTATTTTTATATTCATTCAATTATTTTGTTTGTTACAGGTACCAAAACATCTGAAAAACAAGACATCAACACAGTGTAGAAAATTTTCCTCATTCACATTTTTACTTAATTGTCATACTTTTACTATGTACATAAGATAATGATGTATATATTTTTGTATATTGCAATTTTATAAATGTATATATAAAGTGTACATAAAGTAAACCTTTTACCAAGTTATAAATTATTTCTATGTACCCTTTTCAAATTTCTTAATTTTCATTTTAAATTCAGAAAACTCTTATTAATATTTCACTGTTCATCTAGATCCAAATAAAGATTTAAACTTAAATACCAGATGTGGCAGAATGGAATTCCCAGTTTGGCTTGTGTAGTACTCTAGCTGTAGATGTAGGAGAAGGACAACAATGGTCTTATTCTCAGCTGTTTATCTTACTGTTTTACTCGCCATCATGGTTTGGACCATGTTGGTTAGTGCAAATGGAGGCTGAGTCGAGGAGGATTCTTGTTCCACCCAAGAACTCAGTTCCTAACACAAAGACAATATGTTTGTGGATTAAAAAGTAGGAAGAAAGTGTTACTGAGAAACATGGACAAAGCAGATTGGTGTATCACATAAATTATTTATAACTAAGTTAAATAACTTTAGAAAAACTATGTTACAATTATTACTAAGACTTTTCCATTATTAATATCTTTTTCTGGCATAAATTTTAAGTTTAGAACTCTTTGACATTGTTAAAATAAATAATTAGTATTTTGTAATTGTAAAAGATATATATTAATTTCACTCTTCACAAAACTTAATTCAGCGGAGTTTGAATTAATGTTTACTGACTGATATAGTGATAGCCATGAGTGTGATAGCCATCTTGGGAGTGTGAATTATCAATCCATCACTGTAGTAGTGTAAGTGAGGTGAAAAATCTCAAACATGGTATCAACAAGTTGCTCAGATCCAAAATCCATATTTGTTCAGGTACTTTAGAAATATATCAATATAATGGTACTGTATTTTGTTTTCTCATAAATTTTCATATACAAGTACACACACTTATATAGAAGTAGAAAATTATGTGTAAGCAATAATTTAATTGTCAAGATGAAATAATGATGATAACAATTTTCTTTAAATATACATACAGTGCAATATCAATGTATATTGCATGAACAATGAACTACAAATTTTCTGTCAAATACTTACACCATGTTTTCTAGGCAAACTCAGCAACAAAACAGTGCCATTCCATCCACTAAACTAAATGATTCAAAATAAAATTTAAATGTCACATTTAACAAATAGATGGAGTTAAAAACCTCACGTACGGATTACCTCACAGAGAAACCTCATGTAGGGATTAAATCCCCAAAATAAAGAGTAAAGTAATATTCTTAAAACTTATGAACTGTTTAACCATGAGAAAGGAATGTTAAAAAGTAGTAAGAAAATGTTGACTGCCATAGATTGAAATATCGTATCTATTTCATAATGCCCTATAAACTTAATCGACTTGATAATAATTAATCGACTTGTATCATTTCAAGTAAAAGGAATTCATCTTTTATAATCCCTCAATGGCATTTTCCATTTCATCCCTTTCAAAAATGAGTTAGACATTTACTAAATGCTACACATGATTCAAGCACGCCACTACACTGAGATTCAAGCCCATTTGCCTAGTGAGATTACAGTGAGATCAAGCGAAAATCCAAGCATGCTTATACAGTTAGTTTCAAGCATGCCACAGTGGGTAGCCACAGTGAGATGCAAGCATACCATAGAGGGTAATATAAAAAAAGTAAAGTTACAGAGATGACTGCCACAGATGAAAATTATATATTATATGCCCTTAACCATAGTTATGTTAAAATAGTGGTTTAAAATGATATGCTGAAGATTTCAAGTTACTAGACAATTTTCATACACACATCCCCACATAACTAATTTAGTCAGGCTCAGTAGTGTTCAATATAAAAATGGAGATTTAAGATGGCCACATATTGTAAGCACAATGCTGAAACAGTGAGGACAGCGTGCCACAGTGGTGGCCCAGTTATATACCATGCATGTGTATAACTTGTGAAAGCATTTAGTTTCAGCATGTTAGAAGATGCACAGAAATTATAAAAAAAAAGTATAAAGAATTCACAGTGATATATGCAAGCATAAGCTTATTTTTATAATTTCAAACAACAACCCAAAACAGTTGCTATGAAAAGCAAGATTTTCTCTTTGTTTTTTTTAAACTCACAATATACATTTTATATCTAAAATTATAAAAAATTACAACCACATTAACTATAAAGAACATGCGAACAGTGGTGGGAACTTATTAGTTCCAATGCTGCCATCATGGCCAACATGAATGAACAGTGGTGAGTGGTATGATGTATACACTGCTGAAGCATGCCCAGGCTTCTTTTCCCTGGACTCCTCTTAAATAACATTTTGAAAATTTAGCTTCTGCTTTTTTTTGTCTCAATTTCAAATTAATTATTCAAAATGCAAAATGCATAAAAACAACACAAACAATATAATGAACAAAAGCACAAAAACTTTTGAATTTTTCCTTTTTTTAAAACATTTTTAAAACACCAACAAAAGCAAATTTGTAGAATATTCAACATTTTTACTCAAAAATGCATTAGTATAACTTAATTATTAGAGATTGTGTTTGAAGACAGCAGTACACCAATTAGTACGCTTGTTAATAAACAAGTGAAGCTAATAAGCTTTCCATAAATGTTCAGCTATTTTAAAAATGAAGTTAAAAACAATAGTAATGCCTGAAAATAAATCCTTGAGAAACCTTTGAGAATATTTGAGATGCAGAATATCCAAGGGAAATATTTGAACGTATAAAAACTTAGAAAAAAATCTAAACGAAGCTGTTACTTACAGCTGGAGTGGCTTTCATCTCAGCTCCAGTTGGCTGCCTGGTTGCTGGCCCATTGGTCGACTGGCTAGGTCGTCGTCGAGGATTGATGTTACTGAACCTGATGTTCATCAGCGGCTGGTTAGTAATGGTCGTGTTTCCCAGCCACCTGGTTGCTCTTTATGCAGGTCGGCTTCTTACAGGTTTGTTAACTCTCCATCAGGCGTGTAGCGAAGGTTACCTCCACACTTGCAAATATTTTGCTTAAAATTTGTGGAAAACGTTTGTTTTGAAGTCGGTGGTTGACTGTACCAGGAACATAGTAATATCTGGTTTTACCCGCTTTGCCTTTTACATCAGTGTGGGGTTGAGTTTTGTCAGTTTTTGGAGGTAACCTCCGTGTCCGCCCGATAACGAGGCTGTCAAAATGCGGAGCCAACTTTCTCACACAATCGATCACAAGACATAAATAAATGCTTTAGTAATTAGGCAATTCATTTTATTCACACTAACTGTGTAGTGTGTATAGGATTTAATTAGCTTTTTAGTCCATAACTGTTACTACATTGCCATTTTGTAGCCTAGAAATCATCATCTTTTCCCTGACGGTGATAGAGAAAAAAAAGTGAGGCTAGATCTCCAAAGTATTGTTTCAATGATGTTAAATTTACATATTTTTATTCTTCTTTATATTTTATTCATAAGATTGAATTTAATCCATTTTAAATATTTTCAACCTCATGATTTAATTTTTAGTTTTTTCTTTCATCATTTTATTGCTATTGCATACAATAATTCAGGGTCCAAATATGTTTTATTTGAGCAAAAATAAATGTTATTTTACATTTATTTGATTTAAATTTATTTTTAATGATTATAATAATATATAACATTTCTACCAGTGTTTACTTTTATTTTTCCAAATGGGGAGGTAATCTTCACATCACCTGATGGCGTTTCAAAAGTCAGTGCGCCTCATAAAGGGTTAATATGTTTCATTGGCCCCTAAACTTTCAAATTAGCTATTCCCACCAAAGTTTTGATAAAAGTACTATTTATGTAAATATGTGTATGTTTTATAACAATATTTCATATTTATCACATTATTTTGCCATCAGTATATTTCTGTATTTTCAGCAAAAGAGCAATTTTTACTTTCTCCCTTTACAATGGGCTAAATGGAGTAATAATTTGAATTGAGAGTGCACATATCCATTTTAAGGCTCCCTGAATCCAAGTGTGGTTTTCAGAATGATATCTGCGTACAGACTCCTAAGACCACCCTGATAGTCCAAGTCTTAGGAAATTCGGCACAGAGGTACTCTTTGGCTATATCTCCAGACCATCTATTTTACTTTTTGGAATTTTTAATTTTTAAAAGTAGTGTAATTAATTACCTCTCTAAAACCCTCAAAATATAAAAAATACAAATTTCCAAGTCCACTCTAATGATTTTGATTAAATTTTCATGGTTTATAGTTATTAAAGCCCCAAATGATATGACACCACATGTAAGCCTGTAAAACTAATGGTTCAAAAATTAAGAGCTTTTAAAGGTAAAGAAATCATTTTTAATGTTTTCTGGCAAAATGATGTATGAATGAACAGGGTGAGGTTATGCCCCTCAAAATTCTAACAATTATTTTAACTTGTTTTTTTATAGGATTCGGGTTAGGGCTTGCAAGCTGTGCTTCTACTTCATACACAGCAGAGGTGGTCTCCGCATCTCTTCGCACAATGCTTGTCGTTCTAACTCCTTTCATGATGGCTTTTGGGACTGTTATTATATATTTGTGGGCATTACTTTATCAGGTATGTATTTTGATACAGAATGTGAAATAAATTGCACAGTAATGAATAAGTCTGATTGAATCTTAAATGCATCAGATTCTGTTTGAATCTTATTATAACTGGTGTGGTTATTATAGTTGAATGTCTTGTAATATATTTTATTTATAATTTATACTATCCATCTGTATTTTTACATGAAATGTATTTGAAACTATTTTATTTTTGGTGTAAGATATTTTTATCTTGTATTTCCCCATCACTGAGATATATTGGCATGGGGCATCACAGCCCTAAACCTAAACCCTAAACCCTTTAAGGAGTGTGGACGTCATATGCCGTCCAATTTCGATTTGCCCAGAAGAGTAGGCCTAATGTTGAAAATCTAAAAAAATTACCAGGAGTGAAAATTTTAAAAAATTGTTTACAATGTTTACAATTTGTTCAATTGTTTACAATTTAACTTATTTATTTAATACTATTAAACATAAATACCATTTAAAAAAGCATTTCTTCTTTTAAATAAAAGATTTTTTATTTTAGTGCTGTAGAAAAAGTACAGTAATAGGGTAATACAACAAAATTTTAAATAATTTATGCCTAGATGTTGATTGTTACAAAATTAACAATGCAAGTTCAAAACATAAAGGCGATGCAAGTACAAAAAGTATTTTTGAAAGCTACTTGTACCTAATCTTTGAATATTTTACATTGTATGCATTTATCAAATAAATACATGTTTGACACTTATCAATAATTTATAAATTTACAAAATTTTCCCGGATTAAATGGTTTTGCAAAACTGAATAGCCTCTGTATGTGCGAGTCACAGCCATTTTCTATATCTATTTTACGTGATTGGCCGATGGCTGAACCATGGACTCAGATAATGACAACGAAGAAAACCACCATGCTACATTGTACAGCAGACCAACTTGCTTTATGGAATTGATAGAGGACGCATAGAAATCTCGCCCTGGGCGCTATTAAACCACCTGACAGCCCTGCTGAGCTTGAGTTGGCTTTGTGAAGGACGGATCTTGCCTATGGTTCATTTTTGTATTGTTTCATTTATTTAGTTTAATGTTTTTGGCTAAAAATCTTTTTTATCTTATCTGGTTTGGGACTGGTATAAGTGTTAAATTATGGTAATGATTCCACCCTCATGAAAGGTTCATTAACCTTTTCTAATTTACAGAATTCCTGGTTAGAAAGTACATATTTTGCTCTTGGCTTCACCATAGTATCAATTTTATTGACTCCCCTACTTCCGGAGAGTCCTGTGTGGCTGTTGAACAGAGGAGCTTCAGAGCAAGCTGCGGAGGCCCTGCGGCGTCTGCGGGCTGCTGCAGAGCTTGATGACGTCAGAGCAGAGTTGCAGACATTCAGCAACAGAGTGAGAGAGAGGGGAGACACTACTCCCTCACACTCCACCCTCCAACTGCTCTCTCGCCCTCAGGCTTACAAACCACTCCTCGTCATGAACCTATACTTCCTGTTCCAGCAAATGAGTGGAGTCACTATAGTAATTGTTTTTGCTGTAAGTGTAATTTATTTTCCCTGTTATTTTTTATCACTGAGACACCTATGCAGATTTTGAACTACCTATATTTTGTTAAGTTAGGGAACAAGTCCATCAGATATGGGGGCAAATAGAACTAGAGCCCTTGCACCACCGTAAGATCTGTTTGCTCACAAATCGACAAGAGCTACCTATCAGCCTAAAATTATTGACTGTTTGATTTCAGTCCTTGTAGTTGAGAAGTTTACATATTTAATGTTCTACACCATAAAACTCAAAACTAGCTAAACGTATATCCTGTAAAGTCCATTGAAAATAATGGACTAAGTTCAAATATAAGTGCTTGGGCAATTCATAGATGCTTATTCATAGCCATGCTATTGCAACCTCTACTCCCTACATCTTGTTGAATTACCTAATTAATTATCCCTCAAAGAAAGAATTTGAAAATCTTGTTATATTAGGCTCTTGTTTATTTTGTTCACTGAATTCCATAAAATAACAGCTACAGTATAGTTATTGTTATATACACTTTAGTAAAGTATTTATTGTGCGTCAGGTTGAGTTTGTGCGAAATGCTAGTACTGCGGATGCAGATCCATACATCGTCGCACTGGCTATAAGTGCGGCTCGAACACTATCCGCAGTTATCACCTTCTGGACCTGCAATTTCCTCGGCAAGCGAAGTCCAGCCCTCTGGACCGCGGCCGTCATGACCATTACCCTCCTAGGCCTCACCATAAACTTCACCCTCCCCTTTCCCTCCTGGCTGTCTCAGTCACTCATCCTACTCTATGTACTTTCCTCTTCCATTGGCTTCTCTTCTATTCCTTGGTCGATGATTGGAGAAGTATACCCAACTGATGTGCGAGGGGTGAGGAAAATTCTTCATCTTTAATTTTTACCCTAAATTTAAGATTATAAAAATGTCTGGATGTTTGAAGAAAGTTTTCCTACGCAATGGAATAAAACAAATGTTATGTTGCAAACAAAATTTAGCAATGGGAATTAATTAATCAGTATTAAAATGCTCATGTAACACAGAATAATGAATTTATGAAAAAATATGGCAAGTAATACAAAATGAAGATAATTTTTTAAAGTTATATATTCTAGATATGCTTGCATTACTCAAATTTATTTTATCGCTATTGCAATTATTGTGATATTTATTGATGTGAATTTCTTGACTTCCAGATTTAGAATGTCAACATTAAGGTACCTATTTAGTTTAACAAATGAACTCAAATTTTCCAGGTAGCAGGTGGAATAACTGGTTGTGCCGTTTATCTTGAATCTTTTGTAGCAGTAAAGGTCTTTCCTGGGCTTGTGGTTTGTTATGGAGTTCTTCCAATACTTATTTTTTTCACTGTTTCTGGACTGATGGGAACAGTTTTCTTATTCTTCTTTCTCCCAGAAACACACGGAAAAACACTGTTGGAAATCGAGGAGTACTTTAAAGGTAATTTTGTTCAACAGCTACACGTCGGTTGTTATAAAGTTCGAAAAGCTTAATAGATAACTAATTGAACAACTACCCAGTTGTTTATAACAAATATTTTTATCAAAACTTTACTGTTTTTACAGGGCATTTCTTTAGCCAGTAAATTGTCCACTATTTTAAGCTATAGTAAAGCTTTTACTAATGTGAAAACTAGTAATTGAGTAATCCATTATATTGAGTAATCCGTTATATCGAGTAATCGAGTAATCCATTATATCGAGTAATCCATTATATCAAGTAATCTAGTACGTTCATTATCGTTTAATCATGGTTGTCAATTTAAGAAGATACCCTACTTTTGTACAAAACCTTTACCTTTACAATCATTGCTACCGAACTTAATTACATTCACATTGATTTAAATGAGTAATAAATAAATATAACTGCATGAATAAAATACAAAACTTAATATGTTTTCAGGTAAGAAGAAATGCAGAACTGTTCTAGATTCTTGATTAATTAAGTTAATTTGAAACCCGTGATGTATATAAACAAATAAAACAAGGAATATATTTTTATCGTATTTTGTATTTACTTTCTTGGTCTTTGATGGCTTCATAATTAATCTCCACCATATTTTAGGGACGTAAGGATTTAAGGAAGTTAAAAAAATAATAACATTTAATTTCATTATATATAAAGAATAATACACGATTAATTAATTGTTCTCAATATAATACTCCACTTCAATATAGTTCACAACTCACAAATAAGTGTTGCAAGATGATACTTCCTCCATTTTAGACAAGCTAAAAACAAAAACATACCATTACAAATTTGTCAAAGTTTAGTTTATTGTACATTACAGAAAGAATTATGGGCTATTTTTTGGTTCTAATAACATTTTAACTGTTTGCATTCAACACAAAATTTAAAGAGACAATGGGTCAATTTGGGACAAAACCAAAAATTTATAAACTATGTCTTTTTAATTAAACATATTGTTTTAAATTGATTAAAAATGTCTAAAAGTATTGCTTGAAACATGGACTAAAGGTAATAATTTTAATTTTACAACAATTTTGAATAACTTGAAATTAACGATTCAAAACAAAGTATTGTCAGTATTGTCCTTAATAACTTCCTTATTACTGTCCTCATTAATGAAATTAGAATAAGAATAGGAAGGATATTACATAACTTCCATGTTGTATTTTTAAATACTTAAAATACTCCCTTAATTATAGTCCTAAGAGTCTGGAGTTTCTCCGCCACATTGGAGTTTAGTCCCAAAAAAATGTTAATTTTGTGACAGCATTACAAAGCAAAGGAAAATAGAACTACCATATAATTATATCCGGTAAGTAAGAAGTATTTATTTTTAGTGGAAAATGTAATATCTAGATATCCACTGTACCTTTATTGACACCTCAACCTCTAATTATGATAATCGAGTGATCAGTGATACTGTCATAAAGTTAACATTCTTCTTATGTAACTAAGATCCAAGATGGTGGAGGCACTAAAGACTCCTAATACAATCTGTCAGCATTGTTTTTGTTAGTGCCTGATACTATTTATTGAAGGCCTTCTAAGCTCTAAGGGACTAACCTCAAAATTCCTAGTTGTGCCAATAAAGGGATCAACTTTGCCGTGGATGTATTTGAAGTGGCCCAAGTATCGTATCCTGTAGGTGCCACGTGGTGTTCCACGGGGAACGGCCCATTGAACATCCACTTGTGACGTACCAAGAATGTCCGACTTGCGGGACCATATGAATCTAAGATTGGGATGGACATTGTGATTATTTACCTTTTGAATAACTTAAAATTAACATAAATACAGGGTGGCGCAGATGGATCGGGTGGTTTTAAAATACTTGTAAAACTGTCAATTTTAAAGATATTGGATTGAAATAAAGCACAAAAGGTGTAGTTACAATGGAAATTTACTATCATAAAATTTGTTAGGTTAGTTTTTAAAAATTACATCCTTCAAATGCCCTCCTTCTCGAGCGACGCATTCCTGGAGTCGGTCCTTGACGTTCCGCACTGCCCGCTCAATCACATCACCAGGAATTGATGTGATTTCGTTGTGAATTGCTTCCTTCAGCTCCTGGATGGTCCGGGGTTTGTTCGTGTAGACCTTTGCTTTTAAATAACCCCATAAGAAAAAGTCACATACTGTGAGGTCCGGTGAGCGAGGGGGCCAATGGACATCTCCATTGCGGGAAATCAAACGGCCAGGGAATAGAGCGTGTACAGCTTGCATTGAAATCCTAGCGGTATGTGCAGTTGCCCCGTCATGTTGGAACCACATATTTTCCATGTCGTAATTGTTCTGTTCAAGTTGAGGGAGAAGAAATTCTTCGATCATTTTCACATAACGCTGCGAATTGACAGTAACTGCACGCTCCCTTTCATTTTCAAAAAAGTAAGGCCCAATTATCCCTACCTTAGAAACCCCACACCAAACCGTCACTTTGTCACTATGGAGAGGCCGTTGGTGTAAGTCTCTTGGGTTAGTGTCGGCCCAGTAACGGCAATTTTGCTTGTTGACGTAGCCGTTAATGTGGAAGTGAGCCTCGTCAGACATCATGATGATTAGGTTTTCATCTTCCAATAACTCCAACATCCGTTGGCTAAACTGAAGCCTTTGAAGATGGTCTGTTGGGAGAATCTTCTGTACCACCATTATTTTATAGGGGTGGAATTTCAGTTCCTTGTTAAGAATTCTTTGAAGGCTCCGACGCGACATTCCAAGATCTTGAGCACGACGTCTCGTTGATCGACGCGGACTCGTAATGACATCGCGTCTCACACGCTCCACGTTCTCAGGCGTTCTTATTGTTGGTGTTTTAGGCGTCCAGTTTGGAGCACATGAACCAGTAGTGCGGAAATTATGCACCCAACTCAATACTGTATCTCGCTTAGGAACACTACCGCGAGGTGGGATTTTGAAACGCCGGCGAAAGGCACGCGTTACAGCAACAATAGATTCGCTATTGCGTATAAACTCTTCCACTGCGAAAACGCGATGCTCAACAGACCACATGGCCATAACGACTGACTGCCAGTCGGCATTCGGCAACTGAAACTTCCCTTCCCCCCACCACAGCACGAAGACCGCCAAACACCTGACTCCCCCCCTCCACACGTACAGTCTAATTCAAAACCACCCGATCTACTTGATACTTGATACTTGATAAAATCTAGGGGAAATATTGCACCGCGACCTATGAGATCTATTGTGCCCCCCAGACTAGTCTCTAGTTCTTGCCTAGAGAACCCCCTCTAGTCCTAATGCCTTAATAAAGTTTAGTATAACGAGGGGTTCTAACTTTGGAAAATCCTCCACCGCCACCTGGTGTGTTCCCAAGCTTCTGGCTCTCTTCTGACCTATCGCGTCACACTCAGCCAATAGGTGTCTAGGTGTTTCCTCCCCAGATTGGCAGAAGCGGCATTCACCCTCTTGGACAATGCCCATCTTGCTCAGATGACCCTGAGCCTACAGTGTCCGGTTAGAAATCCCGTCAGTATCCTTAAATCGTTTTTCTTAAGCCTGATCATGGTCTCAGACCTTCTTATATTATGCACTCCAAGCATTTCCTTAGCCTGTCGGCATCCCGGATGAACGGTCCAGGCTTTCCCTCTGGCTTCCTTCTCTTCCCTCTAGCTAGGGAAAAAAATTATTTTTTTACACTATAGCCTTGAGGCTTCAAAGACTTCATAGAATAGAAGGTGGCTAGCTTCTCTATCACTACTACTCTACTCCCTTGTAGAGAAGGATTTTTAATCCTTCTCTACAAAATAATTATTTAATTATTTAATAATAAACCATGTTTGTTCTATAAATTATTTATCAAATAAGAGGTCAACATTAGATTTGATTATTGAAATGGCGACTGTACCACAAGGTAGGTATTTTAAACCAAGTATGAATGAGAAACAAGTGTAGGATGATTGTGGCATGATCTTGTAGTCTTGTTACTGACTAAGGCTGACATGGTGCTTAGACATAACTGTTAATAAATAGCCCAACAGTCAATGGCATATCTAAGGGACCTACAGTCTAACATGGAATCCGAACCACTACCTCAGAATTACGAACTGGTCTAATTATGAGGATGGTCTTTGCGGATTAACGTAGCATTCAATAGTGCAGACGTTAATCTACACAAGAGATCACTACACCCACTGACCATCGCTCACAACTAGTCACAATTTGTGACCTCCAAGTAGCATTATGTGGAACAGAGACCAGGTTTTGGATTATTTACTGTGAACACATAAAAATGCCACTGTACGTGTAGATATATATATATACTAAAATTAAAAACCTCTTACACTTCATACAACCTCAAGTCTACTGTATTTACTATGCATGAATACATGTATTAATGCAAGCACAAAAATAAAGAAAACATTTTATCAACATTAGTAGATCTTACAAAATGTTAACCAAAACATACACCTATTGCAGCTTGAGCAAGTTTTCTGTAGATATCCAAGTAGAGAGTTAGTGTGTGAGGTCCAAAAATGGTGGAAGCACCCTCATATCTCTGAATCTGGAAAAAATATACCACTTTTGTTTAGCAATTTTTCTAACCTTTAATCATACACAAATCTGAAAATAAAAATTTCATATTAAACAAATTTCAAACTCTCAAACTGTAAACTTTTTTATAAATTAATTTAACTTTTTTCAAATAATTATTTAAAACACAAGACGGTATTAAAAATACATTTTTCTAATACACAGTGTATTGTAACAACAACAACAAATATACAAAACACACAATTTATTACTAAATAAAAGGCCTTTATAGTTGTGCAAGTTGTGCCTACTGCACTAAAATTTGTTACGAAACAAAGGTACGAGACAGACTGAAGGTCACTCAACCTCCCCCACCATGGGTAATCTAATCTTATCTATTCCTCCCACTACTGACATCCCAAACAACAGGTATTCCGAGTTTCACACCAGCCCCCTCACCCCTCAACCATCGGCGGGTTAAAATTCTTGTTGAATGACGTGTTCAAGTTTATAATCGTCATGTCTGTCAGAAAAGGGTTAGGTGACAGATGGGCAAAGTGTCTTTAACCATAGTTGATCTTTTGTATAGCCATCAGAAAGAAAGGATTCATGAGGATCGGTAAGGCAGGATAGGACAGTCTGGGTCATCTGAGGAGGAAGAAGCAACAACTCCAAGCCCGTCCTAGCATCACCTGAGTACCGGGTTACCGGACAAGCATGAAGCAGACACAAATCCACCCCAGAGTGAACCAAGCAATACTGGAATTCAGACTCGGTATCCAAGTTCAAAGGATGGCATGGCTCAAAGAGACAAAAAGGACCCAAATATTTGAAACGGTATCTGAAAAACAATTTCAATTTTTATATGTAATTATACCATCTAAAGTGTAAAAAAAGTCAGAATCTGAAGAAAAATATTCTACAACGTTACCATTCTCAGTAAATAAATGTTCCAGGCAAAAAATCAAATTATGTAAATCTATTTTAAAGTATCAAAGCGACCTGGTACTCCTCAGGAGTGGTAATGTAGTCAGCGTACGTGTTGCAGAGACCTGTGATGAGAACATTCTTGTTGGACCCTAGCTTGAGTGTTTGCCGCAGCACGTCTCGCAATCTGCGACCTGACATTGTGGTGAACTCTCCCGGAACACAAGCCAACACCACATCGTCCAACAATGCCAGCTGAGTGGAGACCACTGAAGGCTGCCACTCAAATGGAAAAGTCATCTGTAAAAAATGTATTTACTTTCCTTTGGGAAATAGCTTAGGTCATGGATATGTCTAAAGGGAATGTTAAAAACTTCCTCTAAACTGCTGTCCTTATAACTATATAACATCTCTAACCATAAAACATCACTTCCGTTTCAAATTTTGGTCTGATGAATTGCCTACCACCACCCCAGAGGATCACATGGTCCTTGTCAGTAAGAAAGTTATAGATCATCAAATCCAATCCACACATCACACTCATAATTCACAAGAGTACAAAAAGCAAAATCGCAATAAGAGTTAAGAGTTCAAAATACAAAAAGTTTCATTGTTTAATTAAAATTTAGTCTTTGGTAAAAAAAATCAAAGGATCCCAAAACTTTCAAAGAAAAACAATTTAGAACGGAATATAATTTAATAAAACACAGAATTTCAAGAGAAGAAATTTTAAGAACTTGTAAAAATTACAACTTATTCACATTTAAATTTGGAATTCCACCTTGAAATCCCCTACGTGTAAAAACAAATTTTACTTCTCCATAAATTTTTAATCGAAAGATAAAAATTAAAAAGTCAACATACTTCTCCTGTGGTGAGCATGATGGGCTTGGGGTAGTGACACATCTTCTGCTTCTCCGAGGGCCCATATATCAGGTTACGTATGGAGTTCCACAGTGGATTCGGGGTTAGTATTTGCTGCGAGAACGGAAACACCCCAGGACCATCCGTCGTGCCAGCTGCAAAGCTATAACCCATGGCCGGCGGACAACCACTCACCTGCATATTGCGTCAGTTAATAACAATTAACAGTTTAAGTTTTCAAAAAGGTAGTGGCTATAGTACATTTGGCAAATTTTAAAAGTGGTACAGTAAAACCTCAATAACTACCTGATAACTCGACAGTCAACAGCTGGACTTTTCAAGGTCGTGGATCGGCTGAAACGAGCCAAGGTGGACAGTCAATCCACCTAAAATTATGCGCTTTTAGACTGTTTTAAGGTTAGAGATCCAGGCATAGTTCCAGGCATAAGCTCATGGAAAATTGCAATACTTTGGATAGCTCAAAATCCCTGTAACTCAAGATCCCTGTAACTCGACTTCCCCATAACTCAAAATCCCTGTAACTCAGCATCCCTGTAACTCGGCATCCCCGTAACTCAACATCCCCATAACTCGACAACATCTGGGTGTCAAGGTAGTGAGGTTTTACTGTACCTACTTTCAATAATATCTGCTTTCACAAAGTATACCTACTTAACGAAGTTTAAGTACTAAGCACAAGATTTTTTAAGTATACCTGCTTTCACGTAATCCAATTTGTTGCTAGTAGCAGCAACTAGTTTCGATTCTTATATGGAACAAACTTTAGGCCTCTCAAGGATGTGATCTCTTCATTTGATGATCGTCATAGTATACAAACATTTAATAATCTGATATACGGATACGGAAAAGAACAGTCCAAGAGAAATGCAAACTGCAAGTAACATTGCACCCTGTAATCATTGCGTTGTCAATAATTGCCCATTATTTTAGTGAATTATATAAAAGAAGGTATTTAAACCACTTCTAGTATTTCCACAAAATACAGAGGCAAAAAGTACAATAAAATGGAAAATTTTATTGGTCCTATACTTAAAAAAGAATGCAATTTATTGTTTTTGTGAGTAACTTTCGTGAATGTGTCATTACATCAGTTACCTTTCTTTAACTAAGCTTCTAAGGTACCAAACCTTCAGGTAAACTGTGGTATAAAAAATACCAAGCAAATTAGGTATTAAATCAAATTTACTATGAGAAAAACTGAGAAAATTTGAAAAACATTTAAGGCATTTCTTGGTGGAGGGGGTTTTTTACTCTGTCAATGAGTTCTTTGAATAAAATAATTATTGTATTTATAAGTTTTCTATTATAATTTCATCTGTATTTTGTCAATTTTAATTTTTATGGAAGACTCTTTTTATTTTTATCATGACGTTGCAGTACAAATTGTAAAAAATTGTAAATCTGCAAATAACCGAATTTTGAATTTTGAGAAACGCATCCATATCTGTAAAAATCTGGTTTTAAATGCTCATCGCTTACTTCCAAAAGTATAAGCTAGTTAAAAACTCTCCTCAAAACCGCACAGAAAAAAATTTCAGCCAAAGTAGTGACTGTAGTTCTATATGAAATTATCAACGGTGTGCTCTAGAAAGCTACAGTCGGGTAAAAAATTTATAGATAGATTCGGCTTCTCTGAATGTAAAAATGTATCTCGATGTACCTGACAAAACACTAAGTTTAGTAAGAAAATCCAAAAATTGAAATAAGAAAAGTAGTAATTAAATAAATTCAATATTTATGTAATAATTCTTCCTGAAATTCTAAATCCAGAGGATCAATAATTTGTTTGATGTGTATGATTCCACATTTCTACAACTCTTTACTTCGATTTATTTTATTTTTATTTTTCAGTCATTGATTGAATGGAATATTTTTAATATGGATGCATTTTAAGTTAATACTAGCAGTAAGCCAGCCCTTTGTACGGATTGTAGGTTTCAGTTTAAAGAAGAAAGATCACCATACCAAAATTTAAACCTGAAATCCTAAACAAATCAATACAAAGAAAATAAATCAATCCCAGCTTTATTATTTAGCATTACTTTACAATTATTAGAACATTTATAGAATTATTATCATTAGTTATACTTAAAAAAACTTTTTAATATAGCATGATTACGAAATGGGTTTAAATGAATGACCAATATAAACTAACTAATATTGATTCAACAGCTGTTTGTTTTTCTTTCTATTAAATCTTTAAACTATGAAGACAGCTGATTATTAACAGTAGGTTATTCATTGAAAACTGAATAAAAATGTGAGTAATATCAAGTAAAAGTGGGTTTTTAAATGTTCGTTATTTACTTTTCAAGAGGCGGCGGGCGATATCAAGCTTTTCAAACCTTCTCTGGATTGTAGAGACTACGTTAAATAAGTTCCATTGTAATCAGTTCTCCCGTTTTTTCGGAGAAGACGGCGTAAAATTCCTCCTGGAGCGTCACAGACAAACCGACAAACAGACAAAAATTGAGATAGGACCGATTTCGGCTTCTCTAACGCACGAAAAGTAAAAATAACTAAAAAATGAATAATTCTGAGCAATGTACAGACAAAACTCTAATTTTATTTATATAGATATTCGACATTTTTTCTATACAGCAAACAGTTGCACTGACCGGTACGTACTGGGAGGATGTAGCATCCCAGAATGTCGCAGTGTAGTTAGACAAGTCGTTGTACTGGTGGACGACCCTCAGCCCTTTGGTCAGGTATCTCCTGCCACTCTCTCCCACCCTTAACAATTCCTGTCAAACAGTTGCACAATTAATATAATGGAGTATACAATCCTAATTCATCATTCACTTATGAAGGATGAAAATAATAGAATTTTAAAAAAGTGAGCTTCAAATGAACGGAAGGCGGACAAGACAAAGACTCAGAAGAAGGGGGATTGACGAGGTGGATGGTATGTGGAAGCAAGAGGAGTGCATTGGCAGTATTTGGAAGAAGAGGAACTGAAGGCCTAGTGAAAACCGAACCTGAAGATAACCAAAACGATATGTAACTATTTAAAAGCTTTACAAATATTTGTTTTCTCAGTGAATGATTTCTCCATTAGTATGCCTTGTAAATCCATTTTATATGGAGATGATCAACTTGATCAGAATTGAATTGGAAAATGAAACAAGCATGTGATTTTCAGCAAACTCCTTGTGTAAATTAATTGGTTTACATACCTCTCTATCACAATCTTATTAGTTGAATGGTGCAACTATAGTTTCGGCCATAATTAGGCCATCTTCAGGCACAAGGTAAATAATTTCTTGAAATTTCACTGCTTTAAATAAAACGAACAAAAACATAATAAAAATAAAAATAATTATACAACTGACACAATTTTAAAAAACAGCTGACATTTGACTAAACAGAATATCAGCATGTTAATTTGGTATGTAGTTCCCCTTTTCGCCTTCCAGTATTCTAATAGCGGTGTTATAAATAATATTTGATTGGAAGAAAAGTTGATCGTTTAGTATATTTTTTCTGTCAGATTTAAAAGCTCTGTAAATCTCGAATTCTTCGAGTGTGTTAATTTTGAATTTATTCTGTGAAAAGTGAAGTAGTTCCATATTTTCATTAATACTATTGTAACTATGGTTGTGGGAAATTAAATGTTCTGCAAATGTTGATGTCTGTTTAGATGTTGTTTTCTTTGGTATATGTTCTTTAAAACGTGTATTGAAGGAGCGGGAGGTTTGTCCTATATAATATCTATTGCAGTCTGAACAATTAATTTTGTATACACCTGATTTATCGTAATTCGTGGAGGATATATTAGGTTTTTCCTTGAATAACATTCCCAAGTTATTTCTTGTTTTGAAAGACACGGCAACATTTTCTTTTTTCATTATTTGTTTAAACTTGTTGCTTAAGGAAGAACCATAATCAACCGACAGGAACTGTTTTGGTTTATTAATAATTCTGTTGGTTTTGTTCTGGTGTTTATTTAACAGTTTATCAATTAATGTACTGCTGTATCCATTAGAAACAGCAATATATTTAATGACGTTAAGCTCTTCATTAAAATCATCTTTGTTCATTGGTATTGATATTAATCTATTAACAAAGCAATGATAAGCGGCCAATTTTTGTGAGTAAGGATGGTGTGAATCTGAATGGATTGTCTGATCAGTGCAGGTTGGTTTTCTGTAGATTTTAAATTTTAAACTGTCATTCTGTTTAGATATTGTGAGGTCCAGGAAGTTAATTGATTCATCTTTCTCTATTTCTAAAGTGAACTTAATATTTTTGTGAATATTGCATAAGTATGTGTTCAGTAAAGATAGTTCTCTATTGTTACCGTCGAAGAGAACAATGGTATCATCTACGTAGCGGAAGTAAAAAATTATTTTATTCTTATATTGGTTTGAATCAGTAAATAAATATTGGTTCTCAATATGATTTAAAAATATTTCAGATAGAATACCGGAGATAGGGGAACCCATGGCTAAGCCGTCTTCTTGTAAATAATATTTATCTTGAAATTGGAAGTAATTTTGTTTTAAAATAACATTAATGAGTGAGATTAACTCATCTATGGCATTGGAAGATAACTTGGAATTCTTACGTAAATTTTGTTCCAGTATATGTACAGTTTCCTTAATAGGTACATTGGTGTATAAATTTACTATATCAAAGGATGCCAATGTGTAATTTCTATTAATTTGTTGTTCTTTGATTTTCTCAACAAGGTCTATACTGTTTTTTATACTATGACTATTTTCTAGAACTATTTCTTTCCTTATGATTTTATCCAACTTTTTTGCTATTCTGTAAGCAGGTGATGGCATGAAATTCACTAATGGTCGGATTGGTACATCGGGTTTATGAATTTTTGGAAGACCTCTAAGGATCGGTGCTCGTGGGTTTGGTACTTTTAACGAGAAGATATCGTTTTTTGTTAGTAAATTTTTACTCTCAGATATAGCCTTATTAATTAGTTTAGTGTTATAAACAGTTGGGTCTTTATTAAGGAGTGAGATGTTGTTCTTGTTTATGAAGTCACAAACTTTATTTACATATTTATCTTTGTCTATAATGACAATTGAGTTGCCTTTGTCGGCCTTCGTTATCAGTGCGTTTCCCTCGGCAAGTTTGTTTTTAATACTTGTGAGCGTTTGTTGCATCGATCTGAACTTGTTACTTACCATCCTCATGGATGTCTGTTTCTTTATAACATGTTTGGCTTTGTTTGCCATGATGACCCTTGCAGACTCACGAACATCATCCGCCTTAATAGCTTTTATTGAAGATTCAATATTAAATAGTTCATGAACTACATTATTCTTTCCTTTATTAGGTAAATTGAAGTTTAAACCTTTGTTGAGTAAATTCAATTCATTTTCATCAAATTTTATATAAGTGTCGTTGATTACTCTCTTAAAAAACACGTGTGAACATTCCATTCTTTTTTCGTATTGGGAATCCAATAAGTTTTTAATTTTATTATTTTGGATTTTCTTCTTTGTGAAAATTTTTTTACTAATTTGTTGCTCAATCTCATTTATGGTGTTAACTTGCTGAGAAACATGTAATTTATTTAGGAGTTCTAAATGTTTCATAAATAAGAGCTTATTCAAACGACATTTCTTTGAATATAAATTTTTTATTTCATTTTTTATCCATATGGATTCTGCAATCTTTTTTGCTTTTAAAGCAGATTTTGATTTTCCACTTACTTTAACATGAACGTAATTAGGCACCAAATTATTCTCCTTGGTATATATATAAATATCTTTCCTTGTATAAGTAAATGACAGCAAAATAGAGAGTATAATTTTTCAATGGACAAATGATTTAAAACAGAAAGTTTTGTTAAATTAATAGGTATTCATATATATAACGAATTAAGATGGGAAAAACATATACAACACCTTTGTAAGAAGCTGGCAAGGGTAAAAATGTGAAAAATGTATAATGTGAAAAACAGTTTCAGGCTGTTACGTTGGAGACGAGGGGGAGTTTTAGCGGGTGTGAGTCCCACTGCTGGCGTGCGGTAAGCATTTAAACGCCCTCGAAAAAATAATGTAAACTTTACATCTTTACCAGTGCCTTGGTGGAGACACGTTTTCCGATGATCAAAGTGCTCTGGAACATGTTCTGCCCAGGACCTGGAGACACACACTCCTCCCTCTCTCCACAGGAGCTGGTGTAGAGGTCACAGGGCAGACCTGAGGTCATGCACCTGGGTCCAGCGAGGTTTGGTGACACGTCCCCCAGGTTGCTGGGCACGAAGGCACCCACAAACGGCCCCTAAAAAACATATCACAAATTTATGTTATTTAGATTTTTATTACAAACATTTTCCAATACGATAAGTATAACAAAGTTTCACAACATTTCGGAATCTGAAATCTGATCCCGTCGTCAAGGGGATTTAACAAGCACATAGTACATAATCCGGACTAAGCCGGTATAAAGCTGAAAACAAAAGGTTACCAACAAAACCAAGCACCAATAGTCACACATACAAGAAACGAATCATGCCCACTCGTCACAAAGGCTCCAGAGGAACCCACATGTTCTTCTCGAGCCTTTCTAGCTCACCTGAGAATAAGAATAAATTTATTTCTCTGTTGTTTAAACTTTTTACAATAAACACACTCACAATAGTAACCTATAGAACACTATAGAACGGGATCAGAATCCAGATCCTGAAACATCATGAAACTTAGTTTTACTTATGGTGATGGAAAATGTCCGAAGTAAAAAACTAAATAACATAACTAATAACATATGGTTAACATATAATTAACATTATTTAAGTTATTAGGAAAGATACACTGCTGAATAAAAATGCAGTTAAGAATATTACAAAATTTATTTTATTTTGACACCTTGCCTGGAAGATATCCTTGGTTCATAGTTTGTTCTAGCAGTAGAGCAGCTACTCCAAGGTTATCAGATGATACCAGGGTATTGGTGTTGTTCATGCTGGTAGGATGAACTGCAAACCATGTAAAAGCGCCCACGACCCTCCCACCAGACCTCTCAAAACGCAACTGAACCATCATCTTGTCTACGTCATGATTGTACCTGCAGCGTAAATACTTTGTATTTTTCTCTAGCATTTTCTCTAGCAAAATCGTCATTCAGATCCTAAATTAAAAAATAAGTAAAAAGTTAAAAAATATTGAAGCATCTACATTAATAATATGTCATAATTAATCTAACTACAAAAAATATTTCATTTGAATATTAGTGTTTATATTAAAGGCAAATACCAATAACACTTGCTAAAGACAAGAGAAAATTACAAAAGTGTCTTAATACTTGTCAAGTACTATCATATCAAAATAGATTTTGAAATACTTTAGGACAAATTAAACTAGAGTACCTGGTGACCGAGCTTTGCTCGGATAGAATAAGACATGTATTTTACAAGTTAATTAGCAAAATTAAAACACATTTACTGCTCAATGAAAACATTTATGTGGTTTAAATAAAACCGTTTTCATACCCCTTAATTAATATGGCATAAATACTGAACAAAAATATAGCCCTCGGGTGGGGATCGATCACGCAACCTTGTTGTTTAAGAGTTTTTGGCCAACCTCAATTGTTTTAGCTAATCTTATACTGAATTTAAATGTCCATACAGTTTTTTATTATTATCCTGTGATCAACTGATTTTGTTAGAAAAGGAATGAGGATTAAAAAGCAAAAGAGAAATTTAATTTACACCAGTTAATTGGTTTGTTACAGTGGCTTCAAGCAATAGAATGAATACGTTTTCTTTCAAAACACAAAAGTTTTTGGAAATAATTTTCTCTGCTTCTATTTCGCACAGTTATTTTACCCGTTAGTTTTTACAAATTGTTTAGTAATTTGATAATTTTTCATTTATTACATACATAAAATAAATATTAATGCAAAACCCTCTATTCAAATATTGTTTGCCACCATCTTCAATCAACAACTGTCAAACGGTTATAAACAGATGTTTTGATTTGTATTGTTTACATTTGATTCTCCATAAGCGTAATGTTAAATTTTTAGATTTTAAACTTAATATTACAAGAAAACAAGAATTTTCCTGGACATTAGACCTATCTAGAACTTATTTTCTACTCAGAAATTAGTTATTTCCAAAATTTAAAGAAAATCCTTAGTGCCGTTTTCGAGATCCGTGTGCAAATATATATACAAACCTTGCTCGTATTATAGTATTGGATTAAGCCATAACCTAATTTTGTATTTTTTTGTAATTGTAATAAATATATGTTCCGATGTCTGTTTTTATTACAATACAAAGACTAACGGTAGTCTTTGTAGTAGGTACAGTGAAAAGTGTCGTTCAAAACTTGAGCAAAAATTGTTTGTATGTTCTCATCCGTATTTAAAATCTCACACTTCAAACATATGGTCTCGAATATGCAATGATCCACTTTCAACTCTTGTTATGAAAATATTTCAATTGAAACTCACACACAGTTTCTACTAAAAAAAAACAACTGGTCTGCCCATCACCATTTCAGATCTACTACTTTCTTTAAATGATACATCAGGATAATCACCTTGCCCTCTCACTCTGGGGGTTTTGCAGGTAGGCTGTGGGGCTTCGATTGATGTTTGCGTTCAGCAGTTCGCCATGGGCAACTGATATTTTGCCCTCTGCTAAGTCTTTGTGGGCTCGAACAATGCTCTGTAAGATTGAACATAAAAAGTCAAGAACCCTGATTTAGTTTCACAAAGTATGTTTACCTTCATTAAAGCAACTGAACACACAGCTCTAAGTCTAATGGGTTTGCTGATTCAAATAGGACATAAATTATCATTGCCAAGTGTTAAATAGTTATATCCACACAAAATCAGGTGTAAGGAAGTAATAAGATCCTCAGAGTCTACACTATTTCTTTTCAAATAAAATTACCCCTGTAGTATAAAATGTACATGATAAAAATACACCTAGAAACAAATAACTCTATTCATGATATTGTCAAAAGATTGAGTTTGAATTGTCTGTAAATTGGAGTTATAAAGCTGACTTATTACCAGGACAATACCGGAAGCGAGTGCGTTGAAAGTCTCATAGACAAAGCCCAAGGTGGTGAGGTCGAACAGAAGGCTCATAAGGAAGCCTCCAGGGGTGGAGTGTGTGTGGGTCCCTGTCAACATCACATTGTCTTCCATGTAGAGAGAGCCGTAAAGCTTGCCTAACCTCTGCAACACCTGTAACAGAAGTCTCATGAGAAAGCCAATGGAGTGTGTGCAAGTCCATAAACATTTTACGGCTTGACAATCAAGTTTCAAATGTAATGTCAGAAGCATTATTGTAGGTGCTTGGTTTTTGGTGTTTGAGCTAATGGGTGTCATGAGGATTTACACCTTTATGGTTACACTGCAGGACACTTGACAGTGCAATATGTCACAAATGTACACCATGTATATTGTGTAAAATATCTCTTAACTGTTTTATGTCTATTTCAAAGATGTAATTTAACCTTTAGATACTTCTCTTAATATTTCATTTTCAATAAGTAACACCTACAACAAACTTATGACAGCTAAAATTCAAATTGTAAAGTTGAAAATCTTGGATGAGACCTCCATTCGCAGGCCATGTCCCATCATTCCACACTCCACGCTGGCCAACACCAGTCTTCGGCCAGCCTCCTCCACAATGACAGCTCGAGAGAACTGCCGCAGGTGGATTCCTGTCCCTTTTTGTCCCATTTTGCCGTAGCCCATCTGAAACTCAAGCGAACTGACATCAGTGGTGGATCTAAGGGAGGGAAAAGGGCAAATGTAACCAATGCAAAAATGTTATTTTTACTAAAACAAAATATTTAAGTTTGAAAACCTGCTGATACAGTACTTAATTATGTCCGACAGATACATCTTCAAAAAATGAATTTATCTAGTTCTATGTTGAATCTACTCTATACAAGAAATGAATGGCTAACCAAGCTATTTATTGATAGTTTGACACTTTAATAATTGAAAGTTGCTCAACTTTGTTATTTAGTTTGTTCGATGCTTCAAAACCACTTCTAAGGGCATAAAAATTCAAAAAATGAATTGATCTAGTTCTATGTTGAATCTACTCTATACAAGAAATGAATGGCTAACCAAGCTATTTATTGATAGTTTGACACTTTAATAATTGAAAGTTGCTCAACTTTGTTATTTAGTTTGTTCGATGCTTCAAAACCACTTCTAAGGGCATAAAAATTTCCAAATTTTACCCCTTAAACTACCTTTTAGCGAATTTCCCATAGGGAAGAAGCTATTACCGTAGGTCTCATGGCAAGAGTTAAGCCCGAGACCATGTTATTTTTTCTTCTTTAGGTGTCCAGAGTCCAAAAACAATAGTCGTTAAAATTTATATATTATATATGTGTGTGTGTGTGTGTGTGTGTGTGTGTGTGTGTGTGTGTGTGTGTGTGTGTGTGTGTATATATGTATATATATATGTGTGTAAAACACTACACAATTAAGTTCCTTAAAGTTTTTTTCTATCTTCAACGGTTACCGAGATATAAAAAAATCTAAACACAGTACGTTGTATTTTTGAGGCTCCAATGTTAATCTTATGGAGGATTAAAAAAAATTAATTTTTCACTTATTATCTAATATTTTTGGATGAAACTTGATATTTAGCTTCATGTGGTTGAGATCCATACATTTGTGCTAAAAAATTATAGTTTATGTGTTTATCATGGCAGCAAACCTGCATACTCTTTTCCCATGTTAAAATTATATGGAGATTAGGCAAACTCCTATATTTATGGACAGATGTTGATGAAAGTTGGTATAAATGTTAAAAATAAAATTTTTTATGGTATAAATGACTACTTTCAGTGTTTCTCACAGCAGCAAACCTACTCACTCTTTCCCATTTTAATCTTATGGAGAATAGACAAAAATTCTCATGTTTATCGACAGATTTTGACCAAACTTGTCATATATTATTATTATTATATTATTGATTTGGAAATTCCCTGAGTACGCAGGTCTGCTACGACGGGGGTATATATGTTTATCATGGCAGCAAACCAGCACACTCTTTCCTATGTTAATCTTATGGAGAATAGGCAAATAATTCTCATATTTATCGACAGATTTTTATAAAACTTGTCATATATTATTATTATTATATTATTAATTTGGAAATTCGCTGAGTACGCAGGTCTGCTGCGACGGGGGTATTTTTTCTTTGAAATAGCTTAGATCATGGATATGTATAAAGGAGATATTTTCAGCTTTGAAACAGCTATCGTTATAGTGATGTCCTTATATGACAACACTTCTGTTCAAATTATGGTCTGATGATTGCCAATACCCCCCACCCCCAGAGATAGGACATATCAATGTTAAAATGTTTTGTTTAAAATATTTCAGTTATATTATATTTAGATGCTACAAGCAATGATAATTAATAAAAGAAGCAGGTAATCATCAGACTGCTTTCCGGTTCAGGTCCTAGAGATTCTTGTAGGCAAAAATTTAGGGATCTTCATATTCTTCCACTTCCATCTCTCTTTATTCTTCAGTGTCTACTATTTGTTAAATCAAACCTTCACAGATTTTTTTCTAATAACCATCATCATCAATATTCTACTAGAAATGCAGCAGTTTTGCAATACCCTATCCACAAAACAACTTTCTTCGAAAACTCACCATCATATTTCTGTTTAAAAATTTACAATAATTGCCCCACTCACATTAAGGATCAGCCCTGTCTCAGCAAGTTCAAAAAGCTAGCTGCTGAGTACCTTCTTCGGAAGTGTTGTTACAGCCTCAATGAGTACTTGAATACAGATTGAATGGCTCCGAGTACACAAATAGACGGTAATAGACTTGAACTGCCTTTTTTCATCTTCTGTTTGACACTGACTAAACATAGGCCTAATCAGAATTGCAGCTGTAACCTCATTGTAATAACTACTCTTTGATGTCCTCATTGTCAAAGTCAACAGCTGATGAATATGTGATGCCAACTTACAAACGGTATCTCAACAGGTGGTCCTGTGACGTCAGCTCTGCCGAGACCGAACCTGTATCCGTCTGCACCAGCTGATAGCAGAAGTAGCATCAGCTGACTGAGCAGCAGACCACATGTTGCTGCTGGAACAATAAAACTAAGTAAGTAGATCCAGGGAGGATATCTGGAACTGCATTAAAACCCTTTTGAGTGCCGAGCGTCTCGATCTGTGACGCGCCGTATTGTAGCTTGAGTGCCGAGCGTCTCGGATCGAGACGGTCATGCCCGTGCAAGAAATGTCGGAGTCTCACTCCGAGACTTGTTTGATGCACAATTTCATCCTAAGTAAATATAAAAAACAGAACAAAGAAATGTTAATAAATAAAAATTGTATAATTGTTTTACCAAACGCTTGCGTTTTTCGGGAAAAAGGGCCGGCATTTTTAGCGGATCTACAGTACCTACAGCTGGCAATTTTAGGGCATCTCGGGTCGAGACGCTCGGCACTCAAAGGGTTAAGCATTATGTCCAATCCATACTTGGCGAAAAAGGTCGATCTCGATCGTCTTTAGCACTTTAGACCCAGATGAGGAAACCCTAGTGACGCTATAATCAAAAGGTCTAGCACGAAGTAATGTACAAAACAGTTCGATCCAGGCTATTCCTAAAAGATGAGGTGGATGGTTTATTGAGTGCGAGTCCCACACTACCGTGTCTCTGCGATGTGCATTAGCATTACCTCCTCCCTACAAAAACACTAAAGAACGCGCCGAGTAGGCGACAAAATAGGCCTGGGGTTATTCAATGAGCGTCGGATTTCCAGGATACGCCTTGTCTCGCGTATTGCGGGAGTCAGAAGACGCTGCCAGCCAATATGGAACTCGATTATTTTGAAGACGGGTGTCCAACGACAATATACGAAAGTGTGGCTACGGCACACTTTCGTTTACTGCTAAAAATTGGGATTTTAAGAGCTAAATTATTTTGTTTTCATACTGCGTGGGTGAGTTTAAAGGAAAACAAAGACCTTCTCCGGGAGGTGATTATACGAATGAAAATTGAAGTTTCATAAACTCTGTGGATGCTCTGTTCTCACGGAGAAGCGAGAAGGGTTACAAAACGACTACTGTTCAGCGTTACAGAAAGAAAGACTGACAGAAATTGAGATAAGACCCATTTCGGTTTTTCTGTGGTAGAAATTACCAAAAATATCATAGGCTATAACTTCATAGTAATGTACAGACAAAACTCTAATTTTATTTATGTGGATAGAAAATGCTCCTCTCATGAATGCTGGTATTTAATTTCAAACACACGTTTGAGTCAGGCTTACGCGTTACAGTAAATATTGTTTTCTTAAATTACAACTCAGTATGAAGAAATATTTTGTCTACAATACTCGACAGTGAAACATATCAGTTTGCGTACAATTTTCCACTCTATTGAGATCCTGTTGACTGAGCATTGTTAATACAATTAGCTCGAAACCTTACGTCACGCCAACATACGTTTGCCAACCTACATCGCACTGTTCAATATATGTTAATACATTTAACCCACCGAAAAAGTAAATGAAAACAATTTTAAGTTTAATTTAGTTTATCTAAACTAAAAATATTAATTTTTTTGTTTGGAATTCAATGTTGGCAATAGTGGGTTAAGTTACTTTAGATTGTTGTAATGAACAGTGTTTCAGGACGTTTCAAGATCTGGAATTTGATCCCGTCTTCAGATGAGCTGGAACTCAGTAGATGACATTACAGTATTACATAAACCGATCTAAGCCAGTATAAAGCTGAAAAACAAAAATGTTTAAAGCTGTAAAAAACTAACAAAAATATCAAGCGTCAAAGACCGAACAGTTCCAGGTCCCGAAACGTCGTGAAAATCTGTTTTACTAATCGTGACGTGAAATGCCCTCAATAACTATTTAAATAACATTAATTTTGTTAACTTAAATCATTCATAAATACATTCAATACCGGCACACTTTGATTAATGTATTTTTAACCACAAAATTTTCCAAAATCAGTTTTACAAATTGTAAAATATTATTGGCACACGTCTAAGCTCTGGGTGGCGTGGTTAGCTGATTTGTGGAACGCGGAAGCGTTTAGATCCAGTTTCAGAAACTTTTTATTTTGAATTTGTATTTTTTTATTTTTTACACTTCAAGCGATTTTCATGAAACTAATAAATACTGGGATGGTGGCGTCATCCTGTTATCCAGCGAATTAACCTGTAACTTGTAATCCTGTAATCACACATCATCAATACGACTGGGACGGTGGCGTGTCTGGCAATCCATGTTTCTTGGAAGTCACGAATTGTGGATAGTTATGAGCGATGGTCGGTGGGTATACTGTTCTCTTATGTGGATTAACATCCGCACTATTGAATATTACGTTAATCCGCAAAGACCATCCTCATGATTAGACCAATTCATAATTCAGAGGCAGTGGTTCGGATCCCACGATTAATTAACAGTCCCGTCTAAAATATCTACCTTGTGGCCATTTCAATGATCTAATCTAACCTGTGCAACAAACGGGAAGTCGTCCAATGATCGTGTGAAACAGTTTCCTATACGTCGATGAGTAGAGGGAACCCATCAAGAATATGGTGATTTTTTTATGAATACCTCGTTTTCATCAGTATCGTCTTTCATTCATTTTCGTTGACATTGCATTTACAAATAATTTGAATGGCTCAGACAAACATCGTGTACATGGTGTATTGGAATCACAATGGGTGGTAAGCTATCTCTCATGGTCATTTATTTAGTCATGAGAGATGAGTAATGTGAGATGTGAGTCACCCTACTCTCTCCATTGTTCTATTCAACAACATTATTAGTTGATAAATAACATACAAAAAGAGATTATATGTGGCTTTGTGTGCTACAGTAGTTGGCACATATAGACGTTCTATCACAACACAATTCGTGATGCTACTGGGCCCAAAAGCTACATGACGATTTAACTCGTGATGGTATAACGTTTAATGACATAACTTTTTTAATTTACTTTATGAGACATTTAAAATTATCTTAGGGGGATTTTAAGTTATTTCAAAGCTAAAGGGATCATTAAATTAACAATTGTACGATAGTATAGTTTATTGCAATAGTAATTGCATTACAGGAGTTAATTTATCTACAGTTGCTACTATCACTACGCCAACGCCGACAACCTAGCTTTCAGCTGGTCAGCTGTCTGCTGCCAAAAAATAGTGTAATTCAAAAGGTTTAGGTGGAGGGGCAAGAGGGGGCATTTACGGCCTACGGTACCTACAGCAGTACCTACGACAGTGCCTATGTCAGTACCTATGTCAGTACCTATGGTCAGTGCCTATGTCAGTACCTACGACAGTAACTACGGCAGTACCTACGGAAGTACCTACGGCAGTACCTACAACAGTACCTACGTCAGTACCTACGACAGTACCTACGTCAGTGCCTTCGACAGTACCTACGACAGTACCTACGTCAGTACCTACGACAGTACCTATGTCAGTACCTACGACAGTGCCTATATGTCAGTACCTACGACAGTACCTACGTCAGAATCTACGACAGTATCTACGACAGTACCTACAGCAGTACATACGGCAGTACCTACGACAGTACCTATGTCAGTACCTACGACAGTGCCTATATGTCAGTACCTACGACAGTACCTACGTCAGAATCTACGACAGTATCTACGACAGTACCTACAGCAGTACATACGGCAGTACCTACGACAGTACCTATGTTAGTACCTATGTCAGTACCTACGACAGGACCTACGACAGTACCTACGACAGTACCTACGTCAGTGCCTACGACAGTACCTACGACAGTACCTACGTCAGTGCCTACGACAGTGCCTATATTAGGACCTACGGCAGTACCTACGTCAGTACCTACGACAGTACCTATGTCAGTGCCTTCGACAGTTATATCAGTACCTACGAGAGTGACTACGACAGTACCTACGACAGGACCTACGACAGGACCTACGACAGTACCTACGACAGGACCTACGACAGTACCTACGACAGTACCTACGACAGTACCTACGACAGGACCTACGACAGGACCTACGACAGTACCTACGACAGGACCTACGACAGTACCTACGACAGTACCTACGACAGGACCTACGACAGGACCTACGACAGTACTATACAGGACCTACGACAGTTCCTACGACAGTACCTACGACAGTACCTACGACAGGACCTACAACAGGACCTACGACAGGACCTACGACAGGACCTACGACAGTACCTACGACAGGACCTACGACAGTACCTACGACAGGACCTACGACAGGACCTACGACAGGACCTACGACAGGACCTACGACAGTACCTACGACAGTACCTACGACAGGACCTACGACAGGACCTACGACAGTACCTACGACAGGACCTACGACAGGACCTACGACAGGACCTACAACAGGACCTATCACAACTACGACAGTACCTACGTCAGTGCTACGACAGTCCTATAAGGACCTACAGTGCATTAGTACCTACGACAGTACATGTCTACCTAGACAGTGTATATGTCAGTACCTACGACAGTACTACGTCAGAACTACGACAGTATCTACGACAGTACTACGACATACATACGGCAGTACTACACGACAGTACCTATGTCAGACCTACGACAGTGCCTATGTCAGTACCTACGACAGTACCTACGTCAGAATTACGACAGTACTACGACAGTACCTACGACAAACAGTACCTACGACAGTACCTATCAGTACCTACGACAGTGCTACGCAGTACCTACGACAGACCTACGACAGAATCTACGACAGTACTACGACAGTCTACACGCTACGACAGTCCTACGACAGACCTACGAGTACCAACAGTACTACGACAGGACCTACGACAGTACCTACGACAGTACCTACGACAGACCTACGAAAGGACCTACGACAGGACCTACGACAGTTACCTACGACAGGACCTACGACAGGACCTACGACAGTACAACGACAGTACCTAACGACAGTACCTACGACAGTACCTATGTCACTTCTAAGTTATATCAGTACCTACGAGAAGACTACGACGAAGGACCTACCTAACGACAGGACCTACGACATAACCTACGACAGGACCTACGACATGTACCTACGACAGGACCACGACATACCAATAATACGACATGCCTACGACAGTACCTACGACAGTATGACACCTCAGGCTACTCGACAGTACCTATCAGAAAAGACATTCCTAACGACGAAACCACTACACAACCTACGACATAAATAGATCGCACGACAGGACCTAAAGTACATGGACCGACAGTACCTGTGTAAAACATACGACAGATACTACTACGACATGACCCCTACAAGGACCTATAAGTCGAAAAACATACGACAGTATTACGACAGGACCTACGACAGTACCTACAAGTTACATACAGAAAACCTACAACCAGCCCTACACAGCCTAAAACTACGACATTACCTACGTCAGTATACTCAGTAGTACCTACGTTAAAAATACGACAAAGGACTGTACGACAGTACCTACGACAGTACCTACGAATGAATAAACAACCTACGACAGTATAATGCAGGTAATGACAGGTAACACAGTAAATACTCTACGACTCTACAACGACATTATCTACGACAGTACCATAACTACAGTACCTAAAAACAGTACCTACGACAAATATTCTCTAACACAAACCTAAACCTAAAACGACAGTAAATAACGGACAAGGCCTACGAAACAACCTACGACAGGACCTACACAGTACCTACGGGTTCAGAATCTAACGACAGAATATCTACGACAGACCTACAGCAGGTTACGGGCAGTACCTACGACGACAGTACCTATTTCAGTACCTAACGACACGTGTATATGTCAGTACCTACGACAAGTACCTACTATTTAGAGAATCTACAAACGACAGTACCTACGACAGTACCCACAGATAGTACATACAAACCTACGACAGTACCTATGTCAGTAACCTAACTACAGACAGTAAATAAATACAGGACCTAAACAGAACCTACGAGTACCTACTCGAATCTACGACAGTACCTACGACAGTACCTACACTAGATCTACGACAGTAAAACTACGACAGTACCTACAAGCCTGTACATTCGTACGGCAGTCCTACGGACAGTTAAAGTACCCTAGTTAGTAAAACTACGACAGAGTAACTAAAAAAAACCATATTACGAAGTATAGTAGCGAAAATAATACTACGACAGTAACCATACGCCATAACGAAAGGACCAACCACAACCTGGTTCAGCTACGAACAGTCACCGCGACTATACACACATGTCTGACCTACCAACCCAGACCTACATTCAAAACTACAGAATCTTTTAACCGTACCTACGACAAAGCAATAACACCACGACGAACCGAACAGTAACTTACAACCTACCAAACAGGACCAACTATACACGACAGTACCTACGAATGCAAAACTTAGGACATTACCTAAACAGGACAGTACCTACCTAGACCTCAGACATTACCTGAACTAAGGTATGACCTACGACAGTACCTACGACAGGACTAAAACTCATATCTCTACTACCGTACCTAGTACCTACGAGACAGTCCTAAAACCCGAAGTACAACAGTACCTAACTCAGTACCTACGACAGTACCTACTACGATACCGACACGTCACATCTCCTAACTACAGTATTCAGTACACGACGACAGACCTTTTACTAACGACAGTACCTACGACAGTACCTACAACAGTACCTACGAGACAACCTAACAACAGTACTCTACGTCAGACCTACGACTAAGAGCTATACACAGGTACCTACTTGGTACAGGAAGTGCCTATGTCAGACCTAGTACGGCTACGTTGCCTATGTCAGTACCTACGACAGAAGCACCTATTCAGTGCTCGACAGTTTGGTACCTATGGACAGTATACCAGTAACAAACCTACGAAATATTACATTAAAACGAGAAGACTACGAATATTTATCTACAATACCAACGACAGTGTCAGATAAAACCTACGAAAACGACAGTAGTAATGCAACTACCAGGTATACAACAACGGTACATTACCCTAATACAAGTCAGACCAGGAAATATATAAGTGTTGTACAGTATATAAAATTACAGAACATGTTTTACGACAGTACCTTCTACGCAAACTAGTACCTACGGAACCTAGGACAGTACCCCTACGAAGCAGTCATAAACCTACGACGGCCTAACGGGAACGATAGGATATTACTATAACCTACGACAGTACCGTCGTCAGTACAGTAGTACCTACGACAGTACCCATTTGTCAGTAACCTACAACACAAAAATTTAGACAATACAGTCTAATTACAAATACGTAAAACCACAATTAATAGAACTGAACCCATTGACCGATGTCAATGGGTATATATATAAATTTTAACGACTATTGATTTTTTGGGACCTAGGCACCTATACTGAAAAAATAAACATGTCAGCCTAAGTCTTACATGATAGACCTCTACAAATAGTTACTGCCCTATGGGAAATTCGCTAATAAGGTATTATTTCACACTTGAATAAAAAATATTTTTACGTGAAACTGCACTACTGTACTTTGTACAAATAATTGTATATATTTTTTCATCATTTTTTCCGTTATATTTTAACAAATGGGAGTTTTATTTTCTTCCGGAAGGTAGGATTTTGAGGCAACAGCTGTTCCGTGGCCTTGAACAAGTCATGGAATTCTTTTTGTCATAATCAACAGCATGCTGTAGAGCTGCCCGCATGAAGGTTTGTTTCAATTCAATTGAAATAATTTCAATTATTGTTGTTATTGTTGTTGTAAACAATTATTGTTTACAAAAATAATTTAAAAAATATATATTTAGATAACAACATTGCAATATTCTCTTGAATCCTAACATCCAAGTAAAACTTCTTAGAGTATTTCGATGTTTTTCATAACTATAATATTTAAAATTTAACTTTTGGAGTAAATATAACAAAATTCCTTTAGTGATAATTAAATCTAGAACTAAATTAAAGTTTTATGTGTAATTCCAATAGACATATATACCACATGGCGTAGTTATTTGAAACGTTCATTGTCTTTAAAAATTACAATAATTAATTGACAACCATTTCTAATAAACATAGAACTATAAACATATTTATGCTATAAAACCGTCGTTACTTCGCAAAAATATATAGACAACGAATATTTAAAAAGACTATTCAAATCTGCGAAAAGATCTTTTCAGCGTTATGTCGTAACGTTTTCACTCGTAACAAAGAGAAAAACCAACACGCTTCTTCTTTGTTTGCCAACCGATTGCTTTGATTCTGATTGTCGACTTCTTTTATTTTAGCAGTATATTTTTTACTTACCTTACTTATGTATGTGTAATGTTTAGTATTTGTTTTGGCGAGAGTTTAAATTTTTCGTCTCGCCTAAAGCGAAACACAAAAGTTTGGGATGAAAAATGTTTCTGATAGAAATTCAGTAGGCTTAATTCCAAAATTAAAACTGAATTAAAGCACGACGTGAACATGTTAACGAGTTTTCAAAATGTCAACTAAACATGGACAAGACAGTAGAGACGTTACTCACGGCAGGATGCTGGCCATCCCATGACGGACCCTGAACACAGAACACTGCGACACCAACGCTATCTTCCGGACGATCGGCACGCTACTGACGCGACACCCAGATATGACTGATACATTGGTACCTTGGACAAGGTGAAATCCAATGTGACACGTATACCCTGTTAATTAAAATTTTAATTCTTAAATTATTTAAGCTACAACATATACAAAAGTCTGAAAAAACTCAATTTTCTACAAATTTATGCAAGTTTGAAAAAGATTAACGAAAGGGTGTCGAGGAAATGTAACGTTTTCCACTTTTGGTACGAAATTGATCACTATTATTTTTGTTGTAAAAAGTGACTTGAAAAATTTCAATAACATTGGGTAGACTTCATTTTCACACTATCGAATACTACGTTAATCCACAAAGACAATCCTCATAATTAGACCAGTTCATTATTTAGAGACAAACGTTCGGACTCCACGTTAAACTGTAGGTCTCTTAGTTGCCATCGGCTGTTGGGCTAATAATCAACAGTTCTGTCTAAGGAAAATGTCAGCCTTAGTCAGTAACAAGACCTCAAGATCGCGCTACAATAATTTTACACTCATTTCTCATTCATACTTGGCTTAAAATATCTACCTGGGTAGGTCAGAATTTCAGTAAAAAGTATGAAAAATTACGATTTTTGCGGCCCTCGGACTGTTAAGAATTAATGCAAAATTCAGAGTTACGAAAAATATCTCGTGAGCTGTTTAACACACTCGTACATGTTGCCTTCTTCCTCACAGATAAAAAATATGACCAAATAGCTCAAAAACACGTTTTTAAGCTTTTTATTTTCAAATATTTTTGGGGGCCACCAGCCACCTCAACATAGCGATAACGATCCGCCATTGCTTACGGCTCAGGTGCAAATTTGATGCAAACTAATTGCCTCTTTGAGAAATTCTAAGATTATTTTTTATTTGAAATCCTATCCTGGGGTAGACTATTCTTAGAGTTACCATAAATTTTAACATATTGATTTTGGGCCGGAATTGGTCTATTGTTAACAAGTAAGTGTTGGATTGTGAACCAAGCAATGCTTTATTGTATACTCAAGGAGAATGAGATCAAGCAGGACAACTATTTATTGTATAGTACTTCTCTTTTGACAAGGACATATCTTAGCTCTTGAGGGGAAAGGGGTTGGCAATTTGCGAGACCAAAATTTGAAACAGTGACGTCATTTAGTTAGTGACGTCATAGTTCAGTTATAAGAACAGCTGTTAAGGAACTGAAAACATTCCTTTTAGACATATCTAAGATCTAAGTTATTTCCTACAGGGAAGTAAATACAAATATTTTTTATTTATTTTGTTCAACTACAGAAAAATGTAAATATTTATTTTCTGTGACCCAGCTCTCGTGGTAGTTTTTCGGCGTAGATCTCTGACATTTCTGAGGAACAAAAATATTGAGGAGTTAATCCGGCATGCAAATGTTCTCATGAATAAATAAATTCTCTGTGCCTGGTTCCTAATTGTCTTTTTCTCCCTAATTGCCACTGCCGTTTTTAATGAATGCCTGCAAAATAACAATGCATTTTGCAGTACAACTACATAAAGCATGGTTGCGTCGTTCAAGTTGAAGGCGCTAAAACAACTTATTGACAGGACAAACAGCAGATGACTAATACCCCCGTCGCAGCAGACCTGCGTACTCAGCGAATTTCCAAATCAATAATATAATAATAATAATATATGACAAGTTTTTATAAAATCTAATCCATAAACATGAGAATTATTTGCCTATTCTCCATAAGATTAACATGGGAAAGAGTGTGCAGTTGCTGCTGTGAGGAACACTGAAATAGCCAATTTATACCATCAAAAATTTTTATCTTAACATTTATACCAACTTTCATCAACATCTGTCCATAAATAAAGGAGTTTGCCTATTCCCTATATGATTATTATGGGAAAAGAGTATGCAGGTTTGCTGCCATGATAAACACATAAACTATGATTTTTAAGCATAAATGGATAGATCTCAACCAGATGAAGCTAAATATCAAGTTTTATCCAAAAATATTCATTAATATGGGAAATATTAATTTTTCCCTATCCTCCATAAGATTAACATTGGAGCCCCACAATACAACGTACTGTGTTTAGATTTTTTAATATCTCGGTAACCGTTGGAGATAGAGAAAAACTTTAAGGAACTTAATTGTGTAGTTTTTTAAGCTGATTCTAATGGTGAAATATAAAATTAGAAATTTTTAAAAATTACATGTGAAAAACGCAAAAAAACCCCATTTTGGGGTACAAAACCCCCCCAAACTACCCGTTCCTATTGACCGATATGTCTGGTTTACGAACTCGTCCGAGCATTTGTAGGAATACACGTCTCTACCAAATTTGGTCTTGATCGGACCATTTTTACGAGAGTTATCGTGTTCACAGACACATATATATATATATATATATATATATATATATATATATAAAAATTTTAACGACTATTGTTTTTGGACTCTGGGCACCTAAAGAAGAAAAAATAACATGGTCCCGGGCTTAAGTCTCACCATGAGACCTACGGTAATAGCTTCTTCCCTATGGGAAATTCGCTAAAAATGATGTTTATTAGATCCCCTTCACAAAAGTGGTAAAAGCGATGTACCAAAGTGTGGTATGTACCAAAGGCAAACGTCTAGACCGGTTAATATTAGAATAACAGAACATATGAAAAAAGTAAGAAACAACAAAACATGTGGTTCAAAAATTAGCGAGCATGTGTGTGAAACTAATCATAGAAAAAACTAACTGGAAAAAAGTAAAAGATAATGTAAAGAACAAGACTGGATAAGATTTGGCAGAATCAGTATTTATTGCAGCTAATGAAAATACATTCTCACAACTATTTGTTGACATCAGTACTGTTTATCTCGACATTTTTAAGAACTGGACACTATGCAAGAACGAGCTAGGCTAGTAGGATTTGTTCCTGAGATAATCAGAACCACGCACGCATCCCTCCCACCAATCCGACCGTGTGTGTGAGGCGCGTGTGACAAGAGGACCTCCTGCACGTTTCATTGGTCCTGCGAAAGATAGGATTCTTGGGGTGCTTAAGGTTGTTTTAGTAACAATCCCAATTGGAAAAAACTGTAAAAAAGGTGAGAGTGGCCTAATAATTTTTTATTATAGATATTTTAATTCCACAAAGAAATAAGTAAAAAATACAAAACAATTGAAATGGCAACCATACTGCAAGGTAGGTATTTTAAGCCTAGTATGAATGAGAATTGAGTGTAAGATGATTGTGGGGATCTTGTAGTCTTGTTACTGACTAAGGCTGACATGTTCCTTAGACAGGACTGTTAATTAATAGCCCAACAGCCGATGGCAACTAATGGATACAGTTTAATACAGTTTAACGTGGAATCCGAACCACTGCCTCTGAATTACGAACAGGTCTAATTATGAGGATGATACTTACGGATGAACGTAGTATTCAATAGTGCGGATGTTAATCCATACAAGAGAACACTATACCCACCGACCATCGCTTACAACTATCCACAATTCGTGACCTCAAAGTAGCTGGATTACAGGACGTCGCCAACGACAATATATCCATTCACAATATATCCCGAGTGCATAACTGCACCCAATTGTATAAAAAATTGGACCACCTGTGTGGTGTCTAGATTGATACACAGACGTACATAAAAACATTTAAAAAACGTAAATAAAACATTCTTGATTCGATTTACATCAACCGTAGTGGTAGACCAACATTAAACATAACTCTGGTAACGCTACCTTAAAAGAATATAAGTATATTTTTCTTACTTACTATATTTTCACTGTTTAGTATGACATTCTTCAGACTAATTTTTTAAACTATGACGAAGGTATTTACAATGTCGGAGGTGACATGTAGGAAAGTGATCATTACTATCAAAGATTGATCAGCGTGTTATTTAATTGGTGCAGTTGGCATTAATGCTAAGTAGCGATCTTTATCTTATATGTCTTTTCTTTAGGCACAAATCATTCGCCTGTTCTATGAGTTTTGTCATCCTATTTTAGTGCCAAAACTGAAACGTCTGAAATCTCAAAGAACTTAGAAAGAAAAGAAGAAGAAGAAAGTAAGAAGTAACTAACTATACCTACCTGGAACTGGAAGGTGTTAAGTTAGCCATCAATTATAAGTCAAATTTGTATTGTTTTCTCTGCTTGTTTCAACTTCCAACAAGGGATAAATTTGTGTAAGAAGAAGCTTAAGATAAAAGTAAGTCAATAATTTTACTCACTTATTAAGTTTGTTGTACACATTTGTCTAGTTTTTCGTAATAGTTAATTTTGTAGTTTTTGTAAGTTTACATTTTTAAAGTAAGTTTTTACTTTATACTAATTTTTTATTATTATTTTAAAGGTAACCTATAAAGCAATTCCTTACGATTTCATACAACAGAATCAGGCCTAGCTACAGTGAGGTTAACCGGTTCTGACATTTCTATCCTTGGTTTCCACTTCTCTAGTGTCTCTTGTTGACATATATATTTAAATTAATTGTACTGCATTGCATTTAGGCATATCTACATTAACTTGGTTCTTTTCATAAACAACCTCATACAGTAGAAATTAACTTGGCACCCCTTAGGCTGAATCATCACTTTCTTCCACTCCTTGTAGTCCTAGTTCACTATAGCAGGTGAGCGACCACAGCGACTGTAGTTTTCCAACTTTTCTCTTGGTTAACCACTACAATCTGGTCTTTCTGGCCGTCTGGTCTTTCTGAGAAGGTACATCCCACCTCTATTGTTTTGGACCACCCATAATCAAGTATAGTCAGGTTAACTAATAAGGGTGAGCGCCGTTCTCACCCGTTTGTATTCACGAGTTAATTTATAATTTAAAATGCTTTGGTAATAATGTGCTAATTACAGACCGTCCTATATTATATTCTATTACATTGCATTAAAGATTGCATTAAGTTTTACTGGTAGGGCCTATGGGTCCATATCAAGTAAGCTTAATCCAAATTAGGATTAATTTTTACCTGACCAAAACTAATTTTGGATCCTCATTGATTTTTTAAAGAACTATTTTAGAATAATGGAAATGTCAATTTAAATATTTTTTATCTATGTTTTCTTACAAATTGATTTTTAACTTTGAAAAATCAGCCTCATTTACTGTATTTTGTTTTACATTTTGAGCCAGAAACCCTACTTAGATGGGCTATAACAAAGAAAAAAAGGAAAAACACCTTGTAGGCCTAGGCCTATTTAGGAATTGAAAAAGCTATGATTTGATATACTACAAGAGCCTATTTTACGACTTCCAGGTATGCCCAGTTTCAAAAATAAAAATAGATTTAGGCCTACAATTTAACCTTGATATTGAAATAAAATTGTTAGGGCCTATTCCACATTTCTAAATAGATAACCACTTTTCCGATTGGTGATAAAATGGTGAGTCCCTCCCATTTGTGTTTAAGAGTTTCTATTGTACAAACCTTTTTTGCTGACTGTACTATACAATTTCACTAATATAGAATAACTTCTATTTTAAGTCTGGCTCCTTCCTGGCAGTTCCTAATCTTGGCGTACCAAAATCCCATCCTGATCCCAATGAAATTGAGAAATCAATAGTGTTTGTTTTGGAAATAAGTGTTTACACATTAGCCTACTTAGCTCATAAAGACAAAAGAGCATTTTACAAAAAAATCACTGTTCCAGTTTTTGCAAATATAACATAATATTTTAAACTGTATAGACCTAGCCCATATTTAAAATATCGGCAAAACTATGATCGTTACGAATGTGTTAAATAATTTTATGGTAGAGAAAGAGAATGCTCATGTAGTAGACCTAGCATAGAGTTAGATTGCAACACGAGATATTTGCAAGTTAGCATGAAGATTTGTTGAGAGGTAGGCCCTAAACCCCAAGTTCATGAACCTCGCTGACTGATGTAACATCATGCTGTCCAATGTAGTAGTTTAACACTACCTCCAAAGTGACTGTGTAAACTACATGACTACTCAACACACTTTCTCACGGTCAAAATTCATTTTAAACACGTAGCTATATTTTACTACACATATTTTAATTCTTAATAAATAAGTGCAACAAATAAAAATATTGTTTTTTTTTATTTATTCAACATACATATTTAGTAATAAACGTGTCAGGGACGGTTTCTCAGCGATTTCTGTGTTTCAGTGTTATGTCAATTATTACTCATTAGGCTTAAAGTTAAAAATTTTTCCCTAAAGCTAATTCTAGAATATGACTTCTTGTTTAGTATTCAGAATTCTATTTTTGCACTACAATGAGTAGATTTTACATCAGTGTGACTGTGGTAATATTTTAAATTCAAGCTATAAATAAACAAAGTTTTTTTTTAATTTTTCCAAACCTTTTTTTATATAAGCAAGAATGTTCTCAAAATTATAAATTTTCTAATGGTTTAAAAAGTTTTCCATAGGCTAAGTTATCTGTTTTACAGAATCAATGTGACAGGTTCGTGTAATTTTTACGGTAGGCCCTACTATGAAACATTTTAGATTTTCCATTAGATTTCACAGCAGAAATAAAATTATTCAAAATAATTAGGACCTAAACTAAAAATGTTGATATTTAATGGAAAAAATAGTGTGATTGTTGGCAATATGTTAATTACTAAGTTAAATCATATGACCGTGTTTATGTTTATATTTTGGTTTTTAGTTTTACATAGTTTGTTATAATTATTAAATTCTGTTCAGATTAAATTAATCTATTTTCATATACTTGAGTTATTAACATGGTGTCAGGTGTGAATTAACAACAGAGGATGGAATAATTCTGAAAGGTGAAAGAATTGTTGTTCCAAACAGTTTGAGGCAAGCTTTAATTCGAACAATACATTCGTCTCATCAGGGCTCGGATTCGTGCATTAGAAGAGCAAGACATGTATTTTTCTGGCCTTATATGAGTAGAGACATAAAAAATGAAATTAGTTCCTGCAAGGTATGCAAAAAGTATGCTCCAGATCAACAACGAGAGCTTCTTCTATAAGATGCATCTCCAGAGACCACTGCAGAAAATTGCTGTTGACTTTGCTCAGGAAGGTTCTACACATTATATAATTGTAAGTGACTACTATTCGTCATTTTTTGAAGTAAAGAAAACGACAAAGTGTACAAGCGAGGCTCTCATAAACTTCTGTAAAGAGCTTTTTGCTAGATACGGTATACCAGAAGTTGCGGTTGCAGACAGTGGCACACCTCTAAAATCTCAACTTTTCAAAGATTTCGCACTTGATTGGAAATTCAAAATAATACTGTCTCCACCTTATCATCATCAAGCTAATGGCAAAGCGGAATCAGCAGTGAAAATATTTAAAAGCTTGCTGAAAAAATCACGTGAAGATGGGTTAGATTTCCAACAAGCACTTCTAGAGCTTAGAAATACTCCACTTCAAGTAATAGGCTATAGTCCCGCCCAACTCCTCATGAATAGAAGGACCCAAAGTCTGCTCCCCATCAATCAATAAAATCCCCATCAATAACTGGCTGGGTGGTGTAGTGGTTATAATACCCGCCTTCAAAACTGAAGGTCGCCGGATTGAATCCCGCTAGGGTCGAATCTGGACCCAGTCACCATTTGTCATTGGGCTACTAATTAATGATGCTTCCTAACAACAGGTCGACGTTAGGTAGTAACAAGACCGGGGTTTGGACCGTTCCCCATCAAAACGTTAAAAAAATGCCACTGGCATAAAAATACACAAAATAATAATAATAATAATAATCCAAACTTGCTATTACCTCAAATACCCAACGATATTAAAGAAAGGTAGTATCACAAGAAACTAATATATAAGAAGCAATATGACCGTGGAACTAAGGAACTAACTCCTTTGCAAGTAGGTCAAAATGTTTGGCTAAAACAACGACCTCAACTAGAGAATGAGCCCTGGGTGCAAGGCAAGGTACTTCAGAAAGAAGGCAGAAGACAATGTAAGGTTGTGGTACAAGGAAAAGAATTTATAAGAAACAGAAAGTTTTTGCGAGTGTAAAAAACTGATTTTTGGAAAAGAGAAGATGTTGGCAATATGTTAATTACTAAGTTAAATCATATGATCGTGTTTATGTTTATATTTTGGTTTTTAGTTATACATAGTTTGTTATGATTATTAAATTCTGTTCAGATTAAATTAATCTATTTTCATATACTTGAGTTATTAACAGTGATAAAAATTTTGCTGCAATAATAATAATAGCATGTTCAGTTTGTATATGCTATTTATTATTTTCAACCATTTTATATTTTAGGTTTTTAACCCATGAGTAATACTGTAGTGTAAAAATGTATGTTCTATTAGGCTACTTTTTCATGGTTCAACCATAAAAAGAATAGTAGACAACTCCTTTTATTTTTTAGATAATTGCAGATAACTTCAATGATATTAAATATAATATAGCTATATTATATAATAATTATATAATGTAATATTATTATACAATATTATAGTAATCAAGTATAATATTTGTCAAACTTTAACAAATATTATACAATAATTTGACTGAAAAATAATAAGATATGACAAGACCTATGCTTACATTTAAGATTTCTAAGACAGCCTCCATGGGCCATCCCTCCAATGTACACAAATGATGGTTATTACGTAAAAAAGTATTTAAGATATCCATATAATAATATACAAAGTTTAATGTTTGCATCTGCAATGGTTTTAAAAATAAAAAGGTGTTTCCAGACTTTTCAAACACACTGTATACTGTTTATATTTTTAATCAATCAAAGTTTTTAACTGATATGAAAACTAATCTTAACCTTATATATTTTATTAAAAAGACTTGTAGGATACCTTAATCCAAAAACAGTGTTGAAACCACCAATTTTTGAGTAATTTTAATAAAATCATTAACAAATTTGTTTATTTTATTTCCAAAAAGGACATATCTGAAAAGTCATAAATGTAATTTTTCTTTGTTCTGCATTCATTAAAGTAACATTAGTTAAATTTAGTGATATAATTCAAAAACAATATTTCTTACGTATAAAATACGAAGAGGGACTGGCAGGGAGCCAGCAGCAAAGACAGAAATAGCAGAGAGCCGTCTTTGTGAGGAGAGAGTCTGTCTCAGTACGTGTGAGGCAACGATGAGGCGAGGACTGCCGGGGTCCGTGCGGAGCCGCGGCTCCAGCACCTCGACGGTCGCAAGCGATCCTCGTGAGAAGTTGCAGGACTGTTGTCGCAAGTTGGTTGCGTTCATGTGTACACAGGTGGGAGTAGGAGGACTGATTGTCGGTTACGCCGTAGTCGGGGCGATTGCATTCATGCACATCGAGAGCAAGAAGGAGGTTCCCGAGGCAGACAAAGTCAATAACACCCGCTTCGTCACGGCGTTGCAACTCTGGGAGCTGACCACGGTCGAGAATGTGTTTGACGAAAGTGCTTGGAGTGCCAGGGCTAATATCATACTGAAGGATTTCCAGGGAAATGTGTCTGAAGCTGTTAAGAAAGGATACGATACTAGGAATGTGAATGAGAGATGGTCTTTCCCCGCTGCATTGATGTTTTCGCTGTCAATTTTCACGATGTTGGGCTATGGGAATATGGTGCCAAGAACGAGTTGGGGGAAGTTAGTCACTGTTATTTATGCTGTTTTTGGTATTCCCCTGTACGCGTTGTATTTCATGAATATGGGAAAAGTTTTGGCGCAGGTTTTCCGCTGGGTTTATACCAAAGTCTACATTTACAGCGTGGAAGACAGACATAAACGGATTGAAGGTGATATGTCTCAAGGTCCGAGGATCGTCGTTCCTTCGACAGCGTGCCTCTGGGTGATGGGTGCTTACATAGCGACCGGTTCCTTTATGTTTTCCGCATGGGAGGATTGGACATACCTAGATAGCACTTATTTCTGTGTTACTAGTCTGTGCAAAATTGGATTTGGTGATTTCGTGCCTGGGGCTAACATTTCCGAGTCGAAGAGCGGTAACCAGACAAAACTCGTTATTAATTTTGTTTACATCCTTTTGGGAATGGGTCTGATGGCAATGTGCTATAACCTGATGAGAGAGCTGGTACGGGTAAAAATGAGGGATTTCAAGGAAAATATCAGCATTTGTTTTGAAGTAATAAGACTTAGAGCTGTGGCTTGTTATAGAAGGCGGAGATCTTTGGACTATTAAATGCAGCGTCTGCGACATTTCAAATATCTATGTTCCTTATGCTTGATGTGAATATCATTTGTGATTTTTTTTATCTTTGAGACACTTTTAGTATATTTTATTTGGAACACTTTTGCATTTTAATTTTGAATAACCGTAATGTCCTTTGTCCAATGAATATCATATAAAGCCATTCTTCAGTAAGTAAAAATTTTAGGTTTGAACTAGGTTAAGACAGTGCCAAACAACTTTCAATTAGCCTAAAAAAACTACTGTTTGAATTATACCTCAATAGTCGTATATACTATTGGTTACTGAAACTCTTATCCATATAAAACTTTGATATCAGAACTGTGAGTTTTTCAAAATTGTAAAATGAATTATAACATTTATTTGTTGAACTTTAAGAAGAACTAGAAAATATAGGCTATTATTTAAGGGTAATAAATATTTAACATTTTATTCTAAGAATTTTTAGTGTTTTGGTCTAACTTTTATCAAGAATTTGATTATGATTTGTTACATGGATCAATTTAAACTGTGTTTTGAATAATGAACACTGACATTTGTAACTATAGACGTGTTGATAACAAGAATGTAGGCAGTATATTTGAATTTCTACAATTTGTTGAGCAACCGTTGTGATAAGCTTAGTTCTATTCTAGCGGTGGAGGGAGTATTTTACCCGCCGTGATTCTATTTTTAGGCAGATATGTCTACTGCTCAGACACGTGCTTCTCTTTTTCACTCCCGAGTTTTACTTACCCATTCAAAATTACTGTTTTCAATTTTCTTCATTCAATCTAAAATATGTTTATGTTATTGATGCAACATTCTTATGGTGGAATATTTAAAAAATAGTAATAAGAAAATCTATTTTTTTAGGGATTTGCTACAGTATCCGTAAAACAAAATTATAATAAAACAATAGATCAAATAAAAAGAAATGTTAATATTTTTTCATTTTTTTGTAACAAAAATGTATTTTCTCAAAAAATTGTAATTTTTTTTCAATTGAGTTTTTGTAAGAACTACTTACTTATATTTGGATCATTTTTGTGTCAAATTGTAGGTATTAAGGAAAAAGTTAAAAAACATTGTATTTTCATCATCACATTCATAATACAAGAAATCATTTAATATCACTGTTAATAAACCAAAAGTTTCATCCACCTAATTTCAACGGTGCTCTTGGAATATCAATTTAAATTCCTGAAAACATGGAAAAAATCAACTTTTGGATAATCGGCACTTCACACTATGAGATTAGGCCTAGGTGGATGTATATGTAAAAATGTTTGGGAAAACTTAAACTACGTCACTGAAAATAAAGTATATATTTAGAAAAAAATTTCAATTTTTATCCATTTACGAGTAGCAAATCCCTTAAGAAAAATAAAATATCTGTAAAAATATATTTTTTTGTTACATCTGGAATTGATTGGTATCAAATAGTGTTATTTTACTGTGTTAATTTTGTCTTTTATCAGCATAGTTAAAAAAATTGTTATCTTTCTCCCAAAAAACGTATTAAAGGTTCACAAGTTTCTTTTATAAAGACAAAATTTGAGAATGTAAAATTATACTATGTAAAATATAATTTTTGTTTATTATGTAAAAATGCCAACTAACTGGACTGATAAAACTAATAAATCATAACATTCATAATCAGGTTAAAATTCCCTGAAATATCAGGCTCTAGTCTGAAGGAGTGATTATGCTCAAAATTATGTTCACTTGAGACGCCAAACCCACCCTTTTGCGTATTTTAAGATGAACATATGTTAAATTTTATTCTTTGTTTGTGTGTTTATGATTTTATATTTTTTTTGTTTGTGGTTTTATATGTGATTTTTCCGACCAAGTCCATCTGATTCATTTGGCAGGATCATTAACAAATAGCCCAATAATCAAAGTTGTTCTCAAGTGTAATTGAAATATTGTGTACTCGTGTTAATATTAACATATCACTCTATTGAATCGACTGAATTAATTGTAATTTGTTGTAAATGGATATTAGACAGTTTTACTCTCTACTATAAGTATACTACATATAATATAGCAGGCCTATATATAATAATTAATTATATAAGGCTTCTTATGAACATGAGAAATAATCAACTCAATATCTCTTGAAACAATAATTGGCTATTATAAAACTAGTATATATCAAACATTTATCCTACAATAAAAGTAAGAAGGAAAAGGTTTCGACTTTTTAACTTTTAATATACTTAGCGTTAATAACCTTTTTTTGTTAAAGGGAGAAGAGATTACAGAAATCTTGTTAACAATGGTATGAATGAGGCTATTTCATAAATTTTGCATGTGGCATAAAATATTTTTTCACTACGGGAAATACAGCCCAAAAGGTAAGAAAAGTAGGTACCTGTAAAAATATATTTAATTTTAGCTTAGTTTTTACATGTTCAGTTATGTTTTGAACCTATATCATCTCAGAACTCTAGATTTACATTAACTTTTTACGTTGTGGGATATTCATTACTATGTTTTCAAAATATTAAAAGCTACTTTTTTTTATGAAACCATGTACATATGCTTACTTACCATTGCTACTGCAAACAATTGTTTCTATAAACTGTAGTTATTTTAAGTACCTCTGTAACAGCAGTTCTGCATTCTAAGCGAGTTTACAGTGATTCATAAATTACTTGTCTTGATATAAACTACCTTAATCATAGGTTGAACCACATTTTTACGGATGTTAGGTAAATTTACTTTCTCCATGAGAATAACACGCGAAAAGAGTATGTTAGTTTGCTGCCATAAGGAACAAATACCCCCGTCGCAGCAGGCATAGGTACTCAGTGAATTTCCAAATCAATAATAATATACTCTTATGACAAGTTTGATCAATATCTGAATTAAATAAAAGGGTTTACCTATTCTCCATAAGATTAACATGGGAAAAAGTATGCAGATTTGCTGCTGTAAGAAACAATGAAAGTAGTCATTTCTACCATAAATAATTTTTATTTTAACCAATTATTCTAAATTTCATCAACATCTGTCCATAAATAAAGCAGTTTGCCTATTCCCTATTTGATTAATATGGGAAAAGAGTATGCAGGTTTGCTGCCATGATAAACACAAAAACTATGATTTTTAAGCATAAATAGATGAACCTCAACCACATGAAGCTAAATATGAAGTTTCATCAAAAAATATACATTGATAAGTGAAATATTAATTTTTCCCTATCCTCCATAAGATTAACATTGGAGCCCCACAATACAACGTACTGTGTTTAGATTTTTTAATATCGCAGTAACCGTTGAAGATAGAGAAAAACTTTAAGGAACTTAATTGTGTAGTTTTTTAAGCTGATTCCAATGGTGAAATAAAAAATTGAAATTTTTAAAAATTACATGTGAAAAACGCAAAAAACCCCATTTTGGGGTACAAAACCCCCCCCAAACTACCCGTTCCCATGGACCAATATGTCTGGTTTACGAACTCGTCCGAGCATTTGTAGGAATACACGTCTCTACCAAATTTGGTCTTGATTGGACCATTTTTGCGAGAGTTATCGTGTTCACAGACACATATATATATATATACATATATATAAATTTTAACGACTGTTGTTTTTGGACTCTGGGCACCTAAAGAAGAAAAAATAACATGGTCTCGGGCTTAACTCTTGCCATGAGACCTACGGTAATAGCTTCTTCCCTATGGGAAATTCGCTAAAACGATGATTTTAAATTATAAATGGATGGATTTCAACTACTTAAGACATTAAATATCAAGTTTCATAAAAATATATACATTAATAAATGAAGTATTATTTTTTTCTTATCCTCCATAAGATTAACATTGGAGACCCAAAATACGACGTACTGTGTTTAGATTTTTTATATCTCAGTAACTGTTGGAGATAGAGCAAAACTTTAAAGTACTAAATCGTGTAGTTTTTGACCTGGTTCTAATATAATAGTAAAAGATAAAATTTAAAATTTTTTTAAATTACACATGAATAACGCAAGAACCCCATTTTTTGGGTACAAAACCCCCTAAACTACATGTTACCAATGACCGACATGTCTGGATTCCAAACTCGCCCAAGTAAATGTAGGAATACATGTCTCTACCTAATTTGGTTTCGATCGGACCTTTTTTACAAGAGTTATCGTGTTCACAGATACACATATATATTTGATTATGTAATTCACAACTTAGGGCTGCTAATCCAATACTATAATACGAGCAAGGTTTGTATATATATATATATATTTGCACACGGATACGATGCCAGGTGTAACTGACTCACTGACTAGGGATAGTAATTCTAACCCACTTCTAGAAATGCTGGAGACTTGAAATTTGGCACGGACCTTCCTTTAGGTCCACAACCGACAGGAAAATTGCCAAATCTTACAATTTTTCATTACGGACTGAGAAAAAAAATGTTAACGTTTTCCCATATAAAATGCATTGGGTCGATTTCGTGAAATGCAATGTTTCACTATTTCTTTAAAAAATACAACTTTCCGATGAGCTAGAGACTTGAAATTTTTTATGGACGTTCCTAAGAGGTTATTTTAAGTAAACAAATCGTCGGAATCCCGAATTTTTAATTTTTACTACCCTAAAAAAAATCTTAAAATTTTTCAAAACAATTCTTTGTTTTTCGGCTATATCTTTTTAACGAAAGGTCCTATCGGAAAACCGAGGGTTTCTTGTGCCACGGATTTTGCAAGATCTACAACTTTGGTCTCTTGACTTTTTCTCGTATCTCGTCTCCTTCACCCTTAGATAGCGTTAGATTTTTTGAAAATCTACATTTTTACCCACATTTAGCTCCCCTGTTTTGTTATTATAATACATAGAGCTTTTATTTTTGGCACACACCTTCCTTTTATCACCCTCAAAAGGAAAACGAAATAATATTACATAATATTTAATGGAAAAATGAAAAATTTGCATATATCGGAAATTTAGTTGATTTTTCCAAGTCCTCGATGGTTCTCTGTTTTTCGATTATATCTTTTTAACGAAAGGACCTATCGGAAATCTAAGGATACCATGTGGCACGGATTTTTTGAGATCTACAACTTTGGTAATATGACATTTTTTCGTATTTTGACTCCTCACCCCTAGATAACGTTACATTATATGAAAATTCCTTTTTTATGCACATTTTGATTTCTTGTTGCGTTATTATAGTACATAGAGTGCTAATATTTTACATGCACCTTCATTTTATAACTATAAGTGAGAATATGTAATAATATTGCAACTTATTTATCATTTTAAAAATGTTAACAATTTTTTGTAAGTAGTAAGGAAATGCCGGTTTTGGGTCAAGTTATAACCAAGGGTTTCGTATATTACTTTCAGATCTATGACTTCCTGTTGAGCTAGAAAACTATAAGATATCATTAATAGTAATTGAATCATCAGATTTTCTGATTTCAAATTTTACTAAAAAAATAATAATACTAAAAAAATCTTTGTTTTTCGGGTATATATCTTAAACAAAAGGTCCAATAAAAACAGAGGGTTTTTTGTGCGCTTAATTCTAGCCCACTTTTAGAAGGGGTAGGAACTTTCAATTTGGCAAATACCTTATATAGATATCTTAGTTTTTAAATTTTTATGACTTAAAAAATAATTTAAAAAATATAAAGTATTTTTGGTTCTTTGATATTTCTCTTGAACGAGATGTCTTCAAAAACTAAGAGTACCTTACCATACGGATTTTTGAAGATCTATATCTTTGTCAATATGACTTTTTATCGTAACTTATTCCCTTCATTCCAAAAAAATCCTTTTTAATTTTTTCTAATCCCTACCATATTACGTTATTATAGTACATAGAGTACTAATATTTGTGAAAACCTCACTCTAATCACCCCTAAAAGGAAAACTTAATAACTTTACAAGATCTTTAATGAATAAATGAAAACTTATTAAATATGGGAAATTTAGTTGTTTTCCTTAAGTTCTGGATGGCTCTTTGTATGCCTTGTGCAACTTACTAGGGATGCTACTTCTAACCCACTTCTAGCAGTGCTAGACACTTGAAATTTGGCACGCACCTTCCGTCAGATCCACAACCGACAGGAAAACTGCCAAATATAACAATTTTATATTACGACCTTGGTGAAAATGTTAAAATTTCCCCATATCAAATGCATTTGGTATTTTTCGTGAAATGCAGGGTTTCACTTTTTCGCTCAAAAATCTGATTATTATTACTCTTAACTAAGCGATTCTGCCGACACCTATAAGGGGGCCTGGGGAGCCCCCAGCGAGCGAAGCGAGTATATATATATATTTGCACACGGATCTCGAAAACGGCACCGAGGAATTTCTTTAAATTTTGGAAATAACTAATTTCCGAGTAGAAAATAAGTTCTAGATGGGTCTAATGTCCAGGAAAATTTGTGTTTTACTGTAATATTAAGTTTAAAATCTAAAAATTTAACATTACGCTTATGGAGAATAAAATGTAAACAATACAAACCAAAACAGCTGTTTATAACCGTTTGACAGTTCTTTATTGAAGACTGCGGGGAACAATATAGAGGTTATGCATTAATATTTATTTTATGAATTAAATAAATGCAAAATTATCAGGTTACTAAACAATTTGTAAAAACTTAAGGATAACATAGCTGTGCGAAATAAAAGCAGAAAAAAAGTATTTCCAAAATCTTCCGTGTTTTGATAGAAAACGTATTCGTTGTATTGCTTGAAGCCACTGTAACAAACCAATTAATTGATGTAAATTAAATTTCTCTTTTGCTTTTCAATCCTCATTCCGTTTATAACAAAATCAGTTGATCACAGGCTAATAATAACGGTATGGATAATTAAACAGTAAATGATCGGCTTTGGCTAAAAGACGTTAAACGGCATCGCTCAATTGACTAACGTCGTAGCCGAGTTGTAGCGTGTCGGCCTCAAGAACTATAGGCCGCGAGTTAGTTCTATACCCACCAGGGACGATACTTTTTGTTCAGTGCTATATTAATTATGGTGTATTAAATCGGTTTTATTTCAACCACATAAATGTTTTCATTGGGCAGTAAATTTGTTTTAATTTTGCTAATTAACTTGTAAAAACATGTCTTATTCTATCCGAGCAAAGCTCGGTCACCATGTACTAATATTAATACCGCCAAGGTAACATCGGTACCAAATACCAACGAAACAACATAATTGGAAAGGACATACTTAGTCGCTGTATGACAGCGATGTACATCCCAGTATACAGCTCTATGCTGAGTTCTGTTAGGTTGGTTATTGATGGTAATAATATTAATAAAGGACTTAACTTTTATACGCAGCTAGAGGGGTGGATCCCAACTGGTATTGTTATATGAACATAGAAACCTCCAACCGTTTTATTTATAGTACTAAACAAACCACAACAAACATAACTGCTGCAGCATGGTATATAAGTGTAGCCGAAGTAAGGGCTTATGAAGTAGTCGTGTTGCAGGAGGCGCAAGGCAGGATGATGGGGTGCCCAGCCCTTCCCTGTCCTCTGCGAGTGAAGGAGGTGAAGGGTTTCGAGGGTCGCACCAACGACATTATCTACTGCACACCCAAGAACGCTGAGCCACCTCACTCGGCAGTTGTGTACTTCGGTGGAGACGTACAGGTGGGTGAACGCTGAATTTCCACCACATTCTCACCCTCCCTATTCCCTTTATCACACTAACTGACACATCTATTTCTGACCTCATTACTGAAGCACAATATAATTGTAGATTATTTCCAGTTATATAACTTTTTGTACTTCCTTAGCTTTGCTAAAAAAGATTCTAAATCGGGTCGGAACTGAAAATTTTCAGCAAAATCTTCCTATTAAAAAAACAGTGCAAGTAAATTAGATTGGGTTTGTAATCTTCATTACTATTTTACTTTGTGTGTTTGGCAATTTAAACAGTGTCTTCTTACTTTACATCATGGCTTAGAAGTGATTAAGAAAGTCATCATTTACAAGAAATAAATCACTTATGAAAATTCTAGATAAAAATATAAATAACCCTGAAACAGCAGAACTACGTACTCACAACACCTAAGAAGAATTTCCATTCATCATGATGATACTAACCAAGCTATAACATAGGCCAATTAGGCCATGGCATATAGTCCATTAAATTACGTGGGAAATGAGGTTTGATGGTATGAGAAATATTAAAACTTGGAGTTTTTTACCTATATTAGTAGACCTTAACAAGATGAAGCTGTATACCTAGTTTGATCATAATATTTTAAATTATAAGCTAGATATCAATTTGTACCTTTTCCCCATTAGACCACCATTTGGGCTCCTAAAGACAACGGTACTGTGTTTATCAATTTCTACAGTAGAGCATCAAAAATCCGGACCAATTGGGACTGTATGTAGTTCGGATTATCGATCTGTACGGACTTTTGAACATAATATGTAAATTTTTGAACACATAATTAGGCCTACAGTAGTGTCGCTCCAGTAGACTACTCTATACTCATTTGCAAGCCTTCACCTTTCACACTTAGTTCCACACTTTCACTTTTTTGCAGCCTTTCAAGATTTCAATTTTAGTTTGAATAGTAAGAAATGTATTTTCTTTTTCAGTATACCCGATAAGGAGGCTATAATTTAAACAAACTAACAGTAAACCAATCAAACAATAAGACATAACTGAAAGCTATTAACCGCACTGATAACTGTACGTTACTGGCAGTGACAGGTGGTGGAACAATAATATTGGGGTGGGGGATAAGGGGTAAGGCTGAGTCACAAAGTTAAAAATAGACACGCTGAATGTCATTTACCTGGCTCGGCACGCCACTCATCCCCTACTGGCAGTTTCTCCCGCAAAATTTTAAAATGTGCTGCAAAAACCTGTGGAGTGGTTCGGATTTTTGACGTCCGGATTTTCGACGCTCTACTGTATATCTCTTTTTAAAATCTTTCTAATTAACAAAATTTAACAACTTTAATTTTTTCCCTATGAGAAAAATATTTATTAAAATATATTATTTATATAAAATATAAATTTATGTTCTTAACAATAATCTGTAAAAATGCCATGATTATAGATTCATGACTCGAGGTTGTATAAGATGGAAGGAAGGTAGTTTGAGCCAAAATTGTTTTTAATGTAATTTTAAAAAAATATCTAATTTTTTATTTCACCATTGGAATGCTTAAAAACTACACTTGTACTTAGTTCTCTATCTTCAATGTCGATCTAAAAAAATCTAAACACAGTGTTTTTTTGAGGCCCAATGTAAATCTTGGGATTAGGAAAAATTAATTTTTCACATTATCTAATATTTTTGATGAAAAATACTTCATATGGTTGAGATACATTTGCAAAAAACCATAGTTTATTGTTTTCATAGCAGCATACTCTTTCCCATTTAACATATGTAAATCCAAACTCCTTATATTTATGGACAGATGTTGATGAATTTTAAATTTTAAAAAAAAAATTTTTGAGTATTGGCTACTTGTGTTAAACAGCAGCAAATACTCATTTTATTTTATTATGGTAAAATAACTGTTTAATTTTTACAACTTGCATAAAATATTTTTATATATATTATGTTTAAATTATAGCATCTGCTGATATTTAAAATGGTTTTCAATCACGTTAAATTAACTAATACAGACAAACTTTAAATAGCTTCTTCCCTATGAGAAATTCGCTAATAAAATATTTAGCTTATTCAGAGACAATGCTTCTTTATCTTAACTATTGCCAACTATTGTTATGAATGTAAGACATCCATGATTATGCATTCATGACTCGAGGTTATCTATAAGATGGAAGGAAGGTGGGTGGAGTGAGCCAATCTGTCATTTATAATGTGCATAAATATTAGGAACTGCTTACTTTCTAGAATGCTGAATTATTTGTACTTCAGTTGATGTGTCGATCTAAAAAATTCACTGGAGTGGGAATGTGGCTTAGCCAATCGATTAGCTCCTTGGGCTTCAAAGTCCGCATCCCATGATGTTCATAAAAATTTAAATGGGTTAGAGAGCTATCACTTTAAAGCATTGGTGATTTTTTTGTAAAAGTAGCATAGGCATTGATATACCAAAAAAAATTGTCTATAGTTTTGATGAGGGATTTTACTGTTACATTACAGGATTATCCAGAAGTGATGGAAAATCATCGGGACAACAAGAATTACCTTAAGTGGAACCTGGAAAATACAGCTTTAGTCCTCCAAACGTCGTTCCCTGAGTCACACATTGTCATTGTTAAACCTTCCAGGTATGTTTCCTAAACCCTAACTTTATCTGAATTAATAGTGTTAACATTTTTTGTTGTTATATAGTTCATAATTTTAAAGCTCACACGAAAGTTTTTCCAGCTTTTATTTAAAGTGGGATATGGTACCATACATTTTGTAGCAAAGTGCTAATTATTTTAATATACCATCTGGAATTAAAAAGCATTGAATGAATATTTTGTTTATATCATCAACTTAATCTTATCTGTTTGAAATTTGCAGCTTCAGTGTAAAAATGCAGCTTTGATTTATATTTTTTATACTTAATTAATACATTCTCACCTTGATTATAAACTAGCAATGGTTAGATAAAGAGTATAGATAGCTTAACTAAAATCGGTTTCAATTTCTTAAATCAAATATTTCTAATTAATTCATAAATTCAATATATATTTTCAGAATAGCGAGGCTACTACCCTGCGTATAGGTCGTAAATGTTGTAATGTGTTTGGTGTGCATAAGTAAAGTGGTTTAAAATTAATCTTTTCAATGTTCTGATTCAAATTTCTAAAATATCAAGTGTAAACCAGAATCATTAATAATTAATGACATGTTGTTGAGGATTATTCAAACTATGTCTCCCTATCAACTTCATATCTTCTTGTACTTACAAACAAATTGTAATAAAAATATAACCATTCATTTAGTCTGTGTCTGATTGTTGTGTCCTATTTTTACTGTTGGCTCACTAAGCTAAACATGCTTTGATCAAAATCGGTGGGTGGCTCCTGTAAAATTGTGAGTTTATCTTTGGCTAGATGGCATAATGGAATCTTGCAGTTATTTTTAATTTTAGAAAAAATGAGTCAGATGGTCTACTCTTAAGCAAATCAGCTTAAGCATGCAACTTGAATCATCCTCTCCAACATCTATCTTTGCAATATATTTACAGTAGAGCGTCAAAATTCCGAACCAGTTGGGATCATGGTTAGTTCAGATTATTTCAGAGTTCAGAGTTAGAGATTAGTTCAGAGTTATTCGGATGTTCAAATCTATAATATTATAAAGAAGAGGTGGTTTCTGTATGTTTGTTTGTGGGTTTGTTGTGGCAAGTAAATGCGAAAAATACTGAACCGGCCGGTTTGAAATTTTACAGAAAGGTATATCTTAAACTCAAGCAACACATAGGCATATTAGTTCCCTTAAAATCCCCTCGGGCTACACCCCATGAACGTCCTAAATTTAAATGTTTACATTTTCAAAGAATGAAAACATAAAATTACTTGAATGTCAACAGCTGTGAACACTAAAATTTGACAGTTCAGGAAGAAGAGGAAAAAAGAGCTGCCGTGACCGTCCTAGGTTTCAATGTTTACATTTTCTAATGACAACATCGGTTTGCACTATATTTTGACAGTTCGGGAAGAAGAAGAAATAAAGTTGAACTAATTTAGATCCAGCAGATAAACTGCTGGATCTAAATTAGTGAATTATTTGAAATAGTGGAATGGTAGATTTTAAGTTTTTTCCGACGACTGTCTCTATTACATTAAACCTTATCCTCTCCCAATATTTGACAGATGTTACTTTGAAATGTTGTAGACACTCGTGTTTTGTCATTTTGTAAACAATGAAGAATTAATTAACAATAACTTAAATGTATCAGTAGAGTCTACACCTTTCAGCCATTTTAACTTGTGCGAAGAACGGGTACTTTGGCTAGTATTACCTATAAATGCTTCTTGAACATGTAATTAGGCCTAGAGTATTGAAAACACAGTCCTAAGATACAGTAAATGAAATAAACAATATTATTTTATACTTAAGAATACTAAATCCATTTTATCAATGTTTGTTTCTTGAAAAAAAAAATGGAAACAAACAAAATACTGATGACATATACTCAAATAGAATTATTGTACTCTAAATCTAATTGAACAAAATATTTTACTTAAAAAACGCTAATCTCTAGTTATGTTAGCTTCAATACATGTTTTCTGCCAGCCAAGTCCTTCATTCGCTTTACTAAGCAGAAAGAGCTGACCTGTTTTTCTTACCAAGATATTACTGTCTCTAATGCCCTAAAACTTAAGAATACGATGGGATTGAATCGTCGTCCAATAACTGTCACTACCTTCATTATCTTTGGCTCTTGAATTGAGGTAGCGACATCGTTGTCATCCAGAATATTGTATTGTATTTACATTCTATGTCACTCACTCATTCCCTGTCACACACTGGCAGTTTCTCCTGTGAAATTTAAATATCTTTTGTTTCAGTGATAATTAAATTATGTATTTTAAAAAAATCTATGAAGTGGTTCGGATTTTTGAAGCTCTACTGTACAACCATTTAAGGATTAGGATACAAATTAATACCAATTTTAATTGACATTTAAACAGTTAGATATTTTCTCCTGAACTGTTGTGACTACAATGTAATGGTTTTAATTAACCTGTTAAATGTAAGTAGTCGCTTTGTAACTTTTTAGACTACAGCCCGGTTTTTATACTTTTATATTATGTGCACAATGTTAAATTAAAATTTCAAAATATTTTTTGGTCAATGTAATAGTCAAGATCCTTTTCGATATTTTATATTTGCTTTCTGGTTTAGTTTCAACCATTATTAAGTTTGTTGACATTTTAGTCTAGTTCTAACTAGGGGTTATATTGACAGTAAAATCCTGGGGTTTTTTTGTTTTACTGTCAGTGATATGTAAAGTGTTGTGAAAATCTAAACTTGAAAATGGGATTTTCAACCCCGAGGATGGTTGCCTGAAGGTTATATGATATAGGAATTGTTTTGACAAAGGTATTATAACCTATTATCAATCTATACCGTATTAATTATTTCAATTCAGGATGCTATAATTTTAAAATACTATTTTATTTTAAATATATTATTTATTATTTTAAATGAAGAAAATTTTGATTCAGTCTTGTATCTCAGAACCAACATCAGAGCTCTGAGATTCATGATCACTCAAAAATTCATACTTTTTACATTCATTGGCATCTCTTTCCTTTAATCCTCGTTTGCGGTTGGCTTACACTCACAAGTCTTGGCTGCTTACTTATCAGGCTTGGTGAAACTTAATGTAATTTACAGGATTCACTAAGCTGTATATTATTAGCTGTATCATATAACAAGTTTCAGTTGATTTTAAAATGTTCTACATCGGTTTACAGTAATATATCTCTTTGATATTTCCACTAAGAGCAATCGTTTTCAAGCTTCAATACTAATTTGCCATTGATTTTCTTTACATTTGTGTTGGAACAAATTTTACACTTAATCGATTTGTTATCGTTGCTTCAGCCTGCAAATCTTGCTGGAAATATCAAGAGAAATGGTTAAATCAGAGTAATGTAAAAGTAAAGTTCCCAATCATAAAAATGTTCCATACACAATCCTATGGAAAATGTGACAACACAGTGGTGTGCGCTGAATTCCCCACTCTAGATCATGCTTTCGTAGAACTCGCTGCGACGTTCAGAGCCAGCACAATGGAGCCCACGATCGTCGTCACCACCAGGTACAAAGTGTGTGCAGTTATTGGTTATTTTACACAAAAAAGTTACAACTCGTAACAAGTTTCCCTGGATTTTAGTTTTATTTCTGGGTTGACGTAATGACACTACGTTACAATCCCAGTATCAGTGGAGTCTAAGAAATCTTTATTCTTGTACAAACTCCTGGTTACACTTGATGGCCGTAGGTTTGCGGGTTTCAGAAAGCATGTGGGGGAACACGTACACATTTAGCCTAACCTTTCAGCCACAGTCGTGTATGGTGGCGTCATCCTGTAATCCAGCTACTTGGAGGTTACGAATTGTGGATAGTTATGAAGGATGGTGGGTGGGTGTAGTGCTCTCTTGTGTGGATTAACGTCTGCACTATTGAATACTACACTAATCCGCAAAGACCGTCCTCATGATTAGACCAATTCGTAATTCAGAGGCAGTGGTTCGGATGCCACGTTAAACTGTAGGTTCATTAATAATTGCCATCGGCTGTTGGGCTCCAATTAACAGTCCTGTCTAAGGAACATGTCAGCCTTAGTCAGTAACAAGACTACAAGATCGCGCCACAATCATCTTACACTCAATCCTCCTTCATACTTGGATTAAAATACTTACCTTGTAGTATGGTCGCCATTTCAAATAATCTAATCTGATTGTTTTTTAATAAATCTCAGAAACCTCGGCACCAGTTCCGTAACCGTTATCAACTAATCCTCAAGCAGATGTCACTCTAGCTTCGTCACCTTATCCTTGATGATCTTGGGCCTTCTGCTTCTTTGCTTACTGTGCATGTCGGTGCGTCCTTCGAAGAACACTCTGCACCATTTGCGGACGCTTTAAACACTCATATAAGCTTGCCCATAAACTTGCTGCTTACAAATCTCAACAAGTTGTCACATTGTACCTGGTGGTGACAGCGATCTCAGTGCCGGCTTTATTGCAAATGACTACCCTTAAGGCCGGATTTTGGCTAGGATCATGTACAGTGAGTTTATAGTCTTGGGAACCTTACTTTTTACAAAACTCTCATATTTGTAAATGTTGTGTATTTTATGGATGAGCAAGCATGTGGATCATATTTGTGTGTTGGTTGCTCAGATTGTTGTCACCCAAACTAGCAACGTTCATGGGAATTGTCTGCAATGACTTGGATTACACCAGGCAAGTCATGTTTTGATTAGTCTAGAATTACAGTAGCTACAATTATATATTGAATATCAAGTTTATCGATACATATTAATCTAAATCTTAGTATTCATGTTGTAAAATCATATAAGTTTTCCGTTTTCATGAAGTCTCATCCATAAATTACTCGACATATTATCAATAAAAATGATAAATAGAAGTGAGTTGATCAGTATGTCATGTTACCTTTTATTCTATACGTATAGAACTTTTAATACAAGGCTGTAAATCTTTTCAAGCTACCTTCCTACAAGCAAGGCATATGTTTTATGAAACCATAAGCTGATTTTTATGTTAGAAAAAGTATGCTTTTAGTACTAGTTTTATAAAATATTGTTTCTATGAAAATAATTATACTTGTTGCAATATCATCAATTTATGATGTATGATACAAATTTTTTATAGAGGAATATTTTTATCACCTGTAAATCATTGTTCCTCAATAATTATTGCCTACAGTTTAAAATTACCTAGTTTGTAACTGCAATAAAATTTTGTTTTGAAGACTGTAATTAATATTGTGCTAACTGGATTTTGCTGAGAATAATTTATATATAAACGCTGTTGCAAGAATAATTAGCAGACCTCTCACTTTATAAATATACTAATATTAGTCCAGTGTTTCACAAAAATAATTATAAGATCGTTGAACTACTAGCTGTGTTTTTTTGCATTAAAGTGAGAAGGAGAAGGCTGTGGTAAACCTGATACAAAATTCCTAATTATAGTTTATATATTTCTTAAGCTTTTCATATTCAAAATCCTAAGCCAGCAAACTAATTAATTTAACAGACTCATTGTTTGTGACTAAAATGTTTTCAAGCCCTTGGTCGAAGCATTCAAGATATATAAATTAATGTTCTTCAGTAAAGTCATAAATAAGCACTACTATTCGTTTGTGCTAAAATATAGAATTGTTCAAATTGATTTTTTTAGTTGTTAATGCTAGTTGCCTAACATACTACTAAGCTTACTTTAAGAGTTAATTTAAAATCATAGAAAACAGCTGATTTATACAAACTAAATCAAAGCAGTATCAAGTGTGTTGTTTTGGCAACATCACAAATATCTGTTTGGTTTGTATCTGATAAAACGTCAAAATATTGAATTTTCTTTGGTGTCAATTTAAAAACATACTCTTAATTGAATTTAAAACAAGTTCTTTAGATGATATTAAGATGAGTCTGTTGCACCTCAGGATGGAGTTCAAGACATTCGCCTGTTACGACAACTTTGTGCCGTCCAACAATTGCGGTGCGCCGGAGCACACACCGGACCATAGTGCGCTGCTGCACCTGGAACGTCTGCTGCAGAGCCTGTCACTGCAGGTCAAGGACATTGCCAGGACCGAAGCAAAAGAGGTACGGCCGGTTTGGAACAAAAACCCAAGCTGTATTTCTGACTATTAGTCATTTTGTGTTGTTGTTGTTTTTTTCTTCTCATATTCTCACCTCAGGAAGTACCTAGGTCAGGCATACTCAGGCCTGCTGGCCGGTTATTTTTTGGCCCTTAGACTGTTAGGAGTTTCAAACAAAAGTTATAGCTCTCTACCAGCCTGCGTAAACCTGGAAATCCCGGGGATTTCGCCTAAGCTGGAATGATCAGGGAATTTCCTAGGATCCAATAAAATGCTTACAGTGGGCTTCCAAAAAATTAGGGTGTGCAAAAAGGTTTGAGTCATCGAGCTTTTAATGCAAAGGATGAAACCTGCTTAATTTTAGTTATACGTTCTTTTTTAAATCAGAGGATGTGATAGGTTCAGAAAGAAATAATGTTTGATTTCCTCGTCGCAATGTCATAATAAGAATTAATCTTCATCGTTTTGATGAAACTTGAATCAGGAAACCAGAAGTCCTCTTGCCGACTCAAAATTATTGTGCACTCTCAGGTTATTATTAAACACGCATAAATGGAGTACCGTGATTAGGGAACCAGCGGTAGCCCTTCCGGTACAAAATTATCGCTTAATTTCAGTAATTTATTATTGATTCTTTATTAGACATTGTGTTTTTAACACGTTTGCTGCGTTCAGTGACGGCATCACTGGTGACAGGCGGGAAATATCGTCCTTGAGCGATGTCAATAACCCCGCTTCAGTGTGAGCTCAGTCTCGTACTGAGAACGTTGATCTGTTTGCCGCGTTTTATATGTGTTCTGCCACAAATTTTGGCGTGCTTGTGCTCCGGCACCCTTTAGCCATACACGCTAAACGAAATCCAGCAGTGAACGTGTTAAGTAGATTGGGGTGATGAGAACCTTAAGGTTTCAACATATGGAAATTTCTAAATCTTTTTATATTTTGAATTGCTATTTGAAGGTTGAGTTCTAAACAACATTCTAACAACAAATATTTTTGTGTTTACCAATTGAATAAACCAGTTAAATTAACACTTCATTCTGTTTTAGGATACAGAGGAAATCCAGTTCCCATCCTTAGACAAAGTGGACCTTCAGCTGGTTGGTTTCAGCAAGGGCTGCGTGGTTCTGAACCAGTTCCTATACGAGTTCCACTATTCTAAAACGCTGACTCCAGATGACGACTCCAAATGCCAGGTTGTGCCTCACATTACAGACATGTACTGGCTGGACGGCGGCCACGCAGGGGGCCGAAATACCTGGATAACCTCGCGGAACCTTCTGGAGACTCTCGCCAGGCTAGGTGTGTGTGTTATTTTGTCAATGTCAGGATAGGGTTAGCAGGATCCTTATGGCCATAGTTGGTCTTTAATACAACCACTAGAAAGAAAGAATTTATGAGGATCATTCAGGAGACGGGAATCAGGGTTGTCCGGAGAGAGAGGCAACCACTCTATGCTCTCAGGAACCAGTGTCCTGAGAGCCTCACCAATCAGAGCTGGTAAGGGTTAAGTTTCTACAAAACATGGAGTTTGTAATATATCGACCTAAAACTCGGAATACGTGTTGTTTGAAGTGTCAGTAGTGGGAGGTTAGTGACCTTCAGTCTGTTTCGTGACGAGTTACAGTGCAGTAAGCACGATTTGCATTACTTAAAAGGCTTTTTATTTAGTAATAAATTATGTGTTTTGTATAATTTTTTTTAATGCACTGAGTATTTGGAAGATGTCTTTTTAACAGCGTCCAGTGTTTAAAAATACTAATTGAAAAAGGTTAAATTAATTTATTAAAATTTTACAGTTTGAGAGTTTTAATTTTTTTTTATTGTGAAATTAGTAATTTTTAGTTTTGTATACAATTAAAGGTTAGAAAATAGCTAAACAAAAGTGGTATTATCATTTGTTAGAAATTCGTGAAAAATAAACTGTTTAAAAAGGTGGCTCTCCCGACCATCCGCATAACATATGTGACCTCGACCAAACAGGTTAATAATCAAACTTCGTCAAATGATAACAAAAAAATTTCAGATTGTCAATTGATAAAAATTGATCATGGTGTAATTGCATATAATTTGTTATAGGAAAATTAAACTCAACATGCTTGTAATTATCAGTATTACATTTGAGGAATTCTGTAGATTTAAAAACTACTGTACTGTCATTATAAATTTGGCATATTTTTACTTAATATGGGTTTGAGCTTTGAGGTTTTACCTCTGATATTGGAAAAGTTTATGTCATATCATTTTCACCATGAAAATATTCCGTGCATTCTATTTTTTATTTTAAGATCACAGAAATTTGATTTATTTTATTAATTGTTTCCAGGAATCAAAAGTCACATTCACGTCACGCCATACCAGATCTGCGATGATCGGAGACCTTGGATAAGAAAAGAAGAGAAAATGTTCAGTGATCTCTTACATAAGATGGGAGCTCCTGTGGACAGAACTGTACATTTTGAGAACCAAGTTCCTTCTCTGGAGACTCATTTTGCTCTTATTTCTGAATTTAAGAAGTCATAACCTAGATGTATTTATTATTTTGATATCCTTAATTAATATTACGCCTTCAGAAAAGACTATCAATGTTAAAACTACCACAGTGTAACACTGCTTAAACAGTCATTTAGCTACTTGTAAGGCCTTAAATGTACTTGTGAAATGTGTGATTCCAGAACGATGTGATTGTTCGTAGCAATCGGTTGTGTAAATATTGTATATATATATACATATATATTTTGTGAAGAACAATGAGTGATTTGTATTATGTGATTCTTTATTGTTTAATGCTAGTGGAGACTTTCATTAATGGTACTCTTAAAATCGAATTACAGTATTTCAATATTTTTTTAAACTGTCTGATTGTAAAAAATAGATCACTGGTTTTAAACTAACCAGTGAAGTTTACTTCCAATCTGTTACCTCTGGCTATTGCTTCGACATATTACATCCATCTAAGACTTTTAATAATGATCTAGTTAACCTGTATGATTATGCATAGTGATTTAAATACCTGCTTTCCCATAATCCAATTTGTTACTAATAGCAACTAGATTTGATTCCTCTATAACCATCATCAGGTTAGGAAAGGGTAAGTATCTTCATTTGAAGATCGTCATTGTTTTAAAAATACATTTAACAAACTCATAAAATATGGATGATTAAAACATAAATTACTAAAATAATGAGGAGACTGAGTCGCATACACGGTGCAAGGGAAGTCCAGTCTTCTCTTGTCCTTATGAGGGAGTTTGTTAACTCTATTTTTAAACAATGCAGATCTTTAAATTAAGAAAACTATTCAAATTTGTAGTTGCCGTTGCCAACCAATTAAATTATCCGAAAACAGTTTTTTGAACAACTAAAATATTTGACATTTTAGAAACACAGTACAATTTACATTTTTAATTGTAAGTGGTATTTTATAAGAGATTTTGTGGGGAATTTATTTATTTTTTTTTAATTTGTTTCTTTCATATTTTTTACCTTACCAGACTGCCACTGATTTATTTAGGTTAGCAAATTTATTGTTATAACACTTACCCGAAATATGTTTTGTAAACGCCAATAGAAACACCCTGTTTGTGATGCACTTTTCTATTTCTACATTTATATTACAATTGTTATTTTTATCTTAAATGATACACTGCCATAAACCCAAATACCTTTTTGATAGACCAGCTCCCAATTTAAAAAATAGACAGTAGGTAAGCATTAACTTACCAAGAGGCGAAAAATCCTAGACCAGCAATTTTTACAGATGCTTATATAGAAAAAAGTTAATGAACAAAATCAAACAGAATTTTAATATGCTAATTATGAGAGTATAATATGTTAGTTATGGAAGAGACTGGTCTATGACGCTTAATATCAACTGAGATTTGTGTAGGCTTGGCAGTAATTAAGTAAGTACCTATTCTCATAGGTACTCTAGGAAAATGGACAAAATGAAAATAAGTAGGCCACCGGTCTCACATGTTTCAGTATAAGTGTTAACAATATACATTTTGAGCAATTGTGAATCTGTAAACTAGATAATTGATGTACGCTGGTACTTCAAAACTAAAATTTTAACTGTACCACCAAGTCTGTGCATAACTTTAGGCCTAAATTTGACCTTTTAGGCTAAATTATTTATATAGTTGATAATATTAAAAAGTCTCCTTCTATTATTACACTTCTATGTCAAAAGACATGTTCAAATAGTGAGTCGCTGCTAACTTAAGAGAAAATTTAAAAATCAATATACATCTAAGACAATAGAAGCCAAAACATAAAAGTTTGAATGAAAGCGTTGTCAGTTCCTTTTCTGTACATCGTATCTACCATCAAGACAACCATTCACTTCAAACACTAGCTCATCACTGATTCTTCTTCCATTGATTTGTTCTGTTTTTATTCTTTTATGAGCCTACATTGAGCGTATTTCACAATTGTTGAACCAATAAAAAGACTTGAGAAGTATTGTAATGTTGTTTTTAAAACCAATTGTGTTAAACTCTACAAACTGTAATTATTTTATAAGTATGTTCTGTGGAACCGAAGAATGCTCGATGAAATATATAAAAAACATGTAAGAGAAAAAAAACTTGTATGACAGGGTGTTTTGAATTATTTTATTAAATTTAATTAGTTAAAATAGGGATTAAAACTTTGTGTATTCAACATTTAACATGACAAATTGGTTTACTAATTTACTTCAACTAAAAAATGTTTTTCTCAGCTGAGAATTGAAAAAAGGACATCTCAATTAGATTCTTTCCTAGTTTTGAAAAGAATATTTTATTAGAGTACAGTAAATGTCATATTCTTGACCTATTTCTGATGTAAACAAAATTCCAATTTTAGAACTGAAAGTTTGTAATTTAAATACCGATATAGGTTGTGCAGCTTAATACTTCATATTTTGTAAAAACGCATCATATATTAGTTTAATCTTAATCAGTAGCCGTGATTAATTTGTAGGCCTATCTGTTATACTGTGCTACTCAATAAATGCACAATAAAACAATTGTTTCTTAATAATCTAGTGTTCTTTGTAGCTTAACCCAACAACTGGTGACTGTCACTTTTGCAAAGATCAAATATCAGACAAATAAAGCCATCAGATGTCAGTTTTGTGATCTTTTTAGTTGTCGCTGGCTGTTTAGCCAACTCACCGCTGTCTGTGACCTTAAGCTGGAACTAACTTATTCAGTTCAATGCTCTTCCGCTAGAGTAGATTTTATAGGCATTTGAACAGTTCTTCAAAGGTGGTACTGTATGTACTTAACATAATCACTTTAGGTTCTTCGCTGACAAGCGAAACATTGAAGGAAAACAGAAGTATGTGGATTTGAATCCCCATCCAATTTGGCTTGCAAATGTTTGGTACAGTGGAGAGGGGGGCGCACCTCAAATAAAGGATGACCGGCTTGGGTGGAAGTTTACAGCATTTGTAGGCTTAATTGGGATTGCAGAGGATATCTGTTTTGCTTCTTTTACTATTTATTGTATGGAAAACAGGTAGGGGGGCACATTTTTTTGTTTATGATGATTATAAAAAGAAGAGTTGCATAGTAATCTTTTTTCATTCAGTTAAGGCTAAAATACCTTCCAGTTGTAGCATAACCTTTGAAAAGATAGATTATTTTGAACTGTTTATGATTTAGACCTTATAGATCTAGTTGAATAGTTGAGAAAATTTTACAAAAAGAAAAAATCAAAAGGCAGGTAAATTGTAGTGGTGTAATGTTGTAGTTGTTAGCATGGGCGGAGTTAGAGGTAATTTGATGGGGGGCAAAACATCCAGAGGAGGGGGGTTCGGGGGTATGGAATATCCACTTTTTGAAGGGGGTCTGGGGCTGGATAATGCCCCCTTTTAACCCCACCAACACATGGCGAACTCAGTAGCATGATAATGACTGGTTCAAATCCTAGGGTTCCCGATCAGTTTTGACATGGACATGACATAACTCTGGGGAAGGAGGAGGTGTTGGTAATTTGCGAGAACAAAATTTGAAACAGTGACGTCATATGGCTATAATGACAGCTGTTTGGAGGGACTTTAAACAATAGAGTTTGTTAGTTAATAGTTGTTTAATGTTAAAGTTTCACCCTTATAAGCTTCTTCAATAGAGAGCATACATGGGTGCAACAACCAATTCATAAACATATACTGTAGTAACAAAGAATACATTTACAATAGCATATACTAAGTAGGCTATATATTTAAGCATAAATGTAAATTTTTTATAAATATGTAAAGGAGTACCTTCTCCACTATGTTATTCTATATTGCCATAGATGATAGAAGAAATATAGAATAGAATAGAAGAACTTCTATTTATATTCAATGATATTACTGACTATTAAATAAATTATTTATTTCTAAAATGTATATAAACAATTCACATTATTTAACAAGTTGCTACAAGATATTGATGGTAAACAGTTCTGTCAGAGAGGAACGGATTATACTTTATTATCCGTTCATCTATGGATCTATGGAACGATAAAAATAGTGAGCTTCATTATGAACGTTCTCTTTGGTTGGATGGACACACGTCATCGTCATTCGTCAATTCAAATAAATACATGTATGGCATGGCATACATACATGCTGGAAGTTGTCTGTTGTATCTTACATAAATTATTAGTAAATTTAAATTCACTATAATATTCTACACTTCTACTACTACTTGATACGCGTATTGAATCTCTGGTTTTATCTTTATCCAATTTAAGGTCGTGGATGTTATACCACTCAGCTGTTGAAAATAACCGTGCAGTAAACGTCAATTCAAAATTGTAAGGTTAGTTGTGCTGTTGTAACAAGGCCTGTTGCTTGTGTTTAAATCCTGCGATGTGCCATATATTTGTTTTCTACTGATCTTGGAGTACAGGCTGATTGTTCAATTGTGTAATCTATTACGCAAAATTTTATCAAGTAGAATAACTGGATTTTCCAGTGGTCTTAGAATCTGCTTTATGATCTGAAGATCTCCTGTTCAATCACAGCCTAGGACCAGCTGTCAAAGATTATTGGGAGATTAATTAATGATCCTGACATATGAAATGGTAGTTTTTGTCAGTAACAAAGCTACACAACATCAAATCACCACATTCAACCCTTGGCCATATTCAGGTTAAAATATAATGAAAGGTTGGATCCCTGTTTCAAGAATTGATACTTATATTTTCATTAAGAGTGTACACCACTTCTGTCATCTCGTAGTTTAGTCCCATAAAAGCAATGTTAATCTAGTGACAGTACTTATTATCTTCAAAAGATGGCTGGCGTGTCAATTAAGTATTAATTTAGTTCCCTAGATAATCACTTTACCTTTAATTTGACGTGTACCTCAACAATCTTTTTATGACTACTGTGTAACCAGTATTGCTGTCTCTAAATTAACATTTTTCTTATGGGTTAAAACAAAATATTTCAGCCTGGTCATCATGGTAATGTCATGGGAAATACAAACTATTAGTTGAGATACTGGTACTAATAAAACGTTTTCATTTAGGGTTTTACCATCATTTACTATTCTACTATGTCTTGTTGTAAGTTACTTCAATCAGTTTCATTTTATTAAATGCCAAAGGATAAATTTGATTGAAATGCACCAATGAACTTCAGACCTTATCCTAGAATATATAGCCTAAATACAAGACTCTGCAAAGGTGTAGGTGGCCTACATTTAGTCCCAAAACCTGTCCCACTCTCCCCTAGCATGTTATGTTTCTTATTTAATACAGTTTTTATTTCATTGAGTGAATAGCATGCTGTAGTTAAATTGTTAAGATATTAAAATAACTTATTTTTCAGCTGGAGCACCAATGTCCAAAGGTATCACTAAACTACCATCTCAAAATGAATCAAAGTATCCAGTGAGATGGTACTGGGACACTATTTTGCTTTTATTAAGCGGGTTAAACTCAGAACAATCACTATTTCAGTGATTATTTCAAGTTTAATACTCGTAACTTACCAGATACTGATAAGTTATAAGATAACCGATAGCGGTATTCAAGATCAAATCAAAACTAGTCAGTCTAAATCCGAAGAAATAAAAGTCAGTAGTTCTGCAGAGCCTCATGTAACAAAAGAAGTCAATTTGATCCCAATCACTAAGAAAAATCTAACGCTAAGAGGAGTGCTTCGGAATGATAAAAAATATTTACCTAATGATAAAGGAAAGATATTCTGTACCCTGGACTCAATCGAAATAGATATTACAAGAGTGAATGATGATTACTGTGACTGCCCTACTGACGGTATGGATGAACCCGGCACAAATGCGTGTCAGAATGGAAAATTCTACTGTGATCACCAACCCGAAACAAAACGACGTAAGTAGAAGATTCATTAAGAATTCAAATTGTTTTAATTTATTCATATCCATATTGCAACAATTATTCGTAGTATATAGGGCCTATTTATCTGTAATAAAGGCTTATCAATAACACATACATTAGAATATAATGTATTACTCAAAAAGAGAAGACCGATCAGGGTTGAGTTACAACATATAATTATTAGATTATAAATTATTTTGAATACATTTAGGCCAAACTCCAATTGAAACATTTAAAATGTACAACTAACATATTTGTTGTGATGTTTAGCACTTAAAAACTCAAAATGTACCTTGACTTTCTAGCTCCTGCTGATTTATGTTCAAATAAGCCAACAGTAAAAAATGTTATATGTTTCAGATAAAATAATGTTTTTTAATAATTAAATTAATATTGACAATGATTTTGGTAGTTTTGGAACCTCACTTAGGAATAGAAAGACAATATGATTATATATATATTCTGTTACAGATACCAAATCTGTCCCATCTAGTCGAGTCAATGATGGAATCTGTGATTGTTGTGACGGATCTGATGAGTGGGCAGGCAATGTACGTCCAAACCGGCTTTCAGGTACTTCGGGATGAATTTTATCCATTTTAGCGAATTTCCCATAGGGAAGAAGCTATTACCGTAGGTCTCATGGTAAGACTTAAGCCCGGGACCATGTTATTTTTTCGTCTTTAGGTGCCCAGAGTCCAAAAACAATAGTCGTATGTATATATATATATCTAATATATATACGATGCCATGTGTAACTCACTCACTAGGGATACAAATTCTAACCCACTTCTAGAAGTGCTGGAGACTTGAAATTTGGCACGGACCTTTCTTTTGGTCCACAACCGACAGGAAAATTGCCAAATCTTACAATTTTTCATTACGAACCGAGAAAAAAAATGTTAAAATTTTCCCATTTAAAATGCATTGGGTTTATTTCGTGAAATGTAAGGTTTCACTTTTTCGCTTAAAAATACGACTTCCTGATGAGCTAGAGACTTGAAATTTTTTGTGAACACTCCTAAGAGGGTACTTTGAATAATCGTGTAAATGGATTTTGTAGTTTTTAATTTTTACTACCCCGAAAAAAATCTTAAACTTTTTCAAAAAAAGTTTTCATTTTTCGGCTATATAACTTTAAGGAAAGGTCCTATCGGAAAACGGAGGGCACTTTGCTCCGTTAACGTTTTAAAACCTACAACTTTGGTCCTTTGACATTTTTTCATATTTTGCCTCCTTAACCCATAAACTGCGTTTCTTTTCCGAAAATTGACATTTTCTTGCTTATTTCTCTACTGTGCTACATTTTTTACGTATTTTGTTTTAAAATTTCAATAGCACATACACCACCAACAATATCAGTTAACACACGAAAACAAATTTTCTTCCACGTTGGTAAAAGGTTAGGGTTAAAGGATTTTCATCTTGGAATTTGCCAACACAACCCAAGAGCTTTTACGTATCAATGTCAAAACGTTTTATTTAACGAACAAAAGTTAAAATATCACCAACATCCTTATAAATAGCTTACAACAGGTATAAATCTACAGAAAACACTAAAAACACGAATCCCATACAAACGCCTATACAATATAAGAATGTAATTTCAGTTGATAGTTTGCGTGATATCAATGAAGTAAATAACAAAGCACGTATTATTTTGCAAAACTATTTCTTTTTTTTCTTTTATTTCTGGCACTTCTGATATTCGTTAATAGGGGTTTTGGGCAGTTCTGTAATACAGAAATAAAATCCTTCTCAAACCATTTGTCCCACACTCTACCTCTTCCTAAAAAAACTAGATATAGCGAACTAGCGATTCTGCCGACAACTAGAACGGGCGAAGCGAAGCGAGTATATATATATATGTCTGTTAGCACGATAACTCTCGTAAAAATGGTCCGATCGAGACCAAATTTGGTAGAGATGTGTATTCCTACAAATGCTCGAACGAGTTCGTAAACCAGACATCGGTCAATGGGAACGGGTAGTTTGGGGGGGTTTTGTACCCCAAAATGGGGTTTTTTGCGTTTTTCAAATGTAATTTTTAAAAATTTCTAACTTAAGATGTCACCATTGGAATCAGCTTAACTACACAATTAAGTTTCTTAAAGTTTTTCTCCATCTCCAACGGTTACCGAGATATTAAAAAATCTAAACACAGTACGTTGTTTTGTGGGGCTCCAATGTTAATCTTAAGGAGGATGGGGAAAAATTAATATTTCCCATATTAATCAATATTTTTTTATAAAACTTGATATTTAGCTTCATGTGGTTGAGATCTATTTATTTATGCTTAAAAATCATAGTTTATGTGTTTATCGTGGCAGCAAACCTGCATACTCTTTTCCCATATTAATCATAGAGGGAATAGGTAAACTCCTTTATTTATGAACAGATGTTGATGAAAGTTAGTATAAATGTTAAGATAAAAATTATTCATGGTAGAAATGACTTCTTTCAGTGTTCCTCACAGCAGCTAACCTGCACACTCTTTCCTATGTTAATCTTATGGAGAATAGGCAAATAATGCTCATGTTTATGGACATATTTTTATAAAACTTGTCATATATTAAATTATTGATTTGGAAATTCGCTGAGTACGCAGGTCTGCTGCGACGGGGGTATTTACTTTATCCCCTAACACATAGTTACACATAACAATAACACATAGTAATTTTATGGAGAAAGTATTGTTTTCGTCAAAATTTGAACTTGAGTTGAGAGTGTATATATCTGTTTTGAGGTTCCCTAAATCCAAGTCCAGTTGGGTGTTTGTACAAACCCTGAGACCACACTGATCGTCCGATTTTTATGAAATTTCATTCACAGGTGCACTTAATCTCCAGGCCATTTTTTAAGGGTAGTTTACCCACCTCGAAAAACCCTTAAAAACGTGAAAAACACAAATTTCTTAAAATCCACTCTTACGATTTTGATTAAAATTGATGGTTTACAGTTATTAAGATCCTAAATAATATGACAACACTTGTATATCTGTAAAACTAATGGTTCAAAAGTTACAGACTCTTAAATCTCATCAAACAATAAATTGTCAAATAATTAACAAATTAAAATATTTATTACAGTAGAACCTCCCTTATCCGACCTCCTGATAACCGACTCCTCTCGATATCTGACCCCCTCTTATTGTACAATTACCTATAAATATTGCCGTTTTTCAGTTATCATTCATTTTTGGATTTTTAAATGAATGTGTTAGAGGTACAATAAAGTTTTATTACAATTCTGTAAAACTGTTTTTCTACTAATGCAATGCATTTTATTTGCTCATCCCAATATCCAACTATTTATGGCCCGAGGTCCTATCATGGTCGGATATGCGAGGTTCTGCTGTATTTCAATAATATGCTAAGTATTAAAGAATATGATAGTTTTATTGAAGGTAAGTACAGTCATTTTTTTAAATTTACTTTAGGGAGAAAGTTTGTGTCAGTTAACTGATTCCATTTATTTTTATCAGGACTATACCAATTAATTACAGTGTATCTTGTTTTTCAGATCAGATCCAGAAATCTATTGGCAGATTCCAGACTCCCTGTTCAAACCACTGTTAGATCTCACCACTGTGATTTTATCTTGTTTCTTTCTTACCATATATTACTTTATTTTTTTAAATATAATTTGAAGTGACTGATCACTATATTATTTTCCCATTTTTCACAATTTGATTAAAGTACTGGTTGTATGTGTAGCATAGAATTTAAACTATTGACATAATTGAGATTGAGATGTTTTGATTTTGAAGAATTAAGACCAGGTATCTTATAAATATTCCCAAAGCATAATTAAAAAAAACAAAATTAATTAAATATTCAAAAAACATAATATTTGAAAAGGGGGGAAATATTATAAAAAATTTGGGTGCCAAAGTGGTAACCAACCTAATTTATTTTTTTTTATTGATAACAAGGCTTTATGTATACTGGTCGCTAGCCTGTAGTGTGAGACTCCCTATTAGTGGGAGATGATTCTCGTTGAGTAATTCACTAAAACCGTCTTTTACCTTTAGGCACAAGCCTTTGTAAATCCTTATTTTTAACTGAAATGGCAGCCTACCAGGTAGGTTGAGTAAGAATGAGAAATGAGTGTAGGATGATTGTGGCGCGATCTTTGGCATATCTAAGGAACCTACAGTTTAACATGGAGTCTGAATCACTACCTCTTAGTTACGAACTGGTATAATTATGAGGATGTTATTTGCGGATTAACGTAGTTTTCAATTGTGCGGATTTTAATCCACACTACACCCACCGACCATCGCTCACAACTATCCACAATTCGTGACCTCCAAGTAGCTGGATTACAGGACACGCCACGGTCCCAGTATTTAAAATATTGGCTAAAATATAAAACATGGCATCAGTCTAGCCCTATTCTTATATATGCTCTCAGGGCTCACTCTGTTTTGTCTTAAACAACAGATCAGTCAATCTGGTTCATATATCAGTCTAAGCCTATCTTATTTTCACCTTTTGAAAGGACATCCTAAACCATTGCCAAACACAGTTCCAGTTATCCTCACCTTCCATAATAGTCGGACTTACTGTACCAAGTTTCCTAGCAAAACGAAGTTACAACCAAGCTTTTTTAGCGGGGCAGCTCCTGTATTCCACGTAATAAGGATTGTTTGGCCAGGGTATGCAATCAGGTGAACCAGTTTTACCCTTAGAACTATCAACATAGAGCGCTGTTTAAGTAGCTGGATAGTAAAAAACAAGACGGCTTAGTGAGCTTCTCCGACCACAATATAAGGTATATTTGCGCTGCATGCTGATACAAGGGTTTTGTAAATCTTTAAGTACATTTTTAATTGATTTTAAATATTTTATTGTACTTTTATTCATGAAATGTTTATCTACACGACAGATATTGTAAATTTCTCATATTACTTAAAATACACATCATCAGAAAACTGGTAAAGATTTTAAAGAACATTTTAATTTTAACCAATCTATGAAAATTAGTTTCAGTATTTTTAAAGTTTATATAATTAAAATAGAATGTTTAGGAATGTAAAAAAGCAATCAGTTAGGCAAAAATTACCAGAGTCCTACCAAATTGCAAAAACTTCTGTAAACCAGAAAATTTTTATTTTTGCCATTACTGAATGATTTATTTTTATTCCATGTTTCACAATGAACGTTTTTCTAAAACCCTTTAAAACATTACTGTATTGGAGCACTTATTAGATTAGATCATTGAAATGACAACCATACTACAATGTTTTAAGCCAAGTATGAATTATTCTAAAACCTATATTGAGATATACATTATGATTATTAATTTTTTTCGTAAATGTATAAAAGCATTTATCACTTAAGGTATGAAAAGTTAAATCAACAATTCCATGGATTAGGGAAATTAATTTGTATTTATTAAAGGAAAAAAGCATTTAAATTCCTTTGGAAAATATTCTTAGATCATGTATACGTTTAAATTAAATGTTTTCAGTTCGTCTAAACAGCTGTCCTTTACATGACGTCACTTCCGTTTCAAACTTTGTTTGATGACGGATTGCCAATCCCCCACCAGAGATAAGACATATCCCATGTCAAAATGAAACCTGAATACATTGAATGAATTTTAGAAGTAAAGTGAATTATGTTACCAGAGAAGGGATTTATAAGCACCTTAGAAGCAAGGAACAACATGGATGGAAGAAAAAGAAAGAAACCACGGAGACCCGATAGAATGTTCAAAGTCTGAATGATTTTCGTAGTCGTCCTAAAGTATTGCTATCCGTTACTATTACTAACTTTACTATCCGTTTATCTATGGTTCTAGCTTCAATTGCTACGGGCTTAGGTAGAAACTTTAAAAAAATATCAATTTCTCAGGGGATGAGTTGAAACCTGAAATTTTTTTAAACTTTCAAAGGGTGCCCTCGTCCCCTCTTGGTTTTGAAAATCAGAATAAAATATTATAAACTTTTGATTAAACGTTTTTGATCGACGCAAAAATATCGCACGCGAAATTTTTCAATCAGGATAAAAATACAAATCCCTGTTAAATAGTTAACAAATAAAATGTATACATTATAGGACTGACAAATATATTTTAACAAAGGTTATTAACATAAAAATCACTATTTTGTACTGACAACTTTTTAAATTTGAATAATTATTCTTATACAACATAAGTTGCATATTCGATCACTCTAATGAAAATTCTTGAAGAACTAAGATAAATTTTGTTTAAGATAGCCGGAACTACCAATTTATTTCAAACATTATTATGCTGTATGTACTTTTAACGTTTGAATACTGGAAACACACAATCAAGAAGGTTGCCGTACTTATCTAAAAAATTATCTGGAGGTTTATTCAAAAAATTGTATTATTTATGTCTTTATGGTTATGTATTTAGTAAGCAGAAAAAATATGTTTTGTTTATGATGGATTATACGATTGTGATCACCTATATTACTTACCTATATTAATTATTCTTTATTGATCATCAGGGCTATTTTTGACTCAGAAATATATTTGTTGAGTCAGGCCCTAATTATTTAAATTATTGAAAATCATGATTCCTATTAGTCATGTGGATTTTGTGGATAAAGTGATTGGGCTGAAAGCTAGCAGAGCTAACGAGGACTCTTGGTAAAACTCCCAAATTCATAATAAATTTAAGTTTATATGCCATGAAATGATGATATAACCATAATTTCTGAGCACTGTGTTAAGTTTCTATTGCCTTTAACAAAGATGAAGTGTGTTGTTCCCAGTCAAAATGTTAAAGGTAAGAATTTAGTTACAGCTGGATCAATTTAATGTAATGTAATTTGAATGTGTATGGACAATAAACTGTCAAGATGAATGTTGGATTTACAATTAATAAAAATATAAAGGGAAGAGTGGTAAGTTATGACTTTTTGTTTGAGGTTAACTTGTGTGTTTTTTTTACATACATATAGGGTTTACCAAATAAATGTTATAAACCTAAAGTACAACGGAAGTACTTGGTAAGTTAACAGTTTGTTGTTAGTTTTCATGATGTAAGATTTGCCATGTTAATTAATATTTTGGTTGTGCTAGATCATCAAGGAATAATAGTTGTTTAATGAGGCCTAATGAAATGTAATTTAAACATGTCAAAACTGTAATTATAACTTAAAAAATGTTGATAAAATTACAATTTTGCTAAACCATGCGTACAGAGTGACTCTGAACTTCTTTATTTATAAGTTATTGTCTAATGATTGTTTAGTTTTTAGGATTACGGTATTTACTCAAGAATCATTCATATTATCAAGAAAAGATTTGCGTAGTTGTCATCCTATTTTTTGAATAGCTCAAAGTTTGGGCCTATTAGTAGCCTACACAAATTAGTTTCAAAGTATGTATTACCGTATCAAAAAATGTTATCCTCAATAGATTGTCAACTTCTCATTAACACTCATGAGTGAAACTAATGCTCAGACACATCATAGAATTTCGTTATTGAAGTATCTTATTATTGGTGAGGAAAACCTTTAGTAATTACTCTCGTTTTCTGACAAAAAAAAATTAAATAACCTTGACACCTACTAATATTAATCAAAATTATTTACCTTTGAAAAACGGCCTTGAGATGTCAATTAATTACTTTTTTACACTGTATGCGTTTTTTACATGTGGCAGTCCATCTTCAGCAGTGTAGTTAAGCCTATTATTCAGCAACGATTTTCATGATGATTGTAAAACCGCACATTTAATTTTGAACCAAATATGCACATTTATACACTTAGAACACTAGGATGTAATACAGCTACTTGGATGTTACTAATTGTGGATAGTTATTAGCAATTGTTGATGGATGGGATATTCCATGGTGTGTATTAACGTACGCACTATTGAATACTACGTTTTAATCCGCAAATACCATCTCCATAATCAGACCAGTTTCAGTTTGTAATTCAGAGGCAGTATTTCGGACTCCATGTTAAACTGTAGGTCATATGCCATTGACTGTTAATTAACAGTACTGTCGTTCTGTCTAAGGAACATGTTAGTCTTAGTCAGTAACATGACTACAAGATTGCAATATAATCATCTTACATTCATTTCTCATTCATCCTTGGCTTGAAATACCTTACCTGGACATGTTGCCATTTCAGTACCTAACTAACTAATAACACAAATTTGAAAATATTAAAATTGTGGTGTGCTGAACAAACTATCAGATCTTTTCTGGATACTGTTGTAGGCTTACTCATAATGTCGTAGATGGACCGTCATAGGTCTGAAATGCCTACAACATAAAAATAGTAATTAAATGACCCATTTACAAAGGTATAACTTTGAAGTTTTATAAAGCTATAATATTGGCTTTCCAATGAGCTATTTTCAATATTGGGAATATTTTATTACTAATGATAACTGTTTGTTAACTCCAATTATGTAGAACTTTAATAAGCGATACCTTTATGTAAGGTAAAAAAAACAAAAGTCATCAATATATTTTTCCTTAAATCCTGACATGTCAGTTGAGCTAGCTGAGAGACATCTTTCAAGTAAAGAATTGGTTATATTTATTTTACAATTTTTTAGATCTTGTACATTAATTGCATTAATTTTTTACAGTTTTGGCTAAAGCATTTCACTCCCTAGGAAAGATTGGAGAAGATTTATTCATTGAACCTCATGCTGATCACATAGCATTCAGAACGGTCAATATGGCAGAATCTGCATATGCCTACTTCAACTTTTCAAAGTTATTTTTTTCATCATTCACATTTGCTGAAGAGGAAAATGAGGATAGTTTAAGATGCAAAATCGCTATGAAGGTATCATATTGGATAATCGTAAACTATAACTATTCATAATGCATTTGTTGGTCTTTTTACTTAATTTTCTTAATGTGCTAGTTAAAAATTGTCCTTGCAAATTATTTAGTCCATTGTGTTAGGAATAAATCATTTTTTAACCATTGTACACATTCCACAATTACATTCTACATTTACCAAGGAGGGATAAAACTGCACATGAGGATAATTTACTAATAATTATCTACTAATTTAATTTACAATTAATTGCCTAGTTTACTTTAGAGTTAACTCTAAAGTAACTCTACAGATTTTAATTATTTTTAAAGTAATGTTCATTACAGCTCTTAACCCTTTTGCTTCCAGTGTCCGTATATATGGACATCAGCGACATGTCTTAAAAATCCCAGTGTCCATATAAATGGACGTTTGGAAAATTAGTTTTTCATAATATAATAGTTTCTCGAGTAAGCCTATACATGGATTGTTTTTCAAATTAATCAAGTAGAAACGCTCTACAAATATAACTTGCTTTTATCACAGTGTTGGCTGATCAGACTAACTCTTGAAATATAAGTAAAAGGACGTGAAACGTTCTGCTCAGCTCGTCAGATGACCAGAATATAATTTCAATATAACTATTTTATTTTTGTGAGTGAGGTGATGAAAACTTGAAGTTTTCCTCTTTTTTAATTCAAGTGATATAAGTGGATGTAGCTTGAAGGTTTTTTTCATTAGTACAAATTTTGAAAACTTTAAAAATATTGGAATTTTATTTTAATGCTACAAAAATTCCAAAGTAGGGGATTTTTGCGCATCTCATGCCAAAAATCTTGGGAGTGAAAGGGTTAATTTGTCTTCATTTTTAAACAATGGCTCTTGTTTTTGTTGCAGTCTTTACTCCCCATTTTCAAATTTCCCCATGGTGATCGTTTGATTGAATGGTGTCAACTTAGATTGGATGCTGAAGGATCCAAAGTAATTTTTCAGATGAGGTACTCATATGGCTGCACAAAAACTCATTTTCTTCCAATTCTTGATAGTGAAACTCTGCAGGTAAGTCAGTGTTAAGCATCATAAATTATTTTATTCAGAAATATCTCTGTTATGTTATATATATAATTTAGTATCATACTTATCTAATTTTTTTATCATACACCTTTAATTAAAAGTAATTTGAACCTCTTGTTTTGTTTTTAGACTAAAATATAGTGTAACAAACTCGATATAAAGGCTGGATTTGACACTTGAATTTCCTGCAGTTATGTATCAGATCGTAGATTAAATGTATTAATGGAATATATTAAATAAATTAGCTAGCTTAAGTATTTCTTTTTTATGCTAAAATGGTTTATTTTCATTTTGGTTTTATATTTCTGAATCGCAGCAATATAGGTCTGCCTTGTGATTCTAGTACAGTAGTCTTAAATAGGGCTAAGCGTTTCAACGGATCATTTCGTTATCTTCAGGCACAAAAGTAAAACTGACAGGTTGATAAAGGTAGCAAGAGGTCAGAGTCCAATGGATAAGTCAACATCACCTTCCAGATGAGACTCGACACATGACATGCACGCATCTACCACAAATATTCAGTGGTAAAGGCCTTCTTATATTTTAAATTATATGTTAAATAATTGTATTGTAGTAAATGTTATGTGCATTTTTAACTATTCTACCTCTGACTTGACTAACATTGATAATCAATATAGTTTTTGTGCCTGAAGATGACGAAATGATCCGTTGAAACATGTAGCCCTATTTTAGACTACTGTACAAGAATTACATGTCAGACCTAAGCTAATTAACCTATCAACATTTAAAATGATTTAGTAAGCTTCATAGCCAATTATGTGTGTTATTGCTTAGCACCAGTGTTGAGGCATCCGGTTTATCTTTATATTATACATAGTGTACTATATTGAATTATAGAAAATAGACCTATGGAAAATATAAATTTAGGTTTCAAATTACAGGAAATTACTCATGGATGAAATATTATTTCAGGCAAACTATTCAAAAGATGACTGTCAAAATGTGTTATCTTCTACTCCAAAACTTCTTTCAGCTGCTGTGAAAAACTTTCGTTATAGTGAAATGGAAGTTACTTTATGTGCGATGCATCGAAAACTAATCATGAGAAACCATTTGGATAACATTTTAGGTAAAATATCTTATACTATTTCACAAAATTGAAGGAGTTACCTAATCTAGTTGGTAAATTACCTGGACACCTTATTTTAACTTAGGTTAGGTTATGGAGGATTATGAGGCCCCAGCAAAGCTGGCTCCGCTTGTCTTTCTGCGGAATATTATTAACCACCGGAAAAAAGGTATTAATAAGGATGGGAAAACTAGAACTTAGGTAGTATACCCAATTCTAAGAGCAGTAAAAGGAACCTCCTTAAATCGATCCAAATTCAGGCTCGGGCCACTTAATACCCTAAGAAGATTAACACAATGCGACTCAACACTACCAAAAATTATATTTAAAGCCACATTTTTTATCCGATAATCTTATAAAATATGTCATTTTGGAGGTATAAAAATGTACAAAAAAACAGAATTGTTATCTTAAACAAGTCACTCGTGAAGCTTGCATAAAAAATCACATATTTTGTAACGAATAAGCGACACTAGCGCAGAACTAGCGGATTTCAGTTTACCTAATGCCATTCATACCTCCTTAATTCCACTAATCGACCCATTAAGCTGATTCAGGTAGTTTAAATCTTCTTATTAAGAAGCTGATTGCGGTGCTGGTGCTGATTGTTTAAGTGATTTAGAAGCTATTCAATCACAAATAGTTTAATCACGAAATTAAGAGAAAACTATGTAAAATTGTGCTTAAAAGTAATATTTAAATCTGATTTCAGATTCTAAAAAAGCAGTTAGAACAGAGATTAGTCTGTCTGCTGATGAGTTTGAATCTTATAAAATTCAGACAGAAACATCTATAACTTTTTGTCTTCAAGAGCTGAAAGCAGTTCTTTTCTTTGCTGAATTTACTGGTTTATCAGTTCAGATTTTCATCAGCCAAGGTGGAAAGTAAGTTGTTATCTATCTAAAGAGTAAAATTTGTGTCTGGAATTGATAACAATAAACTAATACGTCTGCCAGAATATATAGGGGAAAAATTATTCTAAAGTCAATTATACAGTATTTAAATACCACATTCTCAAAGGAATTTTACTAAACATTGATGTATCCTAAAGTGTTTGAGTTTAAACTTTTGAAATATAAAAATGTGTGGAAGCGTTTTGTCCATACATTTCCGGTGTGATGTGGATTGACACACTCGCAACCTCACAACAGTCATCACTGATCACACACACACAGTCACAGTGGTAGTTATACTAGGTTATCAAACCTTTAATGTTATTAACTTCAGTGTTAAAAATCAATGTATTCTGTTTCTCTCAATTCTAGTCATGTATTTCAACTTTGGAATTACAGTAGTTATTCCTAAACTTGATAATTAACTAGTCTAAACTATTGCTAATGTAATGTGCTGCTTGTCATCTTGTCCTGTTAGTTAGGTTAAGGAATATTGTTAAGTATGCCATGTTAGCTTTAAAATATAGTGACAAAATCAATAATTGCAACACAGTCCAGAATTTGGTGCAAACACTGGTTTCTTTTATGTGAACGATACATGTTAGTCAATTTTTTTTGCATTTGTTCATAAAATAATATTTTTCAGGCCAGTGGTGTTTGTTATCGATAATGAATCACTCTACGAAGCAAATTTTGTTGTTTCAACACTAAACGAATCTGGATCATCTCAGCAGCTGTCTCAAATGTCAGATAGTTCGGCAACAAGTACAAGAGCGCCAACCAACACGAGGAAAAGGCCTCTTGAAGAAGCAGGACCCAGCTGCAGCCCCAACTATCCCCAGCCTAAACGTGTAGAAAGGCCAGAGCAGTCTCCTCCGTACAACTTGGTCCCACAAACCATGGAAGTAGAAGCAGATCGTACACAAGTGTCAGTGGTTGAGAGGGCGTGTAACAGCACTGGGGTCGGTGAACTCTCACAGTTCTCAGAACCAATGAATGCCACTACCGACACAAACGCTACGCTGCCTGTGGTCAGATCTGTGTTTTCAAGGTGTTTTGATTCGACTTTCAACAGGCGTTCAATGCCCGGATATGACAAGGTCTTGGTTTATGACTCTGATGGTATGGAAGATTCAGATTAGATAAATTTTACCTTTTTACAAGACATAATCCAGTGATTTTTATTTTTAAATTTCTTATTGAACAATATAACAGATGTTTAATACATCACGCAAATCAAATGCTGTCTCTAAAAAACACAAGTAATTTACTGACGCGGTAGATCAGGTGTAACTCACTGACCTTGTAAGTCAATTGTTCTTGATTTAAAACCAGTGGCTGTGACTTATTAGATCCTGAGCTTATAACTTCTGGCTAGCCTTTGTGTCTAATGCCGCTATGGTATCTACCGTCTTTAATTCACCGCACCACGCATGGCCTTAGGGTGTTGATGATGGGCATTTTTGTTTTTTTTAGTAAAAGTGTGTTTGGTAGTGATGGATAGACATAAAATAACAAACTCCAGCGAATCTTTCTCTCTTATGTCATCATGTTCTTATTCTAACCTTTATTTTACTGCAGTCCTATTGAATGCGTGAGGTAGTCCACAGTGTTAGGGTACACTTTCAACATTATCTCCTTTACATACACATTCAATTCTCAGGCAGGTCCACTATACTATATTACTTCAGTTAGTTCATATATTTATTTTGACATAAAGGGAAAGGGTATGACTACCCTTATGCTACCTCAACTAGCAGATCTTTTGTAGCATCCTGAATTGTAATTAGTCCCACAGCTCTAGTCCCTTAACAAAGCCCATTAGCTGTGCATACTCAGCTGTTTGATCCTACCAAGGAATTTCAACTTTCTCTGACTGAGCATTCGAGCTAGAAATTAGTAGCGGACTCGGCATCCTCCTCACAGAACCTGCAGGAGTCTGACGTTCTTGAGGAGATTCCTCAGTGGGCCATGTCCTGTCAGAAGCTCCACCAATGAGCTGATATCCCCTATGGAGAGCTTGAGCAGCTCCTTCTTTTGTGGTTCGATCAGCGATTTTGTCTGTCGCAGACCTGGAAGGGATTGTAACGCTTACCTCCTCCCAATTACATAGCTTGGCCAGACCCTGACAAATAGAGACTGGAAAAAATGGTTCGGGTAATAGCAGAAAGCACATAGATCCCTGTCTGGCTAGACCATCCGCTTTTTCTTTTCCTGTGCGCCCCATGAGAGCTGTACACAGCTTCTAACTGAAAGTTCCTTAAGAGAATCCCAGCAGCTGTGTACAATCTTAGATGACAAAAAATGTGTTTTCAGCGCTTTACAAGCTGCTTGGCTATCAGATCAAATCAATATCCTTGCCCTGTTCATTTTCTGACTCGAACACAGTCACAGCATCGTCAAGCGCTTGGTTAATATGGGTGCTGCCACCATACACCCCTAGACGAGCGGCCATTCATGCTTGAACCGTCAGTGTAGTAGGACAAGGCTGAATCGCCGAACTCCTTAGCCACCGGTGCCCATTTGGTAAGGGATGTCTGAATCGAGGACCTCCACCATCAGGTCCAGGATTGTTAGCTTTATCTCCAAGTCTGGGATTTTGCTCAGGATGGATTCATGGCCCGTGGCCCTGGGCAGGATCTGGTTCCTGCTGATTGTGTTCAGAGCCGCTTATTTCCTTTTGATTTCCAGTCCCAAGGAGTCCCTCTATAGCAGCCGTGGGACAGGATTTTTTTGGTCTTCAGTTGCACGGGCAAGCTTCTGCAGTTGCTGGAGATTTTAATAGTAGTAGCTTGTGTCACCTTCAGCTACCAGATAAGAGACGCATAGGTCACTGTTGGCTTAACAAATGCCTCAAACGTCCGGTATGTCAGTTTGGGACTAAGGCCCATTTTTTCCAAAGGTTCTTCTACATACCCCTAGGGCTCTGTATCCTTTGGACAAGGCAAAGTCTAGATAGTTGTTCCAGGTCAATTTTTGATACAGGGGAATCCCCAGGTACTTTGAAGCTTGCTTGACAAGCACTTCCTCACTATTTATTTGGGGAGGGGTAATCGCCATTCTTCTCTTTCTTTTAAAAGTTACCATCTCCGTCTTTGCTGGATTGACGGCTAAGCTCACTTCACTGCACCAGTTGCTGATCAGGCTGATTCCATCTTGAATACGGTCCTCGATGTCCTGAGCTGTCATTACATACAAGGTTGTCTGCATCTCAGGCCTGTAGGCATAATCCCTGTTCTGCTCTATCTAGAAGGTCATCTACTATTTCAGTTATATGTTATTCTTTGTTTTATTATTCTCCTTACATTGACTTTTCTATGATCTTTTACAATATTTTGAGTGTAAATTAAATCTTGTAAAAGCAATAATTTTATTGAACTGCAGAACAGAATAAAATATCTTTCTACATTTCACAAGCACTGCAGGTGCAAAAGAATCAAATTTTCCTAAGTAAAATTAACTGCCACTATTTTCTGAATTCAGATTTGAGTTAATTGTGTCTGTTTCCATGATACTTTGGGATATAACACTACTAGTTTTGCCCCATTATGGATTTTTTGTGATGACGTTAACTCAGAGAAAGCAATCAATTTAGGGGCAGTCTTGTAACATTTTTTGCTATTTTTTATAAATTACTTTATGGAGATATATGGGCAATTTAAGTGTATTATCATGTTTGTTCCTAAGACTTGTGTATACTTCAATGAGAAGTGTTACTGTGAAGATTTGTATATTATTTTGTAGTTAATGAACTTTATAAGTGAAATTTTGGTCATTAAAACATTGTTGTTATATTGATTTATTTATTATTAACAGTTTTAAAACTGATATTCATTTTAATTTGTTGTAATGTCTGAATATAAAAGAACTTAAAATCAATTTCAAGATAATGTACATTAAAAATCTGAAATTAATTGATAATTTCTATTTCTAGTAAAAACATTTAACATTAATGTATTTTTATGTAAGAATTATTTTTTAATTGTACAGGGCTAGATTGTATGATTGTAGTAATTTTATACAAATGTATTTTTTCCAGTCTGTGATAAAATAAAAATGTTATTTTTAATGGTGTTCAGATTATTTAAGAAAATTGTTCCTGAATACATTTCATAGATAAAATAAACTAGTTAGCCAATTTATTCATAAGAATTGAAAGGGAGTAAAAGTTAATGGAATTCACCAGAGTCCCAGTAATCTGAACACCGGTAGTCCGAACGTTTAGCTAATCCAAACTAACTAATGGGGGAAAAGTTTACTGAATTTAAATTAAGAACAAAGCAATGTAATCTGAATTGTAACACTGAAATCTACAGTAGGGTATCATTAATTAATGTTAATTAAACACAATAACTAACTTTTTGCAACTCAAGAATCCAGTAATCGTCTTTTGACGAAACAAAGAAATCCTGTTAGCTTATACAAAGTTTTGCCATCATCTCATAAACATGACACGTATGTGGATGTATCAGTACATTGTTGCTCGAGATAGCGTAGGGCGATGTTTAGCAACATGCACAGTTAAATACAATCAGTAATTCAGTAAAATTCTGGGTAAATAAATAAAATTTCATTGAAAGCAATATATTTGTTCCCATTTAACAACCACAAATAAGACTAGTATAAATGACTTAAGTTATCAAAACTCGGTAACTAAGTGTATTCCTTGGTATAAATAACTACATTGTTCATAAGTACTCTCCTAATTTAAAAAATGTATAAAAATTGCACATACATGTAAAATATATGAAGTCTAAGTACATTCATGCCCGTCAATGCCATAGTTAAATTAATTAAATAAACTTAAAAAATGTTAATAAAATCACATTTCAATAATATAATAGATTAATTTTACAGTAAAACTGAATCTATAAATAACAATTAGGGTCTAAAAATGTAAAATGAGCTACATTTTAGACCAATGTACAAAAACATATAAACATTATATACATATTCTATTTATAAATATATACAAAATTGTTTTCGACCTGAGCAATTAAAATCCTTAACTTGACCTTGATCAATATTGTTGCTATGAAATAATTAAAGTTTTGTACAGTTAATGTTACATTTAAATAAGGAGAATGAGAAACAAAGTAAAAATTGAAAGAGTTCTAAAAGCTGACTCTTCACAATAAAAAAAATGTTATATTTACTTCCCTGTGGGAAATAGGTTATCTATATGGATATTTCTAAAGGGAATTTTTTCAATTCATCTAAACAGCTGTTCTTATAACCAAACTATAACATCACTAACCATATGACATTGCTAGTTATATGACATCACTAGCCAAATGGTGTCACTGTTACAAATTTTGGTCTCACAAATTTCCAACACCCTCCTCCCAGAGCCAAGACATATGCATGTCAAAAAATCACTCAAAATATTACTAAAAGATTTTTGGAATCATTTTCAATGTTTATTAGTTATCAATTAATGGGCATATTACCACTAGGGTTCAATGTTGCAGGATTCAAAACACAAAAAATACTGTAAATAAATATTAAAAATTGTATTAATCCCAAACAGCATTCAAGATAATAGTGTGCTCTTGAAACAAGCAGCACCGCTTTTGGAGCCCTGCAGCCCTGATAAAAACATACAGTAGAACCTCGATTATCCGGGGTAATCAGCAGGAGAGGGGGCACGGATAACTGAAAACACGATTAATCGGAATGAGGAAGTATTCACATAAAATCCACCCTAGTTTATAAATACATAGTTAGTGTTGTCAACACGCTTTAAACAGATCTTCGTCAACTGATAACTTCGAATGCGGGCAGTTTGTTATCGCATGCAAATCATTATCTGACATTTTTACAAAAAGACTATAGGGCCTACACAACTTAACACAAATTTAATTAAAAATATATCAATACACAAATAAACAGTTAAATTGAAACAATAGATTTAATCAATTGAATTGAAACACTAGTTCAAAACTATAACTCATCCACAGAATAATCAAAACTGACGACTAAAAAATCAAGTCAGCTGAGCTGTTGTGCCAACAAAACATGGGTGAGGGGAGGGGTGATGACTCATCGACTTCCGGCAGTCTCCTTCCTTATCTCTCTTCCCGCCCACACACATGCGCAGTATTTAGTGCGCAATCTAGTGCATGTGCCGTCATGGCCACAGGCCAATCAGATACTGAGTTGCGTTGTGAACAGCGGTGTAATGAAGAAATATTGATAGTCTGGCGCTTGCTTATTTCGTCAGAATGTAGATCGATATTTTATTTTTCATTCAAGTTCGTCTTAAAGTCTCTTTAGTTGATACCCAGAATATTTTCGGTAAAATTATTATAATAATATTCAGTTTGTTTGAAAACTAATTTTATGTTAGTATAGAGTATTATTATCACATATTTGAGATTAAAAATAGTTTTCATGAGAAAGTTGACAGTGAAAAACTTCTTTTAAAATAATAATTTTTTGCCAGTTTTGGACCCCGGTTAACCCGCCACACGGTTGATCCGCCCCTGGATAATCGAGGTTCTACTGTAATTAGGTGGATTTTACGTGAATACTTCCTCATTCCGATTAATCGTGTTTTCAGTTATCCGTGCCCCCTCCCCCGCTGATTACCCCGGATAATCAAGGTTCTACTGTATGTTTTTATCAGGGCTGCATGGAGAGTGAGTTTCAGAAAATAGGCTTATCCGTGAACGTGTTAACAACTATTATTTAGGGTTTTCTTTAAAAATTTTATCTTGAAAATTCAGAATCCTAATGCTTTGGATCCACATAAACTTGACTTTGCTGTTTGACATTTTAAAAACCATAACCTAACCCTAGTGGCCCTTTACTAATACTGTGGCTGAGGTGTGACTCTGTTCTTGCGCGTGACTCTGGTGTGTATGATCGTGCGGCGAGTGTCGGTAGGGTGCATAAACGCATCCGTCTCACTCCATTCACGTCTTTTCTCCTCCTGTGCATGTAACATTATAACTAGCTACTCAAATGTCAATCTAATCTTATGTCAATCTTATCTCTAATGTCAATCTAAATCTATACTGTACGTATTAATGATAAAAATTGGAAAACTTAATTATAAACTGTCTGTGAGACTGCCAAGAAAAAAAACATGAACACCAAGATCAAACCTAAAAATCAACTTATACCTCTACGATGTTACGCCTACGACCTGAGTGATGAGGTACTTTGACAGTGTCAGTCACATAAACTAGTCAGAGGTGATTGCTCATAATCTGATTGGAGTTTCCTACCACTGCTTTCGAACCAGTCAGGTATTAATTATTCAATAACTCTGAGACCTAAAAACCCACTTTTGTAGCCACCTATGAGCCTAAGTAGGCCTATGAGCTATCTTTGTTGATTTAAATTGAACATTAGGAGAAAAACTTATATATTTAACAAAAAGATCCTTCATGTTAGGTAGTCCTGAAGAATATTCTTGTTTTATACCTTCAAATAATGATTATTTACAACACTAAGGGATGGAACAAAATGAGTCAATACCTAGAAAAAAGAACCTATCTACGCTAGTAGGTGTAGTTTGTTATCCTACATAGTATTCTCTTAGGCTAAAAGGAGGTGTGCGATAAGTCAGGGTGCCAATATGCTTAGTCATAAGCTTCTGGGCTCAGGACTACCAAAAGCCTAGATGGGCAGAGCTTGCTCTACAGTCAGGAAGCTCAATCTCCACTTACTCAGGACAGTGAGTTATTGTGAATGTTGTTTTTGTAAACTTTTGTGTTCTATGACTGTCTGTTGAACATGTTACAGATTTTGTTACTGGACCTAGTTACCTTAAAAAGCACCAACTACGTATGGGGTGTTCAACAGTAACCCCCTGAGAAAGAAATATCGCCAAAAAGAGGAAATTTACAAACATGTGCCCTTTGATTGTGTATAGGGCACAAAGGGTCTCGGTAAGGGGTTACAGAGGTGAGATCCTGTGATTATGGGGAGGTAAGTGAGATCCTCGACTTTGGGTAAAATGAAGATCACCAATATCTACCTCCTACTGAATTTGTTGACAGAATTTGCCTTGGTCACTTTTCTTGGAAGAATCTCGATACTGAAAATATACTTTGAAACATAAAAATAGAGTTGAGCAAAAATTCACTTGCGTCTGTAGTGTCTTGAAATCATCCACCCCCTACCTTGTGGAGGCGACGCCGGTCGAAGTAGCTGACAAGACAGCTGGCTGGTATCCACACCAGAGCCGTCACCAATATCACCGTCCCCACAATGTTATCTCTGAGGAACAGCAGCACTTTATTGATGTTGATGTCTTCGATGATGTCCCAGAACCGTTCCACCACGTCTTGAATTGTCTTCTCACACACGCCCTGTGAAGACCAATACCAAACCACTTGAGGTGTACTCAGGACTATCGTCTTTCAAAATCACAGTAGTTTCGTTTTACATGGAGCTGTAATTTTAATTTTACCATTTTAAAATTCATTATTGTTCAATTTTACACTTGCTAATTCTTATAAGTTATTAACTAGTAATTAACCCTAGAAGTGGCAATAGTTTATTGTCATTAAATATACGTCCTGCAATAGGCCAGGTCAACGGAAATAATATACAATTCTTAGTACAATGTACAGAGTCAGGTGAATGAAAATAGATGAACATGCTATACTAAAAACTAATAATACAGGTTTTTATACAAAGGTATTTGAGATGTATTGATAATGATGGCAATAATACTGTTGATCAAGAAAACAAGTTGGGCAAGTGCCTATGTACAAATAATTAGGGTTAAAACAGTATATTACTTAAAAATTAGAATTTTACAGAAAATCATCATGTTTGAAAGTCAAAAGTACCCTAGCACTTCCAAAAGGCTTCCGACGTTTCACTTGTCCGCTAGCGCAATAACCTCTCGGCCCCACTTGTGCATAGTCGGAGAAAGCACATCCTTGGCTATTAAGCATACTCCAGTGGCAGTTTAGTGAACTGTATGAGCAAATTTCTGTCAGCTCCCAGAGGGCAACATAGTCACGAGGGCCATGGTGTCTAACAAGTTCACCAAACTGGCGACATATTCTTATTGAATTTGTAATTGCGTGTGAATTATGACTTTGCCACTTCTAGGCTTAATCATATTGGGGGCACATTTTGCGACATGAACTCGTCAAATCCTTGAATACAATCAAGCCAGTTGTTATAATCTAACATATTGTAGGATAAAAATTGAACCTATGTAACAGGATTTTTATTTGCCAGAAAAATACATGGGTTGAATGCATAACGTAGCATAATGTAGATCTATGATTGCTGAACGATTATTTTAGTATATTTTCTTTTTGTGTGTCTTATTCATGAGTTCCAGTCCTAGAACTAGAAACGAGATAGCCCATCATAACATCTATTATAGAATTTTAAAAACATACCGTTCATAAGGAATTCATAATTTTATCATTGCCTAAAACTAAACATACCTTATTGCAAAACCCTTGTATGCAGGGTGTTCCATCAGGCAGAATGTCCAGGGGGTCAACAGGGAAACAGGTGTCATTCATGTTCATTCTGCAGCATCTCTTACAGGCATCACTGACTGGAACACAGTAGAAATTAAATAAATGTGTGTGATACAAATGTAATAAAATATAATATTATTTTGGAGTTCATGCGATGAATGCAAACAGACCACTTGTAACAGGATGGATCTTGAATGAACTAAATTAACTTCCCTGTTAAATTTACTTTTTTCTTTCCTTGTGTTACATTTACAACACAAATTTATGAACAAAATGGAACCAAAACTATCCATTTTCATCAGCAATCAATAAAAATATGACAGTTTTTCTCGAAAAGATTGCTAATTACTTGTAATCTGGCATTTCTTGCACATGCCAGACGGTTTAGACTAGGACCGTGGCATGTCCTGTAATCCAGCTGCTTGGAGGACATGAATAGTGTATAGTTGTGAGCAATGGTCGATGGGTGTAGTGTTCTCTTATGTGGATTACCATCCGTACTATTAAATACTACGTTAAGCTGCAAAAACCATCCTCTTGATTAGACCAGTTCGTAATTCAGAGGCAGTGGTTCGGACTCCACGTTAAACTGTAGGTTCCTTATATATGCCATTGACTGTTGAGCTATTAATTAACAGTTATTTCTAAGGAATATGTCAGCCTTAGTCAGTAACAAGACTACAAGATTACGCCACAATCATCTTACACTCATTTCTCATTCATACTTGGCTTAAAATACCTACCTTCGTAGGTCGTCATTTCAAATTGTAATTATGTTATAGGAATAAAACCTGGGACTGAAAGATTTAAAGACGAGCTCCATGATGATCGTATTATTCAGTTCAGGCTAAAACAGGTACGAGTTCTAGGATTAAAGAACTCTAGCGATTGAGATGCTTGAAAAAATACCATTAAATAAGAGTTTTTAAGATATAAGATGGAAAAATTCAAATTCAATACAAAAAATTGTTTTGTTTCTTTTGTTTTGTAACTGATCTGTGTGTGGGACATATCAAACAAAAATAGGGGTGAGCTAACAATACTAAATAGACAAAACTGATAAAATCCGATTTGCAATTCTGGATCTGAACTAGGGCTTACATATCTCATTCGAAACACCTAATTGACTGTCTTTAATGTACATTTATCTGTACTCACTGATGTCACACATGCAGCTCTGCATGCCTTGGGTCTCGCAGTAGGGCACACACTTGCCTCCACGGCACTGCCCCCGCTCCAGACACCCGGTGCCATCGCTCATCGGCGGGGACCGGGGGCACTCGGCCGACAACCCCGAGCACCGTGACTCCTGCTCGCACGTGGCATACTGGGCCTCGCGACAGGTGAAACCTGCTGACATGTACTTGCAGTTCTGGCAGCAAGGCGAGTTCTTGTCACTGTAAACATCCGATCAAGTGGTTTATTTTCAAAAAATCTACATTTCTTTTACTAAGAATAAAATGTTAAAATGTCTTGTGCCAGCAAGATTCTAAGCACTAGGATAATGCTTAGTGTCTTGGACTGTAAGAGGTTACAGGTTGAATCTGTGGATGCCCACTTGGGTTTGGACTCTTCCTGGAAGGGTGTATGTATAGCTCCTAGCGTGGAGAGAACAAAAAATTCTACAGTCTAAGTTTTAATTATTATACTGGCACAGTAGCTCAGTGATAACGCTCTGGCCCAGTAAGTGAAAAGTTAAATTATTTTTAATCTATTTTGATATAGAGACCAGTTTTGATTTTATATATATGTTTAATTATCTGACCGCTGTTTATATTAGTTTTCTTTTAATTTTTAGAGATGGAACCTCTAATCAGGCTTTGCCTTAGAGGCCCTATATTTTCTCCAATTAATGATAGTAACTTGAAAATTTTTTTTTTAATTTGCTCTAATAATTACGTTTTCTTTAAATTAAGCTGTCAGTCTGGCAACGTGAAAGGACATTAATTTACTATTAAAAATAACTTTGAGTTGAATTATTCTTTTTATTTATTGTTGAGAATTTTGTACATTATGTTGTGTATGAGTCACATTTTGTCAACATTGGAGAAAATAAATAATTCTTATTCTTATTCTTAGTTGCTGGATCGAAAACAGTACCCAGTGACTTCTGTCAGATTATGAACTCTGTCTAACCTATGTGACTATTGCTGCTACAATACCTCACTTTATACAATTCATTGCACAAGCCTTAGGTCTATGATGATGGGTAGTTAAGCTTTTTTTAATAAAAAAAATACTATAAGCTTGAAATAACCATGGCTAAGTGAAAACTAAGTTTTTAACATCCATAGAATTGTCATAAATATATGTGGTAAATGATGATACCTACCTGCAAACGGCTCCTGAGTTCCGGCGCAGTTTACACACCTTGTCACAGCAAGCATCATTGTCTTCAGTACCTAGCCAATCATCACACAGCCTTGTAGCGACAGTAGGGTGACGAGTCTTATTTACTATTTATATATTTTGATTAGGACTATATTTCAAACTACCATACCTAATTAATCTCGGCATTAAAAGTGTTATTTATATTAAGTGCCTCTTACCATTATTTTTCAGAGATCAGAAAAAAACATCAAAATTGAAAAGCACACTCAAGACACCTAATACAGCCCCAAGGCTAACACCCCTGGAGAGGACGGTGGATGCTTTGTTGATAGTTAATTGCTTGTTGATAGTTGATAGCTTTGTTGATTTAACGTCATAAATATAGGACGAAAAATATAGGACGCAGAGAAACTTGTCGACCAATTTTTATAGAGCTAAAAATAATGACAGTGATCTCTTTATACATATATAGTATTCTAGTAAATGTCAAAGAAAATTCAGATAAGTATGAAATCAGACAGGACATTCATGATCACAATACTAGGTCTAAATGTACATTAAATTTGTTACCTGTCAGATTGGAAAGGTTTAAGAAAAGTCACTGTTACATGAAAATTAAAATGTTTAATAAATTGCCAATAAGTGCCAGGACAGCAAGTGAGAATAAGTTTAAAACAGTTTTAAATAACTGGCTTTAAATTAATCCATTTTACTCTGTTGCTGAATTTTTATCCTGTGATACCCAATCTCTGGTTTTTTAACTAATCTAATTAATGTTACACTTATTAATTATCTTTGTTGTCAAGGCCTATATGTTACTGTTATATTTTAAAAAGTCAGTGTTATTTATTGTTAATATTAATTTATTGTTTACTTGTTAATTGTACATTGAAGCTTTACATTTGTGATTAATGATATAGCTCTACTGATCTTGACCATGTCTATTGTACCTTTGTGTATTTATTGACAATAAAACTCTTGAATCTTGAATCATTAATTATTGGTGCCCAGTGAACAAAGGAAACTGGGTCCAGTATCCATCACAAAATTGGGTCAAGATTTTACTCAGGATCGAGTTACCTTACGAGGAGTAACTACTCCTTAAGCAGTTAACACTAAGCCATTGAGTAATCTGCATGATGTACCTAACAATCCTGCATCACATTCTTCATCTCCTTCCACTCGCAGATTACCACAGAACGACTCCTCCGGCTCAGAGAAACATCGACCTGACTTGGCCTGCAGCACTTTACGGATGGATCGCAGGCTGCAAGGGGAGAACCTCTACAAGGCAACATACAAGTGTGGGGTTTAGTGTTTTGAAATTTAAACGATCTTTAACCTCTGTAAAATAAAATTTATCAAAAATAACTTTTTCCATACGAAAGGTTGCTATTGCAAAAAGTAACTGATAGGCCTATCTCATACAATACTAATGAGGGTCTTTCAAGACCTCAATATTTCTGATTAGGTAAGCTACTTTGAATTAGGTATTTTTTGCCACCCCCTGCACCATCAAGGCCGTTAATAGCCTAACAGTGAATGGCATATGCAAGGTACCTACAGTTTAACGTGAAGTCCGAACCACTACCTCTGAATTACGAACTGATCTAGTTATGAGGATGGTTTTTGAGTATTGACGCAGTATTCGATAGTGCGGACGTTAATCCTCATAACAGATTCTCAATAAGATTAATATGGGAAAGAGTATGCAGATTTGCTGCTGTGAGAAACAATGAAAGAAGGCATTCTAGCATAAACAATTTTTATTTAGACCATTTATGCCAAGTTTCATCAAAATCCGTCTATAAATAAAGAAGTTTGCCTATTCTCTTTATGAGTGAAAAGGGAGAAGAGTGTGCAGGTTACCTGCCATGATAAACACATAAACTATGATTTTTAAGCATAAATGGATGGATTTTAACCACTTGAAGCCAAGTACAAAAATTCATCAGAAAAATGTATCTTAATAAGTGAAATATTAATTTAGTTTTCTAATCCTCCATAACATTAAAATTGGAGTCCCTAAACTTTTTAATATCTCGGTGACTGCTGGAGGTGGAGCAAAACATTAAAATACTAAATTGTGTAGCTTTTTCAGCTGATTCTAATGTTTTAAGAAAAAATGGGAAATTCACTAATAGGAATGTCAATGAATAAATAAGTTTTATGTTTCCAAAAAACATATTTTTGTAACTATTGTTAGTGGTCATACAGTAATTAGGCAACTTTGACAAAATATTGATATTGATCATAAGATTATATAACCAGTGAATCACACACCTTGTTGTTGATATCGTAACCGCTTACGCTGTACGTATACATAAGGAAGGAGCCACCTTGACTGGCGCTCGGGCTGCACTCCGGAATGTCCGGGTCATGTTCCGAACCCCAGTTGTGGCCAAACTCGTGGGCCGTCACCAGATCTGCCTCCCGGGTGATCACACGCTGGCCGTAGTGGTTTCTGCTGGAGCTCAAACCCGAGTTTAGATACAGAGTGTAACCGTTTTTGAAATACTCTGGAAATAATTGTTTACGGTTTTCACAAAATAGGCTTTTACATTTTCTTTAAATCACTCATTTGGAATCAAAATTATAAGTATATTTATTTCTAACTGGTTCAAAATTAAAACTAAATTTTTCTATAACTTAATTAACAAATTTTAAATTTCAAAACTTATATTTCAAGAAAACATACAAGGGTAGCTACCAAATTGACAGTTGAAAGAATGTGACCATGAGGATGTGATTGAAGTAAAAGGTGAGTATGTACTTCAACTAATGAATAACAAAATTGTATCTCCTCTTCCACTCAAAACCAAATAATCCTAAAATCATCTCACTCAGTACTACAATTACTGATGTTACTATAAAAGTGTACAGTCATTACATCAAAGGTACGCTAAATAAATGTTTAATTTTTAGTAAATTTTTTCCATTTAGGAAGTTGATTTTCAATGACCAAGTTGAGCGGTCCCTTGAAAAATTAGAACAATCAATGACTTTTGAACTGCTAATTTTAACTATGAGTGGAGTATTGTTCACAGGCCACTTCTCAGGGACAAATATTATTTTATTTACATTGTTAAAAGACAGTGACAGATATAACTACATTTAAAAGAATAACCTGGGGTACAAATTCCTCCGACAGAGTTGCGTCTCGGCGACCCCACGTATGCTAGACCGAGAATGCCTCCCTCAAACTTGAGGTCCGTAAACAGGTGCGCCAAACAGAAGTCCTTATGGCTGTACTCTCGGCTGAAGACCTACACATGCACCGTCACCGCAACGTTAGGTGTTAATTAAGCATTTAGACTATTGCACGCTAAATCGAATATGCTAATTATTTTTAAGTCATACCTAGTATATGACGAAAATAGTTTAATGTTTATTGTTAGTATAGTACTAATACTAAAATGTTGACAACATCAGCTACATATTAGATGTTAAAATATAAATTTAATATAGTTTAGAAAGTAGAATTTTTTAATAGTTTGTCATAAAAAATACAGGGTCTTTAAGCTCTAACATACTAATTTATAAAACAATCACTCCAAAACAAGTTGTTTGGATGTTACTAAAAAAGCGATCTTTATAGATACTGATAACTGATACTGACAAAACCTAGGGGAAAGATTGCACTGCGACCATCTTCATAGATGGTATACAAAATGCTCACAAAAAACGTGAAACGTAACCAAATTTTTGACTTGGGAAAATCTTATTTGAGACATAAATAAATAGTTAATGACTCGCAAAAAAACATATGAACGGGAGGGTAAAAGGAGGATAAATGACAGGCAAACCAATGAACGATAAAAAACTTATGTTCCTTCCTTCCTATTAGTTTCAATAAATTTGAAATGATGAAATATATCGCACCTCACCTAACTTGTTTATGTGCAATTTGTAACCCAGATACTATACATTGAAATCAATGGCATGCAACTGAGAAAACATTTGTTATTTCAGTATTGGATTGTTTTCTTACTTTATTCACCAGGATTGATTAATTTACTTAAATAAAAATAGGTTACGAAGCCGTTGTCCTTCAATTTTTGAATAATGGATTAGTATAGTTTTGGAGTTATGGCCCAAATTTCAAAAGCTCTTTGTCAAACTTGGATAACTTGCAAATAGTGCTGAATAAACTAGTTTGACAAAAAGGATTTGAAATGAAAGTAATACAGTAAACTATTCAAAGATTGAAGGACGACAGGTTTGTAACCTATTTTTGTTTTAGTGTTATTCTTACATATTATTGAGTACATAAAAAACTAAAACCTCAAAATAACCCATTGTGCTCCACCATTTACGTGATTTAAGATTGTAAAATGACACTCAGTTGAAACTAACCAAAAATAGTCATCTTCAACACCAATGAGACTGAAATTAGGCTTGATTGAATATTTAAAATAGTATATAAATTATTTAGGTTAATACTATGTTAGACAGAACAAAGATTAATATTAGGTCAAACTAAAAGGAAATAAGAAGAGAATAAAACCAAAGTTAAAACTTTTACCATATTTACATTTAAAAAATCCACCAAGACTATTTTTTTGCTAAAATATCATAGTCTTACCTGTAAAACATACCACAGATAACAAAACAACCCTAACAACCGATAAATTAGACACAAAGTAAACTCAGTTAGACCCGCCACCGATTCCACCAAGATGACAGAGATGAAGTGACCCGTCTCGCCTCAGCGGTTATATGGTGGCATGCATGGTGTAGTGACACTGTAATGATAGTTGTATAACCGTTAGTACAGATGCCGCCTGTGGAGTAGCCTCGTGAGCTGGCGATGTACGCCAGGCCCAGCACCGTCGCTAGTCCCTGTTTAGCGATGAACGTCTGGTGAGTGAACAGGTGCGCCAGGCAGAACTTCCTGAACTCTCTGTTGCGTGAGAATACCTATAACAGATTCTACCTTCGTTCTTTCATGTTTTGGGTGGAATTTGTTGAGATGGATTTGAAAACAATTACTGGGCCGCTAGGTAGGTCTGTGACCAAGGTCACGTTAACCCTTTTAAGACCGGTCATTAGTTTGAGCATAACCTAGATATAGGATATATCGGATATTTTTGTAAAGGTTTACAAAAACCTTTGTGATTTACAAATCAAAGCTATCAACAAATTTAAAAAAATGCATTTTTTATGGAAACCTGTTACATATTTTCCATCTTCAAAATCGCCATCACTCCCCGCCCCCCATTGCCAAGATATATCCTTAAAAAAAACAAATTGTTACTCATATTCAATAGGAAAGATGATTTAACATAAACCAAAATTTCTTTGTTTTAGTGACAGCTGATTTTCAGAATGTATATTTAAACTGCATTAAACCAGATGGAAACAGACACACAACATCCCCTTAACCCCCCAGCTGGATAGTAAGATGAATGGAAAATATTTGGCCAATCTTTTTGGCACATATTTCATATCAAGTAAAAGCAATCTAATACCTGATTGCTCATCAAGAAACTAACCTAACAACTTTTCTAGAGAAAAATTGATACCATCCAGATCTATCCAAAAAAATTTGCAACTTTCTTAAACAAATTAGCTTTACTTTATCTAATGAAAAGATGAGTTGCTATCAACATTTTCCAGTGTGATAATAGTTCAATGGTACTGTCAAATAGTAAAGCCCTGCTTTAAATTATAATTGTGACTCACCAAACAGATTTAGAGGGATCAGAGTTAAGCAAGTAATGGTAACGTACATCTGTCATTACGCAACTTAAAAATCATTATTCCAAATCAAAATCATCAAAAATAATAAACAGGTTAGAATAAATATGAAAACTATTTCCACTTAATTATAATAAACAATAAATTACCTCAAGCAGGTTACGAACGTCCCACTTCTCACGCACCATGTTGTAATGTGCCTCCCCACCACGCACTCTGGTGGGCTCTGAGTGAACTACAATCTTCTTTATTACAAACCCCATGCCTTTGAAACCATCTTGATCAGACCGATCTTGCCAAGTGGTGTCGTTGTAGATCTTGTGTACCCGGTCAATCAAGCTGATCTGTGATTTAACAAAATTACCTGAATTGTGCTAAAGGATTTAAAATAAGTGAATTCAACATTAGAAAACTAAGATAAGCTCCTTGAGATTCACGCTACATAACAAAGTTAGTGATTAAAGTGGTTAAAGGTTCACTCCAATCAAGTGACAATTGATAATTCGGATAAACCGGTATTTTCAAATGAAGTGGAAGTTTTTCCTGATAAAAATTCAGTGTCATTTGTACATTTGAGGCCACTTAACTTATCTTGTGAAGCTTATCAACACGTTAACGCTTATAACAAGTTCGCTGCGGCCATAGACGATCGTTGCCGCTACGGCCTATCCCCAGGTTAGCGTGTACAGGATCGTTGCCGCTCCGGCCTTTCCTCATATGCGCATACATGATCGTTGCCGCCATTTCATTGTTACTTAAATACGTCAGTGAGCTGCTAGCACTTCTCCAGTGCTTGTGTTTGCTATTGCGCAGTTGGCGAGGTACAATTCTTTCATTTTTGCCAGTGTCAGTTTTTGATTCACACGTTTTTATGGAAACATATGTTTGTGTAAACGTTGTGTATTTGTAAACAGTATATACTGTTTTGTTAAATCACCGAAATGGCAAGTTGCGGATAAATGGTAAAAAATAACAGGTGTCGCGAATGCAGCAAGAAAATTTTCAATAAAAGGGTCGTTTAATATTGCACCAAGTGTAAGGACTTACACCGAAATTGTGCTATTTTTAAATCAATCTCTGTGGATAGGAGCCTCACCAGATAGTTGATGGTGGTTTTCGTGTTGCTACCGCCCATCTCCTGATAGAACCTGTAGTCAGCTACTAGTAACAACGGACATCGAGTCTTGGTGGGCGTGTACTCGTACTGATCCGCCTGCCGCCGCCACCTCGCCTTTCCTGCCTCCTCGCCCTGCCTCTCGCCACTCACACTGATCCCGTCCTCCTCCTCATTTTCCTCACCTGTGTGGACTAATAGTAAACTTGCTTAGGGTAACCACTTTAAAGCATCTTACCTCCTGAGACTAATAATACTTTAAGGCTGATTTTAGCTTAGTGCTGTCCCTAAGCTGATAAAGCACAACCGTGCTTAGTATTTTTTTTGAACTAGTTTATCAGTTACTCAGTTTTAACAACAACTTAGAACACAGAATGCAAAAAAATAAAATATTTTCCTCATTTCAAATCACCCCAGTGTATCAAATAATCCAGTACTATTTCTGCAATCAGTTGTCACATACTGTAGCAGATAAGTAATTAGTATGTCCAGAGCTAGTATTCCCAAATTTTAACATATAAAGTTGAATTTGCTGATTAAATTCTATTTCCAATGGTGGTATTATCAATTTTCAAAGCAAGTGTTCTTACTGCACAACTACTTAAGTCAAAACATTATATCAATACTTCTCTTCCATAGTTTTTCTGTGACGCATGTACACAAACAATGCCCAGACATTTACAGTCGATAAAGATAATTAATTTTATTTTTTTATCTCTAGTATACTCTATCTATGAACCACAGCCATCAGCGTGAAGACTACACAAGTGCACTATTTTGAATAAATTTGTCTACAAATTTTTTAAAAAACTCAAAAATTTGCACTCCACAAATATTTTCTACCTTAGACCATACTACTACTACTCTATGCCTACTAAAATTATTTAGAGTATAGGCTTTGAATACTTCAGTTATTGGTTGCAATTAGTTATCAAACAGCCAACTCGCTGTGTAAGTGCTGTATTATGTATCACAACTTGTTACAGCATAGCTCACCTGTAAGGCCTACTAGTAAATCTAAATCATAAGTAACATTGCAACTGACCAGTCTCTTCTTTGACGTAAGCGCAGGGCTGATGAGGGTGGTCAGGCTGGTCCCAACTGAACTGTACATCGGAAGCTTTGTACGTAACCATCGACTGGTTGTCCAAGTGATGGAGGTGTCGCCACGAGGGCTGCCAACATCACAATCGTTAGCCTGTATGTGTTTGTGTGGATGACTAAATTCTGTGTAGTATTTACAGCAAGTGCTCTATCCATCAGCCTTACTTACAGTACTTAATTCGCCAGATGTTTGAAGTAAAGAAAACAAAGAATAAAGAACTTGCAAAAAGAATCAATAAAAATGAAGACACATTCTTTATTTCGCCATTCTCTCTTTATTGAGTTACTCTTTTGAAACGAGTTAAAATGGTACGAAATACCTCTGGGCTAGCCTAAAGATGCTAAACAAAGTGGTACCATTCCTGGCTTGGGCCTATCTTTGATCTAATACCAGCCAGTGCCTTGGTTGATTGTGAGTAGTGATTTTATGTCCAAGGTTTATAATTATATGATACCTTTGTCCTAGTATAGACATAGCCCCATACATAGGCTAGCTGCAGCTCCATCGCTAGTATTCAGATCAAACCTAGGGTACACATAAAATACCCAACAAGAACTGTTACACAAACACTGGGTGCGATGTCTGAGAGGCCAATTAACTACCATTGGGCAGGTGACAGGCACTGTGACCACTTGCATTTTACAAGGGTGGGCGGAACAACATTGGTAGTAAACATCGTCGAACCTAACCTCCGAACGAGAGTATATTTAGGTTAGGATTGTTTACTGAAAAATAAACCAACAACTATCACACACCTCAATGTGGTAAGTTTCGTCTGCAAGCTGGATAGTAGCTGTGAGCACGCCGTCCTTCATATGCACACTTGCGTCCGACCATGACTCCCCAAAAACACGCCCATCGTAGAAATCTTCATGTTCTGTCAAAATACTAAACATAACTCCAAACCCACTTTAAATATGGATTATATTTGGTAAAATTAGGACATTAGTCCATTGTTTATTTAGGTTATCAAACCAGAAAACCTTTTTGAGGTGACATTAATTTCAGCTACAATAGTCTATACAACTCAATTGTCAATTGCAATACGACTAGTTGAATTAAAAGATGACCTGCCAACTGTAAGAAGATGGTAAGGAAAAGTTAAAGGTAAATGGGTGTATGTGAATAGTTTGGCCAAACAGACACACTAAATACAGTTCATTCCTCTGAAATCAAGCTTTTTGGCAGCCCTAATATCAAACAAGCACCACAGATTTTCTGTCATCACATTTTCTGTCTGATGTGAATAGTGGTCTTCCCCTATGGTGAACTTTTTTCATGAAAGGTATTCTTGCTTCAAGTTAGTCATCAAGATTTTGTGGAAATTGCCAAGTTTGAAGAACTGCGGAAGCGACTTATTCATGTGGTGAGGCATCGAGAAAAGCTTTGAGCCACAAGTACGTCTTTATAAGACTAATGGAAAGCAGATATGCAAATTTAGCGATCAACGCTTCTTGTGCCTTCAGAACACTCACTCCATCAACAAGATATTTTTAGAAGCATATGTTTCATATACACAAATGAAAAGGTAGGTAATTGGTAAGGTAAAGGTAGGTCTGGTATCTAAATTTGAATATGCAATTAAATTTGGTCAAACAACAATCAATAACAAAAAAAAACCTTTAAAATACTAAACGAAGATTAATTTTTAGACGATAGAAGATCAATTACCAATATATCTCATATACTGTACTGGCCTAATCATATATATCTAATATATTAATCGATACTTGAGAATCTTACCCACTCCAATCGGAGTTTCATTTCCTTCTCCATCAATGGTAACAGCTTCAAACTTGGAATGTATGACATTTTTCCTCGGAGTTAAAATTAGGCGGAAATGTCTGCATATTGAAACAAATTATCGATTAATGTAAATCTTGAGAAGGTCGAGATGAATGCTTCAATGTTTACAATTGAAATCATTATTTTTTCACTTATTCAAAAATGTCCTAATATAACATGTAAAAAATAAACTTTTCAAAGGAAACAAACAGTTTTCATTTGTATATTTGTGATAAACACCATCCATAATCTATGGTAAACATAAAATTAAATCAAAGAGGTACCTATGAAAGATTTAACCCTCAAAACTTATAATTAGAATACCTTAACTTTCAACTCATTTCCATTATAAAAAAGAGGGTTCCTTCCCAAAAAAAACTTAACGCATATTGCCAGTAAGTGGTACCACATTTTATGCAAATTGACAATTACTTTTCATAAATAGAATATTTAGAGATAGTTAAAAGAATCAGTGATAACTTACTAACCAAACTGTTTTTTGGACTACAATATTTGAAAAGAAGTCACAGATTTTATTTTCATAATATTTACAAAAATTTTAAGAGTATGGAAAGTCTTCCCTTATATATATAGACTGTCTAAATGATAGTGATAACAGTTTTAACTAGATCAAAATTTTAAGCCTACATTGGCATTTGGAATCCATCGCATTCCAAATGCTAAATTTGGAATCTGTATTGATTAAAATATGATGCCTTTAACCCGCCGTTGGTGGAGGTCACTTGTGTTACGTGGATGGTAAAGGGTGAGCTCACTTTTTAAATGCTTTGTTAATGATTTATATTTCACGAATTTCGAACAAATTATATCATACCACTTTAGTTTGACTATTTTTCTAACCTTTAATTATATAAAAACTAAAAATAACAAATTTCACAGCAAAAAAATTAAAAAACACTCAAATTATAGAATTTGTTACTAGGCCTAATTACTTCAACTGTTTTCAACTAATTATTTTAAACACAGGACACTATTAAAAGACATTTTGCTAACACTTAATGTATTATAACAACAACAAATATAATAAATATACAAAACACATAATTTTTTACTAAATAAAAGGCCTTTTGGGTTGTGTAAGTAAGTTGTGCTAACTGCACTGTAATTCGTCTCGAAACAAAGGTCCGAGACAGACTGAGAGTCACTTAACCTCCACCACCATATCCTCTCGACTACTGACACCCCAAAAAACAACTATTCCGAGTTTCACGATATATAACAAACTCCATGTTTTGTAGAAATTTAAAATGAAAAGTGATCAGCGCTCACTCCTTGACCATCCGCAGGTTAACCTAATATTTTTAAATTACAGAGATCACTTCATTTAAGAATAGGGTAGAGGTATAAAATCTAAGATAAGACAACTTAAATGAGACAAACAGGTTTATTAGCATTATTTAACCATGCAATCGATTTTGTCACTATATTTTTTAAACCCCTTAACCGCGACTTCCGAGTTAACTCGGATTTGACGTCTCCAGAAATATTGATGTGATGCTTACCTTCCAAGAGTCTTGAAAGAAACTTCTCTTATTTTGTTAAAAGGATGGGCGCTTTCTTTAATACCATGTTTTAGAATGTTGTGTGTCAGTTCCGAAGCATGTAAAGTTTCAAAGTATTTTACATTTTTTTGAATAGAACCTGTTAAAATACAAGTAAAGTCAATATAAGAAAGAGCACAGCACATTATAATGATTGCAATAGTAGTTATATATTGAATTAACCTCCAAATATTATGATGCCTCCTGAATGTCTGTAAAAATGACAGGTTCAAAAGTTATGCTTGAATAAATAATCAAATCAATTTCATTAAATAATGTGACTATGATAATTATAATCAGATAAAAGAACTAAACAAATTATTATCTAAAAAAAACGCTACATATAATAAATTAAAATTAATTTACAGTATGTGGTAAACACAAAACGTTGCCTAAATGCCTCCAGTGTTATTGTTATTTTATGAGGAATATAAAAAAATCAATTGTTATTTTATGTTTATCAATACCATTAGAATTATTATAGGGATTTAAGTAGATACTGTTCGGTATTACAAGTTGCAATTTACTTATATAACCGCCAGATGATCTGAAATTTTTTAAATCCTGATAGGGGCCCGGCCCCGAGGTGTTCGGATCAGAGGGTATCGACTGTAATTTTTGAACCGACGTTTTTACAGATAAATGGGTGGTGTTATATTATTTGGGAATCTACGTAGGTACTCTAGACCATGAAATTTAGATAAAAATAATTAGAGCCATATTTTAGTAATTTGAATTTCTTAACGTTTTTAAGAGTTTTTAGAAGTGAACTAAACCATAAAATAGCCATGTTAAAGGGAAGTAACCCCCCAACATGGTTCAACAAAATATATATTTTTTTATTAATTAAAATGTGCCTTTCCAACTTTGTAGGCTGTGGCTCTGTACACATCCACACACAAAACAGTCATCCCTTCGAAAACTACTCTTTTGTGTTCAGGGGCCCCATGTTTGTTTACTTATTTATTTCCAGCGTCATAAACCATTTTGATATTGAGTTGGCTAAAGTTCATACTAAGCAATAATTTATATATACCGTACTCTAAATGCAAACTGCAAGATATATTCAACACAAGATAGTTACGACCAACAATAGATTAACCCTAGAAGTGGCAAGCTTTTTACTCTTAACTGTAACATAAAAATAATTACTAATATCTTCTTGAAATATCAAAGTTTAAACAAAAAAAGCTTAAAACATGCCCCCCCCCTTATAACCACTAGCCACAAAAGCAAAACAGGTGTCCACTGCAATCCCAATTAAGCCTACAAATGCCGTCAACTTCCACCCAAGCCGGTCACCGTTTATTTAAGGTGGGCCCTCCACTCCGCTTTACCACACATTTGCAAGCCAAATTGGGATTGCTCATGGTCGGGATTCGAACCCTAGCACTTCCGAATGGCTAGAACGTTACGCTCGTCAGCGTAGCGCGTTAGCCGGCTCGGACAATCAGTGCCTAGGAGTAGAAAGCGCTTACTTGGTTATAGAGCTGCCCGGTGGGAGGCTCGTGTACTACGAGAGCAGTTTCGGTTGTTTGCCCCCAGAGGGCAAGACGGTCTCGTAGGCGATTGTGTCGAACAAGTACACGAAACTCACAACAGATGCCTCCACCTGCCAATTCTTATTGAATATGTAAATGCGTCGTAAATTACGACTTTGCCATTTCTAGGGTTAACTATAACTATCAGTCATGCAATGTAGTTCCTTTAACGTGTATGTCAATAGCATATTTATCCATAACATACAATATTTATTCCCTAGATGTATATATCCACTGAAACTCGAATTCGAAAATTTTGAGTGAAACAATACTTTCTCCATATACTTTAGAGTAGGTGGGAGATAGTAAAACATGAGAACACTGGTATGACAGTGTTTGGCAGTAAAAATGTGTTGTGTAGCTATAACCTTTCAAATGTATCTAAGGGATCTATGTATCAAATTTACAGAGGAAATTTTAAAGTTAGGCTTTTTTGTAAACACTTACCACTGCAAACAGTAAAGTAGTATAAAGCCATAAAAAGAACGTTATTCAGCATGTTTAATTGTAGGTTGAAAGGTCAAATGACAATTTAACATACAAGTATGTTATCACTTAATCACTGCCATTGAAGGATTGATGCTGGTGCACTCACACGAACCAGAATGTAATAATTAAAACAGTATAGAATTGTATTTCATGATTCTAAATATGTATGTGAACCTATCTGTTGCTTGGTCGTTAAAAATACATGTATATTAAATTTATTTTGAGGTTAGGTTAAAAGATAATGTAGTTTTTTGAATCGTATATTCGAACTATTCAACACTGACAAGCAAAGTAACAAAACAACTGCTGTGTGAGTACAGTCAGTAATGACAAGTGACAAGGTTTTTTCTGTCACTACACACTGCCAGCCAGTCGAGTCAGACGACAGAGGATCTGAATCCTGTTTCACTGGAAGACAGTGTTGCCAACAATAATTGTGGTGCTATTATTCAAATATTCATCCTTGATGTAATATCAGAGGCCAGTGAAGTAAAGTTGTTCTGTGCTATAAAATTATTCATATTATGTTTCATACGATCATTAATATAGATTTTAAAAATATCAATAATTATTGTATTCTATTAATTAGCTGAATAGTTGCATAACTACAATAACTTTCAAAATTATATTAATAAGTAGGTATGAGACCAGATATGTTAAATCTATTCTTATTCTTGAGACACCAACCCAATCACTTATTGTTGGTGGACATTATTGAATTAGGGAGATATCCAACTAACCGCCGGAAAATAAGAAAACGTAGCAGAGAGGAACGGATAGTAAAGTTCGTACGCACGCTGTTCCCGTCCCGCTAGCTCGAAGGCGGAGTATTATGATTAACTGCTTTAATAACTCAATAACTCTTTATTCAAGCCAGATTGACAATGTACAATTGTATTAGCCAGGTCAAGAAAATATTAAAATATAGCTTATACCAAACAAAACTTAAAATTAAAATATTAGAAAGACATAAGCTATAGTCCGCCAGCGATGCAGTTATGGACACTGTAGTAGCACTTATTAACAAGAATAGACCTAAGTTGCCTTTTGAAGCGACCCGGGTCAATTTCAATTTTCAGATTATGAGGTAGTACATTGAATAATTGAACGGCATTGTAGAATAGATGTTTCTTAAAAAAAGTGGTTGAATGGGGCGGGATTTTTAAGTTTGAATTGTTTCTAAGTGAATACGCATGAAAATTTGGATTGTGGAACTGTGAAAAGTTGAGCTTAAGAAAAGTGAGAACTTCTAGAATGTAAATAGACGGAAAGGTGAGTATTTTGCTTGTTGGCATTAACTTGTTTGTTAATGCCTTAATGCACAATGAAACGGGAGTTCGATCAATATACGGTGGTTAATTACTTTGTGTAATTGTTCGTTTATTGTGTATCTCCTCATAATTAGACCAATTCGTAATCCAGAGGTCGTGGTTCGGATTCCACGTTAAACTGTAGGTCCCTTAGTTGCCATCGGATGTTGGGCTATTAATTAACAGTCCTGTATAGGGAACATGTCAGCCTTAGTCAGTAACACGACTACAAGATCGCGCCACAATCATCCTACAATCAACTCTCATTCATACTTGGCTTAAAATACCTACCTTGTGGTATGGTCGCCATTTCAATAATCTAATCTATGTAGGTTTTATTTTTATCTACTTATTTTTTGTCAGTGCGTAATGTAACAATTGTTTGTCAGTTTTTACGTAATGTAATTATTATTGTGCATGATAAATAGATGGTATATTTTGATTTTAATTGTTTAATTTTTTGACAAAGTTAATAGAATATCCATAACTAAAACTTTAAATGTAATAAGTAGGTAATCACTTGAAACTAAAGGAGTTTCTTCACTTCCAGAAACTTGTGTGTAGGTAAAAACAGATGCACTGGAAAAGTCCAAGAAGATAATATCAGGATTAAAACTATGTTCTTTTAGTTTCAGTTAAATTAATTGGGATTATAAGGACTGTAGTATCAGTCATGAAATTTTAATAGAAATCTAGAACCTTTGTTGAAGAATTTATATTTGTCTAGTTTTTAACCACTTTTAGGGGTGGAACTGCCCTTAAATTAAAATAAACAAAAAATGAAGAGAGAACCTAAAGATATGGTGGATTAATTCCAAAGTTTTATGTAAATCGAACCAAAGGGGCAAGGGTGGTAAATGTGGTTGGCTGTGGCTTTGTACACACACACACATAATCAATTAGAAAACCACTTATTGTCTAAGCAACCTGTCGGAGGCGACTTCAAAACCAGTGCCGTTGCGTAGTTTTTGGCACCCCCTCCCCGTCAATCCTACAATGCTTCTTGTACAATGTCGCATCGTTGTCATCATCAGAGTCCCAAGGACAGCCGTCGGGCAAAATAGAGATAGAAAATTGCAGGGACTCGTTTGAGTAGAGGTTATTCAATTTTGTGAATTCACTGAAAGTTTCAATTTCATTCACCAAAAGTTTTGCAAGTATATAAAGTGAGGTGTCAAACATATATTCGTTTGATAAGTTCAAACAGTACAATGTAATGATTTAAGTTCAGTTACAAATGGCTATACAAACTTTTGTAATCCTATATTACAAGACAAAAATTAATTTAAAAAATTATGTATTATTATTGGCACTTGTGACACGCCCTAAACTCCCCCCTCCTCTGGCAGTGACCACCCGAGGCAATCGCCACAGTCCTATAGGGATATACAGTCCATTAAAAAATCTAAAAATGTTGACTTAAATAATACTTCCTCCTTAAAGTATCGTACAGGTGGGAGAAAGTGAAAATCGTAATATTTACTATAACTCTCACGTTTTGTAGAAACGTAAAATGAAAAGTGAGTGCTGCGCTCACCTCTCGACCATCCATGAGTTAAGCATATACAGTATACTAAAAAAATATACAAGGTACTGCAATACATTTAGTGCCTATTTCATACACCCCACCTATTAAAAGAATCAGATAAATGAACGCATCCCTTCTAAACGTAGGACAACTTAACATCTAGGTTAATGTTTGTATACAGTACTAGAAGTATGTAAACTTTCATCTCTCTTGATAATTATTTACTTGTTTACTTTCATACAGTACATACTCATACATCCGTTAACTTAAATCATCAAAATTCATCTGTCAAGCCTTCTTTTAATAGTAAAAGTAGAGGGATAGCAAAAGGTATTTCACTTTAATGTTACCAAGCTTACAATATACCTCCTTAATATTATGAAAGTTCACTACATGGTGTAGACCTGTAGGAATAAACAATTGTCTAGCACAGAGTTTCTCAAAGTGTGGTCGGCGAGCAGTTTTGGGGTCTGTGAAAACATTCTAATCAAATTTATTTTCAATTACACTAGTCCTATTTCTGAAATTAACAGTTTTGACTTGTTTTACAATATGCATACGTAGCAAGCTCAACACACGCCTATGAGCAGGGAAATATTGTTTTCCCTCGATTTTGTAAGGGGTCATAGGGGGGAGTATGATTGTAGGGGGTCCCCATTACATACACAATTTATCACGTGAGTCCTTGAGTAGATGAACTTGGAGAAACCCAGAGGTCTAGATTAGATCATTGAAATGGCAACCATACTACAATGTAGGTATTTTAAGCCAAGTATGAATCAGTTAGTCAGTAACAAGATCGCGCCACAATTATCTTACATTCAATCCTTATTGAATGTAAGATAATTGTGGCGCGATCCTGTTACTGACTAAGGCTGACATGCTCCTTAGACAGGACTGTTAATTAATAGCCCAATAGCCGATGGCAACTAATGGACCTACAATTTAACGTGGAATTCGAACCACAGCCTCTGAATTACGAATTGGTCTAATTATGAGGGTTGTCTTTGCGGATTAACGTAGTATTCAATAGTGTGGACGTTAATCCACACAAGAGAACACTAGACAAACTGACCATCTCTCATGACTATCCACAGTTTGTGACTTCCAAGTAGCTAGATTACAGGACGTCACCACCATCCCAGTCAACCGTCTAGCACAACAAAAAGTGCAGTAACCGTTGGAAATAGAGCAAAACTTTAATATAGGCTACTATATTGTGTAGCTTTTTGAGCTGATATTAATGGTAAAAGATAATAAATAAATGGTTTAAATACCTGCTATTAAGTAATCCTGTTTATTGCAGTGAAGTGCACTAGTGCAGCAACTTCTTTCAACTTCGTAGAGCCATCTTCAGGCAAGACAGAGATGTATTTTCTTTTTTTTTTACCTTGATGTTCTTCAATATATTACTTTAAAATTTTGTTTTGATATTACATATGAGATAGATAGCACAAATAAAATAAACATTGAACATTTTGCCTCTGGCGCACCTCAAAACGAAAAAGTAATATGGTACCGGGGTAGGTCTTGCCATATGGTAATAGTTTTATTCCTATGGGAAACTCCCAAAAATCAGTAATCTTTAGTATTAAAGAATGGCTTTAAATCAGTGTCGATTACAATCCATATGTGAGAAGCCGATGAAACCAGATGTGACAGGCGAGTATGGTGACTTTGATGACATGAAAACCTATGTTACTTATAAAATACTAGCTGATTAATTTTTTATTTATCAATATCGTGATGAACAATGTAAGAGGCATTAAAAACACAATTACTTTAATACGTTTAATAAAACAAATTAGCCTAGTGTAAATCAGTTAGATGGTTTATACTTGTCAATAGTTTTCAACAAATCGTCAGCTTCCTCTGCAGTTTTGACCCGCAACAACACAGTGGTAGGTGGAGGTGGGTCCTGGGGCGTGGGTAAACACACCAACATTACGTTGTTCTTGCCCATGCGTTGTGTCGGGATCCCACTAGACAGCAGCACGTTGAGGAGAATGTTTCCCAGCACCGTTTCCGCTCTCACAAGCAGTTGGTGTCTCTCCTCATCCACCTTCTTGATGTAAAGCGTCCCCACCCCCTTATCCTTGTAGTTGTTGTCTTTCTTGACAAACACTTTGCACCTGAAATAAACAGTTATTTGATTGATTAAAAATATAAAGGGGTGGATTGAATTATAATAAAATTCATTCTTCAAAGTCTTTGGAAATTCGATGAAGTAAAATCTATTGAAAGCAAATACTTTTTGATGGACACTATCTCACTCCGGGATTATTTAGAATCACTTGGCACAGTTTTAAAAATTGCTAAATACAGTAATCTCTAGTTTATCTAGATTAATGTGGTAGATTCCGAATCCGGAAAGTTGAATATCCATAAATTTGAAAATATAACATAGACATAGTCATAGTTTTCAAATAATACTTATATTGTCCTGACAATTATATCAGTCCAGATGAGCAAGAGTTTCAAATGATGAGCGAAGAGAAACCCTCACCTTGTGGAGAACACAGATCCCTGTTCCTCGATAGGCTTCACTTCAACCTTCGGTGGTTCGTCAGACTCCTCCTCCTCGTCTTCCTCTTTGTTCTCACTGGAACTATTCGACGGGATGTTATTAAAAATACCGGTTACAGGCTGTTCCATTTACAATTTTGATTCAACATTGAGAATTGAAATAGACTTGAATATTAGAATATTATATTAATTATATATATTAATATTATATATTATATTCTTTTGAATATTTGAATATTGAAATAGAATTGAAATTGACTTCTAATTATTTTAATGAGAGAGAGAAAATATATTTGTTACCCGTTTACTTATTATTACACAAAAAAGTGATTTACTTAGAGGTCAAAGCTATTTCAAATAGTTAAATAGCTAACAAATAATAAATCGTATAACAATAAGTTAACTGTAAAGGAAAAATTATAATTAATTATAATTACACATTCAAAACTCGATACAATCTATTTAAACTTAATTTAAAATCTATAATTCAATATCTTTTATTTGAATTTTCCAACGAATTTGTTTTATTAACTACACAACGTTTCTGGAGATAGAGAAATTCTATTCCTGATTTCAAGTGATTACCTAATTAATATTTTTAATTAAAAATTCAAAGTTTAAGTTAAAGATATTAATTACTATCTTGTGTCACCCCGCTGGCTTGAAGGCGGAGTGTGGTTATTTGTTGGGTTATAAATACAGTTTTTGTATTGTGTATGATAGATAAGTAGGCCTATAGTATTATTGATAACATGATATGATTAATATCTTAACTTAAACATTCAATAATCACTTGAAATGGGAGTTTCTCCACCTCCAGAAACGTTGTGTAGTTAAAAATCAAACGTGTTGGAAAAGTCCAAAAAAGATACTGAATAATTAATAACCAATGCCATTACAAATTTTAAGGATTTATATAACTTGTTCACAAATATAGAAAGAAAACCAGACTTTGGCATTGAAAGAGTTGAGTTTTTGTTTTTATTGTAGGTTAAGGCATACTCCAAAAAGCTGTATTATACTTCCGTATATGAGTAATCACACAGTAATAGAAGCCCCTGTGTTAGCCCTCCAATCCAGAAAAAAGCGCATTAATCCTTCTTGCTCGCACTAATGCCCCCCTCAGAAAAATAAAAAAATCAGGCAAAAAAGGAAAACTTCGCTTTAATCTCTTATTAAGTGAGCAATAGGACATAGACCTATAATTTCAGATTTATTGAGTAGATAATGTTTAATAAATTTTCTATTTTGACTGATTGAAATAGAATAATCACAATCAAGCTACTTTGCAAACATTACCTTGTTAGGGCTGGACCGTTGCCAGTTGAAGGTTTACTTAGAGAGGATGTAAAAGGATTGATCATCAGAGATGCAGGGTCGGGCTTTTTCAAAAGACTTGACCCTGTCGAATCACTCTTAAAATTGGTGAAAATAGAGGGTGTAGAAGTTTTCTTTGTAGAGTCACCCTGAAGTAATGGACTTTTCCCTGTACCAGATTCACTGTCTTTTGGAATTCCAAAAATAGATTGACCAAATTTGTTTCCGTCTGTAGTGTTCGAATTCAGATTACTGTCCAAAAATGTAAAAGTTTTTTTGTCGCTATCTTGTGACGTCGTAGGAACGTTAATTGTAAACTTGTTGTCACTTGTGCTACTACTGACAAAGCTGAAGGACGAAAGCGTTTTAGGTGCTGATGACACAACAGTTGAGCCTGCCTTTTCCGAAGTATCTCTTTCATCTTGTAGTTCTTTCAAATACCTGAAAGGAGAATGAAATATAATGAGCTGTCATGTCTAAAAAACCAGTGGTTCACAATAATGACGTGGATTTTATTTAGTTTTCTTACATCTTAACCTGAAACCAAAACCTCAGTCAGTATTTTCTTTTTGTATTGTTAACGAATATTTTACTCTATTTGTTACATCAGACAAGTTTATTAATTGTTAGGTTACTACAGAAATTAGATTTTGTCAATGATTATAAAACATTTAAAACACATTGTTTACATTGGGCTGAAAATAATATTACATTGGTTGGAACTTAAAATTAATCTGAATTCATGTTTTTACTTCTGGATATGGTGTATGACTAATTGATAAGAACTTTTTACCTAATCGGTCTCTTTTTTATGGAAGCGGTGTGGACTAACGGTTTTGTGACGACTGTCACATCATCAGGTCATCCTCTTCTTTAGATTCTAGGGCGATATCACATCGACCTTTGACAGAACTCGACCTTTGACAGTCGCTGCTGGTGGAATATTTGTGCACATACCACGACAAAAGTTGGTTTAGGGGCCCAAAAATCAATGTTTTTATGTAATATGTGTGTTTCAAGTGTCTCAAATGTTTTGAATAAATTTTTAAATTTTTTAGCGTGACAAATCTATTTCTATAGATTTGTCACGCTTAACCCTTAAGTGTGCGCGTGGGGTGTCAGGGAACCCCAGGCGAATTTAATTAGGGATATTTCTCGAAGTAGGTTGATACAACTGCACCCCTTCTAGGTACCTTTTGGCTTGACCCTTAGTTAGCACCGGCACACATTAGTTTGCCACTGACCTTGGTGTGTGACGGGTGGACATTGACTTTGTAGTTCGTTGCATTCTGGAGTGTCGCTATACCCGCGCGCGCAGACGAGTAGTCATATCCTACCAAGAAATGTGGACACCTGATTGAAATCAATTTGTATTTGTTTACTAATGCTCAGATGTTGCTACATATTCAGAGTGTAAATAAAATTTGTGTTTCTGAGTGTAACTGAGAGTGTTTTACCTTTATACCGTTTTACCTTTATATATCAGAAATTGGATATAAAATCAGTAATTCAGGATACATATAAATATAATTACTTTGGAAATAATTTCTAGATTCATTTTTTATTGAAATAAAAGATATATGAACGCAAAAGTATTTGGAACAATGAGAGATTGATATTTATATCCTGTATAATGTTTATAACTCGGAATTCTCAATAACCTTTATACCACACTTTCTTCACGCAAAAAGGTTTTAAGTATATAATAAATTCAAAAATATAAATAATAATATAATTTACATAAATAGGCCTACTACAAATAAAAGTAGTTTGACAATAATAAAAAGCAAAATTGACAACAATATGAAATACTAAGTAATATCAATTACGACATAAAATCGCATTTAAGTATATCATCATTTCCATTTAACAACATTGTTTATTTAATTAACAGTTGAATAAACCATAATAATGCTGAAGACAGTGGAAAAATTAAACAAAAACGGACGTTTTTGGTCATGGGGTTCTAGGGCACCCCACGCGCACACTCACGTTGCAAATGGTGGCGCGCACATTTAAGGGTTAAAATTCCCTCTTCTGAGGGTGACATGATGATAGGACAGTCGTCACGAAACCGGTAGTCCACACCACTACCATAAAAAGGAAATTGATAAGGTAAAAAGGTCTTATTAATTAAAATTAATTGTAGGCCTCATTTAAACAATTATTTGTACAAGGCCTTGAAGATTATCATTTACAAATTAAATATTTAAAAATTTATTTGACACTAAATAAGTAGAGCCTTAGAGAAAGAATTGACTGATTAACTCAGTTGATTTCAGTTTGCAAATTATGCAAACATGTTAAAAATTTTTGGCAAGAAAAGTGTGATTCTTGGGTTTTTGATAATCAAACTACAGTAGAACTCCAATTATCCGAACTCCGACTATCCGAATCGCCGATTATCCGAATCACTTTCAGAAATAAATTTGTCCAAAAAAAGTCTAAGTGCGCTATTATTCTTCCCCCCGCGAAGCCAGTGTTTGCGTGTAAAATGTAAGTACATTTTATTTATATTTAAAAAATGTGAAAATATCATGTTTCTTACATTTAATTCAATAAAAAAATGCAATATCGTAGCTTTTTTTCTCGCTAATGGCAATTTTATGTTAAAAACTCCGATTATCCGAATATTTGATTATCCGAATGGGTCTCGGTCCCCATTAATTCGGATAATTGGAGTTCTACTGTATTGATCTCTCAACTCATTACCGTATCAAGTTAAATATATGTGCTCTCTTAGTACAGGCTAATTTCACAAGTTTATTTGAATTAAAACTGACATTTCATAATTACTCTAACTAATGTTAGATAGCATACCAGTTTCAATAAATAATGGATTAGATTACAATGATTTAGTTTTTTAGCCCCAGATGCAATTCTAACCCCTTAAAATTCCCCTTTAAAGGCCTTATAAATTTTCATAAGGCCCATTTTTTCCAGGTCCCATTCCCACAAATGACTGTTGCAAAACTCATTACGGTTTAAAAAAAAGATAATCAGACTAAAATCAATTATTTAACTGTTCCTTGCTTTGTAGGTTAACAAGAAACCGATTTTTAAAGCTACTTCAAGTAGCTTTCTTTAAAACGAGGCCCTCGTCTCACAGTTCGTTTGTGGTGGCCATAACAGCTTATCGTCAATTTGCAAAACTAAGTTTTACATTTCGTTTTTCTGAAATCTCTCTGAAAAAAACTTTTTGAGTTACAGGGTGATTAATTCGGAAATGTTGCGGTCTTCATGCAAGGAGTGTGGGAAAACTACTAATGGCTTTTGAACTGAAATTTTCGGAACGTGGATGAATAACAGACCTTTTTCAAGTAACCTATGTGAATTTTCAAAATAAGAAAAAAAATGTCTTAAACTGGTACTACGGAAAATGATTTTTAAAGCCACATTTTTGATCCAATAATCTTATGAAAAATGTCATTTTGGAGGAAAAATGTACAAAAAAACAAAACTATTATCTTAAACAGGTCACTCTGGAAGCTTGCATGAAACAATCACATATACATAATGGATAAGCAACACTAGCGCCGAACTAGTGGATTTCAGTTACCCTAATGCCTCTCTCACTGCCTTAAACAAGCACAGGGAGAGAGATGACAGAGAGATTTGGAGAGTAGAGAAAAACACAATTGATATAATTTGCTTATATTTAATATCCCTGATAAGTTAGGTTCAATGCTTAGCTATATAATAGGCTATACTTTAAATTGTGTTTTTGTAAACAAAATATATAAGAAATTAGTTTATTTTTAAGCTAATGAAAAGAAAAGACTTACTTTTCATAATCCTTAAAAACTGGGGTTAAAATACAAGCAGGGTTTTTGTCTACGTGACATTTAATCCAATCTGAGACACTTTTGTTCAGCTGCTGTAGGTTGCTCAGATACTTCTGTTGAGGAATAACTTCCATTGCCGTATTGGTTGTGCCATTAGTCGTTGATGATGAAACACTGGTTGATGTTGGATTTCCTAGGAATGCAAAACTTGGCTTCGAGGTTGGTGCTGAGTTCAGTGAAGGAACATTAGGCTTAAATCCAGTAAAAGAGGCAAAAAGAGATTTCCCTGCATCCTAAAAAAACAGAAAACCTTATCAGGAATACTGGGTTCTAAATTATGAAAAAAAACTTATTAAATAATTGTATACACTGAAATAAAGTAAAATTTGAAGAGTAAAACTTTTAAGTAACAAACTATTGTAAACTCTTACTCGTTGATACGAGTAATTTCTTTTGATAAAGAAACTACATTGTGTTTGCATACAATCTGGCTCCAACCAACCAATTTATTTTATATATTGGTATAATATTGATTCTTGCAAAAGAAAGATTCCGACACATTGGTACTCCTGTCCAGAAAGTCGCAGGTTGACTCAAAATTTAAAGACATCTAGAGTTTCATTTCATTAGTGAAATGAAACTCTCTTCATAACTCGTAATTCTTCATAACTTCGTAACTCTTAGTTAAACCTCTTGAATAAATAGTCACCAGATAAGATTGAACTTGTCCATTTTTGCTAAAAATGGTAAACAGTAAAACCTTCCATATCCGACCGTGATGGGACCCAGGCAATGGTCGGGACGGCCAAAAGGTCGGATATCATGAGGAGCAAATTAAACACATTTCCTATGAAGAAAAATAGCTATGCATCATTGTAATAAATCTTAACATACCTATATTATATCAATTAAAGCATTAAGACATGTAAAATTATAATAATAACTGAAAAATTATAATATTTATACTTGATTGAAGAATAAATCTTTTATGTTTTGTCACACTCGGCAACGACGGGAGCGTAAGAAATATAGATTAACAGACAGATGGAACGGTCCGTTATGGGGAGGAGTCTATGTCGGGAGGTTCTACTGAATTTGCTTGGTTCACTTTGTAAATTTTAACTTTTTCTTCATTATATATTATTGTTAAAACAATGTCAAATGGTACAAATCTAACATATTATTTTGTGATGATATGGTATTAAATAAGTGAAATTTAGCTATTTAAAAAAAAGTTCCATCCAGTACTTATATAAAAGTGTTATATATTATAACACTTTGTTCTCACTTTTTGAAGATTTGAAATCGTTCATTCATAAAAATATACATATTTGCCAGCTTATAAATTTTGTTTATATAGCCAGCCTTATAACAACATAGCTCACATTGCTATCAGCGGTTTTCACTCTTCTACGAGCTACTTTGATGGTACGCTTTTGCAACAAATCTGCAGAAGCGGGTTTAAAAGTTCCAGCTTCTTCTGACTCTAATTCTTCACTCCAATTATCATGATTAAGTTCTGATGTTGCTGCTCTTTTAGCCATCTATAACAAATAAATAATTTGTGAAACATAAAATGTTGTGCAAACACTATTAAGAGTGATAATAGACTCAGTATCTATAATGTCTGCATCTCAATACAAAGTAGAATAGTAGCCTAACAGTGTAGAAATTTACTTTTAACTACATTTTCACTTTAAAACTACCAGTAAGTGGTAATTTTAAAAAGCTAGTTATCAAACGGTTGGAAATTAAATCCTATTACAAGTTCTGTAAATGTTTTTTGATCCTAAACTCATAGTACCTTAGTCCACCCAATAGGATACCAAAGTAATTAAGGCAAAACCACTAAATACAGAACAGATAAAAAAAGTTATGTTTCTTTGGCAAAATACTTAAACAAAGCTCAATATAGACAGTCAACAACTGTCAAACGGTTATAAACAGATGTTTTGATTTGTATTCTTTACATTTGATTCTCCATAAGGGTGATGTTAATTTTATAGATTTTAAACTTAATTTTACAAGAAACCCGGAATTTTCCTGGATATTAGACCTATCTAGAACTTATTTTCTACTCAGAAATTAGTTATTTCCAAAATTTAACAAAAATCGTTAGAGCCGTTTTCGAGATCCGTGTGCAAATATACATAGGGTAGGCTATATACAAACCTTGCTTGTATTATAGTATTGGATAGAGTAGGTACAGTACTTTACTCACTTTGAGCTAAAGGTATTAATCATTTATGGATACAGAACATGTTTTGAGCTATTTATAGTTCAAAACCAAATTTCCACCAATAAAAACCAACCACTAATTTTCAATTATGGCCTTTGTTTGATTTGAAAATCAGTGACTGAAAGTAATCTGTACATATTCTGTAGCTACAATTGGCACCTTTAAGCGAATAAAATACTCTGTTAGATGGAAACTTTTTTGAACATTGGCTTTCAATTCCTCTTTTACATCAATAAAATATTTTACTTGGGCAAATAGCCCAAGTAAATGCTTCAAATAGAAGCATTTAAGTACCACCCATAAGTTATAGAATCGATTAGATACTTGATTCTTACTTCCTCTTCTCTCCTCCGCCATTCTTGAGACTGGGGGATCATCAGGTTTTAGGTGTTAGGCTTAGGTTTGGTTGAACTTGATTAGGTTGGTGTGATGTGTTTGGTTACTCACCCTTGAAGGGTACTCCCTACTCACCCTTCGGTCATATTCACATTAAAATTCCCGAATGGTTGGGTTGCTACTGTATATTATGAATAGGAATAGGATTTAACATAATAGATTTTATGATAGTAATAGATATTCATAACCTATACTTTTATTTTAATGATACAAGGACAACCCATACATTCTTACAGCATGACCATTTTACGATACCTTAATCGTGTGATATTTACCTGAGTTATTGCTTCAACTATTAGCCCAAACGAATATATAATTGAGGACTCGAATCGATTACAGTTCAATAATTTTAAAAACACTCCTACATTTCTCTTACAGTGAAGTACGTTAAACAAATCTTATTCTAACCTAACCCTAACCTCAATCCAATCAACGGACAACGACAACGACAAGACAAGACTGAATATTTTTTTTGAAGCGGGACCTGCACTTTGCATGGGCCCATAAGCGGAATCTACAATAAAACACGGCTTCAGACTTATTCCAACTTATTCGTTTATTTGATTCTCTTAAATTAGATTCACTTTTACAGGTCTAAAAATTAAATAGTACCTTCTATAAAACGAAAAACTCTAACCCCTATTCTTGGGTAATTTAAATAAAAAAGTACTCGTATTACTAATACTTCAATAAATTAATAATATTTATATATTGATAATATTTCAAAAAATATTTCTTACAGGCATAACTACAATGGTATTTACAGTATAGCCGTTATAAATTTTAAAGAATATTATACAGTATGACTGTTTTATAAATAAAAATTACTCAGGGCATCAGAGAGTAATTATAAGGCCCAAGGAAGGTGTAATTAATTGTAATTGGTGTAAGACTAACTATAAAATTTTTTTTATAAAATTAACCAAAATGGTTTATAAAAATAATTTAGATTACTTTGTTGTTTTATCCAAAGGTAGAACCCAAAGTATATGCTTGGAACCAAACTTTGGGAGGAACTATACACCACCCTCTATATTCATACCGGTACCTGCTGTAACATTTCAAATTCTGAATATTGTTAGGTTCTGAGTAAAATCTTTATACAATTTTACTGATTAACCTATAGATGGCTCAATTGTTTTTTTTGTTGGGTTATAAAGGCCTTGGCAAATGAGTTTACATTGTCTTATTTGTCCATAACAAAGTACATACAGTATTATCAAATTCATTACACTCTTCACATTCATACCCAATTCAAAAATGTTTGTATTTACTTCCCTGTGGGAAATAGATTAGATCATGGATATATGTCTAAAGTGAATGCTTTCTCAGTTCATCTTAACAGCTGTTCTTATTCTTTTATATTTAAAATTCAATACAATAGTTCTAGTAGTTTCTATGGAAACCTGTTACATGTTTTCCATCTTAAAAATCACCAACACCCCCCAGAGTTAAGACATATCCATGTCAAAAACCTAGCAACTATATCCTAGTAGGGCAGTGTCTATCATATGATGAAGAATAAAATTACCTTACTTCCAAATGACTTCAGGAAAGTGGATCCATTTTCCTAAAAATGAATATCCAGACTACGTAATCTACTTAGTCAGTAACAAGACTACAAGATCACGCTACAATCATCTTACATTCCTTTCTCATTCTAAACTTGCCTTGGACAGGTTTCCATTTCAGTAGGCATAACTATTGAACTAAGTCCATTCTAGTGTAATAATGAATTTAGAGTTAACTATAGTAACATAATAATTTGAGAAAACTATAGGTATTTAATTTTATAGTCAGTTAAAAATTATAAAAAATGTGGGTTTGAATTATTGTTGATTTAAAAAACTTCAAGTGCATTAATATAATGCTTATACTTAACATTTTTACTTAAGTATCACATATCAAGGTTAAACCAAACTACTAAATATGACATGTGCTACCTATGTACCTAATTGTTAAACTTGCCTAGTTTTTGCCACTTTTTTGAAATCAGACATAAGTTAGTTATTATAGTAAGTTAGTAGTATAGTAAGTAGTTATTATAACTTACATTGGTTTAGAACCCTGGAAGTAGTTTTATATTCAAATAAAAACATATATACACATATTGCTGCTGTATAACTACTGACAACTTAAATCTGGAATTCCCATAGCCTACTTTTTATTAAAAAATATATGTTTATTTGCTTTTATTTAAAACATGATTAAATATCTCCCTCTTTAATATTTCAGATCATTTCTCCAACAATAGGAATTGATATAGAGTGTTATAAAATTTAAAATTACAGCTTTTATAAAGTAGGCTTGACATTATTTTATTGTCATGACTTTTTAAATACATTACCAAGTATTTAAACTTATAATTAAGTTTGACTTAAAACTTTGAATATTCATTATTAATAATGAAATGAATACTGTGCTTAAAAAAAGGAAATTAGTAAATAAAGAATAGTCAAAGCTTTAAAACACTGTTGTGGTGTACACTGGGACAGAGAATTAGTGGCCAGACACAACTTTCAATATTGCAAGGTGCCAGCCAGCACATACCGAATAATGATCTGACCTGATGTTTATTTAATATTTTTCAGTATATATTTTATCTATATCGTTTGAATACAAGTAAATAATTATATAAATTTTTATGGAAGAACATTATTTTTATGTGGTTTGAATTATATGTGTCCAGCAAATTAAGCATATGTAACTGCTATATATAGAATACAATATATATAGTGTAATTTAATTATTATTCTCAATACTACTTGATAATTAACAAAAAAATAGGTAAATTTAGTCTGAGTGTTACTTTTAAGCCATATCAATCACCTCTCATCTTTGTCAGAAAGAAAACTACATCTCACAATCCATTATACTCTCTTCACACTAAAAACTCATCTTGTATGCTGAAAACTTTAAGATTTATCTAATATACATGCAGCGACTATGTATTGGACTGCCACTTAAATCACATAATAATTTGTTCCATAGACCTATTAATGAACCTGTATGATGTACTTCTAGACCTCTGGACCTGTACCTAATAATGGTACATATTAAAAATCTTAGTTTGTCCTTAAAGTAATTTTGTATTTACTTCCCTGTGGGAAACAGGTTAGATCATGAAAAAGGGAATGTTTTCAGTTCATCTAAACACAGCTATTCTTGTTCTTTAAAAATTCAGCTTTGCTATGGTGGTTTCTATGGAAACCTGTTACATATTTTCCATCTTACAAATCGCCAACACCTCCCCAGAGCTAAGACATATCCATGTCAAAAATAATGAGGAAGTTTTTTCAGTGGTATACCAAGGAAGATAGATATCGAAATAAATATCCACCCACCTGAAATCCTGAAAAATTATGTACCTAATATTAAATAAATAAACAAAAACTCATTTTATTTATTTAAAAATTAGTTTTATTTGTTTTATAATTTTACTAGCTCTCTGGTAACTTTATATAAGACCATATTCTAGTAGTAGGTTTATTAAATTACTGTATATAGAAAATTATTAGTATAGTTCATTAATTTGATAGAATAAAAATAAATGTATACTTTTAGAATACACTGTACTCTTAAATTACAATAGTCATACCTTTGTATATATGAGATCATAAATCTACACACTTTTTTAGGAAAGAAATTATATTAATATTATTATAGCAATATTTTTCTATACAATAATTAATAACAACGAGACAGTATAATAGATCTCATACAGTATAATTTCAGTTTTTTATAAATTTAAATTTTAAATGGAAAAAATAAAATGTTTTCCACTGTACTGTACCTTTGTTCATATGTTTAAAATTAAAACTTTATTTTAGAAAGGGTGTTGTCTACTCACTCTGCCTAAAATATTATCAAAGCATAAACTTACTTAGAATTCATTACTTAAACAAATGGTCCTAAATGATGCTACTTACAGTACATCATTTCGTTATATTCCGTACATTAAATAAAGCTCATATAAACACGATTTAAATCTAACTTAAGTTATTTACTTTTCTTAAGCGCTTTCTAGTGTTAGGATGAACTTATTATAGAGATTGTATTGTGTTTATAGATAAGCTTGGCGTTTATTCTGTATTGATTTCTCGCAAGGAAGAAGGAAATTGGGTAAACAAATTCTTTAAGATCGCTCTTTGGTTAACATGAAGCATTTTTGCAAGTACAAGTATCTCAACAGAATTCCTACTAAAGTAATTATCATTAAAATCATATTTGTTACTTGATAAAAGCCCACGAACTAAGTTGAGATTATTGACGTAACTGCATCAATTAGCTTTAGTTTCGAGTTCTGGTGGCAGAGTGCGCGCGCGCGAATCTGTTGCAAGGACTTTACAAGCACGGCCGCGACTCTTGAGGTGGAAGGGGTTGGAAACGGTTGTGTTGTGAAGTGTGAATAGAACTGTGATTTTCTCCACATCTGCATTAAACATTCTGTCGCTTATTTCTTCGTTATACCATGGACATAACCAAGACCTTGCAAAACGATATTGTGAAGATTCAAAATGAACTTATCACTGCTATACAGAATCATCAGGTTGGTTGTTTTAAGTTATTTCGTAGAAGTTGGTTAACGATTCAAGTAATTCTTATTGCTTTACAAGTTTTAAAGTATGATAAGATTGTAATAAAATTAGCCCTTGAACTTAAAATATTTGTACTTTTCATAACTTTTTATCACTCTTTTAGGAAGTTTACTGTATTATTTCGGAATACCAAAGATATTTTTAACTTCCAAGAACTTTGCTGAGCTATTGCTTTATGACTACTTGCAAACAAAGTTGAGTTAGCTTGAACAAATGTAGTAACTTGTTCCTTTTTATTCCAATTTAAAGTTAACTTTCTGTGTTTTTAGTTACTCGATTTTTTAACAATTTAAAAAAAAGTTGTAAACATTAACTATTTTGGTTAAACAAATTTGTGAGTATTGGAATCAATGAGCCCAATATTTTGTTGTAGTCAGATTTGAATAAAATCAATTCAATTTTAATACTGGCCAATTCAGTTTATTAATTTTCGATGTTGGTTACTGCTTTTATAAGGAAGTTTAATTTAGTTAAATATATATCTAGGACACCATTCATCTAGAATAAATTCTAAGATTTAATGTACTGATGGTATAGTTTAAAAATATTTCTAAATTGTTGATAATGCATTACTTTTTAACTGATAAAGTTTTACATCCAGAGTTTTTCTTGTTCAGTTGTCAATATAACCTCAAACTGAGTCAGGAAAAATCAAAATAAACTTACAGTATCTTAATTGTGTATATGAGGGGAGGCCTACATCAGCTGTTTACTCCAAATACAAATTTGCTAAAAATATCAATATTGTTAATTGTTCATTAATTTAATAATGTTTTTCTCTTAATTTGAATTAGTTAAAACTTAAGTGTGTTAACTCAAGTTAAGTTAAAGTTATGTCCAGTAAGTTCAGTTAAAGAAGTGAATAAATTTAAAGCTGTCTGGATAAGAGAAAATTATAAATCTTAGTGTAATTTAATAAACATACTTCAATTATTACCCTAACATGGTTTAGTTACATGATACTATCAGTTACATTTGCACCAAATGAAATAGTTAGGCCCCTATTTATAATACATGCAGCTTAATGTTTAATCACTACCCCCCTGTTTTGTGTTCAATTTCAACATTAGATATACCCAATTTTTTTACACCTCATAGTTTTGCAATTTAGATATTAGAATTTTTTTTAACCTAAGGATCATTCAGGTGAAAGTTAATTTTCTCTAGTCGATAGATATTGGGAAAGATAATAACTTATATTTAATTTTAACATATATGATTAGAACTCAACTCGGTGAATCAGCGAAAACATATGTTCCTTCTAAACATATATTTGTCATATGAGATTGAGATCAATGAATTATACATTATGTTTAAGTTTGTTTATAGCATAGTAGCCTGGAGACGGGGTGTGATAATTCCTTGAATTGCTATGGGCGCCACTAGTAATACAATTCTTTAACACCCTTTTTTTATAGTTCTTCTTATATATTTACATATTATCGTGTATTTAATTATATTTATATTCCGATACACATAATGTATTCCCTGCAATATATTTATTATACTATTTTCTATATTTATTGTCAGTGTGAAATTGTAAGATTGCACCTACATTCCGGCTGATCGCCATTTTCAGAATCATAAGGGGTAGATCACAAGGCAAATGGAAAATGACACTGACAGCATACTGGTATAAAAATAATTTATTTGTATAAATTAAAGTCTTACCAAACACATTGTAGCTTGCTGATAGACAAAGAATATAAACACGTTCAAATTTTGATGAGTCTAGATAGTTTTTGTAAATGTGGTTTCTTATAATGTTGATAGAAAACTTAATAGACCATAGGGATAACGTATACAAATATGATTTCCAATTTAAAATTTTTATAGCACATTCCAACCCACAAAAAATACATATTTAAAAACATTAAAATACATATGAAATTTTCATGGTTGTTTGGTTGAATTATTTTTAGCGAATTTCCCATAGGGAAGAAGCTATTACCGTAGGTCTCATGGTAAGACTTAAGCCCGGGACCATGTTATTTTTTCTTCTTTAGATGCCTAGAGACCAAAAACAATAGTCTCATATATATATATATATATATGTGTGTGTGTGTGTGTGTGTGTCTGTGAACACGATAACTCTCGTAAAAATGGTCCGATCGAGACCAAATTTGGTAGAGAAGTGTATTTCTGCATTTGCTCGGACGAGTTCGTAAACCAGACATATCGGGCAATCGGAACGGGTAGTTTGGGGGTTTTGTACCCTAAAGTGGGTTATTTTGCGTTTTTCCCATGTAATTTTTAAAAATTTCAAATTTTATCTTTCACTTTTAGAATCACCTTAAAAACTACAGAATTTAGTTCCTAAAAGTTTTTCTCTATCTCCAACGGTTACCGAGATATTAAAAAATCTAAACACAGTACATTTTATTTTGGGCCTCCAATGTTAATCTTATGGAGGATAAGGAAAAATTAATACTTAACTTATTATCCAATATTTTTGGATGAAGCTTGATATTTAGCTTCATGTGATTGAGATCCACACATTTATGCTTAAAAATCACAGTTTATTTGTTTATCATGGCAGCTAACCTGCATACTCTTTCCCATGTTAATCTTATGGAGAATAGTCAAATAACTCTCATATTTATCGACAGGTAATAATAAAACTCTTCATATATTATTATTATTCATATATATTACACAAAATATTGATATCGGGTGAATGATTTGACTAGTTTAGTACTTTTTGAGGTACTAACACTGTTACTGCTTTTATAATTATTTATGGTATGGTATATAAAACATTAATATTTTGAACTTTAATTATTTAATTATTGATGAAAAAGACTAAAAGGAAAATTTAAAAAGTAAACTTTTGGCCAAAAAGTACTATTATATTAGATAAATTGTAAATTAGTGTAAATTAATATTATTGTCAATTATAATAAATTAAACACCAACAAGTGTTGTATATTGTAAAACGTAAATAAAGTTCAGCACAGTATTTATTCTTTTACTTTTCCATATTGCTAAATTTCAAGCTAGCTACAGGTTAGTAATATTAATAATAGCCTTTTGTGAGGAGAAAAAAGAAAACTCAGAAATAGATCAGTTGATCTGAAATTCGAATTTTGAATTTTAGCCAAAACCATTTTGGCACGTTTACTTTTAATTTTTGACACCCAAAGGCTTGCTGTAAAGATATAGGCTAGATAAGATTAAGTTAAGTCAGAAATAGCCTTAAACCATACAAATTACTTGTCTAAGAATCACTTCTATTTTGGAAAATTTTATCAGGATTTACTTACTACTGTAACTCAACATTCATTGCCGAAAAATTCAAATTTTTACAAGTCTAGATAGTTGTAAATATGGATTCTTATATGGTACTTTTAAAATAAGAATTTAAGCTAAAACTCGGGTTACTCTATAGACCTCAATGATAAAAATCTGTGTAAATGTGCTTCATAATAATGGAATTAAGTTACCATAAATTAGTGCACATTAGCAATGGGGTGGAAATAATGTTCAATTGTATTTATTTTCTTTAATAAAGCTTCAAGCTACATAGGTAACAAGATGCATCATGTTGGCACCTTCTTTCTCCTAAAACATTTACTCTTGAAAAATACATTAGGGTAAAATGAATCTGAATATATTTGAAACCTTGGGTATTTAAGTTTTATTGATTAATTTGTTTGATTTAATTTGAATTGATTAATTTGAAAATGCACAAAATTGTAAATTTTTAATTGAGAGATGCAATACAGATGTTAAAATTTATTCATTAATGATAGATAATTTTCTTGTAACTTTTTGACTTTCCTTCTGTATTAGTAATATACTCTGGTGTTTGTTATACGAAAATTGCTTGAACTAGATTACTTGTACTTTAAAATATCTACTAACTACTACAACACAGTTTTGTAACTTGTGACAACAATCAGGAAGATAATCTGAATTTAGTGACTCATTCAGTATTGTTGATAAGCTGTTTACTCAAAACACAGGTCTGTGTAAACGTGGCCTACTTATCAGGGAGACATTTTCACCGATTTCATGGTTACTGTTGTCCTAGCAGACAAGAAGGAAAATTTTAATTTGACTAAATACTCAAAATTTTCCTGAGTATTTAGAATATATTTAGGAATCAATTTAGTTTTCCTTAGCATTTAATTTAGTAATTTAATGTATACTAGCAGCAAAAATACCACAAATCTGCCAACACCCTCAGAGCTTAGACATATTCATATCAAATTAATGATCAATGTAAACAAACTAATATTGATTTTAATTTGACAACTGAATGGGTCTTTACTTCTGTTGAGACACTTTAATTAATCCCATGTTCAAACTTAAAAAAAATGCTCAAAACTGGGGTTTTGACAGCTCTAAATGTCTCAACGAGATGAATTCAAAATTGATAATTATTTTTACTGATAATATACCTTTTGTCAATACAATAACCTTAATTTTACAATAAAGCCTAACATCTCAACTGTAAAACTGTATCTATAGTCTACTATAAATTAATATAGTATAGTATTTAGTTTTTTCATGGTCATTTAGTTTTATCATATAGTAATTTATAATTTACTTATTTGAGTTTTGATTACAGGTCTTGGTGTTGAGGCAACAAGTAAGCCCTTCGGTAAGTTTGAAAGTAATTTTTAGAATTAATTAATTACTGAATTAATTGTTTATAATATTTTAAAGTGTGACTGGTATAGACCCATTATATTATAGTAGTTTAGTAATGATTGTATTATGAATGCCTTAAAGCCATGAGTGAGAAGTGGCTTTAAGGCATAATACAATCGTTGCATATACTATTTTATCTATGAGGAACAATATTTAGACTTTAAAAAACAAGAGTTGTATATTTAAACATTGTATGTATATTAAAATGTATACATTATTGTATGTTTAAACTTTTTAAGAAAAATTATTTTGCACTTACTTCAACAAGTATGTGCTGGAGTAGAGCGTATAAAATGAAACACTTAACAAGAATAATGCATTATATAAGTTAAACCTTTTACATATTTAGGTTCTCTCAGATAAATTTTCATTTGTATCACTTGAAAAAGGAGTGTGCTCACAAAAAAAATAGATCCATTATAGTTTAAAAGTTGGGCTGGCTATCCCACACTACTGAATTTTAGGGAGGGAATACAACAAATCATGGATTTTGGGAAATTTAAAAAAACAAAGGTGAGCGATCACCCTTCGACCAGCGGCAGGTTGAATTAAAAAAATAATAATACTTTAAGGGTCAAGTTGTTAAGTAAAAGCCTGAATTTTTAAAGGTTATGATCAGTCGTTTACGATAAAGAATTTATGATAGTTTATGTGTCAAATGAATAGTCAAGTTTACTCAAAGATTTTTTGTAGTTCATGTTGTAATATCTTTATTTTTTAATTAATTTAATTAATAAAAATTAATTAATTTTCCAGGAGAGTGTGAAAAAACAAATTGAAGAAGTACAAAGACATATAATATGTTTGGGAGAGTCACAGGCAAGTTGAATTTTAGCTAATAAAGTTATTGATTTAACCCTCTGACAGCCATGTATATTACCAGGAATGCCAGCCACTTTTCGGCGACTTTGCAACGTTTTATATGAACAACGGTATTAATTTATAAACTAACACAAACTATAACATGCTGTATGTCATTTTATTCGGCATGAAAACTTCTAAAAGAAGATGATATCGATATTCTACTCACTATAAGCTGTTATGTTTGTGTGGGCTTCTCAAACAACCCAAAATAAAAAAAAACTACAATGTGAGTTTGCTCCCCACCAAAATAAACTAAATGGAATTCTACAGAGTTTACAAAATAGCCATTTTCAAGATAATTTTATAAGGAATAAGAATATGTATATTTTTATGTACTAAATTTAAAATTAAACATATTTACAGTGATTCAATAACAACACGTTCACATCGTCTGCTGGACTGACAATGTTATCACATATGTCTCAGAGCTGTCAAAACTTTGAAATATCTTGTAAAAGATATAGGAAGAAAGATGTTTACACTGATACCAATTTCAACCTAATGACACTACAATTTGAGCGAACAGGAAGGAAATGGCGTAGCGAAACGTCATCGACTTGGCCTAGTCGATTGGCAGTCGGAGGGTTAAAACTATATTTATAATTAATTAATAAATACCATTGAAATCTTTCATTTTATTTTTATTTTTCATATTGACATGAATATATATGTCTTAGCTGTGGGAGGTTGTTGGCAAATTGGATGACCAAAATTTGAAACAGTGATGTCATTTGTTTAGTGACGTCATTGTTTGGTTATAAGAATTGCTGTTTAGATGAACTGAAAACATTACCTTTAGCACCATTATGTTAAATCCACGAGCTAACCTATTTCCCACAGGGAAGTAGATACAAACAATTTTTTAATGTAACAGCATCAATCAATTGACCATCCATGTTTTGATTCACATCATTAAATGCTTTGAAACAATTAAATGCAATGCAAATGCAATTAAATGCTTTTTAGCAATTTTTAGCGTGTACTATTTTGTTTTTGGAATCTTTTAATGTCTGTTTGTGTAATTGATTTATATCAAATAAAATCTACAATTAGACATAAAAGTCAGCCTGATGTAATGAAAACAATTTTTAATTATCTTATACAAGCCAAAAATGAGCATTTGATCTAATTCATTATAAGGCTGTTAGCCGTTCCACCATTTTTGTCATTATTTTTATTACAAATTAAGGTCTATAGACTGTGTTGATAAGGCTAAGTACTGACTTGGGTAGGCCTACGATTGGCCACTCATTGGTCATGGCTTTGGAAAAAACTTGCAGACTACTTGTATTCATGAGAGAACTAGCTGAGAACGTCAAATACGAGTTAACTTGTGTGTCACAGTTGCCGTAACAAGAGCATCGCATGAGTTAACTTGGGTGTTGTTAATATACTCATATTTATATCATTACTATTGTAAACACTCTTTCATTTATGTAACTTTATTTAATTTTGAGTTTATAAAATAAACATGTTTCCAGAAAATATTAGTCAGCCGGTTACGCAATGAATTGACCAGTTCGCAATCACTGCGAGTGAACAACAAGAAGAAAGAACCGCCTAATGAAAAACCTATATTGAAACGAGCAAGTGAAAGTGAAAAGTACAATAATAAACAGAAAAATCCAGAGCAGAACCGGTCACTTCTCATAAAAAATGCTAACAACAAAGAACGACCTCCATCATTAATAACTTCTCACGGGAGTGATAGTGACAATTTTGATCGAAATAATGTGTTGCCATTGCCGAAAGAAAGACAGCCTTCAGTGGATAGTTCGAGTGAAGAGAATAGGACTCCACCTTGTCAGTCTCCCGTCAATGGGAAAAATGGTGAGTTTAATCCATTTTTTAAGCAATAAACAATCACATGAACGATCTGTGCCATTTATTTTAATTAAAGCAGTTTTTAATTTTTATATTGAAGCTAGAAAATCATCATAGAGAGGTGAAGGTATCTAAAATAGAATTGTTTTCTTGTTAGTTGTTAGAAAAGTTGTTAAAAATGAAAATCAATCAGTTTAAACCAAAGTTTTAAATATACCAGTAGAAAAAAGGAGTTTCTTCAGTATAAAAATATTTTTCAATTGATTTATTTGTCAATTTTTAATATTTATTTAACTGTTGAGTTTTTCACTTATTTTTAAGTAAATTAAAGGAAAAAATATTTTATTTTTATATTTATGGGATTCACATCTAATGAAACTCTAAAATTGATCTTTTAAGAAAATCCATGAAAATAAAGTGTTTTTTCCAACTTATTGTCTGTTTAAAAATCACTTTTATACATTTAGTGTACAAGAATTAGTTTAACATAATTCTATAATACTATTACAGAAATAAGGGACTTATTTTGAAAAAAAATTCTTTATCCAACTAACTAAAAAGTAACTATTGTAAAGTTATTGAAACCGTTTAAATATTTTGTTTTAATCAATTTTAATTCTGTTTTTATCCTATCTGAGGACACACATTCTATATAACTGATAAAAAATACAATACTAGGCTATACCGGAAAAAGTTGGATTTTTCTTTAACATTTGTTTTTTATTTACTTTATGAGTTTCAATCTTTTGAACTTGGTTTTGTGGAACAAATTATTTTAAAATAATTATCAGTATATCTTTAATTATCATTTAATAATTATTAGTGATATATCTTTACTTTCTTCCACCTACACATCAATATAAGGAGAAAGTGTTGTTTTTGTCAAAATATTTGAATTTAAGTTTTCACTGGACCCCCTGAACCGAAAAAGTGGTTTACAAAGTGATGCCCATCTGGTTTTTTTTGTACATGGATATATATCGAGCCAATACCTAAGCTATCGGTCATACTTAGAAAAAATCTAGTATGTATCTCCCGGTGTTTTTGCATTTTTATTTTTAAGGGTAGTTCACTCAATTGTTCAGATATGATTGAAATTATTTGGTTTTGTAGTGCTTGGGGTCCAAAATATCATGGCAGTATTTAAACAGTACGTAGAGTATAAAAATTTCTTGTGGTAGTAAGTGTTCAGGAACATGGTACCCTAGTTACACAGTTCATGAAATGTAAGTAATTTTTCAGTTTATCTTTAGAGCGAGTTTGTGTCAGATCAATGATTACCATTTATTTGCTTTCATTCTAGACTTTGAACAAAGAGCTGTGAAGAGGCCCCCGCCAGCTAATGAACCCCACAACAATACAAGTCCAAATAAAAGGCCTAAATCAACCCTACAAACCACACCCCGACCCTGCTCACCAGTACCTGCTAGGACCAAGACATTAGAGTAAGTCTGTCAAAATGTAATAATATATTAACCCTCCTAGTGGTGAAAGACGCTGCAGCATCTATTTATCGGGATGATATTCTGCGACCTGTATAGCGCTATCGTAGTAAACAATTACCATCACGGTGCTACCATCTGCGAGCTAATGCATGAACTAACTCGTGGAGTTCACTATTTTGTTGCTAGAGTTAGCTTTTTTTGCTAGAGAAGTGTTTTCACAGACTATGTTACTTGGGTGTGTTCACTGAGACTGTTATCCGTTAAACAAGTGAGGGCGGTTTACTATGGGCTGTTTCAATCTCATATTTATTATTATTATTTATATATTATTATCATATTATTCTCTGGGGTCATTCATCGGCGGTACATGACATTTTGTTAATTTGAAATAAAGTAATCAGAACTCGTGTGGAGCTGGCTATTTGGACCATTGAAGACTACTGTTTGACAAACAAAACTTTTAACAATAATAAATTTATTATATACATATTTCATATTTTAATTTATACAAAAACATATTTCAATTTATTTATTACCAGAGAAGAAATTCACAGCCATAATATACAAAATAAATCTAAACTTAATATACCACAACATAGGCTGACTAGATATCAATCCTTTTTTATTCGACTGATGTTTTTTTTTTGAATTGTGAGGTTGATTTAGTGTTTTAATTTAGTTTTCTTTTTGTATAAAATATTTTGTCTAATTAATTTTATATAATAATAGCAAATTAATAATTTGGAAAATTTCTGTTTTTTTTTAGAACTGGATTTTGTTTATGCCTATTTCACTGTACTGTGGTCAACGGCAATAAAGCTTTGTATTTGTGTAGTGGACTAAACCGTTGTACTGACGAGTGATATTCCATATTTTTGTGATGAAAACTTCATCATTTTATTAATGAATTTTGATTTTCTGTTGCAGTACTGTAAGTAGTTCCTCAGAAGAGTCGTTAGATTCATTGATATCACAACAACCATCAGAAACGGAGAATAAAATTGATTTTGCTCTTGCATTAGGTGAGCTCTTAAGTAGTTTATGGTGACCATTTTTACTTTAAGTTATTAATCCTTTGGTCCACTAAAATTTAATACATATATTTCAGTCCAGGCTGTCATAGATGTGAAGGACGTCGACAGGAAAAATCAGTAATTAAGGGTATTATTTTTTATGACTCAACACGGTTTCTATGAAGTGAAGTTATTAATAAATTTAGGATTTAGTCAGCTGACACATTCTAGCGACGTCCTAGTGAACTTTTTCGAACTCGAACTGTGTGGAGAATATTGTTCATGAGTTTCTCTACATTTTCAAACCAATTTTTATCAGCTTTGAGTGTGACTCTGATAGAGATAGGATTTTTACAAAGACATTCTTTGTTCGTTGTGTCAACTTTGTGTTCATTCTATTTTTATTTTATTTTATGTATTTCTACGCCAGTGGTATTTTTAACGTTTTGATGGGGAACGGTCCAAACCCCGGTCTTGTTACTACCTAACGTCGACCTGTTGTTAGGAAGCATCATTAATTAGTAGCCCAATGACAAATGGCGACTGGGTCCAGATTCGACCCTTGCGGGATTCAATCCGGCGACCTTCAGTTTTGAAGGCGGGTATTATAACCACTACACCACCCAGCCAGTTAAAACTTATGCTATAAGTTTTAATTTGGGTAAGCTGTTTAAACAGTTATGGAATATTCAACAATGGTTACTGAATATTCAGTAACATTCGTCCTGTTACTGTATTTTTTGCCTATATTTATAATCCTTACAATGTAAACTGAAGTCAAATTATATTCTAAGCTGTTGCCTGGATAATTAGGTGTTTATTGTGTCTTTTTTTGTTTGAAAATGTAAATTAGTGATGTGTTTGTGAGAGAGGCTTATGTGTTGAAGTGTAACATTAGTGATCCGGTTTATTGTAACTGGAAATTGGGTGGCTAGTTTTTAGACTATTATTTTTGACTTCAGTAGTTTTTATGATGTCTAGATCTAGTACAACAGATTGTTGGATGGACCTAGGGTTATTATCAAATGAGAGCGAGTGGACTTTGCCCGCTCTGTAAAAAACTACCACAGCAGGGTCCGGCGCCCTTAAAAAACTATTGCCTTGAAGGGTTGAGATCGAATATATGGTGAATTTTAACTGTTCTCTATTAAATTCAATTTTCGCATCATGATTTATGTGTATTTGATGGAACCAAAACCCTTTCTAAAACCCAACAGTTCCCATTTTATTTTGAGTGACACTTAGGTGCCCGGAAGCGTGTTGCTGTGTCAAATTTTACAAAATCTGCTGCTTTAAAAGTTGTTTTTTTGATATGTGAAAGTTATATGGTAAGTATCTGGTAACTACAAGGTATTGATAGTTATGGTGGTTATTATTGGTAGTTAAGCAACCAAGTTAAGTTTGGTTGTCAAACATGTTATTTGGACAATAGTAAATCTTAATCGTATTATAGGAATTCATTAACCCTTTTAGTGCCATGGTGACAAACTATCCATCAAAAGTTTCTTTTTTTTAAATACCATGGTAACAAACAGTTTATTTCATGGCCATCTGTTTTCGGTGCAAAAAGTGCCACAATGGTGATTCGCTGTCACTTTGTATCATATTTTTTTCAAAATAATTTTTCATAGTAAATGGATAATTTTGATATTTTAATCTACTCACACTATATTCTGTGATATTTATTCATCACTACAACCAAAAGTTTGAATTATACACGACAAAAAATAATTATTTCTAAAAGAGCAATACTGGTTTTTTAGCTGGAAATAAATGTAATTTAACTATTGAAAGCAGAAGACGGTGAGCATAGTCATCACTTCCTTCTTCTGCAGGCTCCCACAATGAGACAAACGCATTGCATCCACGTCGCTATCGTTATGAGTCGCTCACGCTAGAACCTGTGACATCTCTGATGCGAGCATCAGACTTTAATAAGGACACGTAAAAATAGACTTTTCAGCCGCAACATTCTGGGACACAGCTGTTCATTTTAGGTGCAATCTGAAATTTTCTAAAATATTTTTCCCCTGAGGCACTTAAAGGGTCAATGATTGATTATAATCCTTGTTAATAATGATTATAATATACATTAATACATTTTTACAGGTTTAATTACAAAAGAAGTTTATAATAAGGTTATCAAAAAGAAGAGTGAAAGGAGAAGAAGAAAAGTAAATAATCACCATCACCTTTATAACAACTTTTGGGATTTGACTGTGGTAAGGGTTTTTTATTTAATATAAGCATGTCCAAATTCCAATCTACAATCACTATTTGTTTCATATATTTGAGCCTGAGCATATACTTGAATGGTGACAAATCCAGTTTGATTATTGTAGTGTGGTCTTAGTACAATGAAGTACACCTTCATAATATAATATTCATAATTGTTGTTTCTGTATTTTGACTTATTTCCACCCTGTTGCAACAGACCTGCACACTAAGAGAGTTCCCATTGATTCAGGAATTACTTATTATGTTACAAACAACTTTTTTTTAAATTCATTATGTATGAATAGTAAACCCTCCATATCCAGACCCTCCTATATCCAGACGTGGTTTTGAAAAAATGCAAAAATTTAAAAACAGTTAAGCAGGCCAATTTTTGTTAACCCAGTAGTCGCAAACGATGTTTATAGGCCGGTTAGTAGCATGCTGGTTGCGGAACGTGAGGTTGAAGCCATGTGAACAGCGGTAATGTTCAAAAGCGGGGTGGGGGAACAATGAGTTACCCTAGTCCCGAGTCTTGAGCGCTACTCTTTGTATTCTGTGCCATCTGGTGCAAGGTCACTGACTCATGAAATAATAAACCTACCCACTCCACCTGTCCCTACCCACCCCAATAGCTAACGCATAACTTGTACTGTAGTGACAAAACCCACATCAGTGGTCAGTGTCGCCTTTGCTTTGCTTGTGTGACCTAGTCTTTCTTGCAATGGTTTGTTTTACTTTCGAGTAGGAAGAGTGCTAGAGTCAATAAGTTATTATTTTTGTTGTTGACAGTTTTTTTGATGACAGTATAATTTTAATAATTATTCCTACAAGGAACACTTCTGTTATGACGCTGTTATGCAGTTTGTAACTGTCTTAAATAAAGAGATTTGAGTTTCATTAGATAGTTTGATATCATTTATTTATTGTTAAAGCAGTATACTAAAATTGTATTACTCTACGTACTGTACCGCTTTGTACTGTATTTATAAAAAATTATGGATATAAAATTATATTTTTTTATTTAATATCCGGATGTTTTTTGAAATTTGTTTGGGATAAAGCTTTACTTTACACACTCAGTGAATGAGGAATGATCAAAGACTTTAATAATGAACTAGAGCTCGGTGTTTTGATACCATGTGATGTTTAATCTTGTCAATCACAACAGTTACAGAAGCGAAGCCGTTTGAAGAAGTCGGATGTAGATGCTTGTGAGGACACAACACGAGACTGCGCAAGTCCACTGAGTGACACCGACATGTGTTTTGTCTGTAGAAAACCAGGTATTTAATTATAGATCTGATTATTTATGAATGAAGTAAGGATGTCAAATAATGATCGGGTTTGCGTGTTCTCACAAAAATAAGAATTTAAGTTATCGGTTACATGAATCCAACTATGTTGTTGTCTTTTATAGTGCAAATTTATAGCCCCTTTCTGAGTATAAACTTAATGACAAGATTTTCAGCTTATGGTGCACATACTACAAATTCAAGGATCTAGTTTTATACAACTAGAGTTGACAGATTCTTTTTTATTTGTAGTGTTAAACTATTGAGTTTATCATCCGATTGTTCAAGATAATAATAATAATAAATTAATTAACGCTTTCATTAGTTTCCACCCTGAAAAGTCAAGTGTAAAGTAGTTAAAGCTATTGGCAAATAAGTGAAACTGTTTTTGGTCATTGTTGTCTGTTATTCTGCCATTTATTAGCTGTATTGGAACTATCTCATGGAGTTTGCTGTTTTATCACAAGAGAAGCTTTATACATCAATAAAGGGCTTTGTATGCCAGTATACTTTGGTCCAATTGGTTACTGCGTTCGCTGACAAATGAAGTCTGGAATCCATTCGGGAAGTACTCAGCTTCGATTCCCGACCATGTGCGATTTCAATTTGATTGAAAATGTGTGGTACAGTGGTGGAAGAGCCCTAAAATAAACAGTGACCGGCTTGGGTGGAAATTTATGCATTTGTAGGCTTAATAGGGATCACAATGAACACATTTTTTGTTTCTCTTTTACGATTGGTTATGGTTAAACGTCAGGGGGGCATATTAAAAATGTTAAGTGTTGGTGTTTAGTAATTATTTAACATGAAAAATTCTTAGTACCATACTCAAAGGGTTAAACGTGCTGAGCTGCTGAATTGACTTAGTACTCTGCAACATCAAAATGCATTTTACTATTTCTAAGTCTCAAGATTGTTTGCGTTTTCTCTTTAGGTGAACTGAAAGAATGCCTTGTCTGCCAGACGGGTTGTCACTCGCTTTGTGTTTCCAACAGAGTTTGCCCAGCTTGCACTCACCAGGCACCACCGTCTCCTCCCAATCCTGTCATTGAAGGTAGGTATTACCATGGAGTGTACAGCTAACATCTATACGGATATATCAATATCATCTCACTAAAATACTCAAAAACAAAGAGTGAATAACTCTTAATATAATTTTTGACGTTTTTTTTATCCCTCATAAACCTTGCTAAAAACAGACTTATTTCTCTCTGTTATTTTGTTTAAAAAAAACGGTTGGAGTATGAAGAAATAATAATGCTAATGAAAATAATGGTTTCTCTGCAATTTTAAGGTCTGATAACTCTGCACTTAAGGTTAAGTGAGCAGGGTGGTTCTTCCGTATTTGGAGGCTTGGTGGCATTTTGAATTTCTCTTTGCATGTTGCTATTAATGGTTGGGGCATTAACCCAATGAGTGGTTTGGGATTATTTATTTCTCTGTTCTTTAGGGTAATGGTTGTTATTTATAATCTTGTGGGTGGTGGTGTGTCCTGTAAACCAGCTGCTCAGAGGTATACAGAGTCAGGTGTTTTAAGTTATTATTGTTAAAGTGAATTGTGGACAGTTATGAGCGAACTTGTGGATTGTTGGTGGATGGGACTACGTTAATCCGCAAAGACCATCCTCATAATTAGACAAGTTCGTGATTCAGAGGGAGCGTTTCAGGCTCCATGTTAAACTGTAGGTCCCTTAGATATGCCATTGGCTGTTGGGCTTTTAATTAACAGTTCTATCTAAGGAACACTTCAGCCTTAGTCAGTAACAAGACTACAAGATTGCGCCACAATCATCTTAGACTCATTTCTCTTTCATACTTGGCTTAAAATACCTGGTAATGTTGCCATTTCAGTAACTAAATAAGATAAGTTTGTTTTAATTAAACTGTGTACGCTATACTTAAAATATGTGATCAAAATTGTTTGAAATATCATTATATAATATTTCTTAGAATAATTTTTGAGTAAACAAACAAAAATCTTATAGGTAATAAAGGATAAATTTTTATGTTAAATCAAGTTCTCAGTTTAAAACATCTTTCGAAGACAGTATTTTTGACTGTTAACAGTTTTGAAATTGGGGTGAAAAATCCCCAAATCTTCCCTAATTTTTTGTGAGCATGTTTAATGTTTTGATTCCAGAAAAAAAGAAACAGTTGGAGGAATTAAGATCAAACAATAAAGAATTACATAAATCTGTAGCAAAACTACGGGAGAGGGCGAATGAATTAAGTGCTTCTCTCGTGGTAAGTTCTTTGCAACGAAGCTGTGTGACTCCTTGTTTTGTCCTTATTAGTATGTGTTTTTTATGTATTTATATTTTTGACATAGATATGTCTTAGCTCTGGGGAGGGGGGGCGTTAACAATTTGCGAGACCAAAATGTGAAATACTGACACCATATGGCTTTAACAGCTGTTTTGAGAGGAGCTGAATTTTAAACAGTTGATTGCATTACTAGAGGACAGCTAAAATTAAAAGTAACCCCCAAAAAAATTCATTTAATCACTTAAATATCTGTAATAATTAATATACTAGAATCATTCAAAGTTTTTTTCTAACTTTTAGGAACAATTTAAGTGAACTCTAAGTACTAGGATTAAAATAAACAATTTATTTTATCACAATTAAAATATGTGTCGCTGAATACCTATGACCAATTCTTCTATTTTTATGTATGTGAAGAGATTTAGACCGGTATTGAGATAAAATAATAAACTACAGTTTTCAACATTTCACTTTTCAGTGAGAGAAATGTTTTTTGCATCCTTTAGACACAACGAAGATGTTTTTTATGCATGATCTGCACCTTTTCTCTTCTTGTGTTGGCTTTGTTCTTTAAAATGCTTTTATTTAATTTCTTGAACAATGAAACAAAGAACAATGTGGCGAACACAATTACAACCTCCATTGAACTCAGTTCAATATTACCTCCACCCAGTTTGAGGCAACACTTAAACTGTTCTTGAAGGATTTGTATAATTATGGTGAAGATTGGTTTTTCCAGACTCCTTATAAATTTAGTTATTTGTTCCTTGGGTTTGAAAATGTCACCTTGTTTGTCAAAACACTAACTAATTTTCGACAACTTTTAACCCTAGAAGTGGCAAGCTTTTTACTCTTAACTGTAACATAAAAATAATTACTAATATCTTCTTGAAATATCAAAGTTTAAACAAAAAAAGCTTAAAACATTCCCCCCGCCCCTTATAACCACTAACCACAAAAGCAAAACAGGTGTCCACTGCAATCCCAATTAAGCCTACAAATGCCGTCAACTTCCACCCAAGCCGGTCACCGTTTATTTAAGGTGGGCCCCCCCACTCCGCTTTACCACACATTTGCAAGCCAAATTGGGATTGCTCATGGTCGGGATTCGAACCCTAGCACTTCCGAATGGCTAGAACGTTACGCTCGTCAGCGTAGCGCGTTAGCCGGCTCGGCCAATCAGTGCCTAGGAGTAGAAAGCGCTTACTTGGTCATAGACCTGCCCAGTGGCAGGCTTGTGTACTACGAGAGCAGTTTCGGTTGTTTGCCCCCAGAGGGCAACACGGTCACGTAGGCGATAGTGTCTAACAAGTACACTAAACTCATGAGAGATGCCTCCACCTGCCAATTCTTATTGAATATGTCAATGCGTCGTAAATTACGACTGCCATTTCTAGGGTTAACTATACTAATACAGTAGAACTTGGATAATTCAAACCTCAAGGGACCAGAAAAAAAATTTGAATTATCCAAAAATTCGAATTAGAAAAGTTTATGCAAGTGGTTGAAATAAACAATCAAACATCATGTTTTAACATTGTATATTAAAAAAGTTAGGTTAATGAAGATATTATTGATTAAAAATCCTAATTTTTGTTAAATGTCAATAATGTGTTTGGAGGGATCCCAAAACTAGCTATTACAAACTTTTTCAAATCCCTTCTCTACCTCCTTGATCGCCGCTATTTATTCTTGCAACATCAGAGATTTGTAGGTTCTCTTTGACGAAGCCATCATACACACGACGTGTTAACATGAAAGCAGACGACGAATATCGGAACAAACCACCACCGATGATACACAGATGTCAATGTTGTGATTTATGAGCAGTAGTGGACTAGTGAGTGGGGTGGGCGCGTTGATCTAGCTAAAAATAGTCTGAGGACAGGAAGCCCGAACGTCGTTTCCTGGAAAATCGCACACAATGACTTGTTCACTTATACACACACTATAGATTTCCACTGTAAAAACTTCGAACTATCCAAAATATTATTCGAATTAACCAAGATATTTTAACATTGTTTTTATATAAAATTCAAGGGACCAGGACAAAATTTCGAAATAAAGAAGTTTTCAAATTACAGAAGTTCGAATTATCCAAGTTCCACTGTACTCACAGGGTTACTTTTTAAAATTCTTCTGAAAACCTACGCAATGTGTCAAGTTTGGCCTACCTGCACATGAAATTCCATATATCTGAAAATACTGCTGTACAATAAAAAATTTCCTGGCAGTATTTAGTACCATGATAGCAAAAATAACCTCAAATAAGACTGTAAATAATAAAACAAAATCGTGGTAACAATAACTTATTGTTAATTATTATAAGTTAATTCAGCTGATCGTGATAAACATGATGTGTGGAGACACAGCTAATTTAGTTTCAGTACTGTTTATTTTGGTGTAAACTGTATAACGGATTTGATGACAGCTAGCTCTGTCACTGACAAAGTCAACCTTGTTTGAAAAGACCAATTAATGGCCAATAAACCAAAGCAGTGTTGCCAAGTATTGATAACCATTTTATGTCTTGGTACCATGTTCTAAGATATTTTTAAGGATAGGAAATGGTTAGCTTCATTTATGTTACAGCGCATGAAAGCAGAACTAACATGCAAAAATAAAACTTTTCTGTAATTCAATAGGGTTGAAATGACTATTTTTTACTATCAGCTGAAAGAACTTCCAAATAAATATATAAATAACTTGTCAAGCAATCCTAACATATCAATAGCAGTATTTGTCTATGGTTCTTGCATGCACACTAAAATTCTTATCCTTGATGCATGATATAAAGTGTAAAAGTTGTGCTATTGATTGAAGAAAATTTATTTCCAAAGTTTATAAAGCATGATAAAAAGATGTTTTATGTTTATTGGTATTACATTAATCTTCATCTAGCGAGTCTCTTGTACTTCTGTGTCTAGAAAGTTTTATTATTTGGATAGAGATTTGTAATGTAGGTATTGTTTGGACATTTTACGTTTCAGTTGACAAAATATAATAAATGGGTAAAATGGGTAAAGTGTTAATATCAAAGTTTTTACCATCCCTTCGAACCTAAACTCTTTTTTCAATATAGAAGTAAGCTTGAAGTGACGGATAAGTGTAAACTCTGATCTAATTTTTAAGAAAAAAATTGTCACAATTGTAGACAATTTGTTGATGTGAAAAATTTGTAAACCTTTCCATTCACACTAATTATCTGTCGTATGTTCTTGCTAAATAGATTTTAAATTTTATTTTATTCTCAGAGGCAAACAGCTGCCGTAAACCAGTTGCTTGCGAAGGAAGAGAAACTTAATGAATCCATCAAGAAAGTGAAGGATTTTGTAGCCTTTATACAGGATTCTTCGAGCGAACCTGCCTCATGATTAGAAGTAAGTTACTAGTTTCTTTTGAGAGCCATCTGTTGAGGTATAAATTTACTTCTGACTTAAAACTGAGATGTGACATACCAAAATAAAAGCTCAAGTAACAAGTACTAAACTGCCTTAGCTATTAACAGTTTTATTTTCTTAGTTGAATGTTTCTTTTGAAATTACTCAGCCCCCATATTCTCCAATTTCAATTATTTTTTTCCTCAGTTAGTGTAAGTAAGAAAAATACAAAGTTTATTTGATTTATTACAGGTAGTAAGGTAGTTACTGAAGTCAAAAGTTTGATATTTTAGTGCTAGTGGAATAAATAAATAAGGATAAAGATTTCATCATTGTATAATTTTCTTTTTAAAGTCATTATTTATGGAACTACCAATTTAAACATTTGAATATTTGTTGTTTCATGGGGAATCTAATAATATCATTAGTTTTTTAAGGAAAAACTGGACATGCACTAGCAGTATGTTCTACAAACAGTTAATGAATATTGAAATTTAAAGTGAGTACAACTGTTTGTGTCAGGGGTTTTATGTATAATTTTCTTATATCCATATATTTTATGGACAAAAATGAATATAACTAGTTAAAGATAAGAGACATGCCACCACAAGAGCTATTATTAACTTTGTAATATTTATGGGAAATAAAGAGTTTAAGTTTTAGGGTTGCATCTCTTAATATTTTCTGCTTTTTATCTTATACTTTATTTAAAAAAATGTTGCCTAAATAAAAATTAATTAACTTAAAAGGTCTTTATTAGTTTACGGGTTTTATTGGTCACTTTGGTGGAGTTCATGTTTCTTTTATTTATGTTTGTTTCATATAACATAGGTGGTTTTTATTTCAGAAAGCTGCTGGGCCAGTATATGCATAAAAACCGCGTCTACCAAAACTGTGTGTATGATTTTATACCCTTCCTATACATTTATTAGGTAAATATTCAGACAACACAGAATATAAACAATCCATGTACATAGTCTTCCTTATGTAAGATCCTTTTAATATTGTAAAGGTTGTTATAAAAATAATTATGTTAGCAATAAATGTAAGTAAGCAAATTACTTGTGTATTTTAGTTATTTTAATGGCGTTTTAAATATGTTGGCAATCATTAGTTCGTATAGAAAGTTTTAATTGCATGAAGGTTTTAGAATATAAATTTATTATATCTTAAATGTGAGTAGGAAGTATGATTCTTATAATACAGAAAAGCTTTTGCTGCCAGAATAAGATTTTAAAGTATACATTAAACTTAATCTTCTTTTGTAAGCAGTAGCAGAAACATTTCTGGAGTAATCAGTTGTTGAGAGAATTCATGAACTAGAGTTCAACCATGACTAGTTTTTCCGCCACAAAATCCACGAGAAATTGAATATGCATCTTTAATTATTATTAAATTATTAATGGTTTCACTTGTGAACTCCTGTTCAATTAGCCTTATGTTCTATTTTACTAGTTTCTTGTTAGATGGAATTAAGAAAAAATTATATTGATTAACATGAGTAGAGTCATAAAATTAAAAGCTTAGGCTAAGCATGACAGACAACTGAAGTTGGATCTAGTTACCAGAAAACCATTTACTTTGTCAGTTGACTATTTATGTTAACATATATTATTGTCTATGCCAATAGATCTCCTTAGTACAAGGTTCATGTTTATTTTATAGTTATTAGTGTCCATAACCTAATGCAGGATGACCGTCAGCATAAGGGAAAATAAATCGGTACGATTATTCAAAATTATTCGAAATTGCACTTGGAGCAGCTATATTGTGATTCTTAGCCACAATATCTGTGTGAATAGGACTAAGAATCATGATACTCACAGTATATGTTTGGTTTTGTTATATTCTCTCCACCTTCACAGTTAGACTCACCAAGGGCACTGATTATGCTGAGCATGAAAGTTACATTGGTGTGTTAGCAGAATGTTATTCTATTGATTTCATTACAATGAGTTTATTATCATTGCGTTCCCTTAAGTCAATGGCCAATTTTATGAACAGTAACAAGCCTACAAACAGCTGTAATTTACATTTATGAGATTATGTTATTTTGAATATGAGGTATATTTGAAAGGCGAGCCTTTTCAAGCATACCTTGAATTTGTTTAACATTTTTTTATGTCATTTTCAGAAGTAACACCATGTTAAGAAAAGTTTATGATATAACTGAATATAAAATCATTTGCTATTGTTTTGCTTGGGTACTCCTAGTTTAGATCAAACTATTTTTAATCTTACTGATTTGCCTGTTTAGCATACAGTATAAAGTGTGGGACCAAAACTAGACTTCCACTTTTGAATGCTTAGCTATGATACTCAGAATATATTATTCCATTTTGTAATGTTCCAAGAATTTCGTTGGAATGTGGTGTTGACTAGGTGTGTTGTTTTACTACAGATTCTGATAAATTAATTGATTGATCATGTGTCAAAAATGTGCATCTGAAATCTCACTTGTCCTTAACTCACAATTCATTTAATTTTGGCTTACTGATAGGTCAAGGTGTTATGAAGAAAAAATATGTGTAAATTAAAAATATTATTCCTATTTAGATTAAGTAATGTAATATATTGCTTGTCCCTCCATATATGACCTTATGACTGTTTTGCCCCTTAGAGGCCATAATTGGATACGACTAAATTAAGTAGTCTTTTAGCTATCCAAAGTTAGCAGCCTCCCTTGAACATTTGGTTCCTGCTTGTCTTTTAAAAAGGTCATGCAAACTTAGAACTTGAGTACCCATTATTGGTTTGCTTAGAATTTTTATTACTTAAGTTAAAATGAAAAAGTGTTGTATTATAATAATCATAGGTAAATACTAAAAGTTACTAAGGGTAAAGTTCCTCATGTTTCATCTGAGCCCTAAGATGCGCGCGAGTGAGGTAAAGTAACCACACAGCTCAGCTGCTGTAGAAAACAATAAAGCGTAAAAATAACAGTTTGTTATTATTTACTATTTATATTTGCGTTGTAGTCTACTGTTCATCCAAAACTCAGGGTTTAGATAAAACCTGACGAACTGTACAATCGTTGGTTACTTGTTATCAGTGAATCAGCTGGTTTTTGAACTTGCTTGTCAAAAAGATAATAATTCCTACTCTAGATAAACTGCAATATAGGCCTACTTAAAACAAAGTAAATTTAATGGTTTTTATTTATCACCCACTACATCACTTATTAATTAATTAATAAATCATCAATCAATTAATTAATTGCATTAATTAATCAATCTCCAGAATCTATTTGTCGGTTTGTTTTTGTTATTTTTTTTATAGAGTATTAATACTTATTTTAAGAGTTTATTTTATTGTGGTGTGTTTTTAACTTTAAAAATGAACTCTAAACAATGAAATGTTATGTCTTATGCTTTTGATGTATATCATTCATCGTATTTATCATTTGAATTATTTAATAGAATTGGTAAGTGTTCTTTTAGTGAATATAAATCTTGAAGTCGACTGATACCTTACAAAAAATGTATTTTTATTATTATGTTACAATTTTAGGTTTTTGTGAATTTAACTAGTTGTTGTGTCTGATTCTACGGTTTAAAATAAATTTTGCTTTTAGTAATTTGTTGTTGTTCTAATTTTAGTAAATATTTAATGTATAACTAGGCCTACAAAAGCTCAAACCTAATAGTGTATCTTGATAACTTTTATCATTGTTTACACATTTTCTAGGAAGCTTTGTTTTCATTTAGTTTTAATGTGAAAAATCACAACACAATATTTAAATTTATTAAATTATTGATTCTGATGAACTACAATACAATTTCTCAATTTGTTATTATAGTGTTCTATGTTACTGCAAGAGATTTATGCAAGTTTCTGAATTTATATGTGAAAATTGTTAATTCAACTACAGTCAACTCCCTCTAGTCCGGACTACTTTTTGGAAATGAAATGAGTGATCAGTGCGCGGTCACATTTCTTGTGCAGCTCAGAACGATATTGGTTTTTGGCATCATCACTGTACTCGAATCATATCTATTTTATTAAGTTATTCTTTATCTTTTGCTTTTTCTTTTTCTATATATATTTCACTGTGGAAGATTAGTTTTCTTACGGGATTTCCTCTTCTTATTTCATAATTATGTACATTTTTCATCTTTTTACCAAATCTAAATTTAAACAATTCACATACATTTTATTTTTAATAAAAACAACTCGGGCCTACGCACAGACCATTCTAGGTCCATGTAGGCCATTTCCTACTTTTTAAGTTATTTTTCTTATTTTATTATTATGTCTACAAAAAGATTTTTTCTTTTTAATTTTGTTTATAATTCTAACATTAAAAAAATGTGCACAGTTTAATTTGTAATATATATATATTTTTTTTTAATAAATCTGATTTTGACTTGACTTGACTTGTGGCAGAAATCAATAGGATTGAACGTGTTTCTTTATTTCTGGCCTATAAATAAATACAGTAACATCACAAACATCAGTTCAGTTTACAATTGCATTCCATGTTTACTAATCTTCATTGAAGATTAGTAAAACTTTGTGAGTAGGAACTTTTGACTCATATAAATAGGAGGGCAGCACTGGATTTAAATCACATTTAATTTATCAACGTCACAAAAAACTACGATCCAGTAAGTTGGAAACAAAACCCTGTAATGTTTGGGAAAGTACGTTTTAAATTCGTCTTAGAATGTGAATTATATAGATACTGTACGCTATTATTACAGGTTGTAATATATTTATATAAAACCGCCGTATGGTTTGGAAATTTTTTTAATCCGGACAGGGGTCTGTTCCTGAGGATTAGATGGAGTCGACTGTAATTGCAAACATTTTCACCAGACCAATAAAAAAGTAAAAATGTTTGTATTTACTTCCCTGTGGGAAATAGCTTAGATCATGGATATGTCTAAAGAGAATGGTTTCAATTAATCTAAACAGCTGTTCTTATTCTTTTATATTAAAAATTCAATATAATAGCTGGTAGTTGCTATGGAAACCTGTTACATGTTTTTCATCTTAAAAATCGCCAACACCCCCCCCAGAGCTAAGACATATCCAATATCCATGTCAATATTTTTGTCATTTCAACCTTCACACATGGGAAAATAAAATATACCATCATTGACTTTTCACAATTATTTTGGCATTACATTGTGGCTCTTAGTATAGTTCAAGATGTAATGAAAACATAATTAAAAGTTTTTTTAACTTGTGTAGTACTATACTAAAACCTCGTTTATCCGATATTCTAGGCTATCCAAAATAGTTCAGAGAAAAATTAAAATATTAAAAACAATTAACTATAAATATACATTAAGAATTAAAGAAAAATTAAAATATTGCAGGAAAAGTACAGTGTGTTTATAGCCTGAACAGTTAGTTTTGGTGGCGCATACTGTATTCGGCACGGCACATAGGTGTGTTTTCGACCGACCATTCACTGTACGTTCATCCGCCGACTGGATTTTTAGTTTGCACTTCAATTTTTTTAAATTTGTAAACACCAATTTTATTTCAGTAAAAATTATAAGAAAATTTTACAAAAACAATTTTTTAATGTTAATACTGTATAAACGCTTTCATCAAAGGAACGCAACTACAATGTACTCCCATTTACGGGTACGGTAATTAAAAAACCTATAAGATTTATTTAGCACCTTCTCCCAAATATAGGTAAAATGGTTTATCCGATAATTCGCTCAAAACTGGATAAAATTGGTTTTAGTGTCAATCAGAATAATTACTTCACAATATCAATAATTTTTTGAGTGATGGTTTTTAGTTAAATTTAAATTTTGTATTGGTTTGAAATTCATGATAGCGATGGATATTTAATTATTTATTTTACAATATTATTAACTGGACTTTTCCTATCGCTCTTGTGTTTTAAACTGTACGTTTCTGGAGGTGGAGAAACTCCTCCCGTTTTCAAGAGATTACCTAATAATTTACATAAAAAAATTGAATGTTCAAGTTACAGATATTAATTATATCATGTTGTCAATAACACTACACTCATCTATCACTCACACAAAAAAATAAATTTTGTATTATTAACTACTTGTAAATGTACTCACTTCCCTTTAGGAAAAGCTTAGATCATGGATATTTTCAGTTCCTCTAAACAGCTATCCTTATAACCATACGATGTCACTTCCATTATAATTCTGCCCCCCAGAGCTTGACAGATCCATGTCAAAAAATGTAATCCACAGATAATTTAGACTTTGAATGGTAGGAATTTCCAGATTATAGAACCAGTATCCAACAAAAATACAGTTCACAATACGTTTTGTAACTTTTTATTTTCTTTCAGTGTTCACCGATATGTAACTAACTGATTACCTTCAATGGCTGATGCCCTAGTTATAGTTGGATTATTTAGGTATTTTGTTTTTAATCGACTGAGTTCAGTTATGAAGAACAAAAATAAACTAGTTTGTATGTAGTTTTAATTAGCAAAGATGTTGACAGATTATCATGTGTAAATAATAATTATGTACAACTATCTTTGTAAAGACTTTATAAGAAATATAAAAAATATTATATTTGTTAAAAATGTTATCTTATACCCAACAAATCTATGGTAAATATCCTAATAAGAGAAATCTAATAAATAAGAAGATAACAATTGTAAAAATGGTCTGATCGAGACAAATTTGGTAGTGATGTGTATTCCTAAATTTGCTCAGACAAGTTCGTAATCCAGACATATCGGTCAATCAAAATGGGTGGTTCGGAGGGTTTTGTACTCGAAAATTGGGTTTTTGCGTTTTTCATATGTATTTTTTTTTTACCTTTCACCATTAGAATGGTCGAGGTGCGGGGTTTACGTCAACTCCAGAAGCTCTGCTATCTGGAGTCAAGGGCCTTTTGTGCGTGTAAGAGGCTGAGTGAGTTCGCGTGTGTTAGTGAATAGTGTGTTTTTTAGGGCCTGAGTGAGTTGAGTGTGCAAGGACCAAGGTTCTCGGTTCCCTTCAATTTTGTATTTTGAACTTCATTTTCGTATTTTGAACTTTTTTCTTTTTTTTACCTCACGAACTTTTCCCATCATACATGCGTGCATATTCCTCCTTCTGTATTAATTTTTTATTTTCATATTTTTACTGTTAAAATCTTTCTTTTTTTGTGATTGTGGACGTTTCCCCACACACAGATTTCGGTCCATGTGGGGAACCAATTCCAATATATTTAAAAATGTTGTACATGGTAGCTATAAAAAAAATCAGATTAAAAAACTACACAATTTAGTTTTTTTAAAGTTTTCCTCTATCTCAAACGGTTACCAAGATATTAAAAATCTAAACAAAGTACATTGTATTTTGGGGCTCTAATGTTAATCTTATGGAGGATGAGGAAAAATTAATTAATTAAATTTCTTTCAGTATTTCTCACAGCAGCAAATCTGCATACTCTTTCCCATGTTCAACTTATCGAAAATAGGTCTCTTATTTATTATGGATATTGATCATCCATCTGTTATGTATTGTTATTGTTACTGTTATATATTGTTATTTGGAAATTTTCTAAGTATGCAGGTCTGCTGCGAAGGGGGTATTGATATACACCACAGTCCCGGTAATCTGAACTAATTGGGACCGAACCCAATTCGGATTATCAAGTTGTTCAGATGATCTGAAAATGCAGTGTAAAGTTTAATTTAAAGTACTAATAAAATCCATAGTTTTAGTTCTGAAACTAAGTATTATTTCTAATCACTCAAAACTGAGATTTTGAAAGCTATTTATTATTACTTTATTTATTTTTATTTTAGGTCCGAGTTAAGTAAACATAAACTTTCTTCAAAAAGTGTAGAATAATGAAAATAAGTTTCACAACTGTGGTTGCTCTCGTTTTTATGTTGAAGCTTTACAAAAAGATATTGTTAAGCATACACAAACAGAAATTGGAAATAGATCCATTTTGGCTTTCCTGTGGTACTAAACGTAAAAGTGACCGAAAATATCATATGTCCAAGTATCCAGGCAACGTATAGAAAACCTTAAATTATTTTCTATGGATGAACATTCATTGTTGTCATTACTACATGAGCCACGAATAACTGCAAACCAATAATCCCATTAACGAACATTCTTAATTGATTCACACCAATTCAGCCTTCTTTGTGTACACTTTAATGATTAATAAAAAAGCTATGTTAATCAAACTAATTTACCTCATAACATAAATAATAATAAAAAAAAAAAAAAAAGACATTTTATTATTATTTACAGTTTTTTATTATATTAACAAAAATACAGTCTAAACTAACAGTATTTTATCGTACAATTAATTTTTTCATCATTTATCAATTTCATCAATATCTTATAAATAAAATTTCCTATTATATAATTATATAATGGTATGCAGTTTTATAAAAACAATAAACTATGATTTTTAAATAAATGGTACTATTAAAGCTAAATACAAGTATCAATATGATTAAAGGAACATTATTTTTCCCTATTTGTACATTGGAACTAAAATAGTGTTTTGATTTTTTAGTATCTCGGTACTGTTGGAGATAAAAAAAATTTAGACATTAATTGTTTTTTTTATTCCAAGTTGAAATATAAAAAAATAAAAATAATAAAAATAAAAAAAATTTTGTACAAAACCAAATATATGACTGTCTGACGATTAATAAATATATAACCATAATCTTATCAATTTTACATTATGTGTTAAATTGTATATATATATATAAAAAAAATTTTACCTTTGTTTTGATTAAAAGAAGAAAAAATAACATCTTATTCCCAAACCAAGTAATAGTTCTTTATAAAATTGTAATAAAAAAGTATTTAATCAAACATACTTCCCATAATTTTTTTATTATCATATAACAAGGGTCTAAAAAACATGGAAAGACATTAGTACCGTACTTACTTTTTATTTTGCAAAGTTTTTACAGTTTTCAAACAAGTATTTACAGTATATATACAAAAATACGCAAGAACACTACATACTTATACAGTTTTTTTTATCTACAAGTATATGTTTTTCCATACAATTTCAATATAAAAATACAAATATATAACTAAATTTCTAATTATAAAATATTGTTTTTAATCTATAATGCATTCATTTAAAACACAAAAAAGAAAAAGTCTTATTTAATTTTATTGTTTACTGTTCAATACAGTAGTATTAACAAACTTAACTTTTATAGTTTTTTGTTGGTGATGTTTGCCAAAGTTTCATCCTGTAATAAGGTATAAAAAATAAGAAATTGATGTTTTTTCTTTTATTCTAAGTTACAGAATATTATAAAAAACTAAAATCAAGAAATGGGATTTCAAATATTATACTGATGAAATATAGTGTCTGCCATTACCACCAAATGACACTCCTAACTGTATTGCGAAATTTTCAATAAAAAATAACCATAATACTTTACAGAAACTTATTTATAAAACTTCGTTTTATTGTATTACATGTATAATTCCAATTTTATAATCCTTTATTTCCCTGAAACTTGAAAATCTTACAGTCATTATAAACTACCACTTTTGATCAATTTCAAACAAGTATTTACCATATGTTCTGTTGCGTTTATTTTAACGTAATATCAGAATGTAGCATAATAGCAATTTTTTATCTTCCATCAAATCCTATTTACTGTGCTTTGCTAATATAATAATTGTGAACTAAAAAAGGCATCTTCAAAACTTAGTTTCACAAAAGCTCGAATGAAGTAGACTGGACTCTTAATATTTTTCGCTGTCTCTTAAAAATACTTCTTAAAAATAAATTCGTTATAACAGGACTGACACATACTTTCTTCCTTAAGTCAAATAAAAAAAATTCAACCTTTAATAAAACTATCATATTCTTTAAATATTATATTGTTTCAAAAATACTTAACCAATTCCTTAAACCAACAACAAGAGAAAATTAGTTAAAATTTTTTTTAATTTTGGGTTGTTACCACCCCCTCCCCTCAGGTATTAACAAACTTTTTAAGTGGGTTTTGTTGGGTGATGTGGCCTTACACTGCATACCAAGTTTCATGGAATAAGGTTGGGAAATAAGGAAGAAATTGATGTTTTAATATTATCCTAAGAATAATTCTCTATTAAGAATAAATGGGCGCTCTCAGACAACGTACTGCTGAACTTAGGGACCTTACTGGCCATTGCAATAAACCATGCAATTTTAATTATAATCGTTAGAGCAGATTTTGAAAAAAAATGTATTTTTCACATTTTTTAAGGAGAAACTACCATTAAAAAATAATAATTTTTTGGGGACATAGTCAGAGTACAGTCATGTCAAATTTAAAAAAAACAGTCAATCAGTCTGATCCAAGGGGTTGTTTGTACATCAGTCTGAAAACCCGCTTTTTGGATTCAGGGAGCCTTAAAACAGACATATCCACTCTCAACTCAAATTCAAAAATTTTAAGGAAAACAATACTTTCTTCATATTTTCAATCGACTTTTGCTGGTGCCTTCGGTGGCTGGTCGTAGGAGTAAGCTCTGTAGATGTAGCATCCAAGCGCGAGGTGTAGCGTCACCACAGCTGTCACGGCCGAATAAACATTACTGTTTACTGTTGTCATCGCCAAAATACCTTGGAAATCATGAAGATTAAAACTGGAGAGCAAAATAATAATAATAATAATAAATAATATGAACAGGGCTTGTAAAAAAAATAACCTTGAATAAACTAAAACTCCAAATATTGGCGTTTTCTTGGGATATTAATGATAATAAGAGAGTTACAGTACTAAAAAAATAACCCAAAATAAGTGGTTGAGCTTTTGAGCTTAATTTGTAAGTTTTACTTTTTTATCTTAATTTTGCAACTATTCTTAAAATACTTTTTGTTAAGATTTGATATTTCAGTAATTAATTATGTTATTAATAAGAGTAAAAAGCTTATCACTTCTAGGGTTAAGGTGAGCCCTCCCACCTCAGTACCACCAAAGACAATTTTATTCTAATACAGACTCGCAGCGACGGTTGCACTTTTGTTAGTTACTAGCCTGAACACCAGGCTGCACTAGCGCTGTTGGGCATAGAGACATTGCCGAATTGAACACGCAGACGACGGATGACGGCACAGACGTCAGTGAATGTTTATCTCACTCAAACATACTACCTTTAGTATTTACTCATTTTAATTAACTGGGGTATCGGTGTTGTGCATTTCACAGCTGTGTTTCTCTTTTGTTTAACAAAGTCACTACAAATATATACAACAGATTAATTTGTTTTGAGAAGAAATATCTTGTTGAATATATTAGATAAATAACCAGCGAAGATTCTAGGCCTGATTGGTCGACCACAATGCATCTCAGTGAAATTCTTTGTTTTTCTGTAATTATTTTTAATATACACAACAAACCTCATAATATATAATGGACCTCATTTTATTAAGAATAATAATTAAAATGTTTTGCTTTTAAAGCTTCAGTTTTAGTACTCAAGAATAAAAATTTCTTCCTCTAGCTTAGGTATCATTGTACGCATTTTTGTACATTATGTACAAAACTTTTGTGGTTTTTTTTATTTACAATACATCCGGCCTATTCGAATTGGCAACCTCGCGGGCCATCTTACCCAGACTTAAACCGATTAGAGCGCTTTTGGTACTACTGGTGCGGCCTGTGGCGAATACTGAAAAAACTACACGCTGCGAGTCTGTATTGAAATATAAATTGTCTTTGGTACCACACATTTGCAAACCAAATTGGGATTGATTGTGGTCGGAATTTGAACCCTCGTCTTCCCGATTGGCTTGCAACCATTGCACTCATCAGTACAACGATTTAGACCACTACACCAAAGGACCACCGTCTGAGAAAGCAATTATTCGGCTATAAAAAATATACTCTAGCGGCACAACAGCGAACTCCACAAGGCATTATTTTATGACCTAAAGAGGCATCTGCGACCTAAAGAGGTCTACTGAATTAAAAAGCTACTGAATTAATTCATTAATGGTTAAAACTGGGAAGTTTTAGCGAATTTCCCATAGGGAAGAAGCTATTACCGTAGGTCTCATGGTGAGACTTAAGCCCGGGACCATGTTATTTTTTCTTCTTTAGGTGCCCAGAGTCCAAAAACAATAGTCGTTAAAATTTTTATATATATATGTATATATATATATATATGTATATATATATATATATATGTGTCTGTTAGCACGATAACTCTCGTAAAAATGGTCCGATCGAGACCAAATTTGGTAGAGACGTGTATTTCTACAAATGCTCGGACGAGTTCGTTAACCAGCCATATCGGTCAATGGAAACGGGTAGTTTGGGGGGGTTTTGTACCCAAAATGGGGTTTTTTGCGTTTTTCACATGTAGTTTTTAAAATTTTCTAATTTTATATTTCACCATTAGAATCAGCTTAAAAAACTACACAATTATGTTCCTTAAAGTTTTTCTCTATCTCCAACGGTTACCGAGATATTAAAAAATCTAAACACAGTACGTTGTATTGTGGGGGCTCCAATGTTAATCTTATGGAGGATAGGGAAAAATTAATATTTCCCATACTAATGAATATTTTTGGATAAAACTTGATATTTCGCTTCATGTGGTTGAGATCTATCCATTTATGCTCAAAAATCGTAGTTTATGTGTTTTATCATGGCAGCAAACCTGCATACTCTTTTCCCATAATAATCATATAGGGAATAGGCAAACTTCTTTATTTATGGACAGATGTTGATGAAAGTTGGTATAAATGTTAAGATAAAAATTATTTATGGTAGAAATGCCTAATTTCAGTGTTCCTCACATCAGCAAACCTGCACACTCTTTGCCATGTTAATCTTATCGAGAATAAGCAAATAATGTCCATGTTTATGGACAGATTTTTATAAAACTTGCCATATATTATTATTATTATTATATTATTGATTTGGAAATTCGCTGAGTACGCAGGTCTGCTGCGACGGGGGTATTTTTAGTCCTAGCTACAATCTTTAATAAACAGAAAATGGAACCCCGCTTTTATAAAACAGAAGCGGAAAATTTCCTCCTCAGTTCAGGTTGACAAGATAAGATAGTAACATAAGACAAAGAAAAGTATATTACTAAATTAAACAATATATTAATTTTAAAAATAACATCAAAATGTATGCATTAAAAAATAATTAAAATTGTACATAGTCACTTTTTCAAATACAGAAGGTATAAAGATAAGTATATGGCCATTATGGTTTAGGTATTAATGCCCTTTAGTGAGGGCATTTTACAGGTTTTATGAGTTTTACCAAAATAATTTAATACAAATCTAATTCCCCTAAAAAATAACCAAAATTCCCAAAAAATAAAGTAAACAAAATAACCTGTTGCAAGCCCTGTATAAATAGTGTAGCCTACAATAGAAGGCAGTAAATTTAAAAAATCAGCACATATTTGATATTGTCTATAAGTGTGTGTGGCCTTAGAGTGTATTTTGTTCATGCAGAAATTACAAGCATTAGAGTAAGTCACAGGACTAGTCAGTCCTTTTAGCTATCCTGTGTGACGAGCTTCCCCTGTCACATTAGTTATCTGAGTCTTAACACATAGTTTGACCCAAACTCTGGCTAATGTGGTGCATATATACCTACTCTTCCTCCTGTGAGGGACCTCAGGAAGATTTATCAATACTTGGAAAAAGTATGTTTGTTGCATCAGCAATAATCTGTACAAAATTTAATGGTACATGTGCAAAGTATGCTAATTGTTCTAGATTATAGACACTTCATCTGTGGATTCAATCCAGTTCTTATGAGGATAGGATCAGATCCCAAATCCTAATATTTCATTAAACCTGTGGTTTTATTAATAAATTATGAAAAACAATGATCTCACAAACAGTCGTTCATTATTATCTATCTCTTCATCTTAGGTCTTAATAACTATCACCCTATTAATTGATTTGTCATAGGCTATTGACTGCCAAAAGTTACAAAATGTTTAATAAAGCCTAACATAAAAGTATGACTAGAAAACTACATATTTGAATCACCAAAGGTTTATATGTAAGGTAGTATCCTGGGTAAGTTGTTATTTCATAAAGGTAATAAGGCTTGTATCATACAGTCAAGTTTGCTTGGAAAATTACTGATAATAATTACTATAACTTACCATCAAACAAAACTAATTTAGATGCAAAGAAAGCACAGACTGGTAAAGCGAGGATGAAAACCGAGTACGTCAATATTGTTCTAAACAATGCGAGATCTTGGGTGTCCTAGAAAAGAGTGGAGCATTAACAAATCTGGAATTAAAATACAATATCATCTTATCAAAAATCACATAAAAAGTATGGGAATAGAACCAAAATTTTAATAGCCTACGTAGTTTTTAAGATTCGGTGTCCTCATGGCAACGTTTTAGAATACATAATATTATCGATTTAAAATCCTTTTATACTACCAGTATCTTGTTGGGTCCTTATAACTAACATTACCTATGTAGCCTACTTTTTTATAGTGTGAATAGGGAAAAATACTCCATCAGGTCGTGTTTTCATAAAATGATCCTCTACTTTAAGGATTAAAGAGAAGTCAACAAAGTATTTTCAGCAAGAAAATTTTGTTTGGATTATAACAAAAGATATTACCTGATTTTTGTATTAGGTCTAGGGGGGTTAGCAATTTGAATGACAAAAATTTGAAACATAAGTTAAGTACAGCTGTTTAAATGAACTGAAAACATTCCCTTTAGACATAATCATGATCTTACCTATTTCCCACAGGAAAATAAATAGAAACATTTTTTGTAAGAGAATCTCTATAGCCAAAATAATGTATTGAAAGTGAACTGTGGGCAGGGCTTAAATTGAAGAAGTGGGATTAGTGGGAATTATTTTGAGATCTTAGGAAGAGGGTTTTCCCTCTTAATAATAATAATAATATGAGTGGAGAGTGAGGTATACGATTTCATGGAGGGACAGAGCAGTAGAAGATTGGAGGTCAGCATATTATTTGCAGTTTCACATAAGTCCACACTGAGCTCCTCCCATCCATTTTTATTTTCTTAGAATTAGGCCTATGGAAACCCTAATAAAACTAGACCTGCTATTCGGACTGTTAAATGATATTTCCTAATGATATTATATGACTGAATTCAACCATGCATTACCACAGTGTTTCCAAATTAAACTTCCAAGTTAGTTCAAGTGCACTTCAAATAATCAGGATCAAGATCTTAAGGATGTCAACTTTATGTTTTTCTTATATCCCATAATAAACGTTATACTGTGTATAGGATTTTAAATAGTATTTCTGAAATAATCTTATGAAAAATCTATGCAACACGAATAAAATTAATATAAGGTCGGTAGACCTGGAGATACAATTTTTAAAGAGTTTGTTAACCTATAAACTTGTTGACCCTATTAGAAAGATATTTGAGTTTGAATTTGAGTATTTTTAGTCATATAGCTAACTTACCGCTGACTGCTGAGGATACATGGTAAGAGCTTTATGTAGTATCTTTTAAAATCTTTAACTTTATCTATAATTTTATGGAGAAAATTAAAACACCTGTAATTCGATCACTTGTAAATTCTGATCGCAGTATATCGACTTGACATACCTCACATCACACTGGATACTCAAGCGAGGTGACAACTTGTCTTTGCAACTGACAATCGCTCACTCGAATCATCGATTCCATGGTTATTGTTTTGCCTTCTGTGGATTCAATCCAGTTCTTATGAGGATAGGATCAGATCCCAAATCCTAATATTTCATTAAACCTGTGGTTTTAAATAAATTATGAAAAACAATGATCTCACAAACAGTCGTTCATTATTATCTATCTCTTCATCTTAGGTCTTAATAACTATCACCCTATTAATTGATTTGTCATAGGCTATTGACTGCCAAAAGTTACAAAATGTTTAATAAAGCCTAACATAAAAGTATGATTAAAACTACATATTTGAATCACCAAAGGTTTATATGTAAGGTAGTATCCTGGGTAAGTTATTATTTCATAAAGGTAATAAGGCTTGGGTATCATACAGTCAAGTTTGCTTGGAAAATTACTGATAATAATTACTATAACTTACCATCAAACAAAACTAATTTAGATGCAAAGAAAGCACAGACTGGTAAAGCGAGGATGAAAACCGAGTACGTCAATATTGTTCTAAACAATGCGAGATCTTGGGTGTCCTAGAAAAGAGTGGAGCATTAACAAATCTGGAATTAAAATACAATATCATCTTATCAAAAATCACATAAAAAGTATGGGAATAGAACCAAAATTTTAATAGCCTACGTAGTTTTTAAGATTCGTGTCCTCATGGCAACGTTTTAGAATACATATTATCGATTTAAAATCCTTTTATACTACCAGTATCTTGTTGGGTCCTTATAACTAACATTACCTATGTAGCCTACTTTTTTATAGTGTGAATAGGGAAAAATACTCCATCAGGTCGTGTTTTCATAAAATGATCTTCTACTTTAAGGATTAAAGAGAAGTCAACAAAGTATTTTCAGCAAGAAAATTGTGTTTGGATTATAACAAAAGATATTACCTGATTTTTGTATTAGGTCTAGGGGGGGTTAGCAATTTGAATGACAAAAATTTGAAACATAAGTACAGCTGTTTAAATGAACTGAAAACATTCCCTTTAGACATAATCATGATCTTACCTATTTCCCACAGGAAAATAAATAGAAACATTTTTTGTAAGAGAATCTCTATAGCCAAAATAATGTATTGAAAGTGAACTGTGGGCAGGGCTTAAATTGAAGAAGTGGGATTAGTGGGAATTATTTTGAGATCTTAGGAAGAGGGGTTTCCCTCTTAATAATAATAATAATATGAGTGGACAGTGAGGTATACGATTTCATGGAGGGACAGAGCAGTAGAAGATTGGAGGTCAGCATATTATTTGCAGTTTCACAAGTCCACACTGAGCTCCTCCCATCCATTTTTATTTTCTGAGAATTATGGAAACCCTAATAAAACTAGACCTGCTATTCAGACTGTTAAATGATATTTCCTAATGATATTATATGACTGAATTCAACCATGTATTACCACAGTGTTTCCAAATTAAACTTCCAAGTTAGTTCAAGTGCACTTCAAATAATCAGGATCAAGATCTTAAGGATGTCAACTTTTATGTTTTTCTTATATCCCATAATAAACGTTATACTGTGTATAGGATTTTAAATATTATTTCTGAAATAATCTTATGAAAAATCAATGCAACACGAACAAAATTAATATAAGGTAGGTAGACCTGGAGATACAATTTTTAAAGAGTTAGTTAACCTATAAACTTGTTGACCCTATTAGTATTTTTAGTCAGATAGCTAACTTACCGCTGACTGCTGAGGATACATGGTAAGAGCTTTATGTAGTATCTTTTAAAATCTTTAACTTTATCTATAATTTTATGGAGAAAATTAAAACACCTGTAATTCGATCACTTGTAAATTCTGATCGCAGTATGTCGAGTAATATCGACTTGACATACCTCACATCACACTGGATACTCAATACAAAAAGAGGTACAACTTTAAATTTATGTTTGTGCATATCGATCGAACTTTTTTTGATTCCATGGTTATTGTTTATATTTTTTTTTTTAGATATAAACGTGTGTTGCAATATATAATTTTTAGAATAACGTGTGTTGCAATAGCTTTATATAATTATTAATAAGAACGTATATAAAATTGAATCACCTGTAAATGGAAACAATAAAATTCATTCATTAATTCAAAGATTGATTATTGCTGTTAAGAGAGTAGAGACATAGAATACGTGTATATTTAGTCTTATTCTCGTATGTATGAGGTTAGACTATCCGTATGGTTAGTCAATCGTAATATTTTAAGGAAGGTATCTCTATATATTTTCCGAATCAATCTTTGCCCTTATAATGCTATATTTATAGTAAACTTGACTTTTATCAAAACCAAGTTCACGTTTAGATGGATCACGCCCTAATTGTAAAACATTTGTACAGCAAGGTTTCTTGTATCTCCACTAGGGTCATGTCGATAACTACATAGAATTATTTTACAATTCACTTAGGTAATGTGTAAATCACCAACTTAAGATTTTGTTTGTGTAGAAATACGGTACATATCAAACAGTCCGACCAGGGCCGCCACGGCCAAGGTGAAATCTCCGTTTTATAAAGGCTGAAATGCTTTTATCCCCTAACATTTAAATACTTGCTGATAAACAATAAAAAGTATGGTGTATATGTCGAGTTTCTGTTTAGGCACGATATAGGTTAATCATGTGGTGATTCTTTGCGCCAACTAAAATGTTCACCGTACGGGCGAAAGGAGCATTAAAATGCATGAGATGTTTCACAATAACATTTTAGATCCCCTTTTATGCATACATTTTCGAACAGATGATAAAAATTGACGTCTCTAGCTACTTTTGATCAAATGAGCGCATTTATAAACTGTCAACCATGTCCATAACACATCGCCACACTGCCACTTAAATAATAACACTCTTTTAGTGTTTTATGAAGGAAATTAATACCATAGATAAACAGATAGTAAAGACTTATAATCCATTCCTCTCTGTTAATACTCAACACATTAATTTGTGAAGTTGAAAAAGATAAATTATTTCTAATACCTCTTTGGAAATTAGGTTTAATGAAATGAAATTAATCTAAGATATCAAACTTTAGATTACTTACATAGTAACTACCTTTGTTGTTAAAAGGAACTTTGCTAATTAAGCCCTACTACATCCTTAGTTTTGGGCTGTAGATGGTTAATTTTAATCAATTAAAAACAGCTTATATTAATATTCCTGCTGGATACTTTGAATAAAATAACCCAACATTTATTGTAATTTTTATTTATTCCACAAAATATTAACAAAAGCTACACTTCAAGTGACTTCACTTAGATCTACTAAATTGTACTAAATTCCAATTCCAGTATAATTTGAAATTGTCTGAACACTAATAGGTATTAGTAACTAGGAACACCTGATATTCACCAAATTAAAAACTTTCTTATATAATTAATAGTCATGAATTAATTAGAACAGAACTGTAAAAAAATAATTCAACTTTTACAAACTACAGTAATTTTGAATAAGTCTTCAGTTTTGTACACAAAAGTGAGTAAATATACAAGTTTATTTTCTGATATTAAAAATTACAACTATCTAATGAAAGTGCAAATAAGCCGTGTATATGTCACAAAGCTTCTTAAGAGTTGATAAAACATTTTAGCAAACGATCGATTTTACTCGTAAGACCCTCATAAAAAGGATTTCACCTGTAAGAGTAATAAAATGAAATTATAAATAAATTCTTTTTGAGGGAATAAAGACATTTTCACAATAAAAAAAGGTGTGATTTAACAACTCTATACAAAAGATATATTCAGCAGGTTTCTTTGATCAACCCTTGATAAGCATTTAACCCGCGGATGGTTGAGGGGTGAGCACCGCACGCTCAATTTTCATTATAAGTTTCTACGGAAAAAATGGTGTTTGTAGTATATCAGCCTGAAACACGGAATAGCTGATGTCTGGGGTGTTAGTTGTCGAGGGTGGTGGAAATTAAGTGACATTCAGTCTGCCTCGCACCTCTGTTTCGTGATGAGTTATAGCACAGTAAGCACAGCTTGCAAAACTAAAAAGGCCTTTTATTTAAAAATAAATTAAGAGTTTTGTATATTTATTTATTTTTTAATTCTTTTTATAGCGTCCTCTGTTCTTAATAATTAATTGAAAAAAAATTGATAACAAAGTCTAGAGTTTTGGGTTTTTAATTTTTTTATTGCAATATTAATTATTTTTAGTTTTGTATAAAGTTAAAAGTTAGTAAAATAGTCTAACAAAAGTGGTATGATGTAATTTGTTTGAAATTCGTTTGAAAGATAAATCGTTAACAAGGCTTTTTAAAAAGGTAAGTGTAGCACTGAATCCTCAACCATCTGTGTAACACAAGTGACCTCGACCAACGGTGGGTTAAAAACCTTTTATTGTAAAAAAAACTTCTCATCAAATCTCTAAACATGGATTCTAGGATTTTTGTCAATTCATTTGTTTATTTGTGAGGTTAGCACCAAAAGCCGTCATGAATGAACATATTATGGCACATCCAGAGCCTAATACCAGAAAAAACTGAACAATAATATAAATGAATTCAAACTATTCAACATTACTTGTGTATTAAACCTGACAAGTGTGATCTAAACTCAGATAAAGTCTTTTGACACAGTACTTACGAATATATTAACACTGTTGATTTTTGCCAAATTAAACACAAAAATGCTACATTACATAAAACAAGCATATTTTAGTGGCTATCTAAATTTAACAAAAATTAAACTTTTGCACCCTAGTAACATATAATATTATATTCTAAACAAGACTAAGTATTATGATATTTCAGCACCATAGCTTGTGATCCGCTTTTCCAAAAATAGAATTTATCAAAAATATTATATCTAACTATAATTAATATTATGATTGATAAATAAGTGTTTATACAAAGTAGAACTAAAAATAAAAGTAATTCCTAATAAAGAATATGGTCGGTGGTAAATCAACTGAAAGGATGATTTTTATACCCATTTAGTATTCAATGTCTCAGAGGTTTCAAAACATTATTAAGATAAAGACTTTCAATTGGTTTAAATTATATCTAATGATGGACCTAAAAATTTTCATCAAACTAAGTCATACTGCATTTACATATAATTACATTGTCTATATCAGAATTTCTGAATGTTAAAAATATCCAAATTGTAAAACAACATAATCCTAGATCACAATTTTTTTAAACTACTCTAAATAAACTGCATAGGTAATTTTGTACTCCAGACTACTTCTTGCTATAGTAACTAAATTAGTTCAGTTACAATCCTCGGTTTTTTAATAATCGCAGGTCCTCTCGTACAAATATAATTCACAGCCATGTGTTTTTCTTAGGAGTTGTGTTGTTGTTGATTCTATATCATAATTTGTGTCCACTTTGCTAATTTGAGGTCTTCTACGCCTTAAACTCGTGCAACCACCACCACCACATTCTGTTAAGAAAAAAACGCTGTACCTGCAGTTAGTAATTCAAGTCCTAACTAAATAAATCAAAGGTAACTTTAAGGTAAACAATAATACTTAAGCACATCCAACCACTTCCACGATAAAAAATAAAATGTAGCATCATGTTTGCTCAAACTGTAAAGAGTACGTATATTTTAGACAAAGTGGGCCATCAGACACTTCGGGTGGCTGAAGTACTCTTTACGGCGGGGTTCTTCACTGAGGATTTTCATCTCTGCTTCTGTAACAAAGGATGATGATATTAAAATACTTACCTGAAATATTTGACATATTTTAACACGTTCGCTGCTGATGATACACCAGTGTTTGGTCTAGTTCCTTGCCGCTACGCTAAACGCCTGCATGTGCTCACCCTACCTCAACTTTATTCAGTTGGTGCTCGGCAGGGTGGTGGGTAGGTTGTACTTAATTATAGCAGCAGCGAACGTGTTAAAAAAACTTTTTCCCCAAAAATATTTCACTTCTTTAGATTCAGGGAAACTAACAACAAATACATCCACTCACATCTTGAATACAAAATTGTTGACTAAAACAATACTTTTTCTATATATAGCCTACAAATAAAAAATCTTATTCCTGAAAATATTTAAAGTCTACATAGATTTGTCTGCCAGAGCCGTCTAGATATTCATCAACACTGTAAAGAGCATTTTTGGATAAAGCCCTAGTCATGGAATCCTTACACTGATCTATATTTTAGGATCTCACATGAGATCGTAATAGAGATCTAATCGCATTAGGTTTTTTACTCTTTTTGTGGTGTCATATGCAGTTTGTGCATGAATTATGGATTTTGTAAAATGATGGTACTTGTCACTTTTAAAAACTTAATTATAGTTTATAGGATGTAGTAAATAGGATGGATAACCTTGCAGGGGTTATTTGTGATGAAGTAAAGGTAAACTTTAAACAAATTAAGTTAGTGTTTGTCACAAAACTAGCACACAAGAAGCCCCAACATTGAGTAACAAACAAACCTCCTAGCAATAAAGCTAAGCCCTGCCATTTGAACTGATCACATGCATAAAGCATGTATGCCCTATGTATATATAAAATATTATTTCTATTTGGTTGCTATGCAAAATACATAGTTTAGGGATATTTAGCGTAAAAAAAAAATTCTGATTAATTGATGATTAAAAAAATTATTCTGAGAGTTAAATTATCAATACAGTAGAACCCTGTAATCCGACCTAGCATGGTCCGTCACTCCGGTTAGTCCAACCATCTTCAGGCTCACAAGGATATGCCGACTTGTCACTGACGGAACACCTGTTCAGTTATTGTTTTTGGTTTGGTATCGCTTGCTTGCTTACTGCTCTTCATATCTCGTTTGGTGTCTAATGTACAATAAAACATAAATATCCTAACTGAAATTAATGGCTATGAATGAACATTATAGCCTAACTGAAAGATAAAAACAAAACTTTCCGTCTCATCTCGGTGACCCGGAACATCTTTGATCGACTAAAATTGTTGAAGCAGATGATGAAATTACGCAATTCATAGCCTATTGGAATGAAAGAACGTCATTAGTCGGTCCAAAGAGCTGGTATGATTATTTGATTTTTCAACTACGTATTCCAGTAACCGATTAAGTCCAGCAAGATATTGCATTTTAAAGATCAAAACATATCATCATTGAAAGTTACACTGAGTATCAGAATGCGGTTATTATTTCACATAAGTTAAAATGCGATTTTGGCAACGACATCGAACGACGAAATCTTGAAATGTTTATCTGATATTTATTATCAAAGCTCAATAATCATTATAACTCATTTTGCAACGATATTTGCAGGAAAAATAATACACTTCTCAATTTTGATCGCCTACCCTTGGTTTATATTTATGTTATAACGGACTATTTTCCGTCACATTTACAATTATGCTGCATAGGCCTACACATACTTTTAGAAATAGGATGACATTTTGCCAAATTTACGATATTTGGGCTATTTTGTTCTGGTATTCGCATAACTAATAAATTTACAGTACATAATTTATTTGTCCTTTTTATTTTTATAACTAATACATTTTCTTATATATCAGGTTGTTTTCCAGATAATCTGTTCTTTAACTCTGTGTAAAATAGGCCTTTTTTATTTTCCTAAAAATATTATATTTGTCGGATAGTCCGACCTTTTTCTCGGTCTCGAAGGTGATGGATTAGAGGGGTTCTAATGTAGGCTACTTAAAATACATAATTTGATCTGAAATAAGTAGATTTTACCTTCTTGACGTACTCGTTTTGACCCGTCCAATGAGTCACAGGTCATTTGTCTTTTACGGCTTGCGTGTTTTTGTTGGACATCTGGATTGAATCCTACACAATGAGACACATTTGTGTTGTCATATATTGAATTATGAGTGGGCATTGTACTTATATCCTCGACATCCATTGCAATCTCAGAGCTAGGCAATGCAACTTGAGCAGCTTTGGGAGGCTGATATCCATAATATCCATTTGATGATACACTGTATTGGACAAATGGGGTGTTTGGTGTAAAACTTGTTTGAATTGAGTGACAGTCACGTTCTCTTATCTTGTTCGTTTGAAATTCATCATTAAAATCACATTTAAACACATCGCAGGAAGACCTCCGGATTCCCCAGCAAGCATTTTCATGGCTGTAAATGGATGGCATTATATTTTATGAGACTAGACCTATTGCAAGAACTTTCACGTAAATTACTCAACTCAGAGTAAGTAAAAATCATAAAAGTTTCTGTTATTAAATTTAAAATAGGAACAGTTACGAAACCGACACACTTTCTATCCTGCAGACCGCAACCCGGCACACTCTCACACCGTTACAAAAGGTTAATGTACTTGACAGAAATTGAAACTTCACGTCATGTTCCGCGGGTTTGTGCAATATAGCAGACGACAATCTGTTCCAAATCATTAAAATTTAAAAACTTTGGCTATTTATTTAAAAAAAATACACATATCAAACTTCGCTAAAAAATCCAGCAAGATATTTAAAATTTAATAGCTATACTAAAACCACAGGAAAATCACATAAATGTTACTTAAAATAAAATTTTATAGCTTATTCCGTGATCCCATACTGTAACTACTTGGTACTTTTCCGCTCCTACCGTGCCAACTACCAACAACGACAACTAAAAATACTTACATTTTATCACTCCTTCGTTTATAAAACCCATACTCTTTCTTGTGAAGAAAGAATAAATTTCACCAAAAATCTTTAAATATGTGTAAGAGAAAGTCCTTGATGTGACTTAAGATAAAATAAACTACTATTGTGTTTATAAACTATAAAAGGGATTTTTGAGTGATTTATACACATGACTATTTTTACATCGATCCCCGAAACACCTGGACATGTTTTGGGGGTTGGGTCATTCAAATTGCTATACATATATGAGCATATATAAGTTTTGACACTATGACGGCCGCAATTATTGTTTAGGTATTGTAAAATTTTGTGGAGTTGTTCTTTTTATAAAATCTTGGATGAGCTCGTTGGGCAACGCAATCGAACGACATTAACTACACTTTTGATATTGATATGCCTTAGCTCTGGAGTGTTAGCAATTTGATTGACCAAAATTTGAAACAGTCAAATGACGTCATAGTTTGGTTAAAAGAACAGCGATTTAGATGAACTAAAAACATTCCCTTTAGACATATCTATGATGTAACCAATATACCACGAGGAAGCAAATACAAACATTTGGGGGGAGGGTTTGTGCCCCAAAAATTGAGGTTCCAATTTATTTATTTATAATTAAAAAAAATCTTATTCTTCATTTTACCGTTGGATTCAGCTCAAAAGCCACACAATTTAGTATTTTGATTTATGACTCCACGTATAGCGGTTACTGTGATATTCAAAGTGGTAAACACATTACGTTGACTAATCTTATGGAACGGAATAGCTAAAAATCAATAGCTCATTTATCTACTTAAATATTCGTCTAAAATTTGATAAGCCAGACTATTTAGTTGAGTTTAGTAAATAGGTATATCTCGCTTACGAACACAGGTGAAATGGAATTGAGTGGCGTGACTTACACCCCTCTCACATAGTACAGTTTCGCCCGTTTGCCGAAAAACCCGTAAGGTTGATATGCCAATGGGGGCACAAAGATTTGCGAGACCTTTCACACTGATACTGCAACGGTTCTTCATGACACTGTTGAAAGTCAGCCGTACGGTCGATACCGTGCTGTATGAAAAGGTACCTACCTAAGTTGAAGTATAAATTGTGCAAACGAGACGCGACGCCCATATCCATTAATTTTACGGTGTTTTTGGACGACATTAAAACCTAAAACCTACGATTACAAGGTCGATGGATAGAACTTTGCAGTTGACTTTAAATCAGTGAGTATAAAGGGTTAGGGTTAATGGGTAACCTTTTACACTCACTGCTTTAAATTACAATATTACCATAGATTATAGAAGAACTAATCTATTCTATTCATAATCAATGATATTACACACGACCAGTAGAACTGGAATTGAATGCTGAAGTAAAAGAAGAACGTAAACTTTTCCGCCATACTATACACTGTGATTGGAGTGGAGAGCTGGAACTCAGGAATCAGGAACTGAGTGAAGTGAACAGATGAACAGAACAGATCACAGATCAGTAGGTTCAAGTCGGTAGGGTGACGTCTGAAATCCTGAAGATACTGGCCATAGATTGTGTTCTTTGTGAAGTAATGAGAAAGGTGTTTTATTTATTCAATAAAGTAATGCATGGACATGCATCGTAATTTCTAATGTAAGTCGATGAATATTTTTATCTTAGCCTATTAGCAATATGACTCATGTTCCAGATATTAAGTTTCTTGGATTCCCCCATGTCTTTCGACATAAAAGATAAGCTTCAGATTTTTCATAATTATTCCCAATGAATTTTTGGATTTATTAATAGTAAATGGTTTACAGATACGATCAATAAAATATATCTCTAGTCATAATCTTAGTTTTAATTGAAATCTTCAGAAACCTTTGCTTTATGTATGAATCACCTAAGGCCTAAAGTGGATTGGGCTTCTCTTTGTTTATATTCATTGAATTCTGTTCAATATAAGGTTGTAAATATTACCATAGTGTCATATTTAGTAACAAAAGAATTGAATATCAGTAATCAAGATATGAGTTTTTGTTGAGGTTAGTTAGATGTATTATTGTGTCCTCAGAGATGAAGTGAATGAAGTAAAGGACCAAATTAGAGTGCACATAACCTTACAGGTTATAAGGAAATATTCTTTAAATTTATTGCTTTTATTGAACCTGATTTAGTAAGAATAAACTGAAATATGCTAATGTAATGCATTTTGTTTTACAGCAATTATTTCTTTCAATCATTTTTCAAATGTTCTAGTTATTATGCCCATTTCACTGCAGTTACGAATTTAAAAATCAATAATTTTACCATTGAATTCTCCTTATAATTTTTCTGTTTAATTTTATACGATCAAACTAGGTACAGTGGAACTTGGATAATTCGAACTTCTGTAATTCGAAAACTTCTTTATTTCGAAGTTTTGTCTTGGTCCCTAGAATTTTATATAAAAACAATGTTAAAATATCTTGGTTAATTCGAATAATATTTTGGATAATTCGAAGTTTTTACAGCGGAAATCTATAGTGTGTGTATAAGTGAACAAGTCATTGTGTGCGATTTTCCAGGAAACGACGTTCAGGCTTCCTGTCCTCAGACTATTTTTAGCTAGATCAACGCGCCCACCCGACTCACTAGTCCAGTACTGCTCTTAAATCACAACATTGACATCTGTGTGTATCATCGGTGGTGGTTTGTTCCGATATTCGTCGTCTGCTTTCATGTTAACACGTCGTGTGTATGATGGCTTCGTCAAAGCGAACCTACAAATCTCTGACGTTGCAAGAATAAATAGCGGCGATCAAGGAGGTAGAGAAGGGATTTGAAAAAGTTTGTAATAGCTAGTTTCGGGATCCCTCCAAACACATTATTGACATTTAACAAAAATTAGGATTTTTAATCAATAATATCTTCATTAACCTAACTTTTTTAATATACAATGTTAAAACATGATGTTTGATTGTTTATTTCAACCACTTGCATAAACTTTTCTAATTCAAATTTTTAGATAATTCGAATTTTTTCTGGTCCCTTGAGGTTCGAATTATCCAAGTTCTACTGTATTACATAACTGACTAAAACAAACTGAATTGCCTGTCAGTATATATTTTATTCTAGTTGTTTTTTTCAGAACCATCATCAATGAAAGTTGTCCCAGAAACGGATATCAAACCAGCAGGAATTGGGAATAGTTTTTGGGAGCATAACGCTTTGACTGATAAGGTAAAAAATATTTGTGGTATTTATAATTTGAACCTAAAGGGCTGGTGAAAATATAAAACTTAACAAAAATATGATTTAACAGTGTGTCCAGTGACCAGGAAAAGCGGAAATTTTACAGGAATTTTATTTTGCCGGGAAATGTACGGGAATAGTTCATAATTTGAATACGGTTTTGTACAGGAATTTGGCAAACTGATATTTTTAAAATATCAATATTTTTAATATTCGTGAAGCTAAATATTAGATTAGATTAGATTAGATTATTGAAATGGCGACCATACCACAAGGTAGGTATTTTAAGCCAAGTATGAATGAGAGTTGATTGTAGGCTGATTATGGCGCGATCTTGTAGTCTTGCAGGGTGGCCACTCAACCGGGAAAACCAGGAAACCGGGAATAAGCCGGGAACCAATAGTCTCCGTGAATAAACCGGGAATAAGCCGGGAATACTGAAAATCTGAGTAAAATACGGGAAAATTACTTCTTGTCTAATTTTTATATTTAGCGCTAAATTATTTTCTTTTAATATTAGCTAATATTATAATTATATAAGTTCACGAAGTGTTATTTTTAGCCGCGAAACAAGAGAACACTGACAGCTATACTCGGCTAGTTGTTTACGTGTATGTGCAACGTGGACACAAGACAATGGCAGAGGGGTAATAGGGGGGTCACTGAGAAGTCAAAACAACGCAACGCAGTGATTCTGCGCATCGACCAGTCGCTCATGAGTCACCACCTCCCTTCCACCCACGTCCGTAATTTGGATGCGACCAGTCATTCACACCGCTTTATGCATTAATACAAATACAGTAATCTATTTTCAATAATACTATCATGGCCACGCCAAGTGTTTATAAAAAACAATTTTAACGGATTCCTCCGAAAAAATCTTGAAATTTTTAACTTTCTTGGAATGTTAATGAGAATAAAATTACTAAACCTGTGCACAAATATTCATCAAGTATAAGTTAATAATTTTAAAAAGGGTATTATAATGTTAAAAATACCAACTAACTGTACTGGATTGTATTTTAAATGATGGGCCACACAACCAAAACAAAAAATTCAACATACGCCATTATTTGGATAGTTCGAATTTTTTACAGCGTAAATCTATAAAGAGAACAAGTCATTGTGTGCAATGTTCCAGGAAACTACGGTCGGGCTTCCTGACCGCAGACTATTTTTAGCTAAATCAACGCGCCCAACCCCCGCCCCCTCCCCCTCCCCAGTCCACTACTGCTCATAAATCACAACATTGCCATCTCAAGTCTGTCACTACACTGCGCCGGCGCAGTTCAGTAAGTAACGTGTGTATCATTAATGGTGGTTTGTTCCGATATTCGTCGTCTTTGTTACGTGTTGGCATTTGTGACTTCGTCTGCGTTCATGTTAACACGTCGTGTATATGATGGCTTCGTCAAAGCGAACCTATAAATCTCTGACGTTGCAAGAATAAATAGCGGCAATCAAGGAGGTAGAGAAGGGATTTAAGAAAAAGTTTGAAATAGCTAAAGTTTCGGAATCCCTCCAAACACATTATCGACATTACCCAAAAATTAGGAATTTTAATCAATAATATCTTCTTTAACCTAACTTTTTTAAATACACAATGTTAAAACATGATGTTTGATTGTTTATTTCAAGCACTTGCAAAGGCGTTTCTAATTCGAATTTTTGGATAATTCAAATTTTTTCTGGTCCCTTGAGGTTCAAATTATCCAAGTTCTACTGTATTAGGTTACCATATAAAAACCATTAAAATTAGCGTGAATCATAATGATTGAACCTAAGATTGGTTGGTGATTGGCTAAGAAGAGGATTTTAGCTGGCACATCGCGCAGCGGCTTCGTCGCCACGGCCACGCCGCGGTGTCGCTTGGGCCCTGTAATTTAACATTAAAAGTGCATTTTCTCGCTTATTCGTGGACGAATTTTGTTTATCAAAGTACCGTTCGATTTGAAATTAAAATTGCAATATTATTTATATCTTGTACAAGTTTTATAAAGTTAATAGGGTTTTTGTTATTTAAATTAAAAGATTTTTAACCGCCGCCTTTTTGAAACAAAAATCTAAATGATACTTTGAGAATATTTTCCTCTTTAGCCAATAAATATATGCGCAGTTTTGTTTCTGTATCTTAAATAGTTTTAGATATATAACGTTTTTTGTATAAAATACAAAATGGTGACTAGCGGCTAAACGAAGGATTTTTTGACTATGTTTATAGGAAATTCTTTGTTTATTTTTATGAGTACAATCTCCCCTCGAAACAGGACTGTTAATTAATAGCCGATAGGCAACTAAGGGACCTACAGTTTAACGTGGAATCCGAACCACGGCCTCTGAATTACGAATTGGTCTAATTATGAGGATGGTCTTTGCGGATTAACGTAGCTTTCAATAAAGTTTTGGATAAAGTTTTGTCCAAAAATATTGGTTAAAAGTGAATTATTAATTTTTCCTTATCCTCCATAAGATTAACATTGGAGCCTCAAAGTACAACGTACTGTGTTTAGATTTTTTAATATCTCGGTAACCTTTAGAGATAGAGAAAACTTTAAGGAACTAAATTATGTAGTTTTTTAAGCTGATTTTAATGGTGAAAGATAAAATAAAAAAGATTTTTAAATAACATATGAAAAAACCCAAAAAACTCAAGTTTTGAGTACAAAACCCCCCCTAAACTACCCGTTCCCATTGGCTGATAGGTCTGGTTTATATATATATATATATACATATAGTTATATAAATTTTAACGACTATTGTTTTTGGCCTCTGGGCACCTAAAGACGAAAAATAACATGGTCTCGGGTTTAAGTCTTGCCATGAGACCTACGGTAATAGCTTCTTCCCTATGGGAAATTCACAAAAAACTAAGAAGATGTGTCGCTTTTTGCGTTGCATTTCCCTTTACCACAACCAGCGAGCACATAATACAATAGAGAGGACACGGCGTTCTATTCCAATGCATTGCTAGTGAAGCCAAATCCGCCATCTTGGTATGATCAATCGCCTCGAATCCGCGCAGCAGTGAGCTCAGTTCACATTAAAACGCCGCGACAAATACACGATCATAAACTATACTATTAATTGAATGAAATTGCTGAAATTTTGCAAACTTGTAGTTTAGATACTGAGGATAGCGATAGTGTTGATTTAAAGATCATATTAATTATAATAACTTATTAATTAAATTATATTTAAACACTTGTCGTTCCATTTTCTAGATCTAGACATGAAAAAGTTGTATAGCGAGGATTTTTTTTATTTTTTGGTCAGAGACTTTTTGTCAGCGAGAAAGTTTGAGGTAAATAACCAAATTTAATTATACAATTCACAAATATTTTTTATCACGTTTGGTTTTCTTGCAAAGTTAGGTATAATACCGGTGGGAATTACTTCCGTCACATCGTGCCGCGCCCGACTACGTGACGGGTCGGCCACGGCCAAATGTGAGTCAATGATACCCTTATGCAATGTTATTAATTACATTTAAATTAAATGTCCACTATGGATTTCACAATTATGATTAAAAACATTTTTACAAATATTTATTAAGAGGCGACAGGAGTCAGTCCAGGCGCTCACACGCTTGACATGACATGGGTTTAATTATCTTTTAATTGCTCGTAAAGGAAATTTATTAAAAACAAAATACCAAATACAAAGTATTTTATAGGTCCTTATCTACATATTGATGTGTTAAAATACCAAAACTAATGCTTAGAAATATTTTATTTTTTTGAAATTAGAAAATTAAAATCCCATGAGGATTTAACAAAACTAATTCCGTTGTATTATTTTTGTTTATCAATGGAAAATTTCAAACTTTGGACCTAAATAAACTTCATATATTCATAAATAAAATGTATTGAATAACTTTTTGTATTTGATATAATTTGATACAATAATAATTTTTTTTAAAGTGCGTGCACTGTTCACGCACTTTAAAAAAATTATTATGGCTAAGAGCAAATCAAATACAAAAAGTTATTCAATACATTTTATTTATGAATATATGAAGTTTATTTAGGTCCAAAGTTTGAAATTTTCCATAGATAAAAAAAATAATACAACGGAATTAGTTTTGTTAAATCCTCATGGGATTTTAATTTTCTAATTTCAAAAAAATCAAATATTTCTAAGCATTAGTTTTGGTATTTTAACACATCAATATGTAGATAAGGACCCATAAAATACTTTTTATTTGGTATTTTGTTTTTAATAAATTTCCTTTACGAGCAATTAAAAGATAATTAAACCCATGTCATGTCAAGCGTGTGAGCGCCTGGACTGACTCCTGCCGCTTCTTAATATATATGAATGATGAAAGATTTTATTTCCAGAAATTACACAAAAATACAAATAATTTGCAATAATAATGAGGAGGAATTGTATTTACTAAAGAAATAAATTTATTAGTTTTTTAAGAAATTAAATTTATTTTTTCCAGTTAATGTGCCAGGAAAAAATTTTAATAGCACTACATTTTAATAAGGACTAATCTGTTTAAAAATTTTAAATGCTTACACTACAGAATTGTTCTCATTCATACAAAAGATTCTGTAAAGGTTAAAATAAAAACAATTACACTTTATAAAAAATGCACGCGAAACAACGAAATGACAGCCGACTTGGCGCGAGGCAGACGCTCAGGATTAGGCTTGCGCCGCCATCTTGGTATGATCTACTGCTCGCCAAATGGCTTCACTTCGGCGTTCCAAGTAGCGCTTCTATTTTGTTATGTGTTCGCTGACCACAACGTGGTTTGTGAGACCCGTGTCAGTTTTTCTTCCACTTTAGATCTTCAATAGTTGAATGAGCGGTTTGATCTATGTAAGTGATAAGTAAACCACAAATTATGAACTCATTGATCGGTTTGCAGCATATTAAAAGTGCGGGAATAAGTGAGATAAATCGTGAAAAATACGGGAAATGTATGGGAATTTTGGAAAGCCCAATCGCTGGATACCCTGTTTAAGAATTTTTTATAAGCCTAATAATTTTAAAGATGTTTATATGTATTAATATAATGCACTACACCCCTTTATTGGTATCCATTAATATTATAATACGAGCAAGGTATATATATATACATACACATATATATATATATATATATATATATATATATATATACATACACATATATATATATACAGTGGAGCCCCGCTAATCCGAAATAATTGGGACCGGACCCATTTCGGATTAGCGAATATTTCGGATTAAGCGGACTGTTATTAATTTAACGATAAGTTATGAAATACAACGTGCAACTATATAAATTAATCGCCAAAATGCCGTTTCACGATCATACGGTATGAGATACAACCAGCTTGTATGCCAAAGGGAAATGTTCTGCAATGTGACTGCATCAGTTCATAGTTGCAAAGAAATCCGATAGGTAGCAGCACAACCTACGTTGTAAAAGCCCCGCCCATCGCCTTCAAGTTGGTTACTGAGCCTGAGTCCAGTGAGTAGTCGTGTTGCATTAACATTCTGACTGTTATTTATTACAATTACAGACTAAAGTTAACACAGTTCAAATAAGCGATATTTTACACAATCTCCGTTGGTTATCTTAGGGTTTATGCAGTAAACAATTTTAGTTTTTGTGAGTGTATAATGGCCTCAAAACGTAAACATACTTCGATTACACTGCAAGATAAACTTGAAGTGTTAAAACGTTTGGATAAAGGGGAAAGTGCATCGAAATTGGCAGTGGAGTTTGGAGTGGGAAATTCAACAATCACGGATTGGAAGAAAAACCTAAATAAAATCAAACAGTTTTGCATAGCAACAACAAGTAAGTCTACTGAAACTCGTAAATCAGCTAAAACCACACCACTAGATAAGCTTGACAGTGCTCTGTATGTTTGGTTTTCTCAGGAGAGGGAAAAGGGTATTCCGATTAGTGGACCCTTGCTCAAAGAAAAAGCCCTGAAATTAAATGAATTAGTGAACGCTGACGATTCATTCAAGGCCAGCTCAGGTTGGCTTAATCGTTTCAAGAATCGCCACGGGATTCGTCAGTTAGCTATAACTGGGGAGCGGCTGTCTTCAGATGTGGCTGCTGCATCTGAATATGTAAATACATTTGCTGACCTGATCGCTGCTGGAAACTTTTCACCTCAGCAAATATACAATGCTGACGAGACAGGCCTTAACTTTAAGGCATTGCCAAAAAAAAGCCTAGCTGCACAAGAAGAAAGAAATGCACCCGGCATGAAAATAAGCAAAGAAAGGTTGACCGTTTTAGCCTGCAGTAATGCTGCAGGAAATCATAAGTTGCCCTTAATGGTTATTGGGAAGGCAGCAAAACCAAGGGCATTCAAAAACCTAAACTTACAAACCCTGCCTGTCGTCTACAAAAACTCCAAAAATGCTTGGATGACTTCAAAGCTTTTTAAGGAATGGTTTGACAAACATTTTGTTCCTGAAGTCACTCGATTTTGTGTTGAAAATGAGCTACCAATCCGTGCTTTACTTTTCTTAGACAATGCTTCCTCACATCCCTCAGCAGACGAATTAGTCAATGGAGATATAAAAGCCGTTTTCCTACCACCAAACGTGACGCCTTTGCTCCAGCCCATGGACCAACATGTATTGCAGCATCTAAAACTTTCTTACAGAAAACATCTACTAAGACGAATCCTCGACAATGAAGATGAAACCCTCTCCTTGATTGATAAACTCAAAATTATAAATGTCAAAGATGTTGTTTACTGGGTTGCAGATGCATGGGAAGCTACAAAAGAAAACCTAATTAAAAAATCCTGGAGTAAACTTTGGCCAAGCCTTACATTTGATGAAAATCCACAACCAGACCGAAATGTTACACAGCTTCAGCAGATGATACAAAATATTCCCGGCTGTGAGGAAGCAAATGAAAATGATATCGACGACTGGATGCAAGCTGACGACAATGATCATGAAATCTTCACAGATCAGCAAATCGTAGACATGGTTTTGAGAGACCCGGACAACAACACGGTGCAGGACGACAGTGAAGGTGAAGAAGATGACGACAGCGAGCAGAGAGTTAGCCATTCAGACGCCGTGGCCGCCTTTGATCTTGCACTACGCTACGTAGAACAACAGTCCGTCGCAATACTGGCTGACACTTTGTTTCTGAGACGCTGGCGCAGTTACGCTTCAAAAGAGAGGTGTTCTTCTCTCCGACAAAAAAATGTTACGGACTTTTTTAAACCAACTTAGTTTTTGTTCTGTGACAATGTTTTATTTTGTTTATTACATTTTTCAACCAAAAAACATAATGTAATTTTCGAAAAATAAATTTTAGCATTTTTTTTAGATTTTGTAAATTTTTGTTTTTTCCTGATTTTGATTTCGGATTAAGCGGATTTTCGGATTACTGGATTTCGGATTAGCGGGGCTCCACTGTATATATATATATATATTTGCACACGGATCTCGAAAACGGCTCAAAGGATTTTCTTTATATTTTGGAAATAACTAATTTCCGAGTAGAAAATAAATTCTAGATAGGTCTAATGTCCAGGAAAATTCTTGTTTTCTTGTAATATTAAGTTTAAAATCTAAAAATTTAACATTACGCTTATGGAGAATCAAATGTAAACAATACAAACCAAAACATCTGTTTATAACCGTTTGACAGTTCTTGATTGAAGATGGTGGGAAACAATATCTGAATAGAGGTTTTTCATAAATATGTATTTTAAAATGTATGTAATAAATGCAAAATTATCAGGTTACTAGACAATTTGTAAAAACTTAAGGGTAACATAACTGTGCAAAATAATTCAATTGGCAGACGCCGTAGTCTAGTGGTAGCACGTTGGCCTCGTATACCGAAGGTTGCGAATTCCATTCCCATCAGGGGCCATACTTTTTGTTCAGTGCTATATTAATTATGGTGTATTAAATCGGGTTTATTTAAACCACATAAATGTTTTCATTGAGACATAAATGTGTTTTAATTTTTTTAATTAACTTGTATAATACATGTCTTATGCTATATGAGCAAAGCTCGGTCACCAGGTACTTAATATTACACTAGACTCCTGATTATCCAAGATAATAGGTGGCTGAGCAATTGCATATAATCAAAGTTGTTGATAGAGCACACCTAATTAAAGTACAATGGAAACAGTTAAAAGAATCATTAAAGCAAAAAAAAGTCATTAATAACATCTACTGAATGTTAGGTTTAATAATGTGAAAGACTTCAAAAATAAAGTATAAAAGAATACCTATTATAAACATAGATTTTGTAAACATTATTTAAAAAAATATTTTTGTTATAAAAATTTTCCAAATTTCCTAAGCCACAACTTGGTTAATCTGCCATCCAGTAAACTCTTGATAGTTAGAATAATAACAGTAGACAGACAGTACATGTACAGTAGGGCTTTGGTCATCTGGACTAATGTGGCGGGCGTCCGGTCCGGATTACGAAAAATCCTGGACAATTGGCAAAATCCTGGGAGTTGAGCAAATATTCCTAAATGTTGCTGTTTCGGCAAGCAATTCAAAACAAACGCTAATACAAACAGGAGTGTCTAAAACAAGTTAAAACTCATTGTAATAATTTCCATTTGGCTACATTACTGTATTTTGCAATAGCCCTACTGTACTTTATTGATAATAATGTAGCCTATCGTTGGAACTGTAAAAAATAAAGCAATTTATCATACTGTAAATTTATTAGTATTAGTATAAATAACAATATAATTTATTAGTACAGTATAACAATGTGAATCAAATGAGTAAAATAATTAAGTTCACAAAATGAACATTAAATTGTGTGTATTGGAACAAAAAAATATACTGTACAGCATTAAATTCAGTACATTAGGAAAGTTAATTTAAAAAAAGTAAACACAAAATTGAAAACTTTAGTTGCCGTACATACAGTACTGTTTGGTAGTTAACTGTTAGGCTATAAATTTTTTTTAATTTAATAAATTTTAAAAAAACTGGGAAATTTAAACGTTACAAGCTGGACATAAATAACAAATAACTTTAGATATCTGGTGATATTGTGATATATGGTCTACAGATTATTGTGTAAGTGACTTTGTTATTTCCCTACAAGTTAAATTAAAAATAAATATTGTATTGATTCTAAAATAGATGTAATTTACAGTTCCCTACAACTTATGTTTTTAAAAAGTCTTTGATCGTGGCCTGCTTTACCGTCTTTGTATTGTCGGCATGTCCCTCAGCTTCCATATGCACGTAATTTCGGCAGCAGACACACATTCTAGGAGACTGACGTACTCCAGGACTCCGTCCAGGATCTTGAACCCTTCCGGGTGTGGAATGGAAAGCTTGGGTCTAAGTAGTTCCTCTTTGCCACCACTTCATCATCTTGACAATCAATTTGACACCATTCTTATAAAGTTGTTATCTTACATGCCCCCTACTTCTCCCAAAATGGCACTTGTCATCGCCAATATGATTACTACAGATTTTGCAAAGAACGCCTGAAGGTGCAAAATGTATCTCATTATTGTGATGCGGCCATGCTCGCTCAATAAATGAAGACGTGAAACGTGAAGTTTTGTTTTTATTTGATAATACTGTGCCACCAAAAAAATCACGATTCCGTAAAAAAATAGCCGATCCGGACTAATGGGAGTCCGGACAAAGCTGATCTGGATGAGCAAGTCTACTGTACTAAGTTGTTTAAGGATTACGTAGGCCAAAGACTTAAGCATAAAATGAGACCTATGTGTAAAATAAATGCCTACAACTAATTACTGATATCCCAAATGAAATACACGAAACTGTGTAAGTTGAAGTGAAAAATCCTAACTAATGTAATATTTAAAATATGATAGATGTAGATAAGCAGCGATGAGAAAGGATTTTTGCTGTAGGCTACAGCTAATAATACAACACTGTTTTTCAGAAGCATTGATTTGATTTCCGATCAGCATTTTTTAAGAATTTGATCCTTATCCAAGATTTTGTTCGAATTCTCTTGAAAATAGAGTACCAAAAAAAGTTTGAATTGAAAAAATCAAATTAACCAAGTTCCACTATACAATTAAAAATATATTTCTAACTAAGACGTAGACTGTAAAATTCTGTTTAACAAACTAAGTACGTTTACTACAACAGACATAGGCCTACATAATATGTGATAGACAATCAACCTAATATGTTGATTATGTTGAATATGTTGATCGCCCCTTTCAACAATAGCTTTTGTTTAATGTTATAGATTTGGTCTTATAAGATCATTTTCACAATATAAGCGTGACTAAGCATATCTCCAAACAAATCAATTAGGGCCTATCCTATATATTTATTTGCTGAGTGGGTGGTAGGGTAGCCTATATAGGACATCAAAGAAACTTGAATAATTCATTCAGTAATCTATACACATAAATCCGGCTGGCCTGGTTAAATATTTATATCATATTTTAAAAAATTACAAATTCTGATTTAACATGCGTTTTTGTCTTCAGGAATATATACTTATTATATTGATGGTCTAATATAATCTATAAAAGTGTTGTGTAAGTGTTAGTTTTTTCATAGTTAGTCTGACAAGCTTAGTTGTTTTGTGGATTAAAGTAGGTCAATTTCACAATACGGTGTTTTTAGCAAATACTAAATGGAACACAACTGGAATCTCTCTCACCAATGCTGCTTTGTTACATTTGCTTTAACACATGTCTGATTACTGCACGCAGGTTTGACTTAAAACAAGTTGTAGTTTACAAAAATAAACTTCATCTAGACATTTTTTTATTACTAACGAGTAAATTGTTAAGCTTTTTTTGGTTTTCATATTTTCAATGATTCATTAACACAAACTGTTTTCATAGAATTAGTTAAAAAAATTTCAAACAATTATTTGTTTTACCGTATAGCAAGTTACAATATATTTAAATTAAAAAGAAGAAGTAGAATCGAGTAGTAAATTTTGATGAATTTTATAAATAAAAATATTTTTGTTGTTTTGAAGTTGTTCTAGTATGCTAAATCATGTAGATTAATTACTGGTAGGGCCTACTTAACTGAAAAAACTACACTAAATTTAAAACAACGAATGAGGAAGTTAAGAAGGAATTTAACATATTAATTATTTATTAAAACACAGCATACAAATTAATTGTACATCAGAAATAATAATTTTTAAAAAAACCCTCTGAGGCATCATCCATGTCAGAGGGTCTGTGGCATCATGCATGTCAGAGGGCTTAGGAAGCAAAGTTTGATGTTTTGATTGTTTGTTGTACAGCTATCCATCCAGCTGGAGCGAGCAAGTGGCGGAGGAGGGGGTGGGGGTCAGCGGGGGGAGGGGAATGTGAACTGGGCGACGCATCTCCTGGAGAAACTTGGTGCGAGTCCTGCCACCACTGGTACGTCACAATCACTGCACATTAACATGTATGATAAATAATCGGTTGAACAATTTATGCATTGTTTGAAACAGGTTATTTTTGACATGTTTGTGGTTAAAATTGTAGCTGTATGAATTTTAATCCTAATGCAAGATACCGTCTTTGTTGATTGACAAATGATTGAATTGTTAACTTGTATGATTAAATTTTTAGCTATTACAGGAAAAATTTTCAACAAAAAACTTTACATAGCACTTTCAGATATGTGTACAATTTCCTTTCAATCTTTGTCTCTGGACAGTGCTGCTATGGGTGCTTTGTAATACTCGTTAAGCGTTTTTATGTGCTAAAAAGTTCTTTATCCTTTATTGTCTTTAAATATTTTTATTTAAATTTTCGTATAAGAATAACATAGAAAATGAAACTGGCCATAGGTTGTTGTAGACATTGATAAGCTCCATGGGGAGGTTGACGTTCTAGCAATAGAGATGATAAGCAAATTTTATTGTTAGGCTTTTGAAACAATTTTACACAATTTATTCAGTAGTGAGAGACGTTTAAATTAATATTGATGTTTTAATAGTGGTTTAGTTAAATTCATGTTATCCTGTTATTTAGGCCAAGCCAGTGGTGGAGGTAATTCAAACTCGAACCTTGTTATACCAAGTAATGAGGAATGCGGAATTCGGGATGTTTGGAATCACAATTTACATGAAGAGTTCCGAGCAATCAGGAATGTAGTACAGAAATACACTTATGTTGCTATGGTAAGTCTCAGTTCTGAGGTATTCAGGTGTTTTTATACTTTTTTGTCGAATAAAAATTGAAAAGGTATCAGTCGTGCTCATAAAAATCACCAACAGTTTTGTTTTGGTATTTCAGACAGGAAACGAAAGATTGAGATTACATTTAAGTTAATTAATGTTGCAGAGGGCGTTTACATTAACGTACCAAGTTCATGTACATTGAATACCAAGTTCATCCTCCTAGATCCTACTAAGTTCATCCTTATAAATAGACCAGTTTGAAATTCATAGACAAAAGTGGTTCGGATCCCACGTTAAACTGAAGGTCGCTTAGATGCCATCAGCTGTTAGGCTATTAAAATACAGTAGAACCTCGCTAATCCGTCACCTGCAGGACCGGGGGTATGGTCGGAACAGCAAAAAGGTCGGATTATCCGAGGAACTCGTATATTAACATAAAAACAAACTTAAACTGTATTTCGAACAAAGAATATTGCATCAAGATTTTATAAAAAGCTACTGTACTGATGAACGCTACAGAAAGCCTAAAAACATTAAATAAATTAATTATTTACTAACAATAACGTACAAAAAGTGTCCATTATGCACTTACAGAGTATGCTGTAGTGACAAGAAAGCATAACACTACAATACTGTTCAATACTGTACGTGGCCTAGGTACAGTTGCTGCATCATGTAGCCTAGACGTTCCGCTATACACACTATGTATTACTGTATGAATATAAAAAAGAATATAACGGAGTTCCCTTTCTTCTCTCTTGCTCAAACCACACCCACAATGCATTGTCAAGCACTTCACACTTTGGTTTCTTTTAAGTTTTCCGACATTTTAGTCCTCTTTCGTATTTAACTAACATAGCATGACTTTCAATCTGTTTTCTATTTTTTCGCCAGTCTTTAATGGTTGTACTAATGCCCACCCCAATTTCACTAGCGATTTTTTGAACAGACTCACCTTTGTCTAACCTTTCGAGCACGTTTAATTTCTCAGCTATGGATAGGGTTACATGCTTCCGTTTTGCACCAGACATTATATAAAGTACGTTTGTTCAAAACACTTGCTTACTGTACTGAACGTTTCACAAACTACATTTAAAAAAAAATACTGCAACTATATATTTTACGCCGGCTCCTACACTACTAACCGCATCAAGTGTTGTTGCTACTCTGACTGAAATACACACTCACGATGTCACCTGTCGATGCGTCATCGACAGGTTTCGACTTGAACGGAGTTCCAAGTTCGGCGTCCTTGCCGCCGAGGACGAATTAGCGGAAGTCTGTTGTGTCGAGAGGCACGGTCGGACCAACCGAGGAGTCGGACCATCGGAGGTCGTACTATCGAGGTTCTACTGTACATTCCAGAAAAGAAGTTAAAATTTATATAATAACGCTCCCTTGAACATCATTTTTCGCAAACTCAAAATTAAAAAAAACAACAGCCCACTTATTGGCGATTGGGAAGAGATCACTTACAGAGCATTTTTAGTGCACATGTCACTTGTCAAGTAGAGGCCTTGAATGTCAGCCGTATTCCTGGTTGGATGCGCAAAACACTGTCACGAGAGTCACTTATTCACCACATTTCTGTTGCAGCATCTCCACAGCAACAATCATTTGTCATTCTTACTTGTTTTCTCGTGTCCCTATAAAACTAGATTTATTGAAAAATTAACTGGTTTTAATTATATTTATTACACTAAGGACTAATTTGGATAATCGACGTTCTATTGTAATTTACGAACCTAAAATTCATTTGAGATTGTAATGTCACATTAAAAATACATTAAAACACACGATACTTTTACTGACACATGTAAACAGCCAAAAATACATTTAACGTGTGGAATAATCAGTACAAGCAGTACGATTATGGCAGACTCATTAAATTTACTACACCATTTTACTAACAGAACAACTGGCGTATGCCAGTTTTGCGACAGTCAAATATCATTACCTTACATCATCAATCCAGTGAACTTAGTTTTTTAACTACTTTGTCAGACTAGCTGCGATCTATGAGCGAATATTTGAAATATCTCAGGAGTGTGCTTAATTACCACTAGAGTTTGCTTTAAGCCAATCAAGAGCTTATTCAAACTGTGATACAAGTGAAATGGTTTAAGGAGTTACAATGACGAGAGAAAAGTTTGTAGCCGATCGGAAGTACTCAGGTCAATTCCCCACCATTAGCAATCCCAATTGGGCTTGCAAATGTGTGGTATAGTGGTGAGCGGGTTTGTGCAAAATAAACGGTGACCGGCTTGGGTAAAAGTTGATGGCATTCGTATGCTTAGTTGGGATTGCAGTGGACACATATTTTACTTCTTTAATCCTCAAGGCATGGTTAAGAGGGAGCACGTTTTGTGTTTTTTTGTTTATACTGATTATTTAAAGAAGAGCTGCATAATGATTTTATCATTCAGTTAAGAGTAAAACTCCCACCAGTTCTAGGGTTAACGTACCAAAGTATATAAGTTCGGCTTTATAATGTAAATATTTTATATATTGATTGTTTCTCAAAATTTGATTGATTTTATGTTTTTTGAACTAGAACATTGAATCTAAACTTCATTTTTAAGGTATTGGCAGTTGCTTTATGGTTTTTTAGTAACATATTTTGCCCAGCTGCATATCTTGAAATTCTAAAGAGATAATTGTGTTGCACAGGATACGGAGTTCCCCGGGGTAGTGGCTCGGCCTATCGGAGAGTTCCGCAGCACTGCAGACTACCAGTACCAGCTGCTGCGGTGTAACGTTGACCTACTGCGGATTATCCAGTTAGGCCTCACTTTTCTCGATGAGAATGGCAAAACCCCACCTGGTTATACAACGTGGCAGTTTAACTTTAAGTTCAACCTCTCGTAAGTTGTATTTGAAACCTTTTTTTCTATTAATTCTAGCAGTCTTATTTACAACTTTTTAACCCTTTCAACTATCGTTTCCATACCCGGACTCTGCCCTCAGTTATCATGGATTTTGGGTATTTTGACATAAACAGTGTAATTACTTAACCAAATGGAAGTTTACAAAATGTATGTAACGTTAGTGAATAAAAGTTGGAATTATGTGGATTCATCCATTTTCAAGATCATTTAAATGACATTGGTTCTAAACATAATTTTTAAGCTATAATTTTGCCCCACTCAGTCAAAATACTAAAAAATACAATTCTTTACAGAGAAGACATGTATGCACAAGACAGTATAGATCTGCTTCAGAACTCAGGGATCCAATTTAAGAAGCATGAAGAGGACGGCATTGATCCGCTAGAGTTTGCGGCTCTTCTGATGACATCCGGTGTTGTCCTTATGGACAACATCAAGTGGCTCTCATTCCACAGGTTAGAGGCGACAACTTTGAATCAGAATATATTATTTGTAAAATTCTGGGAAATACTTTAATTCAATCAGTGTTCTATGAAAGATTCAGATACATTTTATTGGGAAATTTTTACTCTAAACTAATTACTTCGTAAAATGAATTTTATAAGGATATTGGGGGGAAAATATTAAACACAAAAGCTGCTGAAAATTAAATTCATAAGTTAGTAATTTTCCTCTGATCTAAGACCATTGAACCATTATTTACTCTTAATAGGAATTTACTTTTGGGAGTATTTTGGTCTTTTTAAATGCGGAAGATGCTTTGATTGGGTCATGTCTGTAAAACTTAGGTTATTTTGTGGTAATACAAAAGAATGAAGTAATATAGTTTGATTGAAACAAAGAGCATATTTCCAATGGTTCTAATGACATGTATTTTTTCAGTGGTTACGATTTTGGGTATCTCATTAAACTGTTAACGGACACCAATCTTCCTCAAGATGAAGGTGATTTCTTTGAGTTGCTGAGATTGTACTTCCCTGTGGTGTACGATGTAAAGGTAACTAGTTCTTTTCACCTTCTACTTCAATATTTTACTTTTGATTAGTCCTGTCTAATCTTCTCTGTCTTACCTATTTTCTAGACAAAAAATAGAGAATAAATGTGTTTAAATGTTCAATAGATAGTAAATCATGGATTGTGAAAGGGCTTCTTTATAATATCTTTCAATGTGAATTAATAGTTGAACGGGGGAAATGGAAAATTCTACGTGAGAATTTTATATTTAAAATGAGAATAGCTGAGTCTGTTCTATTGTACCAATTTCGCTTTCTTTCTCTCTTACCTTATTCTATTTTCAGAGTAACAAATCCTATGCCATCAAATAGTAACGATGTTTGTTGCAGTTTTTGATGAACATAAACTTTATTGGAAAGTAGACAAATATGTTTATCGACAATAAAAGTAGTGCTATGACAATTTTATTGACCATTCAAACTGGCAAGGTAGCTAAACAAAAAATAAATTAGTTTTCTCGGCAATCCTCATAAATTTATCTTGTTAATTTTGAAGGCTCAATTTTACTAACAAGTATATTTATGATTGTTGAATTGAGTAAACAGTTTGAAATTTTCAAATAAGCATATATCTACTACTGGGAGCAAAAGTGTTGTGAATCGAGATTTTGGTGGATTAAGTTTATTTCTGCCACATATGTTAAATCTCTATCTCTGTTAAATATCTATGTTATCTATGTTAAATATGTTAATATATATACATAAAAATTATGTATAGACTAGACGCCTATGTGCGTGCACAATCTCCAGCAAGAAATTTAAAGAGTTTTGTTGATGAATGCTGCGGGCATCCACACACGTCCTAGCATGAATCAATTGCTACAAAGACCAAATTATGTTTTAGAATGAATAGAGAAACATCTTTATTTATTATTATTGTATGTTATTTCAGAGGTAAAGATATTAAAGTAATAAATCTATTAAAATATAGTCAATTACATTACAATAGCCATTACAAAACCGGGATTACTTTGTCGACGGCTGTTATTATCATTACGCCGAGAATGCCCAATAACGTAGCTTTCAGCTTGTCAGCTATCTGCTGTCAGAACCAAATAGTGAATTTATGTCTTTACGTCTTGAGTTTGTTGTTTTTTGTTGTAGTGTTTGAACAGCATAGTGTTTTTTAACTCTACTCATCACTAGAAGAGTCACTGATGTAAACAAACTAATAAGTTAAGTGTCGGATGTGTTTACGTCACATTAACCATAACATGGGCTTTCGTGTCCTGTGTCAGTTTCTTCTTCCAGTTTTGTTCTGCAACGGTTAGATCAGCGGTTTTATCTATTTAAGTGATGTGCAAACCATGAATAATGAACTCATTTTCCACTTTGCAACATGTTTAAAGTGTGGGGAAAAGTGAGAGAAATTCGTGAAAAATACAGGATTTTAGGAAAGCCTATTCGCTGGACACCCTGTGATAACAACTACAGCTGTTTATTTTCGCTTCTATGCGGTAAAATTGTTACTTTCAAAATTCTGAAAAACAAACTAGTTATTTTCAAGACATTGTGATGAAATAATAGTGTTTGATGGTCTTAGTGAATTGTAAGAAGGAACATGTGAATGAAATCTGGTAACACAGTGTTGGTGTTTCAGTATCTGATGAAGAGTTGCAAGAACCTAAAGGGAGGGCTGCAAGAGGTTGCTGACCAGCTGGAGTTGCAGAGGGTTGGGCCGCAACACCAAGCCGGCAGTGACTCCTTGCTGACAGGGATGGCGTTCTTCAAAATGCGAGAGGTATCGCCAGTTTCAGCATAGTCTTTAAGCTAAAATTTATAGAGAATTTTCATCTTTGATGGAGTTCTTTTTATCGCTGATTAGCCGTTTGAATTCTCATTTTCAAGACTTACTTTTTAACTCTCAAATAAGAAAACCATAAAATTAGATATCTTGTTCTTTCTTTTTCTCAAATAATAGTAGTTTTCATAACTAGGAGCGAAAGTGACTCTTTGGTAAGTAATCCTGTTTTCAAGTTAGGCGCAGCCGAGCTTGGAATTGGATTAAGTACCAAAATGACACTTTCGCTCTGTGTGATGAACAACTATTTTCATCACACTGTGGAAATAATTTTCTAATCATAATAAAATTAAAACACATAATTTGAGTCATACAAATTGTCATCAATGTTTATATTTTTTCTGTTATATTTACATAGTATTTTAGGTTATCTTTAAGATAACCTAGTTTAAACACATAATAAACAAAATTTATAAACTATTATTGAGGTTAGCGAAACAATAATTTTACCATATAGTTTTTCTATTACCTATTTGAATTGATCAAATGATGATTTTTGCAGACGATTTAGAGAACTGATCTGGCTGTTTACCAGCCAATATGATGAAAAAAATGTTTCTAGTTAAGAAATGCCAGAAAATTAAAAGTATTTTGTTTACTTAGTTTTCTCTATATTTTAACTGTAAGAGCTATCCATTTTCATTCTAATGTTAATTCTTTTTGTGTAGGATTTTCATGAATTAAACTGTATATTTTATCCTAAAATGTACACTATTGTCCAGATGTTCTTTGAAGACAACATTGATGATCAGAAGTATTGTGGCCACTTGTACGGGCTTGGAACTTCGTTTGTTGTGAACGGAAACACGTTTCATGACAACGGAGACAACAGCAGCTCTTCGTGATACAGTGCGGCTGACATTGTGACCGCGTGTGTGACTGAACAAATTGTGTAGTACCTGTCGACATTCAATCTGTCGGGTTTCCTATTGTCAGGGGATTTTATATAGTATGTTAAAAATAATGTAAAAATAAACTATCGTTCTTTGTATGTAATTTATTAGATTTCATAAAAATATCAAAATATAAACATCGTATTTGTTTATTGTATACAACAATTTTGTCTTCATATTTCCTTTTCTAAATATATTATTTAAGTGTTTTATTTTATAGAAGTGATTACCTTCTCTTCTCAGATCGTAATGTAAATCAAATATGTATTTTAAAAGTATGTCGGAAAAATATTTTAACAAAATCAATCCTTCCCTTACTTTTAATTAATACAACCAATACAAATGCTTTGTTTTTGTGTAATTTTCAAATTATCATTAAAAAACCATCTGGTACCTGTTGGGTAAATGCTTTATTTTTCATTAACAAGCATTTATTTACTGTACATTTCATACAATGAAATGTACTTTTAACTTCATGTATGTACACTTAAACTAGCAAATAATCTTATAAATACAATTAATTATCGAATCAATTTTCAATCCTATCAAATATTAAATGTCACTTAGAATTTTTCTTCATGCATTGATAATGTTGATAAAATGATATGTAAGAAAATTATATTGATAATTAGATCAAACCCAAACTGTTTCAAGGTTATTATTTTGACATAAGAATAAACCCTCAGTTTTTTTGTGATTTTATGTGTCACTCCAGTGATTATTTCATTACCATAATGAAACATCAGTTACATTATTCATAGATTTATTGTATTTACAATAATGTGATTATTAAAATTGATTAAGAAAATACAAATTGTTGATCATAAAAAAATCAAGGAGGAGTTTAAAACCTAGTAATAAAGTATCATACGTTTTCATTATTCAGAACGATTACTCCCCTGATGATCGGTGGTAGTGGTAGAACTGCAGATGTGTTCTTTGTCTGTGGGCAGACTTACAACCAGCACTCTATCAAGCATTTCTATAAACTTAAGTGTTTTATGTTATTGTAATTAGCACTGCTTTTTGTACGTTTTTAGATAGTATTCTTCCTGAATTTTTGTTAAGCATGTGGTAAATATGTATTAGACCACCCACAATATAACTTCTTGTAATTCATGTCAATAAAAATTCGTTTCTGATCATCAGGCAGCGTTACTATCACTTCTCACTTATTACCTGACTTGACCAATTTAATTTGTATTGTCCTGTAACAGAAATGTGTAGCTGAAATAAGATTCAGTATCCAATATTGAGAATCTAATAAGAAATTTATTGATTTTTGGAACATGTACGTATATTACTTCAATCAGTTCCAACCACCATATTTATGTAAGATTATGCAAATAAGAATCCCCCCACAATTAATTTTAACTGAAATAGAAATCCGATTATCAGTTTTGTATTTAGTCTGTTTTGTAAGAGGTTTAACACTCCGACTGGCGATCAACACGCCTGTGCCGATAGCAATGAAAATTGGTTATTAGCGCCTATGTTTTGCGATGATATTCGGGAATGTGTTGTAAATAATTGCCGTCACAGTCCTGCCATCTGCGAGGTAATACATGAAATAATGCCTCATGGAGTTTGCTTCTTTTACAACTCAATGGTTAAGGGGAGGAGGCATGTTGTGTTTTTATACTTATTATTTTAAGAAGAGTAGCATAAAAATTAAGTTCAAAAGGTCCGGCCAAGGATTAATGTAAATATAATCCCTTCAAGGATCGTCAATGTTAATGTCCTTGGATTGGGGGTATCATGGTGTTTCAACTGAATGTATGTATGTATGTTCACTTTGGCATTAAACACTCATGAGCTTGTGGCTGACCAATTTTCATGATTGGTAGACATAGGCTACTTTAGTGTCCAAATAGGCTTTCTAAAACAGTTTTAAGGAAAACTACAAAACTGTGACAACATGCAGTACAGTAATTATATTAAAATTAAATAGTTGTTTTTTGGGAAATATTACTAGAAAGCAAAAAGACAATAAGCTTCACTGTGGTTACATAGTAAAAGATTTTTCACTGGAATTTTTCTGTAATTGTTGAATATGCAAAAAATAGACCCTTATAATTGATATTGAAAATTAAATCAGTTCTTAATCCATATAAAAATATGGAATGTAATACCCCAAAAATAAACCAAATGATGGATTCAGAAAAATAAATAAAAATGGGTATTTTAAGAAAGTATGTATTTTGATATTCTGGTTAATTTTATATACAGTAGTTAATGGGTTTGTAGAATTTAACACAAATCTAAAAATTACTACAGGCATCTGCTAGCCTAATGTTTAGCGTCATGGATTTCGGTGCAAGAGGTGACAGGTTCGACCCCCGAGATGTTCACAAAATTTAAATGAGAATATTCATTCTAAAAAATAGTGTACTTAAGTACTACATAGCTTAAGCTGAGCCTGCCACTGAAAAAAAAACAAAAAAATTACTATTGAACTGACGGGGTGGTCTAGTCCTTATAGTAGCATTGTTTATAAATAGAATAGAAAATAGTTCTATCATCTATGATAGTATGCTACCCCAGCTTCATAATCTGAAGGTCACAGGTTGGATTCTGAGAGGAAATTTAACACAATTTTGTGATAGTTCCATACTGGACCCAGTTTGTTTGTTTCCAGAATTAATAAATGACCTTGGCAAATAAATCAGCTCTTTGATAAAAAAACATAGCTTTGAACAGTGTTGTTGTACACATATCATACTCATTCTTCACTCATATTCACTTTAAAATACTGTACGGTACCCGCCATAGTGGGTCGGGGTTTAATGAATATGAAATAAGGACCTTTACTTTCTCTAAACTGCCACAAACTATTGTTTTAAATAATCTATAGCTATGGGTCTAAATAAATTATTCCGTATTCGTGCGTACCTACCAAAAATTAATATTTACTAATCTGTAAATAAATTCTTGTTTTTTCATTTGTACCACTTAGTATCCAGATATCGTATAGGTCCTCTGTGATTATACTAAAAAAAATCGAAACAGTATGAATTGGTACCTTTGTTTTTGAGAAAAGAAGTAATAGTGTGTGAATAAAGACGTAGATTAAATAATTAAAGTACACCACTGTATAAACTGTATAAATAATATATACAAGAGGAATAATGTAAAATACAAGCATTGAATGATGTTTTTATGTGCGATTTTTCAATCCAAGATTTAAAGAGTAGCAGAAGCAGACAGCTCAGTCGGTCTTATTTTACTCAAGCACTGTTGTTCTAAACATAACCTCAATTTTACTATAATTCGATATAATTTCATCATAGGTTAGGCTCTACTTATTACTTTATAACATTATATTTCATTTAGAGATGTCCACTAGATGGTAAGTGTTGCAATATATATTATTTAATGGAATTTGGAAGGTTTAGTATGCTCCATAACTAAATCAAATGTTCAGGAGTTAAACCTTTACCTGTTTGCAGTCAATTATGTCTGACAGTTAGTGCTGTCTTTAAAGATAAAGTTAATATTTGATCTTGAATGTTTATAGGTTTTGATCTAAAGCTGAAACATACCAAATTATTATTTTTAAGATGTATTATTATTTACTATGAATTATTATTTGGAGGAAAATTAGTTGAGTGGCTAAAGTGATCAATACATCATTTAAGCTAGGGAATCTTCGCTCTTTAAATGGCCATTTTCTGAGTGGTTATTATAGTGCCTCCCTTCGCCAACAAAAAAATTTTTTTAAATAGCGAAAGGCGTAGAAAATTTATAAAAACTTCAAGGGGAGCATTGATGATCCTTGACTTACTGATGATTATCATCTATAAACAGTGGTGTAGTGCTAAAAAAAGCTGTGCCGGAGCGGTCCTTCCAAGAAAGGCCATAATTACTCTTTGGGGGGGGTAATGGGTAGTCAAAGTCTGCAAGTTCCTCAGGAAGGTCATTGCGTGGTCAAACGCGTGGAATTGTGTACAATGAATTTATCTATTTAAAAAAGAATTACATAAACCGAAGTTTAATTTTGCTAAAGCGACTAATGATGCTCCTGGGATATTTGTTGTATTCATGCAAAGTATTGCAGTCGAAGGCAGGCGGTCGCTTTTTAGTAACGGTTCGCTTTCTTTTTCAACGCAAACTGACGAGTGCAGGTCAAGAAAGAAGAACATATTTGTAGATGAGTTTACCCACCACATAATACGGAGGAAAATCCTCAAATTTTATTTTGTAACTTCATCGAAATTAAAGGCTGTTCTGTAGGAAGAGGGTGTGTTGAAATAAATATCTTAGACGGAGATTAAAATGAATATGATTTAAATGGTTGAAGTCTGAAAATACAAATAATCTCAACATTTCTTAATCAGCCTTAGGCTGTTTAAAAAATAAATATATTTTTGAATTAAAAAACTAGATACTATAAAAAGATATATGGTCTTCAAGTAAGCCCTAGTGTCTGATTCTGGTGTTACGATGTTGTTGGGGTTAGGTTAGGGTTAATGTAAAACGCCTAAAATTGCCTCGATATTGCGTGTTGATCATGAAATGATGCGAGCGACTCACTTACCTACCACTCTCTATAAAAAGGCAAAGTAAAAGTATAAAAATCTAAGTTTCGGCTGCACGAGCTGTGCCGGAGCGCCGCTCCGTCTCTAAAAGCTGTGCCGGAGCGGCGCTCCGGCTCCACTACACCACTGTCTATAAAGCAACTCTCTGACTTTAAATTAAAATTCTGTTGAAATTAGAATGGTTACAGCTGTCAAAGGTTTGTGATTTGATTTTACAGTAGAACACCGAATTGATTTTTACCAAGTTTGATTCTGATGATCAAAAATTAGAATAATTCAATTTACAATATTATTTAGCCCTATTAACCGAAAGATAATGATATTAAAGTTATGTACCTACATGATTAACTAACTAAAAGTATATGTAGGCCTATGCCTTAAATAAATGTCTTGTTTGACCAATTTACTCAATTCACATTTCAAATTGAGCAGTACTGTTTATTCAGTCAAATCACAAGTTTTGTTAAACCTGATGTGACTCAGAACTGTAGACTCAACTGTGGATTCCCTGCACTTAATTTTTTTTTAATAGGTGGCAGCCTCTTTTACCTGAATTTTTCCTGTCAACACACACTACATATATGTGTGTGGATCACAATAGAAGATTGACATTACTAATAAAAACTGATGGGTAACATTAGGATCCTAACCATTCCATTGCTGACAATGGCTCGTAGTCTGTCACGACAACTGAGTCACGACACAATTCACTTATCTCTGAATCTGAATTTAAAAAAATATATTCGTGGTATTGCTAAATTATTCTGTATTTCAGGTACCCAATTTTTCAAAAGGGGAACCCTCAACTTCGGGTTTACCTTCCAAATTTCTTTATGAAACTAGTTCGTCCAGACTATAAACAACCTCCAAACATTGTCAAATTTGTTGTCTCTAATGAAATGACCAACCATGACATCAAGAATTATTTAGAGAAAATATACAAAGTTCAAGTTGCTGATGTCAGATCAAATATTGTCACAGGTTTGTATGTTTCTAAATTATGTTAAGCTTATTGACTTTTAATTTGAAAACATTTTCAAACCCACAGGTAATTTACTGGTAATTAGAAGCAGTGATTTTTTACATTGTCATGAAAATTGAATTTTCCATCACCGTCTGAAACTTGTATGAAATGTCTGAATATTTGTATGAAATAGGCGCTCTTTTATCAATATTGCTTAGTTGGTAATATGGCACATTATAAAGAGGGACTCATCAGACACTTCTTTAGTGCAACTTAAAATTCCTTTAGTTTTGTTTATTATGTTATGGGGCTGTTAAAGAGCTTGGTTAGCTGTACATCTTTGATCAAACCAAGATCTACTAAATGGGCAAAGGAGCCAGCGGGAATGTTCAATTTATTAAATAAGAATATCTTTCTCAGCTGGGGTGAAGAAAGCTACATATACATAATATGGCCAAGTAATAATGTGTCTAACATTTTCAAACCCACAGGTAATTTACTGGTAATTAGAAGCAGTGATTTTTTACATTGTCATGAAAATTGAATTTTCCATCACCGTCTGAAACTTGTATGAAATGTCTGAATATTTGTATGAAATAGGCGCTCTTTTATCAATATTGCTTAGTTGGTAATATGGCACATTATAAAGAGGGACTCATCAGACACTTCTTTAGTGCAACTTAAAATTCCTTTAGTTTTGTTTATTATGTTATGGGGCTGTTAAAGAGCTTGGTTAGCTGTACATCTTTGATCAAACCAAGATCTACTAAATGGGCAAAGGAGCCAGCGGGAATGTTCAATTTATTAAATAAGAATATCTTTCTCAGCTGGGGTGAAGAAAGCTACATATACATAATATGGCCAAGTAATAATGTGTCTCTGAACTGAAAGAGAGCTTGACCCATAGTACTGATAAAAGAACCACATTATGTAAATATTGGTTAGCATAACCTTCATTAAGCAGCACTAAACTCATGGGAGCTAGATCCATCCAGACACAGATCAGTCAGGGAGATGTTATGTCTAATTTAGCCCATAATCCAAAATCCATGAAGTTTTTTTTGTAGATGTCAAACTTCACTGTCCACCACAGTGCTTTAATTTATAGTTCATTTTGCAGCTTTCATTCCTTTACTCCGTTCAAAAAAATTATCAACCTTGATATTATATGTCACAATCTTAAATTCAAACAGATTTAGACAATTATCTTATAACAAAGATGAAGATAGAGTAGTTTTTGAATAGTGTCTTAGGTTATAAGGCATTACTATATGGATCCTCCCTAGGATTTCTCAGAGAGCCAATTGCAATATGCGTAGCATTTTCTCCAGGTCTGCAAACAGTGGTGCTCGTCATCGCTTTTGAGGAGGGTATAGAATATCCCCCAGTATAAAGGGGTGCCGGGCACTCACCCTTGGAATTTTTTTGAAAATAAAAGCCTAAAACGGTATTAACCCATTCCTGTCTGAATTACGGTGCGATACCTGATGCCCTCTGTTCTCAGCCTTTTTCACTACGACTGTGATTTAACAGTAATTTCATGAATTATCTGTTTAGATTTCTCTACCCTGTTACTTTCGTCCTGTAACTGTGTATATAATCACTCTTAGCAAGAAAAATAATTATTACTGTACTTTTTCACCATTTCCAAGCGATAGGATTAGAAACAAGCAGGTACTGGTGTTCCATAAAGACTTATTTTGTTTTAAAATAGTACCTTTATTTCACTTGGCACATCTATTTTCAGTTACCTGCAGTTAAAGATAAATCTTAAAAAAATAATAGTTTAATTAGTTAATTCTTATCAGTAAGTTAATCGCTGAACAAATTGTGCGAACGAGACAACAATAGTTTACTGCCAACATAGAACATTGGACACTAAATACAATGATTTAAAATGGAAGCCAACAGGCATCTATCAGGTGAGAAATGAACTAGCACTTCTAGGGACGAAAAAAAAACTATGTCGAAATATAAGCTGGCAAAGCACATTGTTTGCTCTGGATGTCATTTGTCTATCAAAATACGAGGACATGCAATGTTCGTCCTTAGGGCACCGTAGTGAGGATGCTTGCATTACAGTGTTTGCAAGGAGCATGCATTAATATATAATCATAAATAAATTTTTTAGGAGAGTTTAGACGTGCAGGCAAGACTGGTTATATTGTTAAAGATGATGACTATAAGACCGCCTACGTTACGCTTGTAAGTATTCAACTTTCAAAAAGTGTATTACAAAAATTTCAATTAGTTTAAATCACGTTACAGCTGAAATTAAAATATAGTTCTGTTTACTTTGTATCGAAATTCCTTACTAGTAGAGAAGGTGTCTTTATTGGTTTAGACTGTTTCCAAGTGTAATACTGTTAGAGCTGATTAATTTTAATCCCAATTACCAAAAAATTTTAACAGAAGTAACTTGTATATGAATAAACAAAGTTTATATTCAACATAACGTTCATTTTCACTAAACATCCTCTGAATATATTTCACTAACTTTTATCTCAATAGATGTAAACAAATGCTGAGTGCTGAAACAAAAACACGAGGACGACTCGGCCGGCCTGTAGAACTGATGTTTCGAGATTAGTGTTGCCATTCCACCAAACAGAAGTTTACCAAAGTAATAAAAAATTTATTATAACAATAATATTTATTTATGGCATAACTATAGACAGTAAAGAAACAATTTTAAAATACCTTAATTAGATTTTAATTTTTCGACTTATATGTATGTCAAACTCTCGTAAACTCCTGGTTGAGTTGCGTAAATGTACGGCAAACACTCACAAGTAATTAGCATCGTTGGCATATATGTACGTCAAAAGCTTGGGAAGGGTTAATGGTATAATTACATGCTTATTTTTTCAGCCACTGGGAAAAACATTTGAATTCCCAAACATTTTTCCAGAGGAATCTAAAGAGAAACAAGAAAAAGAAGATGAGGACACACAAAAAGTATTGAAACAGACTCAAAAGGAATTCTTAAAAAAGAACCAAAACAGGCATGGTTTGCCTGGGTGGTACAGCATTTAGTTATTTTCTGCTAATGTAAATATTTAAGTAAATTATACGTTGTGTTTAAGTGTTGTTTATTTAATCATGCCTTGTGTACACGTCTCAAGTATGTATGAGAGAAAACTGATGTTTATTTTTATTCTTCCACATAAGTAAACACATAAGAACATAAGAAATGTATTTCTTCACTTATTGTCAAACCTTATTTATTTATATTTTAACTTATTTATTTATCTGGTATAGAATTCACTAAAGTAGAAAAACACAAAAAGGGCATAGATGTTGATCAATTTTCAAGTAAAAATATTATAAGGCCATTGTGGAGGCTATTTCAGATTTTAACGTTCTTCAGTGGAACTCCTGGAATTCCCATCTACGGAAACTTAAACCCAAGATTTTTAATTTTGAAGGTATAGACATGAAAGATACAAAATTTGTTGTCCTACAGGAAGTCATCTCATTTAACAAAAATGAGGATAATATGTCTTAATGATACATTAAAAATTATATTATTAATTGTCGTCTACACCTTTTTTGTTACAAAGTTGCCAATTAAAAAAATACATAATACTTTATCTCTTTGACATCTTTAAGAGGTACATTCAAAAATCCTCTTTGTCATAAAAAGAGTTTGCATGTCCATTCATATAATTTTTTAAGGGATTTAAATGACAGGTTAAGTACGGATTGAAGCAGATTAAAATTATTTGGATACATAGATAAACATAAGTATGTATCCAAATAATAATAAAAACTGTATGCCAATGTGTTTATCATTAAGTTATCATTAATCAGTTATCATTAAGTGTAGATTAATTCAGTGTGACAGGGAGAAGAGGGTGGACTTTTTGATAGTTAGTGTTTAATATAAATAAAATTAAAAATGATAAATTTAATATTTAACAGTTTAAACTATTTGAAACAAATAAGAAAAATATTTAAAATTACAACTAATTATTAAGTAAAAGTAAAAATTCCATAAAACTGACCTTGTGATAACTAAGCCATGAGCTCTGCTCTCATTTGGCTGTGATAAGAAATATTGTACACACCTTTTAAAGAAATCTGTCATTTTGTATGATACTCTAAGTGGTTCATTAAGTTTATTAAATGAAGTGAATTCTTTATGTAAATTAACTAGACAAGTTACTGTAGGTTTTGTTAAATTTAAAAAAGGTAGGTAATTTGTTCTAGTTTTATCATTAAAATACCTTAAAACATGCTGTAGGTCAATTGTAAACAAATTGAAAAAGTGGTTATACTTTTATATAGAAGTACATTATTGCCATGAATATGTCTTAGCTCCTGGGAGTATTGGAAATTTGTAAGATGAAAAAATGTTTGTATTTACTTCCCTGTGGGAAATAGGTTAAATCATGGATATGTCTAAAGGGAATGCTTTCAGTCCATCTAAACAGCTGTTCTTATTCTTTTATATTTAAAATTCAATACATTAGTTCTAGTAGTTTCTATGAAAACCTGTTACATGTTTTCCATCTTAAAAATCACCAACACCCCCTAAGAGCTAAGACATATCCATGTCAATATGAAAAAGGTTTTCATAGAAACTACTAGAGCTATCGTGAATTTTTAATATATAAGAATAAGAACAGCTGTTTAGAAGAACTGAAAACATTCCCTTTAGAATATCCATGATCTAACCTATTTCCCAAAGGAAAGTAAATATAAATATTTGTTTAATAACAGAGTAAAGTTTACAATATAATTATAATATATTTTACTATCTCTGTTAACAGATTATTTTTATCAGAGGACCTTTGAATATAACTTTTGTGTTAATAAATATAAAATTTCCTTATTTGATGATAATAATTTAATCATTACTGCTTTTCAACTGTAATACTCATATTCATACAGTTTATTTTTATCATCACACTTTATAATTTAAACTTTTTATATATTTTGAAATATATGTCTACTAAAATATTTTTGTTTGTAACACTAAAGAATTAATGACTTTTTATAAGTGTTTACATGCCTAAGATGCCAAAAAATTGTGAATGAAGTGTTATTGAAACTATACTCATCCTGGTATGGGTAATTATTAAAAATGAATTTTCTGAATCATTCTTTAAAGTTCTAAGAATCTGCTTCCTCTAAGAGAGCATTAATTAGACATCAAGGCCCTTATTAGACGAGGTTGCAGGCCATATCGCAGCGACGAAACATGCTACTCAGCTTTTGGGGTATTGATTGAGTTATATGGATGTTATTGAACGAGGGTGGCAAGCGACGTACCCACTGGCCAACAATACTGATGACGCTGTGTTGTAGTATATGGGGCTTACTACACCAGGCCACCTCGTCTAATAAAGGCCTAAATAACACAATTATGAATCAAGGGTGAAAAATGTTATTCTTATAGTTATGCTCTTTCCAGTTTCCATGTTGTATTTTAATCAGCGACTTACTGTACTATTTGGAACCTCTGTTATTGGAATTTTATTATTAAGTATTTTATGGAAGAAAAAGAAAAAACTGCAATTTACCTCTGTGGTAACCAAAGACAAAAACAAGCCTCCAGTTAGATGGAAAAGAGTAGGGGAAATAAGTCATTTAATGTTGTATCCTATAAAGTCTGCTAAAGCCATCCATCTGAAGTCAGCAAAGTGTGCGGCTCTGGGCCTTGTTGATAATGAAAATCCGAACCTACATCTTCAAGACAGGTAGGTTTGGGGTTTTTAAAACTTAATAATAAGGTAAAAAGTGTGTTTAATTGAGGGAGGGAAGAAATTCGGAGAGTTTGTCAGCAATCGAAGTGAGTTTTACTATAAACTGAATTGTTCTCTTCTTTCTCAGTAATCAAATATGCAATGGTTTTGACAAAGCAAAGATTTTTGTCCTAAGACATACAGTTGTTAAAAATAGCTTTATTAATCTTCAACATAATCTACATTTTATTTGAAGAAAAACATTTTTCAGTGTTAGAGTAAGTGAAGGTTTGAAACTGGAATAAATTCTCAGCTAATTATTTAGTATTAATTTTAAATTATTAGATTAAATATATTTAGTAGAGTTTGGTGTACATTAAGGTAACTTTCAAACACAGTATGGGTTTAAGATAGTTTTAAATTCATTGAATAGTATAATAAAACTGACATTGATTTAATTTAACCGTTTGTTATTCCTTTCTGTTGAATAAATTTAATAGATTATAAATTTACTTAAACAAATTGCTCAAAACTGGGTTTTTGAGAGCTCATTAATTTATTTTAATAGGTGGGGGCCAGTTTAAAATAAACAAGATCTTCTCCAAAATGTATAGAATAATGAGAATAAGTTAACTTTAATCTTAGTGAGCATTCTTATTTTTACGGAGAAGCGTTACAAAAAGGCCTTGATCAGCGTAATAGACAGGTAGACCATAACTGAGATAAAACCTACGTCGGATTTCCTGGGGGTATTAAACATTAAAAACAGAAATATCATAATTCCAAGCACTGTATAGAAAAACTCTAGTCGTCTACATATTTTGATTAGAAAAAATAATTATTCTGAAGTTATTTTAAAAATTAATGACCTACAAGATGAGTCTGCATGAATTTATTCAGCTTGGGAGGTAGTAAGGTGATGTATTATTGATGTAACTTTGCAATGGTGAAATTTGTCTTAGAGAGTTCATAGTGTACGATCCTGAGAAGAGGAAGGCAGTTTCTGGACTAGTGAACACAAAAATGACTCTATTGGAGTGTTCAGCTGAGGACAAAACCACGATAAGGTTATCATTTCCAGGGAAAGAAGACTTCTACCTCAAACTACCTTTTGATGAAAGTAAAGTCGTTAACTTGGAGTAAGTTACTAGTCTAGTTTTTTTAATACTGAAGAATTTATTTATATGGTGCTATTACTGTCGATTATATAACTTCAGACTCTTTAAAATTCATAATATGGTGTTGGTTATTAATTATTCAATATCTTTTATTAAATTTCCCATAGGGAAGAATCTATTACCGTAGGTCTCATGGTAAGACTTAAGCCCGGGACCATGTTATTTTTTCTTCTTTAGGTTAAGACAAAAACAATAGTTTAAAATTTTTATATAATATATATATATATATATATATATATAATGTATGCACAATACAAAAAAACCATCGTAAACCAGACATATAACCAATGGGAACGGGTAGTTTGGGGGGGTGTACCCCAAAATGGGGTTTTTTGCGTTTTTCACATGTAATTTTTAAAGATTTCTAATTTTATTTACCATTAGAATCAGCTTAAAAAACTACACAATTTAGTTCCTTAAAGTTTTTCTCTATCTCCAACGGTTACCAAGATATTAAAAAAAATAAACACAGTACGTTGTATTGTGGGGCTCCAATGTTAATCTTATGGAGGATAGGGAAAAATTATTTCATATTAATCTATTTTTGGATGAAGAATCGACGGCCTTCATTTACGTATCTATGCTTAAAAAAGAATAATTTAGCAATAACTTTTTAGTAAGGCAAACTCCTTTATTTTAATGCGTTTTTTAGCAGTCATACTTTAATTTTTTTTTGTGATAATAAAGACATTTTTATTAAAAACAAAACAATTTCAATTTTTTTAATTAAATAAAAATGAGATAAAAATATTCAGAGCTAAAAAGCTAATAAAGTAATAAAGTATAAAAAATTAATCATTTTTATTCAGTAAATCTAGTATTTAAAATAAACTATAAATTTATATAAATATTATTAAAATGATATTTAACTGTAAATCATACCAATAAAAAATATTTATTGTTAATAGAAAGCAACTCAACTAAAAAATCAAAAATCAAACTACAAGGTAGATCCAATCAGTTACAGCAGCAAATGATCAGCAATCAATGGAGAATAGGCAAATAATTCTCATGTTTATTGACAGATTTTTATAAAACTTGTCAAATATTATTAATATTATGATAAACCTAGACTCAATGCTACATTTTTAACTACACAACGTTTCTGGAGGTGGAGAAACTCCTCCTGTTTTCAAATGATTACCTAATAAATTACGTTGAAATTGAAAGTTTAAGTTACAGATATTAATTATATCATGTTGTTAATAATACTATACTTATGTATCATGCACAATACAAAAAACTATATTGGTAACCCAACAAATAACCACAACACTCTGCTTCCGAGCTAGCGGGGCGACACAAGATAGCGTGCGCTCTGAACGAGAGTTGGATCTTGTGTGTATCCAAATTTCCAAAATCTTTCATCCATTCAAAAATTTGGAATTTAACGATTTGGTCAAAATCTATAACCTCTTAGATTTAAAAAATATATTTTTAAAAGTGAATTTATACCTGCCGTGGGGGTATGGTTCGTTTTCACATTCTACAGTTTTAGTTAATAGTTATTAGTGAAATGGAGACCCACCAAGGTAGGTATTTTAAGCCAAATGTGAATGAGAAATGAGTGTAAGATGATAGTGGCGCGATCTTGTAGTCTTGTTGACTAAGGCTGACATGTTCCTTAGACAGCACTGTTAATTAATAGCCCAACAGTCAATGTAATGCCATATCTAAGGGACCTACAGTTTAACATTGAGTCTGAACCAACCACTGCCTCTGAATTATGAACTGGTCTAATTATGAGGATGGTGTTTGTGGATTAACGTAGTATTCAGTAGTGTGGACGTTAATCCACACAAGAGAACACTACACCTACCGACCAACACTCAAATTATCCACAATTCTTGACCTCCAAGTAGCTGGATTACAGGACACACCGCACGGTCCCAGTCTTAACTCTTACAGGTATAACTCTCTCACAGTCGGTGGTGGGGAGAGGTTGTGGCGGCTGTGGACTGTGGGGACGCTGTGGCTCGATGGCTCTCGATGGTGATCCTTGGTCAAGCTCCTACAGGTCTGAGGCTCGGCCACTTCTCTCGACCTGCAGTTCCTCTACGGACAGTTAACAACGGATGGACCAATTTTGCCAATATCTACCCTCGTCTGCGCGACGAATATTTGGTATGGTATGATTTTACTAATTTAGCACATATGCACGCTTCATAATTTTTTACTTTTTCCTCTTATACAAAGTATACACCCGATAATTCAACAGTCCTCGTAACTCGGTTTTTCAAGGTCGCAGAACGGATTAAACGAGCTGAGATAAGCAGTCGATCTATTGTGCACCTTAAGACTGTTTCAAACTTAAAGATCAAGGCATGTTGGGGTCGATGCAGCTCACTATTGTTCACTTATTCATGGAGGAATATTGCATCATTGAAATATAACAGCAATCAATTTAGCATTTTTTTGGAACATATAATTTAAAATTTTGAATATTTTCCGAGGGCTGTTTACTCAGTATTTAACAATACTCATGTATATACTGTACTGTGATAAATGTTTATTGAAACTCTAGTCTGTTATGCATAATTAATTAAAATCCATGAAAAATTGCAATGTTTTGGATAACTCGACAACCCCCTAACTTGAAACCTCCGGGTCCACAGCGTCGAGTTATTGAGAGTCTAATGTATTGTTTTCGTCAAAATTTTTTAATCTGAGTTGAGTGGATGTATCCACTCACTGAGTTTTAGACTCCCTGAATCCAAAAAAGCGGTTTAAAGACTGATGACTTTCTGTCTGACTGTACAAACCCCGAGACCACACTGATTGTCCAATTTCTATGAAATTTGGTACTCGGGTGCACTTTGGCTATATCTCCAGACCATTTTTTTTTTATTTTGTGAGCTGAATGTAAATAGTACCAGTATAGGTTGAAAATTGTGCAACTTTGTTTAGGGAGTTATTTTATTAATTGCTAAATTGAAGCAGCTTTGTTTAGTTTGGTGAAAAATATTTGTTGTGGTGGGGGGGGGGGGGGGGGGGGGGGGGGGGGGGGGTGGGGGGGTGGGGGGGGGGGTGGGGGTGTGCGGGGGGGGTGGGGGGGTGGGGGGGGGGAGGTGTACTGTGGGGGGGGGGGGGGGGGGGGGGGGGGGGGGGGGGGGGGGGGGGGTGGGGGGGGGGGGGTGGGGGGGAGGGGTGGGGGGGGGGTGGGGGGGGGGGGTTTGGGGGGGGGGGGGGGGGGGGGGGGGTGCATTTGGAACGAATTTGCTTTAAACTAGAGTAAATATAAATACCTTGGAAATTTATATTTACATTATATTATATTCATACTATGTTATTTACTTATATATTATATTAGAATTTCTAATGCTACACATCAATGCTAGATTAAATTTCAGCCAAAAATAGTATAACAAATTCTCCCTGGTTTTTGGAATCACTTTATATATATACTTCCATAGTAAATTTTTACTAAGAAAATACTTATGATTTCTGTAAGTTTCTATTCTTAATGTTACAGTGAGTCTGAAACAATAAAAATGCTTTATTTTCAAAATAACCATTACCTTATTTTCTGTGTTAGGGTGCTTATTCATACATGGCCAGCTACCTGATCATCTCCGAGAGCTCTGTTGATGACCTCAACAAGCGGCTAGATACGCCCGTTACTGTAAACCACTTCCGAGCAAATATCGTAGTGAAAGGCTGCGAGCCTTACAGTGAGGACTCGTGGGATTGGATCAAGATCGGAGACCATGTCATCATGCAAGGCTTCAAACCTTGTACTAGGTCAGCTTGTCACAATAGACAATGACATATTTCCCAGATAGTTCTGTGTTTGTTCAAGTTTTTTTTTTAAGTTTTATTTTTACTCGTACTAATTTGAATCGCTTAATTAGAAACAATCTTTATTTTGAAAAAGATTTGAAATGTATTCAGTGCAATATAATTAATTTATATCCTTTCTTTATTTTCAGATGTGTTATCATCGCTATTGACCCTGCCACAGGCGATATGGACCCTCATTTTGAACCACTTCGTACTCTAAAACAGTAAGTCCCATTTTCCAATCAGCTCCTGACGCTCCTGTGACCGGATTTAGATGAAATAGGTTACAATAATCTTTTAGTATATCCTGAATATACGAAGAGTTGTGTGGAATTTATAAATCTTTAAATTTCTACTCAATAGTCATTCATTAGAATCACTAACTTACTCAATCAGTTCAAGTTTGAGGAAGTGTAATTGGGTGATACAGGGTTGACAGGATAATTCATTACACAATGCTGTTATAAATGAGTAATAAAGGGTAAATATTTATTTACTGTATATACTCACTCCATTTACTGACATAGTTTATTCCTTAAGTAAATAAAAAACTACAACCTTTAATAAACTATCATGTTCTATAAAGTTTATACAAATACTGTATCATTTAAAAATTCATCACTCAAAAAATAATAATTTAATTGCTTGAACTAACAATAATAGGAAACGAGATAAATTATTAATTTGTTAGAACTTTTACGCCATTACCCACCCCTTCAGCTAATACCACACTTTTATGAGTAGGTCTTGTTGAGTTATGTAACCTTACACAGCTTAATACGTTTCATGGAAAATGGTTGAGAAATAAGGAGGAAATTGATTTTTTAATACTCTCCACAAGAGTAACATTGGGCGCTCTCAGACAACATACTACGTTTACCATATACGGTAAAATTTTACTTTTCTTCTGGAACCCTTAGTCGTAGGCCAATGATTCAAAACACTAAATAGAATGATATTTGAAACCGATTTTAATAGTAATAGTAAAATTATATTATAAAACTATTGTTTTGCCAGAAAATTAAAAAAAAAACTTTTTGACTTTTAAAACTTTTAAACCATTAGTTTTTTTAGATATTTGGGTAGTGTTGTATTATTTAGGACCTTAATAACAATAAACCATGAGATTTTAATCAAAATAGTTGGAGTCAATTTTGAGACAGTTGTATTTTTCACATTTATTAAGTCTTTACTTGGGTAAACTACCCTAAAAATTCAAAAAAATTAAAAAATTGTCTGGAGATTTAGCCAAATTGTACTAGTGCACCTAATCTCATACAAATCTGACGATCACTGCTGTCTCGGGGTTTGTACACAGAAAGGCAGACTGTCAGACTGACATACCTGTACAGACAGAATCAGACATCAGTCTAAAAACAAATTTTTGGATTCAGGGAGCTAAAAAACAGATATATACACTCTCAACTCAAATTCGAAAACTTCTTAAATGAAAATAATCCTCTCTCCATTTACAGTACTATGTGTATATGGAGAAAGTAAAAAAAGAATACAGTATATTAAAAAAATATCATCATTTGGTAGAGTTCTAAATTAGATATTGATTTATCATTGTTCCTAGGTACAGGCAGGTCACAAATCCTGGAGAAATGGAACTAGCAGGAAAAGGCAGTGAGCCTGCGTTTGGACTCTATACTGGACTCCATTCTGCTGGCACTGTTAAGATTGGAGATCCTGTCTATATTGGCCATAATAATGACCACTGATTAGTGTTCACTATAAATAAGGGATTTTTTAAGCTAAGCTACAAATTAACATTAATGTTGGACACTGAACATAATAAATTTAGTAATTTTATTAACCTTGAAAATTTTACAAATTCTTAAAGAATATAATATGTACATAAAATAAAAATGGTATTAAAACATCAGTGGCATGGTGTAGTTTATTATTAGGTGTTATAAATTCCTCCCATGTTTTCATCAGGTTTTATGTACATGTTATACATATTGACTAATCCTTTGATGCAAACCACAACTAAAGATAAATAAATAAATCTTTTATTCACAAACTTTAATATTTTTAGATTGATATGTCCATTTATGAACATTGTTGTATTACATTTACTAATCCAGAAAATATCACTTTGTACACACTTTAAATAAATTAATTGATATTGCTGATAAAATAATAAAAAAATATTACAAAAATAGGTGCCTCTTCACAGAGAACCACCTTGCACAAAGTCTACTTGATAACGCAGATTTTTATTTGTGTCGATGAATCCACTTAAAGCGAACAAACCAATAGAGATTGTGTTCTCCTTTAGTCTTGTTTTCTGGTCCAAACTGAGTTTTAACTTATAAGTGTAATGCATTGTAGAACTCTTTAGTTGAAGCACCACATATATGTCTTTCTCAACTTTCCCATTTCGCACTAAATGATACGTCATATTCAAACATTGTTTTTTCAAGTCGATTGAACATTCTGCCCAGAAAAACTGCCCAAACACAAGGAAAGGGGCGAAATCACAAAATTCTTCTTTAGGATCGAAATTCTCCAGTTCGCAGTAGTTTTTCTCCTCAAATATGTAGTAGTTGGGATGCTCTTCTTTGACGTGGTTGAGTATTTCCTCTCCTCTACCAATCCAGCTGCACAGTTTACATTGGGTGCACATATGGCCGCACCAGCTTTCATGATCATCACCTGCATGAACGAAATATGAACAGCCTTTATGTTGGCACTCGTGAGGCAGAATGTCCAACAGTTGTGCCAACAGGGTTGGCTTGTCGGGAGAGAATGGTTGTTTGCAGATGGGACAGTGGGCCAGCCTGCGTCTGCAAGGTTCGCACACCCCATGACCTCGGACGCACACTATCAGTGTCGGTCGTAGAGACTCCAAACACACACAACACGTGGCCGTCTCCATCTGTTTGGCTATTATGGCTCTCAACTCCTCCACACTCAGATCTTCCTGATGAGTAATAATTAAAAATTAAATTTACAGTCACATTAAACTTAGTCTAGGCCTCTTAAGTGAATATAAAGTTAGTGTTCTTCACCACTGGGGTAAGCTACCCTGCGAGCATTTAAAGTACCTTTAAATTACAGTCTGTATAGTGACTCAAAATAGTTTATGTCAATTATGTATTGAGATGTTATTTTGTCTTAAACATTGAAAATGGTCTGGGGTGACCATGTCTTGTGTGCGAAAAGATGATTCAGATGAAGTTAGGCCGGCCGCACACTGATGCAGTATTTCACCTGAAGCAAGTGTTGCGAGGCAAAATGTTTTGCTGGGTACTAGCGCCTCTTGTATTTCAATGGGAGCCCGCACACTCACCAAGCAATTGTTGCTAAGCACCTCGCATTGAAACACACGGGGCGCTAGAACCCAGCGAAACATTTTGCCTCGTAACACTTGCTTCAGGTGAAATACTGCATCAGTGTGCGGCCGGCCTTAGAATACACTAACTCTATTATTGTTGTTTACTATTTGTTAATATTTTGTGTGTTTTAATAATTCCTTCATCCAAATATTAACGTAAATAAGGGTTTTCAAGTGTTTAAAAAATTTGTGTTTCGTTATTTATGGCAGATATTTGATTAGTTTCAACAAAATTTGTAAAGATAATAGTTTTGTGTTGTGTTACCAAGGCTAGTACTGAGCTCAATTCATTACATAAGCTAAGTCATTATGTAAATATAATGATTGATAAGTGACTATACTTACTGTATATTTAATTTATTTACTAAAACTTCTAAGGAATGCCATATTTTTCAAATTTTGTAGACGTTTTCTAACATATATCTATTATTAGAAAAATTTCTAAGAATTTATTTTTATTGAATGATTTTTAACACAATATAGAAAAATAAAAAAAATTGTACGAGTCTAAAAATGAGTCATATGAGGTTATAAGTACAAAATATTTGGGGTGTTTAAAACACCACATGTGAGTGGAATTGTGTCAAAAGGCCCAACAAGGTAGAATAAGGCTCTAATGTGAGAATCGTGATGTAAGGCCAGTATTCTCAAACTTCATCCACTCAAGAACCCCATAATTAATTTTATATGTAATGGGGACCCCTACACTTCATTTTTACATGGGCCTACAGAAATTTGTATATTATAGAACTATAATATATCAAAATAAGTAAGACCGTATCTAAGGTCTACTGGTATAACATGACTCAAATAACTTCATGACATGTTATTTTAGTGTGAACATTGGTATTGTTTTTGGTTTTAGCAATCTCTAAAAAGGTTAGGATTCATCTTACTATGTTTTTACTTTAAATTAGTTTCAATATTTTAATTTTTTTCTCTTTGCTGGCTTCAGGTTACATAGCTCAGAAAATGTTCTTTCACAGAAATTATTTGTACAAAAAGGAACTATATATTCCAAAACTTGGAAGTTCTAGTAAATAATTCATATTGAGCAAGTAAGCAAAAACTTGTAAAGTTATTTTCGTCATAAGCAATCTTCCAAGCTCATGAGAGTTTGATGTGAGCTGTTAAAAATAGCTTTGATTAGAATGTTTTTTCATAGATCCCCAAATAGGGCCACAATTTGAGAAACTCTGTAAGGTATAAACTCTCCATATCTCTTTCCAGCCATATGGAACTACTCTGAAACTATTCTGAACTATAAAATGACACCGGAATATTTATAGAATATTATAGTTTTTGTTACTGACTAAAGCTGACATGTTCCTTAGACAGGACTGTTAATTAATAGCCCAACAGCCAATCATATCTAAGGGACCTACAGTTTGTGGGTTCCAAACCACTTTTGCCTGAATCTCAAATAAGGATTCTGTTGTATTAATTAACTGATAGATAAATTAAACAAATCCCTGACATTTTATGATTTGTGTAAAAATTATTGTTTAAATATGATTTTTAATTCCTACTTTATGCAGTTAATCATAATTACCAGCCGCAATATTTGATTAGAATAATATTACAAAATTTTCAAACAAAAAATCCAGGTATTACCACTGAGTATTACAACTGATACAATGTTTGATTGCTATTTTACTACTCAATTTAACGATAAAAAATTTTATTTTGGACAATTTTGTCATAGTAAAAAAAATAGCTTTAAATGAGATTTATTATGTTGTTAGTCACAATCGAACAGGAGCCTTGCAACTTACTAGCATGATGCTGAATAAAATGTGTGAAGAAGTTATTGTTCACATCTTGTTTGAACTATCTTCAACTTGAACTTGTCAGAACTAATACGCATTTGCAACATTGGTGTACTCAATGAATCGATCATTCAATTATCTCAAAACAATGCTTATCTTATCTTAAACTGACTCATATCTAATTATTGGCTGAATTTTATTCATGAAGAGGTGATAATTTTCTGAATAGAATTTAGTTTTTCCAAACAGTCTTACAATATTATCGGATATATATGAAATCTCATATTTTTTCATTTAAAATGATACTAATGCCATATCTAATCACCTAGTTTAGCAGTAAATGTAAATAATAATATACCGAGAAGTGTAAACAAAACTGTATGTGTTTTGTTATTGATTTTTTACGATTTGTAAATAAAATACATAGCACATGATAACAAATTTAAATTTAAAAAAAGTACCGTATGTAGATAAGATTACCATTTGAAATGGCGACCTACCCACATAGGTATTTTATGCCAATTATAAATGAAAAATGAGTGTAAGATGATTGTGGCACGATCTTGTAGTCTTGTTACTGACTAAGGCTGACACGTTCCTTAGACAGGACTGTTAATAATAGCACAACAGCCAATCGTATCTAAAGGACCTACAGTTTAACATGGGTTCCAAACCACTTTTGCCTCTGAATTATAAACTGGTCTAATCATTAGGATAGTCTTTGTGGATGAACGTTCAGACGTTAATCCACACCAGAGAACATCACATCCACCGACCATCGCATAACTATCTACGATTCGTGACCTCCAAGTAGCTGGATTACAGGACACAAAAAATTATGTGTATCTTATCCATGTATGCTATAGCTATGGTATATGGGATTAACAAATCATATAATGATATATAGAAATATGTTATGAGAATATCAAGCAATCATGAATGTTAAATTGGTTTAAGGTTTTAGACAGTAATTTCATGTTAGCTTTTAAGTGTGACTCCATTCTGCTGCACATACATATAATACTATGAATAAAGATTTTCTGATTCTGATCCATTCCATTCTGAATTTAAAACACAAAATTTTTTTCTTTTTCCCAAAAGTTTTATAAACAGTATTCCAGAGGGTATTTTAAGATTCTTTCCTGGAATTGTTTCTATGGATATATAACAAAACTGCACAGACATCAATACACTTACACTATTGCTAAATTATGTAAGTAAGGATATTCATGATTAAGTAGTAGAATATGTTGGTTAAGCTCTTTACAACTTATTCTTCTTAAGCAAAACCTTTACAGACTAAAATTCATTTCAGATTCAGTGTATTGTGTTTTAGATGTATTATTTAAATATATTTCCTAAATGTAATCCAAAATCCTTTGTAGTTGAAGATTTGATCTTAAACATAAAATATGATGATTTCTTTAATTTATCCAAGACCTATTAAAGGCCTTTAATGAGATAATGTTTTATCATTATTGAGACCAATAATTAATGTGTAAAATTAATTTGAAACTTAATAATTTAACCCGTGTGATGAATACTAAATCATCATTTAAATAATAAATAATTCAATTTTGCTTTAAACATACAGAGTCGATTAAATCCCAATTTTATATATAAAAAAAGTATTTTAGGAAATTAATTATATAATTTTTATAATTAAGTATTCAAGTATTGAACGTTTCATCATCAAGAGGTATAAAATAAGTCAAGAAATAACAATAATAAAGAAACATTTGTAATAACAGAATATTTTGTGTAACTTAAATATTTATTTGTTCTTCACAAACATGACGCAAGTTCCCATGCTGTTTGTAAACTATTTCCTTTATAGTAATCCGATTGTCAACATAATGATTCTTTTCATCCATTGTTTTTCACTTTGACACACTATATTGTCAGTGATTTTATGGTCAATGCTATTGTTCATTGACTTGGTTACGTAGACCTAAACAAAACTTGCAATCGTTTCATAAGCATTTGAAACAAAAAGGTCAGTTAGAGATTAATTCAATTGACTCTAGCATAAGACTGAGTATTTATAGGTATTCTCTTTATTTTTTTATAATTTAATGGTGTTGTTATTATTGTTTACTGTGGTTTATTTAGTATTTCAACTAAAAAGGTACATGTTCAATATTTAAATTTCCTTTTGATTTAGTTTTTTATCTACTCTGGGACATATAGTAATTTACTTTTTACTTAATACTTTATTTTTCTTCATGGTAATAATTACAAATAATTAATAATAATATAGTGCGGCTATGCAATAAAATATTTAATCGAAAGTGCATATGGTTCACTAATCAAAGTAGAGGGACAAAGGCCAGTTAGGCAAATTTACATAATTTACGATCAAGGGTTGCATCCTAGCCACACCCAGGAAACAAATAACCAACGATCAAAGCAACAATTGGCTGGCAGATCTGAGTAACAAATGTATTGGTAGTTAGAATTGCTGGGCGTATAAGGAGCTCTATTAGTATGGTGTAGCGTAGTGGAACAAGTGTCCCGCCCTGCGTTGAGGCGAGTGCGGCCACTCAGGATCCGCCTCAGCATGGGGGTCGGATCCTGCTTAAGGTAGGTACCTGAATACTGTAGAACCTCACTAGTTCCTAACTTTATAGTTCTAAAATCACTATAGTTAGTAATATTTCTATATACTATTCAGATAACCTAAAATTATAAACACAATAGACTACTGTATATTTAAAATATACTCAAAATGTAACCCATAAAAATATAATAATTATTTGTATCCCAGATGATTAAATTTAAACAGAGTTTCAGAGTTGTATTTAAATAATTAATTAAATTAAATTATTTACATTGTAGACTACCTCTAAAATTTAAAATCAACCCAAAAGTCTTTTGAAATGTGAAGTGACATAGTAGAATTTTATCTGTATTCATTCATATTAAAATTCTCGTAAAATTTTTTTAAATGTTATAATATCTTTTGATGTATGTTCAGCATATTTATGTTGTTTAAAAATATTTTAAATGTAATTAATGTGTTATCTATAGTTAAAAACTCATTAATAGTAACCTTTATATATATATAATTTTTTATTAAATTTTAAGTATTTTGTACCTCCTCTACACATTAAATTTTGTTGTTTCATAATAATGTGTCAGTTTTGAGATTAAAAATTCATAGTTTTCACTTTTTTGTTAGGTATTTCTTTTTGCTTGTCCAGGTAAGACTGATTATTAGTGATTTTTAAGGCTTTAAATGAGGAGTTGTGTTTCAGATGGGAGGTCAGAATGGCTCAGATCACTTCAACCCACAGACATGACTTTCGGTGGCCCACAGCTGACTGTCTTGTACCCAGGTAATCCTCTGATGGAAATATGTGTTAAAATATTATTTCATTATTAGCAAAAAACAAAGTAAATAATCTACTTCTTGAATTATAGTTTACATTCCATTGGAAAATATATTTCGTACAGGAGTTAACAATTAAAATAATATAAACCAACGTATTTTCAGTAAAATTTTAAGTTTCAAAAACTATTTTTTTGAAAAATGAATTTTTTTGCTGTGCCTACATATGGTTTTGATTTTAAAAATTTTATAAAAAACACTCACTTCAGTTACAACTAATATAATCAGTCCGATAGCTCAAAATTACAAAGTATAACACACTTATAGAAATACTACATAAATAAAGTGGACTAAATACAGAATGATAAAATTTGTATTGTTTATTCTACTACAGTAATTTATTAAGGTTTACTTTCTTCATAATTAATTCTATATGATATTTTAAAGCTATTTATGTTATATAACTTTAGAAAACTTATAAAATTAAATTTAGCTTGTATTTCAATAATTATATAGAATTCTATGAAATTATTAACGGCAATTGGTAGTCCTCCCTTAAATAATATGAATCATCAGACATTTTTGATGAGTTAATTAAAACTGTACAAAGTTCCTTTTGAAGTGCTGTTAATTAAAGATCATGGCAACGTATAGACATAAATAATAGCAATAACAATTAACAATTAATAACAAATTAACAGCGATGAGGATAAATGTCTATAGAAACAGTAACAATACAAACAAAGAAAATTATGCCAGATAAACGAGGGGATTTGGGATTTGGAGGGATAGCTGTCGTTTGTGAGCCTAGTTTTACATGCACTCTCCGGTATATCTAAAAATATCCTTATTTCTGACACTAAATCACCTTACTCTTCCAAATTATTAAATACATAAATAAAATAAATAAATTATTGGTGGATCATGGATATATATTAATTTGATCCTTTTATTCGTCCCCCACCTGTGTAAAACTCTTTTTAATACTCTTCACAATGGTTTGACCTTAAAATTGATAAATACATTTGAAAAATAACATGTAAATTAATAAATATTTTTATATATTATTTTTGTTATAACTTATTGTTTTTTTCCAGAGCAGAAGCACCCAACGGCAAGTGTGTGCCCATGCCTCCCGCCTCTGGGCCGGACAGTAACAAGACTTGGTGTGGGAGAAATAAACCTGAAGTCCCCATACCTGGGCCTCTAGTAGCCCCGCCCAGAGTATGTTATGACATAGCCCCTGCATACGGTGACTCTCCCAAGCCATGGTGTGAGCGGGGGCCTCTTGTGGAGTTGCTAAACTCTAGAACCGCCTCAGCCCCACCACATCTTGCACCTGCCCCAATTGGATGTCAGGTATTCTAATACTGTTTGTAATGCTTTCAGAACTATTACAAACTTGATTTATTCAACTTCATAACTACTCAGTTGTACTCAACTGTCTCATACTTTTCTTCTTCAAAATAATTTTGGTATGGTATATTGCACAAAAACAGTTGAATGAGAAGTAATGTGATATTTTTTGTGGCAAAAAATAGCAATCAGCTGTACATAAATTGAAAGAGATTTCAAGTTGTCTTAAGACAAATTTGATTGTAATCTTCCATTATGATGCTGGGAGTTTTTGACATGGATAAGTCTTAGTTCTGGGCGGGGTGTTGGTGATTTGTAAGATGGAAAATATGTAAAATATGGAAAATATGCTATTGTATTGAATTTTTAATATATAAGAACAGCTGTTTAAATGAACTGAAAACATTCCCTTCAGACATATTATACATGATCTAACAGGGAAGAAAATACAAATATTTTTCTAAAACTGCTTTAGCAGCTGTTTATTATATTTTAATTAAAAAAATAATTACAATAAACTGTTTGGCAGAGATCTCAATATTTATCTTTGCTATAGTAGAGGATCTGATAGTAAATCGATCAAGAGCTAAGAAATTACAAAAAAAATAAAAATTATTTTTTTAAGTTGTGCAATAAAATTTATTACAACATTATTTAATAATGATTTTGAATATAGTTTGAGCCAGCTGCCAGGCCTTGGTGTGAGGGAGATGCCCCGCCAAGACCGTTGGCACTCAAGGTGGGGGCAGCCCCGCAGCAGGACACGTCCAGATACGACCAGCCCAACCAGTTCCTGCGTCAGGTTTGCCAATTAACACTTTCAGTACTACTCATGTAGAGCTATTTTAATGTCAATTAATGACACATTTAGGATGTTCTTGTGATTACTAGCCAACTGCAAATTCATTGGGATAATTAATGAATCGATTCAAGAAAACTAATTACTAATTCCTGTGGAATTTATAAAACTTTAAATTTGAGTATTTCAACAGTAAATTACTTAGACCACTTTGCTCTCCAATCAGTTCAAGTTTGGAGGAATTTGGAGAGAGTGAGTCATTGTGAACTGTGATTTTCAGAATAGAAATATGAGGCTCTACATAAGGATTTTTAACCACATCGTGGTTCTTCCAAATCCTTTCACAGTGAGTCCAATGTAACTGATTCTATTTAAATAATCAATCTGTCTTTACATAGCATAAAATTGTTTTAACCAACTAAATTTAAAAAATACACTACATTAGCTTAACGGCTTTGGTGATACTTTCAACTCCTCATATCTTTTTCAAGATCTGTAATCTGATCCCGTCCTCGGGTGAGCTGGAACCTGGACTATAATCTGGTACAAAGCTGTAAACAAAAATTTATGAATCAGTAAAAATATTACAAAAAATACAGTGCTGAGTAAAAGAAAGGACCACAAAAAAAGCACAAGGTAAACCACGACCTCACTTTACTGCTCTGAGTTCTATGGAGTGTGGTCCACATAGGATATATTATATTAGTTAACGGCCTTAATATAAACATATTACCATATTAAACAACCCTTATTGCAGCAAACCTGCATACTTAGTACTATTCGATTACTATGAAGAGAATAATATAAGTTCTATGAAATTCGCTCTACTCATGCCAGTAAACTGTGTGTAGTCTTTTTGAATTTAGTCATAAGCAAAAAAAGTGTAAAATATTGTCGTCTGGTGACAGCTTTGCGACAAATTTCCGGAGCCGGTGTCCATCATCACAGCCAAGCCGAGGGATGAGCTAATGCGGAGAGTGTACGCAGACAGATATCGAACCACCTATCAGACCGACTACTGCCGCAACAGTAAGTTAACTCGCTACCACTTCATATGCTTCATATTGTATTGGAAGAATCTAAATAAACTAAAAAGAAAAATATTTTATCTACAACTCCAAAACTTTGTGGTTGTCTTTGAGTCTCCGTGACGAGCGGACGTGTTTGGTTTCTTTTGTGTGTAATGGTTAGTGTATGGTTCGTTTGTAAGTTTTTTTGACTGCTTTAAACTTTTATGTTTTCAGTTTTATATCGGTTTGGTCCGGATTATATGTTAATTAATTGTGCTATGTTTTAGATATTAGTCCACCTGAGGACGGGATCAGATTCCAGATCCCGAAACGTCGTGAAACTTTGTTTTACATAATATCGTGATGGAAAATGTCCGCAATAAGAATCTAAATAATATGAACAATCAGCGGTGTTGTTTTTTTATTCTTTTTCTTATTATTGCAACACTTACGCAAATACTAAGTGGGTTTATGTTATTTATACTTTAAGTAAAACAAAGTTTCATGGCGTTTCAGGATCTGTAATCTGATCCAGTCCTCAGGAGAGCTAGTACCTAAAACATAACATAATAAGTACATAAATTCAGACCAAGCTGGTATTAAGCTGAAAACAAAAAAGTTTAAAGCAGTCAAAAAACATACAAACAAATTCACTAAAAATTATGTACGTATGAAACATAACACGTCCATTCGTAACAAAGACAATCAAGGTTGTTTTTCCAGCTTTATACCAAAGTAGCTGGATTAGAGGACACACCACTGTCGCCTGACATGGTTTGACTTGTTTCTGTCCAATGACAATTTGAATTGGTTAGCCTTGTATAATAAATAGAAAGTATGAGTCTTAAAAAGTTTGATGGTCAGTTTAACCCTAGAAGTGGCAAGCTTTTTACCTTTAACTGTAACATAAAAATAATTATTTATATCTTCTTAAAATATTAAGTATAAATTAAAAAAAAACACAAAACATACCCCCCCTTATAACCACTCACTAACCACAAAAACAGATGTCCACTGCAATCCCAATTAAGCCTACAAATGCCATCAACTTCCACCCAAGCCAGCAACTGTTTATTTAAGGTGGGGCCCCCTCTCCACTGTACCACACATTTGCAAGCCAAATTGGGATTGCTCATGGTCGGGATTTGAACCTTAGCACTTCCGAATGGCTAGAACGTTACACTCGTCAGCGTGACGCTCTAACCGGTCAGCCACCATGCCTAGTCGTAGAAAGTGCTTACTTGGCTAAAAGACATGCCCTAGTGGCAGTTTAGTGAACTGCTGCATGAACAGGTTAAGTTGCTTTCCCTCAAAGGGCAACACGGTCATGAAGGCGATGGTGTCTAACAAGTTCACTAAATTGACGATTGATGCTTCCACCTGCCACTTCTTATTGAATTTGTAAATGCGTTGTGAATTACGACTTTACCAGTTCTAGGGTTAAAGACAACCTGGTTTGTTATGTAATATTTACTCTGAGACATAATATTTACTCTAAGACATTTACTCTCAGGCATCAGTGCATCATCAGAAAAAATGATCAACTCGACAAAGTTTATTTTCTAATGTAGAAAACCTTAGATTTTGTTTTGTTGATTTTTAGTAATTCTAGTGAACCTAAGGTTACATAAATGTACTACTAATGTATGTATATACTATTAAGGTAAACTTTATACTGCAACTTGATTGCATTAAGTTATTGTGATATCCACTGGTATGTTTCCAGTGGATGACATAGCTCGGACAGTGGGGCAGTGTGATACCCATGATGTAAGCAACAATATGTTCCAACCACAAGTATGGGAGAGTCATGGACAGTACCAGGCAGACCTCATGCAGAGGCAGGCGCCAGGGGAGCAGCATGGAGCCTGCAAGTGCGGCTGTGGTAAAGCTGACGGAGAGAATGAGCTGGGGGGAGGTGGTGGGGGACCAAGGTCAGAGTAGAGGATTTTTTTTGAGAGAGTGTCAGCCTCTTTTACACATGTAACTTTACATATGTTCTTTGGCCATCCAATTATAATGCAGATCTATCGATGGGAAAACATGCAAAAATAGGGATAAGATGTCGCAATAAAAAGTGGACAGAAATATTAAAAAGTTATTGGATTAAATTAAATTACCTTTTGAAATGGCAACCTACCCATGTAGGTATTTTAAACAAAGTATGAATCAGAGATGAGTGTAAGATGATTGTAGTGTTGCGATCTGTAGTCTTGTTACTGACTAAGCTTGACATGTTCCTTAGATAGGACTATTAATTAATAGCCCAACAGCCAATCATATCTAAGGGACCTACAGTTTAACGTGGAATCCGAACCACTTTTGCCTCTAAATGACGAACTGGCAACTCCGGGATCCAAACCGCTACCAGGTGGTAGCGGTTTGGATCTTTGTGTTTGGATTTTTGTGTTTGGATTTTTTTTGTGTTTGGATTTTTGTGAGTTGGTGGTTTAACTACACCACCAAAAATCCAAACACCAAGATCAGACAATAAACTGTAAAGAAAATATCAATTAAAATAGCCTAGGTCATGAAAATAACACCAATCTTATACCTTTGCTTCTTTTTTATTCTTTTGATTCTCTTCTAATTTTTTTTCTATTTAATTGATGATATTTTTCTGCAATGTCTATAAATAAAACAAATCTCCACAAAACATCATCTAGCTGTGTTTTCTGACTCAGTCACCAATCGATCAACAATGTTGAACAGTAAACTATCAGATTGCTATTTATCTGCATTAGGACCATCTTTCATAGCTAATCCTATGGAATAAGTATTTTGTAAGATTCCACTGCACTATTTATTTACTAAACCAGTGACAAGAACTATTGGGTAAGTTTTATCTGGTAAAAGTGGCATCAACCAATTTTGAAATTCATTCACTCTTGATCTACAGGATCCGTCCATTGGCTTGTCGACCTGCTGCAGTGTCTAAGAACTTCGACTTCACCTGCTGCCAGGTGAAGGCTGGTAAACAGATCAGCGAAAATGTTGGTAAGTAGTTTCTGAAGAAAAATTTAAAAGAAATAAATTTGAAACTGTCTGAGGGTGCAGGTTTGATGGAACAGATGGAGTGGATAACGTACAGAGGGATATAAAAACATCGGAACTCCTATTCTCCGGATAATTTTATCCTCATTGCTCCCTTCAAATTTGGGTTACTTCAGCCTTATGTTTACGACACCTAGCTTTGTCTCTCTTAGGTTTTTTGACGTGGATATGTCTTAGCTCTGGGGGGGGGAGGGTATTGGCAATCTGTCAGACTAAAATTTGAAACCGATGTGACGGAAATAAGGTTAGTGACATCATATGGTTTTAAGAACAGCAGTTTAGAGGAACTGAAAATTTTCTTCAGACATAACCATGATCTAACCTATTTCCCAAAGGAAAGTAAATGTTGTTGATTATTCTGTAGATTTCCTCACAGGTTTTTTAAATACAAATTTTCTGGCCTGGTACAACTATAACAGTATACAACTATTTCTGTTTGTTTACATCCAGTAGATTTAAATTATTGAAATAGCAACCTACCCAGGTAGGTATTTTAAGCCAAGTATGAATGAGAAATGAGAGTTTAAAACAAAAAAATTGCTGTTAACACTTCAAACAAATTACTACCATTTCTTTTGACTGTTTTATAATTTTGCACTGGAATGAAGAAGGCAATTAATTGCCAAGCCTAAAAAAACTAATTGGGAAGGACTTAAGTGTCTTTCTAAATCCAAGGTGACTAAAGTAGAGTATCATATAGTAATAAAACTAACTTTTTGTATTCAGTACCCAACATTGAACTGTAATCATTAAGGATTTGAAGGCTTTTGTCTTCAACTCATATATAATCATTGAAGTTACTCCAAATATTTGATTGGTATCATTGAATATTGCCCTAATTAACAGCATCATCAACTCACCAAACTTATTGACCATCAATGTGAAGCGACCAAATATAAGAACTTGGTGTTTGTTATGTGAAATGTATCATTGTATTTAATATTTTTTAGGGCCACCAGAAAAGATACCTCCCTGGATAAGCGAATACAGCGACTCAATTGGCAAAACAGGACAGTTAGTAATAGATCTCAAACTGTTACATCCGAAGAAAGAAAAGAAACATGGTGTGAATTAGACATATATGAACTTTACTACGTGTTGAAAAAAAACAAATACTTTTTAATGTTTTTCTTTTTTATATAAAAAACCCTTTTATTAATATTTTTTTTTACTAGATTATAAGGTTAAAATACCTGTCGTCTTCAATCTAATAGTCTTTTCAACACGACTAATTTCGGGAACAAAAATATATAATTCCCGAAACTAGTTGTGTTGTAAAGACTATTAGATTGAAGACGACAGGTATTTTAACCTTATAATCTAGTCATTAATCAATCCGGCTTTTTTTTAATCAATAAAAATTATTGGTTGCTTGTTTGTGAAGCTGTGCTCTGCAGTGAAGAATCCAATCACTACAGTGTAAAACTAACATGTGGATAAAGAGCCTTTCTCCACACTGATCACTTTTAGATCCAAGAACAATAGGCCATCTACTGCGATACTATGTCTAAAATTGTGGAATAAGTTTTCTTACAGTTATAATCAAATTCAATTATTTCATTATTTATACTTTATACTTTTAACTAAAATGGCGACCTATCCAGGTAGGTATTTTAAGCCAGGTATGAATGAGGAATGAATGTAGGATGATTGTGGCGCGATCTTGTAGTCTTGTTACTGACTAAGGCTGACATGTTCCTTAGACAGGACTGTTAATTAATAGCCCAACAGCCGATGGCAACTAATGGACCTACAGTTTATCGTGGAATCCGAACCACGGCCTCTGAATTACGAATTGGTCTAATTATGAGGATGGTCTTTGTGGATTCCTCTCATAATATTCTTTCAGTGCTTAAAATTATTCATGTTGTTAACTTTTTACTAGACAGCAAACAATCCCTGAATGTGCCCCGCTTTAACCATAGCGAAATCGTAAAAAAGCAGAACAGGTGTCCACTGCAATCCCAATTGAGCCAACAAATACTGCTAAATTCCACCCAAGCCGGTCGGTCACCATTTATTTTACCCCATCACCAATGTACCACAAATTTGCAAGCCAAAATGGAATTCATCATGGTCAGGAATTGACCCTGAGTACTTCTAAATGCTTCCAAAACCTCACTTGTGAACTAACACCGTGACCAACAAAAAAAGGTCCTTCATTAGTGTATAAAGCTTCTCTAGTGGCAAAACAATTAGATCCATGAATTCTAAAAGGGTCGTCCACAAAGTATTCTCCGTTTTAAAATAAAACAAAAGAGTTGAGAGTTGAGTTACAAAAGTGTTATTATATACATCTTAAAACTACATATTTTCTCCACTTTTCCACAAACAAATTTCAGCACTTATCTTATCTCATACAATTTTTTGGATTCCGTCTTTAAAAAATCTGCTGCCTAAGAACGTTGTAAACCTCAAAACCTGTCATGGTGTTTTGTGGCTCTTCATCACTAGCAAACCTCTTGAGATGCAAGCCACCGCTAGATGTACGGGAACAGATGAAAATCACTGGGAGCCAAGTCCGGGCTGTAGGGAAGGGTGGTCAAAAACATCCCATTTGAAATTTTTCAAAAGTTTTGTTGTTCTTTGAGCTGAGTAAGTGTGGGCGTTGTCACGGACAAACAAATCACCACTCCTGTCTTCATCGTGCACGTTCAATCTCCCGTTAAAAAAACCCATTGACGGGCTACACCTTCACCCGTAATGTTTGGACCATACACTGCACTCTATTTACGATGAATTTCAGCTCCTGTGTAGGTTTTGGCCACAAAAATCTTATAACACACATTTCACACTTGACGGGATTTTCTATTGCGGTGCTCATGTTTTTCGGTTATAACTAAGAATGCGTGATCGTACGATACTCTCTTTTGCACAGAAAGAAGCATACTGAATGGCTGTGCACGCTGACATGAGAATGGCAGCGCTACCTCCACTACCTACCGTGCCAAGCCCAAACGATGGATAATTGTTGACTGCCCTCATAGTATCAGCTCACAGGTGGCAGATAAGCAGACAGCAACTAACAACTTCACTAAATTGTCAATAGATGCCACTCTATACCAATTGAATTTTTGGGAATGAAACTGATGACGATATATCAAGTATATATATTTTAACTCAATTTTTAATGGAGAAAACTTTTGGTAAAAATGATCACATCAGAAGTAATTAGGAAGACTTTATTTACGATATCTTAAACATGTTAATATTAATAAACTGGATAGTTTGTGCTCAGCAAAAATACTCTGTTTTAAGTTTTAACATACTGTGATAAACTCTTCAAACTTCTAACAGCAGTAAGATGGACGTTATTAAATTAAATTAATTTCTTCTCTAATTAAACAAAAATTAAAATCATCCTGACATAAAAAAAATCAGGCAATTTAGAAAAAATTGACAATGAATGTTGCAAAATATTGCGTCTAAACAAAAATATAATCTATTTTAGTTTTCAGTGTTCAGTCCATCTTACATTTACAAACACCCCTTACATGGTGATTCTATGTACATAAATAGGCTCCACATATTGTCTCATGTCAAACTGGTTACACAACCTTGTATAAAGCTGTAATTCCTAAAGAATGATCAACCACAACAATATCCTTGATTAATTTGTTTTCTAGCTACCGAATATTTTGTCCTCATCTTTCAAATAGAAATATAAAAATTACAAAATTCTATTAATTTGTAAAATAATTATGATCGATACAATTTTTGTGAACATGAAAAGTATAACTACGTAAAAATTCAAAATGTAAAATATTAAACCAAATTGTAACACTAAAATTAAAACTTGTTATAGACTTTAACTTTCATTATGAGTAAGGATAAAATGTTTATACATTACCCTTAATTTTTAACACAGTAATTATAGTTGACATAAACTTATCTATCTTAACTGAGATTGAGATATCAAATAAATAACAATAAAATATATGACTACAAACTTTTTACATACATCTTGTACATTTATTCCAATACTGAATAAGAAATCTTGAGTTTAATACTCTATAAATGGACATTTACTTTATAATATTAAGATTAATGTTTAATAAAGACATGGATAAAAAGGCAGTAAGTGATAAAAATGCATTCACTGACATATTTTGCACATAAAACTTATTAATGATGATTCTCCATCTAAGAATCATAGGATATTGTAAATACGCACAGTTGAGTTTAAAATAATGCTTAAAGTTAGAAATAATGATAATATATATTTAAGTACTGTAATTATGATTGACCAAGCTAAAAAACTGTAAAAAAGTTAATAGTAAAGTCGAAGAATTAGCAATATACAAATGTCTACAGGTACACAGCAATACCGTTACAATAGTAAGTCTTAAATAAGCTCAGTTAAGTCATTTGGTCCCAAAAGTAAAAGAGCTGAAAAATTATAAAGTTAGAAAAGTAATAAAGTCCTCCTGTGGTATCACAAATAATAAACCTTTCAATTGGTTTTAAAGTTCAGAGGTTTTATGAGATTTTTTTATAAACAATAAAAATTAATTAAGATATAATGAAAAAAATTGTTGAAATAAATAGAAAAAATGTACTGGGTTCTCTGAAGCAAAAATAATATTGTTGTATTTTTTCATAGGTCTTTTATAGCTGTTAATAAAAATAAGAATAGACAATAGAACTCATAATTATATTACATTTTGATTGAATAAAATTGAGTTCAAAAAGAATGAGATTGATATGTTGTCAATGCTGTTACAGTTAACAAATGATTACTTGTTCCATTAAGCAACAATAAATTTTAATACAACGAATAAAATAATTTTAGGGACCTTTTCTGTTAATTCACCACCACCAGCTTTTTACTTTAGGATTTAATTTATTCACCACCAATACTATTTATACTTAAAGTAGTTTTAACATTAAACAATATGGAGTATTAACTATTTGGGAACTATCAGGTTAGGTTAGGTTAGATTCGGTTAGGTTAGGTTAGATTAGATTAGGGTAGGTTAGGTTAGATTAGGTCCTGTTATCGCTAAGCGATAAGACTTTCTCCTATCCTGCAGATAAAATCCGAACTAATCACTCGTAGATACTCATGACAATAAGTTTTCCTGTATCGCAAGTGGTGGTGAACTAACAGAATCAGCCAAAAAAGTAGTAGTGGTGAATTAGAAACTTATTACATTATACAAACATAACAAGGGAGAACCATTACCAACTTTAGCACTGTGTATAGAGTAAACTTTATAAAACTAACAAATATTAAAACTTTTGATTTTGGTTCAGTCTTTTGTAAATTGTACCCAGAGCTAAAATGAAATGAAGATAGTACCGTAGTTTAATCTTAAAAATTACAATATAGGTACATTATTCAAAATACTAGAGTAATTTTGGGTGATCATGGTTTTCGATTTACTTAATTTATATCTACATTACAACCACACTCACGATTTTCATACAGGTGATGTATTTAATTTTACCAAATAATAATATTGGTATATTATGTGAATATTTTAATAACACATTTAAACACTTATATTTCCACAAGTGTTGACAAGAATAATAACTTCAAATAAAAATTACATACTTTGATTAACTTTCAGCATAAATTTCATGATTAAATTTTTACAATAACTTGTTAGTTGAATACACCAACACGATGGAAATTAACCAACAACAACTAGCCAGAAAGATAGAGAGAATATTTAACACAAGGTAACTTATGTATGTACAGTACACATTTACAGGAAAATTTAGGTATATATTTTTACAAACATTCATAGCTGCATAAAACTTTAGAATAAAAAACGTTGTAGAATCGAGAAAACTATATTTTATTGCCTGATACACTTATGTAAATGTCCTTGCCATAAAAAATAACCAGAAGGATACATTGCACAAATGTAAAAAATCTATAAAAGACGTACAAATTCCAAGATGGATTATACTTTTCAACGATTTTTAAGGACGATTTAATACATAATTATCGACTAAAATCAATAATAAATATATAAAAACATGTAATTTAATCGAAACTAAAATAAGCTAAAACATAAGGGAACTCTACAATTAAAATGTACCCTTGAGATTATTTCAGAAGGCACAGCAACTTACTACTTATCTGAACACTATACATAAAACACTACAACTACGTGTGCTGAAGCAAACACAGGATTACTAACAAAACTGTTGTGTATGTAATGGCACATTTCGCCAACCAACTTTGTGTGAAAAAGCTAGTAGCAAAATCATAACATTTTGTACACTTCTAAATGAATCAAACTTGTGCATTTGACAAAACTACATAAATAATCATAAAATAAAAATAATGCCTACAGTTTTAACTGAAAAAATGTAATACTTATGAATTTGTTTAACCAAACTGAATATGATTGTTTAAAACTTTTGTGGAAATGTGTGATACACTATTGTTAAACGTAAAAGCCATAAGACGAGGATGTGATGTTGGAGTGGCAAATGGCGTGTCAGACACTGGTGTTGCGTTCCGATAATGGCGTTCCCATCTGTAAACAACCATATTGAAAATATCAGTTTATATATTAAACGCACAAAACAAATGGTATTAGCCTACCAACATGTACTTTCTACCTTAAAAATTTGTAAAATCAAATTATTTATTCTTATATACAATTAAATACAAAATACATTAAACCTTGCACAAAAAAAAGTTTCTCGACCTGTCACAAGTTATTAAGCTCAAAGATAATATCCCCACCACCAAACTCCAGATTTATAAAATAATAATCAGACCAGTTCTCCTGTATGATTCAGAAAGTTGGATCCTACGTTAGAAAGCAGAAAAGAAAGTTATTGTATTTGAGAATAAGATTTTGAGGAAAGTGTACGGACCTATTTTTGAGGATGGACAATGGAGATCGAGACATAATTGGGAACTTAGAGCACTCACTATTAAAGGATCCCAATATTGTCACTGAGGTGCGGAGCAGAAGGCTGAGATGGGCAGGGCACGTTCTAGGGAAAGACGACAACTCCTTTTCAAAGAACAACCCAAAAGGTAGAAGACCTCTTGGAGGACCAAAACTGAGATGGTTGGAACAAATTGAGAAATACCTGAGGAAGCTAGGGAGAAGGAAGGAAGATACAAGAAGCAAAGGCCTATGGAGGCAGTGTGTTGCTCTGGCCAAGTACTATCTGGGGTACTTGTGGCCACCGCAGTAAGTAAGTAGCATATACAATTTCTGGTTTAGTTATGCACAAAATAGGTTTTCATTGGCTTTTTCAAAATGCTTAGCTCATCATGATAGACCATTTTACAAAAAAAAAACACAATTCCGGTTTTTGAAAATATAACCTAATATTTTAACCTGTATATTTATAAAATGAGCAAAATCACGATCGTCGTGAACGAGTTAAAGCACATAAATCCATGTAATATATGGTTGAATAAACCATATATTACAAAAATTTCATTTCATGAATGATTTGAACCTCAAGGGGCCAGTAAAGATTTGAACTAACAAAAAAATTCAACTAAAGATGTTCCTACAAAAGGCCAAAGGAAATACGAAAAGATAGAAAAGATATGAAGGGATATTTATTGATATTAATATTTTTTCCTCACTTAAACCGCAAGTCATTATTATGTAAGTCTTAATACACAGTTTGGGCCTAATACTATGGATTTTAATTAATATTTTATTAGTTAAAACTTTATAGCGACTTCTAAATGTGACCACTGCTGTAGTTTTTAGCTCTATACAAACCACACACACACACACACACAGAGACAGATAAGACATTATTTTGAAAACCAATTTTTGGTATAGGAGATCTAAAAACAGATATATTTACTGAAAACTCAAATTTGAAATTTTTTACTATTGTATTCCAAATATATTTAATGAGTGCAGGACCTATTTTAGATGTCTCCTGACTGTACAAGAGGTGTTTGACCGTGAAATTAACCCCCCCTAACCTCTCGGACCATTATTATGTATCCTTAAAGCAATAATGCCTTCAATTTATTCATTGACCAAAACTGTGCTCTCCATAAAAAAATAAACAGATTTACTCACATGGATTTTATTTCATATCTTTTATTCTTATTGATATTTTTGTGTTAACCGAGTTTTTGGCTAACCGAGGTTTGGTTGACATTAATTCGATTAAACGGGACTCTTCTCCATTACATTAGTAAATTGAAACTGTCTTATTTTACCCACATGTGGTATGGATCAACCAACACATTCAAGAACAAAAGTAAATAAAATTATAAAATCACAGATTTACAGACAGTAATACAGTCTTGAGTGTTAAGTGGCAAAACTCACCAGTGATCCGACACTGCCATTGGCTTCACCCTCACGATAGGCAGCCCCTGGACTTGTTGTCTTCTGTAAACGTTTGGTGAAATGATAAAATAAACCCAAGTTAACCTTGTCAAGGTTAGCATGATCAAGAAATTTGATACACTACGTTGTATCCAGAGTGGATTGAATAGTGGTGGAAGAATGGTTTCTAAGGTTGGTATTTGGTAAACTGTATGATTCGTAACTTGGTACTTATTATTATTTTTTGATAGTATAATCACACAAATAATAAGAAAGCTTTTATTTTCAAATTAGGCTTGTAGAAAAAAATAAGCGAATAAAAAACTGTGGCGTTTGATGTTTTAAAATTAATAAAAACTTATTATTAATAAAAATTAATAAAAACTTGGACAAAAAATTCAGAAAATGTAAATTATGAAAATCGTCTAATAAATTATCAAACGAAAATATTGGATTTCTTAAAAAATAAATTGTAAATATGGTGGAACCCGTCAAATTCGAACTAATTGGAGCTGAAGCCTGTACAGATTTCCTGGGAAATAATATTACACACTTATTTTGTTACTGTATTCGCGGTAAGTGACGGGAGATGCAGGGATTGGGGTTATACAGGCTGGGTGACTCAGTTTTCAAAAGGGAAGTGACCTTGGTGGGTGGGGTGGATGTACGTCCCATGCAATTTAAAATTTGCTAGGCGAGCGTGTGCTAAAAATAAATTACTCCCCCCCACCTTTACTGGGATGCGTCTTGCACCTCTCTACTGTCTAGTGAGCGTTTACCTGCTGATTAGGGCATATCGTTAACAGCTGGCTTGGAATTGTCTCCACGTTAAGATTTTCTTCACTTCGACAGTTAAAGATAACAGACTTTAAGTGGAAAACTTGTGTTTTTTCAATCTTTTTTTGTATTTTTGTGTGTTAAACCTTGAAAAATTAATTTTTGTGATTAAATAAATTTTTTTTAATTTTTCGCTATTTCATTTTTTGTTTTCCCAAGGACTTGTTCCGATTTGACAAGATTTCAGATTTCCAGGGTTCAGATTTGAAGGGTTCCACCTAATGACCATAGCTTCAACCAAAGCATAACCTTCACCAACAATAATTATAATTATTTAAGCAGTAACCAAGAAAAAGGTGAAATGTTATATATAAATATTTACAAAATATTGTATGATTTCATAAGGTGTAACTCTTATTAAAGCAAACATTGTGAATGTTATGATTTTAAATGAAGATATTAACGATTGTTTCATGGTAAAAATTTAGTGGTTTAATATAAAATTGTATATGAATTCACAAGACTGTGTAAAGCAAATAGTAAATCCACGCACCAAAAGAACTTTGTTAGAAGATTAAAAAAAGCCTTTCATTATTTAGCGTCAGGTTTTCAAATATTACAGCAAAAAGTGTCAACTTACTTTTCATACTGCTGTGGAGTTCTAGAAAATTCAGTCTTCACTATATAATTTAAATATCATACATAGTGCTCAATTTCATAAAAAAAATTGTGAAGGAATGAGATAAATAACAAATATAGTTAATTAACAAACATAGTTGACTCCCTGTATGCCATGGCCATCTCCGAGCCACTTCCTAAATTAATAAACAAGTATACTAATGAATAGTTTAACAATGTTTTATAAGTAAAAGGATGACTTATTTACTGCAAACCCAGCAGTTTAAACGAGTTTATTATTGGGTAAGTATATTGACAAATTAAATTTAACTATGATATCACAAATTATTTTGAGACTGAGAATTCTCATTTCAACACAGTTGAATTAGTTTTTCCATCTACACCTTTATTTCACTTTAACGCAAAATTTTAATTTCAGATTTTGTTACCAGTTATTTTGGGAAATAATACTTTTCCATGCTTTTAAAGTTTACATTTGTCTTCACATAATATTTTGACGTTTTAATTCAATGTCTATTTAAGTTCATACAATGCATCGACTACCAAAAAATAATTTGGTTAAACCTACAAATAAAAAATATGTATTCATAATTACTTGCCTACTGTACTGGATTGGTTGAAAAAAATTTAAGTTTACAATACCTTGTATTAGCCATCTATTAAAAGAATTTTGTTATTTGGTGGCTAGTTTCAGAGTTTACAGAATATATTTTTATCTTGAAACTGATATTTTCTTGATAAACAACACGATCAGCACATTATAGACAGATGCCCAGGTGAAGGTGTTAATGTGTTAGCAATGCACTTACACCAGCAGGCGAAGGGGAGGTGTGTTCACCTGAGCTGTCGCCCGCGTTGCGTCCCTCCAACGGACACACCAGCTCCCCATAGTCCAGCTCGGATTTGGTCTTCTTCCGTTTCAGCGTGAACTGCGATTTCTTTGGCACCTGCAAATTCCGAATTATATTTGTATTCCTCTGGCATACATGCCCCTGGCCAACTAACCTTGTCTAGGTTGGTTATGGATGACCATTATCTAAAGGCTATGATTTTTAAATTTCACCTAAAAAGTTCAAATGTGACCAGTGTATCTGGATAAATGATTCAACTTAAGCGATACTCTTTGTTGCGCTGATGTAAAGACAAATCACTTTTCCATGTGCTGTTTTTTACACTCATCTAAGAACATTTTTTTATAGAAAATCTTTATTTAGTTTTACAACTTTTCAGTTTAACTTCTAATTCTTTAGTTTTACAACCCTTTATCCACAATAGTAGACTAAAAAGCTTATGATTTGTCACTAATAAAAACCAGCACCTACATGAAAATAGCATGTGTTTTTAGAAAAAAATTTCAGTGTAAATTGTAATTGAGAAGCTTGTTCTTTTTATTTAAAAATCCTTTAACTGCCTATTATCTTGGGGCTTAGGGCATATGCAGTTAATTAAAAACAGCAAGATATCATAGTGGTGTGTCATATCGGCTAGCCAGAGGTGACCTCTCACGATCCTAAAGGAGGCTACTGGTTTCAATTCATCAGTAGTTACCTTGATCTTGGCGGTGGTGGTGAGCGGAATGTAGCCCAGACTGGCCTCTGCCTCCCGCTTCTGCTGGATCACGTCTCGGCCGAGCAGCTCCTTGAAGTGTGTCAGCAGGTGCCGCCTCAGCAGTGTCTTGGCTGGTGGGATGCTCAGCAGGCTGGCCAACAGCTCCCCTGTGAACCTCGGCTCGTGCACCATCAGGCCTCCGTGTACACCTGTACGACAGCCACACTGTTATACGGAAACTCACCATCCTTGACACAGGACATGGACACATGAGGAAGCATCCTGCATGTATGGGATTCTACACAGGAGACCCAGTGTGCAGGAAGTGTGGGCAGTCTGAAGAGAACAACGATCACCTGCTACGACGCGTTGGGGTTAGTGAGGTAAGAGCTGTAACACTTGGCACCATGGAGAAGAGCAGACACCTTTCTCAGGAGTTGATTGGGAGGTCCAGCAGTTAGCCAGGGTCCTAAGACTGGTTACACACAGAAATCGTCGTTACCATGTCGCACATTTCTGATGTTGCGACATGTGATAAAACGTTAGCATGTTCAATCACTTGCTCTAGTAAATCTCTCTGTCAGTCAGTCAGTTAGATTAATCTACAAACTGTGTTATCTTGATCAAGTGAACTATGAAAACAACTCAAACTACATTATAGATTTTTAGACTACCCACCGGATCCACGCAGGTTGGGGGCGTACTCAGCGAGATCCACCGCCCTCAGCCAATCCATCACCCTGTGGTTGGTCCACAGGGCGACCTCGCCCTCTGAGACATTACCTTCACCTTCTCCCTCCACGCCCGACCTGCGGATGAGGCAGTTGGGCTCAAAGTTCTGAGTCCGCAACACCTGTAGAAAAAAATCATATAAAAATCACTGATTTCTTTTTTGGATAAGGCAAATCTGAGTCAGGATATATTCCTTTATTTCTTCTTAATTAATATTGCATTAATTAACATCAAGGTTTAACCCTTGAATCAAAGTAAGTTCGAGTTACGGGTTTTTCTGTAATATTATGTCATCACAAAAGTTCTAAAAAAGGGCAAATGATGTATTAATGCAGTTTGAGGTAAAAAGACGTTCCACATTAATATTTGCCGCAATATTTCACTGTAGTTAGATAGTTCACCGATACAATGCGTCAACCTTTACTTTTGAACTGTTTCCTTGTGTCTTTGTGTTAACAAAGACCTTATTGTTTATTGTCGTGTCCGTGTCCTGTTTATTTGGTAGCTAGTTTATATTTACGGTTTGGTTTTTATGAACTGCTAACATTTAGTTTATACTTATAATTAGTTTATAAGTGAGTTATAGTTTATATTTCCATTGCAATGTATCTCTAAAGTACATTAAAGTCGGAAAAAATGTAAGTTTAAACTCAAATTTTACCACTAAAATCGACTTTTCATAACATATAGAATAAGAATTTTGAAGAAAAATATGCACTTTTGGAAAGGACAAGATAAAAAAAAGAAACCGTTAAGGGGGACCTGTGAAGTATTCTAGAAAGGAATTTAGGCCAGTCAGGCACCTTAATGATAATCTGACCATACCTGTATGCCGGTGCGAATGCTAGCCACATGCAGAACGCTAGACACGTGCAGTGTTGCCAGATCGTCCACTGTGAGCCTGTGAAGCAATCGCCCGTCCACGCGAGCTGCTGCAAACGTATCCTTATGTTGTGGCAGCCCTGCGACACAAGAGATAAGTTAAAGCTACATTATATTTTTTGTGGTTCCAGTTTCCATAGATTCACCTTCACTCTCTCAGTTTCATTCATTGAATGATCACTTTGATGAATGAAAACGAAGAAGAGAAACTATTGATTGGCCTGCTTGGTCCCCAGACTAAACTCTGTACGATTTTAACATGTAAAGTTGTTGAAAGAATACATGTTTTCAGAGAAACCCCAAAGTTTAGCAAATTTAATAGAATTAATAACGAAATATTTTGATGTTTTATTCACACCACAACTGTGAATAAAACTCTGTAAATTAGTATTGAAAAGGCACTACAAGTGTGAAGACCACGATAGCACTGAACAAGTTCTCTACCAGGTACATTAAAATAATACTGTTATAGTTACGTTTAATACTAGCTACAGTTTAAATTCATTTTCCGTACACTGACTTATGCCACACCCAGTACACTAAACAAACGGTAATAAAATAAGATGGTTTCAACTATTATTTTGTATTTTTTTTAAACTTGGCTTCTCAGCAATTAGAGCGACGAAAATCTGGATGTCAAAAATCTGAATCACTCCATAGGTTTTTGCAGTACCATATTTTAACATTTTGCGGAAGAAACTTCCAGCGCGGGGCAGTGGGATGAGTGGTGCGCCGAGCCCGATGAATGACCTTCAGCGAGTCTATGTTTTACTTGATGACTCAGCCTTTACCCTTTATCCCTGCCCCAAATAATATCGTTCCACCACCGACCACATGTCACCACCAGAAGTGTACAGTTATCAGTGTAGTTAATAGCGTCCAGTTATGTCTTGTAGTTTGATTGATTTATTGTGCATCAGTTTACATTATGTCCTCCTTATCGGGTACACTGAAATCAAAACATACATTTCTCACTATTCAAACTAAAATCAAAACTTTTAACAGGTTGCATAAGGGTGAAAGTGGTTTGTCTTTTGAAAAAGAGTATGGAATGGTCTACAGGAGTGGCAATACTGTAGGCCTAATTTATGTGTTCAAGAGGCATTTGTAGATTATGTTCAAAAATCCGGACAGATCGATAATCCGAACTACTTTCAGATTTTCAATGCTCTACTGTAATAATTACATTATTTTTAACAATTTAATGTAAAAAAAAGTTTTTCTCTTACATCTGATGGCCAATTAGAACCACATACCTGCATCATCCAGCCACCGCAGAACCCAACTGGTGTCTAGGGCCCCCGCTGCATGAAGGAATGGGTCCCCCGCTACACCCCCACCAACACTCCCATTGACTCCTCTGTTGTCTCGTAGACATACCAAAGCCAGATGAAGTTTTTTACGGTGTAGAGGATTCTACAAAACAATATATTTTTGATAAAAATTAATTTATGTTAAGTATAGTTTTACATAAAAAAGATCCAGTTTATATTACTGATACACAAGTAGGTTTTTAAACTTGATACAAAATTGTACCTACAACACATAACATATTTCATCTATTGGCCTTTTACTAAAATTTTGGGGAAAATTACATAAAATGCTGTGATACAGTATATACAATAGAAAATATTCAGTCCAGGTTTTATACAGGTAATAATAAAAGAATCTTTAGGAGTAACAAAATAAGTTTTATTTGATTTGTTTGGATATAGATAACTTCCACACAAGTATATCTATTAATTAACCCAATGGCCTAAACGTACCAGATTGTCACATAGTGCTACGATTTGCAACTAAACAAAGATATATGAGACTGTCCCATAGTGTTACACAATCTTTCTTAATAACTTACTCAACTCAAACTTAACTTACTTACTTTAAACTAAACACATTATTATTCATTTGGCACCTTAACCATCTTTTTACAAATTTGTAGTCAGTAATGCTATCACATAATTAACATTGTTCTTATGGGAGTAAAATCCCAGATGATGGAGGCACTGCAGACTCATAAATACAAGTGTACAGATGTGAGTTGTAAAGTGCCCAACTGACCTTGATGCTGAGCTCCTTCTCGACGTCCTGATTGGTTGCCTGCAACAGCTGTGCGCCGGTCTTGGTCCATGACTTCTCACACTCAACTCCCAGCTCAGCCAGCCAGCCGGTTATGTGTTCTGCCGTCCAATCTTCCACTTTCTCCGGCCTGTGTCACAACAATGATTTAACTTAATAAGAGGGTTAATATTGGAGGAAATATTAAACAACCAGTAAAAGAAAAATCCAAAAGTGAAGAAAACTGCTAAGATATACAAGGCACCTATTGTTCTGCGGAGGCGATGTCCACCCGAGCCTGGCTCCTGCTGTTGCTCTGACGCCTCCCCTGCGGAACTCGCCTTCCAGAGGCAAGTCGTCTAAGTTGCCCGACCCACTCCTCTTCATTCTGAGAGACAAAATGATAATAATAAAAAACCGTCTTGCAATACAGATAGAACATCGTAAACAAATATTTTTGAACTTCATTTCAGATAAAATAGTCTAAATACAGGCCTAAATAAAAAAAATATTTTTGATAGTTTTGTTTTTAATATTTTAACCCATTGGCTCCTGAAAAAAGTACACTTTTGAAGCATGCCAGTACTAAATTATATTAGCATTTATCAGGGTTTAAGTTTAATACTCAATAAACAGACAGAAAATGAATATTTACTCTTCATATATCTAGCTGAACGTTTTCTAGTTTGGTGCTACACATATTTAAATTTTTTCACTGCCTATTTACACTATATAGGCCTAAAAAACCTTTTTGTTCTGTAACTGTTATCACTCAAGGTCCAGTTCGACAGCCAATGAGTTAAGAAAGAAACTGACACTCATTAACTTAAACAAAAGAACTACAGTAGAATCTTTCACATCCAGCCACGGTTATCCCGGTGCTCGAAATATTCGGTCGCTTCCTAAAAGAAATATCAAAATTTATTTCCCACCGCTTCCAAACGTGTAAAGTAACCACTAGCTCTACTAGGGTTTACTAAACTTAAGCAACAGCTAACCCACACATTACGAATGTCTATTTGTAGCTGATTATTCTATGTATGAATTAGTTTCTGTTTCTTTTGCACTGAAATTACTGTAGTTACTTTAACAAGTTTATCTTTAAATAGATTTTCTATTTGGTTTTAAAACTTGTGTATTTTCCACGATATAATCACAGAAGACTTGAATCTTAATAACAACTATATTTTTATCTACCGTATATTTTAGTACAAATTATCGTTTTTAAAATAGGTTGCTTTATCCGGCCAAGGGCTCGGTCCCAAGGTGGCCCGATATAAAAGGTCTTACAGTAGCAACTTCGATCATGGGTTCACATTTTGGATTAGGATACTATCTCCAAGCCATCTCTGAGGTACAGAGAGTAAAGTTTGAATAAAGACAATAAAATTATCCGATTTGAACTATCCAAGTTCAACTGAAATTATTCGATTGCTATTGTTTATCCTACATTCGATGAAAGAGATCAAAAATTATGTTTGGCTTTTAAATGAAGCTGTAATGAATAAAATAAAGTAATTTTCCACACAAATGTTTGGTCCACTCACTTGCCGAAGATCTTCTTGATGCCACGAGTCTTACTGGTCTGCAAGGAGGGAGAGGGCGACGGCTGAGGCGTCTGACTCCTTCCATCCGTCTCCGAGATTGCATCATCACGACTGATCATTATTGTCTCTGTTTCAGCTGCAAAGTTACTTCTGTTAAATACGATACCGACATATAATTGAGTTCAAAATATTATTTTCTGTTAAGGACTCCTCAACTATATCCAGTAAAACCTGTTGCATTTTCAGAATTCCAGACAGCTATATAGAATAAAATCATAAAACTATAAAATGTGTAACACCTGTCAGAAAGCTGTGTTAACGATAACATGCACAAGGATGAAATTAAAATAAAAAATTGAGACCATAACATAATTAAAAATATATGAGTTTTGACATTTTATCAGAATTTAAATGTTAATTTTTCCAACCCACCAGAGATCTCAAATAAAAAATAAAATATCCATATTAAATCCCATTAGGAAATTTGAGATTTTTTTAGTCCTAACTTAAGGATAACTTATTACAAGTGTAAATTTAATCATGACATGCACATTAGTAAATGAATAGATTTTTTAAACCTGAGAATTAAGAAAATAGTTGGTAACTAATTATTGGAGAGAAAAAGCTAACAATAAAATATCGAGAGCAGTAGACAATTATATGATCCTAAATACTAATCTTTCACAAAAAATACTATAGGAGATGCTCATAACAGAAGCAAAACTGAAGTTGGAAACTGGAGGTGTTGTATGACAACATTAATGACTCATTTTCTACCAATGACATCATTATCATTACACATTTATACTTGGCAGATTCAATATTTAAATTTGAATAATTTCTTTTCCATGTCACTCTTACATATTTTTAACAATACTAATACATTTTTAGGGTATCAGTAATCGATAAAATTTATTACTGTTTTGTCTGATTCTGCTCTTTTTTGATGATCACAAAAAAATACAAATAGCAATTAACAAATAAAAAAAACATTAATTATTCATATTTTATGATTTCCAGTTTTTAGATCTCTATAGATATAGTAATGTTTTTTACCTTTACTTGCCTGAAGATTTAAAGTCTTTATTCTCCCGATGTACATTTCACTACGTTGTGTAGCATCATCACAGGGCAAAATCTTAAGTCAAGATTTCACCCTTTTTAAATCTTCAGGCAAATAAAGGTAAAAACTTTACTATATTAATCATTCATGTTACAATGAACTAATATCTTTACAAATATGGTTTCTGGTTTTGTTTTAAATTTGAGACGGTTACATGCTATCGTTACAACTTATGGAACCACCTTCTCAGAGAAATTTGTGCAACACAACAGTTGATGGTCTCCACTATTGAATATAAAACAAGCGTGAGATCTCTGAGAAAATCGCTTCGAAATCAGCAGCTGAATATTACACTTTCGTATTACATAATAACTTAAAATGTAAGAGCAAAGCGGGCGGGGACATTAGGCCATGCTTGCGGGCTCCTGATACATGCTGGGTGGTGGAATGTGTGGTGCGGGCATGCTTATACGTTTGTGAAGAACCATTGAATATTTGTAGAACAATGGGAAAATCAATCATTCAACTTTGTTTCTTAGGTAAAAAGGCAAATAAAAAGGCATCTTGGTAGCAAATATTTTAGAATCAAAATTGTACAATTATTAATAGATCGTCAATTAATAAATTATTGTTTTAATAGGATTTCAGTACAAAAATTATAAAACCGATTGTACCCTTTGGTGGAGAAGTTTGTAATATAAGAGAGAGGATTGGAGTGGGGTTTCAGGTGGGGGAAATGAAGTTTATAATAGGTATCAAGGTAAAACAAGATGGAAAATGATAGAATTCCAAAATAGATGAACGGAAGAAGACCAAGAGGAAGGCCTTGGATGAAGGTGGATTGACAAGGTGATAGGAGACGTGGAAGCAAGAGGATTGCGACGGCAGTATGTGGAAGGAGAGGACCTGTAGAGGGACAGAAGATGGTATACCGATATAACTGGAACAGGGGAGTTTATGCATGTATGCAGTAAACAAAATATTATTTCAATTTATTCATTAGGGACAAAAACATTTAAGTCTGACGTAAACATTTTTTTACATACATTTGAACTTTTGTCAATGCAGTTAATTTTATTATTTAGACACAAAGGGTGTGAAAGTTTTTTAAGTAGATCATCTATGAAATTGTGAAACCACTTTTACTTAATTACTATCGAAGACGCTACAGTGGGTTTGTGATTGTTGTCAGTTGGGAGTATTAGGGTGTTCAGGGGAGCCCGTATACACCAAGCCAGCAGCAGTGCCAGAGTGCCAGCGGCGTGTCATGCGCCAGTCACCTAGGTTGGGCACCGAAGAGCTCCTATCACCCGCAGCGCGCATTAACATCAAACTCCTACCGAAAGCCACCCCCTTGCGAGGGGTGTCAGGGGCAGGGGCAGGGACGGTGGTCTGGCGGGGCAGGCTGTTGTACTGTAACTCTCCCGCGCGACGGTAACCCCCCACTGGACTCTGGAACAAGATAAAGTGGCAGTGTTAGAGAACTTGGGAGTTACAGAAAATAGCTTTCCTTCCACTTTTAATTTTTAACTATTTCAAAATATATTCCACATATGAAAAAGTTAAAGATGATTCATTAATAAAAAATGTACTATATTTTAGTTTAACTCATACAAAGTTAAACTGTCTTTACTAACTTAGAAAATACTATTTCGCACAATTTTTATATAGCATTACATAAAAATTACTACTATAATATTTTTATTGTTTAAATTATGTAAAACCATCCGGAAGTGTTATTTGAAACATTTTATTTTCATCCATATACTGATCTGTTTCAGCAAAACATAAACATTCACAAGCCATCGCTTTTTCATTTAATTACATCAGAATTTAATTTAGCAACTGCAGTGGGATTAACTTTTTATAAAACTGATTTCCTTCTACTATATATAAGAAAAATTTGTATTTTCACTTAAAAAAGCATAACAGTTCCACCACTCGGCTTAGGAAAATACCATACAGGCAGTTTCTGTTGAATGATCTACTTCAAGGGTTTGACTGGAACAGTGGCGTGTCCTGTAATCCAGCTACTTGGAGGCCACAAATTGTGGATAGTTGTGAGCGGTGGTCAGTGAGTATGATATTCCCTGGTGTGCATTAACATCTGCACTATTGAATAACTACATTTATCCGCAAGAGCGATCCTCATAATTAGACCAGTTCAAAATTCTATTCAGTTATTTAGACCAATCGTGGTGTTTACCTGATGTTGCACCCCGATGTCGTCATGGTGTTCCACTACTTTGCGAGGGCTTGCACAGTTCGCCGTGACAGGACTTGGGGACGGAGACACCCCTCTGCTGGTCACCTATAGCACGGCACAACATACACTAATTAATCTCAAATATATTGACTTATATATTATATGTCAAATATTTCAACAATTTTTGACAATACCTTGATATAACAAATTTGAAGGGACTGAATAAAAAATATGTTATAGCAAGAAATATGTTACGTAGAGGTTCCTTAAATTGAGGGTGGGTCGGCAAAGATTTTGCTCTAAGAGGTTCACAGATCTACTCGTTACCTTCTTTTTAATGGTTTGAAGTAAATTTAAACCTTGAAAAAACACACAGTAACAGTGTGATATAAAATGTATATAGTTGTTATATTAAGGTTGAGTCATAGACCGTAAGTTGTATAGAGATGAAATAAGTTATATAAAGGTTTGAAATTCGAGCTAAATTTATTTTTGCCTGTAATATAAAAATCTGTAATATCAAGATTTCAAACATAATTTATTTGCAATATAGAGGTAAAATATAAATTGTGTATTATACAGTTCGAGGGTATTTCCAAATATTTGTTAAATCAAGGAATTCGTTATATTAAGGTTCGTTACATCACTGTTACGCCTATTTATACAGTGTAAAACAGAATTGTTGAGGGGTCTTATCATTCATATTGTATTTTGAACTTATTCAGCTTGGTTCTGAAGGTTTTTAAACTAAAATTACAATTTACAACAAGGAAGAATTTAGAACCTATCAGGTCAGACGATATTTTTTTCACACATTGGGCTTTTTCATAGGTTTATTCAACACTGAGATCATGGCAATTTTTACAAAAAAATTACTGTTTTCATAGTGTATATTTACAATAACATTCATATTATCAATATAAAATATTCGTCCTTATAATAAACAGATTAAATTATACGGTATATATAAATTTTATATTTTATAAATTTTTTCCATTCATGTAGTCAATATCTAGAATTTTTAGTAAAGATTTCTGAATTAAGAAAAAATAAATGACCAAGAATTAACTAAAAAGAGAAGCGTGACACGAGTAAAGAGCCGCAAGAACAATGTTAATATAATGAGCGAGAAAGGATGTGAAGAGCTATTGACAGAGCTTAGCTCTAACGGGAGGGATGGTGTTCTATCAGCTGCATATCATTCTCTCTCTCTCACTCTCTTGCTCATGTGTCCCCCCCTGACACTTCAGGGCACTCATCGAGTCACAGACACTTCTAAAACATCTTTAACTCTCGCTGGTTGCCATCTCAATATAATTTTGATTTATTATTCGAGGTTGATTAAAAAAGTGTACCCCCTTCGATAATTAGAGATCCACTAGGATCATAGAGATTAATAGATACCATCTTTTTAGAAGTTTATGATGCCAAAAATATTTCTGTGAAATATTAAAGTAATATAAATTAACTACCTTCAACTGCATTTTGTAGAAATCCTCTAATGGTATAACCATTTGTTTTCACTTGAATAATAAAAAAAAGCTTGCAGAAGTGACAGTTATCTTATAATTTCTCCAAAATAAGAAGTTCCTTTTTAAAGTGACAAATGAACCAACTGATCAAGAGATATCTATAAAAACAAGTAATTCTATAATTTAAGTAATTTAATGTATGGATAAAATTTAAACACTCAGTGACTTAAAAGTAGTTTAGATTAATGATCTGATATGTATTTTACACCTTGTAGAGAAAAATTACCATTGCAACAACAATAAAACTAGTATTCAAATTAGTGTATAAGAACCATAAATTACTATATGACCATAAAAATGAGAATGTGAACTATGACATTATCTTGTAGCATCGTGTTGCTCACTAGTAATGTGCCCATCTCATATAATTCAAAGGTCACAAATTCAAATCATGACCCAATTCCCATTTTTTATTTAATCTTAATTTCACCAATGAAAGCACAAGTCGATATTAGGTAGTCCAAAGAACAGACTAGGGTTTATACCGTCCACTATCCTTGAAAAATCACAAAATACATGCAGAAGACCTTCTACGACTGGGCAGATCGGAAATGAGACGAATCTTAGGTATCATCACGGGCCACGAACATATGAGAAAGCATTTAGCAGAGGTAAGGGGGGCAACCCTAGGAACTATGGAGGGGGCAAACACCTGCCACAGGAGGAGCTGGTTGGTAAGTAGCATCAGTTTGTTGGGCTCGGGCTCTTAAAACTGGAATGAACCTAAACACTTAATCATCATCGTCAGGAGGTGCGCAAAAATCCAAAATCGGCTGACTTGCCTACGGACTAGACTCCCGTCCCTTTAAGTAAAAATTTTATGTTACTTCCACTACTTTGTACCTGGTTGGGTGTGGACGAGGCGGGGTAGGGGGAGTTGCGGGGAATGATGGGGGGCTTGTTGCGCCGCCGCTCCTCCGCCAGGCGGTCCCGCAGGTCCAAGTTGTCTCGCTCCAACGCCGCCTGTTGTCGCCTCAGGTCGGACACCAACGCCAGCAGCTCCAGCTTCTGCGTCTCCAGCGAGGACCTTGTGAGCATCTCCTGTGAAAAAAGTAATCAAACATATACACAACTGAACAAATATTGTTGTGGCTAGACTTAAAAACTCTTACTCTAGATTTTCCGCAAAGTTGTAAAAATCCTTTTAGTAGAGTTACTCCAGAGGAAGATTATCGTTGTGAGAAAAACAGTTGATGATTTGTCAGTGTACAAAAAACCAAAGATTCAATGATCTAAGAGATTCATATCTGTCCATTATTAACCCTGTCTAAGGACGTACATTGTACGTCTTCAGAGTTCGCTAGACTAATGACTAAAGACGTGCACTGTACGTTCTGAGCAAACAATGTGCTTTGCCTGCCTATATTTCGACGTAGTTCTTTTTGCTCCATTACGTGCGCTATTTCATTTCTCATCCGATAAGATAGAGTTGGCTTCCACTTTAAATCATCGTATTTAGTGCCCAATATTCCACGTTGATGGTATATTGTTGATTCGTTCGCACAATTTGTCCAACGATTGTACTTATTGATGAGAATACAGTAAATGATTCTTTTTTTAAAGATTAATCATTAACTTACTGCATGTAAACTGAAAATTGATGTGCTAAGTGAAATAAAGTAATCATTTGAAAATAAAATTAGTCTTGATGAAGCGCAAGTACCTACTTGTTTCTTTAAGTCGCTTGGAGCTGGTTAAAAAAATAGTAATAATTCTTTTTCTTGATAAAAAAATTATTATTACAGCAAAAAAAAGTAACAAATATAATAAAAATAAAAAACTAAAATGTAATAGCACGAAAAGTAAAAGGCTCGATTTTAATTCAGAATTCAGGGAATGGGTTAGAAGTAAAAGTTGTCATTACGATACATAAATCGTAATAAACCATTGTTAAGATTCATTCGTTCAAAAACCAAGTTCACTATCAAAGCTGATTCATAAGCATACATAGTTCATAATACAAATGCCAATAAAAAACTGACTACTTCTCCTATGACATGCTACTCCTTATTACAGCCATGAATAAAATGTCAAGGATTATCATCGAAGACAGTCCGTGCAGACCAGCGAAAAGATTTGCATTTTCAGAATGCAAATATAGTGTGCTTGCTCAGTGAGCTACAATAAATCAATCCAAATCTCAAATTACGCTTCTCAAGTAGAAGAATTTCTTACTATTAGCTAGATCAGTCTAGGGTAAATGATGCAGGGAATAGTAAAAAAATCCTATGAGGAATTTTTGAAGGAATTGGGAAAATTAGGTATTTTCCAACAAAATCTGTTCATTTAACTACTTTTACATGAAGAAATAATTAGTTAAAAGAAACTTTTGTTCACATAATTATATTACCTATTATTGTAAACCTCTTTATAAAAAATCCATTGTTAAGAATAAGGATTTAAATGATACGATCAAAATAAAATGTGGAGGAAAAGAATCATAAAAAAAATCTATGTCCCAATTAAAATACTAACTTATTGAACTCTTCCAAACAAATAATACAAATCAAATTTATTTAAATGAAAACCACTTGTAACAGTGTTTTAAGCTCTTGAGGAACAAATCAGTCTCATTGTATATTCATGAGTGCCATCAACTCGTGGCATAAACTTCGGATATCTCACGCTTTTGTTTAAATTACCAATTTTTTCTTCAATCTATTTTTTTAAACTATAACTTTGAAAATTTTAAATTGTGTAAATCACATAAGAATTTGTGGTAAATAATATATACAAATTTTCACTACCTTGAGACACTACTACTAATAAGTTTAGACAAATATAATATATATTTTTTCAAAGGGTAAATCAATACTCTCTACTGCTAGTTTTAGGGATCTGGTTAAAAATTTTTAGTGTTTGCTACTTAGAATATTGTTTCCAAAATCTTTTTTGGCAGATATACGGAAGAATATTAGATTCACCAATTTAAGTCAGTAGATTTTACGTTTCAGTGTTTGAGTCATTTTTTTAACTGTGTAAGGAAAATAAGTTTGGAACACCATGATGTTAGCAAAATGTTAGTAAAATTTGGATTATAAATAATTTGATTGATATTCAGTCAAAAATATCTAAATCATGTTGTGACATATAGAATTCATGAGCTTTTGATTTTACTTTTGTTAGCAAATACTTATCAAGAGTTTTAATAACAAACAAAACACATTTTTTTTAGTAAAATTAAGAAATTAGAGTTTGTAAAATTTAGGAAAAAAGTTAGAGATTTTAAGATGTAATAGTGATTCTGAAACTACAGCAATGGACGAGGAACATAAGTAGGAAGCAATGATGCCCACTGACCCTGTTGAGCACATCTTCGGCTGTGTGGAGTTGATTCTTCTTCTCGTCAAGAGCCTTCTCGAGATCCACAATCTTCTCGGACTGAGCGTCAATCTGCTCCGTCAACACGGAGACTTGGAGTGACAATCGCTCTTTGTCCGCCTCCAGCCGACGAACAACTTCCTCCGAGTCTGTAGAACTCTGCAACACCCGCCTGCCAGGTTAAAACTGATTGCAGTTATGATGTAACAAGAACAAAGGTATGATATAAATTTTCAGATTGATTTAACAGCTGAAGATCATACATGACAATCATTTAAATTATAGATGACTCATTACGTGAAGCATTTTACAGCTTTAAAATTTGGTAAAATTTATATATCTACAAGAACAAAGGCCCTTTAAGAGTCTGCAATGCTTTTGTTTCCTTCGATTTTTAGTCCTAAAAGAACAATGTTAAATATAACTTATGAAGCATACAATTTCAAACAAATTACTTTAAAATTTGATTTTACTGATCATAAAGATAATTATTTGGAATCGATGAGAGTAAAATATCAACGTAAAATCTTTTTAGAATGTACCAATAATATTTTTTGTAAAGTTAATTTTTCAACCAGTTTTTTTTATATACTATCCAATAACCTTATAACCAAATAACGACACTAACCATATGACGTCATTATTTCAAAATTTGGTGGCGCAAATTAACAAAACTCGCACCCCACAGTGCTAAGACTCCATGTAAAAACTTTGTTGTAACAATATAAACAGGTAAATATACAGAAAAGATTCTTATATTTTTATCAAAAATTGTCAATTAAATACATTGTTGAATTACAAATTTTTAACATATAATTATATCAAATTTATTACATCTATCTTTTTAAATTAGGTACAAAATAAATAATATAACATCTAAGTAGTGGTCATACACATTAAAACATGAGTTGACATAGATACTCAAATTCTAATAGCTAATTTCAAATAAGAATAAAACGTGACATCATGTATACTGTAGTAATTAAATATTTAAACCTAAAACATCTAAATATATAAAATATCAGATTGGGTGTGTCCAAAATATCTAAAAAATTGTTAAAATGAAAGTACAGAGATTTTTAAATCTCATTTTAAAGTTGATGAATTTAATTGTTTTTTAAGTTGTTTTATAAAAAAACAGATTATACTGTTAACAAAACAGAAACTTTTTAAACAAATAATTAAATGCTACAAACTTAAATAAGTGTAAATGTAGTAAAGTTGTATAAATTACAATCAGTAAAATTAGTTAAGAATAAAGTCACAAACTACGACCAATGTCAAAAGTTAAAACAGGAACAAAAATTGAGGAACAAACAGGAAAAATACACAAGACGCTGTGTTAAGAGAACAATCTTTATTTATACAAGCTGTTCATTGTGAGCCATCTGGAAGAAATGCACACCGTTACGGACAATAAACCTTAATGTAAACAGTGGAAATCTTGGGAAAACTTTTCCTCAGGGCTTACGGACGGCCAAACTTTAGCGAGACGCTCTCTCGGCTGGCAAAAATCTCAATAAAGACGAGACACAGGAATAAATAAACGGTATCAATGGATTGCAACATACTTTCTCCCTTAATACAATTTTAAAACTACAACTCTCTTTACAGCTGACCTAAATATCATACAAAATTTATTGTTTCAAACATAATCATCCAATTTTTTAAACTAACAACAATAGAAAATAAGTTAAATTAGTTGTTGAAGCTTTTTGGGGCATTACCTCTCCTTCCACCCATGGAAATGCCAAACTTTTTCGAGTTTGTTTTGTTGGGTGATATAACCCTACACTGCATATCAAGTTTATGGTATACAGTTGAGAAATAAGGATGAAAATGATTTTTTATTTTTAATATTCTCCATAAGAATAACATTGGAAGTTTTCAGACAATGTACGTGTCTACCATGGATATTAAACCTAACTTTTCTCTGGAACCGTTAGTCGTAGACTAATGATTAAAATTACTAATTAGTTTAGTTTTTTAAGCCGGTTTTAATAGTGATGATCAAATTATTTTATCAGTGATCAGTTTAGTCTCTGGGTTTGTACACAGACGGACAGACATCAGTACGAAACCACTTTTAGTGAATTTCCTTTGAAAAAGTGAGCTATTCACATGACCTCATGGTCACAGTTTGTTGAGCGTCATGATAGAAGTTTATAACTCAAGCCCCTGAAACATTTTGGGGGGTTTAAAAATTAACCATTTAATAGGCAACATAAATTGTGTTAACATGAAAACAGCCGCAATTATTGTCTGATTAAATTTGGCTGAGTAGTTACTTTTTGTAATATCTTGGATCTACTGTACAAATTTACTTTAATGAAAAAATAACCTAAAATTTAACCAAATGCTCTTTTGATTATGATTTACGCTATCTAATTTCTTACTTAAATAATTAGAGAAAGGTTTTTATGATAAAATAATTTTAATCTGTACACATAATGGAAAATTTATTAGAAGGTAGACTACATAAACAACAAACTTTTATACTTTAGAGGCCTGTAACATTTCCAAGTGTACATTGAAGCATATGGGAATGTGGATGTAAGACTGGTAATAACGTGGCATTCACACAAAAGCCGTGTTCAACAATAAACTGGCTCTCAGATGTGATGGCGGATGGATTCAGTTGCTCCACTCCTAAACAACGCACAAAACAATAGTCTTTCAACCGTTCTCTTTTTACTCATCTGAACATCTTAAAAAATTCTGATTTATTTTTGAAGGATGAAAATTTTTTTGTTAAAAATTTGATAAATTTAGTAGATGAGGCAAATATTTTTACATATATTTTATTCGCAGTAAAAATATTGAAAATTTACAACTAAAAGATGTGTTTTTAAGGATTGTACGAAGTAAAATGTACTATGTATATTATACAAGCAGTATTTGTATCCATAGTTGATTCAAAAATAATTGCTTAAAGAAAAAAAGAATTAATTGGTACAATCTGTTTCACAATGTTTAAATCAATATAAATGTTTTGGATATTTGCTAACTTTGAAACTTAATTTTTATATTTTTGGATATTTCAATTTGAAACTAAAGAATAATTATTAAAATATAAAAAACCTGAGTTAGGATAATCAAAATCACAGCAAAATATGAAGTAATATATTTGCTGTTCACCTGTGCTGTAGTTATAGCAAGTAATAAAATTAATTAATTAAGATTCTACAAAATATCTCCCCGATCTTAGATTTTAGTTCCATAAGAACCATGTTAATTTTGTGACAGCATTACTATCCAATCGATGGTAGTCAAAAGATGAATGAGGTGTCAAATTGAAGGTACAGTAGTTACCTATAAAATTACATTATTTGAATTTACAAAAAAAGATAATTACTTTCTAATTATCGGATGTATTTGCATGGTAATTATGTTTTCCTGGAAACAGACAAGAATAATGATAATGTCACTCACTAGATAAACAATTGACCTTCAACCATCTTTTTACGGCTATCATGTAGTAGGTTATGCTGTCACCAAAACGTTTTTATGGTCCAAATCGAAATATTTAGCCAGTAAGGCAGACTATTTACGGTAACAAAAACAGTTCGAAAAATATGCTATATCATTTCACACCAGTAAATGATGCAAGACGGTGTCTGTACCTTAAAATACCTATACTGGGGGTAAAGTTGGTCGCAGAAGTACGGTGTGATGTTGCGATGATGACAATGGTAGCAGCCGATAGGTTGGTTCAGCCAATGGCAATCAAGGCCGGGGGTGCTGCCGTAGTGGTGATGGTCCTTGTGGTGTGGGTAGTCCGGTATATCTTGGCAGCTAGACGAGCAATTGTAGCAAATGTTCCTGCAGCTAGAACCCACTCTGAGGAGGTCATCTGTGTAAACTTTCCTCGACGGAGATTGGTATCGAGTGTAGACATTTGACGATTTCGACTTTGTGTCTCGTTCTTTCCGGTTGCCTCTCAGACTCCCGGAGGACTTGTTCCGGTAAGTTACTGGTTTCCCTGGATCCTTCCCGCCGGAGGTGTAAAGTTCGTTGAACTTATTGTTCTGCATTTCCACAGGTTCCGAGATCTGTTCCACGGGTTCCGGAGACTCCTGGCAGTTTTGGATCCACTGGAAGTCCTCATCACACCCAGTGGTATTGTGATCTACAAAGATAAAATGAGTATTTTATTTTGTGTATTTCTACGCCAGAGGCATTTTTTACATTTTGATGGGGAACAGTCCGAACCCCGGTCTTGTTACTACCTAACGCCAACCTGTTGTTACACATCAATTAAAGGATAATATTAACTTTTCATAGTTGAAAATATTATGATTTAATTTTAAATTTCATTTAGATTACAAAAGCCCCCAGTAATCCATAGGAATATTAAAACATACAATATATTATTGAATTGTTTCTGAATGAGTCTGAAATTATCAAGTAGGACAACAATAAGATTAGCAATAACCTAGTTAAAAGGGTTTAATAAGACTGAACTAATTAAATGAATTGGTATTTCAAGTACATGTGGTTTTAGAAGCTGAGTTTTTCTGGGATGATATTTAACAGCTGTTTAAAGCGCAAATAAATATAAATAGTAAAATATATAAATAACTTGTACGTAGAGACAACAAGGCGGAATTAGAATTGAATTTCGTAGGTGAATATTTTATAGGTAAAATATACATACATATAAATAATTAATTGTTGTACCATGCACTACATATAACCGATATAAAATATCATTAGACACAAATTGGAAGTAAGAAATCTCTTGGGGAGGAGAAAACTTATTAATTCAAACGAGTAAGTTTGCAACAAAGTTTGACAAAATCCAAGATGTCAGATATCCGAACCTAGTTTCATTTAACAACTGTCATTTTCAAACTTGTAATTGGTAACAAATATTTTACGATTTTCATTCAAATCAAATTATCTTGTTATATTTCTTCTTTAAATTGAAGTTAATTTAGAAAATGATAATAATAATATATAATTTGAAATTAAATTGCATTCAATACATAAAAAATCATATAAAAGTGTAACTTTAAAACCATATAAAATAAAACTTAAGAATAAAATCCTGGTACAGAGAGAGTGTTTAAGACACCCAGTGAAACAATAATATTATAATAATAATACAGTAAACAAATACTGTCCTCAGTCAAATCTACTTTTCTACAAAGTGACTGAATGTTTATATGATTATAGGATACTACTTTCATCCTCAAAGACCATCCTCATAATTAGACCAGTTTGTATTTCAAAGGCAAAATTGTGGTTCGGATCCCACATTAACCCTTCGCAAGCTAACTATTTTAGTATATGGGAGTTTTTTCACATAGATTATGTTCAGAAATGGTAGAGTTGCACTATAAATCACTACAAACCTTTTTGTTCAAACAATTGTCTTATTATTTTTTATTTTTAAAATTTTTTTTATATTTTTTTCACTGCACCCTTGCCTGGGGAAACAGTGCCCTCTGATGCATGGGCGGAGCTACGTCAAAATGGGAGCAAACTAAGAGACAAACGACAAAGAATGAAAATGGCGGATGTATCCGTCAAACGCTCGCGAAGGGTTAAACTGAAGATCGCTTAGATACCATTGGTTATTAACAATTAATTAACAGTCCTGTCTAAGGAACATGTCAGCCATAGTCGGTAACAAGCCTATAGGATCGCGCCAAAATCATCTTGCACTCATTTCTCATTGTATTTGTAGTGTATTATGTTAGTGCTCAATAGAAATTGTCAATATGTGTATGTTCTTATTGGCAACATGGTGACGGATGCTGTGGAGTCCAAGTTGAGCTTCCCAGATGTCTCCTAACCTCCTGTGTTGTCCGGCCGCGGCATATTTCCTCATCAACTGAGTTTCATTTACCCGGTCTCAACCCCAAACAATAAATTTTGGCAACGATGGTTTTGCTACATTTTTGGTAACAAAATACTAAATTCATGCTATTACGGGCAAACGGAAGGGCTGTTGTGTGTGCAAATAATCTTAGGGTCAATGTGATTGTGTCTATGTGGACTAATTCTGTGGTGAAGTGTGAAGGAGATATGGTGAGTTGTATTGTAGCAGCTCAAAATAGCTACCTGGGTAGGTCACTAATTAAGACAGGTAATAAATAGGTACTGTAATATGTATGATGTACTACTGTATTCCTGAAGGTGTGAAGATACTAACCGTCTCTGTGGTCGCCTTCTGAGTCAGAGCCGGAGGATGTTTCATCGGAGGACCCAGAGTGGGGCGAGTCCGTCCACACAGGGGCTCCGCCTTGGCCGCCCTGCCCCTCACATGTGGGGCTCTCTATCAGGAGAAAAAAATATATAAATCAACTTAAAAAAAGGATCAATTAAAAATAAATGGTATCAGTGGACTGACACATACATTCTCCCTTAAGTAAATTTTAAAACTATCACATTCTTTAAAGTTTATCTTAATATCATTTAACAATTTATTTTTTCAAAAATAATCATACAATTTCTAAAAATAACAAGAAAAGAAAATTAAGTTAATTGTTAAAATTTTATGGGGGAGAACCCCCCCTCCGCCACCAGTAATACCAAGCTTTTTTGTTTTTGTTTTATACCAAGTTTCATGGAAAACGGATGAAAAATAAGAAAGAAATCGAGATTTTAATATTCTCCATAAGAATAACATTGAGTGCTCTCAGACAACGTACTGCGTTTATCATGGACAGTAAATTTAACTGTTCTCTGGAACCGTTAGTCAGTCATAGACAAATAATTCAAAATACTAATTTGTTTAGTTTTTTAAGCTGGTATATGCTTAAAAAAATCACCTGTTGGTCTAATTATGAAGTATAGCTAGATTATACTTTACTTTTGTTTCATTATGATATTATTAAGCCTCCGGATCGCTGAGAATAAATTAAATGGTTTAAATACCTCTATCTGTAGCAATCCTAGTAGTTGAAGTAATTGCGCAATTGTAGTATGATGATGGCCAAATGTAGGCCGAAACTATAATTGCGCAATTACTTCAACTACTAGGATGTTACAGATAGAGGCATTTAAACCATTTAATTTACTTTTGTTGTTTTCCCTTAAAATAAAAAATGATTTTTTACATTAATAAACCTATAACTTGAACCGTAATTTTTACAGACATGCGGGTGGTGTCATATTATTTAGTACTCTGTTCACTATAAACTGTCAAATTTTAATCAAAATCATTAGAGCAATTTATAGAAATTTTGATTTTCACATTTTTTGTGGGGGGTTTTAAGGGTGAACTACCCTTAAAAATTAAAAATGAAAAAACTATGTATAAGGGGAGAAAGTAAATGGATCTGTGACATATAGCAAAGGAGAATTCACAATTTGCCCTCACAAAGGGAAGAAATCACAATTATATATTTTAATTTACATAAATTAAAATACTTCAGCTATTACAAAGCCAAAATGACACAATTTTTTGAATCTCTTAACAAAATCCTAACAAATATTAGATATTTGTTCATAAACCTAAAAAACTTGACAGTAGAAATTGACATATATAAGAAAATTGATTTCAGTAACGTACAAATGACTTGTAAAGGAATTTAAGGAATGATTACTAATATCAAAAGCCTTATGTTAAAGCTTTTTGAGAGTATAAATGGTAATTTAAATAAATTATGAGAGAAAGATAAGTGAGATGCTAATGTTACCGAACTAGATTGTTTTTTAATGCACAGTTCATTAAGCCCAATGACTAATGAGAACTTGAACTGTGATTATAAAACAGTCACTGTTTTAAGAATCTTTTTGTTTAAATGGTAAGAACCGGGAGACCGAGCTTTGCTCAGATTGAATTAAAAATATATTCAATGAAGCTAATTATTTTGCACTCAGTGTAAACACAGTTTATATGATTTAAATAAAAAAGTTTACGCCTTATTAACTTAAGTACCTGGTGACCGAGCTTTGCTCGTTTAGAATAATACATATATTATAAAAATTAATTAGAAAAATTAAAACACATTTATTACTCAATGAAAACATTTATGTGGTTTAAATAAAACCGATTTAATACACCATAATTAATATAGCACTGAACAAAAAGTATTGACCCTGATGGAGTTTGAACACGCGACCTTCGTTCTACGAGGCCAACTCGCTACCGCTGGACCACGGCGTCTGCCAAATGAGAGACGCAGGTTAGATGTTTTAGCCAACCTCAATTGTTTTAACCGATCATTTACTGTTTAACTATCCATACAGTTATTATTAGCCTGTGACCAACAGATTTTGATATAAACGGAATGAGGACTGAAAAGCAAAAGAGAAATTTAATTTACACATATTAATTGGTTTGTTACAGTGGCTCAAGCAATATAACAAATACGTTTTCTATAAAAACACGGAAGATTTTGGAAATACTCTTTCCTGCTTTTATTTCGCACAGTTATGTTACCCTTAAGTTTTTTACAAATTGTTTAATAACCTGATAATTTTACATTTATTACATACATAAAATAAAATAAATATTTATGAAAAACCACTATTCACATATTGTTCCCCGCCGTCTTCAATCAAGAACTGTCAAACGGTTATAAACAGCTGTTTTGGTTTGTATTGTTTACATTTTATTCTCCATAAGCGTAATGTTAAATTTTTAGATTTTAAACTTAATATTACAAGAAAACACGAATTTTCCTGGACATTAGACCTATCTAGAACTTATTTTCTACTCAGAAATTAGTTATTTCCAAAATTTAAAGAAATTCCTTAGTGCCGTTTTCGAGATCCGTGTGAAAATATACAAACCTTGCTCGTATTATAGTATTGGATAAATAGATGTTTTACATTTAAAGTTCCATGTTAATCGGGTTGTTGTATGATCGTATTTAAGGAACATTAGATTTATTGTTTAAACCTTTGTTCCATTCTTTTTTACGGGTGTGAGTAGGATTTGTTCGTGGTGAAACGACTTATAATTTTCTATCCTATAAACCATTCTTGAAAAATCTAATACTAAAAACATTATTTGTAAACTAAATAAAAATATAATTTTAAATGTTTCTTTCAAACTAACGTAAAAATAAAAAAAATTGTTTATAAATGTTTTTATAATATATAAAAAACAACTTGAATCAGCAGTTTTGGTCAATTGCAGCTACATGAAAGGTAAAAGGTCCTTAACGATAACATGGGCACTTTGAAGGACTGTAGGATGAAAACCGGATTTTTCCTAGTTTAGAGATCTGTTCCAATTGAATGTAAATGATGTCCAATAATGTAATGTCCAAAACCCCATATTAAACAAAAAAATCATAAATTTTTGGACAGAAAAATGTTTTACTGGACAGTGCTTGTGTTAAAGTATAAGATAGGATTTGTTTTAATGTTTAAGATGTTACAATAATTAGGATGATATGAAGGTTCTAATCCAACAAAACACCAATATAAATAATTTACGAGTAAAAAATGCTTTTTTAAATTAAAAAAAATTTATGACAAATGCATCAACAAAAATGGTAATGAATAAGTTAAAATTAATTAAAAAACATTTTTCAGTATTGCAATCTAGAAACCGGACATTTAAAGTATTATGGGAGTTAATGATTAAAGAAATGTTGTACAGTAATAGGTAATAAGTTTCCGACCCTTTGAAACGTAATTGAGATAGGAAAGTCTGTTTAGCTAGATAGCAGCTTGGCATGTAGCTGTTCATTACGGGTTGTTAATTAAGCCAGGCTCTGTTGACAACTGCAATACTTGCATTCAACAACCTGTTGAAACCTGTCGGTACTAACAACGTAACTGCACTGTGATGACATTGTAACAAAACCACTGATGTAACAAAGACTTCTCGCTGAAGCAGCCTGTTGAAACCCATCAGTACTAACAATGGAACTGTACTATGATGACGCTGTAGCAAAACCACTGATGTATCGAAACAACCTTTAGGAACATATCAGTATTAACTATGGAATTTCACTTTGATGATACATTAACAAAACCACGGACCTAAACAAACAAAAATAGAAAAAATGCCTTTGCATCGAAACACATATTCAAACCCATCAGTATTTACAATGGAACAAAATTTTGATGTTACTACAAAAAATAAGCTTACCAACGATAAAGAGCAAAAACTAAAAAATACTTTGTTTCAGCCTAATCATACAAGTATATTTTAGGTCAGCGAGGTAAAACTATAGAAAAAAGAACTTACAGAGTAAAAGGATGATTTCAACAGGTCTGCTCTGACGTTAGCACACAAGACGGAATACTCAGGCCTACTCTGGCATATCGGACTGTTCCGCAACCCAGCTATTTCTGGCCATAACAGCATAACATTTATATCTGGAATGGGCTTCCAGGCACAACAATCCGACAGCTCCAGGGGAGACATTTCAATTAAAAAACACTGTATATAATGCACTCAGTCAAAAACTGCACTAGACTAAACTATGAGAAAATTATGAAACTTCTTGTGCAATGAAAACAAAAAATTATTCATACAAATAATTTTCTTTACAGGTCTAGTATAAATCTTGGAAAAATATTTAATTTTCTTTCCTAAGAAATCATATTATAACCAATCCTTTTGACATTATTTTTCATCATACAGTAGAACCTCGACTAATTTGAACCTCAATAATTCAAAAACCTCTACAGTTCATAGATTTTGTCTATTACCTTAAAAAACCTAAAGTATTCGAAAAAAATAATCTGATTATACGAAGCATTTTTACACATAATTTAACTGAATTGGTTAAATCAGTTAGTGGTTATTTTGGTGAATTGGTTTGTACTTGAGCCTCAAGAATTTGAATTATTTTCCTTCAATTTGAAATCCTACCTCTAAAATGTTATATTAAGTCAGATATCATCTGTAGGACATTATTATACTTTTAAGGGTAGTTTACCCCCAAAAACAATGAAAAATTTCTCCAAATCTGCTCTAATGATCTTGACTAATAATAGTATCAATAGTGGGCTTTTAAGTGTTAAAAATCAGATTTTAGACATTTTGGCCAAACAATAATTTGACTATCTCCATTAAACTTGACTTAAAAAACTTTTGAATCATTAGTCTAAGACTAACGGTTCCAGAGAAAAGTGAAATTTAATGTCCTTGATGGAGATACATTGCCTGAGAGCGCCTGATGTTATTCTTAAGGAAAATAATAAAAAATCAATTTATTTTTTATTTCTTAACCGTTTTCCATAAAACTCGGTATGGAGCGAAAGGTTACATCACCCTACAAAATTCCCTCAAAAAGTTTGGTATTACCTGAGGGGGGGAAGCCCCATAAAACTTATAACAATTAATTGAACTTGTTAGTTTATTAATGGTTTTAGTTTTTTTGTTTTAGTTTATCTAGGGGAAAATGTATGTGTCAGTCCAATGATACTGTAGTACTGTAGATATATCAAGGTGATCACGAGATGACCGTGATGATCAAGATGCACGATCACCTCGTGAGCGTCAGTCGACAAGGGTTTCCACTCACTGCAGGTGACAGCTAATCATTTTTACTGGAAGAGTGTTTCGCCATTGCCAAAAGATGGAAAAACATACACTAACCTTCTAAATAAATGAAATTGGATTTTATCCTGTACAATAATAAAAATTGTGATATTTTTGTTTATTTTTATGTTTTATACCCTAGAAATCTCATCTCAACTTCTGTCTGTCTGTCAGATTAGAAGTAAAATGGTACAGTAAAATGTTAGCTAATTGAGAATTGATGCTGACAAATTTACCTAACATTTTTTCTTTGTACTTATTTGTTTAAGGTTTTAGGTTTATATTTTATCAATATAATAAGTTTCTTGTTTTTTAACACTGAATCATCCAACCTGTATAATGGACAGAGATACAGCTGGCACTCAAACAACTGACATTTAAAAAACTCACGAAAATAATTTTTAAATAAATTAGTTTTTTAAATTTTGGGAGAAGTATATACAAAAATTACAAATAGGAAAAATCAAACCAATGTGTCAACGCTAATACATTTTTAAAACCTTTACAATATATAGATAATCTTATCCTTTTAAAATGTGTATATAGATATTTTTCAACTAAAAGTCCTGTCTTTTGAATTGAAATATTGCCTTAACCATCTGTATCGGCAACCGCAAAGGCAGAATCAAATATTTGAAGTGGAATGTGGCCAACTGATAAGCGATATTAAAATCCCACGAATACAAACAATGTGGTGAAAACGGGGCAATCAAAATGGAGACAGTGTGTGTCAGGACTGATTTAATATTGTCCTAAGTTAATAGACTCCTTTGAACACACATTCGTGGCATTTTCACAAATATTTATTTAGATCATTCATTTACTCATTACTGTTTTTACTGGTTAAACTGTTTTTCACACAGCCCCAAATCAGTTGTTTACTTTGCTATAATGGCTACTATTTGACTATAAACACTATTATTATTATTATTGATTGATACTATTATTGACACTAAACATTTTGAAATATTATAATATACACATATTTACCGAAAAGGGACAATTTATCCAAATTTTTTATTAATTAGGACTGAGCCAATTCAACTTGATATACAACAATTATAAAGTGAAACATTGTTTAACAAATTTTGAGAGTTGCACGTACTAACCAATACAAGGATTTATTTGTAACCCCTTATAGTCTTTTAAGACCTAATATAGAGAATACAGTATCAATTTGAGAAAATTCTCTAATTGACATGTTAACAGAAATATAATTCTATATGAAGTACTAAAGCGTGCACAAACTGGACTAGATTCGTTAAGCATTATTTGTAATAGTCTAACAGAAGTTCTCTCTATGTGTTCTTTTCTTGAGAACTATAATTGTTATCAACATTGTTCATAAAATACAGAGAAGATTCATATTTACTCAAGATAATAACTACTGAGATGATGATGCCCCAGATGCAAATTCAATGAGGTATTTAAAGGAATCATTAATTTACATAATGGCTCTATTATTTGCTTAATTGGCCAATTAATCTAACTAAAGAACATTCATCATTTCAGTGGTAAAGTTATTCCACAAAATCTATTTAATATTGACACCAGAGAGTCATTGCTGATCGGTATTATAGGTAATTCATATATTCGTTACTCTTATTTTGTATTTATGTATTGAGTCTGTACAGTTCATTTCCACTGTAATTTAATTTTGCTCTTCCAAATTAATCATAGTTTACAGAACAAACCTTGAAAATGTTTCAATCAAAATATTATAACCTGAATGAAATAACCACCTCATCCTTTGTAAAAAAATTCAGTATGTAAAAATTCTTTTCTTAAAAATAATGAAATTAAATGTGTAATTTCCAGATAAAAATATATGTTTCCAGATAAAATAAAAAAAACCATCGGCACAAATACTTTTAGTTTATAATTTTTTCAACGGAATAGGTCAATAAGCCAATGGCGTGGTGGAGCAAATGCACATGGGAGATGTACATAGAAATACAAGACGGAGGAGTTGAGTAGTTTCTGCTGTAAACAACCCACGTCTTGTGTTCATTACTGAACAACAATTATGTGAAACTCTTTAGATATTTTCGTTAAATTTGAAAAAAATTCTAACACCTGCTTATGTAAATCTAGCGAAAATTTTGACTTTTAAAAATATATCTTACAATAAGCTTGCTTAGCGAATACGTAATTGAAAGGAAAAATACTAAACAAGTTTTAAACAAAATTTGTAGAACTTTGTCATCAACTATTAAAAAACAAATCATCAGAGAAAAGAATTGAACTATCTCCAGTTTTGTACACTTACATTAAAATTTAACACTTACATTAAATTTAAATTTCAACATTGTATTTCATTAGTACAGTTTTCATATTACTGAGCACATATAAAGTAAGAACAAAATGAATGATCTCCCAGTGTTGCTTTTTATCACCGGAATCGAAATAATGAACAGTACATACATAGTATTTGCAAACGAATGAGCTAATGGAAACAAAACAGTGTTTGACCGGACCCGAGTACAATCAGCAGTCAATATGCTGCTAGGGGATGAGTCCCAATCAACGGCAATATTCATTTTCGGCTCAACGATCTTTCAACAACTCTGCTTCCTCGTCTGCTCCTTGTAACTGATAGAAAATTCTAATAAATTCATTACTCGTTTAGAAATTAAACCTAGAACAACTGGTGGAATATCAATTTAACAAATATTTTTTTGTGGAAAATATAGTAAATATTGTTATTAATATTACATTTTGAAATGGTGACCTATACAGGTAGGTATTTTGAACCAAGATGATTGTGCGGTGATCTTGTAGTCTTGTTACTGACTAAGGCTGACATATTCCTTAAACAGGACTGTTAATTAATAGCCCAACAGCCGATGGCAACTAAGGGTCCTACAGTTTAACGTGGGATCTGAACCATATTTCCCTCTGAATTACGAACTGGTCTAATTATGAGGATGAACGTAGTATTCAATAGTGCGGACGTTAATCCACACAATACTTCCTCATACATACCGAGTGGAGAATTAGTTAAGCCACAATTTTAGTGTTTTGATCAAGATTGTGAGTTTACTAAACATTTCCACCTACATTTCCAACTACTGTAAAGAAATATCTACCTCATATTATAAACAAAATCTATGTATATGTCAGGCGAAGAATTTGTTTGCAAACACAACTCCTTCATTTCTTACAATGTATCACAATAGTTAGTAAATTTGTCTCAGTTTGTAATTCCACAATAAGGTTTTATGTTATCCTGATTATTTTCCTGCTGAGAATAAGCCTCACTCCAATTTCAAAGGACGGCATGTCCAGCTACTTTTAAGGTCACGAATTGTGGATAGTTATGGGTGATGGTCAATTTATGCGATATTCTCAGATGTGGATTAACGTCCGCACTATTGAATACTACGTTCGCTACGTAGTAGTACGTTCGTACTATTCGCAAAGACCATTCTTATAATTAGACCAATTTGTAATTAAGAGGCAAAACAGTTACAATGTAAGTCCCTTAAATGTGATCGGCTATAGGGCTATTAATTGACAGCCTTGTCTGAGGAACATGTCTGCCTTAATCAGTAATAAGACTACAAGATCCCGCCACGATCATCTTACAAACATTTCTCGTTCATAATTGGCTTAAAATACCTGCAGGGGTATGTCGCATTTCAGAAGGTATTGTAAAGTAATGTAATTTTTTCTTCCAAGATCAGTATCGGGGGAGAGTCATTTTATTAATAACAGGTGTGCATGAGCACACACAGTCAATCCGAAAAAAATGTTTCTAATGAATATATTTGGATCGCTTAATTTTTAATGAAAATTAGTGTGTTTAGTAATTTATCAGTTTATCAGTAATTTATATCTAAATCTACTCCTTTAGCCAAAACTTATCAGTCAATAATTGTGGCGTTATCGTCAGTGTATCGCTGCAAAGTTAAATTTTGGTGGTACAGCAAGGCATGTCATGTGATTGTTCTCCTGTCCGATTGATAACACAGTAAAGCCTGGGAAATGATTCAAACACATTGTCTCGTTCACTTCAATTTGCTGAGTTAATTTATTTTACACTGATTTGGTTGAACAGTGCATTCCATAGAAACAGTTTGATAAAGTCAATATGGTTTAGCTATTGAGGGATAAATATATTTATTAAAATACTTTTGAGTTTCTCCCTATTTAATAGTGAATTTCCTTTGGAAAATTGAGCAATTCAAGTGATCTGCAGAGTCACAGTTAAGCCAAGGACCATGATAGAAGTTCATAGCTCAATCCCCTGAAAACATTTTGGATGGCGATGATTCAAAATTATACAAATAATGTGTGCCTGTTTCGTGACAATAATGGCCGGCTGCAATTATTGTTGATTATTATAAAATTCGGTGGAGTTATTCCTTTCTGTAATATCTTGGACAAGTTCATTTGGCAACATAATTGGACTACATTAACTTTCTTTTGGGGTGAGGGGGGTTTCCATCCCAAACATTTTACCATTGAATTCAGCTAAAAATCTCATTCAGCTAAAAAACAATAACTCACTTATTAACTGAAGTATTCTTCCAAAATTTGGTATGCAAGCGCATCTAGTTGAAGTTATATTAATATATTTATAAAAACCTCAAATTTAATGTTATTTATGGCGCCAAACCTATATACTCATTGCTCATGTAATTCTTATGGAGAATAATTGGAGAAATGGAATTTGTAGATTAGATTAGATTACTGAAATGGTGACCATACTACCCTACATTGCAGCAAACCTGCATACTCACTTTTATTCGATTGGTATAATGGAAATAACATAGGTTCTATGAAATTCGTTCTACTCAAGCCAGCGTGATTCTAGCGATCTAGTTTGTGTAATCAGGTTATTATTCCAGGAAATTTTTCAAAAACTTATTTCCTACGAAATGAGTGGCCGCCTCATTTGCCAAAGCGCCCCAATGGGACGCAACAGAAATGCAATTTTGTTTGGCACCTGTGCTCTGTGATAAATTGTTCAGCTCCTCCGACTGTTTACTCGATACCCTCGCATTACATTCATGCCTACTTATACGATTCAGTCATTAGAAACAAAATCGTTAATAGTTAACCTTATTATATTTAACCCGAAATGATGGTTGAAATAATATTGGTCTCACGGATGCAACTTTGTCTTTCTGTTGGTGAATTTCCGTTCATTAAAAATAAAGTCTAAATTATAGATTTATACTAAAAGCTAACAGGCGAACTTCTTTATTTATGGACGGATATTGATTAAACTTGGTATAAATGGTCAAAATAAAAATTTTTGTTGCTAAAAATGTCTACTTTCAATGTTCTTCACAGCAGCAAACCTGCTTACTCTTTCCCATGTTAATCTTATGGAGAATGGACAGATAATTCCCATATTTATTGACAGATATTGATAAAACTTGTTATATATTGTTATTATATTATGCATTTGGAAATTCACTGAGTACGCAGGTCTGCCACAACGGGGGTATTCTAATTTATGACACTATCACAACGATGTGTTTATATCAGATAAACCCTCGTCTGCGATGAACACATGTCTGTCAGATCACACATCTGAAGCCACATTGAACATGTTATCACTTGACATTAGCATATGATACCCTCCACCTATCCCTCTGTCAACCGTCTCACCATACACTCAGTTTAAGTGTAATGTCAATAAACATAGATTATTTATTGATTTAAATCAATATTTAAACCGAACTGTTCGTGTGAAAGAGTTATTTACTTTTAGCTAAATTTGTTCTCTGAAACGCATTTCTGAGTGTAAAGTTTTCTGTTAGTAATAAAAAAATACCCTCTGCGAAAACTTTAAATAAGACCAAAACACAAGTAAGAAAATTAAAAAAGGTTATGAGCATGAGAGGGCTTCAAAACCCCAGTTTTTAAGTCAAAGACAATAACAATTAAACATTGATCAGAACCTAAATATTCTGCCTGTGTATCTAATGTAATAGGTCAGATATTATTTATATGACTGGGACCGTCACGAGTCTTGTAATTGTGGATAGTTGTGAGTGATGGTCGGTGGGTGTAGTGTTCTCTTGTGTGGCTTAACGTCCGCACTATTGAATACTACGTTAATCTGCAAAAACCATCCTCATAATTAGACCAGTTAGTAATTCAGAGTGGTTCGGGATCCACATTAAACTGTAGGTCCCTTAGATATGCCATTGACTGTTGGGCTATTAATTAACAGTTCTGTCTAAGAAACATAACAGCATTAGTCAGTAACAAGACTACAAGATCGCGCCACAATCATCCAACACTCATTTCTCATTCATACTTGGCCTAAAATACCTACTTGTATGGGTTGCCATTTCAGTTATAAGTATAATACTTTTCATATAATTAAAATGACCATTATGATTGTTTAGAAGAAAACAATAAGTCTTGAGGTATTCCAAAAATAGAAAATTCAACTCGAACAATTAAATTTTTTACATAGAAGAAATGATTTAAAAAAATTAATTTCAAAGTGTAAAATAATTTGAACTAGTAACAAAAATTTATAGAATAAATTTCTCTCAACTTCATGGAAATGTGAGGACTTCTTCCAATTAAGATATTATCAGAGCATCCAAACCGGCACGTGTGAGCACATTTAGTACAACAAACCAAATATAAACTCTAAGTTAAATGAGGCTAAGCTGCATTTCAGGAGTATTTTAAGTTCGGGTAAGCCGTTTGGATCGAAACAATTTGATCACAGTTAAACCAAAACTGTTTGAATATTGGGAAACCTTGGCTCTCTCGAAATAGCAGGAGACTGCTGCCAAGCGCCTATTTTTATACCTTCCTGGTCTGCGAGCTTTGCCTTTCGCCGATTGCTTATTTACTTTGATTGACGATGTCTTATTTGCCTAATGTTATTTTTCTGTCGGTAGTTTCATTTAAACAAAAAACAGACAACTTTATTTAACGGTATTTGAATTTTCTACTTGAATGTATATTTTCTTCCAATGTAGGAAGAAAAAAATACAATGTTCCAATATTTTCCAAATACTACGGAGGTGTATTTGGAAAACACTTATTATATAAGTAAAATGATGTGTTACCTAAGCATTAACCTTTTTTCCTTTTTTACCGTAAAACTTTCTTGTTAATAGTGGTAATAGTTGGCTTATTAATTAATTAGAGATACAAATTAAATACCCCTGTCGCAGCCCACCTGCGTACTCAGTGAATTTCCACCTTAATAATATGGCAATAATAATACAACTACCGGTATATGACAAGATTGATCAGTCAATACCTGTTGATAAATTAGAGTATTTTGCCTATTCTCTCGTAACATTAACATGGGAAAGAGTATGCAGGTTTGCCGCTTTGAGGAACACTGAAAGTAGGCATTTTTACCATAAACTATTTTTATTTTGACCATGTACCAAGTTTTACCATAAGTAAGGGATTTTGCCTATTCTCCATAAGATTAACATGGGAAGGAGTATGCAGGATTGCTGCTGTAAGGAATACATAAATCATGATTTTTTAGCGTAAACGTATGGATCCCAATTACATGAAGCTAAATACCAAGTTTCATCCAAAAATATTGGTTAATAAGGGAAATATTAATTTTTCCTTATCCTCCTTAAGATTAGCATTGGAGCCCCTAAATACAATGTACTGTGTTTAGATTTTTTAATATCTTGGTAACTGTTGGAGATAGAAAAAAAACCTTAAGGAACTAAATTGTGTAGCTTTTTGAGGTGATTCTAATCGTGAAAGATAAAAATTGGAATTTTTAAAAATTACATGGAAACAACGCATAAAACCCATTTTTGGGGTACAAAACCCCCCAAATTACCCCTTCCAACTGATTGATATGTCTGGTTTACGAACTCGTCTGAGCAAATGTAGGAATACACATCTCTACCAAATTAGGTCCCGATCGGATCATTTTTACGAGATTTATCGTGTTCACAGACATCCTATATATACAAATTTTAAGGACTACTGTTTTTGGACTCTAGGCACCTAAAGACGAAAAAATAACATGGTCCCAGGCTTAAGTCTTACCATGAGACCGACGGTAATAGCTTCTTCCCTATGGGAAATTCGCTAAAACATAGAATACGGTGGAAAAGTCCAATAAAAATATAGAATAGTTAATAACAATCGTCATTATGAATTTTAAAGAATATGAGTTTCTTACGTATAAATTTTTTTATTATTAAAACTACCCTAAAACTGACTAACCTGTGTCTCCCTTGGCCCTCGCCTCCTTGTCCTCGCCACTGCCGCTGTCATCGTCCGTGGTGGAGGCCGAGGTGGGGGTGGGCCGGCGGGGCAGGACACTGACGGCCCCCACACGTCTCAGTCCGGGGCCCAGGACGGCGGGGCCCGTCTGCTGCTCCAGCATGGCTACCGCGGCCGCCACTGCGGGCCCGCTCACCACCATCGCTTCCCAACCACTAACACAACCACTTCACTACACTCACATCGACCACTCCCTCACTTCTGCGGGCTTATAATGTTTGTTTACTTTAAAACCTGAAAGAAGTTGGAATTTGTATTTCCGCTAACCCTCTTTCACGGACACACTTTAAAAATCACATTATTTTACACTCGTAACGATACAAATTTTAATTGATCGTTTTTAAACTAAAAAAGGTATCTTGCTTATATAAGTGTTTCCAAAAAAAGTTTTTTTCGTAAATGAAAACATGCAGCAACGACTTCAGTCACACCGAATCAAAATTAACAGGCAGGTTAATTTGTGAACACAAGTTAGTAAGCAACACAAATAAATCTAGATCGAAGTAGTGAACTAATGGAGAACACAAACGCCTACACACATGATAGACGACTGCCGGCCGCTGAAGCGCGGTGTACAGTGCGAGCGAGCGCTTCAGTGAAAGGTTCTGTCACATTTACATATTTTCTCTAATTTCCCGCGCGGTTAACGAACGGCCATTAGCTGCGTGAGCGTGTGATAACAGCGATAACGACGACGTCGAAGCGCTACACTCAACACAACAGCGAGGGCAATATTGTGTCGTTTCCCTGAACTGCAAAATTATCGGATATCTAAATAATTTTGGAGAATATTCTCTAGGGAAAAAGAGGATGAATAATGATTTCAAGTGTTATAAAATACATATTTTCTCTATCACAATAAAATTTTGAACAAAATGCATATTTTGAAATTTTGATATGGTGTGTAAGACAGAACTTACAGGGCTCCTCAGCAAGCAGAAACGATTTTTTTTAGAAGACCTGTATTCGAACCTATACGGATGATACGTAATAAAAAGCTAAAACTAACATATACTACATTTTTGAATGACCTATTTTATCTTCTATAAGGCAATATGAAACATTATGTAGTTTGTGGTTTTATGATTTTTTTTTAATTTTTCAAAAATCGCTGGACATATGAGTTATTGTAATGGACACTTAAGAGGGCTAGAAAATTTTCTCCACCAAATTTCTTACACCCGCCCACTTTCTACAATTTTACAATTTGAGATGGGGAAAATCCAAGCCTGCGGACTTGCTGGCTTAATAGTTAGTGAATGGTTTGTTTGCAAGTTTTTTTTGACTGCTTTAAACTTTTAAGTTTTCAGCTATATACCGGCTTAGTCCCGATTATGTGTTAATTGTGTTACATTTTAGATATTTTTTCATCTGAGGACGGGATCATATTCCAGATCCCGAAACGTCGTGAAACTTTGTTTTACATAAAATCGTGACTGAAAATGTCCGCAATAAAAATCTAAATAACATAAATCCACCATCACCAATAATGAATGTCAAACCAAGAATCAACTAAGAGCTGTTTTGCTGGCCTAGTGGTTAGCCTCATAAACTTCGGTGTAAGAAATAACGGGTTCAAATCCGGACAAGCCCAATTGTGTTTGGGCCTCGTTCCTGGAAAGCGATTGTGCACTATCACTCTCTCACTGTGTAAAAATGCACATCTATTCTGTACGTGACCTTTACACTACAGAAGGAAATCTGAAACCTAAACAGCGCAACCTGATACATCAATAGTCAACAATGAAATACAAACGAATTTATGAATACGAGAACGAAGCCTCCATAAAACACTCTCCTACTTTGGACACGAGTGAGATACACGCGCATTACAATGGCTAATGAGTTTTTCTCCTTTCACAACAGTGAGTTTACCCCTTCCTCAACTCCTCGACCACAACTCATCACAATCAAGACTTTCTCTGAAATGCGCTCGGCACCGAGACACAAAGCTTGACTTTGTGACGCGGCGCCTTTAGACTCGAGTGCATTAGACTCCTGTAAAAAGGCTGACGCAGTACAACTACTGTATCGTAATTGCGTCCACTTCATTTGAAGGCGTTGCGGCGACAATGACATATCTGAGATTAATAAATCGCTGAATGTAAGTAGTTTTTTACAATGGATATAGTTGAAACCATATGTGTGATCACTCTTTTGCTCCGAGGAAAGAAAAGTTAACGACGCAAACACCGTTATTCAGTTCATCCAATGACAAAATAAATTCTTGAAAGGTCGGGTTTACAAGTTATTCCAAGACTTATGAGTGCACCCTGAAAAGTTTTTCCAATATCACAGAATGTCTAAAATAGTTTTAACGAATTACTACGAATTATTGGTCCATAAATAACATACAAAGATACGACGTGGAGAAAGTCCATAACGCCAGAAGAACGTTTGTCGGTAACTCTAAGGTAAAAATTGATAAAAGTGTTCTCAGAACTGCGACTGAACTCTCGCAAGTGTTCATTCCGCTGAGCGACAATCGCGTCGCGGCAGAAATAGTTCAAGTTGCGTCTTTTTAATCGCGACTATTTTTCAGCAGCATGTGGGTTCACTTATATTATATGACCGCATATTTACTCGTACAGTGCTTCTCTCATAAAACCAAACGATTGACTTACAAGACTAACCACGAGACCTTTCCTCGACTCGTAGACATACAAGACTAACCACGAGACCTTTCCTCGACTCGTAGACATACAAGACTAACCACGAGACCTTTCCTCGACTCGTAGACATACAAGACTAACCACGAGACCTTTCCTCGACTCGTAGACATACAAGACTAACCACGAGACCTTTCCTCGACTCGTAGACATACAAGACTAACCACGAGACCTTTCCTCGACTCGTAGACATACAAGACTAACCACGAGACCTTTCCTCGACTCGTAGACATACAAGACTAACCACGAGACCTTTCCTCGACTCGTAGACATACAAGACTAACCACGAGACCTTTCCTCGACTCGTAGACATACAAGACTAACCACGAGACCTTTCTTCGACTCGTAGCCATACAAGACTAACCTCGAGACCTTTCCTCGACTCGTAGGCATACAAGACTAACCACGAGATCTTTCCTCGACTCGTAGACATACAAGACTAACCACGAGACCTTTCCTCGACTCGTAGGCATACAAGACTAACCACGAGACCTTTCCTCGACTCGTAGACATACAAGACTAACCACGAGACCTTTCCTCGACTCGTAGACATACAAGACTAACCACGAGACCTTTCCTCGACTCGTAGACATACAAGACTAACCACGAGACCTTTCCTCGACTCGTAGCCTCACGCCTCGTCTGCTACTATCGTTTCCCAGCATTGTATTTTACACGCGGCTTTCATCTCTCACGGTCATTTATTTCGCTCCATTTTACATCCAGTAATTAATCAGCTTTGTTCCTCCGAGGTGAAACTCTACTAATGAAACCGTGCACTCGCTGGTTACAAATGTACCAAAGAGTTCTAGGAGTGCTCCGATAAACGATATTAGTTCGAAATTTTATAATTATCCTGGGTCCACCATGTTTCTAAATACCAATAATCGGAAATTCTCAACCTTCGTCCGTCGAACAAGTCTTTACAGTACAGTACCGCCATATTATTTATTAATTATGATAGATTAGATTAGATCATTGAAATGGCAACCATACCACAAGGTAGGCATTTTAAACTAAGTATGAATGAGGATTGAGTGTAAGATGATGGTGGCGCGATATTGTAGTCAGTCTTGTTACTGACTAAGGCTGACATGTTCCTTAGACATGACTGTTAATTAATAGCCCAACAGCCGATGGCAACTAAAGGACCTACAGTTTAACGTGGAATCCGATTCACGGCCTCTCAATTACGAATTGCTCTAATTAAGAGGATGGCCTTTGTGGATTAACGTAGTATTCAATAGTGCGGACGTTAATCACAAGAGAACAATACACCCACCGACCATCTCTCACAACTATCCACATATACTTGGAGGTCACATTTGTGACCTCCAAGTAGCTGGATCACAGGACGTCGCCACCGTACAAACTAATTGTAAAACGATGTTTTAATAATTAGACAAGTTAGACTATATATATCGTACGAAAAACTCCAAATAGGAACGAAATGAGTACAATTACTCAGGTGTCCAAAATACGGAAAGTATTAATTTCGAAAATTAAATATCAATAACCAACCTAACTTATCTTCGCAGAGCGCCGTCTGTAGGCGAACAATGCTCGTAATATGCGATGTGACCTACATACAGCGCTCTGCGGAGTTGTTCAGGTAGGTCACTTGCGGGTCGCGACAGATAAGATAAGAGCAACGAAAATACTAACCGGAACGTCTCTAAAGTTTGACCAGGTTAACTTCGGTCACGTAACGGATTTTGATCGAATGTTTTAGCCGCATGACAACAATTTTAAGTTGTGTTCTCTGTTATTTTTCACTAAAAGGTCATAAAAAAATTGTTGAGGCGTTAACGTTTGAGATTGTCTAGGGAATTGAAAGATTTTCTTTCTTTCAAAAAATATAACTAGCACATAATCATACGTGACGCATTAACTTAATATTATAAAAATATGACATTGATTTTGTGGAGCATGACGCATATTAATAGCGCGTGCTCTTAAGTGTGCATTTTAGAAAAGATAAACGTTCATAAATACATGGGACAACAATGGAACAGCTGTAAAAGACGAATATAGAAATGTCTGTTTCCTACGTAGGGCAAATTTTCACCTCGAAAGAGACTCAAAAACCCAAGGATGTTACATTTTTATCAATTTTTAAGCATGAAGTATTTTTAAAAGTTTGTTTTTTCATAACGGTATCTGAAGATCCAGTTATGCCAGTAGTTATTTCTATAAATTAGTTCAAAATTATAAATAGTTGCGTAAAATTCGTACGAAAAATGGGCATTTGGTAATACTTATGATGTTATTTTGTCGGCGGAATGAATTAACATTGAAAACAGTTTAACATTTTCAATGAACTACCCTGAGCCAGTATTCAATAGATTGCATGGATCGGCGAAAGGCTGGGGGGGGGGTGATGGAATAGTCGGAAATGTGAATTACAGTGACCGGGGATGTCACTCGCTGCTTCTCCACCTCCTACTTCATAGTTCTGTGACAAGAGAGTAGGCTTGGTGTTGCAAAAATCATTCAAAATTGTAAAAAAGTGTAAATATGTAGTGATAATTTAATGCTTTTCCTGAAAAATTATCTAAATACAATGTAATAGACACTGCTATAGACGAATTCTCTGACATTTAATTTCCCTTTTAATATTTTAAGCCAAATATGAATGAAAATTAAGTGTAAAATGATTGTGAAATGATCTTGTCCTGCTACCGACTAAGGTTGACACGTTCCTCAGACAGGACTGTTAATTAATATCCCAACACCCAATGGCATCTTAGGGACCGACTGTTAATTGTGGGGTCCGAACCACAATTTTGTCTCTCAATTACAAACTGTTATCATGAGGACGACCTTTGCGGATGAACGTAGTATTCAATAGTGCGGACGTTAGTCCACAGCAGGTATCATCGTAACCAAAGACCTTTGCTTATAACTATCCACAATTATGATCTCCAAGTAACCGATGGAATATTACCCATACTAAAAACTTTTGTATTTACTTCCCTGTGGGAAATAGGCTAGATCATGGATATCTCTGAAAGGAATGTTTCCAGTTCATCTAATCAGCTCTTCTTATTAGTTTATATTAAAAATTCAATACAATAGCTCTGGTAGTTTCTATGGAAACCTGTTACATATTTTCCATCTTAAAAATCACTAACCTCCCTCCCCCAGAGCTAAGAGATATCCATGTCAAAAATACTTAACATCCGCTTACGTCGAAGCCAATGACCACGCACTTAACTTGAAAATTCCCCTGTCAGAGCTTGAAAGGTATGGAGGAACGTGCTGCTTTTATTAGGCGATAAGGGCAATACATCAATACGGAGAACAGTAAATATTAAATAAAAGCGAAATCTGAAATGCAATTTGGATCGGCGGTGACAAAGGGTTTTTTAAAAGCATTATGACAGGATCTCCTTTGACAATATGACGGTGTCGTCAGGAGCATTATAAATAGTTCCACGTAACCTGTGGCTTGTCGACTTGGGGAACCATTTTTGTTTTTAGAGGCATTTATGATTCGATCTTTTGTGGAAATCACGGTGTCGTCAGTTCCACGTGAATTGTGGTTTCACGGCTTAGGGAACCAGTTTTATGAGCATTTATGATTCGATCTTTTGTGGAAATATTGCGATATCGGGAGGTGTATTACAGGCAGTTCCACGATACTGTGGCTTCTCCAATTAGGGAATCAGATTGGGTCCCTTTGACTTTTAACATTGCGAGATGAGATTCGTTATTTTGCCACTAGAGTATGCTTTTATAGCCAAGTAAGCACTTTTTACTCCTATGCACTAGTGGCTGGACCGGTTAGAGCGCTACGCTGACGATTGTAACGTTTTAGCCATTCGGAAGTGCTAGGGTTCGAATCTCGACCATGAGCAATCCCAATTTGACTTGCAAATGTGTGGTATAGTGGAGAGGAGGGCCCACCTTAAATAAACGGTGACCGGCTTGGGTGGAAGTTGATGTTGTAAATTGTAGGCTTAATTAGGATTGCAGTGGACACCTGTTTTGTGTTTTTTGTGTACACTTGGTATTTTAAGAAGAGTTGAATTAAGATAAAAAAAATTAAATAGTCATAGCACTTGGAGGGTTAAAGTTCACAAATTTCCCGGTGACCAAAATTGTACAAAAACTAAATATTAGAAAAAAACTAAGGTAAAAATTATATTTACGTACATGAGTTTGATAATGCCTCATTTTAAGCATGACGTTGTACGATTGCGTGAGAGTTTCTATCACATTTGATTGGAAAAACATCGTGTACAACCCACAACCGGTTATGAATTATTGAGTGGCGTACATAAAGAAATTACTAATTAAGTTGGGAAAATCCTAATTTTAACTGTTGGAGACGGTAGCATATAGTGTTTGTCAACCGCAGAGGAACCGGCGCGAGGGCCGTCAGTGACACAGTCCCCCAGTATATGTGAGTAATTATACAGACAGAGCTGTCTGACCCTTGACCTTTGCACATGGCGGAAGCGTCTGCGACATGGGAGACGTCCGGACCCTCACAGTCGCCGAGCGCCTAGACCAGCGGGAGCAATTCGGGTGGATCGCGAGATCAAATTTAAAATGTTGCAAGATATATTTAATTATTTATGCTAGGGGGAATATCCTGTTCTTTAGAACATACTGTACCATTGAAAGAACTCATGGGTTTTCAGCCACATGATGTTTGTGTAAGTCCGGCCGTACACATAACGACAGGCCGCATTTTGGCCGGGCCGTCTTGTGCGACGTAAGTTAATTGGTCAAAATATACAGTTAAAATAACGGATTTTATTAGTACTATACTTTTAATGACACTTTACACCGCATCTTTAAATAATACGAACACTTTGTTAATCCGAACAGGGTTCGGTCCTAATTATTTCGGATACACCGGACTGTGGTGTATATCAATATCACAATAACATCAAAAGTATCACATATTTTCGCAAATCATGGTCAGAGTTAATGTAACCGTCCCCACAAAGACAAGTAAATTAATTAAGGCCAAGAAAATTACGACTACCTCAATAACAGTAAAAGTAATATGGTTTCACGATACTAAATGCAATAACTATTAACACAGTGCATGACACATACCGGAAAGCATTTTTGTTGCGAATTCTAAGAACCAAATCAATACATATAAAATCTGCATTCAGATTACAATCGCCACGTGTAAAAAACATGCACTATAATAGAGGAAGTTTTTAAACATAACGAATTTATGAATATAATTTTTTATAAATTAAATACTGTATAACATATACTTACTAAGTATCAAATCAGAATATAATTTTACACACAAAAACCACCAAGAAAAACACAAAAACAATCAGGAGCAATGGCAACACAAAAGAATAGTGAGTAAACAATCTAAATGCAGAATAGTTACGAATAATCGAGACGGGCAGAAAAAAGCAACAATCCACAAAAGAAAAGGTACAAAAAGCCGCACAGCAGAGTCAGACAAAACGGGAGAAGATCGCGCATGAGGCGCTAGACGGGACGAACTGCGGGACAGAGGCTAATATTAGCTCCCCTCCCCTCGCCACGGAGGTGACGACCGCACGACTGTCCTGCCGTGGCGAAAACGAGGGTGTCTACCGAGGAAAGAACAAGGAGCATGACTTTAGGTGGACCCTGTAGTGACCACCGCGCGACTGCCGTGCCGTGGTGAACATGAAGGTGTCTGACAAGGAGAGGACCAAGAGCCCGCCCTTTCCTTTGATGAACCCTAAACGCTGAAGCTACATATAATGCCTAACACTCCCTTTCTATGAAGGTTTAATGTTTAGGAATAAGTATGAAAATAAACATTTTTAGATTAGATTATTGAAATAGCGACCATACCACAAGGTAGGTATTTTAAGCCAAGTATGAATGATGGTTGATTGTAAGATTATTGTGGCGCGATCTTGTAGTCTTGTTACTGACTAAGGCTGACAAGTTCCTTAGACAGGACTGTTAATTAATAGCCCAACAGCCAATGGGAATTAAGGGACCTATAGTTTAACGTGGAATCCGAACCATGGCATTTGAATTACGAATTGGTCTAATTATGAGTATGGTCTTTGCGGATTAACGCAGTTTTCAACAGTGCGGACGTTGATCCACACAAGAGAACACTACACCCACCGACCATCGTTCACAACTATCCACAATTCGTGACCTCCAAGTAGCTGGATTACAGGATGACGCCACCGTCCCAGTCCAAAGTCCGAGCGGCGGTCACTACGCGAAATATATTTTGGTTGGGGTCAAAATATAGATTTTTAAATTTAAATGTTGAAATTATTAAAAATGTTTTTACGAGTACAGTATATTGGTTTTGATACACATATTCAGCAGTTCTATTATGTCTTGTTCATTGGGTCTTAATCATAATTTTAAATACCTTGCTTCTAAAACGCCGTTGTACCAAAGTAACCTTAACAAGGAATTTAATGTTTGTCAAAGCAACCCAAATAACATCACTCTGGTATTTCGACAAGCCTGCATTCTGCTACGGGTCAAAGAGGCGGATTGCTTATGAGTAGTCAAAGCGTCAAAGGGTAGTGAGTCTCGGAGCTCGTGGAAGACGACGCTGTAAACTAGTAAAGTCGTTTCTGGAAATATAAATATACGCATCTTTTGAACACCTGGTGGTCTCCCAAACTGGTAATGCAATTCAATAGTTGCTCCAAAACTGAAATTTCATTTAGAATGTTTTCAAATTATTTATGTAATTTACAATCTGTTCAGTTGAATGGAACAATGAGTAAATATAATGACGGATGAGAAATAAACAAGTTACAATACCCAATGCAGGGTTCCCACAAGTTTACCAAAACCAAATTCCAGGACAAATAACTAGATTTTCAGGACTCTTGTGCCGTTAAAAAACTCGGGCAAAGACTAAAACATACATTTTCGAGACTCGCATTAACCAAGTTGGAACAACGCCCTGTTATATGACCATAAAATGGTATTAAAAGGGACATCAAGGACATCAAGCAAAATTCAAGGATTTTTCCAGGGTTTCCAGGACGCGTGGGAACCCCGCAATGGCACGGAAAAACTATGATGATGAGTTACTGAATTACATTCGATTTGTTTTTGTAATATATTTTACAATATATTATAACAAAGTTCTTGGACATACATATATTCCATGTATCTCGAAATTCGTTGCGGTTTTAATAAAAAGATTTTAATGTAAAAGCACCGTAGCATTAAAAATATATATAAACCAACTTTTCCATTTTAAATCGGTCAATTAAATACAGAACTAAGAATTGTAATTTAATTTAGTGGAAACATAATAAAAATAAGATATTTATATTTTAAACTTAATTTGCGTAAATTTACTTCAAGGGGTTAAATATAAACTATGTTTGTGCAAAACAATACATAAAGATATTGAAACTGTCTTTTTAAACTCGCCACATTTTACCTGGAGGAGGATAAACTGGCACTTTATTTTTTACCGTAAGTGAATTACACGAAAAGCTTGTTGTGAAAAGCTTTTCCGCTGTTCTAGATTTCGTATAATACCAGACGAGCCACAATAAACCGAATGATTTATTGGAAACTGATAGAGCACACCTTCCTCTTATCCACGGATGTTCTGCCAAACAATCATCAACCACATCCTCCACCACGTCAATCTTTGACTACTTATACTGTTGTATACTGTATCATGAAACTAGTACGCAGGGATTCCATTGTAACGGAGTTTACACTTGGGACACTTTTGGGTGTAATGTACACGAAAAAAGAGTTATTTCATCTTAAATATAACAGACTCTATAAATATCTTGATAGTTCAAATTTTTTGTTACTAGTTTGTTAGCCTACAAAGCTATGATTATTTAAGCAAAAAAATTATGAAAAAATTTGAGCTTATAACTTAATTTGTGTTAGTCTTCTCGAAAACTAGAGCACCCACAGTTACGGAACTTATTTTCCTTATTATTTACCTTTTGGAGAAAAAGATTTTTGATTACTTTAAACTGACCCACGCATTATGAAAATAATAAACTCTTAAAACCCCAGTTTTGAGCTATATCCATCGACCAACTTCATGATGTAGTTCATTGGGTCAAAAATAAGCAAAAAGAGGGTGTGTCCTAAAAGGCATATTTAGCCAGGTATCCGCTATCATGTATATTTTTAATATTTTATACATCGGTAAACTTAGCGTATGTCTTAAAGATTCAATATAGACAAAAATATCAAGACGATCAAGTGTATAATTTCAAAACAGCAGCTAATTAAAATTTTTAAATTAAAATGACACATCTACTTATTCTTTACAATCTACAAAACTAAAAAAAAACAATCAGTCATCTTGTAAAAATTATTAAGAATAAAAAGTTATATCTAATTTAATTCTGTCTAGCCATTTAGTTCTGAGCCGAAGAACGAGCTAGACTGCTAGTAAGTTGGTATGTCCTCTATGGTAATATGTAAGATCAACAAAATTTTTGTTTATCTTAGGTAATACATTAAAAAATTATGGACGAAATTGAATTAAATTTACAAGAGAATAAGTGAAACGGCAGGTGTAAACTTCTGTTACACCCTGCGTAGTTACAGCAAGGGCTGGGCGACGTTGAGTTTCCAAATCAAACCAATCACGACTCAGGTGCACGTCGCGTAGAGGCGGTTCCTCAGTAAACTGCACTAGCTCGTATATGTCCGCGCATCCGTCGTCTACCAACGTCAACCACTGACGCCGGGCGTGAGAGACAAGTCAACTGAACCGGTTTGTTTCGAATATTTAGACCAAGCACAGAACTGGTGATGTACTCAACAGTAGCTTGAGTCGCTTGTGAATAACACACGTAGTTTAATTACAAAGCGACCGTGATGCACGTGTCTGTACAACGCAGGCAACTCATAGTCACGAAATGCTGTAAACTCGGGTTGCCAGTCGCCCAGTTGAGTTCAGATCAGATTAAATTATTGAAATGGCGACCATACCAAAAGGTATGGTATTTTAAGCCAAGTATGAATGAGGATTGAGTGTAATATGATTGTGACGCGATCTTGTAGTCTTGTTACTGACTAAGGCTAAACAGAACTGTTAATTAATAGCCCAACTGCAGATAGAAATTAATGGACCCACAGTTTAACGTGGAATTCGAACCACGGCTTCTGAATTAATAGTTGGTCTAATTATGTCGCAAAAATTCTTTTTGGGGCACAATCCCCCAAACTACCCGTTTCGATTGAACAATATATCTGGATTACGAACTCATAGTAGTAAATAAAAAAATAGTAAAAATAGTATATATCGAGTTGTACAAATAGTAGCCTACACATCTCTACCAAATTTTGTTTCGATCGGACCATTTTTACAAGAGTTATCGTGTTCAAAGACAGACTCACACACACACATGTATAATTCTTAACTATTACTGTTTTTGGTCTCTAGACACCTCCAAACGAAAATGTAATAGCTTCTTCCCTATGGGATATTCGCTAAAAATATAGCCACCAAGAAGTTTACAGACGTAACTCATAATACTAACGATAGTGCGCGCCTGGTCTCAAGTGTTGGACTTGGCCGGATTGTCGAAAAAACTTTGGTAATCACGAAACACCGCCGGGCTCCGTGTTTCCTATACAGTTCGCTTTCTACAACACTACTTGACCTATTCATTCTCCGAGTTTGCGATCAAGTAGGATTTAATACTGGGATAAAGTTAATACGGTCCATGTACTTGGAATGTACTTGAATGAAGTTGTGTTGTAAGTACTCGCCTTAATCATTGTAAAAAACTATATAAGTGGACTGATACATCTGTAAAGGAACTATAATATTCTTTAAAGTTTATCTAAATATCATTTAACAATTTATTGTTTACATCTTTGAAAATAACAACAAGAGAACCAAAGTATACACAAATTAATTGTTAGAATTTTATGGGGGGAACCGCCCCCCGGTAATACTAAGCTTTTTTGGGTGGGTTTTGTTGGGCGATTTTACCTTACGCATACCAAGTTTCATGGAAAACGGTAGGGAAAAAAGGAAGAAATTTATTTTTTAATATTCTCTATAAAATAAATCTTTATATTTACTTCCCTCTGGGAAATTGGTTAGATCATGGATTTGTCATGGAAGGTAATGTTTCCACTTCATATAAACAGCTGTTCTTATTCTTTTATATTAAAAATTTAATACAAAGTTTCTAGTGGTTTCTATGGAAACCTGTTACATATTTTCCAGCTTAAAAATCACCAACACCCTCCCAGAGCTAAGACATATCCATGTCAAAATAACATTGGGCACTCTCAGACAACGTACTGCGTTTATCATGTACTGTAAAATTAACTTCTCTCTGGAACCGTTAGTCTTAGACAAATAATTCAAAGTACTTATTTATTGGGATTTTAAGTAGTTTCAATGGTAATAGTCAAATCAAACTTTACCTTAATTGTTTCGCTGAAAATTAAAAATTGATTTTTTTCGACATTTAAAAGCCCAAAACTTTTGAACCGTAATTTTTACTAACATGCGGGTGTTTCATATTATTTAGTACTCTAAGTACTATAAACTATCTGTCAAATTATAATCCAAATCGTTAAAGCCATTTTTGAGAAATATTTCATGTTTTTTTAGAGTTTTTAGGGGTGAATAACCTTAAATAATGAAAAATTCAACAAAATGAAAAAACCGCCTGGAGATACGGTGAATATATACATATGCCAAATTTCATCTAAATCGGACCAACGGGGTAGGCTGTGGCTCTGTACACATCCAGACACGCACACACAAACACGGACGGGCAGACATCACGTCGAAACCCACTTTTTTGGATTCCGGGGAACCCAAAACGGATATATAGCCACTCTCAACTCAAATTCGAAAATTTTGACGAAAACAATACTTTCTCCCTAAGGGGAGAAAGTAATAAAATAGCCTTCTCTTTCTTCATAAGTACGTACTGTCAATACAGTTACAAACATTAACAGACAGCCTTGGTCAGTGATGCATTACTGGATTTCATTCCCGCAAGAACAGAGTAAAGAGTCTGCGGTGTCACCACGATCATGACTTTTAGATAGTAAAACAATGATAATTTTGTGACAGCATTACCGACCACAAGATAGCCGTAATCAGTTGATTGATGTATCAATTTACAGAAAAAACTTTTGTATTTAGATACTTCCCAGTGGGATGTCTCCAAAGATGGTGTTTTTCGTTCATCTAAACAGCTGTTCTTAAACTCAAACTATGACGTCACTAACCAAATGACGTGCTGTTTAAAATTTATGGTCGCCTAAATTGCACAACCCCCCACCCCCAGAGAATAGACATGTCCGTGTCAAAATGGTTATTTAGGGAAATCATTGAATATAATTGTGTGGTTATTATTTTCTTCTGGTAAACAAAAATTGATAATAATTTTTACTCTCTAGATAACGACTTTGAAAACTCAACCATCTTTTTACGACCATAATGTAAACCACTAGTAGAGCTGTTACAAAATTAACAATGTTCTCACGGACGTACAAAATTCGTTTTGTAAACACAGTACAGTACTGTTTTGATAGAAACCCTTCAATCAAGTATACTTGTTCATTATCAAAGGCGATATTAGTACCGACGGAAATTCCAGCTTAAAAATTTATGAAATTAGGTTAAAAAAAGTAAAGTAAACAAGATAGGTGCGGCGCAACAGCTGGCGGCTTATCCATCATCGCCCGGTCAGCTGTTCCACCGCCATTTATCACGAGTCAAGTTTTTACACCCATAACTTCTTCATTGTAGGAAAAATTCCCTTCTTTACCCAAAATATTCCCTCAAGCTAAAACCGTTTTAAAATTTATAAAGTACATCCCAAGTACAAATTTGTATTATTTTAAGTTTTAAAATACACGTAACAAATTTATATTTCCCTTCAAATCCGTTTCCGGACCTATTCGTCATTTTTAATTGGACTAGTAATCAATTACCTATCCAACAACATGACATTATAGAGACACAGAGTGAAATAGAAAGTACAAGTTGATATTTCATTTATTAACCTATATTTTTTATGACATATAATTTTTAGCGTCATATGCTTGAGATCTAGCTATTTATGCTAAAACATCATAGTTTATGAGTTTATTATGGCAGCTAACCTACATACTAATTTCCCATGTCAATGTTAACTCCTTCATTTATAGACAGATGTCGATAAAACTTAGTACATGGTCAAAATGCCAACTTTCAGTGTTCCTCGCAGCAGCAAATCTGCATACTCTTTCCGAGTAGGCGAACTCTCTTATTCATCGAAAGACACTGATAACACTTGTCATATATTATTGCCAAATTATTGATTTGGATATTCGCTGAGTACGCAGGTCTGCTGCGACGGGGGTGTTTAATTGTTTGTTTCGTTTTTACCCCAGATAAATGTTTAGTAAGTAATTAAGTTGACAAGTATATTGGTTTTCAACACCGAGTGGTAAAAACTGATGAAACTGAGGAAAAACTGATTAATAAAGTAAAACCTGCACGATATTCTCCAACTAACTACTGTAAGAGCTTTGCGTAAAAATTCTCACATAAATTCGGACCGTGATTCGTAAAACTGTTGTCCAAAACAAGGGCGTAATACAATTCAACTGGCACATATTGTATGTGAGAAGGAGAGAGAGAGAGAGAGAGAGAGGGAGGGTTTTATTATTCCCGACTAGGTCAGCCCCGCCCCGCCCAGCCAGACCTTACAGACGCTGGCTTCTTGTACTCGGCTACTGTACGAGTACATCTCCGCCATAACAACCCCTTCCAGCTAAGCAGACTATGATATGTTCGGTTATTTTTACATTTTATTCCGTAAAAACCAAAATACGTTATCTTTTTGTCTGCCTGTAACATTATAGAGGACGCACAATGATAATACCCCCGTCGCAGCAGACCTGCCTACTCAGCGAATATCCAAATCAATAAAAATATAGAACAGATTTGATAAATATCCGTAATTAATAAATAGTTTGCCTATTCTCCATAACGTTAACACGGGAAAGAGTATACAGATTTGCCGCTGTTAGAAACGCTGAAATTAGGCATTTTTACAATAAAATATCTTTATTTTCACCAAATACCAAGCTTTATGAATATCTGTCCTTAAATTAATAAGTTCGCCTATTCCCTATATGATAAACATGGGAAAAGAGTAAGCAGGTTAGCTGCCATGTTACATAACACATAAACTATGATTTTTAAGCATAAATCTATTTATCTCAACCACATGAAGCTAGCTAAATATCAAGTTTCATACAAAAATATAGATTGATAAGTGAAATATTAGTTTGTCCTTAACCTTAATAAGATTAACATTGGAGCCCCAAAATACAACGTACTGTGTTTAGATTTTTTAATATCTCGGTAACCGTTGGAGATAAAGCAATACTTAAAGGAACTAAATTGTGTAGTTTTTAGCTGATTAAAATAGTGAATGATAAAATTTAAACAGTTTTTAAATTACATATAAAAAACGCAAAAACCCCATTTCTTGAACAAAACCATCCCAAACTACCAGTTCCGATTGACCGATATATCTGGATTACGAATTCGTCCGAGAAAATGTACGAATACACGTCTCTACTAAATATGGTCTCGATCGGACCATTTTTACGAGAGTTATTTTGTTCACAGACACACACATAACGACTATTGTTTTTGGCCTCTGGGCACCTAAAAACGAAAAAATAACATGGTACCTGGCCTAAGTCTTACCACGAGATCTACGGTAATAGCTTCTTCCCTATGGGAAATTCGCTAAAATTGGTTTCCCTATTACATACTTTTTGGACAAATAGATTGTTTAAGTTACTCGATTCTAGAAAATGCTTTTTCTGCTTTAAATTTTTAAATCCAAAAGAAAAATTTGAAGAATTGTTTGCTCTAATAGTATTTTAAGGGTAAAGGATAATATATTTATGGATAAATTAATTATTTTATTGATATTGATTTTTTCAGATTAAGTTATAGTGTTATTTAACGCTTGCTGGCCGATTAAAATTATAATATTTCATAAATAGGAACAACTTTACTGCTTTCGTTAAAACATATCTATGGAACCAACATACAAAAATAGAAAAGTAAACAAACAACGAGAGAAAAGTGAACTTCGGTTTTAGAGAGGAAGGGAATGTCATTGTATTCCACAAAGGCAAGATATGGGACGCCTTCACCTTGGAGAATATAATTACACGACATCTGTGATATGCGGGCTGCGTCCCGTCTCACACCAGGCGCTACACAGTCCGTGCCGCCCATCCATACAATATCTCTAATGAAGATCAACATTTTAAAAATACCAACGTTCAAAAGGTTTTATAGAATACAAAATTCACATATTTTACAAAAACAGATTGTGTTCGTTTAAAGTATTAAATTTAAAACTACGTCCAAAAGTGAACACGAAAGTAAAGCTTAAGGCTTAAAATTAGAAAGATGTTTGTTGTGGTCTCGTTTACTTGTTAGGGTAAATATTTAATCCAGCAGCGCAACCTAGCGGCAGCCCCTCGCAACTACGCTCGAGATCACATTAGCCAACAAATTACTGATTGATAAACAACATAATTCCGAAAGTAAAAAGCAGTTTTAAATAATTTAATCATGTTATTTTTTACAAGCATGATTTTTTTACAGTACTCGTTTAAACAAATGGTAAAGTTGTATGTAAACTGGATAAATTATTTTTTTAGTAAGGTCTGAAAACAATTAATTATACATTAGACTCCCAAGTCTTTTGGAGCAGATTAGAAAACAATCGTACATTCAGTATTCATTTTAAAAGGAAGAATATTTCCTGTATCATCTCGAATTCACTACCGACAATAAATCACCACTGAAAATCTTTTTAATCCTTTTCTCAAGCAATAGCGTGTTTATGAATCCGAGGTTCGGATTCCACGTAACTGTAGGTCCCTTAGGTGTCATCGGCTGTTGGGCTACTGTTGGGTCCTGTCCAAGGAACACGCCAGCCTTAGTACAGTAACAAGACTACAAGATCGCGCCACAATAATCTTACACTCATTTCTCATTCATACTTGGCTTAAAATGCCTAAAATATCAACCTGGGTAGGTTGCCATTTATAATCTAATTAATAATGCCATTAATAATCTAATCTAATATAATCTACGTCAATAAAAAAAATTTAAGCCTACCGTTCGAAATAAAATAACATGTTAGTTGAGTTATTTTTTTATAAATTAAAAAATATAATGACTGAAAACAAAATAAAACAAAAAAACAAAACAATAATGATATTACTATCATTTATTTAATAAAAATGTAGAAACATCACACACACACTGACACGATGCGTCCTGTGAGGCGTTCAATACAAAAACATCCTACATAGACATAAATTATTCATTAATAATGCCGAATAATTAAATTTAAATATTTAACTTTTTCCAAAGGTGGATCTTTTAATGATCACGGAATCTGACAGTATATACTATGCACATGGGTGGGATGTGGTTGGCCACTATATTTGTTGGCTGGGCGGAGTTTTAAGGCAGGTGATTTTTATTCGCCGTCAGACCAACATCCCTTAAAGCCTGGTCTCCGACAATCTCCAGTCCATTTCCTTATATTTTCTCTTACAGTTACCAAAAGCAGTTGAGAATAGATCGCAAGAATTCGTAAATACTGCCTATTCGTTAAATTTACCGATCCAGAACGCTTCAAAGGTCAATTTAATAATTTTATATATCTATCTATATTTAGAAAAGAGGATGTTGGTATATTAGTATATATATTTGAAGTTTATGCACTCGGACACCGTTGGACGATTTGCCATAAAAAGTGGTACACTTAGATAAAATTTAATGCAGAAGGTTTGTTGATCATTAATTTTGTTGTAGCTCAACTGGTTTCTCCCTAGAAGCCCAAAAAGGATCGTATCCTCTGGAACCAGAACTTTGTTTACATTACAACTACAGTATTTCTTTTCAACAGGTTATTACGTAAAGTAATAACCTGTTATATATATCTGTTTTTTTATATTTTGTTTGCATTTTGGTTTTAGGATTATGCGCGTGACTAAACAGTTAACATTTTAACTGTTTTTTGCACATTTCGCTACTGTGTTACGTTATTTTAGTTTATAATGTTCTGAAATTTCACTGGATATAGTTTTGTCTGATTTTTTAATTTTCTCCATAAAAATAACATTGGGCACTCTCAAACAACGTACTGCGTTAATCACGGACAGTAAATTTAACTTTACTCTAGAACTGTTAGTCGTAGACTAATGATTACTCAAAATACTAATTGCTAGTATTTTTAAGCTGGTTTAGATAGTGATAGTAAAATTATACTTACCTTCATTGTTTTTGCTATTGTTTTAGCGTTTCCCATAAAAAGCTATTACCGTAGGTTCATGGTAATTAGCCGGGAATGTTATTTTTTCTTTTTAGGTCCAGAGTCAAAAACAATAGTCGTTAAAATTTTTATATATTATATATATTGTAAATTCATATAAACTATATATATTTATTTAAGAATTACTCGTAATATGTATCAGAAAAATTTGTTGAGACGTGTATTTACAAATGCTACGAGTTCGCCAGACTATCGGTCATAAAGTTAGGTTTTGTAAAATTTTTTTTAATATTAAAATTTATTTTTTATATTTCATTAGAATCAGCTTAAAAAAAAATTAAGTTCCTTAAAGTTTTTCCATCTCAACGGTTACCAGTATTAAAATTAAATATTTTTGTTCCAATGGTTTTAGATAATTTACTAATCAAATTAACAATATTTTTGGATAAAATTGTTATTTATTCATGTGGTTAAGATTATATTTATCTAAAAAATCATAGTTTATGTGTTTTTATGAAACTGTATTTTTTTTATTCATACTGGAATAGGCAAATTTTAGTTTATAAGATGTTTAAATTGGTATAATGTTGATTTTTTTGTATGATAATTTCAGTTTCTCTACACTCAACAAGTACTGCGTTAATCACGGGAATAACTTTATGTTTAGTCGTAGACTAATGATTACTCAAAATACTAATTGCTAGTATTTTTAAGCTGGTTTCGATAGTGATAGTAAAATTATACTTACCTTCATTGTTTTCGCGGAAAATTCAAAATATTGTTTTTTGAATTTTCACACATTCACACACGGACGGACAGACATCACGTCGAAACCCACTTTTTTGGATTCAGGGGATCCCAAAACGGTAGCCTTTATCCACTCTCATTTAAATTCAAATATTTTGACAACACAATACTTTCTCCATGTACTATGTAAAAGGGGAGGAAGTAAAATCTATCTTTTTGTGTCATCCGCTGTATATTCATCGGGATTTGAAAGTTAAAATAAAATAAGGTGTAACTTTAGTTCCTTTAAATTTTAATAAAATACACGATAACTTACGTTATGTTGCAGTAAGGCAATACACGAAATCATAGAAATTTCCGCAGTTTAAGTCATAGTTAAAAAACACGGTGCCAAAAATATTCCAACATTGAATTTTAAATTATTGTTTTACTTTATAAAGAAATTGAATTTGCAGTAAAACCATTTCTCAGAAAAGTGTAAAACACAGTAGATATACAGGTTATGACGTAACGGCGTACATGTTGACGGATATCGGCCCTTTTAGATGGCCAAAGTGAGCTCATTGACAGACATACGACCGCCGTATATGAGAGCGGACGAGGGGTTGTGACGCAGTGTGTTGTGAGGGCGGGGGGGGGACACGCAACTCCCTGCCGACGTTATTGAAGTATATTGCCGTAAATAGAGCTGTGTTTGTGATGATCGCTCAGCGGCCAGCGTCCTAAAATAGCCGCAGCTTACGTTCGATAACAAGCCTGCAACTGCGATAAACCTCTCTCTATTTTGTTGTCAATCGTTAAAAAAATACACACCAATAAACGGCATCAGTGGACTGACCTTTGCAAAAAAAACTATCATATTCTTTACCGAAAAACCATTTAAAATTTTACTGCACCAAAAATAACCATCCAAATTTCTTGCTTACACTCCGAGTACCTTTAACAGTAATTTTATTTTTATTACACTTATCTCTGGAACAAGACTACAAAGAGATCAAATTGGTTTGATTTAATATATTGGTTTATTATTAATATTAGCAAAGATAATTGTATATTTGTCATTAAACATCACAATTTTTAAAGAATTAAACAAAACTTCAAAATTTTCAATTTTTAATTTTTTTCTAAAGATATTGTGTTATCACGTCCTGTAATCCAGCTACTTGGAGGACACGAATTGTTGATAGTTGTGAGCGATGGTCGGTGGGTGTAGTGTCACGCACTATTAAATACTACGTTAATCCGCAAAACCTATCTTCATGATTAGACCAATTCGTAATTCAGAGGCCAGGGTTCGGATTCCACGTTAAACTGTAGGTCACTTAGTTGCCATCGGTTGTTGGGCTATTAATTAATAGTCCTGTCTAAGGAGCATGTTGACTACAAGATCGCCTACTTCGCCTAGATTGAATACCTACATTGTAGTATGATTGCTATTTAAATGATCTAATCTAATCTAGTGAAACCCCATAAGGAACTTAAATATGTTGTAAGTCTAACGGTTCCTGAGGAATGTGTCTTCAAAATTTAAAAAACAAAAATTACGGAAAATCGCAAACAAATTTAAATAACTCTGGAACTCATTATAGGTCGATGTATTAGGAGTTGGAGGAATTTTTAAGTTTCAGAATAAGTCATATTTAGTATAAAATTGTAGGTCTATTAATTGGCCTAAAAGTAAAGATATAAAATACAAAATTGTTAAGTCGGTATTACAGTTTTAGCTAACGTTTGAGACGAAAAGTTCATTAATTATTAATATTTTTTAACAGGAAGATTATTTCCGACGACACAGCAGACATGATTAGACGCGTTACTGAAGCCAGAGGCAATAAATTAATTGGCTGTTAGTGAAACTGCAGGAAAGATAGCGAAGAATCGATGGGATAGTCTGCAGACAATAGATTTATATAGTACTAGCTGACCCGGCGAACTTCGTAACGCCTAACAGTAAATACATGTTAACTTTAAGATTGGCCATGTTCTGAAGTCAAATAGCATTACGACTTCGTTGTGAAGGAAAAGATATTCTGGATCGCGGCATAGTGAATAACAATACTGAAACGATAAGACATATATGTCTTATTAGCGAATTTCCCATAGGGAAGAAGCTATCGTTTTGATCTTTATCGTCTTTATCGTACACTCAGATTTTTTTGTTAGAATGTTATTAAACATTCCAACAAAAAAATCTGAGTGTATTGATTCACAATTTTCTAACCCAACCTAAACCCAAACCAAACATAATTGTAATACGCCTTATATCGGAAAGATATACGACAGCTGATTATTATAATAAACGTAATACAGTATGTATAAAAATTGTAATTATTTTTTATTTGACCAGCACATAAACACGTGACTTTTAATCAGACAGAAAATAAATAATATAAAGTACATAATCCCCCAAAATCGTAAACTATTAACGTGGCGAATAAAGCTGTTCATTTTGTGCAGCGCGTATTTACTTCATCGTTTGAAATTAATGAATGATTCAGATTAAAAAACAAATGTTTTTACTGTAGAAAATTTGTAAAAAAATTTAATCCCATAGGTTTAACATTAGACATTTAAATCGCCATAAATTGGAAACTTAATAGTTTTAGAAATTCTTTGTCTCTAAAGCCTTCCCGGACACATATAGAGCAACTTCCTAAAATTCCATAACGATTGGATGAGCAGTTTGGCAATGCATATAGGACATACATACATAAACATACATTCATTTTTATATATAAGTTTCTAAGTTTTACCAAACAAGTAATCTATTAAAGTGGTTAAAATAATGTAATTAAAATCCAAATTTGTTTTTTGGGTTGATTATTGAATATATAAACTTATTTTTAATTTATACCTCCATAAAATGTTATCTTAATGTAAATCAAATTTTACTAACTATACACATTTCAAAATTAAACCTAAATAATTCGGTTGATCATTCATTTGTTTTCTAAACCTATTTTCATTTTCAGGTAAATATCTAGTCATAATTATAAAATTTTCTTTCTTAACCCTGAGTCATACAGCCTGTGCAAAGGCCGGACTAACTGCAAGTACTAAGATAGAATTAGCAAAGTAAAACATTCATTACGAGTCGATAAAAGTGAGGAAACGTCCCGGGTTGAATTACATTTAGTAAAAAAAGAGAACGAAGCATTTCCAATAGCAGGACGGCGGACCGGTTGGTCGCCCGAAGCTCAGTGAAGCGGGAGCTCAGCATGGCGGACAACGGAGCGCCTGCAAGCGGGCACTCGGCAACCCGCATTCACTACTGTGTCTATATTGCGTTGCGTGTTTAGAAGGAACCTACATTGAGGATTATTTCTGCAGCCTTTACCACCCAGGTAATAACATGTTAAAATAATCAAGGTTATAAAGAACTAATTGAATAAAATCGTACAGTATATAATGCACTAATATAATTGTTTAAATCACTTAATTACTTCTTCAGACAACGTATTTTATACACTATTTCAATGTTTTTTTTCAATTTTCTTTAAAAATAAATTTCCTTTTTAAAATACTTTTCAGGACATTAAACCCGAATATGAGTGGGATATGGGGGTAATGAAGAGCCATGAAGACCAGGATAAGTTAGCATAATTAATTATGACAGTTTGTATTCATAACGAGATCGCACGCAGCACGCTGGCGTGAGTAGAGCGAATTCATAGAACTTATATTGTATCCAACATAGTAATCGAATAGTATATAGTACGCAGGTTTGCTGCAATAAGGATTATTTTACATGGTATATATAAAGGTATATTAACTAAGGAAAAACACATACCAAAATGGATTGAGCTTATGTCGATAGTTAAGCGAGTTATACCAATTAATCTATTCTACATAAGATTAACATGGGCAATGAATACGTAGGTTTGTTGTCGTAAGGCATTAATTTTGGGGGTTTTATGGATTTAATGATGAAACTTAACTAGATGGACTTGCATACAAACATTTGGAAGAACATTTGAGGAAATAAATGAGGTATTGATTTTCAGTTATTCTCCATGAGATTTACATTAGACACATACTGTGTTTACCATTTTGAATATCTGAGTAACCAATTGTCCTAGAATCAAGATTTGAAATACGAAATTGTGTATTTTTTTGAGCTGAATCCGATGGTGAAAAGGAAAGTTAAGATATTTTTCAAAGTTTAAACGAAAAATATATAAATCCCCATTTTTGGGGTACCTTCCAAAAAAACCCTTCCAAAAAGTGTAGTTAATGTAGTACAAATGCGTTGCCCAATGAACTCATCTAAGTTATTACAGAAAGGAAAAACTCCATATAATTTTATAATAATTAGACAATAATTTCGGCTGTTATCATCTGGACACATATGCGTATATATCTGTAACAATTTGAATAACCCCCCAAACGTGTTCAGGTGGTTGACTTATGAACTTCTATCATGGTTCCGGGCTTTAACTGTCACCATACGGGTGATGTGAATAGCTCACTTTTCCATAGGAAACTAGCTAACACGTACGCACAATTCACAACTAATATCCGCGCGCTACATTGAAAGACAAGGCGTTTAATCGAACATTCTCACGACCTACCAGCATAACAGTCTCACAATCTCACGATAATATTACAGGTAAGCTGTTCAGTATTCCAGAAGTGTCCAACAACGGTGAGCGCAAACCGAGGGATTTCATCTGAATACAAAACGTTCCGTCTTTATGGTTCCCTCAAATATTCGCTTCGTTCAAAAATTCCTCAACATCAAAACGTTGGATGAGCAAATCGAATTTGTGTAAATGTAAAGGGCTCGGCGCAGCGCCCATATGCGAGAGATGCGGAGAGGAGCTCAAAGGGAGAGATTGTCGGTGACAGGGCTTAAAGGATATTGGGCTGACAGCAGATCAAATCACTGGCCGGAACATTCGCTTTCTTCAAACTCACACTTTTACGCTCAATTGGATAAATATATTATTTTCTCTGTGTACGTATAGTCACTTTTACAATTACAGGGCTTGTAACGTGGAGGTTAAAAATATGAAATAACCAAAATGGTGACCTGAAATAAAAAACTCGAATATCGAAGATTTTTTGAGATATTAACACAGATGTTGATAGGAGTTTAACATTTTACGTTTTTTGCTTTCTCCCCTTACACATAATATCCTATATGGAAAGTATTGTTTTGTTTTAAATTTCCAAATTAGAGTTGAGACTGCATGTATCCGTTTTGGGGTCCCCTTAATTCAAAAAGTGATTTCGACACGATGTCTGCCTCTCTCTCTCTGAGTGTGTGTGTGTGTGTGTGTGTGTTAATTTTTATTTTTAAGTGTAGTTAATCTGTAAAACCCCTTAAAAACGGCCAAAAAATCAAAATTTCTCAAAAACCGTTCTAACGGATTAAAATTTGATGGTTTATATAGTTCATGGAGTACTAAATAATACGACACCAGCCGCATATCTGTAAAAATTATGGTTCAAAAGGTATGGGCTTTTAAATGTTAAAAACCAATTTTTTTAGTTTCCCGTGAAAACAATGAAGGTAAGGTGGAGTTTGACCATCACCATTGAAACCAGTTTAAAAACTATACAAATTAGTATTTTCCCTTCTTTAAATATATTAACCCTAGCATCGCTCTATATTTTCCATATTATACGGTTTTATAAATTTAAATTAAATTCTATTCAAACCGGTGCAGACATTCATAATTAAAATACGCGCAATAAATTCCAACACAGGCAAACCGCACATAGAATAGAAATAACAGCTTCCCTTCCTCAAAATTTAGGTCCAAAATTGTTCAATAAACTCCCCACACATTTAAAACAAATTGAAACCCGCTCAGTATTTGAAAAACATTTTTTCAAATGTTTCAAATGGGGGTTTTTTACTCTGTCAGTGAGTTCTTTGAATAAAATAATTATTGTATTTATTGTTTTTATTATAATTTCATCTGTATTTTGTCAATTTTAATTTTTATGGAATACTCTTTTTATTTTTATCATGACGTTGCAATAATTGTAAAAAATTGTCAATCTGCAAATAAACGAATTTTGACTTTATTGTGTGCGATTAATGGTTCAAAAAAAATAAATTTATTATTTATGACAAACGCAGTACGCTGTCTTAGATCGCCCCAAGTAGCAGAATGGGAATGACTCAAATGGAAAATATTAAAAATTAATTTCGTTTTCCATGCAACTTGGTATGCAGCGAAAGGTCACATCGGCCAACTAAATACAGTCAAAAAAGCTTGGTAGTAACGGAGGTGGGGTTGGCCCCTATAAAATTCTAACAATTAATTTAACTTTGTTTCTCTTGTTGTTATTTTAAGAAATTTGATGTTCATTTCCCTCAAATTAACATCAACTTAAAACGTACTTAATAAAACTACAATTTTAATCAAAATTGTTTTGACTTTTTTAGAGAAAATTTTAATTTTACGTTTTTTGTGGGGGGGTTATGGGTAAAATAGAAACCCTTAAAAATGAAAAATACAGAATTTAATAAAAATCAGACCAATAGTCTAGTCTCTAGGCTTCTGCAAATCCCCCCCCCCACAAACACAAACAGACATCGCTCTAAACACACTTTTCGATTCAGGGGGCACTAAAATAGATACATCCACCAGAAACTCAAAATTGTTTGAGCTTTTTAGAGAAAACAATTACGTTTTTTACGTATGGGTAGAGAAACCCTTAAAAAAAAAATACTTAAAAAATGACCAATAGTATAGTCTTAATTCTAAATTCACTAAAACAGCGAACCAGTGTCAATATCTTGTAGAGCTAGAGGCAATAAAGGGACAAGTTAACGGCAGATTTTAATAACACTGACAGACGGGAGACGAGACGTGACTCTGCCTTCCCAGTGCATCTCATAAGGGCGGCGGCAGAGGCTTTCAGTGTTTCAATATAATGTCTTATAACTTTTTAAATATAAAAAAAACGAGAAACAACTATCACTGAACACTGTTAAAATGACTCACAATACTTTCCATGGACATGTCTTAGATCTGGAGGGTGTTGGCAATTTGAGCGGCCAAATTTTGAAACAGTCACGTCCGTCATTCGGTCTTAAGGATAGATGTTTAGTGGAACTGAAAACACTCCCTTTAATATCCATGATCTAAACTATTTTCCACAGGGAAGTAAATACAAAAATGTTTTGCCATGTGAATGTCTACGCTCTAGGGCGGGGTTGCAATTCGTGTCTCACGAGAATTGTGACAAAAGTGACATCATATGGTTGTAAGGACAGCTGTTTTGAGTGACTGAAAACATTTAATATAGACACATCCATGATCAGGGAAGGAAAGCTTACCAAAGCTTATTTTATTCAAATTATACAGGGTGTGTTAGAACCCCCCATCCTTATGCGATCGTTTTGAATTGTTACAAATTTAAAACCTTGATTTCAAAATCAACCTTTCATAATGTGATGAAAAATTCGAGTATTTAAATGAACTATGCAAACACAATTTTAACCCACAAACATATAAGAGGGAATCAATATTGCGTGAAAGGATTCCACAAAGTGAATTTACAAGAAAAGCAGCTCCTCAGATCACGTAACTGTTCTAGGAAAACGTTTGCGATGATACCAGATTTTGTTACTGTATTCGGGAATAAGTAGCTTTCTTAGTTTACGTAAAATAAATGCCAAGCGACCTAAACATCTTTATACCGCAAAACGTCACAGCTGAAGAGGAAAGATTCTCCGGAATGTTCGGATAGTTCTCGATGGTACATATTTCTACAACGTAGCAGACAATGATTTAAACTTTGCTCGCTTTACAGTGGTTTTAGAATTAGTTGTGTTATCTATATAATTGGAACCCTATAACCAAATTCGGGATTTTTTTTCGTTAGTTTACAAATTATTTTAAGTAAATATTTTTATACAACAGCAAACACCAAATCAGAGTTATATATTTCGTCTCCTCGTCAAGACACGTTCAGTTTATGGCATTACTCGAATTTCACTGTAAATTTTTAAAAGATAAGGCTTTAAACGAAATCCAAATGTTTTGACCCCTGTTTCATATAGTATCATAGCAACGGAATTAAAACCTCTATGGTTAAGAAGATCCGGCCATGGAAAAAGATTTTTTGTAATTCGTTTATTACATATTCTTGTTTTTCGGTCTTTTTCGAACGCGGTGGTGCCAAATCTATAGTACTTTTCAATTTATTTATATGTTGTATTTAATATTTTCTCCAACAATGTCGTGACATCGAAAGCCATTGTTTGTGTTTCCTGAAGCATTTCCCAATTTTTTTTTCAATTTTGGGTACCATTATCTCCTTAATTAGTGTTCAGAATTGATTGAAATTTTTTTCACATATTCATTCGTGTATGTTTAGTAATAATAAGATATTTTATTCATGTAACCCAAATAAAAAATTAATGAATAATTTTTAACTGAATTTATTTTTAATTGTTTAGTACTTTTGAAAAAAAGTTCCATAAACGAAAAATTCAAAATAAAGCAACGGAAAATCTTATTATTGTTGCTAAGATACTAACAAACAAATAAAATCAACAAAAATTAAAATAACTTTGTATTTTTTGAGATAAGTGTACCTGAAAACTTACGTTTTAACATGGACTAGACAGGGTCGATTGAGTCCCCTTAAAACAATAAAAGGTTTCATTTTATGTACGTAAGAGATATACTTAAATACAATACAATTACCCGCAGGGTGGAGAAGAGGGCGTAGGGTGGGTAGGGAGGGGAAGGAGGACAATCAATTGGGAAGGGGGTGCATTACAATGTGGGGAAGGATGGAGTCAAATTAAAATGTGAAGGCATTCAATGTCTTGTCCCTGGCTGAACACTGTTAGGCACACCATGCAGGCCTATATGTTATCCGTTGATTACTTATTAATCTGTATAAAAAACTAAATAATATTATACATTCAAGTCTCATATGTGGTGTCTTCATTTCCCAAAATATTCTTCAATGCAGACATGTAGTTACATTTGAATTCAAAGAGGTCAATTTCGTTCAAATACATTTCAGTATTACTATTACCCCTGAGGTTGTTTATTATTTTGTATTTTGTGTATTTCTACGCCAGAGGCATTTCTTAACGTTTTAATGGGGAACGCTCCAAACCCCGGTCTTGTTACTACCTACGTCGTCCTGTTGTTAGGAAGCATAATTTATTAATAGTCCATTGACAAATGGCGACTGGGTCCAGATTCGACCCTTGCGGGATTCGATCCGGCGACCTCCAGTTTTGAAGGCAGGTATTATAACCACTACAACACCCAGCCAGTTAATATTATTACCTTTTGAAATGGCGACCAACACAGGTGGGTATTTTAAGCCAAGTATAGGCCTAAATAATAAAAGAGTGCAACACGATTATTTAACGAATTGTAGCCTTATTGCTGACTAAGGCTGGCACTTTCCTTAGACAGAACTGTTGATTAATAGACAACAACCAATTACGTATAAAAGACTTGCGATTTAACGTGGGATCCGAACTACTTTTGCCTCTGAATTACGAAATGGTCTAATTATGGGGATTATCTTTGCGGATTAACTTGGTAATCCATAGTGCGGGCGTTAATCCACACCAGAGAATCCCACCAACCGACCATCGCTCACAACTATCCACAATTCGTGACCTCCAAGTAGCCGAATTACAGAACACGCTACCGTCTCAGTCATTACTGTGCCGGCGTTAAAAGTCAACAAAAATACTCACAGAAAGTGATATAATGTTATGTTTTCAGATGATAAATTATATTATCGTATTTTGTAATTAGAGTTCTTATAAAACACTGATGTGGATCTCACATTACGACAGGTGTTATACATAATGGATGTTTCGGTGAGCTTAAACCAGCCAAAGATTGACATAATTATGATACTGCATAGAGAGCATCCACAAAACGATCATAAAAACGATAATTGGTAGTAGAAAGTCTGACGACTTACACATAATCCATCTTAATCTTTGTTAATAAACTGAAGAAAACTATTTCCAAAATAAACTCTTCAGTTAAACAGGGTTTAAATAACTTTATATCTATTTATAAATTCAACTAGCTAATTTTACCAATTAAAGCATTTGAAATGCTAGTTTGAAACTTTAAAGGAAAACTCGTTATGTACACAGATAAGTGACTAATTATTGAAGTTTTCGAGCTATCAGTTTTAAAATTAGTGAAGTTGTATCAACTTTACGGAAAATGATAAAAATAACGACGAAAGCAGTATTTTCCATTTCACGCTCAAGTTTCATATGTGAGACGAAGCCGAACACTGGACTAATTGGAGCAATTGCCATAAAATCATTTTTTTTGTAAAAGTCATGAACGATACTATGGCTCAACATTTTATAACTTGCACCAGTCCGTGAACTTGCCGTATTTCTTCTTCATATCACGTTTTTTAGGAGAAAACAGCGTAAAATGCCTCCTGGAGCGTCACGGACAGATAACCAGACGATCAGACACAAATTGAGATAGTACGTGTTTCGACTTCTCTAAAGCACGAAACGTAAAAATAACTAAATACCCCCGTCGCAGCAGACCTGCGTACTCAGCGAATTTCCAAATCAATTATAAATAATAATAATATATGACAAGTTTTATAAAAATCTGTCCATAAACATGAGAATTATTTGCCTATATTCTCCATAAGATTAACATGGGAAAGAGTGTGCAGGTTTGCTGCTGTGAGGAACACTGAAATTAGGCATTTCTAGCATAAATAATTTTTATCTTAACATTTATACCAACTTTCATCAACATCTGTCCATAAATAAAGGAGTTTGCCTATTCCCTATATGATTAACATGGGAAAAGAGTATGCAGGTTTTCTGCCATGATAAACACATAAACTATGATTTTTAAGCATAAATGGATAGATCTCAACCAGATGAAGCTAAATATCAAGTTTTATCCAAAAATATTCATTAATATGGAAATATTAATTTTTCCCTATCCTCCATAAGATTAACATTGGAGCCCCACAATACAATGTACTGTGTTTAGATTTTTTCATATCTCGGTAACCGTTGGAGATAGAGAAAAACTTTAAGGAACTTAATTGTGTAGTTTTTTAAGCTGATTCTAATGGTGAAATATAAAATTAGAAATTTTTAAAAATTACATGTGAAAAACGCAAAAAAACCCATTTTGGGGTACAAAACCCCCCCCAAACTACCCGTTCCCATTGACCGATATGTCTGGTTTACGAACTCGTCCGAGGATTTGTAGGAATACACGTCTCTACTAAATTTGGTCTCGATCAGACCATTTTTACGAGAGTTATCGTGTTCACAGACACACACACATATATATATATAAATTTTAACGACTATTGTTTTTGGTCTCTAGGAACCTAAAGAAGAAAAAATAACATGGTCCCGGGCTTAAGTCTCACCATGAGACCTACGGTAATAGCTTCTTCCCTATGGGAAATTCGCTAAAAATGAATAACTCTGAGCAATGTACAGATAAAACTCTAATTTTATTTATATAAATTTTAACCAGTCGAGTCAGCCTGATTGTAATTTCATTGAATCCCTATTGGTTCCCACTCCACGACAGCATTGGTCGGACTCATCACCGAGTACAAGCCACTTTGCAGCGTTTCTTAATGATCACTTGATTGCGGCGCAGTTCTTTGTTCTAGCAAAATCTTCCATTCTTTGTTCTACTTTTTGTTTGGTTATGTAATTTATCATTGACCCAGCGAATCCCAAGTCAAATTCAGATTTATCGCTGTTAATAAGGATTCTACAGAAAAACAGATTGGAAGTATTTACTACAATATAAAGTACAGTAATAATTAAACTAAATAGTTCATACTTACCTGAACCCCACAAACTGTAGAGTTGATAACATTTGTGTAAACAATTCCAACAAAACCAACTGGTTTAACGGGTAAAATAATAAGATAAAATTAATATCCTTTGAATTCCACCGCAAAATATTAAAAAAAATACTTAAAAGCTCTTTGCTTTCTCAAGGAAAAAGTTACTAACTTTCTGTTAATCAAAACAGTTTAATATTGAGTTTCACTAGGAGAAAATTAGTTCAGTATTCAAAGTTAGCTTTACCCAAATGACAAATAACTTCACCACACATTTTGTTATGCAGTTTTTTTTACAATAATATGACGAATGAAAACCACTTTCTATACTAGTGTGTCACGTTGAACGTGTTCCACATTCTGGTAAACCTTTCATTATATTAATAGAAATCCTCATTTATAAACGCAAAGATCCCCGGTTTTCCTAAAAATGCTATTTTCACTTAGGAACACATAACTCAACACAATATGAGCTATTTACATATATTTTTTTAAATATTTTGTTCCTAAATATATATTCTTAAATGAACAGAGCTTTAGTTGTATTTTTATTTTTTAAATATGTTATTTGATATTTTAACAAAAAAATGAAAACTACTTTGGTTGTCATGAAAAAATTATTTTCACAAATATTTTTGCTATAAAGTCTCTATTCATTTTGTTCTAAATAATGTACTCTTCAATTTAAAAACTTTAGTCTTTCTTTATCTTATGTTGCTTAGCAACACTGCTTCTAAAAATTAATTAATTAAAAAAAATTACATTGGCAGTTACAGGGCCTTCCCAGTCTCTGTAAAAACCGATCCACACAGAATGGGTGATCACTCAGTAAAGTTTACTGAGTGATCGACCATTCTTCTGTTTATATTATAAACAATGAGTCTGCACACTAGGTTTTATTTCACAATCTGTCTTGAGAAAATTTACAGATTGTTGGATTAAGGCCCAGTCCAAGATAAACGACGGAGCTACACGATGTTGGATCCGGGCGACCAAATCCTTCAGTGACATCATGCTCTCAAAAGATAAAAACCGTAAGTTCTTGATGCTGGATAGTTTGGCGTTCTCATACACATACTTAAAATGAAAAGTGACCGAACGATCTGCCAAGAACATAATGTATACCGAAAGACTAGTCAATGCTGAATTCCATCATTAGTACAGAAAATAGCGGCAGTTCCCAGAACTATTTCGCAGCTATACGCTGCTGACAATTGAAACATTTGATTATGTGATTAGAGAATTATTAAGATATAGTTTCACTTTGAAGTCAACCAACTTTCAACGACGGTCACTGGGATCGCCCGGATCGCTCACGTAGGACGCTCTTCCGCGACGCGATCCCAGCGATTTCGGCGACAGTCGCGCGACCAAAGAAATACTAATTTGAATTTTCAAATTACGCAGGGAGAATTACTGTGGAATTACGCAGTGTGACTTGTGGAGCTGATGAAGCTAATTGAGTGCAGAATTTATTGTGTTCCTTCTGCAACTCCTGCATCATGTTTGTTGAAATAGTAGAAGCTGTGCAGAAACATCCCTCCTTGTGGACTGTGTGAGGCACGCGAACTACCACAATAAGCTGATGAATGAGCGTATTTGGACCAAAATAGCAGATGAACTACATTTAACAAGTAAGTAACTTTCCCCCATTTCGTTCAAGCTTTCTACGAACACGTTAGTGGTTAAAGCCAGTTAAGCTTTTAATTCAATATTTCATTAATTCATTTATTTCATTAGTGTCATTAATTTATATATATTTTACGAGCTATATATTATTCTTTTGAGAGCATAATGCCACTGAAGGATTTGGTCGCCCGCATCGCTGAAAACACCCGGATCGCGAATCCACGTACCCAGAACACGTCGCACACGTAGGAGTGGGCTTAAGAGTCGGGTCTCGCTAGCCTAACGGATAGCGCCTTAGACTGGTGCAAGAGGTCACGGGTTCGATCCCTGGGATATCCACAAAAGTTAGGTAACAAATCGCCGAAACATATTGTACTGTGAAGCTGCATGAGCAATAATTAAATACCTTAGCCTAAAAAATAATAAAAAACAGTCGGCTACAGTACCTGCCTGAGCCAGTTCCTTAGCACAGCCGCTGTGTCGGGATCGGGCGGCGGAGGCAGACGAGGCGGTTCCTTCACAGCACACGCTAGCTTCTCCGCAACCTCCAGCGTGGCTCTCGTCTCTGTGCCCACTCCTGTAACATAAGCCCCAGGACCAGTTACTACATGATGAAAACAAAACTCGACTTCGAGAGACTTCGTCAAATTAAAGAGAGGTGATTATGTCCCAGGAAATCCAAACTAGTTCAAATGTAACCACTTGTAACTGGAACAGCAGAAAGATCAAGAAACACATTAATGAATATAGTCATAATGCATCCAGTCCTTTAATACGGAAGTGTGAACATACAAAACATATCCAAAAGAGCTGGTCACTTTTGAAAACAAAATATTAAGAAAAATATACCATCAAATTTGGAAGAAGGGGTATAGAGAATATTTATGAACAGAGATTTCAGAAACCTTTTGAAGAACAGACATTGTGGCTGTAATAAAAAGTAGACAAAAATCAGAAAAGAGTGCAGGAGGCATCAATAAGAGTGCGAGAGATCAACCGCAAGGGAGGTGCCCTGTGGATAACATGGAATGACCCTTTGTATGGCCAAGTGATAGATGGAGTGCACAAGAAGAATTGGAGAAGAGAGTGATATGACTGAAGATCGAAGAGTTTGGAACAACTAGTTTTCGAATCCAAAAATTAACTGACCGAAGGAGTAAGTAATGTTAGCCCGGGTCAGCTCATTCTCCATTTACTAGTACTGTAAGTTCTATGGCTAACCACAGTGACGAACTACCCTCCCACCTTGGTCCCCTTCTTGTCTCTCCTGAGCTTGTCTGACTCTCGGCTGAGTCTGACCAGAATTCTCAAGTGGTGAAACTCTTTACTGTGTTCACCTAGGATTGGGAGAAGGCATAATTTCCCCAGGACCCCCTGTCCCTTGGTCTCAGGGTTTACCGGACGAGATATATACTGTTCTAGGGTGTGTACGCAAAAAAAGAAAGTTGAAAGCTTTCTGGGGTAGACCCTTTCCTTGTCTTGAGAACTTGAGAGAGACTTTGAGTTGGAGTTTGGACCCTCTTAGGGTCAGGTTTATCCTGATCCTAGATCTGGATTGGTTAGGAGATTTTTTTCACATCTCTATCAGGCTTAAACTATTGAGTTTTCTTGTCATTATGAATCCCTTGTTTCTAGTGGCCATACAATATTTCGCAAGAAGACATTCTAATGCAATACCTTCCTGCTTGGACATTTAATGACCAAATCTACTTGGAGAGGAACTATTTTACAATGTTTACCTGAGAAATTATGCCTCGTCTATTTGTAAAACATGGGAAATCTAAATACTCCGGTAAGCTCAGTTAAGGTTGTTTACTAGCCATAAACTGTCCCATTCTTATGTTCCAAAGGAATACATTCTTCAAATGGAACATTAGCAAAACTCGTGGCTGATTCTAAAAATAACTAGATTTCATATATGAAAGAGGGAAAGTTTGAGAATATCGTAAATATCCTTTAGTAAAAGAGACTTATAAATTTTGACTCGATATTTCTACTCAAAGTTACATGTGATGCAAGAGCTAAAGTTAAATTATTTTCAATTATACAATTATTAGTTGATTTATTTTTGTTATATTGTGCTTCACAAATTATTTGAACTATCACAATAGCACAGGTTTCTTGATCCAATTTTACTAAAAAAACAAGGGAAATGACTTGTTGGCAATCAATTTAAACATTGAATAACACCTTCGTCTGGAATTTTTATAACCCATACGCTTAAACGTCGTCTGCATTAAATGGAGTCTTACTGTCTGGAAATATTGGCTCTCTCCCAAAACAACGGGCATATCTTCCATCAAATATCTCTTAAGCATGTGAACGGAAACTCAATTCGCTGGTATCTTTTATATATTAATCTCGTTTTTGACATTAATATGTCTTAGCTCTGTGGGGGTGTTGGCAATTTGTAAGATGAAAATTTGAAACAGGTTTCCATAGAAAATACCAGAGCTATTCTATTGAATTTTTAATATATAAGAATAAGATCAGCTGTTTAGAAGAACTGAAAACATTCCCATTAGGCATATCCATGATCTAACTTATTTCCCTCAGGGAAGTAAATACAAACGATAATATTTTCCCGCGGTCTCGCGCTATTTTAGTTTTTTATTGTTAAAATGGTGAATGTTTATTTTTACTTTTTATTTTGTGTCCATTACACTAGAACCATTTTTGAGCGGCATGTATAGATTTTAATTTTGGCCAAACTACATAAAATTCCTCTACGTAAAGTAACTTTTATTTTTAAAATGGAACCGATCTTTTACACAAATAATCGGACCGTACAAAACTTCTAAGAGAAGTGTTGTACGGTACGTATTTTGTCGAATAACTAAAAAACCTAAAAAATTACATACTATAATCACCACAAAGTATACGCTTTTTAATGCTTTATTAGAGTATATTGGCAGGTTTAGTAGACAATATTTTCTCTATAAAAATTTATTATTCTCAAGATGTTTGCTATTATTTGTCATAAAATTGAACACACAGTTAGTTACCCTATCGAAAAAAATTAAAAAACCTAAGTTTTTTTTCCTTAACAAAATTCTACATTTTACACATAAAAATAATTGGAATATCAGATCTGTTAAGGAATCGGTGTGAAAAGTATCAATACAGTACCAAGGTTGAAAAGATTAGTGAGATGAACGGAAAGTTTCAAACTCGTATAAAAGTTCTGAGGACAAAACTTCATACGAGCAATTTCTCTTGATTTGAGTCGCGTTCCTTATACTGAAGACTATCATATCTTCACAAAATTACACTGCAGTAGTTAAGCGTAATTTACTTCACCTCTCTACGATTTATATTTATATTTTAATGTAATTAAAGTGTGCAAAAGTGTACGTTTTCCTAATGAACTATAATAATTTATTATTGTTTTACTTACATTCTAAATAAATCTGATTCACTACAGGTGAAAAAATAGCTCAAACTTAATTTAGTATGGTACTTAAATAATAGATTAACGTCTTCCTTCCAATAACGATTTCAAAGGTTTTTCAAAGGATTGTGGCGCGATCTTGAAATCTAGTTAGTGCCTAAGGCTGACATGTTCCTTAGACAGGACTGTTAACTAATAGCCCAACAGCCGATGGCAATTAATGGACCTACAGTTTAACGGGGAGTCCGAACCACGGCCTCTGAATTACGAATTGGTTTAAGTACACAAGAAAACACTACACCGGCCGACAATCGTTCACAACTATCCACAATTCGTGACCTCCAAGTAGCTGGATTACAGGTCGTACCAGTATATATAAAAAAGACCAATTTTGTGCCGTGTGATGAACTATATTCGTCATACTGCCAATAAAATGAAACAAACTCGTAGAACATTGGCTAATTTAGTAATAATTGTTGTCGACCATTTTTTTCGTTTTAGACTAATCAGCTGTTATATTACTAACGTTGTAGCAGTTCTTTCTTGATTTCTGATTGATTTTTTAGGCTATGTCAGTGTGAGTTATTATTATCAATAGTTTGAATTCAACCACTCGACTGTTCGATTTAATAGTCGATTACGAGATTCACATAAACGATAGCCGGAACGTCCGAAATACACAACAAATCGATAGTGATTGTTGCAGTTACTTTTTCGATTGTTTACAATCAAATACTGACCTCGAATCCAAAGTATCATCAACAATGATCTTTTGCTGTGTAGGACTAAAAAAATAGTTATAATATAATAGGTTTAGCTCTAGGAAGAAAAATACCCCCGTCGCAGCAGACCTGCGTACTCAGCGAATTTCCAAATCAATAATATAATAATAATAATATATGACAAATTTTGGTCAAAATCTGTCGATAAACATGAGAATCATTTGCCTATTCTCCATAACATTAACATGGGAAAGAGTGAGCAGGTTTGCTGCTATGAGGAACACTGAGAGTAGGCATTTATACCATCAAAAATTTTTATTTTTAACATTTATACGAACTTTCATCAACATCTGTCCATAAATAAAGGAGTTTGCCTATTCTCCATATGATTAACATGGGAAAAGAGTATGCAGGTTTGCTGCCATGATAAACACATAATCTATGATTTTTTAGCATAAACTTATGGGTCCCAACCACATAAAGCTAAATATCAAGTTTTATCAAAAAATATTGGTTAATAAGTGAAATATTAATTATTCCTTATCCTCCTTAAGATTAACATTGGAGTCTTAAAATAAAACGTACCGTGTTTAGATTTTTTTATATCTCGGTAACCGTTGGAGATAGAGAAAAACTTTAAAGAACTAAATTGTGTAGATTTTTAAGCTGATTCCAATGGTGAAATATAAAATTAGAAATATTTAAAAAAATTCCATTTTGGGGTACAAAACCCCCCCAAACTACCCGTTCCCATTGACCGATATGTCTGGTTTACGAACTCGTCCGAGCATTTGTTGGAATACACGTCTCTACCAAATTTGGTCTCGATCGGACCATTTTTACGAGAGTTATCGTGTTCACAGACACATAAATATATATTTATGTACATACATAAAAATATATATAAATTTTAACGACTATTGTTTTTGGACTCTCGACACCTAAAGAAGAAAAAATAACATGGTCCCGGGCTTAAGTCTTACCATGAGACCTACGGTAATAGCTTCTTCCATATGGGAAATTCGCTAAAAGCAACTTTTGCTATTCAACACATGAAACGGCCGTGCTTTACAGTTTGACGAACAAGTATAATTTTTGAGTAAGTAACTTGTGATATAGTGTTATGTGTAGGGGTCTGACTCATGGCTAGCAATCTATCTGCGGCTGTCGCTGCGAGCCACCCCCCCCCACACCCCACGTCTAACCACACTCACAATCTTCAGCACATCTTGAGAAACTATCGTTCTTCGTATACGATATTGCTATACCCCAAAGTACAATTTATTACACAAAGGCGCGGGACATATCTCCCTTGCGAGATGCATTGAAGAATAGTGACAAGCGACATTTTATTCGTAACCTGAATAACTGACTACACCCTGAATGAATTAATTAATTTTGTACCAAGACCTATAATGTATATAACTGATCTACGTAATAGACCAATGTATGTATGTAATTGTGACACTATACTCATCTTGATGATGAAGTAATAGATATTTTCGACTTTTACTAGGCTCGTCAGCCATTCGCCTTTTTGTACAATTAGTCAAGATCCATCCAGAAGCGTCTATAAGTCCCTCCCAACGCAAACGGATGTAGTGGTCCATAGATTAGATTATTGAAATGGCGACCGTAGGACAAGGTAGATATTTTAAGCCGAGTATGAATGAGGATTGAGTGTAAGATGATTGTGGCGCGATCTTGTGGTCTTGTTACTGACTAAGGCTGACATGTTCCTCAGACAGGACTGTTAATTAATAGCCCAACAACAAATGGCAACAATTAAGTGACCTACAGTTTAACGTGGAATCCGAACCACGGCCTCTTAATTACGAATTAGTCTAATTATGAGCATGGTCTTTTGTGGATTAACGTTGTATTCAATAGTGCGGACGTAAATGCACACAAGAGAACAACACGTCCATCGACAATCGCTCACAACTATCCACAATTCGTGACCTCCAAGTAGCTGGATTACATGACCACCATCCCAGTCTTAAGTACATAAGTACAAACTCGTTCGAATTTTATCGGCTAAATTCTTCAAAAATATTTCGGATTATCGGGGTTTATTTTTGAATATTAGAGGTGTTCTCAAGGGAACAGACAAAATCTACGAATCGTAGAGGTTTTCAAATTAGAAGGTTCTACTATATCTACCGGCGGTAACACCACGAGACGAGCACCTGTCGACACACTACATTAGACAGGAGGAAGTGTGCTTCGTTGCTAGCAATTCATCTCCGACTCTCTGTTACTCTTGGCCGCTGAACAACCATAGCCTAGTTACGGTCTATATTTGGTCCTCTTGAAAAATATGGAACAAAAGAAAACCTTAAAGCGTTCTTATTTAAATATTTCCAAACCTAAAAATACAAGATAAATAAACGATACTAGAAAACTGACAAATAATTCCTCCTTTTAAATCTATATAAATAAAACTAGTTTAAGAGTTTTGCCTGTACATTGATCTAGTTATAATTTTTTAGTTATTTTTATATTTCATGAGTTAGAGAAACCGAAACAAGTCTTATCTAATTTGTGTCTGTCCGTTTGTCTGTGACGCTCCAGGAGGCATTTTTTCTCCGAAAACACGGGAGAACTGATAACAAGTAAACTTATTTCATGCATTCTCTACATTTAGAGATGGGTTTTCAATGCTTGAAGTTGTCCGCCACCCATTGAAAAGTAAATAACGAGCATTAAAGCCCCACTTTTTACGAGGCAATAGTCGTAATTTGCTTTCAGTTTTCACAAAAATCTTTGTCTTTGTAAAATATACATGAAAAAAACTACTGGGATTCTCAAGAAAAAAATAACACTTAGTCTTAATGAGACCTACGGTAATCTATAAATTTCTAAATAGTTAATCTAATATAACATTTTAATAATGGTAAATGTTCAATTATTTAATTTGTAAATAATATAATAATAAGAGAGACATTTATTTTATTTTTCAATTGTTAGGAATTTACATGGTATAATTTTTCTTCTAATTACGAATTAGGGAAAGTATTGTAGGTCTCATGGAAAACAAGAAATGTGATTTTTATCTTTAACTAAATATATCATATGAAAATATAATTTAAATCATTTATGTACGTATGTATATATATTTTTTTATATCTGTAAAAATATGGTAACAACATATCGGTATAAACTAGTTTTTTTTTTTCCAAAATAGTTTTTTCGTTTTTACATGTAATTTAAAAAATTTTAACATATTTCACTTACATTAAACATAACTTAAATTTTTTCTATCTAACGGTTACCGAGATATTAAAAAATTTAGTATTATTGTTCCAATGATCTTTAAAATAAAAAAATCATATATTTAATCAATATTTTTGATAAAACTTGTATTTAGTTCAGAATCTACCATTTATCAAAAATAAAAATGTGTTAATCTGTAGCAAATGATATCTTTCCCATTTTTAATTATATAGGAATAGGCTCAAACGTATTATTTATGGACAGATGTTGATGAAAGTTGGTATAAATGTTAAGATAAAAATTATTTATGGAAGAAGTTACTACTTTTAGTGTTCCTCACAGCAGCTAACCTGCACACTCTTTCCCATGTTAATCTTATGGAGAATAGGCAAATAATTCGCATGTTTATGGACAGATTTTTATAAAACTTGTCATATATTATTATTATATTATTGATTTGGAAATTCGCTGAGTACGCAGATCTGCTGCGACGGGGGTATTGAATTCTACAATAATAAACTAACCAAGTTGAACATTAATAGAAAGATACCACTAACCCTCATCCTTCTACTGAGATAATGGCAAAATTTTTCTGAAATAGGTTACCAAATCGAACAAATTTAAAGTGTTTTGCAGTATATATTTTGACGTGGACTTATCAAAATATATGCTCTGGGGGTAGGGAGTTAGCAATTTCCGCGTTACTAAAAAATTGTAACTGAAGTGCCGTCACTTGGTTAAAGGGCAGCTGTTTGGAGAAACTGAAGACAATCCTTTTAGGCATATCCATGATCTAAGTTATTTCCCAAGGAGTAATAGCTTAAATTAATTTTTTTTTATCACAGCTTCTTATTTTATGAAAATTAATAAAAAGAAATATTGAAAGAAGAATACCACTCTGAAAAATGAAGCGCAACAAAAGTATAGCCCAAGGGTGTTATAGGGGAGGAAACGCGGAGAGAGGCTTCCAACTGTTGAATGAAATTCTTCACCCGTTGCCGCTTTAAATCATCCCTTAACTCGCTTTAAGTCCTACGGCTTATTAACGGCCTTACTCATAATAAATTCTCGCATAATTGACTTCTATTTAAATTAAGAACCACTGTGGGTATAATTTTATATTCAAACGTAGGCTTTCGCGGCCGGTGTCAACAATGTCAAGTTGATTCAACCACATCGTCGTTGTGGAAGTCTCAGCCTAGCCACTGCAACTTCACAGGCAAGGGCGAAACGTTTTTGACATCGGCCGCGAAAGCCTACGTTTGAAGATTACGAACCTTTACGTGACACTTCGGGTCAGGTTCAGTAAGAAATAACGCACGACTGGCCTTCTTGAAGAGATGCAGGAACAAAAATATTTTACCTAATATAATTTACTTGATCATTCCAACTCAATTCTTTGTCCAAGAATTTTAAGAGAAATGTCATATTATTACCTTCTTCTATTTCAAAATCATCAATAATTAATAGTTATAGTTGGGCCAAATTTGTTTGTTGATTTAGTATTGAAACAAATAATTTCTACGATACTAAATCAAATCTACAATTTGAACTAATTGGACTTATAATTAACTTTGAAAAAAATTCTTTATTTAAATTTGTTCTTGCTCCCTAGTATTTTATATAAAAAAATGTTAAAATATCTGAAGAATAATTTTTTGGATAATTTTTACAGCAAATATTATATGTTTATAAGTGAACAAGTCAAGTTATTTTCAGGAAATGACATTTTTGTCCATATTTTTAGCTAGGGAGATTTAATTACTGTATAAATAATTATTTTATCATATGTTGGTTTTTCGAAGTCTTATCTTTTATGTTAACACGTCATTGTAGTGGTTCTCAAAGCAAACCTACAAACTCTGACGTTTCAAGAATGAATACGGCGAACAAATAAAAATTTAAAAAATTGTAATATTTTTATATTTCAAAAATTATTAATTTTAACAAAAATTGATTTTTATATAATCTTCATCAATAAAATATATTGTTAAAGATGTTTATTTTTTTTTTTCAACCATCATAAATTTTCTAATTTAATTTTTGAAACAAATATTTTCTGTAGCAATTTAAGTTCTACTGTAATTGGATGGACTATGATCACTCAAATGCTGTACAAAAAGTCTTTCACGTCAGACAAAAAAGAGATAAGAGAGATAAAATATTTTTTTGATTTTTTTTACACTTTTAAAGTCATTTTTAGACTTATTAGTCACCATTTATAATAAAATGATTGCACATATCGAGTATTAAATACGTTAGCTTACTGACAAGAATCGGAATTTGGTGATGAAATGTTTTATAAATAAGACTAGATAAGATACCCAGTGACAACAGACTGTTATCACATGCGAGGCTAACAATGTGTGTCACCTGCTGCGGTATTGAAACTCCAAACTGTTTTGTCGTACACATACGATTTCTATGGAGAGTAAATAGGTAGATTCATTCACAAAACAAAACTATTTTGGCTTTGATCAGAAAGCCATGTCTTCTATACTTTTGAACTCCAAACATCATTTACTGACTGATAAGTTTCTGAAAAACTGTGTTGATTTAGACTATAAAACTTGGCACAAATCTTCTTCATAGGTTATACAAGCATACCAAAATAAACGGTACCAGTGGACTGACACACACTTTCTCCCTTAAGTAAATTTAAAAAAGAAAATTTAATAAAAACTATCATGTTAGTAATTCTAAATATTCATTTATATTTATTTAATTGTTGGGGAAAATACCAATTTTTTAGCTGGTTTTTTCGGTGATTTGAACATTCATACCATTTCATTAAAAAAATAAGGAAGAAAATTTTATTTATATTTCATAAGAATAACATTAGATTTTACAATACTGTTTATTGTTTTATAATTTAACTTTTCTCTGGAGTTATCGTAGACAATAACAAATACTATTTAGTTTTTTATATTTTTATCATCAAATTTACTTTATTGTTTTCGCTAAAATTTAAAAATGTGATTTTTTTACATAAAAATAATTTTGACCGTTTTTTAACTTTGTAAATTTTTAGACTCTGTGCACTTTAAATATCAATTTTATAAATCTTAGCTTTAAAATTGATTTTTCACGTTTTTTAAATGAATATAAATATAATAAATTCAAAAAAATGAAAAAAAAGTGGAGATACGGTGACAAAAACTCCAAATTTTCATCTACACAAATGTTTTGGAGAGTAATAGAACAAACAAATACACACAAAAAACAAACAATTTGGCTTTGATCAGAAAAACCCACTTCTTTTATTGAACTCCAAATCATATTACTGATAAAAAAAACTGTGTTGAGAAATAAAACTTTCTCCTTCTATGTTATATTATACAAGCATACCAAAAAAGGGGTTTCAACTATTTAATAAACTAACTATCTATGTCTTGGATGGTGTCGACATCCTGTAATCCAGCTACTTGGAGGTCACGAATTGTGGATAGTTGTGAGCAATGTTCGGTGGATGTAGTGTTCTCTTGTGTGGATTAACGTCCGCACTATTGAATACTGCGTTAATCCGCCAAGACCATCCTCATAATTAGACCAATTCGTAAATTCAGAGATTTTGGTTTGGATTCCACGTTAAACTGTAGGTCCCTTTGTTGCCATCGGCTGTTGGGCTATTAATTAACGGTCCTGTCTTAGGAACATGTCAGTAACAAGACTACAAGACCGCGCCACAATCATCTTACACTCAATTCTCATTCATAATTCGCTTAAAATACCTACCTTGTTTTATAGTCGCAATTTCAATAATCTAATCTAATATTATCTAATCTAAATAATCTAATAAATAAAATTAGAGTTTTATATGTACATTGCTCAGAGTTATTAATTTTTTAGTTATTTTTACTTTTTGTGCGTTAGAGAAGACGAAACCGGTCTTATCTCAATTTTTGTCTGTTTGTCTGTGACGCTCCAGAAGGCATTTTACGCCGTCTTCTCCGAAAAAATGGGAGAACTGATTACAATGAAACTTATTTCATGCATTCTCTACATTTTGGAGAAGGGTTTTCAATGCTTGAAATTGTCAGCCGCCCCTTGAAAAGTAAATAACGAGCATTAAAATACCCATATTTTACGCGATATTAGTCGCGTAAAAACTAAACATGAAACTTTCAAGAAAATATGATGTTATTCATAACTCAAATTGTAAAACGTACTGCGGGCAATGTAAGTCTTCGCCGGCGTCGTAGTGAAATAGGATAAGTTACTGCACTAATTAATTGAGCTAGGAGAAAACCACCCCCATAAATTTTGTCACTGTATACCTCCTTCGATGAAATCGTGCGACAGGAAAATATACTAAAAATAAATTTTAACTATCAGACCAACATGGCACTACAATTTATATAACTAAGAATAAAAACGTGTACCAAATCGTGCCTGTTGACATTCGTGCCTATGTTATAATCGCATCCGAACATATGCTATTGATCGTTAGTTTTTATAGGAAAACTGAAGATGGACTAATTTTGTTGAATTGAGTGGGAGTATAAAATTGGGCGTTGGCGTCGGATATGCGGTGTCAAGACGGAGCGTTAAACAGGAAGCAGTCGGTGACCGGAACAGAGGTGCAGTTTCCGGCGGTCGCTTCGCTCGCCGCTCCGTTAATGTGTCTGTATGTGTTCGCACCTCGGTCGACGAATCAAAAACAGATGATACCTACAGTACCAGTAAAACTGTACCACACTGATCGTCCGATTTTTATAAAATTTTGTACTCAGGGGCATGTTGGCAATCTCTCCATACCACCATTTGGTATTTTTTGTGTTAAAATATAATCAATCCTACATTTACATTTTTTATTACAGATTGCATCGGCATAAATTAAAAAAGCTCAACAATAAAAAACAAAAAGCCTTTCTTTAAGTTGTCTTTTCACAGTTGGCACTCCCAAACCGAAAGTAACTGCTCCAAGAAAAACAATTGTATAATTTAATAGAAGTTTCCTTGTATGTTTTAGATACTCAACTTTTAACTGTTTGAATACGAAATTCTTGCTGTAGGTGTACATTACGAAAGTACCAAATACTAAATTTACAAAACGATCATGTCTGATGTAATTTAAAAATCATTTGCACCGTTGAAAGTTTTTCAAAAGTGTAATTAAATAAGTTTTGACTCTTCCAAAGATTAAATAAAAACAAAATTTATAATATCCGATTCACTGATTTACGTAGTTATTTTATTAAAATGCCTTTTGTAGTAACCGTGCACCCATTTTGTATCGGAATCATACAATTAGAATTACTGCACTTGTTTTACAGCTGTGTGCCCAAGCAAAGAAAACTATTGCAATAGCAACAGCGCATGCAATTCTTAGTTACTCAATTTCTCAAGGTTTTAATTACGACTCGCGGACAGTACATTACACATTATTTTTCCCATCTAAAGTAGAAACTGTGGGGTTTTGGAACTTGCTCTTGAAATAGCTTTTACCAATATAAACTCCGCGGTGATAAACTTTTGGCAGACCGGATGGATCTGAAGCCAAGTATTGACTGGGGAAAGCGATGGTAAACTCAGTAAACCCAAGTTACCCAAGCCTTCGTCGATAAGTGCTACACAATTACTTAGACGAAAATACCCAACGATCCGGATGGGAATGTTGTTTCATTCGTTTAGCCAAATTTACACCGACCTTCATCTACGTAGCCAAAGTTACACCCACCTTCAACTACGTATCCAAAGTTACACCCATCTTCAACTACGCAGTCAAAGTTACATCCATAGTCATCTACGAAGCCAAAGTTACACCCACCGTCATCTACGTAGCCAAAGTTACACCCACCTTCATCTACGTTGTCAAAGTTACACCCACCTTCATCTACGAAGCCAAAGTTACACCGACCTTTATTTACGTAGCCGGAGTTACACCTACCTTCATCTACGTAGCCAAAGTTACACCCACCTTCATCTACGTAGCCAAAGTTACACCCATTTTCAACTACGAAGCCAAAGTTACACCCACCGTCATCTACGTAGCCGGAGTTACACCCACCGTCATCTACGTAGCCGGAGTTACACCCACCTTCATCTACGTAGCCAAAGTTACACCCACCATCATCTACGTATCCAAATTTACACCCACCTTCATCTACGTAGCCAAAGTTACACCCACCATCATCTACGTAGCCAAAGTTACACGGACCATCATCTACGTAGCCAGAGTTACAACCACCTTCATGTACGTATCCAAATTTACACACATCAATCGGAATAAAATGTATTCAATCCTGCAGTTTCATATAACGTTCCACAAATTACAAGCAAAAGTAATCAATGTCAAAACCTAAGACAGGATTGTTTGAAATTCACTTTAATTTTTCTCAAATCAACTCCAGCTAGATGACCGTTCATAATCTGACAGAAGTCGGCCGCCTTTGGTTTCGAAACAGGAATATTGAACCACAGACAATAACTTCTATCGTAAATGGTTAGAGTTACTGTACTAGCGTGTTTACCTTGAGCCTCCTCGTCCGTAATTTTAATTTCACATGTATTAAATTCAATAGCTAAAACTGAACTATCAAAACGATTCGTTTCAAACATCTCGATTATTTTAAACTGCATTTAACCGAGCAGATTTTAATTACCAGAGTCCCGGTAATCCGAACTAATTTGCACCGAACCCTGTTCGGCTTACCAATTTGTTCGCATTATCCTGAAATACAGTGTAAACTTTCATTAAAAGTACTAATAAAATACATTATTTGAAACCTGAACTGTGTATTTAACTCAATAATTAACTTTCGTCTTATCTCAATTCACATATAGTCCACTGTATTTGTTGCTAGAACGGCATCAAAAGATCCTGCAGGGACACTACCCGTTATGGGCTCATCATGTATAATATTATAAAGAAGAGGTGGTTTCTGTATGTTTGTTTTTGGGTTTGTGGGTTTGTTGTGGCAAGTAAATGCGAAAAATACTGAACCGACCGGTTTGAAATTTTACAGAAAGGTAGATCTTAAACTCATGCAACACATAGGCATATTAGTTCCCTTAAAATCCCCTCGGGCTACGCCCCATGAACGTCCTAAATTTCAATGTTTACATTTTTAGAGAATGAAAACATAAAATTACTTGAATGTCAACAGCTGTGAACACTAAAATTTGACAGTTCGAGAAGAAGAAGAAGAAGAAAGAGCTGCCGTGACCGTCCTAGGTTTCAATGTTTACATTTTGTAATGACAACATCCGTTTGCACTATATTTTGACAGTTCGGGAAGAAGAACAAATAAAGTTGATTTTTCAGATAAACTGCTGGATCAAAATTAGTGAATTATTTGCAATAGCGGAATGGTAGATTTTAAGTTTTTTTCCGACGACTGTCTCTATTACATTAATGGTTAATAATTACATTAATCCTCTCCCAATATTTGACAGATGTTACTTTGAAATGTTGTAGACACTCGTGTTTTGTCATTTTGTAAACAATGAAGAATTAATTAACAATAACTTAAATGTATCAGTAGAGCCTACACCTTTCAGCCTTTTTAACCCGTGCGAAGAACGGGTACTTTGGCTAGTTAGAATATAAAACACGACACACACATTGTCATATAAAAAACATTGCCGTCCGCATGCCTCCTTTTCACGTGATCGCAGCCATTGCTGGAGATGAGTTTACTCAAAAGATTTTCAAAAAGTAGATCGCCTAAAGGCAATGATGAAAAGTCAGACCATGAGATTCAAAATCTATTGCGATGTCCTGTGAGTGTAGCTAGACATCACGCTAAGCAATCTCAAGCAACAGTGTACTGCAACATCCGAATACTTGATGTTTATGGGACGATGGCACAACTTTGCATTGGCTTATAAAATTTATTTATTACGTTTTAAGATCTAAATACTCAGTTCGGGTCTAAAATAATAGATTTTATTAGTACAACTTTACTAGTAGCTTTACACTGCATTTCCGGATAATCCGAACAACTTGGTAATCCAAACAGGGTTCAGTTCCAAATTTATTGACTGCGAACGTGGTGTGTCCTGTAATACAGCTACTTGGAGGTCACGAATTGTGGATAGTTGTGAGCGAGTGTTCTCTTGTGTGGATTAACGTCCGCACTATTGAATACTACGTTAATCCGCATGGGCCATCCTCATAATTAGACCAATTCGTAATTCACAGTCCGTGGTTCGGACTCCACAACAGTTCTGTCTAAGAAACATGCCGGCCTTAGTCAGCAAAAAGACTACAGGATCGCGCCACAATCATCATACACTACTTGGTTAGGATACTTACCTGGGTAGGTCGCCATTTCACTTAAGAGTAAAGTATAGTACAGTATTCAAGTGGAGCCTCACCCAGTTTACTCTTGGCCGGCTCCTGGTCCTTCCTGGTGAAGACGACCTCGCACTGGACCGAGCTGGTGGGCGAGGTCTTACACAACCTGGCGCACCACCACCGCGTCATCACGTCATCACCCGCGCACCACTCGCCACTCACCACTCACACGTCATAAAAAAGTAGCCAGATTTCTACTTGAGCTATGTTTCTGTTCGCTGCGGTTACACTATCAGTATTTGAACAGCTTCTTTTTTAATGTACCGGTACCCAATTTCGTCGACTAGGGATAACCTACCCTAACCAAGCTATTTTAAATTATTGACTTAATATTTTAGTATTAGTATGTAGATATTAAGATCCTCACCATTATTAACTACATTTATGAATAGATGTGAGGTTTCAGTGGACTGAGGGCTCACTGCGGCTGTTATAGGACTATCTCCTCTTCAGGCAGTATTTTAACTATAGCATTTCATCAATGAATCCTAATGTCAACTTAAAGTAATTAGCAATCATTCATTTAACCCCATGAGTTAAGGCCAAAGACGCAGAGGCCATCGTCATAATTAGATTAGTTCGTAATTCAGAAGAAATATGGTGGTTAACCTAGTGGTAAGTCTAAGTAGCATGTCAGCCTTAGTCAGCAATAAGATTACCAGATCACGCCACAATTATTTTTTACTCATTTCTCATTCATACTCGGTCTAAGTATAAAATACCCCCGTCGCAGCAGACCTGCGTAATCAGCGAATTTCTAAATCAATAATATAATAATAATAATATATGACAAGTTCGTTCAAAATCTGTCGATAAACGTGAGAATTATTTGCCTAATCTCCATAAGATTAACATGGGAAAGAGTGTGCAGGTTTGCTGCTGTGAGGAACACTGAGAGTAGGCATTTATACTATCAAACATTTTTATTTTTAAAATTTATACCAACTTTCATCAACATCTGTCCATAAATAAAGGACTTTGCCTATTCTCCATATGATTAACATGGGAAAAGAGTATGCAGGTTTGCTGCTGTGAGGAACACATAAACTATGATTTTTAAGCATAAATGTGGATGATTCTCAACCACATGAAGCTAAATATAAAATGTTATCCGAAAATATTGGTTAATAAGTGAAATATTAATTTTTCTTATCCTCCATAAGATTGACATTGGAGCCTTAAAATACAACGTACTGTGTTTAGATTTTTTAATATCTCGGGAACCGTTGGAGATAGAGAAAAACTTGAAGGAACTAAATTGTGTAGTTTTTTAAGCTGATTCTAATGGTGAAATATAAATTTAATTACATATGAAAAACGCAAAAAAACAATTTTTGAGTACAAACCCCCCCTCACAAACTACCCATTCCCATTGACCGATATGTCTGGTTTACGAACTCGCCCGAGCAAATGTCACGCAGAGACGTGATCCACCAAATTTGGTCCCGATCGGACTATATTTACGAGAGTTATCGTGTTCACAGACACACACACACACACACACACACATATATATATATAAATTTTAACGACTATTGTTTCTTGCCTCTGACCACCTAAAGACGAAAAAATAACATGGTCCCGGGCTTAAGTCTCGCCATGAGACATACGGTAATAGCTTCTTCCCTATGAAAAATTCGCTAAAAGGATGAAAATGAGAACGAAATACACCTATTTATCTTTACAACTCAAGTAATATATGCGTAGAACAAAGACAAAACGACCAAAGCACACGCGGTGCATTACCAGACGCATTATGTCAACAACTCAAAACGTATTCCAAAGGCTACTCTAAAACTCGCTTAAGTTGTTTAGCGAATGGATTATAAAAAGCTGATTACTCTAGACGGCGACAGTGGGGGTGGGGGTGGGGGGAGTACCATGTATTCCACCCCGTCGTACGCGCCCTAATGCATCCACTTGATAACCGCAGAGGAAGGGAAAGGGGTGGTTCAAAACGTGCGTTCAGAGATGCGGTGGATTCCAAAGACAGAGGGAGCAGAACAAAACAATGCTTCCGTCGAATGAAAAGACGCGTATCGCTTCAAACACGAACCGATCGACATTTTGTACTTGGAACCCTTCAAATACTGCAACGAGGCTTCGTAAAGTGGATAGAATATACAGTATTAAATCTAGTACTTTCTGAAATGCTTTAAACCCAGTATGAATAAAAATACCCCCGTCGCAGCAGACCTGCGTACTCAGCGAATTTCCAAATCAATAATATAATAATAATAATATATGTCAAATTTTATAAATGTCTATCGATAAATATGAGAGTTAGTTATTTGCCTATTCTCCATAAGATTAACATGGGAAAGAGTGTGCAGGTTTGCTGTTGTGAGGAACACTGAAAGTAGGCATTTCTATCATAAACAATATTTACTTTTAACATGTATACAACATCATTCATCAACATCTGTCCATAAATAAAGGAGTTTGCCTATTCCCTATATGATTAACATGGGACAAGAGTATGCAGGTTAGCTGCCAAACATGTAAGCTATGATTTTTAAGCATAAATGGATGAATTTAAACCACATGAAAGTAAATACCAAGTTTAATCCAAAAATATAGATTGATGAGTGAAATATTAATTTTACCTTATGCTCCATAAGATTATTATTGGAGCCCCAAATAACGACGAACTGTGATTAGATTCTTTAATATCTCGGTAACCGTTGGAGGTAGAGCAAAACTTAAAGGGACTAAATTGTGTAGTTAAGCTAATTCTAATGGTAAAAGATAAAATTTAAATATTTTTTAAATTGAATATGAAAACGCAAAAACCTCCCGTTTCGATTGACCGATATATCTGGAATATGAACTCGTCCCAGCAAAAAATACACGTCCATCAAATTTGGTCTCGATAGAACCATTTTTCCGAGAGTTGCAGACACACATATAAATTTTAACGACTGTTGTTTTTTGCCTCTGGGTACCTCAAATCGAAAAAATAACATAGTCACGGGCTTAAGTCTTGCCATCGAGACCTACGGTAATAGCTTCTTCCCTGTTTTTATTCGCTAAAAATCGCGCAAAAGGGGAAAAATGTTTTAACTTTAAACTCAGATGCTGAATAGAACAAATCAACGTTCTTGCATTGAACACAAGAGAGCTAATTGTATTTCCTCCGAGGAATACATTTCATTCAGGAGCGGAGCGAACACTGTAAGTGCCGGAATATCAGAATGTCAGTGAAATCTAGTGTCTGTTGGGACTTATAGTTGCACTCACTAACTTCTGTAATATTTACATTTTTAACAATTTTTAATAAGTTACTTTTACTTGTCGCCAAAGATTTAAAGTACGCTTCCGGACCACCTCAAAACCTCAAAAGAGAGTTAGTTAGTTTTAGTTTATTTCACATGATTCTTAATGATTGTTTATGTGACAAAATAATTTTATGATATAAACAATTGATCGAAGACTTAATTAATATTGCTGCCAAATGTAACTATTCAATGCAAGACCGGTCAAGCCTCTCTTCAATAGATCCACCGACACAAGTAATAACCTAAGGTCTTTATTGTTTCTATGTTTTTGCATTTATGTATATGTGTGTTTCAGAAGCAATAAATATTTTCTACCAGCTGACCCGACGAACTTCGTAGCGTCTAACAGTAAATACATGTTAACTTTAAGATTGACCATGTTCTGAAATCGAATAGCATTACGGCTTCGTAGTGAAAGCTTAGTGATGTTTTGGGTCGCGGTATAGAGAATAACAATACTGAAACGATAAGACATATTAATAACATACACACAAAACAAATAAACCTGAGTGGATTTATTCACAATTTTCTAATCCAATCTAAAACCAAACCAAACCTAACTGTAATACGGCTTTGATAGGAAAGATATACAACAGCTGATTATTATAATAAACGTAATATGTACAAAAATGATTGTATTTACTTCCCTGTGGGAAATAGGTTAGATCATGGATATGTCTAAAGGGAATGTTTTATGTTCATCTAAAACAGATGTTCTTATACTTTTATATTTAAAATTCTATACAATTTCTGGTAGTTTCTATGGAAACCTGTCACATGTTTTCCATCTTAAACATCGCCAACACCCCCCAGAGCTAAGACATATCCATGTCAAAATTGTAATAATTTGATATTTGGCCAACATATAAACACATGACTTTTAATCAGACAGAAAATAAAATATATCTCTATATATAAAAATGAATGAATGAATGTATGTTTTATGTATGTCTTTTATGAGTTGCCAAAAATCTCATCCTATCAACATGAAAATTTAGGAAGTTGCCATATGTGTACGGGAAGGTTTGGTGAAAAACATTTTCGAAAACTCCATAACTTTCCATTTTATAACGTTTTAAATTTCTAATGTTAACCTTATGGGAACTAAGTTTGTTTATAAATTTTCTACAATCAAAACATTTGATTTCTTAAACTACAGCTGTTTGGTTTATTTTTCATTAGCAACATATGCTTTACTATACAATGACATCTGAATCATTCATTAATGTAAAACTATGAAGTAAATAATCATGTGCTGTACAAAATGAACAGCTTTATTCGCCAGGTTAATAGTTTGCGGTTTTTTGGGATTATTTATTTATATTTTTTATTTTCTGTTTAATTGAAAGCCACCTGTTTATACGTTGGCCAAACAAAAACTAATTACAATGTTTGTACATATATAGTTTTTATAATAATCAGCTATTGTATATCTTTCCTATAAAATCCATAGTACAGTTAGGTTTGGTTTGGGTTTAGGTTGAATTAGAAAATTCTGAATCAATCCACTCTGATTTATTTGTTTTGTGGGAATTTTTTTAATACGCCTTATAGTTTCAGTATTGTTATTCACTATGCCGCGACCCAGAATATCTACACAACGAGGCCGTGATGCTATTCGACTTCAGAACATTGCCATTCTTGAAGTTAACATGTATTTACTGTCAGGCGTTACGAAGTTCGCTGGGTCAGCTAGTTTTCTTTAAAAACATATTATTTATAAAACAGAGCTTTAACAGGCTAGACTTTTTATCTTTCTATTTGTTGTAAATTTATAATCAAATCTTTGTTTAAAACTATAGCACTCTAACAGTGTTTTATGTATTTTTTTAAGCTAAAACTAACTTAGCATATTATAAAATTTACAGACTGATTTACTCGTCAACTTGTTTTACTATTTTTATATTACTGTAAAAAAACTATACCGTGGAATTTAGTAATTGGTGATATTTCTCACACTTTTAGTAGACTTTTTGATTATTCTTTTTAAACTTTAACAACAATTATATTACCTACAAACTTTTTCGCGCACTTGTTGAAACCGCACACACCGCAATAAAACACACTTAAAGATTAAGTACAAAACGGTGTAATAAATATAAAACGCACATTAATTACTAAAGGTAACATTGGCAGAATATCGTATACGAAGAATACGACGAAAATTCGCGAACAGACCGTTCCGTAAGGTACTGTTCGAAAAACTCACCCGTTAGTGTCGCGGTGCGCGGACTGTCACACTAGCGCTCCCCGCGGCGAACGCTGGACTCACTCGGTTGCTAGGCAACGCGACACAGCGATATTCCATTATCGTTATCATCTGGCCAATAATCAGTCTTTCATCGACAAGAGGCGGCTTTTCAATTTCCTTATAAATTCGGCGATTTAATTATAAGTTTGAACGTAAATTCTCCGACCGTAAGGAGATTTGATAGTGATATTGTCATCGTTCGTAAAACATGACTTATTTTGTAACTTAATAAGAAAAATAATACGTGTAATGAAGCTACTTCGAGGTCACGAATTGTGGATAATTATTATTGATGGATTTTGGATGTGACATTTCCTTATCCGCACTGTTGAATTATGTTCATCCGCATAGACCATCCTCATAATTAGACCAGTTCGTATTTCAGAAGCAAAGTTTAGGTTCGAGTCTCTCGTTAAACTGTAGGTCCCTTAGATGTCATTGGCTGTTGGGCTATTAATTAACAGTTCTGTCTAACATGTCAACCTTAGTCAGTGACAAGACTACAAGATCGCGCCACAATCATCTCACTCTCATTTCTCAAATTATACTTGGCTTAAAAACCTACCTTGGTAGGTCACCGTAACAGAAAGGTATATTAAACGCATAGTTATTCAACGTACAAGTATCGTCTTTAACACTGAACCCAAAGAAAGGTACTGTCTGGGAGTCATGAATCAAACAACAGTACGCCCATGTGTTCTGACGGTATTTCATGTTTTGAAGGCTGTAATATTAATACACCGGAGGGTGAGTTTCTAAAAGTGACTTAATTGCTAATTTTTTAATTACACGACTTAACACCACACTTTAAATTTGGAACTAAATTTTAAGTTTCACTCAAGAATACAATTCCAGTTTTTTTTCAAAATGCTATTTTCCAAAATGGCGGCTAATTTAAAAATGTCTTACGGAACATTCTGTATTTTATTTTGTTTTCGCATTCTACTCTCTAAAATAAAACATTTTTGCTGTTGGGTGTTTCAATATCTCTAATGGTTTAGCTGCTACGAGGACTTGAAGTTTTGATTTATTTGATACCGTTGAAATAATATTTCTATGGCAAACATTGACAAACCTCATATGAAAGAAATAAGAGCTTAGTATGCAATAAATAGGTTGATAAGTGAAATATTAACTTTTCCTTATCCTCAATAAGATTATAATTGTTGCCCCACAATGCAACGTACAGTATTGTGTTTAAAAAACTTTTTAATATCTCGGTAACCTTTGGATAGAGCGAAAATGTAAATGACTTAATCTTGTAGCTTTTGAGCTAATTCTATTGGTAAAAGATAATATTTCATTTGTTCTATAATTAGACCCCGGTTAGAGCATTCGGACACGTTTGGTACAAACAGCGCGTTACTGGAGTTACTCGCTGTAAGTTTGGATAGAAGATCCGATTGTGTGTGATCGACAATCAGATTATCGAGTCGTTATACACGGTCAACACCGGAAACGGAACACCTACCAGCTGAGGCGTGACGGTCTGCAGCATGCAGACAGACAGCCGGGTTGAGACGAGTGGAGCAGAATGAATGGATTTAATAAAGTGTCAGAGCCAGACACTGGTCACACGTCACTGTCGCGGCGACGCCTCGCCCGTGGCGCACTCCTGCGAGCATTCGAGCAACCAACGTTCGTCCACTAAGACCATTCCCATAGTTAAACGACTTCTTATTTCAGCAGCAAAATTGTGATTTTGCCGTTGACCGTTGAACTGACGGTTCCTTAGATTCACCACTATCATCCTACACTCATTTCTCATCCACACACATGACTTAAACAATCTACCGGGGTAGGTTGCCATTTCAGACATTCAATAAGGTAACAAGGAAATGGCTTCACGTGTACTCTCAGCACACGACCAAAACGGCAAATTCACCGCCGTATAATATCGTCCATGTGAAACGACTTTCGACATGTAAACTCAACAAAAAAAACACAAAATACCTGTTACTATTACAAATACTTTCTGAAACGGCAACCTATCCAGGTAGCTATTTTATGAAGTACGAATGAGAAATGAGTGTAAGACGTTTGTGACACGATCTTATTGTCCGTTACTGATTAAGCCTGACATGTTCCTTAGACAGGACTGTTAATTTTGTAGCTCAACAGCCGATGACAACTAAGGGACCTACAGTTTAACGTGGAGTCCGAACCACTGCCTCTGAACTACGAACTGGTCTAATTATGAGGGTTGTCTTTGTGGATTAACGTAGTACTCATTAGTGCGGACGTTAATCCACACAACAGAGCACTACACCCACCGACCAAATAGGTGGATTACAAGACGACGCCACCGTCCAAGTTTAAACCAAAGACAATTTATATTTCAATACTAAAATAAAATTGTCTTTGTTTAAACTGACCCACAACCATTTACATTAAAATATTAAGCTCACAAAAAACTTGTTTTTAACGATATCATTAAAAATTTTGTGATTTGATTAAGTACAGTATATTAAACAGAAATAAATGACTACACAGGAAACTTCTTAAGGTTAGTGCTGTTTTAGCTCCTTGAACTTTTGACCTTTTTATGATCTGGCTGGTTCTTCGTTTTGACTATGCTAAATAAATTTTATTTTCTGTTTTTTTCTATAACTGTTTTTTCCGCTTGCCATGCATATTTTGTATTTGTTCAACAGCAACTAAGATTATTGTTTTTATTTTAAAATATAACATATTGAAATGTTATTTAAAACAAACTGTAATCCAAATTTTACTAAGGGTGTACATTTTGTGATTGAATCTATTTATTTCGATCTCAAGTAAATATTAAGTCGTAAAAATACGTTTTTACTGGGTATTAGTATGTTAATTTACTAAAGTGAGAAAAGCTTGGACGTGAGAGACCGAAGTGAACATGACGTCAGACGTCTGCTTGTAACTGATAATACTGTTATTGTCTTGGTCTCAATGCAGGGGTTGCAGTAGGCGAGATAAGAATGCATGCTAGGGGTGGCGTGTGATGGCGGCGGGGGAAGTGTACAGACAGCCCAGAGGACGGCACATCCCGCACTTTATTCATTATATTCCTTCCTTGATTGATTGATTAACCCATTCAGGTCCGAATTTCTTTTTTAACTGATATTTCGAGAAAACAATCGGCTCTGTTCGATGCCTAACGTAACCCATCAGGCAGTGACATCTGTCAAGAAATTCGTCAAGTATATACATTCCGTGCTGCCCCTATGATCGTTTCTCGGAAATATCTCACGAAGTTCAATATTTTGCCGCTAGAGTATGTTTTATGGCCAACTAAGCGTTTTAACACTATTCACGTGTAGCCGAGATCGTTAAGGCGCATCACTGACGAGTGATCGACGAGGGCTTTCGGAAGTGCTAGGGTTCGAATCCCGACCATGAGCAATCCCAATTTAGCTTGCAAATGTGTGGTATAGCGGAGTGGGGGGCCCACCCTAATTAAACGAAGTTGACAGCATTCGTAGGCTAAATAGGGATTGCAGTGGAAACCTGTTTTGCTTTTGTGGTTGGTTAGTGGTTATGGGGGGCACAGGTTTTTTTTATTTAAAATTTGTTTTGAATTAATTAATAAACCCTTTAAGCGCTACTGAAAATCATGGTCCCTGCTCATTTAGTGTAAAAAACCTAAATATTATTTTCCCAATGCTCTTTTTGTATTTAGGAAGCTTGAATAAAGTATAAAACATAAATTTGCTTCAATTTTAAGTATTGAAGATTTTAAGACTAATTTTGGGAATTAAAAAAAAGTTTTTTTCATCTATATGAGCCATTTCAGTTAATAATAATTAGTTAATAAATCTTATTCAATAAAAACGTTCACACAATATACACTATTTACTGCCAAAACATAATGAAAATAAACACACATCGGAAAAATGTCTACAAACAAGGTTATCAAAAGTGAAAACAGCTGGCTGTAGTGACTCGTGAGTTTTCTCCTTGAAAGTAGTATGGAAGCGCACAAATACTGGCCAAAATCGCCTTGTAACTAAATTCAGTTTCTAAATATTTCAACCAAGCCGCAATATTGGTTTTGTGAGTGCATAGAGGCTACAACAACATAACCAAGCACTCTATCGGTTGTTTTACAAACTACAGCTCAGTAAATGTGGCAAAATGGTTGATCGCGAATAAACTCGTTTACCGCGCCGTGCGACCCCACTTTGCTGCGAAAAATGTCGTCAGCCCCCCACTAAGGGTTAATGTAGCGTCAAGAGACAGGCGCCGTCCATCCTTGGACCCAATGGGTTAATAATTGGCTAAAATAAAATTGGGTTATAAAACTGTCGTCATTCAATCCTTAAATAGTTTTATGGATGACTTAACGTTTCGGAGCCCCAATTCGGAAGTGGGTGGACTGATAACTTACAATTGGTGATACAATAATCTTCAATTTCTCTCTTTTACTGCATCATGGAGAAAAAATTTTAAAAAAATCATGGTTAATACATCCTTTCAAACCAAGGAAGATCCTTTTGGATTTTTAGGTTTCGGGTTTAAAAATATTTTAAATAGTGTTTCCAATTTTTACAAAAAGTGAATTTTGAGAGAACATAGTAAGCTACGTAGTTGGGGATGTTGGTAAGGAGGTATGTGCACTCCCCCCCCTCCACAATACCTGAGGGTTCTGCATTCACCACATTCTGCTCACCCACACGCCACCTTTGCTGTGCTCTCATACTTGGCTACAACTACAGCGAATTAAGATCAATCCCATACTGTAATATGACCAAGGTTCATGTGTGGGTTTTTAAATACTAATAAATTTAGACAGATACCTTAAAAACGGCTCTACAGAATTTCTTGAAATTTTTTAAATAACTAATTATTTCCGAGTAAAAAATAAGTTCTAGTTAGGTCCAACGCATTTCCAGGAAAACCTCAGTTTTTGCAAATTTAATTTGAAACCTATAAAATATAACACAGGACTTACATGGATAAAAATTGTTTGTTAAAAATTCATGAGAGCGATGGATATTTTAATTTTTTACTTTACAATCAATTGGACTTTTCATCATCATCCTCAATGCAAAAACTTATGTTGGTAACGCAACAAATAACAAGGGCAGTAGTGATCCAACTTTAGTTCTGAGCGAACGCTATCTTGTGTCCGCCCGCTAGCTCAGAGGCGGAGTGTTGTGTTATTTATTGCTTTAACAATATAGTTTTTTGTGTTGAGCATGATAGGTAAGTATAGTATTATTGAAAACATGATATAATTAATATCTGTAACTTTAACGTTCAATTTTTAACGTAAACTATTAGGTCATCCCTTGAAAACTGGTGGAATTTCTTCACCTCTAGAAATGTTGTGTAGTTTAAAACACAAGAGCGATAGGAAAAGTCCAATTAATAGTAAAGTAAATAATTAAGTTAAAAATATAAATCCAAATATCTGTAAATTAATGACACTGATTTCCTTGGTACCCAAAAATTACCTTGGGTTTTCCTTGGTGATTGAGGTGGCGTAGAATTGTTATATTAACACGTTCAATGCTGATTATATTTATGTATGCCAAGCCCTGTGCTAAATAAAGGATTTTAGGGTTTTTGTAACTCATTTTTTAATATATTTTAAACATTAAAATCACGAACAAAGCATTATAAAATGGTGAGGAAACAAAAATGCAAATAAACTTTCACAATCAAACATAACCTTCAAACTGGTTCATGGCAACCAGTGAAAATTGGGCGTGCGGGAACCCACTTACATGTCGTCCGCATTTGGTATGTGAAGTGACACGTGATTCACATTGAACGTGTTAAGCCTCACTAACCTGTGAATTAGGTCAATAACATAAGGTTAAATAGGAATTCATCTAATCTTCAATAACTTACTTCCGCTTCAGTAGGATACCAGACTCAGCTAACTAACCGAAGTGAAAGTTAATTGTTGGATATTCAGAAGAATCCACATTTTTACAGATCGTCAAGAAACTTTGACATAATACAGCGATGAAAATTAAATTTTCTTGCATTTCTTTGATTTATCGAGGAAAAGTATAACCGTAAAATTACTACGAGATGCTTATATTTTTTACCATACGTCTCGACTTGGACAGGTTTCGCCAAGGAGTTTAAAATAATTTAACTCATCCAGTATTTCGATTTATCAAGATTTGAGATGTAGAAAAGTGGGCTGTATAATAAATGAAGAAAACCATTAAGTAAACAATTGTAAAATAGAATACAATAGCAACATTAACTTTTTGAAATAAAAAAAAAACACAATATTTTCAAAATCTTTCGTAGTTTGATAGAAAACTGACTGTTTTGCATAGATATATGTTGAGGCACTTGAGGCCAGTTAAAATAACCCAGTCTTTGGAGTTATTTTTTTATAAATAAACGTTTACTTAATATGTCACTGAAAAACACTCGTTCACCAGGTGCATAAAAGTACTATCAGGGTTTAATAAACCATGTAGCTGTTATGACTTTTGTACATTTCCATGGGCAACCCTTCCCCCTCCCATTTGGTTTGTTGTGCCATCACGTGTAAGGGACAAATATAATTCAATGTAGATATATTTAACTGTATGAAGATGAGACATACATAATTTAGTTAGCTATTTGAGCAATGCAAATATGTTGAACAGATTTTAATTTAAGATAGTAAATAAAGTTCAGACCAGTAGAATTAAATTCTAATTAATATAATCCAGTGGATTGGGGTAAGATCGCGATCCATAATCCCTCCTCCACAACCAGATCATAAATTTAGTTTTAAAATTAAAAGTAGCATTACCAACAGTAAGTGAATAGAACTTTTTACATGCACAGACACACGTATAAAAACATTACTTTTGTCTTATTTTATAAACACAACTACAGTCGACTCCCTCTAATCCGGACATCTCGGGACCGCACCCCTGTCCGGATTAAAAAAACTCAGGACCATCTGGCGGTTTTACATTTTATATACATATACATTTTATATAATATATAAATTACAACCTGAAAGAGCGTACAGTACTATATAAATTACATTTTAAGACGATTTTAAAAAACACAGTTTTCCAAACATTACAGTTTTTTTTCCAAACTCACTGTATCGTAGTTTTTTGTGATGTTGATAAAATAAATGTGTCACCTTAAATAGGAATGAACATGAAATTATAAAGCTCCGCAAATTGAATTTTTACAAATTTATTTTATAGTATGAAAAAAACACAACTCTAACTTTATATTAATATGTTATATTCTTCATAAGTGCCAAATGACTTTTATAACTACTTTAAAAATTGTATAGTTGTGTACTGAATGAATGAGTGTTGGTTTTGCAAATTTTCGTTTTAATTATAAAAAACGTTTTCAAGCAAATAGAAATAGTGACTGTGTATAACATGAAAACACAATAAAACTTTATTTATATTAATATGATTATCTCAAACATATCTACTATAATTTAATAAGAATAAAAATCTGGGCTTTTCAATACTGTACATACTAAAAGAGATCCGTTATTTTCTTCTGCTTTTTCCTTAAACTATAACATTATATTCCTTTATATTATATTCCTTATGCATAATCACGCCATTTCCTCATAAACATTACATCCACAGCTGATGCCCCGATCTGCTGCTCGACGTATATTCTTGCCATTTTCCCTTCAATGAATATTTGCATGGAACGTAGGTAATTGTAAACTGAACTGATGTTTGTGATGTTATTTATATTTAGGCTGGAAATAAACAAACACGTTCAATCCTGTCGATTTCTGCTGTGAGAAACGGACTGTGCGCTAATGACTCATTTCCAAGAAGTATTCCGGACCATCCGAGTCCGAACTAGAGGGAATCGACTATACACATCATCTTGTATAGCAACTGCAAGTAGCAGTAAGTAAACATTATGTTTCCTATTTAATAAAAACAAATTTTAAAATAAACAAAAATCGTTCACGTAAGTGGGAAATTTTCTAAACTGTAATGGCAATGGAAAACTTAAAAACGTAGTCGTAACATAATTTAACCTATTGTAGGTGCACTCCCTCTGTATATAATATATGGAGAAAGTATTGCTTCCTTCAAATTACTAATTAATAATAATAAACAAAATAACTAAACACCTGAAGTATGTTCTAAACACCAAATAAACAATAATTTTTTTTAAACATGTACATTTTAAATCTAGATTTAAAATTATTTGGCTATGTTTTATCTTCGGTTCTGTGTTTTATCGGTTTTTGGTAGTTTTATTGGACACACATTGTATGCCGTCTTTTTTCTAGAAACTGTAATGTTCTGACTTATATAACGGCCTGAGACATCTGTGAGTATGTGGCATGAGTTGCCATCCAGTTCCTCATACTGAATTCAAACTTTGGCACATTCTATCGCGATAGCGACTACAGCAGGTCAAAGTGGATGAGTTTTATGATCGAGGAGATTCTCCTACTTATTGAAGCATCGTTTAACACCTGTGCCCTGACCCACCAGTGACTAATGCCGCACAGGATGAAGATGAGGATGAAGATGAATGTGTTTGCGTAAGAATAGGTCTATAACTAAACAAATCATTGACCAAGCTAAAAACAACGTAATAATTTGGCGTGCTCATTGTCGACTCTTGTAACATTATACAATTACCTGTACATAATAATAGCGCAGTATAGTCTATGTCAGATCTACTTTATTCTGCATATAAATCACTCAGAGGCACCAGCGACTCATGCCACAGTGAAGAAATATTCTGAGTATAATATAGACAGATGGATGTAGGTCTATTTGGGATCAAGAATGTTCACTATGCTAAACCAGTTTCACTAGACCCTTCTAGTGCTCTCATGACACATTCTGATACTCTATAAAAAGTTAAGGTTTATAAAAGACGACCACTAACCTGAGATGATTCCATCCATCTGTTGCAGTGCCGCTTCAAGGAGCTTACTGGCTTCAGAGTGAGGACTGTCAAGAATAGGAGCTGCCTCCTGAGCTTTCCCCATTTCTATCCTAGTTAAAAAACATTTTTGTCAGCCTTAAACTAAGTTTACTAAATAATGTTACCCACAATTTAAATAAGCTAATCAGCTAAAATAGCTCATTGATACAGCGATCAATAATTGATAAGCTAAACAAATTTGAGGAGGTAAACGTGCCTCATATTCCAGAGATGTGATGATTCACCCTAGAATAAATGTGGAAAGTTAAAAAATAATTACCTCCTTTTATTTTTTCAGCTGAACGAGATGGATTGCTCCCCTAATTTCTGTACAGGTTGCAAGAAAGAAACTGACTTTAAAATTTAATAAAAGTGATGCAGATATGAACATAATTTTAGAGATACCTTATGATGAATATGTAGAATCTAATGAAAGTATACTGTACATTGATGAATTCTCTAAGCTCAAGTATGTGGTTGAGGACGTAGTTATTTAACATAAAACTATTCCTCACATGAATATAGAAGAGACTGTAAAGAAATTAGACCACAGAAAAACAAAATTCTCCTCAGCAAATCTAAAATCTACCTCATAAATTGTGTGTTGTAAAAAGCTACATTGGGGAAACTGGATGTGTAATTTCATTCAGAATAATTAAAGAGCACATCAAATAGGCCTACTCAAAAAAAAAGAAACTAGATAAACTTAATGGACATATTTATCGTATCCGAAAAGTCATCAATGCGAAAGCTAAAAATTCAGCTTTACCACCACGATCATCACCGGGAAGTGGGTGGACTGATACATATTTCATTTTTAATAGGATTAAAAACAATGGATAAGAAGCGAGGTGGTTATAGAGCCTGCCTTCAAATCTGGTCACCAGATCAAATCCCACAAAGAGATTTGGTCGTATCTGGACCAAGTTGCCATTTCGTCAATAGGTTGTTAATTAATGATGCTTCCTAAAAATAGGTAGACATTATGCAGCAGGCCTAATAAGGGAGGGTTTGGACCATTCCCCATCAAAATATTAAAAAATGTAAACGGCACAGAAAAACATAAAACATTAAAACTTTGAAAAGCCCTCCCAGAATAAAATCCATCAGGCAGAACTCTTTGAAGTAAAGTAGGTATCAATATTTTTAAATAGTAGTCATATCAATTCAACACTAAGTTTTAATAACCATGCATTATGTTAACAACTGCCTACTAAGACATTCAATTCAAAACTTTAAACTGTTTTAACTGAACAAGATTGACTGATTGAAAGAACAGTGGTAAAAGAATGCATTTGAAATTTTAAACTAGGCCTACACTAAAATTACCAATAAAATCAATAAAAACATTAGATAAAATAAAAAAAATTGTGGGTAAGGTCAGTAAAAATTGACGTGGAATGTAAGTTTTCAGCAACAGGAAATAATCATATATTAGGGCTGAGTAAAGCTTTATAAAGTTGAGGTTTTCAAATAAATAATTGTTTACTTACAAAAATGTTATCCAAATTAGGCCTATTAAGAATTTACCACAGGCCAATTAGTTGAGACCATGGATATAAACTAGTTACCAAAAATTATGTCTTAATGTAGGTAATTATATTGTTTGAAATACATATAGATAAACCATTGAAAAATATAAATAAATGGTATTATGTGACTTCTGGTATAGGCATTCCAAGTAAATTAAGATCACCAGATTTTAACTTACCCAGTAATAGGTTATAAAACCGTTGTGAGGTAAAAATACGTGATGAAAACTAATAAAATGACAAACTAAACACAAGACTAAAGGAAGTTACACATAAATTCAAAATAAAAATAATAAATAATATGAACAGCAATAATTCACAAAATCACGACATTTCACAGACTAACAACAAACAATCAAATCAAGCCCTACATCTTCTTGAGGGCAACAGGTGTTTACCCATAGGCATTCAAAATTTACTGCTGATATACGGTATGAAATCACGTTACTACTACTACCAGAGAGGAAAGTTTCTCAGTTACAGGTCGTTATATTCATTAAAATTACACGAAAAAACTCAATTTTACACTATACATTGAACCCTGAGCCGGCCACACACAAATTATAAACAAATACACAAGTGGTGATGAATACCACGACACAAGTGTTCACGTTCATCATCATCCGTGTATTTGTTAATGTTAGACGAAGTTATTGTAACATATTTTAGTCAATTATAAATTCAGGAGGAAATAAATTCGCATTTTTGTGTGCAACCTTTTTACTTAAAACTTTTAAAGGCTGAATGGAATTTTAAAAACCATTAGTAGTATTTTTTATTTTAGTTTAAAACATTATTGGTTTAACGTTTAACTGTCAAAATCTGTGAAATATTACATCATTCTTTGTTCATATAAATAGAAAAGCGGAAGGGTGTTTTTGTGGGATTTTCCAGGTGCCAGTGGTAATCTATTAGAAAAAAGTTGACTACACTGACCACAATGGTTGACACTGTTGACAGTGTTGACATTGGGTATGTATCGGTAACATAACCTAACGTCTGTGCAAAGCTAAGTGTCAAATTGAAAATTATAACAAATTTAATCAGTAAATAAACATACTTAAGTACGGCGAAAACTGTTTTTAACTATTAATCTGTTACAGTAAAATTTAATGAATCGAATTAAGTTTGTTTAGTACTTTCATAATGGATGACGCCAGTACCGATCAAGACAAAAAGTTATCTGAAATATTTGAAGAAGGGTATAATATATATGAAGAAGTTCAGAATACAGATCAGCCTACTAATAGTGGGGAAGTGCAGGTATTTCATTCTTACAATAAATTATTCTTATTACTTTCTGTTGAAATTTAAGCAAAAATACAGATCAGCCTGCTAATAGTGGGGAAGTGCAGTTGCCTCATTCTTATAATAATTTTACTTATTACTTTCCGTTGAAATTTAATCAAACAGAAAAATTCTGAAGAAAGAACAGAGGGTAAAGTAGCGTAGTATTGATAAATACTTTACCGGCACTCCTAACTTTATTTAGGAAAGGACTTCGATTAATACATCTTACTGAAATGGGACCTACCAAGGTAGTTTTTATTGAACCAATTATGAAGTAGTAATGAGTGTAGGATGGTTATGACACAATCTTGGAGTCTTGTTATTGACTAAAGCTTGTATTTTTTCTTAAATAAGACTGGTGATTAGTAACCAAACAACTAAATGGCATCTAAAGGACCAACAGGTTGACATGGCATCAGAACCACAATTTTTTCTCATAATTAGGAACAGGCCTAATTATGAGGATATTCGATACGGATAAACATAATAGGGCCTACTATTAGTGCACACATTATTCCACAACAGGGAATATCACATCCACTGTGAATAAAAGGTGCAATTAAAAAACACAATAAATAAAACACTTGACTTTCTTGACAACTTGAGTTCACCACGAAGGGTGAATGAGCTCATTAACACTATGCTATCCAAAATTTCGTTGCATGGATCTCTATAGATTTATTGTAATTAATAGTAAATTTAGTTGACTAGAAAACTTTGTAGTTAAAGACCTGGTATCTTTTTGTTTCAGGTTAAAATACGCAGAGCAATGAAGTTGTTTGAAGATGCTACCCGCTTGGCTTCCATCACATCGTTATTTAGTTCAAATGAAGCGGTTGAAGAAGTTGCTACAAATAATCTCAAATACTTCTTACTACCATCATTTCTTGGAAATCTAACTCAGAAACTTTGTGTAACTGAGAGAACTGAAGTCGTAGACACAGCGGATATTTATTTTCGAGATTTCTTACAGCGCTGTAAGGATTACGCGATTACAGACATTGAGGTTCCACCACCAGCTAGTTCACAAGATCAAGAACAAAGCACATCACAAGTAGTGTCATTTCCGTTGACTCCAGCCCAGGCTCTTATGAACTCTGCTCACAGCAGAGCAAACAAGATCCAACTTTACAATGAGCAAAAAGCACTTCAGACTGAACTGAAAACAATGAAACAGCAGATGGATCTAACAACACATGTTGATGATGAATTAAAGAGGAACTATTACATGACGTTGATCAAATGCCATATAAATGAAGGTATCTCAGAACTCGAATCTCTTCAATCCGAAAAAGAAATATTAAAATACATGTCCAAAGTAAAAGCTGGTGGAAGCTTCAAGGCAAATGAAATTGAAGAAAAGGTTTCTAAAGGTCCCAAGCCTAAACCACTGAAACCTATAATAATAACTAAGGATGAAGTTCAAAAGAAGGTGTTTGGAGCAGGATATCCCAGTCTTCCGACCATGACAGTCAAAGAATTTTACGACCAACGAGTCAAAGATGGCGTGTATGTATACCAACATTATTTATACAAGTAACAGAATATTAGTAGATTAAATACAATAACTAATCAGCTTAACACTGTTATTTAAGGCATTGAAGATTCAATTAGTTTCTAATAGGTTGGAAGAAGTTTTGTGATGCTTTTGTCCTGTGGAGGGGTATTTGGCAGTCTGAGTCGTACCCCAACCCACAGGAAATTTTCATATGATTGTACCACCCACCTTGTGCCTTGTTGCCATTACAAGAAAAGTGAGCAACCCCATTATAAATCAATTATAATTAATTAATTAATGCCTCCTCCATGCGTGTTTGAGGAGCGGAGTCGGGTGGAAAGAAAAGACAGAATTACGTGGGTAGGGACAGACAATATTGGCTGTTTATAGTAAATATGTAGGTCCTTTTTAGCCTTTTGACTACTATATTGACTAAGGAATATTGGGTCTCCAGCTATACCTTGAACCCAAACCACTTGAACTTTGTAGTCCAGAACTAACATCCACTGGTTGGAAGTAAATGATGATCTCTTAAATTTTATCTGCAAAGCTTGGAGTATATCCAGGGCCGCCCCAGGGGTGGGTGGACCGGGTGGCCGCCCAGATTGGCAGATTTCTTACGGGCGGCAAATTAAGAAAACCTGTTAAGGAACAGCAAATTTTAAAATGTAAATAAAATACCTGATTATCCTTGGGTAAATTTTAGTCAGATTGTAGGCTGAACAACAAACAAAAATAGATCCATGTGAACCAGCCTATGCAATGACAATAATTTTAAAATGTGGAATTTACACAAATTGGGCCCCCTAATAAATATATTTATTTAAGAGTTTAGGGAGACATTGTGGTGCGATCGAATCATGAAGGGCTTCACGCCGGGAGTAAAATACCCCCGTCGCAGCAGACCTGCTTACTCAGCGAATTTCCAAATCAATAATATAATAATAATAATATTTGACAAGTTTTATAAAAATCTGTCAATAAACATGAGAATTATTTACCTATCCTCCATAAGATTAACATGGGAAAGAGTGTGCAGGTTCGCTGCTGTGAAGAACACTGAAAGTAGGCATTTCTACCATAAACAATTTTTATTTTTAACATTTATACCAACTTTCATCAACATCTGCCCATAAATAAAGGACTTTGCCTATTCCCTATATGATTAACATGGGAAAAGAGTATGCAGGTTTGCTGCCATAATAAACACATAAACTATGATTTTCAAGCATAAATGAATAGATCTCAACCACATGAAGCTAAATATCAAGTTTTATCCAAAAATATTTATTCATATGGGAAATATTAATTTTTCCCTATCCTCCATAAGATTAACATTAGAGCCCCACAATACAACGTACTGTGTTTAGATTTTTTAATATCTCGGTAACCGTTGGAGATAGAGAAAAACTTTAAGGAGCTTAATTGTGTAGTTTTTTAAGCTGATTCCAATGGTGAAATATAAAATTAGAAACTTTTAAAAATTACATGTGAAAAACGCAAAAAACCCCATTTTGGGGTACAAACCCCCCCCCAAACTACCTGTTCCCATTGACCGATATGTCTGGTTTACGAACTCGTCCGAGCATTTGTAGGAATACACGTCTCTACCAAATTTGGTCTCGATCGGACCATTTTTACGAGAGTTATCGTGTTCACAGACACATATATATATATATATATACATATATATATATATATATATATACATATATATATATATATAAATTTTAACGACTATTGTTTTTGGTCTCTAGGCACCTAAAGAAGAAAAAATAACATGGTCCCGGGCTTAAGTCTTACCATGAGACCTACGGTAATAGATTCTTCCCTATGGGAAATTCGCTAAAATTAGATGGAATTTTAGAGGGCAGGGGATTTCGCCCAAGGCGGTAAAGTATAACCTTTTCCAATTGTGACAACATCCTCTAACATACCCAGTATTATATTCTAGGCTACTGACAGTCCAATTAAGGAAAACCTTTTGTGCATTAAGACGTCATCCTATTTTAAGGGACTTGGGGGGTGTGAGATATAGTTTCAGGCCAGTTTATCTATGATTCCATCTGATGTTGTTGAATTGTTGTACAGTATGGTTCAGGAAAATTTAAAACTGTTGCCCTCAAGATTCCTCGCAAGTGATGGAATTTAGTTCTTCAGGCAGTACCGTACATTGATTTGCCAGGGCTTAAACTTTGTTCTTGGAGATTACATATTATGTTTGTGGTATGTGATACTGCACACGATGCTTTGTACTGTATATATTTTTCAATATAAACCTGAATCTTCAAACTGAAAAATTCATGCTGTCTGCAGAATTGTTTGGTATCCGGTGACTCAAATATTAAAATATTTGAGTATCATGTAGAATCGTATTTGTTTGGTTAAAATTAGTCAAATGCAATAAATTGTTAATTGAAATCATAGTTATTGAAGACGGCCTACATGATTTCGACTAAATTTCAGATTCCCAGATGCAGCCACTGTGAAAGCCCGATCTTTGCAGGATATGGTTAACCAAGCAAATGCAGAAGCCCTGGAACAGCAAGAGGAAGCAGAGAAGGAGCGTAAAATTGAAGTGAGTTGTCTGGTATTCCGATATCTTATAACAGAATCGTAAATAATAGGCTACTTATACTAGATTTTTTATTGTTAAATGATAAGGAAGCCTACAGGGTTCCCACACATCCTGTAAACCCTGGAATTTCAAGGGTATCAAGGTATAGCTCTTGAATTCTCACCTTTATGTCCTAGTATTTAAATTTTTGTCCTTGAATTTTAACAGCTTTCCTGGGATTTTTGCTTATTTTATAAAATAAATTTTAGCTTTGAAATGGTTGCTCTCAAGACTTTTGTACAGATATTTTGTTTATTTATTTGTTAAATTGTAAATTCTTAAAATCATTGTTATTTTTTCCTGGATTAGGTTAATTAACTGCATCTCATAAGCTTAAAAATAATAAGCTAAAAATAATGAGTGGCACTTGATCACTGATCACATAACTAAAGATATGCCACTACTATAAACCTTGAAGGGTAACCTCTTTAGGTAAGGTCGACAGTTAGTTTTTGGTGAAATCCTGCCTTTAAAACTAGTAAACTAGTACCTCAATTGCATAGTAATCTCCAAAAACCGTGTGAGTAGTCAAATAGTGGAAGCTAGTGCGTACTTTACGCATTTGTCAGCCGTGGTAAATACATTTTGATATCTCTTCCAGGAAGTGGCCGGGTATTCTGAGGACCGGGAAAACCGAGGATTATCAGGGGGTTCTAATGTAATTCAAAATATCTAAAGTAAATTTTCATTCTGTTTGGCAGACGGATGATGAAGAAACGCTTGCGAGGGCCCGTGCGATGGATGAGTACAAAGACACCCATCAGCGAGGTTGGGGTAACCGCTACAATCGCAGTTAACCCCCTCCCCCTTCCCCTCCCAATCCTCCTCGTGCATGTTGTGATGTAATCCTTATCCCTGATCAAAGTAAGTTTATAACTGATTGTTTAGTGTTTGTACAATAAATTAAACGATTTTAAACACTAATTATTTTGTTTTAATTTACTTTAATGTTTGTTGGTTAGATTTGTTCTCCTGGTGGTTGTTAATATATTGTCTATAGAAGACAATTTTCTCTGTGTTAACCCATTCCTGTCTGACAAACCGTCCGACACCTGAGGCCCTCCGGTCTGAAATAAAATCGAGCCTTGTTCACTACGACTCCGTGTCACTATTAGCTTGATATATTTAAAAGTTACTTCATGAATATATGTTTTGATTTATTTACCCTGTTACTTTTACCCAGTAACTGTGTTTACTTTCACTTTTAGCAAGAAAAATAATTATTACTGTACTTTTTCATCATTTCCAAGCGGTTAGAAACAAGTATGTTCTGTTGCTTCATCAAGACTTATATTGTTTTCAAACAATAAGTTTATTTCACTTGGTACATCTTCTTACAGTTACGTGCAATAATAAAGAGGTCTTAAATAAAATAAGGATCAATCTTACCAACAACATGGAACATTGGACAGTAAATTTGATGATTTAAAAGAGGACGCTAACACTATCTATCTGATGAGAAATGAACTAGGACACCTAACGGCGGAAAAAGGATAAGCAGGCAACTCTCTGTGTTTGCTCATAATCACTCCGGATGCACAGTGCACGTCCTTAGTCATCTGTCTAGCGAAATACTTGGACGTGCAATGTGCCTCCTTAGATGGGAATGGGTTGGTAAGGTTAATAAATAATGGAGAAATAACATCTTCATTAGTTATAAGAAACCATTGGCTTTCAAATAACCCGATTTAGGGTTTGTAGGTATTTTAATTATTATTATAACGATTGGCATACTTGAACTGAACTGTTCCTTCGCCCGTTATTGCTAGTAGTGTTAAGTTTTTCTGATGGGTCACAGCACTTGCTGGATCGATGATACAGAAGTATATTCTTTCCGTAATTTTGGTTTCGTATGTTGGCTAATCTGGTAAATATTTATTTGTCCTTATCCTCCATAAGATTAACATTGAAGTCTGATCAAGAGTAAAATAATTAAAGGCAAAGTGGTTACATAATAAATTTTCCCTCATTTTAATTTTTTAGTCATTAAAGATATAATTACTTATTACTAATAATTATTTATTATTAATTACTTATTAGATATAGTTGCTTGGTAATTATATTTTAAAAATTGTGTAGATAACCATTAACCACTCTTTTTTGACACCTCAATCATCTTCTCACAATCACCCAGTAATACTGTACTATCACAAATCTATCATTCTCATGGGGATAAAAGCAAAACCTGTATTGAATATTTCACCGCAGTATATATTCAAGGCATATTCTTTCATTATCAATTATGGTAACCAATCTCTCAGAATTTACATACAATATTTAATAATAATAAATCTTTATTTCTCCACAAGAATACAATATAATACAATGTAAAATAATAAATTACAGTGATTTAAGGAACAAATTATTTAAACTTAAAATGTACATCTGTCAACTTATTGTTACTTAACAAAATACATTTTTCTTTAACTTGGGGATAAATATACATACACCCAAGAGAAGACAAAGCCTCTGTGTGTGGGCGGTAGTCTCAACTAATAATTAACAAGGAAAATATTTCTATACAGTAGTAAGTGAAAAGAATAACTGAATGAATCAAAATTAACTAAATCTTTAGTACAATAATTTTGTGGAAAAGACGACAAAGAAAAACAAAGTTCACTGATATCTAGGAAGTAAAACAAAAAGTGTGCAATTATAATAATGAGAACACTATAAGAAGTTGAAGGAAAGGAAAGAATGAAAATACAGACTCTGAAATACAGGATACTTACACAGATAATGCAAATATTTAGAGCTAGACATGACTTGCCAATATTAACACTCCGGTGCTTGCATGATATACTGAAATGGGAGCGGTCGCGTGGAGTGCCTCTGCACTCCACTTGTTTTTTATATTTCTCTTAATTAGTATGAACTATCTTTACGATGTATTGGCATTTTATGTTAAATATAAACATATAACACATAACTGATGTGATTGGTGATGTTATAAAACCCATAATTTAGACAAAAAAAATTATTTTGCAAATTTTACAATACAATAAATAAATATTGGTGTATAGAAAAATTATTTTAAAAAATGGTTAGGAATATTTTTTTAAACAACGCAATTGAAGCCCAAAACCAACTATTACAACATACTTTGACAAATGAACCTAATTAGCACATTCTACACACACACTTTTCAAATTATCAAGGTAGACCCACTTGTTACACTTAAAAATTTAGCAAATTTCCAAAAAAAAAGAATAAATATTGCTGCATTGAAGAATTATTTGTAAAATTTTTAGGAATAATTATTTTAAACAACGCAATATTATCTATTTCAAGTTATCAGGGTCTTCATCACCGATGACACTCTCATCATCTTCCGTTTTAGCTAGCCAACACCATAACAACTGATCTTGGTTGTCCATTGTCCATTCATTATTCAATACATGCACACAGAATAAAGTTTTCATATAAAAATAATGTTAACTACGTGAAATAAAATCCACAACATATGTCACTCAGTGGAAAAAACGGAACACGGATACTCGCGAGGGGTGCACCTGCACTCCAATACTGCGGCACCTCGGGGGAAAAAATCAATAAAAATTTGTTAAGCCCGAATTGGTTGCTCTCACTATACTGACAGGTTCCAGGATTGTCAAAGGGAAGTTAGATGACTGCTCAAGGTCACACATGCAGTCAACTGCGTTTTATGAACAAAACAACATGACTGGAGTGCCACCGCACTCCGCGCGAGCACCGGAGTGTTAAGAATACAACTGATCCATCTCAACATATGATTTGGTTAAAAGCCACTTTTTCAAAGATTTCTTAAAAACACTGATTGACCTACACTGTTTTACAGAAACAGGAATGACATTAAAAATTTTAAATGATAAATAAAACACTTTTTAAACAAGGTACAGTTTGGTTTCGGTAAACGTAGAATGTTATGTGCAGTTTGTCTGGTTGAATAATTGTGAATGTTATCCACTGTTGGTACTGCATTACCACTTAATTTGAAAAATATTGTCCATACTTTAAAAATATATAAATATCTGAAGGGAAGGGTAGTATGACTCACAAAATAAATTTTAATAAAAAAATATTTTATTATAAAATAAATATCATTTTATTGTGAACAGAAAATACAATATTAAGTTTCATTTATTAGTTTATATATTGTATTTACCTCCCTGTAGGAAATCATGGATATATCAAAGGGAATTTTTGCAGTTCCTCTAAACAGCTGTCATTATAACCATGTCATTAAGCATATGTTTCAAATTTTGGTTTCACCATTTGCCAACACCTCCCCAGAGCTAAGAAATGTGCATATAAAAATATTTTATTTACTTCCCTGTGGGAAATAGGCTATATCATGGATATATCCATCCATGTCAAAAACTAATGAACAAGCTCTAATTATGAAATTACTATCAAGAAATAGAAGTGCTAGCAGTGCTGCTATCTATGAGTAGAACGTTACAACTATTACAATACAAGCCCCGTACAGTGGCGCCGTTGCGGCGAGCTGATGAACTACGCCATCACCTGTGTTTCTCTCCCTCGCGTCCGCACCGCAGCGATTTCAGTCTTGCCCGTGCCGGAAGGAGTGAGTAGTGTGTGGTGAGTTTGGCGCGCTTCTCATTTGACAGTTCAGGTACGTTGTTGCAAACCTGTCAAAACAAATCTGGCGCCGAGTCAGTTTTGAAATTAAATAGTTATGTAGTTAAACTAATTAACTTTAACGTATACGAGTATTTTTTAGTAAGTTATCCTGTCGAACACTCACTTGTGAGTTACTAGGTATACTATTATAAAATGAAAATTGTTACTTAACGGATAATATTATTTTAAAATACAATTAATGATTTTTTTATTTATTTAAAATATTTTACTATTTCAGTAGACAGTTTATTTTGATTCTGAGTTACTTATCAGTTTATAATAGCACAAATTAATTCACACATGACCCAAAGTAACATTTGCTTCTGCGTGAGCTATTCCCCATATAATCTTTTTTAAACTTACCTAAATAAATAAATATTCTTTTATAATCTTTAAGCATTTAATAACACTTAATTTATTACCTGTTCTAAAAATCTTCTAAGGAATAATATTAGTTTAAAATAAATTAATTAATGCATGAATACGAATTTTAAAAATCCAATTTATTAAAATATACAACTATTTTTAAAATCTTTACCGAACTTGCTTGATGGCCAATACATTAACTTAAATTGGTAATTACAGTTAATTTGCCAGTTTTCATTATTTGTATCGGCAAGAGCGACAACGCAGAGAATAAAATCTCTTATCACATCGCATAAATTATTTTATGTATTCGATTGCCCATTTTAAAATTTACCTACATATAACTATAACATTTATCAAATTAATGAGAAATCAAATTTTTTTACTGTGACAAAAACATTGTTTTTGTAACCATTAACATGTAGTAATTAAAATACCGAATTAAAATATATTTTTAGTAATAATAATATTTATTACCGTATTGTATTAGTAATATTAAAATTTAATAAAACTGAATTGATAAAAATATTAAAGCCATTATGCACCACGAACCTAAACTTGAAAAAACAAAGAAAAGATAATAATTCTCAAATTAGTCTTCACATTCAATAGAGACCGATTTCGTCATTGGCCTTTCCAGCTACGAGTAAATTCACAACAATATCAATTATTATCATATTTTAACTGTTGGTTATTTTTGATATTTTCACTATTTGTTTTTTAAGGAAATAAAAGCTATAAAATTTGAAGGGTTCTCCCAATGAACGGCTAAATTGTTGTTGAAGGTCGGAAATAAATTGTTCTACAAGACTTCTGACAGTATCTGTGTTTTAGCCACATTATTCCCAGCACATGAGTGGCAAATCTTTAAATTAGTACGGTATATAATCATCAACCTGTTTTGTGAAGTCAATAATATTTTACAACACACCCGTCGCAGCAGACCTATGTACTCAGCGAATTTCCAAATCAATAATATAATAATATATGACAAGTTTTGTCAATATCTGTAGATGAATATCAGAGTTATTTGCCTATTCCCCATAAGATTATCATGGGAAAGAGTATGCATATTTGTTGCTGTGAGGAACGCTGGAATTAAGTATTTTTACAATAAAATATCTTTATTTTGACCATATACCAAGTTTTATAAATATCCATAAATAAATGAGTTCACCTATTCTCCATAAGATTATCATGGGAAAGAGTATGCAGGTTAGCTGCCATGATGAACACATAAACTAGGATTTTTAAGCATAAATGAATGGATCTCAACCACATGAAGCTAAATAAAATATCAAATTTCATCCAAAAATATACATTGGTAAGTGAAATATTAATTTCTTCTTATTCTCCTTAAGATTGGAGCCTCAAAATACAACGTACTGTGTTTTGAATTTTTAATATCTCGTAACGGTTGAAGTTAGAGCAAAACTTTAAGGAACTAAATTTTGTAGTTTTTAAGCGGATTCTAAACCCAATTTTTTAGTAAAAAATCCCCCCAAAATACCCGTTCCCATTGACCGATATGTCTGCATTACGAACTCGTCCGAGCAAATGTAGGAATACACGTCTCTACCAAATTTTGTCTCGATCGGACCGTTTTTCGAGAATTATCGTGTTCACACACATACACACACACACACACACACACACACATATATATATATATATATATATAACGAAAAAAGATAAAACGAAAAAAATAACATGATACCGGCCATGGGCATAAGTCTTGTTATGAGACCTACAGTAATAGCTTCTTCCCTATGGGAAATTCGCCAAAACTATCTACTCTACTCCACGATAACTTATGCAGTTTCGATTCATTAATAAATTGTATAAGCAACTTTGCAGCATGTATTGCCTTGTAGCAAAAGGTTGTACAAATTAATGAATATCAAAATGATTGATAATGTCATAGCGCACTCAGCCCTCATTAAAACTTGGCTTACAATACCTACCATGTGTATGGTTGCCATTTCAATAATCTAATCTAATTAGGACTAGTAATATAAAATCCAGTAATATAAAATAGTAATATGATATTCCATGTCATATGATTTTTTGCAATTAAATTTAAATTAAAAGTAAGCAAAAGTAAATTTTTGCAATTAAAGTCAATCGATTCTTTCTGACTTTTGTGAAAAATTTGCAACATTAAATGACCTAAAAATGGATTTACGATGCCGTTGTTATATTAGGATTTGAGAAATAGTCTGAAGTAATTTGGAAAACTCTTGTTCTGCAGAGAATGTAAATGTAAAGAAAATATCCAACGTCACAAAATCCGTTCAACTTGTGCCTGGCGCTGTAAAATGTTTCTTACATAAAGAAAGTCAAAATTATTTCGTATTAAGTATTAGCGGATGAAAATAGGTTTTCACAATATTTTCCGAGGTTCTATTAGTTCGCCGTTGGCTTCCAAGTTCAATAAAATTCCCACTCATACTTTTATTGCATATTGTAACAAGGAAATTTATAGGCCTGATGTAGGATATTGTATTAGATTCAATAGATTACCATTTTAATACCTACCAAGGTAGGTATTTTAAGCGAAGTATGAATAAGGATTGAATGTATGAATATTGTGGCGCGATCTTGTAGTCTTGTTACCGACCAAAGCTGACATGTTCCTTAGACAGGACTAAATGAATAGCCTAACAGCCGATGACAACAAGGGGCTTACAGTTGTAGTGTAGTCCGCACCACTGCCTCTGAATTATGAGCTGGTATAATTATTAGGATGGTCTTTGCGGATTAATAAAGTAATCAATAGTGCGGACGTTAATCCACACAAGAGAACACTACAGCCACCGACCATCGCTCACAACTATCCACAATTCGCGACCTTTAAGTAGCTGTATTTCACTACAATTCTAATAGTTCGCTGTTGGTTTAAAAGTTTTAGTGACAGAATTAATCCCACTCACACTATTATTACATTCTGATGTCAAAATACCTGAAAATTAAAATGAAAAAAAATATTAATGAATCTGTCTATTTATTGTATGAGTTTAATAGCTCTGTGTAAAATTTCAAACTGGTCGGTTCAGTATTTTTGCGTTTTGCTTCCACAACAAACATACAGAAACCACCTCTTCCTTATAATATTATAGATAGATAGATTACCAAAAGGAAGAGCCAACTCCACTAAGATGACGAAATAACAATTTAATTTATTTTACAGACTGGGACGATGGCGTCATACTGTAAACCAGTTACTTGTAGGTGGATAGCTGTGAGCGATGGTCGGTGAGTGTAGTGTTCTCTTGTGTGGATTAACGTCCACACTATTGAATACTACATTAATCCGCAATGATCATCCTCATAATTAGACCAATCCGTAGTTCAGAGGCCGTGGTTCGGGTTCTATGTTAAACTATAGGTACCTTAGTTGTTGCCATCGGCTGTAGGAATATTAATTAACAGTCCTATCTAAGGAACTTATCAACCTTAGTTAATAACAAGACTACAAGATCGCGCCACAATCATCTCACACTCAATCCTCATTCATACTTGGCTTAAAATACCTACCTTATAGTATGGTCGCCATTTTAATAATCTAATCTAATCTAAAACAGTGATAATATATCACATTTGAGTTGTAATTTGTAATTCCTGTACCCAGACTGATTCAACGTAGTTTCAGATATAAATAGCGTTTTATGTCACCGCCAAATGTGCAGACGTCATCAGCATTTATTCAAATTACAGTATTCATCAGAGTTTTAATTTTAAAATGGCGAAACACTAAAAGCTCAAAGAGATCAGAGCGCTAAGAGAACTAATTTAAAAGCTCCCTGCAGAGTTAATTTATCTGGCTAATTTAAGCGGAGTTCATCAACATTGTGTTTATTTGGAAACGGCGCGCAATAAAATGTTTATATTTTGAAATTAAATTTTGCTGCGTTGCTGTCATTATTTTCACCACCTCTCATGAAACATTATCTGTAACCCTGATTTTCTGAACTGCACTGTCAATACGGTTACCGTACTAATTTCAGCCAGTACGCAGGTCTGCTGCGACGCGGGTATTTATATTTGTAGAAAAAGCTCTCAAAGATACCGCATATCTTAAGTTGAATATTTAGCTCTAATAATAAGTATTTTATTTTTTAACGATGTAGTCATCAATAAAATTTATTGACATGTCAGCAGATTGTAGATGGCATGGCAATATCAAATATGCATAACTTGATGGGGATTAGACGAGATGTAAGCTTTAAGTGAAAATGGAAATATTCAAAATCGAATTTGAGAGGTGGAGCTGCGCGAGCGCTTCTAAGGGGCCATTAGAATGTCGCGAGGAATTAAATTTGAGCTGAAAACAGCAAAGGGCCGCGATTCTGGAGTAATCTCAAATTCCTATCTCTTCCACTTCAACTTTCCCGCTTTATATTTAGTGTTTTAGAGAATTTCTCATGGGGGAAAAGCTATTACCGTAGGTCTCATAACAAGACTTAAGCCCGGGACCATGTTATATATGAATTTATATATGTGTGTGTCCGTGAACCAAATTTGGTAGAGACGTGTGTTCCTATATTTGCTTGTATGAGTTCGTAATCCAGACAAATCTGTCAATCGAAACGCGTAGTTTGGGCGGGGTTGTACTAAAAAATAGGGTTTTTGCGTTTTTCATATGTAATTTCAATTTTTTTATATTTTTATCTTTTACCATTAGCTCAAGAAACTACATAATTTAGATTCTTACAGTTTGCTCTATCGCCAACGGTTACCGAGATATTAAAAAATCTAAACACAGTACTTTCTATTTTAAGGCTCCAATGCTAATCTTATGAAAATTAATATTTCACAAATTATTCTATATTTTTGGATGAAACTTGGTATTTAGCTTTATGTGGTTGATATCCATCCATTTATGCTTAAAATCATAGTTTATGTGTTTATCATGGCAGCTAATCTGCATATTTTTTCTCGGGGTAATCCAATGGAGAATAGGCAAACTTCTTTATTTGTGGACAGATATTGATAAAACTTGGTGTGTAGTAAAAATAAAAAAAAATAATACAAATGACTACTTTACAACGTTCCTCACAGTAGCAAACCTGTATACTCTTTCCCTTGTTAATCTTATGGAGAAAATGCAAACTCTCATTTAATTCAATTCAATTATTTATTACGGATATTGATCTATTACATATTATTATTGATTTTGAAATGCGCAGCCGAATATTAATAAAATAAAAAGTGCGAACTTACTGCAATAAATTTGCCGTTATTTTCAAAATAAACAGGTTTATGGAAAACAAGCAATTTATAAAACGTATTTATTCTGAATGGTATTAGAATTTTATCGTTATTTCTTGGTATGGATAAAATTAAAGAATACCGCAATCGCGGGCTGAATCCGGGACATTCAGCCTTCCCGGGGTACGTCCAAAAAATCCGGGACTGAAATTGTAACCTGAAATTCCGGGGCTGTCCCGGGAAAATTGAGACGGGTGGTCATCTTAAGTTTGCTGCTATAACCGTGCAACAACGCGTTATTTTGTTCTCTTTGATCCGCTGTTATTCCTGATATAGCTGTATTTTTCAACTATGCCTAACAATTATCACAAATAACCTAATTGTAGTTCCAAGTTAGGTTAAAACCTTTTTAAAGTTTGTGAGAGAAATTTGGTTACAACCTATGGATGCTGGGGGCGCATCAGACGACACGGCCTAAAATACGTGCCCGCCAAACTCAAACCCTTCTCAGGTGTTATTTATTGCAAAGGCCGTGTCCGGAAGTGTGCTGAGCCTGCATCCGGTTGCGATTAAATCGGCGACTGGTTCTGTTCCACCGTTCCGCTTTGTCAACCGGATGTTTCTAACGTCTTTTAGATGTTCGGAGTTGGATTACTAGTAAACTTAATTATGAACTGGCATTTATTTATTTTTACTTTTATCAGTATAGTAGCGCTGTATAGTACCCCGCCGCGCGTTGCTATACCTGACACCACACCTTTTAGCGAATATCCCATAGGGAAGAAGCTATTACCGTAGGTCTCATGGTGAGACTTAAGCACGGGACCATGTTATTTTTTCTTCTTTAGGTGCCCAGAGTCCAAAAACAATAGTCGTTAAAATTTATATATATATGTGTCTGTGAACACGATAACTCTCGTAAAAATGGTCCGATCGAGTCCAAATTTGGTAGAGACATGTATTCCTATGAATGCTCGGACGAGTTCGTTAAGCAGACATATCAGTCAATGGGAACGGGTAGTTTGGGGGGTTTTGTACCCCAAAATGGGTGGGGTTTTTTGCGTTTTTCACATGTAATTTTTAAAAATGTCTAATTTTATATTTCACCATTGGAATCAGCTTAAAAAACTACACAATTAAGTTCCTTAAAGTTTTTCTCTATCTCCAAAGGTTACCGAGATATTAAAAAATCTAAACACAGTACGTTGTATTGTAGGGCTCCAATGTTAATCTTATGGAGGATAGGGAAAAATTAATATTTCCCATATTAATCAATATTTTTGGATAAAACTTGATATTTAGCTTCATCTGGTTGAGATCTATCCATTTATGCTTAAAAATCATAGTTTATGTGTTTATCATGGCAGCAAACCTGCACACTCTTTCCCATGTTAATCTTATGGAGAATAGGCAAATAATTCTCATATTTATGGACAGATTTTTATGAAACTTGTCATATATTATTATTATTATTATTTATAATTAATTTGGAAATTCGCTGAGTACGCAGGTCTGCTGCGACGGGGGTATTTATTTCTTCTGGGTCGGAGCCCTTTGGTTTACTAAATTCATTTCAAGTAGCCTAAATCTACTATCATAATATTACACAACAATAAAATTGTTTTTTACATTTGTACAAATGACAGTTCAAAGGAACCTTTAAATTATCAAATCACAACTGATGTTAATTTTGTAAACACTAAATTTATAAAACCTGACACTGCATCCTTTTATGCTTGCTGGGTCGAATTTGCCCTTGGGACGGATTTGCACCAAACTTCACAGAAACCATCCTCGAATCATGTTTAATAATGTTTAAAGTTCATTAAAATATTTCTAATTTACAATTAAATACTTTGGATTATTTTTGTATCCTTATAAAATCAACTAATATTGATTTTAAGGTGACGGGTGATGGTTATTTATTTGTAAGTGTAAAGTTGCTCAAAACTAGAGGGGTTTGAGAGGCCATTACTTTGGTTTCATGCTGCGTGGACCACTTTAAAGTAAACAAAAATCTTCTCCAAAAGGAATAGGATTAAAAATAAAAAAGTTTCATATGTGTGGTATTCTCGTTTGCACAAAGGAACCTTTCAAAAATACCTTGTTTAGCGTTGCAGAAAGACAGTCAAACAGAAATTGAGATAAGACACATTTCGACTTTTCTTGGGTATAAAACGTTAAAAAATAACAAAAAATATCATAATTTCAAGCAATGTACAGATAATACTTGTAATTTTATAAATATCAACTCTAACAGGATTTTAATTCGATTCTTTTAATATTCGATTACCGGGTGATCGTGAATGGGCAAAGTTCAGCTGTTTATCGCTCTAAACGGAACACAAGTTTACCGGAGCAGTCGATTATGTTGGGAAGTTGGTGCTTTGTGCGTTGCGCGGGGAAACTCTTTTATCAAGTTGGCACTACACAATACCTGCCACGGCCCATTGAATCTACCACTCACAACGCACAATCCAATCAGCCACTACCAACATTCCCGCCCCATTCACCCGCACAATAATAATTTTATCGTAAGGATTTTAATGAAATCGCATGAAAGGAAATGAAAAGAGATTTTATCCGCACCTTTCATTAATGGGGATCGCAATTTTATTGTTACTGTTTTAATATACTCAATATTTATATTCAATAATACACATTATTCATCTGCGAGTTTTCAAGGTGAAACCCATAAATACATGCATGGTTGGTAAATATTAGCCTCGACACCTATTTAAATAAATAAACTATATACCTTTTTGGTAGGCTAAGGTGTCAAATACTGTATTACTCATCTGCTGCGAGACACGTTTCACATCATTCACGATGCATCTTCAGTCGCACGAATATATTTAAACATTTTCCACGGTAGTGGATGTCTAATATTTTTAAAACACACGAATACATTACGTATAGTACATGAACACACGTGTAGTTGTTCAAGCCAAACAGTTCCCGCGTTATAATCGTTCCAGTTAAACGCCGATTGATGGGCGGAAGTGAGTTTAAAATGTACCGGAAACGTCACTAATTAAAAGTGAAAAACGCGCGAATGTCAGTTGCAGTTGCAGTCGGATAGATGTCGCTGGTGTGGCGTGGTCGGGAGTGGCATTATACTTGTTAATGTAACCATACTATCAACTCCTTCAGTGCTATCGATCTTTGAACCACACAACTTAAGTCTTGTCTGTTCCACGCATGTATGGAATGAGACTTTATAAAAAACTTAGTGTATTACCTGTGCTACATGATTACTGAAAGGCAAAAGGAAAATCGTCATTTTTAAATGGACATGTCGTAACTCTGGGGGGTGGTTGTTGGTGATTTTTAAGATGGAAAAAAATGTAACAAGTTTCCATAGAAACCAGCAGAACTATTGTATTGATTTTTTGTATAAAAGTATGCGAACAGCTGTTTAGATGAACTTAAAGTATTCCGTTTAGACATCAGAAGTTTAGATCATATCCATGATCTAACCTATTTCGCACAGGGAAGTAAATACAAACATATTTTTATGTAGGTAGTGGCTGATTGGAACGTTACATGTGATTGGTAGACACAATGGGTTCATGCAGGAATTCTACAGTGCTAATATAATAAATGGGTTAGTTTCGCAACATACGCCAGCGTTTCCTAGCTCTCGTCCGGGATTTTAGTCAGCTAGAGGAAAAAATGAGAAAAATAAATTAAGATGGGCCCTCCCTCACTGTACCATACATTTGCATCCCGAATTGGGATTGCCCATGGTCGGGATTCGAACCCGCGTCCGTCCGATTGGCTAAACGTTGCATTCGTCAGTACAACGGGCTAGGTCACTACACCAAAACAACACCGTCTGAGAATGGGGGTTGACAATCGTCCAGATTTTTCGTCTATTAGACGAAAAACGCCCTTACTTTTGCTGTGGTTTCAATGAAGTTGGGGATAATGTTTTCAGAGGATATTTGTGGACAGTTTGAGTTAAAATTGATAAAATTTAATACATCACCCTCTTTTTATACATTGTAACTCAATGTTTTGATTAGAAAGGATAATACTTTTTTAAAGTTTTATTTACGTGTTTGATGTAATTTGGTAAATTCATCTACTAAATTGTTTTCTTAACTGTATTAATACGATTGTATTTTTATAACTTGATTGTTCCTTGTATGTTTTTAGTGCAATTTTCGAGGATTTGTGTAATGATAATAATAGTTAACAGATAACAGATTTTTTTGATTTTTATGTTACCTTTTTATATTTTATAATTCTATTATTTTAATATTTTATATTGTTATTCTTATATTATAACCGTTTAATAAAAGCTTTTGCAACCAAAGTTGATGTTTTGACTTTTTCTATAACACTAATACAGCACTGCATTATCAGGCAGTATTGCCCAGAAAAATCTCCTCAAAAAGGTATAGAATAAAGCAAGTAAGGTTAATCATATGGTTTCTATTTCACGGTGAAGACGAACACAAAAACGTCTTATTTAGCGTTTTCCGCTTGGTCATATTTCCGCTTTATAAGGGCATGAACGTGAAAATATCAAATGCCCCCGCCGCAGCAGACCTGCGTATTCAGTGAATTTCCAAATCAATAACATAATAATAATAATATATGACAAGTTTTATCAATATCTGTTGACAAATATTAGAGTTATTTGCCTATTCTCCGTAAGATTAACATGGGAAAGGGTGTGCAGGTTTGCTGATATGAGGAACACTGATGGTAGGCGTTTGTAACATTAACAACTTATTTTGGCCATTTATACAAAGTTTCATCAACATCCGTCCATAAATAACAAGTTTAAAGTTTGTCTAAAACATCCAAAAATATGCATCAATAAGTGAAATATTAATTTTTACTCATTCTCCACAAGATTAACATTGGAGCCCCAAAATACAGCGTGCTGTGTTTAGATCTTTTTTATACCTCGGTAACCGTTAGAGATGGAGCAAAACTTTAAAAGACTAAACTGTGTAGTTGTTTAAGCTCCAATGATTTTGAAAGATAAACATTAAACATTTTTTAAATTACATATAAAAACGCAAAAAATATTTTTTTGTACCAAACCACCCTAAACTACACGTTACGTTTGACCGATATGCATGGATTACGAACTCATCCGATCAAATTAAGGAGTACACGTCTCTACCGAATTTGGTATCGAACGGACCATTTTTACGAGAGTTATCATGTTCACAGACACAGTCTCGGGCTTAAGTCTTGCCATGAGACCTACGGTAATAGTTTATTCCCTATGGGAAATTCGGTAATTCCAAGAAAAGTACTGACAAAACCCATATTTCATTTATATATGTTACACGAACAATTATTATAACCATGAATAAGTTATGTTACATATGAATATTTGAGAATCATTTGAACTCCTCACGCGTCATAAAGCAGGAAGAGTTACAAAGCTAGTTGGGTCACTTTTGTTTCTACATCTCCTCTCGAGTTAGTGTCATTACATATTCAAAGCCATCCAGGTGTTCTGCCACGAGCGGTGCGCTTCAGTCATACATCCGTGTATTATGTTATCGAGCTAACACCGTACAATCTCATAGTCCGATATTATAATTCCTTCATGTTTACCTGCAAAAGATATCACATCCACCGACAATCGCTCATAACTAGTCAAAATTCAGGACTTTGTAGTAGCAATTATTTGTAGTAGTCAATTAGAGTAAATTTAGTCCCCGTTTTAAGAGTCTACATCTATGGCGAAATGTTTCGTTTAATCCATAAGAACAATGTTACCCAAGTCTGATGAGTTTGATGTCGCATTTAAAGGGAATGTGTTCTGTTCCTCTGAACAGCTGTCTTTATAACTATAAGATGTTACAAATTTTGCTAGACATGAATTGCATGAACACCCATCCCATCAGAGCTTTTACATATCTATGTCGATGGTTGAAGGGTCAAATTGAAGATAACGTGATTATGTACAAAAATACGATTTCTAGGCAGTTATAGCCCATATTAATAATCAGTTTTTATGACAGAAATAATGTTAATACATTTACCTTCTAACCAGTTTAACCTTTACGACTTGGTTTTACGAGTGGCTAGTAGTGCTGTAAAACTGAACTTATGGGACTAAAACCAAAGATAGCTTATGTACTATAGACTCACAGTGTTGGATAATTAAAACTTGTTAATAATAATTTAACTCAGTTAGGTAAATAAATTTATCGTTACATTTGTATAAACAATTTTGACAGTATGAATGTCCACACTCCAACTTTTCTAATTTACTTCCACCGCCTTTATGGGTTCATTTTCTCATTGGCCCATCAGGTTGTGTACGACCACAGCGCTATCTGGCCGGACATCCGGTGTCATACTGCGACTCTTCACACTTCTACTTCCGGTAACTCCTTCCCTTTCCACAGCACCTCATCACATTGCTTATTTTTTAGGTTATGTTCATTATGTTGCTTCACAGTACAGTAAAAGTATTGGATAATATAATTTGGATACGTGAGATAGTGCATGTTAAATAAACATAAACGTGGCGAATGGAGGGAGATTGCTTAGTAATCATACTGGACCCAGCTGGTTTTATTCATTGGAATTAATACACCTGACAAATGAATCAGCTGTTCTGTCAGTAACAAAGCTATGCATCAAATCCATTACACTCACCCTTCATCTAATAAAGGTTGAACAGAAGAACATTTTTACAGAGCAGTTACATTAGGTTTCAAATAAGTTTGTATTTACTTCCCTGCAGGAAGGAGGTTAGATCATGTATATTTCATAGGGGAATATTTTCTGTTCGTCTAAACAGCTATTCTTATAACCAAACTATGACGTCCCTAACCATATTATGACACTAACCAAATGATGTCACTAACGAAATGACGTCATTGTATTTTGTTACGAAAAATTGCCAACACCCTCTCCGCAGATCTAATACATATACATGACAAAAGGAGGACATTTAAAAACAGGCAAGGATTCATAAACAACGTTAAATATTTATTATTTCTATTTATACATGAGTAAAGTAATGGTTAATAAATTATCAGTCAGACCTATCGAAAGCCTATAAATGTTTTTGACAGAGATCGAGTTTTACAGTGTCTCAAAGACATTATTGTTTCATTTATCAGATTCATTAGTACAATAATTTAAGGCAATTGGACACAGTCAGGGATTGAACTTGCGGCTTTCAGGTTTTGAATCGGGCTCTATAAGTACTCAGCCACCCAGGAGACGGTTTAAAGATATATTAGTCCCAAACATTTAAAATTGAAATTTTCTTCCTTGTAAGAGTGTAAAAAAATTAAAACTCACCATGACAATTATTAGATTAGATTACTGAAATAGCAATCGTACCAAGGTAGGTAGTTTAAGCCAAGTATGAATGAGAATTGAGTGTAAGATGATTGTTGCGCGATCTTGTAGTCTTGTTACTGACTAAGGCCATTGAATATACATACTTCGTAACGTAGTTATAAAATCAATGCTAAGGCTGACATGTTCCTTAGACAGGACTGTTAATTAATAACCAAACAGCCAGGACGTCCAGTTTAGCGTGGATCCGAACCTATTTTACGTCTGAATTACGAACTGAATAATTATGAGGATGACATTTGTGGATAAACGTATAATTCAGTAGTGTGGACGTTAATCCACAGCAGAGAATATCGCATCCACCGACTATCGCCCACAACTATCCACAATTTGTGATCTCCAAGTAGCTGGATTATAGGACACGCAAACGTTCCTTACAATTCTATAATTGTTCTAAAACGAGGAAAACAATTTAATTGCATATCACTAAATCCACTAAAACGCGTCGACACCGGCATTAGCCATAGCCTATAAGCGCTCTCTAAACCTCTAGCGAATACTAATCCTGCGTAAATGGATCTGCTCGTGGTATCCAGAACCTTTCGATATTTAATGTCAATAACGGTTTCAAACTTTATCATAATTCCAGAAATATTATCAACAAAATATCGATAGTATATAAAAATAAATATCCAAGTAAACAGAATATGACTGGGACCGTGGCGTGTTCTGTAAACCATCTACATTACGTGGAAGTCAGGAATTGTGGATAGTTGTGAGCGATGGTCGGTGGATGTAGTGTTCTCTTGTGTGGATTAACGTCCGCACTATTGAACACTACGTTAATCCTCTAAGACCATCCTCATAATTAGACCAGTTCGTAATTCAGAGGTAATGGTTCGGATTCCACGTTAAACTGTAGGTCATCTTAGATGCCATTGACTGTAGGGCTACTAATTAACAGTCATGTCTAAGGAACATGTCGGCCTTAGTCAGTAACATGACTACAAAATCGCGCCAGAATCATCCTTTACTCATTTCTCATTTATACTTGGCTTAAAATACCTACCTGGGTAGGTTGTCATCTTAGTTAAAAGTATAAATTATCGATGTTGAATCGGCGATAAATAATCATAAAAAATTTCAATTTACTCTGAATTCGACGTTTTGTATTGCTTTGTTTTGTACCTATATACCAATAATTATATGCATTTTAATAGTAACATATTAATTAAAATATTGTTTATATTCATAATTGAGTTCATGACAATAGTATTAAAAAAAACATGGCAAATAATGTAGGTAGTTAAGAAAAAATTTAATTTAACAAGTTGGGAAACTTTGAAGCGCGATTTCTCAAATCGTGGATATGAATTTTGAAGTTTAAACGCTTATAACCAAGTCTTTTTAAATACACAATATTTTTTCGCTAATGTATATGGAAAATTTCGAATATTTTGAAAAATTGACCTTTTCCCCTTCGCAGGTCGAGGGAAAAAGGGACTACTTACGGTAGCATTACAGTTTATATTAAAACACTTTTTTCTGAATGTCACGCACATATGTTATTATCAAAACTTTAAATTCGGAATAAACGACTCTGGCAATTTTTTATTGTTTTGGTTAAATTTTCTAAATAGGATAAGTCACGTATGCGTGGCAACAAGAAGTTCTGCAGCTCCTGATTTACTTATAACAAGCTAATTTTCTCTCGCTCTTAAGGTTAGCCCACATAAATTTATTTTTTTTATATTCAAATATTTTAAATAGGAATTGATATCGTAAAATCAAGCGCAAATATTGTAACTAAAAAGATGTATTTGTATGGAAAATTATTTATGTTGTCCTATTGAATACCGATAATAACAAAATCCGTTCGATATCCGATAATATCGCATTTTTAAATATCGATATTATATTAGAATAATATTTAAACGATATTATCGATAATATCGGAACATTTCTACGTGCTCGTAGCTCGCAGTAATACACAGTAAAGTGTCGTGTTCCAACTTCGTCAAAGCGAAAGGTTAATTTCGGGCTACACCGAATCATCCAGTTAGTTAATTGTGATTGGTGTTTTAATTACAAGAAGTAATTATCGAGTATACATTACAGTTTGATTGAAGTTTGTGGGATCTCATTACACGTTTTGTAGGTTTAATTTAACCAATTCTGTGGAATTCATGATTGAATAACAATGAAATATTGGGCAATCATCACTTCCAGCACGAGAGTTAAGGATATAAGAATAAAAATATTCAGTTTTTTATTGGGGACATTTTCCATCACGATTTTATGAAAAACAAAAACATATTTTTGCCGCGGTCATTTTGTTTCCGGTTCCGGTGGGACACGCCCACTTCTCCAAGACGAGTGGGCGTGTTTTTTCAATTAAAGGTTAAATGGTTATCTAAGGAATTAAATTTTCCATCTTTTTTAATAAAATTCGATTATTGAAATGGTGACCATACCACAAGGTAGGTATTTTAAGCCAAGTATGATTGAGGATTGAGTGTAAGGTGACTGTGGCGCGATCTTGTAGTCTTGTTACTGACTAAGGCTGACATGTTCCTGAGTGTGTTAATTAATAAACAATACACTATAGGCCGACAGTTTTTAACGTGGAATAAACGGTCTTGAATTTACAATTTGTTAATTTTAAGATGGTCTTCGGTTAATAGTATTCAATAGTCATGTTAATCTCAAATAAATTACAACTGACATCGCTACATCTATCATTTTGTAAGTTACTGGTTATTGACACATCAAATTTAATTTTCTCTACATTGCTCAGAATAAAATTTTTTAGGCAATTTTACGTTTTTGTTTGTCTGTGACGCTCTAGGAGGCATTTTACGCCGTCTTCTCCGAAAAAAACCGGGAGAACTGATTACAATGAAACTTATTTCATGTATTCTCTACATTCCAGAGAAGGTTTTTCAAAGCTTGAAACAGTTCAACGACACTTAAAAATTAAATAACGAGCATTTAAAAACCCACCTGCGATATTAGTCACTTTTTGCTTTCAATATCAATAAACCACCTACCGGTAATAATCAGCTGTCTTTGTAGTTTAAAGATTTGATAGAAAGAAAAACAAACGCCTGTCGAATCAATATTAGTTAGTTTATATTGGTCATTGATTTTAAACCCACTTCGAAATCATACTATATTGAAAAGTTATTTTAACGTATAACTAATTATAATATTGGTTTAATTGTCAAATAATGCTAAATAATAAATATGGGTATTTTCTTTGTACTGATTTGTTTAGAATTTCAGATTTACATTTTGGTATGATAATATTTCTTCTTTAAACAAAATCCTACAACCCGTACAAAGGACGGGCTTACTGCTAGAGTAATTATTTATAAGAAGTAAAACATTGTTTTTAAAGAGTGAACAACAGACTTGTTAAAATGTGTTATCACAAGATTTTACTTTTGTTTCATTACGATTTCCAATTACGTATTTCATCGTATTATGATGTGTTACCGGCTTGTTTCTCTCATGTCGAAGGGTCGTAGTTGCAGGTAACAAAGCAGTTTAGGTGGCCATGCTTAGTTAGGCCCCGCTATGGTAATTCCTTCATTATTTCGCACAACTACCCCCTTCCCTTTGAAAATTAATCACATTTGCCTTCATAACTACGACCTTGCGTTACCTTCCCTCGTAGAACATAGCTGGCGAAAGAATAGAGAATTTGATCTTGAAGGTACAGTAGGTAATATAATTTTTATCCAAACCTTTCTGTACATATATTACACTACATTGCATTTTTGAAATTGCAACCTATAGGCCGACAGATATTGTAAGCCAATGAAATGAGAAATCTTGTAGTCTTGTTACTAACACGTTTCTTAGACGGAACTGATAATTAATTGCCCAACAGTCAATGGCATATCTAATTGACGTACAGCTTAACGTTCAGTCCGAACCACTACTTCTGAATTACGAATAGGTCTATGAGGATGGACGAAGTATTCAATAGTGCGGAAGTTAATCCACATCAGAGAGTGTCCCATGCAACGATCATCGCTCACAACTATCCACAATTTGTGGATAGTTGTATCCACCACAACTGAGTAGAGGTAGAGACCCTCAATATTCGCTAATCGTCTTTAAATGTCAAGACCTTTAAAATGAGGTACATCTCGATGGGGATTTACATCTGAAAATTTTGAGTTGCCCCCAAAATCAATCATTTTTGGGAGGGCCTAAAAATTTTCGATAACTTCAAATGATACTTTGGGTTAAGGGGGAAGGGACTTTATAACCACCCCATATACGAGTATATATAAATTTTAACGACTATTGTTTTTGGCCTTTGGGTACCTCAAAACATAAAAATAACATAGTCCCGGGATTCTTGCCATGAGACCTATGGTAATAGCTTCTTCCCTATGGGAAATTCGCTAAAAAGCCAACAGTGCAGACACAAATAGCAAAACGAAATCTTTAACTGAGTAAAAAGTTGATAAGCGGATAAATTGTGTCTAAAACATGTGTGTCTAACACATGATCAATCACTTTTAGCTGAGTTCAGTTTTGAAGAATTTCTAGGGAATAAACATATTATTTACATCGTTGAACAACATATTTTCACATATAGGATCTGATAGATATTATGGTGAATCTGAGTAAAGGGTGAAAATGTAATCAGTGTAAAGGATTTAATGGCAAATGTAACTGTTATTGCCAAAGACTGGTAGATGATTTTAGCTTTTTGCTTGGATTATAAATTAATAGCCCGATGAACAAAGGTGGTATCATCCACTATAGAACCGTCACAAAACAATCATTTATATAAAATGTAAAATAAACTATTTCTATGTGTAATCAAACCTTAGTAAACTGTTGAATTATATTTATTTATAATTAATGAGCTCAACAACATTTACCATTGTTGAGTGTAAGATTGATATCATGAATGTTGCATAGAAATGTTTGTGTGTTTGTGGTTACAGATGCTTTTGATAATCCTCGTCATTGACAGCAAACACAACGATCAGCGTTGAATAATTGAGATATCCCCTTCAAAGAGGCGGACGATCAACCAAATAAGCAATTGTCTCCTTGTTAGCTGTTAAATCTTAGTGTATTCCTTTTGGTATGATAACTGAAGTAAGCTTTTTATTAGGGAGACAGGGTTTATCCTCTAGCCTAGCCAGTTTAAAAACAATATTTCAAAGAATGTTGTTTACTGCGCATCGCTAACATAATTACAGTATTATCATCAAAACGGAAGCGTTCTTTCCCTCTGCACTGCTCGTTTTCCAATTGTTTTGTAATGGGTAGAGAGCTGTGCTTACACTGATCTGTTCCGATTCAATCAACAAATTCGTTTAGGACCACAAATTAAAATATATATCCACTAGTTCGTTAATTGGAAGCAAAGTATTTGAAAATGTTTCCTCTATACACGTTATGGGAAGTACAATTTTATATAAAACTATTTACTGCATAATTATTACCTTTCTGAAATGGCGACATATTCAGGCTGGTATAAGCAAGTTGATATGAAATGAGTGTAATATTGTTGTGTTTTGTAGTCTTGTTACTGACTAAGGCTTTTTCTTAGAGAACTTAATTGATAGCAACAGGATCATCTAAGGATACAGTTTAACAATCAACCAAATAAGCTTGAATTGACGAACTGTTAATCTTAATTATAAATTTGATATCATTTATACAAAACAGTTTATTAATCTTTCAAGACACAAAAACACAATTGTTGTTTACATCGCTATACAAATTAAAAAAATAATTATATTTTGTTTTGTGTAAAGCATATAGTAAATGATTTTTAAATATTCAATTTGTTTAGGAGGAAATTTTATATCAAAAAAATTTTATACTATTCAATTACTTTACCTGAACTGTAATTCATCTGAATCATATAAAGTGGCTGTATTTCAATTATTACAAACAAAAAGAATGTAGGATGTAATGTTATTAATAGAAATACTTTGACATAATAATCAGGCTTATACATTCATTGGTACATGGCTTAGTAATATGTCAAGATGAAAAATGGTACAATGGGCAGGATACAGGGTATGAACAATAGTTCCTTAGAAAAAATTTGCAGAAACTGGTCTAATTATAGGATGGTCTAAATGGATATTAACGAAGTATTTAATAGTGCGGACGTTAATCCACACAAGAGAACACCACACCCACCGACCATCGCTCACAACTATCCACAATTCGTGACCTCCAAATAGATTACAGAATGACACCGACCCTTTTTAATGCAGCGTACGTCTTTGAATAATTGATATATACGTTTTAAGGAGGAAAATTTCCATTCAAATTATCACACGTCTTATCAATAGTTATGAAATCCAAGCACATTCAAGTTTACTTTTGGGGTGCTGAACTGACCTTTTACAATTTTTATGTCGTACCGTTCACCATGTTACGCGGCTTTGGTGCCCAGCCTCAGGGCAGTGTGCGGGCGGTGACTGTCGACGGGCCAAGCCCACATGTGTTTGACAGGCCAGAGGTCGAGGGCGACCCACACACGCACACTCACGCGCTCCGTGACAGACCCGTGCCCCGCGCCGCGCCCCGTACACACGTGGTTGCAGATGCGACGGAGATGAAAAAACGACCATGCGATACTTCCTGGCAGAAGCTGCGTCCCCGACATGTGGCGGGTATTTTTGTACTATTTTTTCGAGGGGTTTTCGTTTTCGTAGAAACGTAGTAGTGCAATTTAAAAACACAATTCCTTTGAGGGAGATTGGTACTTATATTTGTGAGACCGTCCCATCCATAAGTTGGTATTTTAAAGGAGTTTGAGTGATGAGTGAGTGTATTGGATTATTTTCTGTACTTAGTTTATTCTTAGAACTGAAATGCCGACCTAGTATGATTGAGAAATGAGTGTAGGATGATTGTGTCGTGATCTTGTGGTCTTGTTACTGATTAGGGCTGTTAATTAATAGCCCAACATCCAATGTCATCTTAAATGATGAACAGTTTAAAGTGGAATCACTTTTGCCTCTGAATTGCTAACTAGTCTAACTATAGGATGGTATTTGCGGATGAATGTAGTACTCAATAGTGCAGACGTTATCCACACAAGGGAATACCTCATCCACAATCCACCACTCAAAACTATTCACGATGTCTGACTACCAAGCATCAAGATTACAGGACACGCCACCGTCCCAGTGAAATAATGCTGGTCAAATAATAATGGTCTAATTATGAAGATAGTCTTTCCGGATGAACTTCTTTGCGTGTCGTTGCGGACACACCACCGTCCTTTTCAGAATTGTATGTAAACCCCAAAATTACTAATCAATATGTTGGCTATAATTTCGTAAAAAAATGTTTATTTACTTCCCTGTGGAAAATAGGTTAGATCATGGATATGTCTAAAGGGAATGTTTTTCAGTTAATCTAAACAGCTGTTGGTATTCTTTTTCATTAAAAATTCAATAGAATAGCTCTGGTAGTTTGTATAGAAACCTGTTACATATTTTATATTTTAAAATCACCAACACCCCTAGGACTAGGACATATCCATGTCAAAAGACTACAAAGACTCAAAAACTATTCTTAAAAAGTTACATTGTTACGTTCTCAAGTTGGTTTATTTAAATAAAAACCACGGATCTCCAGCACTGAAGTGAAGCACAACAATGATGCCCGTGTGTGTAATGTAACCTTCCAACGAGTAAGAAAGTTCAAAGTTCGCAGCGCTATTGTTACTCCATGTTGGCGCATTCAAGAATGTGTTCACACTTGAGTAACAAGCGCACTCTATTGTCTGTTTTCCCAACCCTTTGTTTACTTTATTGTAAACATTCCCTAATTAGTAACTTATCTCTCCGTGGTTCCGCTTCCACTTCAAATTTAGACTCAACGCAGTTTCCCATATTAGACCAGTTTGACGAGAATATACTCGTTTTATTGGGGTTCGTTTTACAAACTTTCTTAATGTGGGAATTTTGATAATTAAGGTTGTAATTCACCAAAAAATGAAACCGCCGTTAGAGAGGTATTAACTGCCCAAATTCGACCGGTTATAACTCTAAAACCTCTTGTTCAGTAAGAAAAGAATAAGAATATCTGGCAGCGTTTTTGAACTGTTTGTTAAGTCGGAAGTAGGAAGTCGTACGTTGAAATAAATTGTTCATTTTCCGTTTTTAATATTAAAATAATTTATCATTTTATTAGATTACAATTTTATATTTTATTTTATTTCTATATTAGATTATAATATGGAAAGTCCAACGGTTAGACTACTGTATCATACATTTAACGTATAATACCGTAAATATAAAACCAAATATGCATTGATTTTATTTTCTCAAATGTGTATTGAGTGGTTGACGAAAAACGAAAAACACGAATATGTTTCTCGACTGATAGAGACTCTTTTTACAAGCACACATTAATTTTTAGTTTACGTGGAATAGTATTTTATGAATGTAAGTCTATAATTTATTAAAAGGTTTTTAATTTAATTTCATTTACAAATTTAAAGGTGATTGCTGGTTTCTACAACCTGTTTCTACAGGTTCATACTATTAAATACAATTTTACCCTTGACTGGGACGGTAGTGTCGTGCTGTAATCCAGCTACTTGGAGGTCACGAATAGTTGTAAGCGATGGTCGGTGGGTGTAGTGTTCTCTAGTGTGGATTAACGTCCGTACTATTGAATAGGCCTACTACGTTAATCCACAAAGACCATCCTTATCATTAGACCAGTTCGTAATTCAGAGACAGTGGTTTGGATTCCACGTTAAACTGTAGGTCCCTTAGAGATGCCATTGACTGTTGGGATATTAATTAACAGTCCTGTCTAAGGAACATGTCAGCCTTAGTCAGTAACAAGACTACAAGATCGCGCCACAATCATCTTACACTCAATCCTCATTCATACTTGGCTTAAAATACCTACCTTGTACGGTCACCATTTCAATAATCTAATCTAATGTAATCTTGCATCCAGACAATCTCCAGCCTAAGGAGGAGCGAGCGAAAAAATCGACGATCATAAAAAACATAATCTTAACGTTTATTTGTTTATTGTATCATAAATATGGTTTGTCATAAAGTTTTTAGTAAAATCTATACTTGTTACAGAGTGATTAATTCGAAAATTTGGCGGTTTTCATTCAATGAGTGTGGGAAAACTGCTAATGCTTTTGAGCTGAAATTTTGGGAACGTGGATGAATAACACACCTTTTTCACGTAACTTGTGAGATTTCGGAATCAGAAAAGTATACTACAGAAAATACTTGTTTAACCACATTTTAGATACGATAATCTTGTTAAATATGTCATTTTAGAGGGCTAAACGTATTTAAAATTGTAGCTTGCACGAAACAATCACTTATGTGTAACGAATAAGCGACATTAGCGCCACCTTGCGGATTTCAGTTGTCCCAATCGCACCGCTTCAAAGGCCAACAAATAAAACTCACTCGCGAGGAACATACGTGCGCAATAAAACAGTCATTCAAAGACCTTAGACTTGGAACGATCGCAAGGGAAAGTGCGGCCAGTAAATATTCCCTTTACAACAGGCATAAAACAGCTGCTGTAACTGAACTGTGCATGTTTCATTTGCCTTGATGGAGAAGCAAGCTACAGCGTGTACATACACTGCATAACAATGGAGGAATTTCATTGCATTTCATTTCAACTCTATTGAGATTTTCTCTGCAATATTATTAAAATTATTAAGTTTTTTCCATTCAGAACTTTAATTCGGGTTGTATGTAGTGCTAGGTGTATTACTACATAGAAAATATTTAGTGAATGATGCATTTTTGTGTAAAATATCATCCAAATTAAAATACATATTCTGTAATATTCTACGATATCTACTTTTCAGACCTTTATATGTATATGTTAAAGTACATCTAAATTTTTTTGTAATTTCCCATTCTACATTTCGCACTCAATGTGGCATTAAAATATTTTAGTGTATAATTTCATATGTGCACAATATTTTTTAAATGTGGTGTGGTTGTATTTACAACTCGTTTAATAATTTTGAATAAGATTTAATTTAGAAAGTCTTCTTTCTTGTTGAATAAAGTATTGTTGCCAAAATGTTGGATGTGTTTGTATGTTTGAAAACAAGAGAGCTACAAAATATACAAACGCATGCAACATTTTTACAACAACAATTTAAAAAAGAAGAAAGAAAATTGTGCATTTTTATGGTTCGATCATGGATATGTGATGGTATGGGAATGTGTTCAGTACTTATAAACAGCTGTTGTTATATATCATATATATCATAGTGTATATATAAAAAAGTCAATACAATAGTTCTAGTAGTTTCTATAGAAACCTGTTACAAATTTTCATCTTACAAATTGCCACGCCCCCCCCCTGAGGTAAGACATATCCATGTCATAGAACTGACAAAGACCAGTTTGATTCACTCACTAGGAACTCAATTGCCCAATGGACATATTTAATTGGTCACTGTGACAGCTGATATAATCTCAGCTGAATTATGTATTGTATTGTTTTGTGTGTTGTTTATGAGTTTTCAATATACAACGCACCAGTTCATATTGGTACATCGTTAGATTAGATTATTGAAATGGCAACCATACCACAAGGTAGGTGTTTTAAGCCAGGTATAAATGAGGATTGAGTGTAAGATGATTGTGGCGCAATCTTTTAGCCTTGTTACTGACTAAGGCTGACATGTTCCTTAGACAGGACTGTTAATTAATAGCCAAACAATCAATAGGATATCTAAGGACTTACAGTTTAACTTGGAATCCGAACCAAGGCCTCTGAATTACGAATTGGTCTAGTTATGAGGATGGTCCTTGCAGATTAAAGTAGTGTTCAATAGTGCGGACCTTAATCCACAAAAGAGAACTCTACACCCACCGACCATCGCTCACAACAAACTATCCACAATTCGTGACCTCCAAGTAGCTGGATTGCAGGATGACGCCACCGTCTCATTAAGTAATTACGAAATTTATGAAGTATATAACTTTACCTTTACATTTACAGTATTTAACCACCTCCAAGTTCAAGATTTTCTTCGGGATCGAATTCGCAAGAACCTAACAACTGGTTTACCCTTTTTACAATGACAAATTCTAGTACAACCTGGATGAATCAACTATCCCTGTCACCGGACACCGCATCCCCAGGGTTCCAGGTTACCGGGTTACCAGCCATTAGCTAGGTGAAGGGTGGGTGGCCTGGTACGGCTTCCCAGCTGGTCCTCCGACTCCCGGATACCGTTACACCCCCATGTGTCCCAGCAGCTGCGGGGGCGGTGCAACCCTTCCGTCTCCTCCAGGGGGTGTCGTCAAATCGGCACTGTCTAGTCCCTGCAAATAAGAGCATGGCGTCTAGTCTACCAATCTGGAAAATTTAGAAAGTGCAGGAAAAAGTCAAGGAATTTCCCAGGACCCAGTAAAATACTGGTGGGCTTGCAAATACAGTACATGAAAACTTTAAATAAAATCTTGTGTGTTTTGCTATTCTTCATAAAAATCTCTTACTACTTTTTTCTGTTTTGAATTATTATATAAATTTTTATCAAAACCTTTTTTACCAGTTCCATTAGGGTCATTAAAATATTCACAAGAACCGGTGTTGTGCTTTATGTCGAAAACTTGGAATTTTATAAATATTGGTATGGAAAACAAAGAGAAGTAATTAGGATTTATGAACGAAGGATTAACGAATGAGGATTAATAGCCTAAAGGTTACAGTTTAAGGGACTTACAGTTTAACGTGGGATCCAAACTGCATTTTTGTCTATGAAATACGAACTGTCTAATTATGCAGCTTTGGAGTAATCGGAAGTTCATTTTGTGACAATATTGAGATCAATTGTTTTTAGCGAATTTCCCATAGGGAATAAGCTCTTACCTTAGGTCTCATGGCAAGACTTAAGATCAAGATTAAGATAAACATCGAAAAGAGTATGTAGGATTGCTGCTGTGAGGAACACTGAAAGTAGGAATTACTTTAAAAACCCCCCCTAATACCCCTTCGTCCGAGTAAATGTAGGAATATACATCTCTACCAAATTTGGTATCATTTTTACGAGAGTTATCGTGGTCACAGGAACATACATATATACAATTTTAATGACTATTGTTTTTGGCCTCTGGGCTCATGAAAACGAAAAAATAACATGGTCCCGGGCTTAAGTCTATGTGACCGACGGGAATAGCTTCTTCCCTATGGGAAATTCGCTAAAATTAGATTTTTCATAATAATTATACATAAGTAAATTTAAAACCCCATTTTTGTGCTACAACACCCCCAAAAGGTGTAGTTAAAGTAGTCCGATTCCGTTGCCCAACGAATTCATCCAAGATATTTCAGAAAGGAACAACCCCACCAAATTTTATAATCATCAGACCAAACTGGTCCGATACACGAATATTAGATTATATTATTGAAATGAAAATCTACCCAGGCTAGCATTTTAAGCCAAGTATGAATGAGAAATTATTGTGGCGCGATCTTGTAGTCTTGTTGCTGACTAAGGCTGACATTTTCCTTACACAGGACTGTTAATTAATAGCCCATCAGCCGATGGCAACGTAGGGACCTACAGTTTAATGTGGAATCCGAACCACGGCCTCTGAATTACGAATTAGTCTAATTATGAGGATGGTATTTACGGATTAACGTAGTATTCAATAGTGCGGACGTTAATCCACACAAGATAACACCACACCCACCGACCATCACTCATAACTATCCACAATTCGTGACCTCCAATTAGCTGGATTACAGGACGTCGCCATCGTCCCAGTCTGAGTACAAACACCGGTTGTATTCAGCGCCGCAGTTGTTACGTCAATACAAGGTTTCAGGTCGAGGGCTTACCAACAGCCGGAGCGAGAAGCCCCGCCACAAATCGAGTTTAGATGAGGCCGAAGCCCCCACATTGATAAGTATTGACCAATCAGAACGCCGCCTGGTTGCTATGCAGAAGTAAACAATCGGTTGCTATGGCCGGCGACGCTGCACCGACACAACGTTATCACCATTAGTGATAATGACTGGCCTGCCCCAAAAATTTCACTGTCGATAAATTGTCCTCCACTCTATGGACTGTTGGGGTATCACTGTAATGAAGGTTGCAGTAACTTAAAGATAAAGTTGCTTGAGTTATGGGTTGGACGCACGCTATTTATTCAAGGACACCCTGACACATTTCAACCACTATGATTCATATTTCCATGAGTAGTAATTTTCTACCAGACAATTTTTCCATTAGTATTTTTATTTCATTTTTAAATCAAAATACTATGCACTGGGTTTGACCAGTTCGTAATGCAGAGGTAAAATTTTGGTTTGGATAACTTAGATGTCATTGGCTTTTGGACTATATAAAGCTACTTGCAGGTGATGGTCGGTGGGATAGTGATCTCTTTTGTGGATTACCGTCCGCACTATTGAATATTACGTTAATCCGCAAAGACCATCCTCACAATTAGACAAATTTCGTAATTCAGAGGCAGTGGTTCTGACTCCACGTTAAACTTTAGGTCCTTAGATATACCATTGAATGTTGGGCTATTAATTAACAGTCCTGTTAATTAACATGTTAAGGAACATGTTACCCCTAGTAATTAACAAGACTACAAGATCGCGCCACAATCATCTTACACTAATTTCTCATTCATACTTGGCTTAAAATACCTACGTGGATAGGTTGTCATGATATAATGTAATTTAATATTAATACTGCTACTTTAATAAACTATTTTGATCATACCATATGTAACTTACCATACATAACTTACCACGTATAGCTTACCATATATAACTTACCATACGTAACTTACCACGTATAGCTTACCATGTGTAAGTTACCATACACAGCTTACCACATGTAACTTACCTTATATAACTTACCATATGTAAATTACCATACATAACTTACCATGTATTAAACTTATCATACGTAGCATACCATACGTAACTTACCACAGTATTATAAATTACCATATATAACTTACCATATGTAACTTACCTCATATAAATTATCATACATAACTTACCACTCTGAGCGTTCCCTTAATGTTATTAGTAACCACCTAATAAATGGTAACGAAATTCAACGTTAGGAGAACCGGTTTCAAACCCAACTACGGTTCAACATTAGCTTCCTCACAGCATGCTTTAAGTAATATTTTGGTTCATGAAGGGTGTTTGTCATATACAATAAATAAACGGTATCAGTGGACTGACACATACTTTCTCCCTTAAGTCAATTTAAAAAAGAAAATCAGTAATAAAACTATCATATTCTTCAAAGTTTATCTAAATATTATTTAATAATTTATTGTTTCAAAAATAATCATCCCATTTCTGAAAATAAAAACAAGAGAAAAGTTAAATTAATTGTTCGAATTGTATGGGGGGAAACATCCCCCCTCCCGATAATACAAAGCTTTATTGAGTTGGTTCTGTTGGGTGATTTGACCTTACGCTTCATACCAAGTTTCATGAAAAACGGTTGGAAAATAAGGAAGAAATTGATTTTTTAATATTCTCCATAAGAATAACATTGGGCGCTTTCAGACAACGTACTGCGTTTATCATGGACAGTAAATTTAACTTTTCTCTGGAACCGTTAGTCGTAGACAAATAATTCAAAATACTAATTTGTTTAGTTTTTTAAGCTGGTTTCAATGGTGCCAGTCAAATTATACTTTACTTTTATAGTTTTCACTGAAAATTAAAAAAATTGATTTTTCTGACATTTAAAAGCCCATAACTTTTGAACCGTGATTTTTACAGACATGCGGGTGGTGTCAAATTATTTAGTACTCTCTGTACTATAAACTATACAATTTTAATCAAAATCGTTAGAGCCGTTTTTGAGAAATTTGGATTTTTCACGTTTTTTAAGGGTTTTTAGGGGTGAACTACCCTTAAAAATCAAAAATTCAAAAAAATGAAAAAACGCCTGGAGATACGGTGACTATATACATACATGCCAAATTTAATCTAAATCGGATCAACGGGGTAGGCTGTGGCACTGTACACATCCAGACACACAGACACACAGACACACGGACGGACAGACACACGGTCGGACAGACATCACGTCCAACCCCACTTTTTTGGATTCAGGGGACCCCAAAACGGATATATCCACCCTCAACTCAAATTCGAAAATTTTGACGAAAACAATACTTTCTCCATATACTACGTATAAGGGGAGAAAGTAAAAATACGAGACACATATTTTAAATTATTTAAAAATATTCACTTAATGGTAGCAGTAGTAGTAATTTATGGAGAATTTTAAATTATTGTTAAAACGGGATTAAACATTCAACAGGAAAACTGACATTATTTGCTCTTCAAAATTTAGATCAGAAAAATTAGCTCTCCTGGATGCAACATTAATTAAAAGCACATTTAAAACTGATTTATTATTTACTAGCAGTAAGCCCGTCCTTTGTACGGGTTGTAAGATTTAGTTTAAAGAAGAAAGATTATCATACCAAAATGTAAACCTGAAATTAGAAACAAATCAGTACAAGGAAAATAAATCGAAACCCAGCTTTATCATTTAGCGTTACTTTACTATTAAATACATAAGAACATTTATACCATTATTATCCAATACTATAATACGAGCAAGGTTTGTATATATATATATATATATATATATATATATATATATATATATATATATTTGCGCACGAATCTCGAAAACGGCACCGAGGATTTTCTTTAAATTTTGGAAATAACTAATTTCCGAGTAGAAAATAAGTTCTAGATAGGTCTAATGTCCAGGAAAATTCGTGTTTTCTTGTAATATTAAGGTTAAAATCTAAAAATTTAACATTACGCTTATGGAGAATAAAATGTAAACAATACAAACCAAAACAGCTGTTTATAACCGTTTGACAGTTCTTGATTGAAGGCGGCGGGGAACAATATAGAGGTTATGCATTAATATTTATTTTATGAAATATATATAAATACCAATTATCAGGTTACTAAATAATTTGTAAAAACTTAAGGATAACATAGCTGTGCGAAATAAAAGCAGAAAAAAGTATTTCCAAAATCTTCGTGTTTTGATTGAAAACGTATTCGTTTGTATTGCTGAAGCCACTGTAACAAACCAATTAATTGATGTAAAATTAAATTTCTCTTTTGCTTTTCAAATCCTCACTTCAGTAATCTATAACCAAAATCGATTGATCAGCAGGCTACATAATAACGGTATGGATTATACTTAAAGTACTAGACTCACGTTCCAAATAACCAATTGAGGTTCAGGCTAAAATACGTTAAACCACTCTCGTCGTCAAATTTGGGACTGACGCCGTTAGCCGAGTGGAGCTAGCGATGCCGGCCCTCAATATATCTAGCAGGTCATTTCCAAGAGGCTGTAAAAATTCAGCAGATGACAGCGGTATATCGCTAAATTGCTGTGGTCGCCTCAATGAAGTATTCGCGTATGTTAAGTTGCGTACAGTTCTGGACGTATAGGGGGAAGGTGGTTTTAGTTTGGGTAAACACCACTTCGTTAAACGGGTGGATGTAGCGCCACTTTACTGAATTCGGAGATCGGGGAGTACTCATAAAGAAGTTACACTCGCCAAAATTGCCAAATAAAAAAAAAAAAAATAAAAGAAAAAATCTTAGAGGTTCGCGAGAGCTCCTTCCCCACCAGAGGCAATACTTTTTGTTCAGTGTTATATTAATTATGGTGTATTAAATCGGTTTTATTTAAACCACATAAATGTTTTCATTGAGTAATAAATGTGTTTTAATTTTTCTAATTAACTTGTAAAAACATGTCTTATTCCATCCGAGCAAAGCTCGGTCACCAGGTACTGGTTAGTAATACGTTAAAATAGCTTTTTAATATAGTATGATTTCGAAATGGGTTTAAAACCAATGACCAATATAAACTAACTAATATTCATTTTACAGCTGTTTGTTTTTATATCTATTAAATCATTAAACTACAAAGACAGCTGATTATTACCAGTCGGTTATTCATTGAAAACTGAATCAAAATGCGAGTAATATCCCGTAAAAGTGGGTTTTTAAATGCTCGTTATTTACTTTTCAAGGGGCGGCGGGCGATTTCAAGCATTTATAAACCTTCTCTGCAATGTAGAGAATACATGAAATAAGTTTCATTGTAATCAGTTCTCCCGTTTTTTCGGAGAAGACGGCGTAAAATGCCTCTTGGAGCGTCACAGACAACCAGACAAAAATTGAGATAAGACCGATTTCGGCTTCTCTAATTGGTGTTTTGACTTTATAAAATGATCACAGGTTTTCACTATTGCTCGGTTACAAAAACTTAACATTTGACTAGATTCTTTTGATATACATCTTAATTAATACTACTAATAATAAATATTTTGTAGTATAAATATTAGAAATTTGTTTATAGCTTATAAGTAGTTTGTCGTTTTTATTTATTTATTTTCATTTGATTTCCAATTATTGTGATTTAATTTTAAATCACGTTGTGATTTTAATATGGCATTACGTTTTTTACTCCTAGTAAAAAGAGTATAGAATCACATTGCATTTCGAATATATATTTTTCTATATCTCCTTCAAATACATATTCCATAATATTTCTTCGTATATGTTCAATATACTCAGTGCTTGCACAAGCATATACCATGTTACTCGTATTTTAGATGGATAGATTACCTGTTAAAATTGTATGTGTAATACTCGATTATTAGGTAGTAGTGACTTCATTATTATCTAGGAAATGTAATAACCTTTATTCATAATATACTTTCGAATATTCTGCAAACAATAAATAGGACATAAAATTCATACGTTTATAGAGTAAAGGAAAAACAAATAAGTATATTTTTACGAATGTACTTATAGTTTAATTTCAATAATTTTCAAAAATTTTCCTCCCTCAGTTAAAAATACAACGGGGTTTTTTACCTTAGATAGAGTTTGCAACTTTTTATTTTTTATTGTAAAAAAATAATACTGTATTCTTCATTTCAAGGGTCGGAAGTGATGCTTTTCTTACGAGCTCTCAAGGTTTGTGTTTTTATATTAAATTTTGAGAACTTCCCACACGAGGGTAAACCTATGGGATGAATCCCATATTTCACACTTATTTAAGCAATATTGTGTTTATTACAAGTTTGCAATATACCTACGACTCATTAGATGTAATATTCACATGTGAAATCATTTTGTACACCTTAATTTTGTAAAATAAATTTGTTTTCAAAAATGTTAAACTGTTGGAGCTATTTCGCCAACAGTATGAACGTGAATTTCGTTTAGAAGTTTTTGCGCGATAATACGAGAATTGTGATTATCCTGGGCACAATTTATCATGTAACACTCCGCCCCCCCACTGCTCCCCGCCACCACCCAACCATCCCCTACACCACTGTGTGAAAAATGGACCTTTCTCTGTTTCGACTATCTTATCTTGTTTTAGTGCATTCATGTACTATTAAAATTTAATAAACACAACACATTATTTATTTTCATACCATTTAAAAATTTATTGTTTCAAAAATAATCGTCACCCTGACAAGTTACAGGAATTTTGTGGGATATGAGGTACATACCAAACTTTTGAGTAAGGTTTATTGGGTGACGTGATATTAAACTGTATACTATGTTTAATGGAAAATGATTAAGATATGAGGAAGAAACTATTTTTTTTAGTATTCTCCATAGAAATAATAGTGGCTGCTCTCATGCAACGTCGTGCGTTTATTTTTTCTTTATGCAACGTAAAAAAATTCTGTTTTTTCCTAAAATTACTTCCATATTTAGTTGTGCTATTTGAAAATTTATAAGTGAAATTCACTTAAAATTAACTTAACCCTTTCCAATTGTTATTTTTGTTACCACCTGAAAGCCATTAAACAGCTATTAAACCAAGTTATACGTATAACAAAATCCTTTCAAAATCCCTTCCTGGGTAGGTCGCCTATTCAGAAAGAAAATAAATAAAGGTGCAGTCAGTAATGCCTGGCCATCGACTCATTTAGTAGTTATTATTTTATTGTAATTAATTAAATGTTAGATTGGAGATTGAAAATGTTCCTAAATGTTTAAATATTTCGCGTGGTAGTAGACCAAATACGTGTCGCAGTAGGATGGCGTGTGTCGTGTGACATCACGCGTGTGACGTCACTATGTCGTGCCGCATCGTCTGTCAGGTGGAAGGTCGTTAGTGACTCATATTGCTGCCCCATTGTTACGAGTTTACCTCATGCTATTGTTCAACGTTCATGGATTTATTGAACTGGCATGGATTGTAGATGTAATAACCAATCGATAAGTTTGAATACCTTTAACTAAACACATCATGCAACTTGATGACGTATCTGACGACAAAAGATTAGCCACAAATTCCGCATAAATTAATTTAGCTAATTGTAATTTGTATTCTTTCTTATATAAAAAAATAAATTATCATTTTTGCACTCTTTAGTTTTTCTTTATATATTTTGTACTCATCATATTATTGTAAAAAGAAATGTCTAAGGTAATTTAAATAATAGTTTTACATGTACTTTGATAAAAACTTCCAGGAAAAAACGCACAGGAAAGTTTATTTGTGACCTATGCGAATCTAAATTTCATATTCATATATTGTAAAAGTAAGTACTTTTTATTAAAAAAGCCTACAACTTTTCAATCATTAGTTCTAGAGTCGGGTTGGTGTCATATTATTTGGGACCTTAAATTATATTATATTAGATTATTGAAATGGCAACCATACCACAAGGTAGGTTTTTAAAGCAAAGTAAGAGGATTGAGTGTAAGATGATTGTGGCGCAATCTTGTAATCTTTTTACTGACTAAGGCTGACATGTTCCTTAGACAGGACGGTTAATTAATAGCTAAACTATGCTAAGCTATGAGGATGGTCTTTGCGGATTAACGTAGTATTCAATAGTGCGGACGTTAATCCACACAAGAGCACACTACACCCACCGACCATCTCTCACAACTATCCACAATTTGTGACCTCCAAGTAGCTGGATTACAGGACGTCGCCACCTACCGTCTCAGTCAATAATTATTAATACCTATACACCATGAATTGTTCAAAATCGTTAAGGTGGATTTTGAGATTTTTATTTAGGGGTAAACCACCCTTAAAATATTAATAAAATAAAAAAAACTGAAGATATGACCAATGACCAATTGGGACGAACAGTGTACTCGGAGTTTGTACATTGTCAACTCAAACTTGAAAATTTTTGACGAAAACAATACTTTCTCCATATACTTTGTAAATGTTTAGGTGGACGTAAATGTTTAGGACTTGTAAACAATCGGAACACTTCAGCCCTTTGTCGCTCGACGCGGTGGTTTCTCAGATCGATCACCAGGACGAGACAGGAAGTCAAATCTTCTTTGACCACTGACAAATTGGCGGGGCGGTGACCATTGTAGCCCAGCGTGACAGGTGGGACACCGGCATCGGACCAGCTGGTCGGTCACGGTCTGCTAGCTGCTAGCCTCACATCCGGTTCCGCCGAGCCATTCATCACCGTGTCACCACCCCCTCCTCCCCACAAGGCGACACACCTGATCGAGATGTGATCCGGTGATCGGTGGCGACGGCATTTTGAATTCCGAGTGTGTTGCTGGCTCTTATTCTTGTTCCGTTTGCACTTCATGCGTGCAAGGGAATTTTCCTTACGTATTGGGACATTTTTAGAACTCTTAATTTTACTTAGATGGTGGCGTGTACTGTAACCCACTTAAAGGTCACGAATTGTGGATAGATGTAAACGTTGGGTGTGATGTTCCCTGGTGTGAATAACGTCCGCACTATTGAGTACTACGTTCACCCGCAAAGACCATCCTCATAATTAGACCAGTTCGTAATTAAGAGGCTGTGGTTCTGATTCCAATTTTTCAATTCTGTGACAAAAAAAGAAAACAATTCCCCTGACGATCTGAACCTAACGGAAAGGCGGGAAAGCTGGTTCACGTTTCAGACAGGCTTATCTTTTTTTAATTACTTCGAACTTAAGATTTTTAAGGGAACCGATTTAGAATTGTAGAGGTTTACTTAGAATTTTAGAGTTAGGGTCTCTAACTGGTACAACATCAACATTACAAATTTACACTGTATATTAATAATTATTACGAAATAATTATTAGTAGGGGGCAGATCCCTAGAAACTATCTTTTGAGTTGTACAAAGTAAAAAATCTTAGTTCTCAAAAATAAATACATTTAACAATAAATAATATATAAAGACTGCAGGGACTAAACATTTTACTTTATAAATATGCATAGTCAAAAATTAGCAAACAAAAAAAGAACCATTAACCATGCGGATGAAGGCCTAATTAAAAAAATAAACTAGATACTTTAAAAGCTACAGAAAACGTACATGAGCAATATGAAAGCACGTCCACACTATTACATTCAAGAAATCATAGCTCAATCTATATTACATCTGCACATGCACATTAAAAAATGTACTCAAAAACGCACATTCAAATACAAAAAGCCAAAACATGCATTTTCATTCATACATGTACTAAAAGAATACAATTCGAATTTTAGAGGATAAATGCGTTAAAAATACTTTGAATTATCGAAAAGTATTAAGAATATTATAGGTTTTCTCAATGAAACAAACAAAATCTACGAATTACAGAGATTTTTGAATTATCGAGATTCTACTGTATTTTGCCACTCATGCAGACTCCCAAAGTAAATTCAAATGTCACGTGACTTTAAAGGGTGTCAATCACTTTCCCGACCGGGCCACAGAAGGTTGTAGGATGTAGGGTTGATGAGGTGAGGAGGGGAGGTTATTACATGCGGTATTTGCTATTCATTTGCGCCTCGGGGGCGAGGTGGGCTGTAAACATCAACACACCACGGTCCACACACGCGCAGACGCAACTCAAACATACTGACTAATTACGTCACACAAACTTCCAGAGTTCACCATCTTAGCGATAATCCGATTTTTTTATTTCGATATTAAATCGATATTTCAATTTCGATATTATTAAATATCGATACTTTTTCGGCATTAACGTCGCAAAGAATTGTGTTAAATCTACATAAATAAAATTATTTTGGCTGTAAATTACTTGTAAATACTGTATGGTAATTTCTACGTTTTAAACCTGAGAAAAGCTGAAAATGGTCCTATCTCAATTTCTGTCTGTCTCCCTAAAGGGACTACTGTATCGCTCCTCCATTAAAACAAGAGCACCTTCAGTTATAAATTGTTATTTTCGTTACTACCTTTGGGAGAACGTTTTAGAAAATTTCCCATTGGGAAGAAGCTATTTAAGATACCAAGATACCACATAAAAATAAATGAGGTATTGTCTCTTGATCGATTTAACCGTGTAAACTGTCAAAAATTGTTTTTGATATTTTAATGTCATAGTAAATGTTCTAAATTAGTAAATTTTAGACTGTAACGTGACGTGTTCTGTAATCCAGCTACGAATTAATTGTGGATAGTTGTGATCAATGGTCGGTGGGTGTAGTGTTCTCTTGTGTGAATGATAAATGTCCGCACTAATGAATACTAAGTTAATCCGCGAAGACCATCTTCATAAGTAGACCAGTTCGTAGTTCAGAGACAGTGGTTCGGACACATTAAACTGTATGATCATTAAATATGCCATTGACTGTTCGGCTATTAATTAACAGTTCTGTCTAAGGAACATCCTTAGTCAGTATCAAGTCTACGAGATCGGGCCACAATCATCTTACACTCATTTCTCATTCATACTTGGCTTAAAATCCCTACCTTGGTATGTCGCCATTTCAAATGGATATCTAAAGTATTAAATTTTAAAAAAATCCTGAAATGTATTCTTCACGAGTCTCTGGCTGTGACAGTAACGGACGTTGCTCGGAGCGGGGCGGGGCGAAGCCTACACTGTAGGCAGCCCGGGGGAGGCCAGGTATTGTTCTGGCGGAAATCAGCGCCTATTGAATGCCGAGGAGGCACCGGACATCCGGTCTACCGCGTGCTCGCCGTCAAAGACCACCGAAATCTGGAGATCGATAACGCCACAGCCTCCGGAACGAACGGCGACCACTAAACGTATCCGGTGTTCCGTGTCACCTGTGGACGCCTTCGGGCGATGGGGAGGTTTACGACAGGGGTTGAGGGTGGAGTGTGGAGGGTGGATCCTTTGATAAGACTGTTAAATATGGAGGAGGAGATGCCTTCAGGGAGGGACAGCTTCATTCGTCCTTGTGACATCGACATCGTGGTGGAGATGAAACAGATCAAAGTTATTTAAATTTATATACTGTAGGTATCTTTCACTTTATTCTGTATTAAGGTGCCCAAAAAGGCTTCTAAAATTGAATGGTCCATTTTGAAACCTATCCTAACCTACAAACAATCATCTGATAGGGAATCCAGATCACATGCTTTGTTTACCTGAAAGGAATACCAACCTGGGGAAAATAATAAATATTAGACTTTGACTTCGACTTACGACTATTGTGTACTTAGTAATGGCTGTCACGTGATGACAATAACACGAGCTACTGTTCACATTAAGTGAATACTTTAAAAAAAAATTTAAATCGTATTATATTAGATTAGATTATTGAAATGGCAACCTACCCTGTTAGGTTTTTTATCCAAGTATGAATTAGGATTGAGTGTAGGATGATTGTGGTGCGATCTTGTAGTATTGTTACTGACTAAGGCTGACATGTTCCTTAGACAGGACTGTTAATTAATAGCCCAACAGCCGATGGCAATGGCCCTACAGTTTAACGTGGAATCCGAACCTCGGCCTCTGAATTACGAATTGGTGTAATCGTGAGGATGATCTTTGCGGATTAACGCAGTATTCAATAGTGCGGACGTTAATCCACACAAGAGAACATTACACCCACCGAAAATCGCTCATTACTATCCACAATTCGTAACCTCCAAGTAGCTAGATAACAGGACGTCGCCACCGTCCCGTTAAACGTAAACTTGAGTGGGTATTAGATATTATTTCTTTGCTATATACATTAAATTTAATTTAATCAAAGGGAAAATTAACTCAGTACTAAACAATTCACATACGTTTCTTATGGGAGAAACCATTTTTTGTTGATAATTCGAAAACTAAAATGGATAATGATAAGGTTTAAGCTTGAAAGTTTATTGGATTTTTAATACCTGTAAAATGATGATGATGTTTGAAATTTTTGAGTTTTGGCTATGTATATATTTTCTAATTTAATTGAAACATATTTTTCGTGATACAGTAGTACTGTAGTATTGTATATCGGAATAAAGCTTAACTCATAAGGAATGCAATTGTTTAATCAGTGTCGAGTAGTCTACATTTTTAAGAAAAATAAAGGGTTTTTAAAAATTTAGAATTTTTTCACTAAAAGGGCCGCCATTTTGAAACGAATCGAGATCTTCAAAATCTGATTGCGCCAAAAAGTTCGACGAAAGCTTTAATATCATGCAACATGATGTATGTTTGTATTTGATATTTCTGAGGTTCGAACTAGTGACCCTCATTTTCTGGGACACGCTGAATTTAAAGAAAAAATAAAAATATTTTTACGTTATTCCTTGGGGTTTTAGAGGGAAAGAATTTTTTTATTTCATCATTGGAGGACCTATACGGTTTGTCTGGAATCAATATTGGACACCTTACGTGATTCACCCTCTATAAGGCACTATATATGTGTCTGTTATGATATCTCAATTGAAAATGAACATACAACAGTTGACAAGAACGGGTAACAGGAATGTGATCAATCTTATTCAATGAAACGCCAACCTTAAAGGGGTTTCTGACGAAGAGGGAGATAATCTGTGACAAATTACTGTGCAGCTAACTAATCTAAATGTATATATCTGGTTTTGCTTTCCAAACTTGGCTTTCAACTGATTGTTATTCACTTTACAGGTTCATCAGAATCTTCGAAGGTCAAACGTCAACTTCGGATTTCGGTAAGTTTCACATTACATCATTGTAACATTAATGTAAACAAATCATGATTATTCATAAAAAAGTATATAATTCAGTAAATTTCAGTAGTTATCTTATGAAATTAACATTTTAATAAATTACTCAAAGGTTAACCAAACAAATAATACACTATACTTATACCATTGACTGTTCACCTATTAATTAACAGTTCTTTCTAAGGAACATGTCAGCATTAGTCAGTAAATAGTCTAAAAGATCGTGCCTCACTCATTTCTCATTCATACTTGGGTTAAAATACCAATTACATACCTGGGTAGGTTGCCATTTCAATAATCTAAACTATAGTGTTCAAAAATTTATAAAAAGAGAATTGTTATCTCAAACAGCTCAATCATAAAAGTAATCACATATGCGTAACGTATAAGCGACACTAGCGCCACCCTAACGGATTTCAACTGCCCTAACGCCGCTCGCACGGGTTAAATCATCGTTAATATTATATAATTATAAATGTTTATAATAGAGTAATCTATATAGTAAGCTGTCAAGGTAAGCCTTTTTGTGGTGCGCCAAGGTGAGGCTCGCATCGTGGTGATGGTGGTGGCATCGCGGTCCACGCCACCACAACAGTCACGCCTGCTCGCTACATTACTACAATAGCCCTTCATTACACGGATTACTATCATTACACCGCTGTAAACGGAATATCGCCCGACCCATTCACTCACCAGAGTAAGTTATTTTTGTTACGTGAAGGTAGCGCCACTAATGTCTTCACGTTCATGAGTTAGTTATTCTTATTCCGTGAAGGTAGCGCCACTGATGTCTTCACGTTCATGAGTTAGTTGTTCTTGTTCCGTGAAGGTAGCGCCACAAAGATCATCCTCATAATTAGACCAGTTCGTAATTCAGAGGTAGTGGTTTGGATTCTACGTTAAACTGTAGAACGTAACTGTGTGTGTTTTAAACTTAGAGATGCCATTGACTGTTGGGTTATTAGATAACAGTTCTGTCTAAGGAACATGTCAGCCTTAGTCAGTAACAAGACTACAAGATCGCGCCACAACCATCTTACACTCATATCTTATTCATACTTGCCTTAAAATCCTGGTGGCTGGTTGACTTGGATAGGTTGCGATTTCAAAAAGGTAATAATAATAATTGTACTTTACGTAGACGATTTTGATTTTGTGTGTTCGAAAACTACAATTGGATTTCCCGTTCTTGATGGCGAAAATTTCATCAAACGATTGTAACCTATTTTCGCGCTCGCAGTTGTAACTTGATACAGTCAATGTGTGATAAAACAACGATTCTACAAAACATTGCACTACTAGCATCGAGGACAATGAATATGTAAAGTATTTTTAGTCATATGACAAATTAATTAATTCTGACTTAAATAATTAAAATTGTGTCAACGGATTTCAGAAAGTGATGCATGCAGGATTAGTGACGAATGTGATGATTAACATTTCAAAATCGTCGCCAGAGCGTGAAATTACTATATAACGAGTATTCAGAAAATAATTTATAATTTCCTCTCACAACTAAACCAAGCTGCTGTTTGGTTAAAATGTGACACTATTGTTTTTGCACTGCAACAATATTTTTGTTGTCTGCTCGGTAAACAATACGTGTATGGCACGATGTGCGACCTAGTGGCCTGATACAAGCTGACGTCATCGTACAATGAAGATTATTATGTCATTACGATAGTCAGTGTTAACTGGGCTACCGTATCAGTTTTGTGTGATTTCGGTGCGCCTACCTAATACTGGTTTAATGTAAAGGTCGCCGACTGGGACCGTGACGTCGTCCTGTAATCTAGCTACTTGGAGGTTACGAATTGTGGATAGTTGTAAGCGATGGTCGGTGGGTGTAGTGTTCTCTTGTGTGGATTAACGTCCGCACTATTGAATACTACGTTCATCTGTAAAGACCATCTCCATAATCAGACCAGTTCGTTTTTTTTCGTTCAGAGGCAAAAGTGGTTCATTATTGATGCCTAAAAACGTATTTTGTTCGTGTATTGTATGACGCAGGGTCTTACTCACATATTTTTACAAAGGTACATTCTATAACATATCAGTAGTGCACAGCACTAGAATTATTACAGTACGGCACAGGATAAAATATTATAGTAAATTTATTATTTGAAATTTTTGTTTATTAAATAAATAAATACAAATTTTACTTTTATTGGAAGTAGATGTAGAAAACACCTGCAAAATTTTAAAATGTTAATATTCCTAATTTTTGAGAAAGGTGTACCTAGCGTTGGTTAACATTACAAGTATAAACCCTATCCACTTCCCATAAATACTCAATTTTACCTACTTTTTCTAACCGTGCGTTAGATGATTACATTACCATTTGAAATGGCGACCTACCCAGGTAGGGATTTTAAGCCAAGTATGAATGAGAAATGAGTGTAAGATGATTGTGGCGCAATCTTGTAGTCTTGTTACTGACTAAGGCTGACATGTTCTTTAGACCGGACTGTTAAATAATAGCCCAACAGCCAATGGCATCTAAGGGACATACAGTCGAACCACTACTTCTGAATTACGAACTGGTCTAATTATGAGGATGATCTTTGCGGATTAACGTAGTATTCAATGGTGCGGACGTTAATCCACACAAGAGAACACTATACCCACCGACCACCGCTCACAACTATCCTCAATCCGTGATCTCAAAGTAGCTGGATGTTGGGTTGTGGATGGCATGCAACCATTGATTTTGATATCAAATTGATGAAAGGTTATACCAGCCTGTTATTCGCCGTTCGCCTTCTGTGGTCACTCGTCAAAAATAGGTTATTCACCAGTCGACCCTTGATTGTTAAATCAATGACCAACCACTAATGACTTGTATTTTTATTTGTCGAGCAAAACAAAACTGAAACATTCAATGCTTAATTACAGCCATTGATTCATTTATGGGACTTTTCAATTTGGTTCCCATTTGCTGAATGCTATTCTGTGGGAAAATACTCTCTTTAATGAACGTTCCGTGTGTTTATTTATTCCTGGAAACAAATACTGAAACTAATCGAAAAAAAGGTTTTCCGAAAACTGTAAACTGGTCGGGAAAGAATTCTAGCGCCAGTCATTAGTTTTTTTCTAATACTTTATTTTCTGAATCAATACAATTAGTATTGTACACAGAACTTGTAGTAATCTAATTTGTAACAAAATAATGATGAAAAACAAAATTGAGATCGGTCCATTTGGATCCACCCTGGATCTATAGGCTTCTGAAATTCAATTTTATTATTTATTTTACAATTAATTGGACTTTTCCTAACGCTCTTGTGTTTTAAACTATTCAACGTTTCTGGAGGTGGAGAAACTCCACCCGTTTTCAAGTGATTACTCAATAATTCACATTAAAAATTCAATGTTCATGCTAAAATATTACATCATGTTGTCAATAATACTATACTTACCTACTAAGCTCAACACAAAAAACTATATTTATTGTAAAAGGTGGCAATCGTCTAGAGATAACAAACTGGAACATGTTCTCTTTCATACTTGTAGACTATTTATTGAAAGATTACCATGTTTATAAAGCCACACACTATAAACTGTTTTAAATCGGAAAAATAATTAATTACGTAAAATAATGAAATAACGTTGTATATAAAGTTTAATTTTTGCTCACTTTATATTTATTCATCCCAACAAAGCCGGACGGTGGAAGTGTCCAGTTAATGTGCAAGCCGGACACACGAACGTCTCTCCTTCCTGGCTTTTGTTGAAATCCTTTGCAATAATTTAAACACAATTCTACATTAGGATGTTGTATTTACTAGTAAAAAGCCATTCTGATATTTGTATTTCCTAAATACGATTTGATTGGAAAATAATAATTGAACGATTTTCGAATAAAATTAGTTAAATTATGATTTTGTTAAATTATAACGCCAATGGAATCATTTGACGTTTTATTAAGAAACGACCCAGTTAAGCAATCAATTAACCAGCAATTATTGAAATCACTGGTTTCTGGATGAAGTGTGAAATTCATTCCAAAATATATTTTAATTTCTATGATATTTCCGAGGGAATTTTCCACTTAAGTGGCAGGGTGTGGGGTTGGTTTATTGTTAATTAAGTTTGGTTATTGACTGGGACGATGGCGACGTCCTGTAATCCAGCTACTTGGAGATGTCGAATTGTGGGTAGTTAGCGATGGCTGTGGGTGTAGTGTTCTCTTGTGTGGATTAACATCCGCACTACTGAATACTACGTAAATCCCCAAAGACCATCCTTATAATTAGACCAATTCGTAATTCAGATGCTTCGGATTCCACGTTAAACTGTAGGCCCCTTTGTTGCCATCGGCTATCGGGCTATTAATTAACAGTTCTGTCTAAGGAACATGTCAGCCTTAGTCAGTAACAAGACTACAAAATCGCTCCACAATCTTGTTACACTCAATCCTCATTTATACTTATTTTAAAATACCCACCATGTGGTATGGTCGCCATTTCAATAATCTAATCTGATCTTATCTATTGGTAGCATAAATACTATATAAAAATATAGGTCGATGGGAGTCTCTCTTGTTTCCTCCCGCCAAGACAAGGTTAATCTATGGTCATTTGTCAAAAATTATCTAAAATACATTTTATTTATTTACTCCACATTCTTTATTTCTATTTGTAAGTAACAATGTCTTTAGGGTGGTATTTACAGAAAGAGAACATGACAGAATAACGTGAGAAACATAATGGATCGATCACACGGCCTCCGATATTTTCTCATAAGATATATAAGAAATTTATTTATCAATATTTAAACTGATTTAAGATTACAGTATATTTACTGTCAGATTTTGATTAATTTAAACTATGTTAAATATTTTGGAGTATAAAGATATCGCTAATTCGATTTTGCTAATCGAATCAGGTCGATATATTTACCGAAACTGAATATCGTAATATACTCGATATCGAAACCTCCTAATTCTAGGAAGCAGTTCGGCCATAGCGACGCTAGCGACCACATGAGCCAGCAATCAAGCTGCTGTCAACCTTCCATTCATCACTTTGACCAAGCTCGGCTTCACTGAAGGAAATTTAGACAATTCCGAAGCTGATTTCTTTGTTTTTCTGGAGATAGTGTGGATAAATCTAACTAAATAAAATTAGTTTTGTCTGTTTATTGCTTGGAAAAAGCGTTAGTTTTTATTTTTACGCTTTACTGTGTCCATACCTACCACAGAAAACACGTAATGTCTTTTATCTCAGGTCTTTTTATCAAGGTCTTTTTGTAAAACTTCTACTTGTAAACGAGAGAATCCACTAAAATTAAACTTAAAATCAAATAATTTTCTCCCAAAATACAATTTTTTAGCGATATTAGGCACTTTTTTTAATTTTTTTGAACATTTGTAAATGTTAAGGAATAATTTTCATGTTGACTCTTAATGTTTATTTAATTTCTACAAGTCCATGCTCAGTCATCGTCGTTTCACAAACTCCATGAACCTAGAAGTCACACAGTAAATGAACAGCTGATTCTAGCACATTGTTGAATAACGCTGTCAGCTGATTGTGGGTTCAATGATTGATGAGTCTAGTGAAGCCCTTATCTGCAATGTAGTGTTTGTGCAAAGCTGTGGTTCAAACTTGCTGTGCTGCGAAGCGACTGAATTTAACTTGGTTAATTTAATAGTGGATTGTTTTGATCATTCTAATTGAATTCAGCTCTTTACGTAAACGAATATACAAATGTATAGTTATTTTTTGTGCGAAAGAGGACATTGTATTTATTAGTTGATGAACTAACCATCTTTAACTGTACAATCTTTAACTGTGAATTGCTAAAACATATTCTTTCGTAATAAATATCTATAACTTGAAGATGCTCAAGTTCAATTTATTGGTTTGGATTTCTTAGGTACTTTTTAGTGAATTTCCCATAGGGAAGGAGCTGTTACCGTAGGTCTCATGACAAGACTTAAGCCCGGGACCATTTTGTTTTAGGTGCCCGGAGGCCAAAAACAATATAAGTTGTATTTTTGGCTCCAATGTTAATCTTAAGGAGGATAAGGAAAAATTAATATTTCACTTATCAATCTGTATTTTTGGATGAAACATTATATTTAGCTTCATGTGATTGAAATACATCCATTTAAGCTTAAAACTTTAGGTTATGTGTTTATCATGACAGCTAACCTGCATACTCTTTCCCCATGTTAATCTCATAGAGAATAGGCAAACTCCTTTATTTATGGACAGATTTTGATGAAACTTGGTATACATGGTCAAAATAAAAATTGTTTATGCTAGAAATGCCTACTTTCAGTGTTCCACAAAGCAGCAAACGTGCATACTCTTTCCCTATTAATCTTATGGATATAGGATAATAGGTAAACTCTCTTATTTATTACGGGTATTAATCAAACCTGTTATATATAATTATTGATTTGAAAATTCGCGGAGTACGCAGGTTTGCTGCGGTGGGGGTATTATTTGTTCCTTTTATTGTACTTCTTATTCTTTTTACCTATAAACCAATAATTACAATTGAAAAAAGATATGTCCTTTTATCATTTGTAATTGCTATGATTTCGATCAAAGATTTTTTGTTCACAAAATTTTGTCAAGATAATTTAGTGCCCGCATAAAAAATTGAATAATGTAACTAAAAATGAAAAATTATTTAATTCATATATGATTATTCAAAACAGTATTTTCGTTGAACCACTTTAAAACCATTACGCTTTACAAATTTGACTCACATAAATAATCCATAATTCATGAATCAAAGCTATACTTCACATTTGCAGTTGTTATGCATTATTCTGCATTTACATCTTGCATAGTTTCCGGGTATCCAAGGTCGACTGCATTCGTATGCAATTCGCATCGTTGAACCTCACGTAGCGAGGTATCAATATTTGCATCAGCTGCAGTCAATACAGCACCTAAAACAATTAGTTTAGGGCCATTAGCAGGGTGGCTAATAAATTGAAATATAAACTCTGATTAGCTTGGAGAATATTTAATAAAACTATATCCTCAAGTTTTGTTGACAAACTAGTTTCTTATTGATACGTTTATACGTGACGCTATGACGTATAACGCTATAACTTGCTTCTCTATACAAGTTAATATAAACGTGGCATAGCAAACCATGACGTGAAAATGTGACATAACATAGCGTAACGTAAAAACGTTACCTAACATAGCGTAACGTAAAAACGTGACGTAACATAGCGTAACGTAGAAACGCGACGTAACGTAACGTAAAAACGTGATGTAACATAGCGTAACGTAAAAACGTGACGTAACAGCGTGACGTAAAAATGTGACGTAACATAGCTCGACGTAACATAGCGTAACTTAAACATTTTACGTAACATAGCCAACGTAAAAATGTAACGTAACTTATGGGTTGGTACTCCCTTTAAATTAGGTTGGTACTGTCACATCATCAATCGCCAACCAGTAAACTCCAACCATATCCTACAAAATAATCACTAACCATCAAAAGCAACCAACAACTACTAATAAAACACCACCGACCAAACCAATAATTGCCATTATTAAACGATATCTGAAGGTTATTTTTAAATAGACATCAAGTGGAGGCCTTAACTGCTATTACCCACTGCTCAATTAAAATTATCCGTCATTCGAACTTAATCACCACTCGATTATCCAACATTCTTTACTACCACTCAGTTATCCGTCACTATGAACAAGCGCTTGATTACATGTCATTCTGGGACACCACTCATCTGTCATACTGGTCTTGTCCATGGCAAACCGTCCAATCGCTAAATTCAAAATATTTGATTGATTCAAAATACTAATTTCAGATTTTTGAGCTGTTTTAATGCAAATACAGTAGCTATATTATTTTCAATCATTATTGTTGTGCGAGAAAGTTAAATAAAATGATTTTTTGACAATCGTTTTCAACAGTTCAGTTTGTCATTTTATCCACTCAAGGATTTTCTAAACTCTTTCAATACGATCGAAACGCCTGAGGTCCTGAAGGATAGGATGTCGGACATCTTTATTTCTCATACCGCTAAAATAGTTTTCCATAAATTACTCAAAACGGAAAATCCTTACGGTAAGGCAAAAAGATTTGCTATATTTTATACACTCTTGCCCACGTCTTGCCACTCTATGGATAGGTGTTAGCAGATTTGTGGAACGCAAAAAGTGTTTAATGGAAGTGCCGTCATATGGTTATAAGAAAAACTTTTTAGATGAACTGAAAACATTCCCTTTAGACGTGTAGGGACTGTGGAGTGTCCTGTAATCCAGCTACTTGGAGGTCACGAATTGTGGATAGTTGTGAGCAATGGTTGGTGGTTGTAGTGTTCTTTTGTGTGGATTAACGTCCGCACTTTTGAATATTACGTTAATCTGCAGGTTAAGAGGCAGTGGTTCGGACTTCACGTTAAATTGTAGGTCCCTTAGTTGCCGTCGGCTGTTGGGCTATTAATTAACAGTCCTGTCTAAGGTACATGTCATCAGTGAGTAACAACACTGCAAGATCGCGCCACAATCATCGTTTGTAATGCAGAGGCAGTGATTCGGAGTCCACATTAAACTGTAACCTATTTCCCACAGGGAAGTAGATACAGTCATTTTCCATCTGGTTTCGCACGATTTGGCAACCCGACGCTTGCACTCGTGACGTCAGAACTGTGATATTCTTGAAGACATGTCGCTTTGTGTTCGGTCCAATAATGTAACGACATGGACGTGTTGGAGGCGGTCTCTGGCGGCACGTTCCAGAACCTTGGCTCGTCATTCCAGGAAACACCGTTGTCACATTGGGTCGTGCGTTTGATAAGTCTTAAACAGCTTTTAGATATTTTCAAGTTTTTTTCATGTCAGTGATAGGATATTAAAAAAAAGAATATTTGATTATTAAAAAATTACAAAATCTATGAAAAAATTGTGAAAATCCAAACTAAATATAAAGAATTTATTTTAAGCCAACAGAATGAAAAATGAATGTAAATGTATTGTGACACGATCTTGTAGTCTTGTTACTAACCAAGGCTGACAGGAACGTTAATTAATAGCCCACGGCCAATGGCAAATAAAGAGACCTAAAGTATAACGTGGAATCCGAACCACGGCGTCTGAATTACGAACTGTTCTAATAATGATGATGGCCTTTGTGGATGATCGTAGAATTCAATAGTGCGGACGTCCATAAATCCGTAAAAGCTTTCATTAGCTAAACGTTTTTTTAATCTCCGTTTTCTTTTTCATTTTGTTATATTATATTTTATTCCTAAATTTTAAGCTTTATTATCTAAAATCGTATTATAAGTTAACTATACAATTGTTATTTGACGTAAGTTCAATATGTAAATATAAATTGAATGAAATATTTTTCAAATTAAAACTCTTATTTGATGAAAAAGGGGAATTCAAAACCTAAGATGTGTGAGTTATTCTCTTACTGATTAGTGAAACTCAACGAAATGTGTAACATATTTGACATGATAAAATGCAGGCAGATACAAGGTTCAACACAATCAACATATGTTCAGCGAACGTGTTGATTTTGACGCCAATCGCTGGCGGCCTCTGTCGGCGATGGGACGTAACATATGTCAAAATTGACCGTCGTGCTTGTTGTTCCATCTTTCACAAAAGCTTTACGTACCGTATACTATAAATCGAAATCGTCAATTGATCAACGCTTCATGTAGTGAAACTAAATGAAATCCATTATGGCTTTGTTAGACTGGGACGGTGGCGACGTTCCAGCTACTTGGAGGTCACGAATTGTGGATAGTTGTGAGCGATCTTCGGTGGATGTAGTGTTCTCTTGTGTGGATTAACGTCTGCACTATTGAATATTACGTTAATCAGCCAAGACCATCATCATAATTAGACCAATTCGTAATTCAGAGGCCGTGGTTCGGATTTCATGTTAAATTGTAAGTCCCTTAGATATGTAATTAACTGTTGGGATATTAATTAACAATTCTGTCTAAGGAACATGTCAGCCTTAGTCAGTTACAAGACTACAAGATCGCGCCACAATCACCTTACACTCAATCCTTATTCATACTTGGCTTTAAAATACCTACCTTGTGATATTTCCATACAAGTTCCATTTCAATAATCTAATCAATACTGGGCGAGTAACAAGTGTTTTGTTATTTGTTTTTTTAATTTGTTTTTTTGGGAATTATGTTTTTTCAGTAAAATTAGGATTTAATTGACTGAGTTAATAAAATAAATACAACTTTTATAACATTCCCCCATTGAAAAGCAATTTATTTATTACAGATTGTAGTTTGGGTTAAACTAGTCGGTTTCAATCATTAATGAATTTATTGGCTGGTTAGAAATATTAAAAGATTATTATAAAATTTTATAACTCTTTCATATTCCGTGTTTTTAAGGTAATTTATCGGCAATTTTTCATCATATTACCATTTTTAGCCTCAAGATCTGTTACGATCCCTGTCGTTATATCTATTATCATTATATTTTTATCAGTGATGAACGTTGTAATTACTCGCTTTTTTACTGTCCCATAAGACTTATAAGTGGTAGCATCTTCCACGTTCATCAACCATGAACCAAACTAACTAACTATTTTGTCTCCAGAAACACTGCTTTTGTACGTAACAGCATGAAAACAGTCTGCTATTTGTATGTAGACTGTGATTGTATGTAAAATGTATACGTATTGTCTGGAGAGTGGCGCCAAATTTATTAATTACTAAAAGATACTAAGAAAGTCTCTATTATGGATATTGAACTACAGGGATAATGAAGTAAATTGTTATTTAATAGTTTTGTACGCTAGTCTAATGCAAAATACAATATTGTCGGCAGAAATAAAAGAAAGTTTTCACTTGGAGAAGGAGTTGGAAACTTAAACGAGGTTAAGTTTAAAAATAACTTCAGCTAACAGTTTTAAAGGGCTCGTAGTACGTTAGGTGGCTTCCGTAATTTACGTGACCAACACTGGCAGTACTGCCAACTCTTACTTATTCTGAATAAAATAGTCGTATACATTCCCAGGTAGTGTTGCTAGATAAATAATATTATTGATGTGTGTCTTTCACATTACTTTTATAATGTATTCTTAGTAACTTAGTGGACGTCCGTATAACTAACAGTCTGTGGGTTATCATTTTAAATTGGACACTACTTTGCATTATAGATATAGATTAATCAAAAGGAATGCATGATTTAACATATGTTGGTAACAATAATCATTTAAAACAAACTAAATATTTTAAAACATTTTTGAATTTAGTATACAGTAACAATATTCTGAATCGTCTCAGATCTGAATTTCTTTTGGTTTTCGAAATTAATCATTGTAAACCAGCTATGATCGCTGAAGTGCCTACTGTATTTAAATTTTACTGTGCACATTGTATAAAATCTGAAATCTTTGTGTGAGTTTTTTTCAGTATTTTATACCATAAGTGACATCATACCATGAAATATACATTGTTCTGAAACTTCTTATGCCTTGACTGTATTCAACATAATGTACTAAAAAATTAACACTCAAAACTCACAACATTTTTATAAATCAGCTGTCAATGTATTAATTATTAAAGTCATTTAAAACAGACAAAATTATAGGAAACAAAAGGAAAGCAATAGTTTCCGTCCTTCTAGTAGTTCCGGTGGTGTTGATTAGCCTACTATCCCGGAAGTCAAACTGTTTTCCCATTTTCCGCTATATGTTCGAGCTCTAGTGCTGTCATACCGGATGTAGTAGAACGCCCGTTTCCGGTTCTGATAGGCGTTGTTTCTCGCACCCAACCTCGCACCTTACCTATTTCCAGATAGGCAGATGTTATGACTCAGACAGTTTGGCCTCGTCTTCGCTGATTTAATGACACTGCATTCGTGTTGAATTACGACCTGGGCTAAAAACATGATATAAAATTGTTGTTTTTCTTGCTTAGCACTATACGTTTTGGTTCAAGAGGTCGTGAGTTCAAATCGTTGAATGCAACAAATATCAAAACTGGATTAAATAAAATGTATGAAGTCCCTTTATTAACAAGCGTAAACGTAAAGTGTAAAAAAATAGAGGTGAAAATATTAGATGAAAACTTTAGGCCTACATTTACGTAATATAATTAGGTTGTGAATTGTGTGCAAGCGATGGCCTGTGTATGCTATATTCCCTGGTGTGGATTAACGTCCGCACCGTTGATTAGTACGTTCATCCGCAACGACCATCCACATAATTTGACCATGTCGTAATCAAGAGACAAAAGTTGTGGTTCGGAACCAAAGTTAAACAGTTCTTAGTTCTCTTAATTAAGTGTCATATATAAGAAAAATGTCAGCTTTTAGATTAGATTACCTTTTGAAATGTCAACATACCCAGGTAGATATTTTAGGCAAACTATGAATGAGAAATGAGTGTAAGATAATTGTGGCGCGATCTTGTAGTCTTGTTCCTGACTAAGGCTGACATGTTCCTTAGACAGGACTGTTAATTAATAGCCCAACAGTCGATGGAATGCAAGGGATCTACAGTTTAATGTGGAATCCGAACCACGGCCTCTGAATTACGAATTGGTCTAATTATGAGACAAGATCACGCTACAATAATGTTACACTCATACGTAAAATACGTTGAGTAGGATGCAATTTCAGTGGAAAGTAAAGTACAGTTTCACATTATTACGTATTGACCATAAACCTATCTGAGGTGACACTACCATACATAACAATGTATGTATGGTAGTGTCATCAACCTGACGTTTTCCCCATACTTAAAAGGTTCGATGTTCATTACGCTTCGCGGAAAAAGGGTCCCACGGTCGATCAGAAAATGTTCGTTCGTAAAATATTTTTTGTGGACTAAGGTGGGCTTAAGGTCTTCTCCTGTGACCAATGGTGTTCAATAATGACGTAAATGTGCAGGAATACCTGATAATCTCTTTAAAGCATTGTAAAGGAATTCTCAGGTCAGTTTTAGCCCAGGGACCCTCTGTCCTCGCCCGTATTACAGCACCAGGTCAACGACCGACAAGCTACGCCCGCATTTCCCCTTAACTGACGGAACGTAGCTTTTCACGATAAGTCAACGATGACAAAGCCGACCCGGTTATGAGTACTTCACCAACAATAACCAGTGTTCTGTATTACAATGGAAATGGTCCCAAAATAGTACAAAATACCCGGCGCAGCATACCTGCGTAGTATCATGACTAAATGTTCGCCTGAAATCAAAGTTAAGTAAAACTAGGTGTACTTGCGTACCAAATTTTGGAAGAATATTTAAGTAAATAAGTGAGTTATTGATTTTTAGCGATTCTCCATAAGATTAACAGTAGACAATTTACATTACATAATTAGCACATTAAATATCTCAGTAATCATTTGAACTAGTTTTTTTCACAAACCATACATAAAAATATTGAAAACCCCATTTTTGTGATACAAACTCCCCCAAAAGTGTAGTTAATGTAGTCCGATCGCGTTGCCCAACGAACTCTACCAAAATATTACGAAAAGGAGCAACTCCGCGAAATTTTATAATAATCAGACAATAATTGCGGCCTTCTTTGTTATAAAAGAAAGACAGACAGATAGAAATTGAGATAATATTCTGGATATTTTCTGGGATATGAAACTCAAAAATAAATACAAATATCATAATTCCAAGTAGTTTATAGACAAAAACTTTAATTTTATTTAAATCCCTTAAATGTTGTAAACACGAAACAATCGACGCGTATCGATCGGTTTGTTGAAATCGAAATGGCACTGTATAATCAGAACTGTATAAATAGGGCTAAACAATTAATGCATAACTCATGTGCGAATCTCAGCACACTGTTATGCTAACCATTATATATTACCACAACAACCTGGCGGCGTAGGTGCACGTTTGCGATATACCAACATTACCAACCTTAGCAAAATAAATTTACCATCTATAGTTTTACAGTTAACTGGAATGTTGTATAAATTTTAGGACCTTAAAATATTTAACGAAAACTAATAATATTTTATATCAACTACGTGTACTTACTCCTCACAATCCTAGATTGCGCTTAACTACTGTAAACAAGATAACTCTCATAAAAAAGGTCCAAACGAGATCAAGTTTAGAATAAATGTGTAATTCTACATTTATTCTGTTGAGTTCGAAAACCAGACACGATTATCTTTCAGAAACAGAGTTTAGGGGAGCTTTGTCCCCCAAATTAGGGGTTTTACACATATTTTACCCAACAAAATATATTTTGACTAGTGCAATTACTTAAGGTGTAACACTGGTAAAATTAAGTAATTAATTAATAACTCAATTATAGATGGTTTAATGGGTCCGGAATCCTTCAGATTACGATACATCTGAGCTATCCAGTTTTTATATAAAATCTAAATTTCATCTTTTAAATTTTTACCTAAGCCCATAAATCTTCGCAATGACATTCTACCTGTAGATTAACCTAAAAAACAATCCGATTAGTAAGGATAATATGTGACGGGACCGGATGTGAGGTGGTAGCACTGCTACCGACCAGCTGGCAGTATTGTTGGGCGGTTCGCGCCAGATTTAGCAAGCCTTCCTCAAGAGATGCAATCCATTTGCAGTGGCAGTGGCAGCAGGCTGCAGCTGTCAGTGTGGGTCGTCTCGCCCACCCCCCCTCCCCTTACACGCCCATCACCTAATGCGTCATTTAGCTTATATGGGCTCCGTCGCCCAGCCGATGTGTCCTGGCTTCAAGCGGCCAAAGTGTAATTTAATTTGGGAATTAAGGAGAATCCATTATCGGAATTCGGTGACTGCCTTCCTTACTGCAATACTCGAGATCTAGCGTCGGTATTTTGGTAAGGTTTTTTTAAATACCAATTTATAAGGTGATTACAGCGTAAGATCATGGACACTACCTCTGTTCTTACGTCATTTGATTTTTTGAATAAATTTTCCTGTGACTATGGCTAGTTAGTGAAATGGTGACTTACCCAGGTAGGTATTTTACGCCAAGTATGAATGAGACATGAGTGTAAGATGATTGTAATACGATCTTGTAGTCTTGTTACTGACTAAGGTTGACATTTTCCTTAGATAAAACTGTTAATTAATAATTAATAACAGTAATGATATAACTAAGGGACATACAGTTTAACGTGGAGTCCGAACCACTGCCTCAGACTCACAACTATCCACAATTCATGACCTCCAAGTAGCTGGATTACAGGGCACATAAATGTTCCTGTGACTATAGCTCCCTACCGACAATAAGGCCTCAATCGCCTACAGTTCAGTTTTGTCTGTCATCGATCCGTTTAAACAATTAATTTAACAACATTTTATCAGTACATTTTTTTAACCGGAACGCAGTCCGACAGCCTAAATAAGATTAGTTTTGAGTGTCAGTTAGAACAACAGTTAAAACGGATCGTCTATAGGGGCTTAAAATTTCATCCCCTTTGTTTTAACATAATGTGTAAAAACTAATGACATTTTTAATTAGAGATAATTACGATGAAAACTGTACAGACGTACCTAGCTGTTCATTTTTATGTGGGAGAACCAAATTCTATTCAGTATAAACGTCACAAACAAATACTAAACAAGATTAGTTAAGTTATATTGGTTTTAAATTATTTAAAATTGAACGTTTAAGTATACATTTTTCTCATCAGTATCAGTTTTAAATCAGGATTATGCGAAACCTTGTTTTACGTTACGGCGGCTGACGTGAACCGTCCCATAAAGTGCAATGTTACTTATTTACGGATGTTTAAAATTCTCTACTAACTGTTCGAGAGCTAGCCAAAAACTGTTTTATATATCTAGCATCCAAAGAGTAACGTTTACATTCGAACTGAGGCTAAATCCATTAAAAGATAAAACGTGTAATTTCTTATTGCTGACAGAATGAACGCCTGCAAATCGATAAACGCAATATGAACACTTTATCAAAATTGCCTGATTTATAATCTACGGCGTCCGGTGTCGTCTCATGAGACTGCGTTACTTACGATATATTTCGTTTTCGTCTCATAAGGACAATATTAATTTTGTAACAGTATTACTAGACACACGAAAATCGCAAACAGGTTATTAAGGTGTCAAAATTAGGTAAAGTGTTATCTAGAGAATCAAACTATTAATTTTTATTTTATTAAAAATATAATTACCACTCACTTATATCCGAAAAAATAAAAAATGGAAAATGTAATTTCCTAGATAACCCCTTTAATTATTTGACACTCCAACCATTTTTTTTACAAATTTAGAAGGGTAAGAAATGCGGTCAGGAAATTTCTACTTCTGAGAATTTTTCTTGTGGGACTAAAATCAAAGAAGGTGGAAGTACTGTAATCTTAATAATACACACTACAATTTTTTTATCCTCTATCACATACTGTTCTGCTTTGCTACACATATTGTTCTGTATTACTATATTGTTGTGGTACTGCATTGCTAATAGGTTATACAAGAGGATTATATCAGGGAAAATGTTTCAATGGGGCAGGAATCGGAATTGTGCCTAGAGGTAAAAAAAACATAAGTATGTCCTGATCTAATTATTTTCTTTCGTGAAACGATACTAGAACTACAGAATATCTACAGTCCTGTAATCCAGCTACTTGGAGGTCACGAATTGTGAATAGTTGTGAGCGATGGTCGGTGGATGTAGTGTTCTCTTGTGTGGATTAACGTCCGCACTATTAAACACTACGTTAATCCGCAAAGACCATCCTCGTAATTAGACCAGTTCGTAATTAAGAGGCAGTGGTTCGGTCTCCACGTTAAACTGTATGTCTCTTAGATATGCCATTGATAGGCTATTAATTAACAGTTCTGTCTAAGGAACATGTCAGCCTTAGTAACAAGACTACAAGATCGCGCCACAATCGTCTTACACTCATTTCTCATTCATACTGGCTTCAAACACCTACATATGTCGCCATTTCAAATGATAATCTAATCAGTCAGTATATTAACGACAAAACACATCCAATTTACAAACATATGTACTGATAATGTTTTCATAAGCATAACACTTTAGTAATAAAATTTTCATGACCTTTAGGTTCAACCGAGCATTAAACAATTAATTCTCTTGTGTGGTCCGACTTAATGCAAACCCGTCGTTTTCCCCATCCGGTACACACATTACATTATTACTTTGTCTGACACGTACATTTATTGCGAGTTAGATTGTGTTGCCTATTCCCAGCGTACATTAGTTGGCAGTGCGTTAACTCTTTTTATACAATGCGTGCAGAAATCCTCATGCAATATTTATCTCTTTATTAAAATAATTACTGTAGATGACGATTACTGAAGTACTCTAAATGTCATCTTTACAATACATTTCTCTAATACAGATTTACTGGGACGGTGGCGACGTCCTTTATCCTACTTGGAGGTCACGAATTTTGAATAGTTGTAGGTGATGGGCGCTGGGTGTAGTGTTCTCTTGTGTGGATTAACGTCCGCACTATTAAACACTACGTTAATCGGCAAAGACAATCCTCATAATTAAACCAGTTCGTAATTAAGAGGCAGTGGTTCGGTCTCCACGTTAAACTGTATGTCTCTTAGATATGCCATTGACTGATGGGCTATTAATTAACAGTTTTGTCTAAGGAACATGTCAGCCTTAGTCAGTAACAAGACTACAACATCGCGCCATAATCATCCTACACTCGTTTCTCATTCATACTTGGCTTAAAATACCTACCTGGGTAGGTTGCTATTTCAGTGATCTAATCTAATCAGACCGGTACGATAATCACCCAAACCATTAATTAAAAGCTAAAATCAACTCTCCCAGACCGAATTTCATAATTCAAATTGTAATTGACACATACATCTCAGTCATTTAAGTTTTTTCGAGTTGATTGATGAATTGATCTAGGTGGCATGTGATATCAGATCAGCTGATAGCCGCAGTGTTTCCCGCCAACCCGTGGCTGACCAGCTGACCGGATGTCGCTCGCCATCATTCATTGTGAACTGGAAAGAGGTCAAATATGTTCTAAAATGTAACTAAAATGTTATTAATTGTAATGAGTACAGTACAATCTGTACTATTTGAATAAAATTAGAGTTTTGTGTGAACTAGGAAAACTGATATTTGTGGTTATTTTTAAGTTTTATAACACTGAAAAACAAAAATGGGTCATCTCAATTTATGTATATCTATATTTCTGTAACTCTAAACAAAAATCGTTTTGAAACGCTTTGTGAAAACGAGAGGACCTACTTTGATGAACTTTATTTTCCTTACTCTATACCTTTTCGAAAAAGGGTTTCGAATTCTTAATTAGATCCAAGACCTCTTAAAATAAAATAATAAGTTTTAAAAATACAATTTGACTGATGTTTGGCAAGATATGTGCTCAACTGAAGCAAGTTATGAAAACAAATTAACAGCCGTAAAATCATAATAAGTTTTTGACATGGATATGTCTTAGCTCTGGGGGAGGGGGTGTTGGCTATTTTTAAGATAGAAAACATGTAACAGGTTACTATAGAAACTACGAGAGCTATTGTATTGAATTTCTAATATGAAATAATAAAAACAGCTGTTTAGATGAACTGAGACCACTCCCATTAGACATATCCATAATCTAACCTATTTCCCACAGGGAAGTAAGTACAAACATTTTTAAATTGACCATTGATTATTAAACCTATCTAAAATACATACCACGATATAATGATATCTTAAAGTGTATCAAATTTCACCTATGGCACATATTTTATAATTTAATTTTAAAACTAATAGCAAATGATAGTGCAAATATTTATGCACAATTAATATCTTAGGTTAATATTTAGTCATGAATATAAATTATGTGCATCTTGCAACTGAATCATACAAATCGTACAAAGGATGGACTGTTTGTTGTAAATTATAAAAGAGTACTGATAAAGTAATCAATTCAGTTTGAAAGTGACAAAACACTATAAATTTAAACTGAATGTAGTATGTCTGATACCAGGATTGTACGTTATGTTTAACGTGCATAAAGTACATTTTACATTATACAGAAGTCGTGGAAGTTTACATATTTTCATATTATTAATGTTCAACCGTCTTGGCGAAGTATTGGATTTGGCAGGGTGAAAAATTGATTCCTAACCTTGTGGACCATACTTGACATGAACAGTCCAATAGTTTGAGAGTGGAATTGGATATAATAGACCTTCCGATTAACGAAATGTCTTTTAGATGAAGATAAATGACACGTCAATCACAAGACAAGGCAGTTTGGAATGTAGAACCAAAGCTTTCATTGTGTGAAGGAACGTTTATTATTTTTTAAGTCGAATATTACTATTTTCCAGTGTATCGGTAAGATTGAACAACGTTTGGTTAAAGAATTTCAAAATTATAAAATTAAGTGTTATTCTAATGCCGATTTTGAATAGTAGGCGAGGATTTACAATTTGAGAACAAGAGATGAAAATTCAAAAAAAATTACGAAAATAAAATAACTTTCTATGTATAGTGGGGCAGATTAAAAACTATGAATGACCGACCACTACTGAACATCGACCTAAATGAAGTCTAGTTGACAATATCAACTTGTTGTCATTTGCCACCAAGAATATTGAGGTTTTTACGTAGTGTGTATAGAGGAAAATCCGCCCTTGGATTGGGACGGTGGCAACGTCTTGTAATCCAGCTACTTGGAGGTCACGAATTGTGGGTAGTTATGAGCGATGATCGGTGGGTGTAGTGTTCTCTTGTGTGGATTAACGTCCGCACTATTGAATACTACGTTAATCCGTAATAGCCATCCTCATAATTAGACCAGTTCGTAATTCAGAGGCAGTGGTTCGGACTCCACGTTAAAGGTCCCTAAGTTTCAATCGGCTGTTGAGCTAATAGTTAACAGTTCTGTCTAAGGTACTGTCAGCCTTTCGTCGTCAGTAATAAGACAACAAGAACGAAACACCAATAGGGAAAAAGGTTATTAGTATAGGTGCGATGGACAGACCTCAGTCGATGTCCGTTGTGTTGAAAGTATGCTGTAAAATCAAATTTCTTTCCTTGAATTTTTATTTAAACCCTATATGAAACATCCTTACGGTTTAAATTTCCACCAATGGCTAGACCGGCTCCATAACAAACAGCAGGTGTCGCGTGTTGCCGGTAGATGGCAGCAGCTGGGGTTGGAGGACGTGCAGCGTGGTAGCGTGTTCCGCGTCAGTGGTCCAGGTGCCTGGTGGCTGTCCGAGGGCCGCGGTCCTAGGGGCGGCGGGGCTACCCCGGATTTCTGCTCCAGGAGTCTCGCGACCACCAGGTAACCACATGACACGGTTTGGCTCCCGGCTGATCATAAGACGACCGAGAGGAAAAATACCTTACTGTGACGAGACAGACGACAAGTGTTACTTCGCATCCGTTGTGAACTTATGAATTCCTAAGTCGTGCAATAGGTACATAGTATAGATTACGAATCTAGAAAGTACAGAACAAGAAATAGGCATTGTCACAATCACATAAAACTAATTATAAAACTTAATTTAAAAAAATCACAGCAGCTAACCTGCATACTCTCTTCCCGTGTTATTTATATAGATAATAGACAAACTCGTTTGTTATGGACAGATATTAATGAAACTTGGTATAAATAATCAAAATAAAAACTTGTATGCTAGAAATGCCTAAATGCAGATTTTCAAAGTCCCTCACAGCAGCAACCCTGCATGCTCTTTACCACGTCAATCTTACGAAGAATAGGCAAATACCTAACTTCATATTTTTTTAACGACAGAAATTGATAAAACTTGTTATACATCATTATTATTATATTATTGTTTTGGCTGAGTACGCAGGTCTGCTGCGACGAGGGTATTATTTTCTTGTGGGTGACGTTACCAGATCCTCGTTCTAGAGGTCATCGCGACGCGTACAACCGATTCTTCAGTAAGAACAATATAAGTTTAAAGCTCTCGTTAAAAAGTTTGAACGATCTCATTCCCAGCTTGCCATCGCCATTTGTAGACGCCCCGGGTCCCACGGGCCTTGCCGTCCTCCTGTAATTAGAACCTGTGTTTCTTTTGATTCGGTTTCGTTTGAGTTAAGAACTCGTAAAGGAATCATCACAATCAATTGTTACTTTTATCGTCCAATTATAAATCAGCTGTCTTAGAAAAGAAAAAGAAGGAAACTAAAACATTTTTCAATTTTTACTATTTAAAAAAATTAAATGTATTTGACTAGGTGTTGGGTAAATTCTAATTGAATGTAATTTAAAATATTATCACATCTTTTAACTGTAAACAATCAATGTCAAGGCAAAATTATTTTCTGTCCATGAATTTATGATTTTCTGCACGATAAATCGATTGTAATATTGTCTCAAGGCTGGGGATTTTCGTTTTTCGTCCTACAGCCCTTCAGATGGTCCATGTTATCGTTAAGGACCTTTTTAGCCACAGTTAACCGAAACAGCTGATTCAGGTTGTTTTTATATTTCATGGTAAATAATTAATGGTTTCTTTTAGGTTAGCTTGAAAGAAACGTTTTCAAGAATAGTTATATTTAATTTTGTTTAATTTTTACGAATACCTTTATCGTTAAAATATTTCAAAAATAAATTTGTATGATTAAAAATGAAACGCAGCAGAAAATATAAACGAAATATCTAATTAATTGATCAATTACATTTTTTTATTATATCCGAGCAAAGCGCGGTCTCAAGGTACTTTACACTAATTTTAAAAGGATTAAGATCTTTTTGACTTAAAATTAAATGAAATCGTTTATATGTTTATCAGTATCTCTTTATTATTTTGACTTGTTAGTCATGAACTCCTGTGCATAATTAACAAGTCATATTATATAGTTATTATCTACTTTTGTAGAACTGTTCTTTTCCGTTAATTTAGGTTTCATGTATATTGGATTATTACTGACCGGTTGGTATTCATGAACGAGTGGTGCACATAAGGAGATGGCACACCAGGACAGGTTATGTGGTATAACCTCAAAGTAACTAGAATCAAATGGTAAGATTAGATTATTGAAATGGCAACTATAATACCACAAAGTAGGTATTTTAACCTAAGTATGAATGAGAAACGAGTGTAGGATGATTGTGACGCGATCTTGTAGTCTTGTTACTGACTAAGGCTGACGTGTTCCTTAGACAGAACTGATAATTAATAGCACAACAGCCGATGGAATATTTAGGGACCTACAGTTTAACGTGGAATCCGAACCACTGCCTCTGAATTACGAACTGGTCTAATTATGAGGATGGTTTTAACGTAGTATTCAATAGTGCGGGCGTTAATACACACAAGAGAACATTACACCCACCGACCATCGCTCACAACTATCCACAATTCGTAACCTACAAGTAGCTGGATTACAGAACGACGCCACCGCCCCAGTCACGTAAACAAAAACTGATAATGTCGTTGGTGGAAGAATGTTTGTTTACTTTATCTAGTTTTTTGTGTGATTGCACAAATACGAAATAATTTAAAATCGACACGTTAGGCGGGAAGTTTATTTTCGTCCCGTACCTTGGTTTGGTACACCTGAGTGTATCCACCCGCTCATGTATACAACACGTAAACGTGTTGTATACATGAGCGGGTGGTTATGATGGTGCGGTAAAAGTGTTACCCCGGAGCCGTGTTTTCTTTTTACAGGAAATTCTTGTAAACAAGCCCGCTAAGCTCTCATATTTATCAGAGTTTTGACATAGATTGGTCTGTAAACAAATATTCATCACAAATAACTCGTACATGTTGTTTGCTAATAATATCTAACGTACAGTTAATCACGATAACAAATTGTGATTCTTTTTGTATTTAGTTACGAATAAATTAACAATTTTCCTTACGTACGAATCAAATTATAATGGCAAATAAACAATACAAAAAAGATCATAATCGTAAGCACACCATGTCACTGATATTATAGTTTTTGATTTACAACTAAAAATAAAAAGGTTGAATCAACTTCTAATTTACAAGAAATCATATTTTTAATTCTTTGATATTTTTTGCGTAGTTGTTTTCTTTTGTAAAACTTTTCCTGTCAAATTTCTGTAATGCTTCTCAGCTTTTGTTTGACTCACTCAAAGTCCCATCACTGTGTTATTCATAAGGCGAATAGATGTACAAGTACTTTTTTAAATAATGAAAATTATTAACTATATAAATAAAATTTGAGTTTTGTCTGTACATTGCTCAGAGTTCATTCATTGTTTAGTTATTTTTACGTTTCGTGCGTTAGAGAAGCAGAAACAAGTCTTATATCAATTTGTGTCTGTTTGTCTGTCTGTGACGCTCCAGGAGGCATTTTACGCCGTCTTCTCCTGATAGCAATGAAACTTATTTCATGCATTTTTCACATTTCAGAGAAGATTTTTCAATCCTTGAAATTGTCTGCCGTCCCTTGAAAGGTAAATAACGATAATTTAAAAACAAACTTTTTACGCGATATTAGTCACATTTTGCTTTCTGTTTTCAATGAATCACCTACTAGTAATAATCAGCTGTCTTTGTAGTTTTTAACACTAAGTAGTTTAAGTATTGGTCATTAATTTTGAGAATATGTGATGTATATAGTGATTTAATAGAAAGAAAAATAAACAGCTGTCAAAATAAAATTTATATTAGTTTGTTTATTAATCATTGGTTTTAAATTCACGTCGAAATCATACTATATTAAAATGTTATCTTGACGTATAATTAATTTTAATAATTATAAATATTTTCTGATCTTATATAATTAATTGTGACATTATTAAGGCAGAATTCTATTGGCGCACTGCCAGTCTAAAATATTATGTAATAATGTATGTTATACTAGTTATTTATTACCATTATTTGAATGTTTCTACTAGCTTTTGGAAAATAACTGTTTTAGGTTATGACTATCAAATAACTTGTTCATTAATTTACCTTTGTTGTAAGAGGGAGTAAGTATTTTTGATAGTTTTCTTATTTCTTTGACCCTGAAAAACTAAAGTAATTGCATAAACTTACATGGTTTGGATCAGTCATCAGTTGAGAATTAGCTTACTAGCTAAAGGAGTTGACCAATTTAACAAATTAAAATCAATAATAAATATTAATATTTTGTACATATTGTTATGTAAATTTTCAAACCTAGACACTATATCACGTTTATATCTTCTTTTGCACATAAAAAATCGTCTTTATATTTATATGCAACTGACCAATATTTTCAGGTTATCAATGATAAAATTAAAGAGTCACATTGAAATATTTTTCATAATACACTGCTCCACACTAGTAGGAGGATGACAGAGAATCAGATGACGAATGATACAGCTGATCGGTCATGTAACAGCTGTTTAGTCAGCTGATGTTTATAACATCTGTGTCAATTGTTAGGATGTGACCGAGCGGAGTCATTAATAAAGGCAGCAGTTGTTTTACTGGAAAAATATCAGATAAAATATGCTGTCTAAAAGGTTTCTTAAAATGCCATTCGCGGTATAATGCATTTTTCGTCAGTATTTATACTTTATTGTTAATTAATATGACTTACATTAGGGCCTACATTTGTATTTTTTTAATCTTTTACGGACACAAAAATATTTTTGATGTTTTTACCATGTTTTAGATTTATTAAAATAATACTGTATTGTTATTTTGATTTTTGTATGCAACATTATGTAAGTTTGTGATGTTTTATGATTTTTTGTGCGACTAACCAAAACTCCGCAAATTTGCCAAAAATCGCTGGGCATATGAGTTATTGTAATGGACACTTAGGGGAATGGAAAATGTTCTCCACCAAATTTCTTACACCCGCCCACTTTCTATAAATTTACAATTTAAGATGGGAAAAATTCCAGCGTGCCAGAATGCTGGCTTAAAGTAATAGAAACATCAACTAAGATTTTTATTGCAGACATTTTCCATCACGAATTTATGTAAAACAAAGTTTCATGACGTTTCGGGATCTGAAATCTGACCCCGTCCTCAGGTGAACTAAAACATAACACAATTAACACATAATCCGGACTAAGCCGGTATAAATCTAAAAACATAAAAGTTTAAAGCAGTAAATAAACTTACAAACAAACCATTCACTAACCATTACACACATAAAAAACAAAACAAGTCCACTCGTCACGGAGACTCAAAGACAACACCAGAGTTATCTTTGAGTCTGGAAAATTTATGGAAAACGTCCGTATTATAAATCTAAATAAAAGAAATCCATCATCACCAATAATGAATTTCAAACAAAGAATATTGTATTTATGAAAAAGAATGATTGAATTTGTAAAAAGATAAGATGAAAATTGTTTAAATTATCATGTTTAGGTTTTTGTAAATAAATTTTGAGTGAAAGCCGAAGGGTAGAATCTGATATTTATTATTACTGGGATGTTTAATAAATTCATAATTAAAATTCTGAATTAACTGAAACATTATAAACAATATTATACAAATTCAGAGTTGTTTTTCCAGGGGCGATGAATAAAATATATTTAGTTAAAGCTTTATCCTGTAATGAATCCAGTTTGACAAAAAGAAGACTCTGAAATTTAAGAGATGGAAGTTGAAACCCACCCTCGAGGGAAAATAGTGTGTTGAATAATAAATAACGAAGTTTGTAAACTACATTTTCATTTTCTACCTTTCCTCTTTTGGTTATAAGTTTTGTAATGCTTGACGAAATTTAAATTTGCATAATATACTTTGCCTTTGTTTTCAATATACTTCATTGTTATTTGCTTATTTTGAATAATTTTTTGTTATTGACGCCACTGCGCAGCCTTTGGACGCATTCCTGTGACACTGTAAAAATATTTCATATCAAGGTTTTTGGTTATAGTGATTATTAAGTACAGGTAAATAGTTTAATTACAACTACTGCACTACACAGTATTCAACAAAAAGTCTTGGTTTTTGCATTTTTTAAATGTAATTTAAAAATCTTTAAATTTTATCTTTTATCATTAGAATCAGCTTAAAAATTATATAACTCAATAATCTAAACTTTTTCTCTATCTCTAACGGTTACCAAGATATTAAAAAATCTAAGCACAGTATGTTGTATTTTGGGGCTCCAATGTTAATCTTATGGAGGATAAGGAAAACTAATATATCCCTTATCAATAAATATTTTTGGATGAAACTTGATATTTAGCTTCATGTGGTTGAGATCTATCTATTTATGCTTAAGACCCATAGTTTATGAGTTTGTCTTGGCAGCTAACCTGCATACTATTTTTCATGTTAATCATATGGAGAATAGGAAAACTCATTTATTTATGGACAGATGTTGATGAAACGTGGTATTAACTCTCAAAATAAAAATTGTTTGTATTTACTTCCCTGTAGGAAATAGGTTAGATCATGGATATGTCTAAAAGGAATGTTTTCAGTTCATCTCAACAGCTGTTCTTATTTTTTTATATTGAAAATTCAATACCAATAGCTCTGGTAGTTTCTATAAAAACCTGTTACATATTTTCCATCTTAAAAATCACCAAACCCCCCCTCCAGAGCTAAGACCTGCATACTCTTTCCCATGTAAATCTTATGGAGAATAGGCAAATAACTAACTGTCACATGTTTTTTGAGAGATATTGATAACACTTTACATATATTATTATTATATTATTGGTTTGGAAATTCGCTGAGTAAGCAGGTCTGCTTCGACGGATGTACTTCTAAATGTACCGAAGAATCTGTCTTAACGATGTACTTATGTAGATCCAGACTATAAACTTTAAATTGCCCCTCGAAAGCGAGTTATCGAGTGTTCTTGAGGGCCAGGGTGGGGTTAGAGTCTAACAAGTAGCAGAACGAAAGTAAGGGAGTTTGACAGACCTGAAATTCAGCCATAAAGGGTTTATAGTCAGTCTCAAGAGCCCTCTGGTGGCCGAGCGTGTACCGTGTACTCAAGTGCGACGGCTTGAGTAGTAACATGAAGCCCTTTATAACCCGAGACAAGACTATTCCGGTCCTATATGGTTTGATAACCCTTCTCATATTATATGCAGTGCAATGATTCGCATTGATTTAAATTTCATAATTTAGTTACTTAAGTCCGACCCCATTAGAAATTAACATTAACTAAAGTACCTATATCTCAAATGATTTTGTTTATATATTTTTAGTAGCTTATAAACTAGTTCCCTACCTGGTATTTTTTAAATTTTAGAAAAAAAATGAAAAGTTATGATTTTTTAAATCTGATTTTTAAATATTGTTTTAAGTTGTTTTTTTGCCCCTTAGGTTAAAGATGTGTATAAATGGCCATATAAGTAACTAGAAAATAGTATATAGAATACTCAGTAAAAGTTTGACTGAGTTAGGCCTAATAGTTTTTGAGTTATGGATACTCAAAGTGGAAAAAACGTTTCAGCAAATCGAGGAAAAGTTACTATACGAAGTGACACTCACCTTTTTCGTATTTTTTTATCCAAGAACATAATTAAAAGGTAATATGTGTTGTATATCATTTTAAACACATGGAAAAAACTGAAGATTCATAAAACATATAAAAGGGGAAAAAATTAATATCTCACGTCAGACTGCCCTTAAACCCTCAATGTAACTTAGGAAAATCTACCACTATCTTAACGTTTTTTAAATTTTGGGTTCTTGATGCAACGAATGATTTTTTTAATCGTTACTAGGCTAATTAAAAGATTTAATATGAGAAAAGTGATATGTTTAAACAAATTACAATTATGGGTGTTATTCAAATTTTATAATAAATTATATTTTGTAAACAACGTTTTTATTAATCAACCAATTGAAAAGCTAAGTTATAGTTTTAAAGCTAAGATTACAAGGAAAACTTTGGTGCATGTAAATCATGGTAACTTAATAAATAAGGACATTAGAGAGAATATTTTCCATAATGCTTGTGCAAAAGTAGGTTTTTGACATGGGATTTGTCTTAGCTCTGGGGTGGTGTTGGTGGTTTTTAAGATAGGAAATATGTAACAGGTTTCCATTGAAACAAACAGAGCTATTGTATTGATTTTTTATATAAAAGAATAAGAACAGCTGTTTAGATAAACTGAAAACATTCCCTTTAGACATATCCATGATCTATTTCTCACAGGGAAGTAAATACAAACATTTTTAATCTAAACATTGGACTTTATTATTAAATATGTTTACACTGAACACCTATGAACCAAAATCTTCTCAATATAATCAAGAATATCTGGTAAAAATGTTATTGCATTAGGTGCAGTCCTTGCAGATTTATTCAAAATTGCGTATTTCAAATATGGCAAAAACGCAAATTGGAGACAACGTCTTGTAAAGTTTTAAAAGTATTTTTCCACAAAAACTCATATTGTAAAAAACTCCTTGCAAAGTTTGTTTTAAAAGTCTTTTTTTCAAAGTTTAAAAGTTGTGGAAACCTGGAACAGGAAAAGTCTGTTTTTCCTTCTAGTCTTTTTTTCTGCTCCTCCTCTCTCAACTTTGCACTTTTTCAAAGTTTCCTGTACCTCTTGTATTCAAAAATGTTTTGTTTAAAAGTTTTAAAAATATTCCTCTTTCCGTGGACAATGTCTGAGCGGCCCCAGACAGAAAAGATTCTTTAAAACCTACCCTTCATGTGAACTCCATGCTTAAACAAATATAATAGGACACATTATATATGAATGATTTTAACTAACAATCCCATTTAAAATTGCAGACATAAAAAAGAAAAAACTGAAAAATACAAATTGAAAAATGGACAACCACGGCAAATAACAAGTGAACGACGAGACCTCATGGAAAATTAAGGCCGCCTCAAATAGGCATGGAAAAATGTCACCTTAAAGATAGACAATTGATAAAACGTTGAAATGCTTCAAATGAGAAAGGATATTTAATAAACAAGGTTGAGGTGTTTACGATTGCCATGAATTATGACACAGCTCCATCTGCGCCGCCCAAACATCCTGGCAGGACTGACGTATCCATGGTTCGCTGCTGTGGATTTATTGCAAAATGAATATTTGCTGGTGTTTTCTCAGTTCAATGACTGGGACCGTGGTGTGTCGTGTAATCCAGCTACTTGGAGGTCACGGATTATGGATGGTTGAGAGCGATGGTTGGCAAATGTGGTGTTCTCTTGTGTGGATTAACGTTCGCACTATTGAATACTACGTTAATCCACAAAGACCATCCTCATAATTAGACGAGTTCTTAGTTCAGAGGCATTGGTTCGTGCACCACGTTAAACTGCAGGGACCTTAGATGTTGGGTTCTTAATTAACTGTTCTGTTTAAGGAACATGTCAGTCAGCCTTAGTCAGTAACAAGACTACAAGATCGCGCCACAACCATCTTACACTCATTTCTCATTCATACTTGGCTTAAAATACCCACCTGGGCAAGATGCCATTTTACTATGTAAACTAACTCGTTATAGTACTAATAATATCAATAAATGGTGGTTAATTGTATTTTTTCTATCAAATGATAATGTTGTAGTTGTTATGACTACAGCTGTTCTTCAGGTATTTAGGTCAAATTGTCTACAGATTACTATTTAACTACACAATTACTACTATTTAATTACTACACAATTATTACTATTTAATACTACACAAGATTACTATTTACGGACTATTTACACGTGTTCCTGAAGATGTGCTGCAGTCATAGCAACTACAACAGGATCTTTCGACAGAAAACACGTACATTAAACCATAATTTATTTATTATATGATCCATAGAAAATATAATAGAGAAATTTGTTCACTTGTGCGTGTAGGGTTACATCTCACTCCGTTTGTGCTAGGCTACATGACTAAATAAACCACAAGTAGCGTGTCATAAGCTCATCCGTTTACCATCGGTGCAATGTTTCGTGTGTATTCATAGATGTACAAACAAACACTCAATGTCGCATTGATGTATCGATCGATATATTGCATCGGTAAGGACAACCTCAATACCGTATTACGGACATAACCCAGTAATAAACTTCAAATTATCTGCAAATTTTCGTTTTAAAAAGCCTGTACGGCATTAAAAAAGTTGTAAGAAGTCAGAGGGAATACAGAATTCTCAGCGGTGGGATTCAAATATTCTCCTTCAGATCTGCTCAAAATTGATTTTGGTTTTGGGGAAACGAAAAATGGGGAATTAAGAGAAACGTAAAGTAAGTGACAAAAAAATTATAGTACAAAATCTTTCGTTTTTATTGCTTCTATTTCTTTTAAGTCACACCGTTCCAAATAATCACTGTTTAATAGTTCATAAGCGAATTTATAAGGAAATGAAAAGTTAAACCAATAATCAATACTTACTTACTTACTCTTACTCCCATGGTCATTTGTACCCCAAGTGGTACTTGGCCTCACCAACGCACTGCCTCCATCTTGTCCTGTCTCTTGCGGTGTCTTCATCCACTTCCATCCTGGCCATGTCTTTTTAAACTTCATCCTTCCAGCGTTTCTTTGGCCTGCCTCGTGGTCTCCTCCCCGTCGGATTGCATGTCCACACTTGTTTTATTGTGTTTCTTTCTTCTCTTCTAATGATATGACCCGTCCATCGAAGTCTCCTACTCTTAACCTCAGCTACTACGTCAGGTTCTTTGTAAAGGTCCCTTAGTTCACGATTATGTTTAATCCTCCAAGTGTCACCTTCCTTTGTGGGCCCAAAGATTTTGCGCAGGACTTTGTTTTCAAACGTGATTAATTTTTTTTCTGTACTTTAAACTACACAAATAATAAATAATCAATAATCAATAGCCAATTTTAATTTTAAAATTTGAAAACCATTGCGGTAATGCGACTAGGGTCGGTCGTAAAGGCCTATCTATAATAAAACGTATTACTTTTTGTGACAGTTTGTTTTTATTTTGTGTAGATTTAATTACTACATCTATGTTTTATCAAACTCAACTTATTAAGAATGTTTAATAAATTCTTCAAAAGCTGAAAGTGTGAGCATTAAGTTCAAAATTACAGTTGTATCCTTAATAAAGCTTATACTTTACAGTTGTCATTATGCAATTTATTCATTTACGAGAAAAATAAGTTATGATTTCAAACGTTGGGAATTGTTTTATAATTTGTGTGAGTGAACTCATATTACATAAATTAAAAGTCATTCCATTGAAATTCAATGCTAACATTATGAAATATTCCAACTTTCGTAAACAGCACAGCCCAGTACATGCGAATAAGACATTAGTCAAGGATCAGTTTGTTTCAGATCGGTTCGTCCGCGTAGAGTGCGTGAGGCAAGTTATAAATTTAGTGTAAGTTGACGGCAAGTTGGTAGAACTGTTATAGGCGTAACTTGTTTCTACTTAGTTTAGTAGACAACAGACAGATGAGCGCGGTACAACTTAACTGCAACACTGTCCGCCATGCGCCACTGCCAACTTCTGAGTTTCAAGTTTCTTAAAACTTCAAGAGTTGACTTTTTAGTTTCATAATCCTACTAGTTTCTAAAACACATATATCTGTAAAGCAGACGAAATAACAATTTAAAACCTTCTTCCTCCTAAATAGACCAGTTCATAATTCAGATGCAATATTTTGGTTTGGATCCCACATCAAACTGTAGGTCCCTTAAATACGATTGGCTGTTGGACTATTACTTTAACAGTCCTGTATAAGGAACATGTCAGCATTAATCAGTAACAAGATTACAAGATCGCGTCACAATCTTACACTCATATTTGGCTGGACTTAAAGAACCTCCTGGGTTGGCCGCCATGTCATAAGTTAATGTAATGTAATCACACAAAAATAAAAGACTATACCAATAATTAAACTACAATTACAGTACTTTTCTTTATTTGGCTTCTATTGTGACATGTCTTAGCTCTATAGAGGTCGCATAATATGTACTCTATAGAGTACTGAAGTATCACAATATGTACTCTATGGGCACAGAGGTCACATAGTATGTACTCTATGGAGCACAGAGGTCGCATAGTATGTACTCTATGGAGCACAGAGATCACATAATATGTACTCTATGGAGCACAGAGGTCGCATAATATGTACTCATGGAGCACAGAGGTTGCATAATATGTACTCTATGGAGCACAGAGGTCGCATAGTATGTATTCTATGGAGCACAGAGGTTGCATAGTATGTACTCTATGGAGCACAGATGTCGCATATTATGTACTCTATGGAGCAGACAGGTCGTATAATATGTACTCAATGAGGTTGCGATAGGCAGCGCGCCCTGGGGGCTTGGTAATTACTCCCCAGAGTACAGTAGTACTGTACAATCGATTCATTGCATTTAAATTGCGTCGTTTTTGTGAACCAAGTTCTTTCGCGTGTTTAATGATCTCACAGTATTTTTACGTTAAAACTTCCCCATTGTGTTTCATATCTGGAATTTTCTCCTTACATATAATTTCAATACCAGTGTAAATTATATGTATGTAGTAGTTAAGTTTTGTAAACGAATTGGGAGGGCTGAGCCACTAGATGTCGAAATGAATACAATTCTCGCCCTGTAGTTGTCTGTAGAGTCTTAAGAACGATGTTAAATTTTGTTACAGCATTACTGGTTACAAGAGATTTGTAAAAAAATTATTTAGGTGTCGAGTTAATCATATAGTGGATATCTAGGGAATTACATTATTATTATTTTGATAGTGTTCTTATAGGACTAAAATCCAGAATGGCGGAGATACTGTATACAAATAATATAAATATTGTAACTAGCAAGCCTACCACAGCAATTAAGACATTCAAAAATATTATGCTTCAAATTATGTAGATACTTCGTCTTCACTTTTATTGTAATAGTTTGACAATTCCCATATCAAGTCGTCGTTGTGTGTAAATACTTTCTATAATAAAATTCAACTAATGTACTGTACTGGCATATAGATTACCAACACATATAGTATTTTGTATAGCCATGGATTCTTCAATTATTTATTTTACATTTAATTGGACTTTTCCTATAGCTCTTTTGTTTCAAACCACACAACGTTTCTAGAGGTGGAGAAACTTTTCCCGTTTTCAAGTGACCTAATAATTTACATTAAAAATTAAATATTCAAGTTAGAGATATTAAAATTATATCATGTTGTACATAATGTTATACTTATCTTTGTGCATGATAGATAAGTATAGTATTATTGATAACATGGAAAATATAGTTTGTGTTTTATAAATTAAATAAATAAAAGTGCGTTACTTGTGAAATAGGCATCCTTTATTGCAACTAGCAAACTACAATCGCAGCCAAATAACTTAATTCGTTTTGTACACAATCAACAAAGCGGTCAGCTGAGGCGTACAAGTCCTTTATGGACTAACAATCTACACAAAGCGTTTGAAAGCTCGGTTTTGCACCTCGTGGTCCTGAGGGTAATGTGTGCGGCGATGGGGCTGGGAGTATGACATGCGCAACAGGCTCCGATAACTCGAGTGTAGAGAATGATGAATTCCCCCTGTGAGATTCAAGTTGTACATGTCAGCCTTTGTCAGTAACAAGACTGTAAGATCGCGCCACAATCATCTGACAATTCTCCTTTATTTTTTGGTTGTGTGGTTGTGGTTGTGAGGGTTGAAATACCTACCTAGATAGATCGCCATTTCGATACGTAATAATAATAAAAAGTATTGTATTTACTTCCTAGTTGGAAACAGGTTAGATCATGGATATGTCTAAAGGGAAAGATTTTTCCTCTAAACAGCTGTCCTTATAGTCATATGACGTCACTAACCAAATGATGTCACTGTGTTTTTTTCCTATTGGAAGGGGCGGATTACTCCTAAGGCTTCAGCCGTAGCGGCTTTTTGCGCACCCCTGTGTGTGTTGCGGCATTATCACGTAGCGAAAAGCCATTGGTGATTATCGGGATTTGAACCCGGGACCTTGGGTACCAAAGCCCCGCGCTCTACCCCTAGACCAGCGCGCCCCCCGATGTCACTGTTTCAAACTCTGGTCGCACAAATTGCCAACACCCTCCCAGAGCTAAGACATATCTATGTCAAACGGTAATATGATCATGACGTTATTTTCTACGTCTACCAAACACTGACAGTCTCTCCTGCCCTATATCCTGATCCAATGGACAATGGACGAACTGACGAATCTGTTCCCCTTCACTGCCACGAGACAATAGCGGTATCACACTGCTTCGACTCCTCGTTAGCGTCATTTCCGTTGACACGGAAAACGCCGGCGGAAACGGAAATACTGGGGACTGCAACGTGACGGAAATGTGTCTAAAAACACGTCAGGTCCTGTGTATATGGTATGGATGCAGTTTATACCATCTTGTGATGCAGATTGACTTTAAAGGTGTTTTGTTTCATATGAAGCTTATTGATATTTTTGGTATACATACAGACTGGACCGTGGCGTGTCCTGTAATCCAGCTACTTGGAGGTCACGGATTGTGGATAGTTGTGAGCGATTGTCGGTGAATGAGATACAGTAATCCCTATGTCGATTAACGTCCGCACTATTGAATACTACGTTCATCCGTAAAGGTTATCCTCAAAACTAGACCAGATCGTAATTTAGAGGCAAAATTGTAGTGCGAGTCCCACGTTAAACTGTAGGTCTCTTAGATGCAATTGGCTGTTTGTCAACGTGTCAGCCTTAAGTCAGAAACAAGATCGTGACTCAATCATCTTACACTCATTTCTCATTCATATTTGGCTTAAAATACTTACCTTGGTAGGTTTCCATTTCTAAAAGATAATATTATTAAAATAGGGCATAATGCAAAATTAAAATAAAATTAAATATAACTTAAAATGTTTAATAGCAATCGCTTGAACAAACGTTTTGGCACGTTTAATTTTTTTATTATATCTACGATTATCAATATAAAATGCTGCAACTAAAAACAACCAGTATTTCGAATTGATATTAAAATTTGAAAATACATATTGTAATGGGTTTGTAATAACAATTATTTAAATTGTATTTATTTCATCAATTGATAAAACTTACAGTTTCAAAAACACGTCTTCCAAAACAAAACGTCAACAAAATCCGTCTTATAAAAGTTTCATATCGTTACAACTTAAATCGAATGCTGTCAAAACTTTAGTATTGAGGTTGTGTGGACCATTTAAATTTTGCTTTTATAATACAAGCGTATGAGAAACTATTTTCTGCTGAACTAATTTATACTTTAATATGAAATAACTTTTAAAATACATTTCTCATTAATTTTCTACGTTCAACAATGGTATAGTAGTCATGTGGTATGATTTACATCAAGCATGTGACACGACATAGCATGACGCCTTCATTTCACCGTTTTCCTTCCGCACTACGCTTAAGTACCTATATTGCATTTTGTTGTGCCGTTATAGTCGTAATACTACAGTATACCGTCCTAGACTTTAGGAGAGACGAAATAATTCGTTTTAACCCCCTATGACCAATGTCAATTTTATGACAGATTTTGGTTGAAAAAATATTTTGAAAACATAAGATTTATGGCGTTTTAAATAATGTTAATTGTATGTTTGTTTACATTGTCTAAATGAAAAATTGATTTCTTGTACATATTGGTACTTTCCATTAGCAACATGCTTTACTATCCAATGCCATCTGAATCATTCATTAATGTAAAACTATGAAGTGAATGTGTACTGTAAAAAATGAACAGCTTTATTCACCACGTTAAGAGTTTACGGTTTTGAGGGATTATGTATTTATATTTTCATTTTCTGTCTGATTAAAATCACGTGTTTATATGATAATTAAAATGTTTATATTATTATGTTTATTATAATAATCAGCTGTTCTATATCTTTCCTATAAAAGCCGTATTACAGTTAGGTTTGGTTTGGGTTTGGATTCGATTTGAAAATTGTGAATTAATCCACTCAGATTTATTTGTTTTATAGGAATGTGATTAATATGTCTTATCGTTTCAGTATTGTTATTCTCTATGCCGCGACCCAGGATTTATAACCTTTCACAATGAAACCGTATTGCTATTCGACTTCAGAACATGGCCAAACTTAAGTTAACATGTATTTACTGTCAGGCGTTACGAAGTTCGCCGGGTCAGCTAGTTAAATATAAGTGATTGTTTAGAGAATTATGTAATTAAAAAAATATTTTTGAAAAATATAATTAGGTCTACTATGCAGTGATAATCGATCATTAACAAGTAATTTATCTTTTTATGTCATAACAGTTATTATGGCACCTTAACTATGATTTTATGCATTTTACGACTATTGTGTGGTGAGCTATGTTGTCATAAAATTAACTTTTTTTTAGAAAATTTTTATTGTTTCTAAGAAACACGTTTATATTTACATAAGTAAAATAACATATATAAACAATGAACACCTTGGCTATTACTTGTGTCGGTGGATTTCACACAGTCTATCATATTTATCGAAGAGAGGCTTGACCGGTCTTGCATGAATAGTTGTTACACATGGCAGTACTGTCACTTTGGTCGCCTTTCAATAGTTTATAAAATTAAATAAATAAAAAACATAAAATCATTATAAACCATAAACAATCATTAAATAAAATTAAAAGTAAAACGGTTCGAAAACAAACATTGTTCTTATAGGACTAAAATCCAAGATGGTGGCACTATTAAAACTACTAAACAAGTTAAGTTGCCTTCAAAACGCAACTAAAATAGGTTAGATTAGATTATTGAAATGGCGACGCTACCAAAAGGTATGTATTTTAAGCCAAGTATGAATGAGGATTGAGTGTTAGATGATTGTGGCGCAATCTTGTAGCGACTAAGGCTGATATGTTCCTTAGACAGGACTGTTAATTAATAGCACAACAGCCGATGGAAACTAAGGGACCTACAATTCAACGTTGAGTCCGAACCACTGCCTCTGAATTACGAACTGGTCTAATTGCGGATTAATTAACACTACATCCACCGACCATCGCTCACAACTACCCATAATTCCTGACCTCAAAGTGGAACCATGAAGTACTACGTTCGTGATACAAATACAGCTGAGACAGTTTGATTTAGAGGTCGTTGAGTGAGGGCTATCGATTACTCGGAGGTCTTTGGAGACTGGGCTAATGCGGAGTTTAGTGACAACATATCGATTGTAATGTAGTCGTTTTAAATCCCTCCCGCACGCTATCTAGTGCTAGGCGGTCGAGGTGTAATGATCACGCTACGTTTGGTTTTATTTTTAGTAGTCTATGACCTTCAGTTATGAGATCTACTTATACTATTTTACTACATATTTTAATGAATTTTCTATGGAAAAGTGAGCTATTCACATCACCCGCATGGTCACATATACCTGGACATGTGACACGACGACAACGGCCGCAATTATTGTCTTATTGTTATAAAATTCGAAGTAGTTGTCCCTAACTGTAATATCTTGGAAAAGATCGATGGACAACGAAATCGGACTACATTAACTACACTTTGGAGTGGGGTTTGTACCCCAAATATGGGGGTTTAAAATTTTTAATGTATAATTTCTTTAAAAATCGAATTTACATTTTTAGCATTGGATTAAGCAAAAAAGCAAACAATTTAGTATTTTTAAACATTACTCTAAGTCAATCAGTTACTGAAATATTCAAAATGATAAACTAAGTACATTGTGTAATGTTAATCTTATGAAGAATAACTAAGAAGCAATAACTCACTTACTTAAATATTCTTCCAAATTTTGGTTCGAAAGTTAATCTAATTAAGTTTTATCAAAACATTCATAAAAATCCAAATTTAATGTTTACTAATGCAGCAAACCTACGTACCATTTGTCCATGTGATTTTTATGGAGAATAGATAGATTAGCACAACTCGCATGAGTATAGACATAATTTTGTATGTTGTTTTAGAAAAATGTGGATGTTTGAAGAAACCTTTTTGTTACGGTACCTGTAAATAACATAAGAATAGATGCCATTTTGAAAACTAATGACTTTTACTTAACTTCTTAGAAATACATTTGTTTATATTATTTCTAAAAACCTAAAAATATCTCAATCTCGTATTGTTAATTCAATTCCAAACCAAAACCCCAAAATGTTACAAGTGTGTAGAACAATCATGGGATATTCTCTCAATATTTTTGAACACAAGTGAATACAGAGCTCTCTTGAACATCAGCTGATGACAGAGTGTTAATTGACTTTGATTCAAATTGACTGTCAACGAACTGCAGATTTTGTCACATAAACTCATCACGCTTCTATCCGACACTCAGGATTAGCAAATAAATGTCACCCAATCACAACAACGATCTATATTACTTTTACTACAATCGCACGCTGTCAGTCATGTTTCCAAATTAATTAAATTAATTACTTTGCATTTTAATGGAATTTTCATATATCAATTTAGACTCTGTACATTTAGTATTTGAAGTTTTTGTTGAGTAAAGTAACATTTAATAAGTGTACACGTATATGGTCACTAATTTAAAAACTGCGGCACAATAGAGATATTTTAAAAAGTAATGTGGAAATTTCTATCGTTGGAAAAGGTAACTGAAGTACTTCAGAAAAGGTCATATTAACGTCCGTACTATTTAATACTACGTTGATCCGCAAAGACCATCCTCATGATTAGACCAGTTTGTAGTTCAGAGGCAAAAGTGGTTCGGATTCCAAGTTAAACTGTAGGCCCCTTAGATGTGCCATCGGCTGTTGGGCTAATAATTAACAGTCCTGTCTACGGAACATGTCAACCTTAGTCAGTAACAAGACTACAAGATCGCGCCATAATCATCCTACACTCAGTTTTTATTCGTACTTGGCTTGAAATGCCCACCGGGGTAGGTCACTATCTCAAAAAGTAATAGTTTTTGTGTGTCTTTCTACGCCTTTCGGAATTTTTTAACGTTGTAGATTTTTATGGAAAAAGGGTCAAAACCCCAGTCTTCTTACTACCCAACTACGACCTAATTATTAATATTACATGTATTAATAGTAATGGTAACATAGAATAAGAATAATGATACTGGTCAAAATAAACACTTTTATAAATTTGTAGTTTTGACATTAATGTCTTAGCTCTGGGGGGGGATTTTGGCGATTTTTAAGATGGAAAGCATGTAACAGGTTCCCATAGGAACCAGGACGATACCAGGACGATTGTATTGAATTTTTAATATAACATAATAAGAACAGCTGTTAAGAAGAACTGAGACCATTCCCTTTAGACATATCCATGATCTAACCTATTTCCCACAGGGAAGTAAACACAAACATTTCTGAAATATTCTTTCTCTGTAAAGTCAAAATTTGTGCTTGAACTTGAACCATCATGCTCAAGCATATTGTCGATTGCTTGGTAAATTATAAATAGTATTATTTATACTGTCAATACTGCCTAGAATTATGAGTTCCATCGTAAATGATAAAAACATACCATTATGGGAATTTTAGAAGTTCCGTGCAGAAAAATGGTAACTAAATACCTAATAAACAACTTGTACGATTACTAAAAAGTTTTGATTCATGTTATACGATGTAATTACAAAATATAAATCTTTTTTCATCAACCACCTTTCTGCTTACTTTTCTGTACGTTTGCTTACAGCAGTCATGTCGAACAACTTTAATTACATTGTCTTGTACGTAGGAGGGGTTAGTCGGTGGGGGGTAGTGGGGGGAGTGACAAACGTCGTCTTGGTCTGTGGTGATTACGACCAACAACACATGCTGTTAATTGGTACAATTAGTGGTAATGTATCGCTCAGCCTGCCAGGCCATTACAACTCTGCAAGTCTTCATTGATCTTCCAACGAGTCATGTGCGTTCTTAATGCAAACAGTTTACGTAGTTTAATTAACTTTTTAAAACAAAATGAGTTGAGTACAAAAAAATATTTACTTCATACTGAAAATCAGCTGTTTTCGTTCTCTAAATCATCTTTTTTCGGGTAACTTTAATTAGGGAACGTAAAAACTAAAATTCACTCTATTTTTTTCTTCATTGAGGCTGCATGATTTTCAGACCCTAGCCTAAATGAAGAAATTTTAGATTTAAATTTAGATTATTGAAATGGCAACCTACCCGGGTAGGTATTTTAAACCAAGTATGAATGAGAAATGAGTGTTGGATGATTGTGGCGCGATCTTGTGGTCTTGTTACTGACTAAGGCTGACATGTTCCTTAGACAGGACTGTTAATTAATAGCCCAACAACCGATGCAAACTAATGGACCTACAGTTTAACGTGGAATCCAAACAGCGGCCTCTGAATTACGAACTGGTTTAATTATGAGGATGGTCTTTGCGGATTAACGTAGTATAGTGAAGGCGTTAATCCACACAAGAGAACACTACATCCACCGACCTTCGCTCATAACTATCCAAAATTCGTGACCTCCAAGTAGCTGGATTACAGAATGACGCCATGTGTAGTCCGGTGGTTCAGATTAGCCGGACGTTCGGATTACCTGGTATATGAAAATAACTCATGGCGGTTCAAAGATGAATGAATGCAGTGTAGAAGAACCTAGCCTCGTTACCAAGCCCTGGGATCTTCTGAAGAGTGTAATGTGCTTTCTATAATGTGGGAATTCAAACTCACTCCTTCCCACCGGATTTCACTATCACAAACTTTCATGCGACTTTTAACCCGCAGCCAATTATTTCGCTAATTTACTTTTCCCAGTTATAAAACCGAGTTAGGAAACGTCGCATTGTTGCATTGATTCAAGGTGTTGGTGGAAGCTAACTTGGAAGCGGAATTAATTATATTTTACTGTCGGATACTATCACGTATCTTATTCACATTCTCTGAGATACTATCTTCATATTTTCACACTATGAGTCAACATCGATTTAACACTTGACGTGTTTCGATTGTTTGCTTCAAACAATTCCAATTGTTTTGTTACTAGCCTCCTCCCTTTTGACACGTTGTAACCCTTTTTGAGAAGATAAAATTATTCAAACTCTAATCATGGATTTTCATATCTTTCTTATCTTGATCTAGCTCCTTATGGGATGATGGCTACTTGGAGGTCACGAATTGTGGAAAGTTGTAAGCGATTGTCGGTGGATGTAGTGTTCTCTTGTGTGGATTAACGTCCGCACTATTGAATACTACATTAATCCGCAAAAGACCACCCTCATAATTAGACCAATTCCTAATTCAGAGGCAGTGGTTTGGATTCCACGTTAAATTGTAGGTCCCTTAGGTGTTGCCATCGGCTGTTGGGTTATTAATTAACAGTCCTATCTAAGGAACATGTCAGCCTTAGTCAGTAACAAGACTACAAGATTACATCACAATCATTCTACACTCAACCCTCATCCATATTTGGCTTAAAATACCTACATGTAGTATGGTCACAATTTCAATAATCTAACCTATTTTTTTATTACAGTACAAAATTCATTGGTACATTTTACTTTTAACACAAGTGTTAATTGTAATTATTTCAGCAACCAAAACTGATTTATTTCAATTTGCACATATGGTTCCTTCTTCTATTTTTAGTTTATGACATGTTTTAATCTGATGTCCTTTTATTAAACTCCTCACAATAAAATTACCAGCACGGTAGCTCAGGTTTAATACTCTGGCCCAGTAAGTCAAAGGTTGCTAGATCGGAACCGGTGACCAGCAATCCTTTGTAAGATCATGAGCATTCCTCCTGTAAGATCACCTTCATAAAAAATTGTAGCTCCTTGAAATTTATTCAGTAATACAAAGCTCGGTCTGCTTAAGCTTATTTCTGGATGAGCTCTTTATGATTCCCTTCTCCTCTGTGGAGACTCAAACTTTCCATCCTTCAATTCCTTTCCACCAGAAGCTGTCAAAAATATTAAAAACCGCAATGCAGCTTTACTAGTAGCTTTTATTTCTTTAATTACATTTTGATATCACTAGCTTGCTAACAAATATCATTTGTTTTTCCAGACCCAAAAAACATGGACAACCCAGCATTTCAGAATGACAACGGTGTGATGACAAGACACCCAAAAAAACAGCTGACAAGAGCCAACTCGACGTTGACGCCCACCACCAAGACATGGCACCTGACCCAGGCACCTCGACCCCAGCTGTGCCGCTACAACTCCGTCCTCGACACCAAGTCGTGCTGCGACTCCGACCAAATCACCGAGGGTCCTGCATCCCTCGATTATCCATTCTTCACTAAGAAGTCCTCATCGAAAAATATTCTAACCGACAACTCCCTGTGGACCAAAGAGTTTTGGTCGGACAATTACAACCGACTGCACAGCTCCGGTCCTGTCTTCCAGAAGTTTCCTGGAAAGTGTGGGGTCTCAGCCATCTACGACCCACATTTCCTGTCGTCTAAGTTCGGCTATAGTGGGTCACATGCTGTTGGGGACAAGGATTTGAAGAAGGAATGGTGGCCTGGAGGGTTTTTCAGCGGCTGGAGGTAATTCTTTTGCTACTTTTTGTTCTGCAAAATATGTAAGATCATAAAATAAATATTAAAGACTATCAACAAATGATATAAATATAATTATTATTATGATTAAATTCTTAAGCAATTCAATCTTATACTCTAAACCAAGCACTGTCCGGGCAAACATTTTTTTGTCCCAGGATTTATGATTTTTGGTGTAAAACAGTGTATTAGACCATGAGAAATTGATTGGAGCAGTTCTCAAGACTGAAAAAAATCCGGTTTTCATCCCACAGCCATCCTAAAGTGTCCATGTTATCGTTTAGGACCTTTTTTGTAGCTGTAGTTAATCAAAACAGCTGATTCAGGTTTTTTTAATTTTTCATCGTAATATTCCTGAACAATTAATGATTTTAATGCCAACAAATCCTACATGTAACAAATTATGGAAAGATGTTTAAAACAATAAATCTAATGCTCCTCAAATGCCATCATACAATAACGAAGGCACATTCAACATTATACAACTAGAAGTTCAAATGTTAAACATATATTTGTCAAGGTGTATTAAAACGTTTTTATTTAAACCATATAAATTGTGTTTACATTTAGTATGTAATAAATGAGTTTTTATTTAGCTAATTAACTTATCCAATACATGTTTTATTCTATCTGAACAAAGCTTAGTCTCCTGGTACTAATTAATTAAATATTTATTAAGAATATTATGATAATTATTAAACAACCTTAAAAGTTTAAACTTTATCCTGTTGATAGTCTAGTTAGATTTTTCAAACACTTAAAGGATTTATTTTTAACCTCAACAATTTTATTTCCTTTTGTTTCCTTATTGACTGGATGGTGGCGACATCCTGTAATCCAGCTACTTGGAGGTCACAAATTGTGTATAGATGTGAACGATGGTCGGTGGATGTAGTGTTCTCTTGTGTAAATTAACGTCCGCACTATTGAATACTACGTTAATCCACAAAGACCATGCTTTTAATTAGACCAATTCGTAATAATTCAGAGGCCGTGGTTCGGATTCCACGTTGAACTGTAGGTCCTTAGTTGCCATTGCCTGTTGGGCTATTAATTAACAGTTTTGTCTATGGAACATGTCAGCCTTAGTCAGTAACAAGACTACAAGATCCCGCCACAATGATCTTACACTCAATCCTCATTCATACTTGGCTTAAAATACCTACCTTGTGGTAAGGTCCCCATTTCAATAATCCAATCTAATGTTGTAAAACATATTGGTTTGGATGTATACTATTTCACAAATTTCCCATTCATTTTATGAATTATCAGTTAAGGAAATGAGTTAAGACCTGAGGAAGTGAGGAGAAGATAAAGCATTAATCAGATTAACCAGTTTGTGTCAGTCAGTCATTATGACCATAAACTGAATTAGTTTTCATCTGTATTTGAACTGAGTGTAAATGTATTATTTTATGAGTTACAGACGACATCTGATCCATGCTAATATCCTTATGTACAAAAATACATTTTGTCTGTAAAGTGATTTTGGACATCTCTAACTTTTTCATCATTATTTTGTCTGATGTCTAATGACTCTTGTTTTGGTAGATGGGAGGTTGGAGGTGGAGGTGCTAGAAGAATCAGCACTAGTCAGAAGGTATTATATTTTAATTTTATTAACTAATTGTTCTGTTAAATTGTTATAGTTTATACCAGCAAATATTGTAAATTTTACTCCAAAGTATGTTGTAATGTTTTCTATAAATTTTTTATTCAAGATATACAGGGTGTTCATTAAAGTCAGGGACAAACTTTGAGAGGTGATAGTACTCATCAAAATAAACAAAAAATTACCTATAACAATTTGTCAAAAAATCCTTCGTTTAGCCGCTAGCCGCCATTTTGTATTTTTTACAAAAAACGTTATATATTAAGAACTATTTAAGATACATAAACCAAACTTTGCACACATATTTATTGGTCAAAGAGACAAATATTTTCAAAGTATCATTTAATTTGCTTTTATATCTTCAAAATGGCGGTGGTTAAAAGTATTCTAATTAAAATAACAAAAAATCCATTAATTTTATAAAATTTTTACAGTATACAAAAAAGATTGGAATTTAAATTTCAAATCGAACGGTACTTTGATGAACGAAATCCGACCACGGATAACCGAGAAAATGCACTTTTAATGTAAGAATACAGGTCCCACGCGCCACCGCGGCGCGGCCGTGGCAAAGAAGCCGCGTTGTGCCAGCTGAACTCCGCTTCTTAGCGGAGTTCAAAAATGGCGGCTAGCGGCTAAACGAAGGATTTTTTTGACAAATTGTTATAGGTAATTTTTTGTTTATTTTGATGAGCACTATCACCTCTCGAAGTTTGTCCCCAACTTTAATGAACACCCTGTATATTGCTTAAACATTGATCGTAATTACTTTTTACAATTTGTTTGTTGATTTAACTTTACTAGTAACTGTACTTGTCAATACTGGTTGAGAAATGTTTGTCCCTCCATAAAAAAATCTAAGTAATGATGATGAATTACATTGAAATGATTTTCTTATAAAACTCCACTGTCTGCAAGATATTTTGTGCCTTTTGTTTCCTCTATATCCTAAATATACAGCATCTCCTAGAATTCGTCAAAATAAACTACCATACTTTGTGGCAGGTGGCAGCTTTGCTGTGTGCTCTTGTGCTAACATTGGTCGCTTCTGGCAATATGGTCTACATTCTCAGAACAGGTACAAAAAAATTTCATAAATTTTTAAATTAAATATTTGACGATGTATGCATGATGGGTTTCATGTTGAGTTCACTATTTATTCTGGATCAAAAATAAACGGTATCAGCGGACTGACACATACTTTCTCCCTTAAGTAAATTTAAAAACTACAACCTGTAATAAAACTATCATACTCTTTAAAGTTGATCTAAATATCATTTAATAATTTATTGTTTCGAAAATAATCATCCACCTTCTAAAAATAACAACAAGAGAAACAAAGTTAAATTAATTGTTAGAATTTTATGGGGGAACCCCCCCCCCTAAGGGGAGTTTCAAGGGGAGTTCAAGGGGGGTTCAAGAGAGATAATTAAAAGGAATTTTGCTACATTTTTTTAAATTTCAATGAAGATGGATAACACCAGGCAGCCAGAAGAAAAAAAAATAGTTGATGCTACTAATTGAAACCAAGCTTGTTTTGAGAGGGGTTTTGTTGGGTAATGTGATCTTACACTGCATGCCATGTTTCATGGAAAAGGTTTGGAAAATAAGGAAGAAATTTTTTTTAATATTCTCCATAAGAGTAACATTAGGCACTCTCAGACAACATACTATGTCTATCATTGACAGTAAATTCAACGTTAGTCTCTTGTTAGCTCGAGTCAAGTTATACTTTCAGATATTTAAAAGCCCATAACTTTTGAACCGTCGTTTTTACAGACATGCGGGTGTTGTCATATTATTTTATACTCTATACACTATAAACTATAACATTTTAAATAAAAATCATTAGAGAAATTTGGATTTACTACGTTTTTTAGGGTATTTAAGGGTAAACTATCCTTAAAAACAAAAAACATAACAAATTATAGAAACAAAAATAAAAAATAAAAAAAATGATAAAAACACCTGGAGATACGGTGAATATATACCTACATACCAAATTTAATCTAAATTGGACAAATGGGGCAGGCTGTGGCTCTGTACACATCCAGACATCTTGTCTAAAACCACTTTTTTTGGATTTAAGGGACCTCAAAATGGATATATCCACTATCAACTCAAATTCGAAAATTTTGATGAAAACAATACTTTTTCTATATAGGCCTACTATGTTTAAGGGGAGATAGTAATAGATGTAACTCTATAATACACACATAAAAATGAAAACAGAAACAAACGTTCCAGTTGCAGTGTCTTGCGAACCAAAATTAAATGTCCCGTGTCTTCAGGGATAAGTGTTCAACATCAAATCTTCTTGTTTATTCTATTTCAATAGTCGATTTTACTCAAAATTGTTTGTTCTTTGAAAATTGCTAGTGAAATATATTTGTTTTGATGGTAATAAAAAAAATTTTAAAAACCCTGCCAAAAGTTAAATAATGAAATAGAATAAAATTATTCAAAGTTACAAAACAAAAAAGATGATTAATTATAGAAGAAAATGAAAAGTGGAAAAATATTTCACTGTTCAGTTAATCAAAATTTAAAGCAGCTTTATTCATAATAACATCAGGAGTAATGTGACTTTGCAAACAAGAAACTAACTAAGTTGGCTAAACTAAAACAGGTACTGTTCAAAGAGTCATATACAAGACGTAAAAGGAGTCTTTTACAAAGTAAGTAAAGTTAGTTTTGTGTTGGAAGAGTTGTTCCTCAAGGGTTAAACCTTCCGCTGCGTTCAGTTTTCTAGTTTGTAGTTGAGTAACACTAATGAACAGCGGGAACAATGTGCACTCTTCTTCCCAACATTTATAGTAATTTAATTATTCTAATTATGACTAATTGTATTCCTCATTCAAAGTTTTAATGGGTCGCCAAGTTCAAGAGAGATAATTAAATGGAATTTTGCTACACTTTTTTTAAATTTCAATGAAGATGGATAACAACAGACAGCCAGAAGAAAAATAAAATAGTTGTTACTACTAATTTGATTCCTTTATTACTGTACTACAATAGTCTTCAAAATTGTTAAAAAAAATTATCATACCCTAATGTTAATTGTCAATTTGGAAAATATATTTCCAGCTTCAATTCTAAAATGCAGTTGTTTTTACTTACTGTAATACAAATGCCTCTTTCGTTTTTTTCCGATCTTTAAAATCAGCTACATGTTAGTCTTACAGTATTATCCTAATTATTTTCCTGTAGGTTTTATTCCGAAGCACACTATATAATATTGAAAGACTAGAAAAAAAATATATAACTACACTACTTATTTTAAATTTTTTTATTTTTTATACTTTCAATTTCATGACTATATTATACATATTATTTCATAAAACATTCTTTTGTTGTAGTTGAAAGGCCTTTGGAGAGCCCAAACAAAACGACATGGGTTGGTGAGTAACACTTCTTTATCTTAGAACATACAAAACTTATTTAAACATGGTACTAAAATCAGCAGGAAGTTAAAAGTAGATATATCTTATTAACATACCTACAAAACATCAAAACTTAAAGATATAATCTGATTGTATAAAAAAGGAAATGTAAAATTAAATAGTAAATATAACTCCTGCTAAATTATTATTTTATATTAAGTCCACTTCGACCTACATTCTTGACATTTTCTACATTGGTTATTACTTGTGAACAAATATTAATTTTTTATTACTACCTTGTATCTAGTATTTCTCCATAAATTATTGTTAAAGAGGGAGAAAGTAATAAAATTTAAAAACACTATAAACATAAACTTAGCTTCTTGAATCATTGATGTGCAAACTTTAGGAGTATAGTAAAGTAAGCAAAGTTTTAATTACTGTTGAAATCTTTTATGAGGTCTCAAGAGAACCAATAATCTATTACAAAGAAAACCTTAAGCTTACCCAGAATTTAAGGAATAAGGAATTTAAGGTTTATTTAAGAAATACACAAGAAAAGTAAATCTGAAGCAGAATTTTTTTCAGACGTGGTGCTCATAACTGGAGAGTTTAGGATAACCAACGAACCTTACCGGCCAACCTTGGCCAACCACTCATCAGAAGACTTTCAGCATCTGTCAACTCTCATTAGTCATCAGGTATGTCTTCCTAGTCTAACAGTTGGTGTCTTGGACACTGGTGCAAGACGCTTGGGTTCAAATCCTGGGATGCCCATTTGGCTTTGGACTGCTTTCCTAAAAACATATATGTGTTCTCTTCCTCTTTCAAATGTCTCTGACGTGGAAAAAAAACAAAGATAAATAAAATATTCAACCTTACCTTGGTGGAGTCAAGCTAAACTACAAAAGCGTCAAATATTATGGTTTGGTCAAATCGTTGCAATTCTTTTATTGAATATTAGTTTTTAAAGCCATAATTATATGTATGATATACAAATTAAAAACGTTACTTATGCAGGCTAAATTAGAAATTAAATTATAATAAATTGAACTTTTTACAAAACCTTTATTTTTTTATTGCAGTTTCCTTCAATCAGACTAGAGGATACCAGTTAATATTTTGTGCAATAATTTTTATATTTATTTTATTAAAATAATTTTTAATTACTGTGTCATCTTTGACTCTTTCAGAGAAAATGGATTTTTTGTATAATTAACTAAATTAATCACTCTCCGTATTGTGAAGTAGAGATCTTTTCCAATTAGTTTGATTAATGTTCAAAAGATCACAATCAACGGAGATGTTTACTTGGAAACTTTTAATTGATACCTTTCCAGCGTTTTGAGCTGACATCGAGGGATTTAAAAGAAAAAGGTTGTAAGTGAAATGAATTCATATCATGATATGGTATTTCAAACCACATTATGTTTTGTTAACAAACATTCATTATAATATATTTTATTTACAAAATTAACACGTTTTGTTGTTTTAATTATTGAAGTGAATCCGTATTCTAATAATTTTTAAAAATAATCATTTCAAGCATTTACCCATTTTTCCCAATACAATAACATGTTACACTTCACACTTATTACACTTTGGTTCACAACATGACACGGTTAGATTTGACAACTGTGTGGGAGGGGGGATGTAAGAGACACAAACACAAATCATGTGACAGATTAGATCACGTCTCACAAGGCCTCATCAACCCGGCCACACGCTTAATCCTCACTGAATGCTATATTAATTAACCGCTTTGCCACCAGGGTGCTCCACTGCCTTTGACAAAGCAAAATTACAATTTAATCTCCATAACACAATGTGAGGTCAGAATTCTGTGTTCCCTGTCAACAACTTGGCCCAATCCTTACATTTACCACAACCACATCGAGTTCTGTTTGCATAACTGCTGAACTTCTTACTCTTTAAAACAAAAAAATGTTACTATTATGGTTAAAATAGCTGACCATGGTTTACTATTTTTATACCCAACACTATAACATAGTTTTAAAACGTTTACAACGTTGCTGCAAATAGCCCTCTTTACTAAATGACGTATTTATATTGGTCATACTTTAAAAAAACGCATACCTTTTTTACTCAAATATATTGTAAGAACCATATAGACGGCGTGCACAAAAAATCATAATCTCCAAGACAAACGTTAGTTTCAGAGAACCCTAACAAAATGCATAGCAACGTGTACTCCATCGGGTACATGTCCTCGTGAAGGTGTTTCAGTTCAACATTGGTTTCAAAAACACCTCAAGAAATATTATAAATATAATTTTATGTATTTACTACAATTTTATTCAATGATTTGTTATCTTAATAATTAAAATTTTATATGATTCTGAATACAAAAAAACAGTTAAAATAAGCAACATGTTATGACCAATTGTATTTTTTTCAAACTAAATAATTTTAGGTGTTCTTGGAGAAAGCTTTACAAGAAAAAAGCTTTTGTAGATAGGTTTATTATTATTTATAAAATAGACTAATAACTAAATAAGACAGGGTAAATCACATGTTTGTTCCTAAGGGTGGCTATATTGAGGGTGGGAGAGTTCAGGGAAATAACTCTAGCACAGCTTTTAGGCTTATCAAGTGCCTAAGGCTCGAAGATTAGAGAAAGATGCCACAAAAGATCCTGGAGGTTGAAGTGGCAAAGGGTTTTTTACCTCAACCCCCCCCCAAAAAAAAGAGATTAATACAATAAACTCAGGTACTTTTCCTCAGTGTGTCCAACAGAGTATACATTTTTTTATACTCTCTAAAAAGAAGGCACACATAGTCTCTGTACTGACATAGTACGATGTGTCAAATTGATGTGTTCATTTTTAAGTGTCAGTTCTAACTTAATGTGAAAATTGCCTTTACATGCTCACTTTGATGTGTCAGTTCGGCTTGTTGGTTCAGCTTGTCATTTCGACAAATTAAAATTTGCCAATAATTATAAAGTCAAACTGTCACACGCAGCCGACTACGTGATGATCGACACAAACTTCACTCTTCATAATATTTGTATTCAACCGGTGTCTATTTGCATTTTGCAGATGACCGATGTGACCAACTGAAGTGGGCGGCTGTAGACACGTTCACTTCGGACTGCCGTCAGTTCAATGTGATCACGCCAAACTGTGTGTAGGGCTCCTTAAGGAATGCTAGATATTACATAGCATAGCTTCACAATTATGATAAAAGATGTAAGGACAGGTTGTCATAGAAATTGCCAAGACTAACTCCTCCATAATGTGACAGTTGGACAGTCTGTTCTCACTGAGCGTGTTGTCGGAGCCGTACCACTCCGTGGCTGTGACACAGCTGGCGCCCGAGCTGCTGGTCCGGTGCCAGATCGTGTTGCGAGCCTCATCCCGCCTCACAGCCAGCAAAGTCGGGCTAGCCTTCATTGGAGGGTTGCGTAACCAGCATGGCCACGTCTGGCTGGGAAACTTCTCCGTGGATATTCAGTCCATCGGTTTCCAAGGTAAGTGGTAGTTTTTGGCTCTATGTCATGAAAAATATCTGAACTTTTTACACTTGATAGATACCTCCGGCTGGGTTTTATGGAGACTCCCTATCATACTTTTATATATAGAAAGGTAGCGTTATTTTCATTCGGATTGGAACCAGCATTATAGTCCAAAATGAGGATTTGTTTAGTTACTCAAGCAAATAACTTTTGAATGTGGTTGGTTGATACAGCAGCTCACTTAGCAAAGTAAAAATAAATAAAATCAAAATACCAGAGAGCACTTCCCTCTGGATTGCCAAAGACCTTAAAATATTCCAACACTTTCCTGTAACATTGATTTTTTGTACTGTAAAATGGTAAGAAGGAATCTTACACTAAGTCAGCCACACCCATTCCAATCTGTAGACAATCTGAATTAGACCGCTGACAAGTCAGCAGACTAATAATAATTCATGGTTGTGCTAAATGGGTGGGTCAGTGTGCCATTAAAATTGCCTGACATGTAGGTTGAAAAGTTTGGCAAAAACTCATTTGGCCCGACTATAGTGGACCTTTTGTGAAGACACTGATCCGGCCTGCAGTACAAAATTCAAAGATGTATTAATTTCTACCATATACTAGTACTAGTACACTAGTAGTAATGATAAAGTAGAGTATAATATTTAAATAGGTCAAACATGTTTAGTTTTTGTGAAATATTGGAGGCGATCTCATTCAGTCCACAGACCTTTGGTCCACCATCTCCCCACTTTTGTCTGATAAGAAAAGGTTGAAGGGGAGTTTGGTTAAAAGAAATTTATGAATATAGGTTGGAAGTGTCTCTGTCCCCTTCACTTGATTACTTCCTCCCCCATGGCACACGGTTAATCAATCTCATTAGACAAAAATTGGTAAAAAATCGTCCAAAATATATTTTATTAATTTTCTCCCCTTATTTTGTTGCTATTGGTAAGTAACAATTAATTGAGGGCGGGATTTACAGAAAGCGTGGCGGAATAATTTTTAAAACAAGGCGGATTGATCGACTATGGACTGATTGCAAGGTCCCCGAAATATTGTTCACAAAAATATTAAAATTTCCTAAATCAATATTCATGTTGGTATCTTTATTTTAAGAATAATTAAATAAATTAATCAACTTACTTTTATGATTGATCGTTATACGGTTGAATTGACTAGTCACTATTTAAAATGGTAGAGTCAAGTAACAGCAGACAGATAAAATAGCTGGAATTAACCAAAACCAACTACGTCCAACTAACCACGTCTGATACGCTCACACTTAGTTCGAGTTGTCCTGAACAGGGGACCAAACCTTTTTTCTATGCAAAAAGTCTAATGCTAACGTGTCGTATGACAGATCCGACGCACATGGATCAATCATTGGATAGATTTGTACTTTTTTGACACCGAGTATAACAATGTTCTATCTGACATTTGTACAGCGAATGGTGACGCGGTGTCGTGGACGGGCTGGTCCAAGTGGGGAGAATGTCAACACACGGTGGAGTTCGGCTACGTGACGCTGCGCTCGCGCAACTGTACACTCCGCAGCGGGACGTTCCTATACAGCACTCTACCTTGCCTGTTGGTACCGAACAGTCACGGCAACATAGAGACTGCCCCCTGCCCTCCCCCCACCACACTGCCAGCGGACCCACTGGTGGCAGCGGAGAGTAATGTGCAGCCGACGCAAGTCAACAACACCGGTCGCTCCCAGAGGATGTTCAGAATCACTAAATTAAACCTGAACATCCACAAAGTGCCAGCTAACGTCTCAGTGGTAAACAAGGAACCGACAGTCCTTCTTGAGGAGAGCAAAAGTGAGTATTTTTGGCAATTTTTAATCTTTTTCTGTTTAAGGTGTAAAGTTAAAATTAAACTTAGTAGAAAACTAATATGCTAATTTTTTGTGTTTAATGTAGCGGGTGAGAATTCATATGTTTAAACTAAATTTACTTTTTGGTAACTTCCATGTAGTTATCACATTAAAACACTGCAGGCTTCCAGGCGAGAGGCAGCCACGGAGGCACGGTGGTAACCGGCTGGGTGGCTGAGTGGTTATAGTGTGTCCAATAGTGGTTGTAGTATCCAATAGTGTGGATGTTAATCTACACAAGAGAACACTTCACCCACCGACCATCGCTTACAACTACCCACAATTTGTGACCTCTAAGTAGCTGGATTACAAAACGACACCACCATCCCAGTCAAGATCAATGGATTGGATGGATTTAGTGTCCTCAACGGTATTTTATGTTGCCTCCAGATGCCACCGGTCCGTGCGCGTGTGGTGAAGCTGAGCTGTGTGTTGCACTCAAGGAACACTCTGTGCCTCAGTGTTTGCCTGTGCTCGACACCTCTGACCCCACGGGTTGTGGAGGTCATTGCAAGATCAACACTCAGCTCTGCCAGAAGATTCGGGACAACGCCTTTAGGTAACGTCTTTTGACAGCTATGATTTAGATTTTTGACGTTGATAAGTCTTAGCTCTGGGGGGGGGTTGGTAATTTGCGTGACTAAAATTTAAAACATTGATGTCATTTGGTTTGTAACATCATATGGTTATGGACGTCATAGTTTGGTTATGAGAACAGCCGTTTATATGGACTGAAAACATTTCCTTTAGACATATCCATCATCTAACATAAAAAAGTAAGTAAATACAAAAATTATATATTCTTTGTGATAAATTCAGCTAAGCTACAGTTCAGCCAGCAGCTATAGATTTCATAATGTGTTGATGTTCTTGTGCAGATGTGTGGATGACTCCATAATGTGTTGATGTTCTTATAGAGGTGTGTGGATGACTCCATAATGTGTTGATGTTCTTGCGCAGGTGTGTGGATGACTCCAAGTGTATGGAGGATGAGTGGCAGTGTGGCAACAAACTATGTATTCCCAAGAGCAAGCGCTGTGACGGGCACTTCAACTGCTATGATCACACTGACGAATTCAATTGCGGTAAGATTACATTTATCACTTAAAAGAAAATACTAACGGAAACATTTTTTCAAACTGCTTTTTTGCAATGAGTGATGATACCACCTAACTACTTTTTCTTGAATTCTCACCAACATCAGATCAACTAATTTTACTCTAGAACAAAACAATTTTTTAATATTAATCAAATATGTTAACGAAGTAACACAAAAATCACTAATTCCAACACTCAATAATCAGCATGGTCAATGCACTTTCTAAAACTTAGCTCCGTTTATCAGTATTTTTTTAAGAAAAATTAAGGAATGAGTGCATTTTTATGAGGAACACATGTTGTAACGCGGAGTATGAGCAAGTTGTGGTGTGTGGCAGATTGCAACTTGACCTCCCACTTTCAGTGCGGGAACCGCATGTCGTGCTTGCCGCTGAGCAAGCGATGTGACGCCGTCGTCGACTGTTGGGACGCAGCCGATGAGCTCAACTGCACTATCCGTAAGTTGCGCAACTCTAACGGGCTTGGCTGTGGTCACACCTCACTGCACGTCGCACGCTCACACGTTCTTGTTGTCTTGTGTTCATTGTTGTTTTTGAATGTTTCATATCACTCACGGAAGGACATTGTTGTTTCAGTGTTGTGTGCTTGGTGATTCACGGGTTTAGTTTTAAAATGATAAAGAATTTATTTGCAAAAGGAGCGGTTCAAGGGAATAGTTTGGTTCTACTTGACATACATGTGAATGGCCAGTGTTGAAAAGTTATTTGATTCTTCTTTTTATATAATGACTAGCATTACCCTGTGAATTTGATACCGTCTAACATTAATGTATATAGTTTAAAGAAACGTTCAAATTATTTAATCACAGCTGTTAATCGTATACACATTTAACTTATAAATTCCAAAACTACACCTTTTATGCCCTCTGGGGCGGAGTCCTGTGGACAGAGTGCATGGATTTGTGATGATGTGATGTGATGTTGTGCTCAAAAACAATATCCCAAAGTTATTCGTTGTATTTTAGATACACTCTGTATTTTAAGTTTTTTTATGTACTGATTTACAGATAAACAGGGATGTTTACATAACTAAATTACACATTGCTAAAATGAAAACTATATTTTTGAAAGCTGTACCAACTAAACAGTTAGTTATAACAAATTACTGATGAATTCAACTAAATATGGTTTATATGGAAATATATTTGAATGTCCATAATCTTCCTTTTCCTAGTGAGGAAAACCCATATTTTTTAAGACCCTAAAAAACAAGAAAGTGGATGATGGTTGTATTTACATATGAGACTGATTCTATATGTAGGTATTTACTTAAAATATGATTACATTATATTCTACAAATTATTAAATTCTATTATTAAAATAGAAGAAGTCTTCATCGATGGGTAAAAAAAATTTAAAGATGTTTTTAGTTGCTGTAATTTTTTATATCCATGTTATTATTAATATTGCATGAGGATTTTTGTTTGTCTACACAATACAGTATTAAATACGCAAAGCCATAGTGCAACTTAACTGAATTTCTCCTAAAGTTTTTAGTTTTTGTAACAATTAGGTAAATTTTCAGTCAAATACTTTCACGTAAATTTTATACATAAATCTTTACAAAATTTAGTGTTTATAACTTAAAAATACAACATTTAAACTATAAATTATGCATGCAAGTCATCATACTGTATATGTTTAGACCTAGTGGAGGAATTTTTAAAGCTTTTTTTACCTTTCAATCCCTCGGTAACGATATTTGCTACTGATCTTGCTATAAACCGATGATACTAAAACATCGAATGTGTAATGATGTTGTATTTGATCAGAAGAAAAGAGCTTCATGTAAAGACTAATATAAAGATTTTTATGGGGATTTTGAATTTACAATTATTTTTAGGGCGGATTCAAGTAATTTGCTGTCACAATGGTTTAGTTAAAGCCTCCTGTGTGTTGATTTATACTCAATTATTTTCATACATTCTGTATAGAAGTTTTATTTTAATTTTTCTAATGGGATAAAAATAGTTAAATCAATTATTTCTATGTTAAATGTTTCAAACACAAAATTTAAAATATTTACATCTTCGTAATTTGAAGAATTCATCATTCCAAAATGTTTGTATTTACTTCCCTATGGGAAATAGCATATATTACAGATATGTCTAACGGGAATGTTTTCAGTTCATCCAAAAAGCTGTTCTTATAACCAAACTATGACGACACTAACCGTATGACGTCACTGTTTCATATTTTGATTACGTAAATTGCCAACACCCTCTGCACTAAGACATACATCCAAGTCAAAACTTTAGATAGTAAAAGTGAATATGATCTTGGGGATTTGCTCAACATACAGCTGACATTGAACAGCTGTTCATGTGTACAAATAAAGGGGATCTTGTTATATTAGTTGTTACATGTTGCATTACTTAGAGGATATTTCAGACTCTCTCCAGGAACTGTTCCATACTGCAGTGCTGTTCACGAGACATTTGCTTTGCCACGCACATTAGTAGAGATGTACATGTCATCGTTGGTGTTGCAGACTGTGTCGGTCTGGAGCAGTTCACATGCAATGACAGCCAGTGCATTCCCAACCACAGGTTCTGCGACGGGTTCCCAGACTGCAAAGATCACTCGGATGAGCCGTTTGGATGTGGCGGTGATTGCAAAACCCACGAGTGGAGGTGCAGGTAAATATCTCAATGGAGAAGTCATCATCAAATAGAGAGTAAAAGAAAAGCTTAGGTTATTCAGACATTTTAATATAATTCCAGCTTAGGGAAAAAACCAAACAAAAAAATCACAAGGCCTTCACATCATTCATCTGACTGCCCCTCATCTAAGAAATATCTTTTTTTGAAAAAAGGCTTCTGTCTCTAACATAAGCCATAATTGTTTCAGTAACAGTCGCTGCATAGCGCAAAACAAACGCTGTGACGGCCTCGACGACTGCGGTGACAATTCAGACGAGAAGGATTGTGAAACCGTCTCTCCAGAATAGCACCACCAAAGACAGACCTGACAGATCTCTTCTTTTACTTTACATGTTGTTCCTAGTCAAGAGAATTAATCATTACTTTCAGTATAAAATTGAATAGGTTACAACTTTATTTAGTTTTAGGTATTTGACAATATGAAATAATTTCTTTAGGTTTTTAAAAGCATATTTAATATGTGTTGATGATGAATTCATATAAAACAATAATTATAACAATAATTATTTATAAAGAAATTACTATGGTTTTGACTCATAAACATGGTGATTTGAAATTCTGTCACTGTGTTCTCAGACACTGTCTTCACGGGACAAAAACAATAATAGTTGTCTACCCAGAGGCACAATTCAGGCCTCTGCAACCTAGTGAGGTTACATAACTTATATAGGCTAACCCAGGACAACTCAAATGTTAGACATTACCAAAAGGATGAGAACACAATTTTGTTAGTCATTCAAGAGCTAAAAAATCTATTTAAGTGTCTTTTAAAAAAATTGTTACGTAGATTTTATGAAAAACTAAACTTCAATTAAGTAATACTATCACAAAATAATATTTTGTAGATAGAGCTGCATTTTTTTACTCATCATATATTATTTCACATTAAAAAACAATTATTCAAAATTGGAAACATTTCAACCATTACTTGATTCTTTTAATCGTAAATAAAAACTCAAATTTGACTGGGCTTTGCAGAAAAGTCATCACTAGATTGGCCAAGAATGAACTTAATATATATATCACTAGAATTTTTTTATTTTAAATACCTATTTTCTTAGTTCTCAATTACCCAAAACTTTATCAATCAAGATTGGATGGCTACTTTGTTCTAACATTGTTCACCATGTTTGAAGTTCAGCGGTTGTCTCCATGTATTAGAAATGCATGTTTTTACTCAAAGGCTGCAGGGTTTTAAAGCAATTATAAACATTCATAAGGCACACCTTTGGTGTAGTAAATCCTGTCCTAGTTGTATTCATCGTTTCATTTCATGTTTCGGTATAACCACTCAAGAGTAGGTATTAAATATATTCCCGGTGTTTATGTACCATTTGATATCAGACCTAATCTTTTAAGTTATATATTTTGTAAATAATTTTTTCGCTATGTTACGTTTATCTCGAATGCTAAAATGTTATTTATTTTATTTTGATATTTTTAATATATTAAATGGATTAACCTTCCCCCTGCCTACTTAAATTTTCATAAATATGATGGTATATTCTATTTTTATAAATAATATAGTAACAAATATTGTCATGTTAACACAGTTGTAATTATTAATATTGTAATCACAGTTAAGTAGATTAGAGGTTTTACTAGCTGGAAACCAAAGATATTTTCAATGTTTCAATTAGTCAAGAAATGGTTTGCCCTCAAATTAGAATAATTCTATTATCTTCCCTTTGATTTAACAAAGTTCCTCATTTAAACGAAATATTAAACATTTAGTTATGATGTTTAAGATTGTCTCTGAAGGGATATACTATATTTGGAATTTAGAAAAAAGTCTGTTATTTATAAATAATTGTTTCTGTTGTACACATTTTACCACAAAAAATGTGTTGTTAGAATAGTAAAAATATATAAGATGATACTTCATTTCTAAAATGACCCTAAGATTAATAATATTTAATATATTACAGACTAATGTAACAAAAAAAACTTGAAAAATGTATGACCAATCAGTAATGAAATTTCCTGTTTGTATCAGTGAAGAGTTGATTAAGGATTGACAAGTTACCTTAACTAGAATAAGTTAAATAACATGCTCATGTACTGTTAAGGTAATATGTATTTTTAAAACAATAAACATTTTTATCTGTAATTTATTATACCTTTATATCCTTTATTACCTTCTTGCTGCTATATTCTCAAACATTCAGGCTATTTATTTAGACATTAGTCTCACAGCCTTAAAAAATTTAACATCACTTGTATGTCAGTAAAAATACTAATGAAAGTACTCAAAAGGAAAGTACTTTAGGATGGCGTTGCAAATATTATACATTATTTGGATGGATATATTTGATTATCCCTTTAAGTGTCAATTATTGACCTCCATCCCTAAAATGTGTGATAGTTTGCGTTCTAGCGATATTAGATAATTATTAGGTGGTGAGTTAAGTGAAGTGGATGATTGGAGACCTCTAAAGGCAAAAAAAGCTGGAAGTGCCATTTTTCAAGTACATATTCTCGAATTTTTATGATTTGTTGTAAATAATGGTTTTAATTGGTATAAACTTTATATTCACCTAGTCACAATAAAATTTTCAACAAAATGAATATTTTGGAATTTTAATATAATGTATATGATAAAACTTATGACTCATTAGGGAGAAGAAACATTTTTAGAATACCTGGATTTGAACCTATAAGTGTGATACATAATAAGAAGCTAAGACTAACACATACTACACTTTTAAGTAGCCTATTTTATTTACTCTAAGGCAATATACAATATAATAAAAGTTTGTTGTGTTTTATGCTTTTTATGCAAATCTAAACAAAACTGCAAACTTACAAAAAATCACTTGACATGGGTTATTGTAATGGTCACTTAAAGGGGTTTTATAAAAAATGTTTGTATTTACTTCCCTGTGGGAAAGAGGTTGTTATGTCATGGATATGTCTAAAGGGAATTTACGTTTCAAATTTTGGTCTTACAAATTACTAACATCCCCTTAGAGCTAAGACATATCCATGTCAATAATTTTGCCTAGTTTGTTGTAGGTTAGTTGTAAAAATATGTAAATTTAAAAATCCACTGTATGACCAGGTATATTTATTTGCAACTAGGGTGTGGTTTTAAGATGTCCAGAACAAAAGTCTACTGTAGTAAAGCTATGGTACCTCACTACCCTAAATTTTTACTGCTAGAAATTAAATCCAGGACAAATGTTTAGGGATTAGATTATAATTGCTAAATAAAAAGAAAATCCAAAAATAAAAGTATTACATATATATTTAACAATATATACAGTATTTTATGTAGCCATTTCAACATCCTCCGGTTCTTCAAATATTCTCTTTCGCGGCGTACTTCTTGTTGGCTTGGTAGTTTTATCTTTAATAGCTGATTTTGTTTTCTTAGCTGATTCTGTTAATCTCTTAACAGAGACTTCTGGACTTCTCCTGACTGGTTTAGGAGTCCTCATCGACCTCCTTGGGTTCTCTCTTGTTATTTTAGGAGACTTTTCTGTAGGTTTTGATTTTTCACCTTCATCTTCTGGATTTTCTGTTGAAACTTTTTCTTTTTTCTTCTTCTTCGGTTGTGTGTTGACTTCTTCATCGTATGACAGTGGAGCCGAGACAGTTTTTTCAGCATTACTACCTTTCTCAACCTCATCATGTGAATCTGATTCATTTATGGTTTGTTGATCAAAAAGTTGATTAATTTCTTCTTCAGCTCTTACATTTTCTTCTGCAGGAATGTTCTTCTTACTCTTTTTCTTTTTCAATTCTTTTTTATTTTGTGATATCAATTTTTTAGTTGCTTTTGGTACTTTAAACCTTTCAAAAGATCCATCTTTTGACCACATGCAAACAATTTTAACTTTAAACTCTGCCATCTGTTTTCCGAATAATTTCTGCAACAAAAAGGAGTTGAATGTTTGGTTAGAAAATATAATTTGGGGAAATATACATATATATACTCAGAACTGCTTATGAATCAAGCCATGTTGTGGTTATGACACATCATATTAAAATTCATTCATTTTAAATACGCTTATGAATCAAACCATGTTGTGGTTATGACACATCATATTAAAATTCATTCATTTTAAATACACAAAGCAAACACTTAAAACAGAAACACACATGTAAATTTATCATGTTATCTCCCATATCCACATACAGTAAGAACCTCGATTAACCGTCACCCTTTTAACCGTCAGTCTCTATTAACCGCCATCCCGCTATCACAAAAAAATTATGTTTCCGCGTCAGCCAGATCGTCTGTTGATGCTCTATGATGAGTAGTGACGACTGTACTGCACACCTGTACTGTGCGTGAATTATTGGTGGCAAGGGTAGTGACCCAGCTGGTTAATCCCTTACACAGTTTTCTGCATTCCACTGCTACTGTTTCATTTCAGTTTAGTAGGGTGCATGGCAGTGAACAGAAGTTATTGCCGATTTGAATGAAATGCCAACTAGTGTTTTACGTGCTTTGCCGTTCATTGTTGGCAAAGCTGTTTATACGTCACTACGTATAAACAGAAGAGCATTATACACTTATAATGCTCTTCTGTTATGGTTGAGAAACGGAAACCTGTAGTTTTGGGACTCAACAATAAATTATTAATTGCTGGTGCTTCTTCTCAGAAAAATTAGAAACATGACCGTCTGAAAAGCTTGACAGGGAAAGAAACAAAAGAAAATTACGGATTATTTTAAAAACTAAATACCGGTAACGTAAGTTTTGAGAGTAAAAGTACGTACATGTATAGTTGATATTTCATTGTTTTCTTATTACAAAATTTGAATATTTTCCACTTGAACTGGCCTAGTTTTGCTTTTTCTCATTTAAAATAAATTCACATTAAGTACTGCGCAGCAATCATGAAAATTAATTAGGACTTGCAACATGCAAGGCAGTGAATTGCGATGTTGCCACGCCAAACACTGTTTAGGTGCTAAGTTGTGTCGACGCTATTATTATTTCTGTTATCCATCTATTCGGTTATCCGTCATGGTCTCGGTCCCAAGGGTGACAGTTAATCGAGGTTTTACTGTACAGTAGTATTTGAATTGCTACTTGAGCATGGTCCTCAAGTCCAGCAAACAATTTGGTATTTGATAATTATCACAAGTTAACTTATTCTAAAAGATAATTCTTCTAACTTTAGATGTTTTCTTCTTCTAATTTTTAATATTATAGGCCAAAATAGAATATTCCTCCTAAACACATTCATAGCTATGTGGACGTATTTGCAGCCACGTAGTTACCCAATCGCCTACTAGATGGTTGCATTCGCTGCCATCTAGTAGTGCTTGTTTCATGTTTTCATGACTGCTACAGGATATGAGCTAGAACTTTGAAACTTGCGCCAGCACTAGTCAATACTGTTGTAGTACATTGTATATCATATTAGGTTAGGCTCTTTTGGATGGTGCTGCTACGGGCACAACAACTTAGCCGTGAACATGTTAACTTAAGCCTTAATTATTCTCACAAGTTTTCAGTTCTCTCAAGGAAAATTTAACCTATGATCTGAGAACAGCGTTAAATTCTGAGAAACATTGGAATAAATGTCTTCGGAATTCAAAATTTTTTTACAAAATTGATGAAAAAAGCTTTACAAATGTTGAAAGGCTTAGTATGTCTACGGGTTTGATACATATCTAACATTTACAAATTACCTCCCAGACTACCCAAATATAGCATGGGACTGGAGCAAAGAACCCCACTTCCATTCCCCTACTCTTAATAGGCACTTCTATGCTTTCTTATCTAAAGAATATCAGTAATCAAGCACTGGCCTATGTAAACTTCTAAAGAAATTATTGTATAATTTTATGCATGTTATCTTTAACAAAGCATTTTTAAAAAAGATAAACTATTAAACCTTCCAGCAAATTATAGAAATCTTATGTAATTTAAATAATATTCTAGATTTTTAAACTTACCAGAATGTTGGATTGTTCCGGGGTCAGTTTAGATCCCTGAGTGCAGACTGTGTAATCTTCTCTCAGAACAATTATTCCTTTCTCCAACTGTGTGGGCATTCCGAGCAACCTTAAATGAGGTTCCAGGGAGAAGGAGAAGTCTGGGAGAGGACCAGCCGGCAACACCACTGTCTCCGTTGCAACAAAACCTGATTTGGCAAACTCCATCTTGGAGAAATCCCGGAACCATCTACAAACACAAAATATACGTGATTATTTTCTTTGAAATTACATTTTAACGTACACCAGAATCCTGGTAATCTGAACTCCGGTAATCCAAACGTCGGGCTAATCCAAAAAACTTGATGGGGAAAAGGTTACTGAGTTTAAATTAAAGACGAAGAAATATAATATCAATTATAACATTTTAATCTAACTACGGTTAAACTAATTCTACGTTACGTTACATTCGTTACAAAATGTTAATGATACACAATAACTTACTTTTTGGAACATAAGAATTCAATCATAGTCTTTTGAATAACAAAAATCTCCTGTTAGCCTTTAAAAAATTGGGGCTAACGTCTTATATCATAATCATCAAGTATTCGGATGTAGGCTATAGGTGTACCTATATAGGGTGATATCTAGCTACACTCACAGTGCATCACAATAGATTCGATTCTCACAGTCCGACTTTTTATCATTGCTTTTCGGCAAACTACTTCTCGAACATTTGAGTTCATCTCCGGCAACGACAGTGATCACGTAAAAAGTAGGCCTACAGATGACACTGTTTTTATCATCGTTTGTTTTATGTGTCAATGTGTGTGTCTTGTTTTGTATTTCTAATAAAGAGTAAACAACGGATAGAACGTCTGAGCAGGAACGCTTGATTCCGTCCAGGCAAAACATTCAATATTTGCGGTATTTTGCTTACTTCTCCTTTGTTACCATTCCTTTTTATGCATCTAATTTCATTTCCAACGTTATTTATTACCTTTGTATTTGTTTCTTCTATCGCTACACAGACACACATACAGCACAAAATCTAACGATGAATAATTCACAAAAAAGAATCTAACTTACACATCAATTATTCAAGCGCACCGAGCCTTTGCTCAATAAATCTATAATATTATAAAGAAGAGGTGGTTTCTGTATGTTTGTTTGTGGGTTTGTTGTGGCAAGTAAATGTGAAAAATACTGAATCGACCGGTTTGAAATTTTAGGCAAAGGTAGATCTTAAACTCATGCAACACGTAGGCATACTCATTTCCTTAAAATCCTCTCGGGCTACGCCCTGTGAACGTCCTAGGTTTCAATGTTTACATTTTTAGAGAATGAAAACATAAAATTACTTGAATGTCAACAGCTGTGAATACTAAAATTTGACAGTTCGAGAAGAAGAAGAAAGAGCTGCCGTGACCGTCCTAGGTTTCAATGTTTACATTTTCTAATGACAAAATCCGTTTGCACTATATTTTGACAGTTCGAGAGGAAGAAGAAATAAAGTTGATTTTTCAGATAAACTGCTGGATCGAAATTAGTGAATTATTTGAAATAGCGGAATGGTAGATTTTAAGTTTTTTTCCGACGACTGTCTCTATTACATTAATCCTTATCCTCTCCCAATATTTGACATATGTTACTTTGAAATGTTGTAGACACTCCTGTTTTGTCATTTTGTAAACAATGAAGAATTAATTAACAATACCTTAAATGTATCAGTAGAGCCTACACCTTTCAGCCTTTTTAGCCCGTGCGAAGAAAGGGTACTTTGGCTAGTATTGCATAATCAGTAGGGAGTTTGATAGACAGCGCTATAAGTAATTTGGGTATGTATCAGGGATCTCCAATGTAAACTAAAAAACATCACCTAATCATAACCCTAATCATCACCTAATGATAGACACTAACTCGGCATATTTTTCTGAAAATCTGCCAACACTGTTTATTTTATATTGCGTACATAGTGGAAAATTGGATCAAACAGAATAGATGGGTAAATTGGGTTACCTTTACTGTTGGCAAAACTTTTTTTGCTGGATACGTACGCATCTTGACAAACTGACAGCATTTTAAGATAGTCTGTCAACAAAACCTAATGTAGTGTTTTTGACAGTAATTTTCAAGTTTCAGATAGAGGAGGAGACCAACAGGGCTAGTAATACCTGATGATATGCAGAAGATGTGTGGGGAAGATGTGGGGCTGTAACCCATATATACTAAGAAGTATGTACACCCTGTTGGTGAGGCCTATCATCACAAATGGGTGTGTAGTCTGGGCTGGTAGAACCAAGGTTGAAGCAACAAGGAAAGCTCTAGAGAAAGTACAGAGGCTAGCATGCATTATCATTACAGGAGCCATGAGATCCTGTCTACTCCTGCTCTGGAGGTGATCTTGAATCTGACACCCCTACACATTGTGGTAGAGAGAACAGCAAGGGAGATTTTGCTTAGAATGGAGAAGACTGACTTTGACATTTTCTCCACAAATCGCGGTGAGTTATTTCCGCCAGGTCTAAGGGTCCTGATGAAACAACCAAGGGATTTCATGGTAAGAAAGTACAACATTGAAAAGAAATTCCATGTGGAGCTAGGAAATAAACTTGGCTGGGACGGGAAAACCGTAAATTCCCTCAGGAATCAGGTGGTACACTGATGGCTCCAAGACCGAGGAGGGAACTGGTGTAGGGGTCCAAGGATCAAATACAATGAATCACTGGGGCGTTCCCCCAGCATATTTCAAGCGAAGGTCAAGGCCATAGAAAGGTGTGCACAATTCAACATAAGTAGAGGATACATGAAAAGGGAGATTGTGATCCTGTCAGATATCCAGGCTGCCATTGGAGCCTTGAGCTCGGCAGCCTTCAGATCTAAGATGGTCTGGAACTGTCGGAAAAGTCTGGACCAGTTGGGGAAGAACAACAAGTTGTCACTACTTTGGCTACCTGGGCGCCAAGGTGTTCAGGGAAATGAGGTAGCAGACAAACTGGGAAGGGCAGGGGCAGCTACCCCCTTTGTAGGACCGGAGCCAGGTTGTGCACTGGAGGACTCCTATTTTAAAAAGAAGCTCAAGGAGGAAGAAAATGAAGCCAGAGGGTAAGCCTGGCCCGTTCTTCTGGGATGCCGACAGGCTAAGGAAATGCTTGGAGGGCATAATATAAGAAGGTCTGAGACCATGATCAGGCTTAAGAAAAACAATCTAAGGATACTGACGGGATTTTTAACTGGGCATTGTAGGCTCAGGGGTCATCTGAGCAAGATGGGCATTGTTCAAGAGGGTGAATGTCGCTTCTGTCAATCTGGGGAGGAAACACCTAGACACCTATTGGCCATGTGTGACGTGATAGGTCAAAAGAGAGCCAGAAGCTTGGGAACACACCAGGTGGCAGTGGAGGATTTTCCAAAGTTAGAACCCCTCATAATACTAAACTTTGTTAAGGCATTAGGACTAGAGGGAGTTTTCTAGGCAAGAACTAGAGACTAGTCTGGGGGGCACAATAGATCTCATAGGTCGCAGTGCAATCTTTCCCCTTGGTTTTATCAGTATCAGTATCAAATTGGGTTAAGTTTACTGTTAGCAAAACGTTTTTGCTGGATACGTACGCATCTTGATAAAATGACAGCATTTTAAGATGGTCTGTCAATAAAACCTAATGTAGTGTTTTTGACAGTAATTCTCAAAAGTTTTGGTTACATTTTTATATGAAAATTTTATGTTATACTGTTAAACTATATTCTCCAAGATTTATTCATGAGGTAAGATGCATTTTCAGTGAATGAATATTTGTATTCATCATTAATTAAGGTACATTTTCATACGGTAAACTTCTACTTTTCTGTTACGGAACAGAAGGGGTGGCAGCATTGTTTATTTAAAAAAGTGTTCTAATCAGGTAAAACAGGATACTTTTGAGTCAAGCAAAACTGGAAACAGTTTCTTAAAATCCTTTTTGCCCTACCTTTTTGTGTGATAGTGGATTTATCTAGGCTTATTGTAAAACTAATTAAATTTTAAAAAGCCAGCTGGATTCAGTGTTCTGGTATGAATGTTGAGTAAACGAATTCTTTGCAAAAGCTGAAGCAGAAGATGACTCTTTTTACTTTCTCCCCTTATACATAGTATATGGAGAAAGTATTGTTTTCGTCAAAATTTTCGAATTTGAGTTGAGGGTGGATATATCCGTTTTAGGGTCCCCTGAATCCAAAAAAGTGGGTTTTGGCGTGATGTCTGTCCGTCCGTGTGTGTGTGTGTGTGTGTGTGTGTGTGTGTGTGTGTGTGTGTGTGTGTCTGGATGTGTACAGTGCCACAGCCTACCCCGTTTGTCCGATTTGGATGAAATTTGGCATGTATATATATAGTCACCGTATCTCCAGGCGTTTTTTTCATTTTTTTGAATTTTTGATTTTTAAGGGTAGTTCACCCCTAAAAACCCTTAAAAAAACGTGAAAAATCCAATTTTCTCAAAAACGGCTCTAACGATTTTGATTAAAATTTGATAGTTTATAGTGCACAGAACACTAAATAATTTGACACCACCCGCATGTCTGTAAAAATGACGGTTCAAAAGTTATGGGCTTTTAAATGTCAAAAAAAATCAATTTTTTAAATTTTCAGCGAAAACAATAAAAGTAAAGTATAACTTGACTGGTACCATTGAAACCAGCTTAAAAAACTAAACAAATTAGTATTTTGAATTATTTGTCTACGACTAACGGTTCCAGAGAAAAGTTAAATTTAGTGTCCAAGATAAATGCAGTACGTTGTCTGAAAGCGCCCAATGTTATTCTTATGGAAAATATAAAAAAATCAATTTCTTCCTTATTTTCCACCCGTTTTCCATGAAACTTGGTATGAAGTGTAAGGTCAAATCACCGAACAAAACCAGCTCAAAAAATCTTGGTATTACCGGGGGGGGGGGGGGGGGTTCCCCCCATATAATTTGAACAATAAATTATTAAATGATATTTAGAATTACTTTGTAGAACATGATAGTTTTATTACAGATTGTCTTTTTTAAATTTAATATATACTATAAAGGGAGAAAGTATGTGTCAGTCCACTGGTACCGTTTATTTTTGCTGTCTTGCAAATGAAAAAAAGCACAACCATTAATTAAGACATGTTTTAATCCAACACAAAGTCATCATTTGTTATCATTTTTGATTACATGATGCTTACTTGTTTGGTTTTAGTTACCTTGAGAAAACCTACTTTAATATGGATCACTCAAAACTATAACCTATGATGTAAGCAGTTCTAATTTGTCAATAAGACATATATGGCACATGTTAGTACCTATTTTTATTTAAAAATTTACTCAGAAAAAAATTATTTTATACACGACATAAACAACTAGGCTATTACTTACTCTAGAACTTCATCCTTGTTCCTGTTAGTGAAAAGGATTCCACACTGCCCCACGAGATAGCTTGCAATCTTGTGGATATTTTTCTGGACCTCATCTGCTTCTGTACGGCCAAGGGCAAGAGCCATCACCCTTCTCTTCGCAAAGAAAAATCTAACAAAAATAAGGCTTTGGATCAAGACAAAGGTGGGAAATGATAAAATGCCGTTTTTTAAACAATAAGACTTCAAACTTAAATAATTTTCATACAAAACATTCAAATAGCAAAATTGAGCATATTATAAATGGTAAAAAATTAAAAGTGATTTTGTAGTATGAGAATCACGCGATGAAGCGGACGTTAATCTGATCCAGAGAACATCACATCCTCACCGACAACCATTGTGGATAACTATCCACAAATCGTTACTTCCAAGTAGCTTACTTAGATTACAGGACGTGCCACTGCCCCAGTCTTATGAGTTGACATCAACATCAGCTGTGCTGCCATCCATCTATGAACTGATACTAAAACTATTTCCTTCAGTTGGCTATTTTGCCACTAGAGAAGTAAAACAAGCGCTTATCTCCCAGTGTACTGTGGTCTAGTTGATTGCAGAGTTTGCTGATGGGTGAAGCATAAAAGCCAAGTTTGGAAATACTCGGTTTCGATTCCGGGCCATACAACCCCAATTTGGCTTTGTGTGGGATAAGAAGAATAAGAATCTTTATTGTCCTTTGAACATTTTACAATGCTATTGGATTCGTCCACTATTTTAACGATGTCATCTTTTACAAACATATTAATCATTACAATTTAATAAACAGGTTTGGATACATATGTTAATCTACAAAGAAAGTTCCCAGTGCAGACACAGGAATGTCAAAAAATTCTTTCCAGGGGTACAGAGGATATGTTAAAAGTAAACGTTTTACATTTCTTTTAAAAGTAGGAAAAGCCTGATTACTAGCTGCAACTGGAATTTTATTAAAAAATCTTAAACTTAGCACATCACCCTGGACCTGGGACTTACTGAGCCTTCAAAAAAAGCTACATCAATCAAGTTACAAAATCTTGTGTCATGACTGTGAACATTAAGCCTCAACCTAATAGAATCAAATTCATCCTTAACTTTGAGTAGACAAAAAACATATAAACTAAAAACAGTCATTAAACCTTCACCTATGAAAAGTGGTTTGCAGTGATCAGTGAAAGCAGCATCGGCGAGAAGGCGCATAGCTTTTTTCTGAATGATTAAGACTCTTTTTACCTCAGGAGCATCTCCCCATACTCTTAAACCATAAAGGATCACATTTTCAAAAAAATGCCTTATAGGCAGTCTTAACGTAATCATTAGGAACATACATTTTTAAATTCCTCAGAAGATATAATATTCTTGAAAGTCTGCTACAAACTAAATCTATATGATTAGCCCAAGTCAGCTTATTATCCAAAACTATACCAAGCATTTTAACCATAGTATTTTCATTTAAAGTTTGCCTTAAAAAGAAGACAATAGACTGAGTTTTATCTAAATTAATTAAAAAGAAATTCGATTTTAACCAGGATGAAACATGTTCCAATAATTGTAACATTGCAGCTCTCAAGTCTCCTATGTCTCTTTTTGTAAGAACTACGAATGTGTCATCAGCATAACTAATGACCTCTGCACTGACACTACACGGTATGTCATTAACTGTAATAAGAAAAAGCAGAGGGCCTAGAATGGACCCCTGCGGAACTCTATGTGCCACTTCCCTGAATGAGGAACTGCGTCCATTTACATGAAAAATCAATGTACAATACATTTACAATTTTTTACAATACAATTACATGAACAATAATGAGATAGGAGCCCACCTAAAACAAACGGTGGCCGACTAGGGTGTGAGTTGACGGTATTTGTAGGCTTAATTGGGATTGGGACCAGTTGTTCTTTTTTATTATTTGGTTATGGTTAAAGGAATAGGCACGTGAGGTGTTTCTTTGGTGCTTAGTTACTGAAAGTTATGAACCATTCATAGCACTGAAAGGGTTATTACAGGTATTCATTAAGTTTCATAGTTACCACAATATAATATAATGGCAATAAATCTTACCTACTATCATTCCATTCATCCCGTAGATCTTTTAGAGGTCCATTTCTCATATTGTTCGTAGTGAAGACAAACAAATTATCATAATTGTCAAGGAATTTTCTAACATCTTCTATCTGCTTTTGCTTCATTGACATTCCCTTTTTTTGAGTTTTTGTCAAAGAAACTGCAAAGCAAAAATGTGGTTGATGTTACCTTTTAGGAAAGATTGGTAGAACCAGTCTAACCAAAATGTAAAATTATTATTAATCCATTAGTACTCTTACGGAAGTCAAACAGTCTTGAGGCACAAAAAAGCTTCAATGATTTCCTGATTATTTAAATTGTGTAGTTGAACAATCACGATATGATCTTACAAAGACTTATGTCTACACACCATGACTAACTTTTCACATTTTCTTGGATTGATATTTTTAATAAGTTAGTCCCAAACGCAATCTTTAAATACCCGTATTAACAGTTTAACCATAGACTAACTATAGCCGACATAGAAGGGCCATGCTATCTTAAGAAAGTACTGATTATGGTTTTTGTACCTCCACTCGGCTGGACAGGGTTGTAATATTCATCTGTACCTCAGACTGTCTGTCATTCTAGGTTATACTGTAGTGACACAAACACACTCTAAGTTGGAGATACATATTACCAGAAAGAGATCAAATACTTGTTTATGAAATTACTTTCATAAGTTTTCTAGTGGAGAAACAAGAAATCGCACAGAGTTCTTAAAAATGATATGGAACTTTTGTGAGTACCTTTTTGCTTTGTTTATTAACTAATAAAAAATAAGAAGTCATCACTTAAATTTATTAAAGTTCTCATTTAATCTTCGGTGAAAATTGTGTTTGATAGTGATAAAATACTTTGAACTAGTCTTATATATTATTTATTATTATAAATAATGATACATTCAATATTAGATACAATTGTAGATATAAATTTATGACACTCCAATTTAAATTTATTTGCCCATTTCACTGCTGGACGTAGTAACCATCCTTTGTGAATTTCTCATTTGTAATTTACCGCTAAAATAGAAGTGAAAAATAAATAAATTACTTACCTTTTTTGTCTCTCTTAGATACGGGCATAGTGATGGATTATTTTTAACGTTTATAATTCAAAGAATAAGTTTAGGCACACTAGATTCATAACCTCAACTGAACCACACAACAACGACAACGAGGAGAGATTTGTAAAGAAAGAAGAAGAACTTGAAGAAGATCTAACCAATGCTAATAATGCCTATGTACCCCTCATTCCACAATTCCTCTGAGCCCCACTAAGAATGTTAAGTTCCATTTATTTACTTCCAGCGTTGAGAAAATGATTTTTGACATGGATATGTCTTAGCTCTGGGGGGGGGGGTGATTTTTAAGATGGAAAACATGTAACAGGTTCACATAGAAACTACTAGAACTATTGTATTGAATTTTAAAAATAAAAGAATAAGAACAGCTGTTTATATAAACTGAAGGCATTCCCTTTTGACATATCCATGATCTATCCTATTTCCCACAGGGAAGTAAATACAAACATTTTTAGAGGAGAGAGTAAAGACAGAGCCTAGAGATACTCTAAAATGCATAGACTATCGTTTGTTTTTCTATATAGGATGAAACTATCCTTTGGGTTATAAGTAGGAAGGTTTAAAATAATTATTATTGTTTGGTATTTTTTAAGTCAGTAAAGGATGAGTGTTACCGACAAGCCAAACACAACATTTTGACATGGATATGTCTTAGTTCTGGGGGGGTGTTGGTGATTTTTAAGATGGAAAACATGTAACAGGTTTCCATAGAAACTACCAGAGCAATTGTATTGAATTTATAAAAGAATAAGAACAGCTGTTTAGATGAACTGTAACCATTCCCTTTAGACATATCCATGATCTAACCTATTTCCCACAGGGAAGTAAATACAAATATTTTTACATGGATATGCCTTGGATGGGTGTTAGCAATTTGTAATATCAAAATTTTGAAACATAAGAGCAGCTGTTTAGATGAACTGAAAACATTACCTTTAGACATATCCACTATCTAACCCATTCCCCCACAGGGAAGTAAATACAAACATGTTTAAATAAATATAAAAAAATGCTGTGAAATATTTTAACATATGGCTAAGTTATTAGTAATCTTAATTAAATTAAATATTTTTGCAACATTGAATAAGTCTGTTTGTAATCAATTTAAACATGTAGCCACAGTAAAGTTTAATCAGAGAGGAACGGATTATAAAGTTTACTGCTTTACTATCCGTTCATCTATGGTTTAATAATCTAAATAAATAGCAAATAAGATAAAGTACAGTAAATTTATTTTTGATACAACTAAAAAATTATTTAGAGGTCACTTCATATTACTTTCATCAATTAGATGTGATTAAACCCCAAAATGTATTCTCGTAGTTGTTTTTAAATGTTGTACAGTATAAAATTATATGCATTTCTCAATTTTTTGACAAATCATTCTATTTAATTTTTGTAACCACAGTCAGTAGGGCCCTCTACAAAATGAAATTAATTTTGAATAACTGATCACCTGTATATTGTGCCGAAAATCATCAAATCCATTATACACGTACCCTCTTCACATATATTCACTTGAAAATACCAAACTAGCTGAATTGGTACCCCATGAAAAAATTAAAATTAATTATTAAACTCTATTAATTCTTATTAATTCAAACACTGAGTTCAGTAAACATTTATTATATTTTAAAGAGACAAATATCAGGAATGTTTCCAAGAATTGAATTTCTTTAAGAAAGTTAGTTTTTTAATTACTTTTTGATCATACTTTATTATAATCATATTTGATCACGCATATACACAAACATATATACAAAATTCCAATTTGATTGTCAATTTAGTTCAATTTAATCCTATAGAACTGTAGAACCTTCAGTTCCGCTGATGTGAACCCCTTTCCGTGCTTTGGAGCCGAGCTTAGAAACTGAGTATAAGTTAAAAATTATTGAAGTGTGAGTGAAGTAATTAGGATTAAGTTCTCAAGCTCTTGGGAGACCTGTTTAACGTGTAAGCATCAATAGTGTTACTGCACTCAATAATTAGTTTTGTAAGTTTTTGAGCTCATAAGTGGCATTTGCGTGTTTCCTAACGTGTGACGCATCAAGGAGTGTCCTTGTGGGTTTCATCGCCATTTTGGGTTTGCTAGTCTAGTGACCGGCTAGCTTTCGAGGTAGGATTTGTCTTATTTAATTACTTAATTCAAATGGATGAAATAGCCTAACTGTAATCCAAATTTGTATGCCATCATAATTTTCATTAGCATTTTTATCGTTGGAATAGCCTATATGAAATGTAAACCATTGTATTACTATGGGGAAGTCTACAGGGAATTAATTGACTTGCTTAGCCCAAATCACTATTCAATCTTATTAGTTTGTATTTTAGCTGGTTCATCTAACTACAACTTTTGGTTATTTCTACATGTTTATGGATTAACTGTTCAGTCTCTTAGTGTAATGTATATATTTGGTATTTGTCAAATAAGGATTGTGGAAGAGATCACATGCACTATAACTTAGGCCCTGATTAAGTAGGCTAATTGTAATCCCAGTCTATCTTGAGTTCAAAACGTTTTTATAGCGAAGCCTCTAATACCAAAACGTTTATTAAGAAATACATTTATTTGATTGGTTAGGCCTATAACTTACCAATTTTAAGTTAATCATCATAGATCCATTTGTGTAGGCCCAGCTCTTTTATATTACTGACACTGTCATATTGTAAAGATGTAAAGACCTTGTATATTTAAATTCCATCTAGTAGGCCTAGATGTAATTTTTAAAATTAGTTCATGTTTAACTAGACTATCTTTTTGGGTGTAAATAGTAACTTACTATGCATATTTTATTTTTACTAGGCCTATAATGTATTTATAGACTATAGGCCTAGATGCCTAAGATAAATGTGCATAGACCTTTTTGATGTAATAAGTTGATACTTTAAATTTCCTGAAAATGGAGTGTCACACGAGATCAGATTGCTTCCCGTTCTCTCTTAGGGGTTCTTCAAGGTTTTTGTTTGAGTTAGGGCCATTTTGGATTTAGGAGTATAAATTTGCAGAGAACTCATATACATTGGGCTTTCCTTTATTACTTTAACTTTTTCTCTTCCTAGTTCCCAAGTCTGTGTGTCTGCTTCTTCCGCTTTCTACCAGGTGATGAGGGATTAGCCTAGAATACAATTATTGCTACTAAGTTAAAGGCTGTGATATATTAAATTTAAATCAAAGCCTGTAATGATACAAAGGTTTCTTAACCCTTAACACAGTTTCACATACACCGTACACAAGCCAAATGCTGTCTGCAGGGCGGTTCCACGTACAAGTAATGTGTGATGTCGAGCTGCTATCCCTCGGCAGTTTATCAAACTATTTCAACTCTGACGTTTTCAGGACGTTGTGGGCAGTACAAGGAGTAATTTCAGCTGTTTTCATGTATTTCCAACCAACATGAGAGACAGAGATAGTTTGGAGTGAGGCAACAAATCAGCTGTTGATTTTTCATGTTACTGTTGTCAGCTCTGTTCGTTATTGTTGTGTTTCTCAGTGATTTTCCTTATAAATACTATGTAATAGTGAGAGTAAAAATACCCCCGTCGCAGCAGACCTGCGTACTCAGCGAATTTCCAAATCAATAATTTAATATATGACGTTTTATAAAAATATGTCCATAAGTTTTATAGTACAAAAATATTGATTAATATGGGAAATATTAATTTTTAACTATCCTCCATAAGATTAACATTGGAGCCCCACAATACAATGTACTGTGTTTAGATTTTTTAATATCTCTGTAACCATTGGAGATAGAGAAAAACTTTAAGGGACTTAATTGTGTAGTTTTTTAAGCTGATTCTAATGGTGAAATATAAAATTATAAATTTTTTAAAATTACATGTGAAAAGTGCAAAAAACCTGATTTTGGGGTACAAAACCCCCCCAAACTATCCGTTCCCATTGACCGATATGTCTGGTTTACGAACTCGTCCAAGCATTTGTAGGAATACACGTCTCTACCAAATTTGGTCTCGATCGGACCATTTTTACGAGAGTTATCGTGTTAACAGACACATATATATATATACATATATATATATATAAAAATTTTAACGACTATTGTTTTTGGACTCTGGGCACCTAAAGACGAAAAAATAACATGGTCTCGGGCTTAAGTCTTACCATGAGACCTACGGTAATAGCTTCTTCCCTATGGGAAATTCGCTAATAGCGAATACATTTAGTTCGTGACTGTTTGTTGTATTTTTGGTTACTCATTGGTACCGATAGTTTATGGTAGATTTTTGCAATAATCAACCGGATATAGTTTTTGTTATCAACTTAGTTTGTCTTCAATAATGGGAGAATGCAATGTTGGGTTATGATTCTCTGATATAGATCACAAGAAACAATAACTTAAATGTTACTGTTATTACTATTATTAGGTAAAAGATAAAGACTAGTAAACAATCTAAAAAAACGGGCACAGGCTACCACACGCAAGCGTGCATTCTCACTCGACAATTTAATAGCCATGAAACTAAGTATGTGGCACATATCAATGTGTCTGTGAGATAGTTAATAAGAAATGGACCCCATAAAAATGTGTGCATTTATTGGGAAATAGGTTAGAGGTCATGGATGCGTCTAAAGGGACTGATATTAGTTCATCTAAAAAGCTGTTCTTATTCTTTTATATTAAAAACTCAATGCAATAGCTCGGGTAGTTTTTATGGAAACCTGTTACAAATTTTACATTTTAAAAATTGCCATCACACCCCCCGAGCTAAGACATATCCATGTCTAAAGAGTTACAGTTTACTAATCTTAACTATTCAATATGAACTCATATAGTAACTTGAAAGTTTAATAGATAAATTTCAACAATCTGCTCATATTAGTTCCAAAATCTATTAGTTTATTGTGTTACCTCTCACTTTTATGGCTTGGCCATGGTATCTTACACTTTTTTTAATATGGAGACTGCCGGATAAGCTTCAATCTTCCAATCACAGGGGTTTACCAATCTTATGCAAAGGCTCCAGAAATTGTCCTGGGAGAACAAGCAAACCGAGGCTTATTGTGCTATCCATCTGGTAAAATTTTAGCACTCAAATTATCGTCATGCCTCCAGAATGTGTAGGAATTAAAATGTTTGTGTAAGTGTCCAATTTGTCATTTTGTGTGTGTGTTAAATAGCAGTTAAATGAGAATAAAGTGATGGGTTAAATAGATGAGGAGGGGCTTGGTTGGCTGACCATATAAATTCAAGAGGTAGGCCTCCTTCCCTGTCATTCTAGAACAATCAAATCCATTACACTCAGCCTTATTCACTCGTATTCACCCTGAAAACACACCAGAGAAGGGCATTTTCGCACGTACATGAATGCTAGGTCTGGGGATTTCTTGGGAGACGTGTGTCTCCAGCAACGTTTCCATTCAAACCATTAAGCTTTGTACTATAGTCCCTTTCAAATCCTCATATGGAAAAAAACTATATTGAATCTGGTTAAAGCTGTATAACTGTCTGATTGTGACAACATTCTTTAACCCTTTAAAGTGTACTGTATTTTCCGTCAAAATAGGATTGATGTTTTAAAACGTCTTTTTAATGGTTCCGCAAAAAGGAGTAGTGATGTTGTCATTTGTCAAAACTGTCATTTGACGAAATTTGTTCAAATACATATAACTTGACATAGATTGATTCTTAAGCTATAAATCGATAATTAAAGACACACGAAACTGGCTGGGTGGTGTAGTGGTTATAATACCACTGCCTTCAAAACTTAAGGTCGCCGGATTGAATCCCGCAAGGGTCGAATCTGGACCCAGTCGCCATTTGTCATTGGGCTACTAATTAATGATGCTTCCTAACAACAGGTCGACGTTAGGTAGTAACAAGACCGGGGTTTGGACCGTTCCCCATTAAAATGTAAATAAACGGTACCAGTGGACTGACACATACTTTCTCCCTTAAGTAAATTTAAAAAAGACAATCTGTAATAAAACTATCATGTTCTACAAAGTTAATCTAAATATCATTTATTAATTTATTGTTCCAAAAATAATCATCCTATTTCTAAAATAAAAACAAGAGAGACAAAGTTAAATTAAAATTTTCGAATTGAATAGGTGGAACCCCCCCCCCCGCTTCCACTGGTAATGTCAAGCTTTTTTGAGTTGGTTTTGTTGAGTGATTTGACCTTACGCTTCATACCAAGTTTCATGGAAAACGGTTGGAAAGTAAGGAAGTTATTGATTTTTTTATATTCTCCATAAGAATAACATTGGGCGCTTTCAGACAACGTACTGCGTTTATCGTGGACAGTAAATTTAACTTTTCTCTGGAACCGTTAGTCGTAGACTAATAATTCAAAATCAAATTCAATCAAATAATTCAAATTCCCCATCAAAACGTTAGAAATGCCTTTGGCGTAGAAATACACAAAATATAAAAAAAACATGTACTTATGTGTTTTTGGTAGGTTGTGGGTAATCTGCGGAGGGTTTCTTAGGCGGGGTGGTCGCAGTGGGATTTCGGCGGAAAAGTGGCGGCGCGGCATGAAGTTTTATTAGACCTGTTATTTATTAGCCCTGAAGAAAAGTAAAAGCGTTCTACACTCCCCTATTATTGACGCCTGTATCTCTGTGGCTGAGAGTTATTTGTTTTATAAACATCGCTCAGTGCTTTCTTTAGTTACTTTATTGAAGATTTGAAAATTAAAAAAATGTTCTAAAATGTTTATTTTTGGCCATTTTGAACCTAAAACCCATTTCTAACTATATTTACTGCATGTTGGAATGTGTTTTAGTGAAAATGAAGAAAATAATTTTTTACTCTTTTGGGGTGTGTTTTGAGTTTTCACACTTACTCCTTAACAGGTCTCAAATAATGATGTTTTAAAATGTCGTTCCTCCTTAAAGGGTTAACATGCCCAATATTAGGGACTTATGGATACTAATCTTCTTACTGATATTGCATTTAAATGCCTAAGCGTTGTGTCAGTCCCATTTAACCCTCCGAGTGGTTAAGACACCGCGGCGCCTCTTTATCACGACTATCTTCAAAGATGCGTGAAGCGCATCATGGTTAACAATTACCATCACAGTGCTGCCATCTGCGAACTAATGCCTCATAAGATATTTCATTGTCGTGCTGCTAGAGAATGCTTTTTTATAGTCAAATAAGCCCTTTCTCAGTCTGTGGTCCTTTTGGTGTAGTGGTTAGACCGTTGCGCTGACCAGTACAACAGTTGAAGCCATCCAGGAGAACGATGGTTCAAATCCCAACCATGAGCAATCCCAATTTGGCTTGCAAATGTGTGGTTCAATGGTGGGATGGCCCACCTTAAATAAACGGTGACCGGCTTGGGCGGAAGATGACAGCATGTTTAGGCTTAATTGGGATTGCAGTGGACACCTATTTTGGTTCTGTTATGTCTGTATGGTTACGGGGGAAGGCACTTGCTTTAAACTTAGTATTTTAAGAAGAGTTACAGAGTCAAAGTTAAAAAATACATATTAAGTTCAAAAGTTCTGCCACTCGGAGGGTTAAAGGTGGCTTATCTTTGTCTGATTGCATAGTCAAGGTTTCTTTTCAAGTAAATTTTTTGATGGAATAATAGTTTGGTTGTTATTTTAGGCCACTATCACTCTTTACTGTGTATTATGTTCCGCGACGCATGGGTGTAATCGGATTTTAAATTCGCAGATGGTACATTTTGTTAATTTAAGTCATCTGCTAGTTTTTTCTCCAAGTTCAATTGACAGACCATTTAGTGATGCAATCTAGTGAATTTTTTTGAAACTACGGCCACATACTCTGCAGTGTCAAATGCCCCCCTTGGTTAGATTGTTTCGTTGAGTTGTGGATGATGTTTGTGTTTGGTTTGAACCAGCGTTATTGGTTTGTGTTAAATACACAATATTTATTGTTTTTGTTGGTCGTAAGTGATTGAAATGACTGGTAAGGGAAGATTACGGTTCCCGGAAATACTTTATTTTTAACTATTTATTTATAAAATGTAATCATCAAATAATTATTTACGTTTAGATTAATACAATTACTAAGTTAAATATTACATTCATTATGGTTATTTGCTTTAAAATGTGTATAAACTATGTTCTCTCAGGTCATTTTAATTGCCAAAGAGATTTAAGATACATCTACTGTACATTATACTCCGAAAACATTTTTTTCAAATAATATTGCCTATTACAGTAGGACCTCTGTTAACCGTCACCCGGTTTAACAGCCTCACCCACATGACATAGCAAGATCGCTTTTAACAGGATTTCAATAAAGCCCGGTTAAACCGCCCTTTTCTAGGAATTGCAAGAGTTCCAGTCACACGCTTACCAACTATTATTGTATCAAAAGATGGGTCCTTTCCGTTGTTTTATTTAGTGAATTCTTGGGTAATTCATCAGGTGGATTTTAGTCAAATATTATTAGTCTATCGCTACTTTGCATTATTTACAGTACACATTCCGCGTGTGACAGTCCGTGGTAAAGTGTAGTTCGTGTTTGCGCAAACCGTGGATGTACAGTGCCGACATGGACGGAGTTAAGGGGGGGGGTATGGGGGGGCAATGACCCCCTCAGACCTCTTGAAAGTTTTTGAATTTTATTTCCAATGTTACCAGGTTTTTTATAATTTTTGATTGAACACAGATGTTTTGATGGGTTTTTGCTGTGGTATTATATAAGTTTTAAGTCTTTTGCTCTTCTTAAGCTGTGTTGTGACAAAAAATAGAACACCAACTCTCTGCCCCCCCCAACGTATAACCTCTAACTCCGCCCATGTGTGACGACAATACTTATTGAGGTGTTTTGTACTAATTTTTTAGTCAAAGATGTGTATTACTGTATGGTAAATAAATCTGTGTGGTTAGAATTCAACTTGGGTTTCTTCAAGCAGTATTCCTAATGTATGTAAGAGATGTGAAATTATGGTCGATACAGCAGAATAGAGATTGTCTTCCTGCATTACAAAGTTCAGTAGTTTGATATGAAAAGCATGTTTCATCACTTAATACAGTATAGTTCATTGTTAAGCATGTTTCATCACTTAATACAGTATAGTTCATTGTTAACTGAGCATATTTCATACTAAAAGTTGGATATTTCTATTATAATATCAATAATATGTTTAATTATTGAGCATTTTACATTATTTTGATTGCCCAGTTAAACCTCTGAGGTGAAAATGTTTAATTTAAACCTATATTTTTATCATGAATGGTCTACTCAACCTACCAGTTTTTTATAAAATAAATGCAAAGTTCCACTCAAAGAGTATTCATCATAAGAACGAAAACTTTTTATACCAATATTTTTCCTATAAATTATTATACTAAATTGAAAGCGTAATTGTATTTTCCTTTTTTTACTTCGATAATATAACCTCTTATGTGTAATGAAAAGAAATTATTAATCTTAACTGTGTCTGATTTTGAAACTCCCGAACTTTAACTTCAAAGTTTTATGAATTGCATATAAAAAAATATTAAAATATGGTATTTTTATAGTATAAAGGCCAGCAATATTATCACTTTACTTGTAATAATATAACATAAATCTACAGTGTATGTTAATATCTTTAAGTATAACAAAAATATATTTTGCGGACTAATTTAATTTGAAATTTAGCCAAGAATAAAATTACACCCAGTAAGTAAATAAATACAGCATTTTAGCGAATTTCCCATAGGGAAGAAGCTATAGGTCTCATGGTAAGACTTAAGCCGGGACCATGTTATATTTTCTTCTTTAGGTACCTAGATTCCAAAAACAATAGTCGTCAAAATTTATATATATATATACATATGTGTGTGTGTGTCTGTGTCTGTAAACACGATAACTCTCGTAAAAATAGTCTGATTGAGATCAAATTTGGTAGAGACGTGTATTCCTGCATTAGCTCAGACGAGTTCGTAAACCAGACTTATTGGTCAATCAGAACGGGTAGTTTGGGGGTTTTGTACCCCAAAATGGGGTTTTGTCATGTAGTTTTTAAAAATTTCAAATTTTATCTTTCACTATTAGAATCACCTTAAAACTACACAATTTAGTTCTTTATAGTTCTTCTCTATCTCCAACGATTACCGAGATATTAAAAAATCTAAACACAGTACGTTTGTATTTTGGGGCTCCAATGTTAATCTTATGGAGGGTAAGGAAAAATTAATGTTTCAATTATTATCCAATATTTTTGGATAATACTTGATATTTAGCTTCGTGTGGTTGAGATCCATACATTTATGCTTAAAAATCATAGTTTATGTGTTTATCATGGCAGCTAACCTGCATACTCTTTTCCCATGTTAATCATATAGAGAATAGGTAACTCCATTATTTGTGGACAGATGTTGATGAAACTTGATATAAATGGTCAAAATATAAATTGTTTATGTTAGAAACACCTACTTTTAGTGTTCCTCACAGCAGCAAACCTGCATACTCTTTCCCAGGTTAATCTTAAGGAGAACAGGAAAAAATAACTCATATTTATTGACAGATAATAATAAAACTTGTCATATAATATTATGTTATTGATTTGGAGATTCGCTGCGTACGGAGGTCTGCTGCGACGGGGGTATTTTTATTATGAAAGGGCATGAAATAGCATGGCATATAACAGAAAATGTTACGCGAAAAGTCTTGTGTATTACGTTTGGCTGGCCGGTCGTACTTAGGGGCGATGCCATTGTGGAGAGCCCCTCTGTCTTACTACTGATCTCGCCGTATCCCCTTACCTAGCTATACTCAAATCTTTTTCTTGGAATACACCTTCATTCTGGATTTTTTCGCGACCCACATAATATTAAATAACATGGCGATAATTATTATAACTATGACATATATTTTGTTTGAAATTCATAATAGCGAAGGATTTTTTTATTATTTATTATAAACTTAATTGGACTTAACCTATCATTTTTACTGTTTTAAACTACACTATGTTATTGGAGGTACAGGTAACTCTCCCGTTATCAAGTGAAAAAGCTTGACAAATTTATCTTACCTCCTTAGTACCTCCTGAAATTTGTGTAGTTTAAAACACTAGAAGCGATAGGAAAAGTCCAATTAAATGTAAAATAAATATAATTTGTAGCATTATTATTATCGTGAAAAATCTCTTGAGAAGAAATTCGCCCCTGAAGGAAAATGGTAAAAATGATATAATTGCAGACAAAACTCTTATAATTCAGAATCTGAAATTAAAACCAAAATAGCTCTTAATTAACTATGTGTGCCACTTGTGCTTTAATGAAGCTTGGCTTACGATTTACAAGATTATAATCTAGGTTGAAAGCTTGAAACGTAGGCAATTTCCACACAAAGCCTGTTTCTTTATTTATTTTTAAGTACACCAAAGTAGAAAATGCCCTATAACACAAATTTGCTATACCGCTTTTTTGTGAACCCCCTCCCCCCTAAAAATTTTTTAAAAATTGCTGTCAATAAAAAATTCAAAAAAAAATGGTAAAACCTCTTTCACAGTGTTTTTCTTCCGAATTTCTCCCACGGCCCACCCATTGGATCGCGACCTACAGTTTTTTGAACGGCTTCTTCGTACCAGTTGTCGCAGTTTCCGGTTGCAGTGTTGCACCGCGAGGGAGCGGTCACAGGTTGAGAAACCCCTTCCATTGTCCGCATTGACTCAGGTCCCACAACGGTAGCGGAGTGAATCAGCTGTGAATCACTACGTCGCTATCCACAGCCGCTAGCCCTGCTCGTGGGCTCTGTCCGTGTCGAGTCGTGAAGGTACTTCTTTCTGTATCGGTTTCATCGATCGGGAGTGCAGTGTTTGTGGTTGTTTTGTGGAACCAGTTGTGCGCATGCTTTGGATTTAGTTATTCAGGTATGTCGGCTATTTCATTAAGAAAATGTTACATTCTCTCGAAATATTCTTTGATAAGTCGTTCTTTCGCCCTTACTGTAATTGGATTGTCCAATGTAGTAATGTGCCCTAACTACTAATGTAGTTTGTTTAGACGACAACTTCGTTCGGAGATGAATTTCTATGTGAGTGGACTTTAAATTTTAATATCTTCCCGTTGTATGAATTCCTTACGTCGGTCGAAATCCGTCACGTGTCCACAACTGCAAGATTGTTTTGTTGTGTTTCCTCGCCGACAAACAGCACTTTGTGGAGTTTAGGTTGGTTATTAATAGTATAAAATATTATTAAGGAGATAAAAATATAAATAACCAACCTAACTAACTCCGCCTTGCCCGTTTGTCGGTTTGTAAATGCTTGAAATCGCCCGCCGCCCCTTGAAAAGTAAATAACGAGCATTTAAAAACACACTTTTACGCGATATTACACGCATTTTATCCAGTTTTCAATGAATAACCTACTGGTAATAATCAGCTGTCTTTGTAGTTTTAATAGAAATCAAAACAAACAGCTGTCAAATCAATATTAGTTCGTTTATATTGGTCATTGATTTTAAACCCATTTGGATATCATACTATATTAAAAAGTTATGTTAACGTATAACTAATTATAATAGTGGTATAAATGTTCTGATCTATTTAATTGTAAAGTAATGCTAAATATTAAAGCTGGGTATTGATTTATTTTATTTGTATTGATATGTTTAGGATTTCAGGTTTACATTTTCGTATGATAATCTTTCTTCTGTAAACTATATCCTACAACCCGTACAAAGGACGGGCTTACTGCTAGTGCAAGTTAAATTAGGATAGAGTAGAAAGTGCAGTAGAGGAATGAAAATGAGAGCGACAGTGGGTAGGAAGGCCGCGGGTTCAAGGCGTTCTGGTACAGCTCTGGTAGCTATAGGCTGTGGGGCTCGATATACGTCGACACTGGGCGGCTACTGGCGAAATAATATCGCTCTTGTAGGACTAAAAAGAACTTCTCTGTTATCGTTTTTAGCGAATATCTTATGGAAAAAGCTAATTCACACGACCTGTATGGTGACAGTTAAGAGTCTGCACCAGTGGTAGGCATCTTGAATTTTAGTCCCGTAAGGGCAATGTTAAATTCTGGCGGAACATACATTCACTTAGGCTTGTGTAGTGGCGTTAATTATTAAAGTATCAATGTAAAACTTTGGAAGTACATTGATGAGATGTGGCTCAAGGGCATGACCTTTTCATATGTTCAAAAATTTAACTTGATATAAAAACAAAAATCCAGGAATATTTTACAAAATAAATCATTATTATTTTTTTATTGAGAGCGAAAATAAAACGTTCTGTAAGGTGGTGCACTGGAGGACTGTAATACCTTTAATTTGACATCTCTTCCGTTAATTTATGACAATAGGTCAAGGAGATATATGCTCCAGAATTTAACATTGCTCTTACGGGACTAAAATCCAAGATGGCTACCACTGATGCAGACTCTTAAACCCTGGACCATGACAGAAGTTCATAACTCAACCCCCTGAACACGTTTGGGGGTGGTTATTCAAAATTGTATATGTATGTGTGTTGACACGATAACGGCCGCAATAATTAAAATCTGATTATTATAAACTTCGGTGGAGTTGTTTCTTTCTGTAATATCTTGGATGAGTTCGTTAGGCAACGCTATCGGACCACATTAACTCTACTTTTTGGGGGTTTTGTACCCCAAACATAGGGTTTTCATTTATTTGTTGTTGTTTTTTTTTAAATATAAATTACGATTTTGTTATAAAATTCAGCTCAAAAACACAAACTTAAGTATTTTAAATCATGACTGGTCAATTGGCCACTGAAACATTCAAAAACATAATCGGGCTCAATTGGATGACTTATGATGTTCGGTGTAACTGGACGAAATCGATCGCCAATTTAACAACTTTTTATATATTTACCGTTGTATATAATTACAATATAAGTGTAAATATATTAAGTAGTGTTGGAAGGCGTGAGTTTTTACTTTATCCTTTAGTAAAACAATATCAATATTTGTAAAATAAGATTATATTTTTAATCTTGTCACAAACACTCTGGTTTAAGGCGGTGCGATCGTTAGGGACAACTGAAATCCGATAGTGTCGCTTATCCGTTACGCATGTGATTGTTTCGTGCAATCTTCCTGGTTGACTTGGTTGAGATAGAGATTCTGTTTTTTTCATTCATTTTTAGACCTCCAAAATGACACATTTCATAAAATACTCGGATCAAAAATGTGGCGTTAAATTCATTTCCTGTAGTATCCGAATGTTTTTTCTTATTTCCAAATTTCGCATAAGTTACGCGAATGCCATGCCACTTCTGTTCGTCCATGTTTCCAAAATTCCAGCTCAAAAACATGAGCAGTGTCCCCACACTACTTGCACGAAAAACGCAAAATTTCCGAATTAATTACCCTGTAACTCGAAAAAGTTTTCAGTAAAATTTGAAAAATTATGCAAAAGCATAAATTTATGACACAATCAACAAATAAACGTTAAAATTATGTTTTTAAGATAGTCAGGGTTTTTGCTCGTACCACACACAAAAGAGGCGCAATACACACTCAAGTCTGTATCAAATATGAAAGGCGAGGGTGTTGTACGGCGGTGCTGCTGCTGGGTTGGTGCATGTGAGCAGGCTATTATTCCGCTCATGCTGACGATGCGAGTCCGCCCTTTGTTGCCTGGAATAAAGTATTCGTGCTTAGCCGCTCTTTGAAAAATATCTTACATCAAGTATGCTTATAGAATACCCGAGGATGTTCGAACATTTATCTTGATACGAATTCAAAAACAGATCTATGAAAGAATTTAAAAAAGGGATTTTTCGGGTTTTATAATTTTTACTGCGTGTATGTAGATTTCTTACATGATAAAACAATGATGATTTGAGGTTTAATATTGTCACGCAGTCCTCTAGTTGGTGACCGGTTTCGAAACACTAGGTTTGGGCTTCTAATGCCCAAAAAGCACACACGAAAATAAAAACACTACTTAAAATGTTTGTATTTACTTCCCAGTGGGAAATAGGTTATATCATGGATTTGTCTAAAGAGAATGTTTTCAGTTCATATAAACAACTGTTCTTATTCTTTTATATTAAAAATTCAATACAATAGCTCTGGTAGTCTATGGAAACCTGTTACATATTTTCCATTTTACACATCACCAATACCCCCTCCCAGAGCTAAGACTTATACATATCCATGTCAAAACCACTAACAACTAAAAATGTAAGACATGCAACTTGCGTGTTAGGATGGCGCAGGGTAGAAAGTTATTTGTGTTTTATGGGCATTTTGACGATTACCCAGTGAACAAATTTCCTTCTTCACAGCTTGGGAATGGCATAATAACCTGTTTCGAAGCCGGCCACCAACTTGACGACACTTTGGAATACGTGACAATATTATATTCAAACATCTTAATTATCGGTTGTAAAGTAACCCCAAAATACGAATACCCCTGTCGCAGCAGACCTGCGTACTCAGCGAATTTCCAAATAAACAATTTAATAATAATATTATATGTCAAGTTGTATCAATATCTGTCGATAAGTATTATATGAGTTAGCTATTTGCCTATCCTTCACAAGATTAACATGGGAGACGTTAGCTGCTGTGAGGAACACTAAAAATAGGAATTTCTAGCATAAACAATTTTTATTTTGACCAATTATACCAAGTTTCATCAACATCTGTCCATAAATAAAGGAGTTTACCTATTCCCTATATGATTAACATAGGAAAAGGGTGTGCAGGTTAGCTGCCATGATAAACACATAAACTATGATTTTAAGCATAAATGGATGGATCCCAACCACTTAGAAACTAAACATAAAGTTTCATCCAAAACCATTGGTTAATAAGTGAAATATTAATTTTTCCTTATCCTCCATAAGATGAACATTGGAGCCCCACAATACAACTTACTGTGTTTAGATTTTTTAATATCTCGGTAACCGTTGGAGATAGATAAAAACTTTGAGGAACTAAATTGTGTAGGTTTTAAGCTGATTTTAATGGTTGAAGAAAAAAATTTAAAAACTTTTTAAATTACATATGAAAAACTCAAAAAACTAGGGTACAAAATCCCTCCAAACTACCCGTTCCGATTGACCATTTTTACGAGAGTTATCGTGTTCACAGCACACACACGCACACACATATATATAATTTTTTATGGCTTTTTTGGCCTCTGGGCACCTCAAAACGAAAAACATAAATACCATAGTCCCGGGCTTATCTCTTGCCATGAGACCTACGGTAATAGCTTCTTCCCTATGGGAAATTCGCTAAAAACGAAGTAAAAAAATGGATTACACTGAACACGTTTTATTTAGGTACAAAACTCAAATTTCCTTCTACCAATAACTAAATGTTCGCTGATATGATTTGAATGTACAGTATTAGGTGGTGTAGTGGTCAGCGCGTGTGGCGAACAGCTTGCAGATGACAGAGCTTATTACCTGTCATTTGGCATGATTGCCGTTTGACCGCGTATCGCACGCGACAATCTGCCCTGGGGGTTGCACACACTGGCCCAATTTATTGCTGATTTGATTTATAAATGGTGTAGGTAAAGGTTACGACGTCTTAATAGTTTAGTTTCAACGAAAAATCGATTTTGCGTGTGGAAATTAGAATGGCGAAGTAACCCCATACCGGGTTTCTCTTGTTTTGTGCTTAAATGTAAGGGGGTTTGTTAAAGGCCGGCCTACCTTAACCGCGGTAGGGTAAATGAATCTCATAGAATTCTGTTTAGGAATACAATAATTGTATTAGCAATGCACGGAAGGGAGGATTTGATAGACGATAGAACATTCTACTCATGCTAAAGACGAATAATTTTTAAAATGCTTGTTGTAAGTGCCGAAAAAGTGATTGACTCTGATCAAGTGGTGTTATTAAAACTGGCCATATTAGCAAGAATTGAAATTACTAACCTGTATCAAATTCAGTTTACTGCGCATTGAAAATGTATAAATTAATGTAGGTTTCAAAACAGGAGCTTTCTTAATCTCTGCAACGCTCGTTTTCCAAGAGTCTAAATTGTATCAATCCATGAGTTCTATGAACTTTTAATGTTATTCGTGCTTTTAAACAGCAAATAAACACCAAACAAACAGTACACCGAAAATCGCTTTATTTGTGTATAAAACTTCTCTAGCGGCAAAACAGCGAACTTGATTAGATGTTCCAGTATGAGTTCTTGATTTTTCTTGATACAAACTAACGATATCCATGCGTTAAAAGGGTTAACAAGCCAACTGGAATATTTCGAAATCGGGCAGACTTTGTCGTAAATGATTTATAATCCACGATTATATGAAACATTAAGTCAGATATAGAGTGTCAGAGCTACGGACTTTATTGCATGTCGATACAGTACTAATCAATTAAAAAAATATTCTGTCCACGCGGATATCGAAATATTTGAGAAACGTGTTGAAACAGCAAGGGTTGTCTGCGTTGTGGGGAAGCGCCGGGTGGAGTGACTGTTTATTTATACTCATAAACGGATTTGGAAAGGATCTCTCCCTCCGGTCTGGACCTGTGACCCGTGGCATTTGGAACCCTATCCCTTATATCTTATTCTTTTTGCGATAAGGTTTCCGTAGTCTTCTTGGCTACTTATGTTATTCGTATGCACGACAACTAGTTTCGGGTCTGTAATTTTGTTACTAATTTATTTCATAGGGTTAAACCCCACATAAGCATATATTTCATTTCAGTGATAGTTTGATTTATAACCTCCCGTAAACCAGCTCTTGGAGGTCACGATTTTTGTATAGTTTTGAGTGGATGGGATATTCCTGGCGATGACAACGACCATCCTCATAATTAGATCAGTTCACAATTTCTGAAGCATAATTGTGGTTAGGATCCCACGTTAAACTGTAGGTCCATTAGATGTAATTCGCTGTTCGACTGTAATAGTTAACAGTCTTGGGTAGGGAATATGTCTGCTGGTCTTCCACACACGTCCAGACCAACGTCCGCAGACAGCGAGTATCGTGGGGAGCGCGCTGGTCTAGGGGTAGAGCGCGGGGCTTTGGTGCCCAAGGTCCCGGATTCAAATCCCGCCAATCACCAATGGCTTTTCGCTATGTGATAATGCCGCAACCCACACAGGGGTGCGCAAAAAGCCGCTACGGCTGAAGTGCCTTGGGAGAAATTCGCCCCTTTCAGTAAAAAAAAGCGAGTATCGTGTACGGACTTATACGGCTCGCTTCGGGACATCGGATTCCTGGAGGGTCACTGATCATACGCGGTCGGACGGTTTCGGAAATTCTCGGCAGACAAGGTCCGTCGAGCCCACACACGGTCTGCAGACCAGGACTGGAGATCGTGTCGGATTGTGTATTGGGGGGGGGCTGTAGTAAACGTAACAAGGCTACAAGATCGCGCCACAATAATATACACCTGGTTAGGTCGGTATTTTAGAAAGTTAATGAGTTATATCAGTTTGACTAAGCATTTTATTTTCCTTTTATGAATTATGTAGGTTTATTTAGCTTCCAAAATTAGATTCTGCTTAGGAAACGAAAACAAGTAGGCGTAGAGTGAAACGAACAACCGATTGAAAGCATGTGAAACCGTGAAGGTGGAATCAGATTGTGGCCGCCTCCGCCTACGAAACCGCCGAGGTCAATTAATTTAATCGATTTGGCCCCTTTGTATGCGCTGCTCTTAACTAACCCTGCTAACGGCAAAGTTTTCTGTCGAGCAAGTTTTGTAAATTGATTGGCATGTGCTAGTTGCCGAGAAAATAATCGATTCTCTTGTGAAACGAGAATTATTTCTACACATCTGGCATCGATAAGCTAAAACATTTTTTAAATTTCATCTAAAAAGATATTTCAAGTTCATTTATTGAATCAGATTTTACTTAATTTGTACACATCCACTAAATGTGGGGATTTTATATTACGTATCTTCTGTGTTGAATTTACCAAACATCCCTTTAGCTCTAATGTAAAAAACTAGTCAGAGAATATCACAGCCACCAAACACCGCTCATAACTATCCACGATTCGCGACCTCCAAGTAGCTGGATTGCAGGACACGGGATTGGGAGGAAATTTGGATATTGACAAAACTTGTCGTATATTATTATTATACTGTAGTATCGATTTGGAGATTCGCTGAGTACGCAGGTCTGCTGTGACGGGGGTATTTCAATGTTTTATATTATTACCCACTGAAAACGTAACATTCTGTTTTGTTGTTGTTTTGTCGTCAACGAATCCTACTGTAATCCCCACAGCCAGGTGGGAGTCTGCAGGATTGCAGGATCGGAGCCGGTCGATAGTGGCCGTCGCCGTCGCCGCCTGGATGACGGCTCAAACTTATCTCGCCTTTTAATTAGTTTTGTAATACGAGAAGCGCCTCGCCGTTGAAAAGTCTCATTAGCCGGGATTTTATTAATATAATTCGGGTCAGCTGAGATCGTCAACCCAAACGGATAACGTTCTATTATCTACTGTACAGACAACCTGGGTAGTTCAGTGGTTTTAGTACCCGCTTTATAATCTGAAGGTCACCGGTTCGATGCGGGCCTTCCTGAACAAGGATCAGCTGGTCTGGTTACAAGATGAATGAGTGTATAAGACGATCTTGTAGTCTTGTTACTGACTAAGGCTGACATGTTCTTTAGACACGACTATTAATTAATAATCTAACAGTCTTGTATCTAAGGGACATACAGGGATTCGAACCACAATTTTGTCTCTGAATTTAGAACTGGTCTGATTACACAATTCTGTACGAACCATCTTACAGAACCATACTTAAGCCTTTAAACTCATACGCACATACAACAAATAATCCGACAATAGTGTAAACGTGGGGGAGCGCGGGGCTTTGGTGCCCAAGGTCCGGGTTCAAATCTCGCCAATCATCAATGGCTTTTCGCTATGTGATAATGCCGCAACTCATACAGGGGTTTGCAAAAGGCCGCTACGGTTGAAATGCCTTGGGAGTAATCCGCCCCTTCCAGTAAAAAAAGTGTAAACGTGGCCAAAATTCAGGATAGCAGTTAGGGATGAAGAGAATGTAGTAAGAAATACGCAGTTGCAAATGTTTTGTAACTGTCGCTAGCTTTACGTCTCGGCATCTCCTGAGTCATCTTTATAGTTACAGCTAACTATGCAATTGTTGACTGTGTCCACCGCAATTTCCAGGAAAGGTGTCCGCCACGCCACGGTAGAATTATTTGTCGACGCTAGACATTGCTTCTTGGTTCCTTGTATACCAGTTGGCTGTTATCAGTGGCATACTAATTATAGGAATTAGTATTGACTCTAAAACACGTTGGCCCAATTTTTCCTTAGTAAGTGCTGAATGACTTAGGCGTTTGTAAGCAAGACATTCAAATATTTTTCTAGAATCGTAAAAAAAGAAAATGAAAAAATTCTCAACTCAGTTATTTAGTTTTAAATTAGGCCTAGATAAAATCAGTATATGTGTGCCATTAACAAATTACTTTATTACAGTAAAACTTCATTGGGAGCATGTTTTACTAGGTTGTTGGTTTAATTTAAAGTAAACAAAACTCCTCTTAATAAAGTATAGAATTATGAAAATAAGTTTCATAGCTGCGGGTCCTCTCTTTTTTCACGGGAAAAAGACTTAGAAGAATCTTTTAAATTCATAATGTCGTTGGTTATTGATTATTCAATGTTTTTTATTGGACTTTTCCAACGCGTGTGTGTTTTTAACAACACAACGTTTCTGGAGGTGGAGAAACTCCTCCCGTTTTCAAGTGATTACCTAATAATTAACATTAAAAATTTAGCTAAAAAGTTTAAGCTACAAATATTAATTATGTTGTCAATAATTCTATACTTATCTATCATACAACACAAACACAGTAGTGCTCCAACTCTCGTTCTGAGCGCACGCTGTCTTGTGTCGCCCCGAAAGCTCGGAAACGGAGTGTTGTGGTAATCTGTTGCAATATTGCAGTTGACCCCTAAAACTATCAGCGTCTTCAGTATTCAATAATACGCATATTGTGTTTGTTCATTTTGATTGAAATTTTCTCTGCGTAGTTTGGTTAATTATATATATGTTAATAATATTTTTCCAAAAAAATAAGTTGATTTCAGTTTTGGATGTTTTTTCCGTAGGTGTGACAACTGAACTACGAGCAACGTCATCTCTCATGTAATATTATTCTGTCCCTGCAAGTGACAGTGGTTTGAATACACAATCAAATTTCAATTACACATTGTCACAAAGACGTTCGCCTTGATAAAATACAATTTATTGTTTCTACGATTGATGATTTTATTACAGATCCCTATTACCGAGGTTTTCGTTAACCCCTACATTGTAGAGCCAAATTAGGACCCGCCAATCACATTACACCTTTAGATTTTTATATCACGCTACATATTTTATTTTCGACACTACATCACGTCGAAATCAATCTACCAATGTAGTTTTTGGGTGTATTTTGTCCTCTTAAGTTGAATTCGGTAGGGGGGTATGTTGATAATTTTTAGGTTTTTACATTTTGAATACTTATACCTATTAATCATTATAATTATCAGTTAATTTGACTAAAAGTCTCCATATTGGCTAGGACGGTAACGTCTACCTGTAATCCAGCTACTTGAAAGGCACGAATTGTGGATAGTTCTAAGCTATGGTCGCTGGATGTGGATGGACGTTCTCACTATTCAATACTACGTTAATCCACAAAGACCATCCTCATAAGTAGACCTGTTCATTATTCAGAGGCAATGGTTCGGATTCCACGTTAAACTGTAGGTCCCTTAGTTGCCATCAGCTGTTGGGCTATTAATTAACAGTCTAAGGAACATGTCAGCCTTAGTCAGTAACAAGACTATCAAGACTGCGCCACAATCATACTACACTCATTTCTTATTCATACTTTCCTTAAAATACCTACCTGGGTAGGTTCGCAGTTCTTTAAAAAGCTAACAAATTAATCTGTTCTTCATGTTTCAGAATGTTATGATGATAAAGTTATAATCTGGGAATAAAATCCAAAAATGCAAAAAAATCTGCACAAATATTTACAAATAATTTATAAACACATTACGCACAGGGGTTGGCCAGCAATAGACACTGACCGGAGTCGGTGCAGTTAATTTTGTATAGACTTTTTTGGATTTTACTCCCTGAGGATGTAGTTATAAAACTATAAAACACTTAGAATAAATAAAAACTGAATAAATTTTTAAGAACTGCGAGTAAAAGTTGTGTAAACTTATTTTATTATTCAATAACTTGTTCTGGAGACACTTAAGTTGATTCAGCTACTGTTAATTTTCCGAAGTAAAGTTTCATTTCACTAGTACTTCGGATGTGAACTAACGACCTTGACCTAAGTATCTCACGTACGTAGTCTGAGGTATAAGTTTCATTTCATGACCGAGGATTGAACCTGGTATTTTTGGGCGGTAGGCAAGTACTCTACCCACCACGCTATGAAATGAACAGCACAGCTGTTGTTGGATGTACCACGTGATGCTATAATGATGTCGGCACTGTAGTTAACGTATGCAGTTTTCTGGACACCCGTATATCGGTTGTCGGAGCCGGTGTCGCAGCCCTGCTGTAATGATCGTGTGCTGTGCCGGGTGGCGGTGTCGGGCGGGGCGGGGCGGTTGCCAAGCGATGGCCGCTGCCACAGATCGATGGTACACCCGTCGTCGCGCGCACACGCTTGGCCCCAGCCCAGCTAGCTCAGTCTGTCGAGTCGCTGTAAAATGTCTTAGAGCCGTTCATTCTTCTTTTCTCGTGTAGTTTTCCGATTGTCCAGTAGTTACAGCTATCACTTCCCTGTCACGGTACGTACACCTAGCTGTAGAGGCATGGTAGTGTAGTGTGTTAGTGTGAGTAGTGGTGAAGGCAACAAGTGCTGCCCAGGGCCGGCAGGAACCCTTTTCCTTATCGATTCTCCCCCTTATTTCGTATTTGTGATCTTATCGCGACCCCCGCCTTGACCCCAGCTTGTGGTTGCGCAATTTGAGAAACATTTTTTTAAACTAAATAAATACATTCCTTAACGTTAAACTTCATGCATCACTGTGTATCTCTTACGTGAGGTTATGATTTGTACATAGTTTTAAGTTGTGTGTTCACTACTCACGGTTTTATGCAGTATTTTATACTTATTTTACGCTTTGAAATTATAAATGCTTGGAACTCATTTTTATTGTAACATTGACAATACTAGATTTTAAATTAAGAGTTAGATCAGATGATAATATGTTCCGATAAAAACTGGCTCGCGATAACGATAGTTTCAATCAAATACTCGACTCTTGAAGCTGTCATCTAGTAGTCGTGAGGTACACGTGACATAGTTTTAGATACGCACCGTCGCGTCGCTGTACTAACGTGAACGTACAACGTACGCACGAGGTGCAAGCCGAGACGTCAAGTGTGACGGAGACTGAGTAACGTGAGCCGTTTAGGGGCTAGTGGCTCTCGACGGTGAAGAGAGCAAGAGAGCACATCCACGCTCTCGAGAGTCGAGAGATCTGTCAACACGCCCCACCCCCACTTGTCATCGCTCAGGTGGGCCGATTAATATATGTCGTACTTTGCGGTGAGAACCACCTCCGGTCGTGTTTAATTATCTAACCACTTGTCGATCTGGCCAAACTTAGCGAATGTAGTTTAAATGTTGACACGGATATGTTTCTGCCCTGGTTTGGGGGGGGGGTTATTAGAGATTTTCGAGTAGCAAAAAAGTGACGTAATGTATGTCTGAAGGTAATGCCAATATGAACAACATTTCCTTCAGGCATATCCTTAACCTATTTCCAAGGTGAAGTATTAAACAATTTTGCGGTTGTTTTTTTACGTTGGGTGGCATTGTGAAATTTATTTTCGGATAATTGTGACTCGACTACCGTGTACAGGCTTAAACAGCGGATTTTTAGAAATTCTTAATTCTTCATTGAATAACCCCATAATTGGTAAATTTAACAGAAATCTACAGTTACATTTTTTAAATACGACACATGTTGGTAGGCATTTCCGTTGCATATGTGTGGTATCTATAATTAACGATCTTAACCGAGGTCTTCAAGAGCACTCTAAGAAAGAGTTTCTTTTCGAAATCGTTGATTAAATGGGTGCATTAGCAGACAAGTCAGCTCTAGCGCGTCGGTTGTGACCCGGCCCTGTCCACGTGCTGCGTAGCTACTACGTCAGGGGCCCCGTGTCACACCGGGTCTCAGCTGGTGAGGTTAGTCACTGCTTAATTAATGACGAACCTTCACTTCCGTTCGAGAATGTTGAACTTCCGGCCGCTTCCCGTGGCGAACGGTAATTGGGATGCGCTCTCAACATATACCGAGTGTCCCACGAAGAGGTCCCTATTTTTGAGTTGGTGTGACGGACGTGTGGATCGCACCACAGACCCGAAATTCCACACTAACACCTTCCGAGTCTCAATTAATTCTGATCGATCCAAACAAAATGGCGATAAAACAAAATGAGCAATCGTATTTCAAGGGCGTATGACTGTTTTCTATTTCGTTGCTATCAGTGCATTGCGATCGATGGACATAAGTTTGAATAAGGTTTATGGATCAAATAGATTTAATTTATTTGTGAGTTACGTATATCTCTAATTTCCTAACGTTGTTTAGTGCTTAGTAGTATCGTTAAAATTCAGTAATTTTGTTAGAACCCAAGCAAATAAAACTATTTTAACGGAAAGGTACTATTTCTTTAATATCCCGCCATTTTGTCCTTAGGTGTCAGAATTAACTGATACTCGGAGTATTTATTTTGCACATGTGTATGTTAGGACTGTTGAGTCCCAGGTCCGTAGCACGATCCACACGTCCGTCACACCAACTCAAAAATAAGGACCTCTTCGTGGGACACCTGGTACATAACATTTCTATAGTGGCTAAAAGCTCTCTCAAAATCCCAACACTGGTTGTTGTTTCAAATTCGATATAGAGTACCTACCGAATACGTCTTATCTTAATTTCGACGTGGGTTCAGATTAGATTAGATTATTGAAATGGCAACCTACCCAGGTAGGTATTTTGAGCCAAGTATGAATGGGAAATGGGTGTAGGATGATTGTGGCGCGATCTTGTAGTCTTGTTACTGACTAAGGCTGACATGTTCCTTAGACAGAACTTTTAACTAATATCCCAACAGCCGATGACAACTAAGGGACATACAGTTTAACGTGGAATCCGAACCACTGCCTCTGAATTACCAATTGGTCTAATTATGAGGATGGTTTTTGTGGATTCACGTAGTATTCAATAGTGCGGACGTTAATCCATCTTCGTCACCGTCCCAGTCAACTCGTAATAGGTTTGTTCGTATTCCCTAGAGTTTGATTTATTTTACTTCATCGGTTGTGATAGAGAACCACGTCACTGGTGGCTGCTATTCAAAGGTGGGTATGGCGAATTTCGTGTAGAGTTATATACGATTTCGATCAATGGAAGAGCTTCTTAGTCGAGTTGATAACGCAGGGGTGTTATAATCAGGTGATTGATGTAACGCGAGCGTGAGTAAAGCGATGATGACGGTAGGGGGGAGGATCGATAATGTAGGGGAGAAGCGGACGCGACGAGCCGTGTCCAGTGTATTATTAGCGGTGCTGTCACCGCATCTGCATGCTGCTCAGTGCTCCCGGCCCCGCACGGCACGCACGCGGTCATTTCCAGGAATACCGAGATCGCACATTCCCCAACGCCATCTGCCGCTCGCTCGCTGCAACTACTGTACTACGAGTAGATCAGCGCTGTCTGGTCGCAAAACACGTAACTTAGGCCTCCCACGTTCTTCCAGAGAATGTAATGATGTTATAATGTCCTTCTTTCTACTTACAGATGCTTAAAATAATAAAGACACCTTTCCAAATACTCTTATGTATTCTGGCCTAACGAAATTTGGTTATTTTGTTTAATTTGTATACGTAACGAAAATTTTTCATTGATTTGAAGACAGGCCAGAGTAGGTCAACTACAGTTTTATATACTCTGTCGTATCCCGTTTACCGCGTGGTTTTGTCATGCGGTAGACGCCTTTTAAACTCCCTACAGACGATTAATTCAAACTGAAAGCTCCTGACGTCAGTCCATTTAGTCATTTAATTTAACCAAACTTAATCAGTCCAGTTTTTTTTTGGTCGGAGCGCAGTCCGAATTTTGCTTTCACACGATCAATTCTACCTGTCAGTTCGAACTGACATTTCCAGACGCCTCCTCAAGGTCAGTTTTTGTCTGACCGCAAGTCATATATTTGACAAATTAATTTAACAACACTTCATCAGTCCAGGTTTTGGTTGGAGCATTGTCTAAATCTTGCATACATCCGTTCAGTTCGAACTGTTGGGAGATTAATACCTTGTGAAAAATTACAGTTCTTCTAGGGAATAACACGGAACCTCTGATGTGTAGAGTGAAATCTCCACTGAAGGTGATGAAGTTAGAAACCCACTTCAATTTGACACATCAGTCGTCAATTAAAGTTTTTATAAGTTCAACCTGAGAAGCGCTTCCAAGTTTGGTTGTTCTATAGCACTTTAGTAGCTGACGGACGTAACCGTTCGTAAGCTTTATAAAGGCGGATTAAAGTAACTAATTAAATTAACATTCAAAAGGCAATATACAGTAGTAGGCTTAGTTCTATCGAACAATCTTTAATCGTTCGAGTTTATGAAGAAAGTTACTGAGCATTCGTTTCAAAAATTTGAAAGAGATTCGCAAAGGGCCTGCAGTTTTTAAACTAGATAACGAAGTCCCTTTGCGGCAATTAGTTCAACTCCCGACTCAGCTTTTCCTTGAATTTTCTCATTACTCTTTTAAATTGGAGTTAAACTTAGAGGAAAGTATAAAGCAGTCCCATTTTCATTTTAACATCTGTAGCCATTCTGGAACTTGATTTGTTTTAACTGTATTTTATCAACGAATTGGGATCTCAATACGTCTGAAAATAAACTGTATCAGTGGACTGACACAATACTTTCTTCCTTCAGTCAATTTAAAAACAATTTACCTATTATAAAGCTATCATATTTTTTAAAGTTAATGCAAATAATCATTTAAAAATTATTACTTTTTAAAAAACAATCACATCATTTCTTAAAATAACAACAAATTAATAGTTAGAATTTTGTTGGGTGATTTTACCTTACGCTTCATTCCAAGTTTCATAGAAAACGTTTTGGAAAATAAGGAAGAAATTGATTTTTAATATTCTCCATAAGAATAACATGGGTGCTTTTAGAAAACGTACTGTGTTTATCATGAGCAGTAAATTTATCTTTTCTCTGGAACCGTTAGTCGTAGACAATAATTCAAAATACTAATTTATTTAGTTTTTTATGCTGATTTCAATGGTGATAGTTAAATTATACTTTACCTTTATTGTTTTCGCTGAAAGTTAAACATATTATTTTTCGACATTTAAAAGCCCATAACTTTTGAACCGCAATTTTTACAGACATGTGGGTGGTGTCAAACTATTTAGTACTCTGTTCACTATAAACTATCAAATTTTTATCAAAATCATTAGAGCCATTTTTGAGAAATTTTGATTTTTCATTTTTAGTCGTGAACTACCCTTAAAAATCAAAATCGCCTAGAGATACGGTGAATATTTAAACATGCATGCTAAATTTCATCTAAATCAGACCAACGGGGTAGGCTGTGGCTCGGTACACGTCCACACATACACACACAGATAGACAGACAGACAGACAGACATCACGTCGAAACACACTTTTTTGGATTCAGGGGACCCCAAAACGGATATATCCACCACTCTCGACTCAAATTCGAAAATTTTGACGAAAACAATACTTTCTCCATATACTATTGTATAAGAGGTGAAAGTAAAGACGTAGTGCTGTCGTACTAAGCTGTATTACGCTCTTGAAGGAAGGTTTTGTATAGTATCCACTTCATTGTTTTACTGCAACGACTTGTCTGTGGAGTAGACTTTACTTAGTATAGCGTCAACTGTTTCTATATAAAGTGCTTTTCCGTGCTCTTATCGTGTTTTCATTGTACACATGGACCACTATTCACCAACGTACGATACGCCATGTCTTTGTTATTTGTACATTCTGTTGGTATCTCAAGTTATCTTTTCTCGTGTCAAAGGTTATAGATTCTCCTTAAAAGGTTTATTTTAAACTTACGCTTTGATATGTACCGAGCTTACTGCAATGGTAGAATCCAGTTTTATCGGAATGTACTACAATGCTGCTAAAAGGCGTATTTTTTATTAAATTTTGGTTGAACAAACGTTCAAATAAAGATTTTCAATGTTTGAAAATCAGACTTCCCCTTTGGTACGAAGATGTCCTCTTCTAGGTTCACAAACATGGTTTCAAGGGAAATTTTCTTGTCATTTACAGTATTACATATTTTTTACACTATTGCTTTATATTTTTTTACATATTATTTATTATGAAAAATTGTAATAAATACTATCGAAACATAGTAATTAAGGTCCCAACTGTTCCGACACGTCTGTAAGACTAATGGTTCAAAAGTTATGGGCTTTTGAATGTCATATCTATTTTTTGCAGAACGATAATTTTATAGAATATTTTGAATCATTATTCAACGACTTACGGCTCAAAAGAAAATTTAAATTTACTATCCCCGTGTGTTCATTATAGGTAAATGTACAATCTTGGTTTCTCAATATACTATTTGTTTAACTTATCAATATCGGTAAACGCAGTACATTGCCTAAGAGCGCCCAATGTTATTCTTATGTTAAAAATTAATTACCTCCTCATTTCTCAACAGTTACCCCATGGGATTTGATTTGCAGATAAGGTCCACTTCCCCCAACCACGCCCACTCAAAAACCTAGAAACACTTGGTAATACCTAGGGGATCATGTCCGCAAAAATTCTAACCATAATTTTAACTCGTTTTCTCTTATTAGTTTGAGAAATTTGATGATTATTTTTTAAATAATAACTTTTAAAATTATATTTAAATAAATATTAAAGACTATGAATGGTTTATTAAAGATATGTTGATTTATTTTAAAAGTTTTTTAAATTTAGTAAGAGAATTTTGACGTAAGTGAAAGTATCTACTCTTCAGTGAATCTGCAATAATATCATCCTCATAATTAGACCAGTTTGTAATTCAGAGGCAGTAGTTCGGACTCCACGTTAAACTGTAGGTTCCTTAGATATGCCATTGACTGTTGGGCTATTAATTAACAGTATCAGCCTTAGTCAGTAACAAGAGTACAAGATTGCGCCACAATCATCTACATTCATTTCTTCATTTGATTTCTTGTAATCCAGCTACTTGGAGGTCACGTATGGATTGTTGTTAGTGATGGTCGGAGGATGTAGTGTTCGATTGTGTGGATTAACGTCCGCACTATTGAATTCTACGTTAATCAACAAAGACCATCCTAATATTAGAAGAATTCGTAATTCAGAGGTCGTGGTTCGGATTTCTGGTTAAACTGTAGGTCCCTTAGTTGTCATCGGCTGCTAGGTTATTAATTAACAGTCCTGACTAAGGAACATGTCATCTTAAGTCAGTAACAAGACTACAAGATCGCGCCACAATCATCTTACTCCTCATACTTGGCTTAAAATGCATACATTTTAGTATGTTTTTTATTTCAATGATGTAATTTAATCTCAGTCACATTTTTCTTAAAATGCCTACCTGGGTAGGCTGCAAATTCAGCAAAAAAATTGATAACGTTCACATCACTTCTGCAAATCCTAATTGCAGATGTTTGTTTCCACACTCCTAGGATCCCCCCTCGCGACGGCAAGCTCCATGGTTCGAGAACGTCCCGGTAATGTTGACGTAGACTACTCAACATAACCGAAATGTCTTACAGTCATTACAGGTTCAGCACATAGAGCACAAAGAGACGTGTTTATTCGGTTGTTTCCTCTCTACAGTTTGGTAATGGAGGTTAATCGATTGTCAGTCGAGGCCTATCGATCGATCGATCGATCGGGCTTTCACCGCCGATTGGTTATGCCAAGTTACTGTTATTTTTGCATTTATTTATGGACGATGTCAGTCACATTATTTAACCCGGTGTTCTTGTTTACCGCTTTCGTGAGTGTTTCCATTTGCTACATTTTATTTTTACCCGATTCACGTTGGTTTTGAGTAGGCCTATTTGTTCGTTAGTGACTAATGTTTACGATGTATCAATACTTCATTTATTGTGTAGTGCATAATGATCTTTTCGTATGCGTTTTATTATAATAGACTGGGACGGTGGCGTGTCCTGTAATCCAGCCTCTTGGAGGTCACGGATTGTGGATAGTTTTGAGCGTGTTTGGTGGATGTCGTGAATCGTGATGTCGTCCTCATAATTATATCAAGTAATTCAGGGGCAAAATTGTTTTTCGGAACCCACATTAAACTGTAGGTCCCTTAGAAGCCATTGGTTGTTGGGCTATTAATTGACAGGCTCGTTTCTAAAATAGGAACACGTCAAGTCTTAGTCAGTATAATATAAAGGATAAATTTCCCTAGGAAGGCCTAAATAGATAGCAATATTGTAACAGAAAGTCAATTTCTACAGTATTAGATTTTAAAGTACCTATTTTTACCTGAGGAAGAAAATTGTGCTCAGATTATATAGAGGAAGAAATTGTATTGAAGTTAAAGTAAAGGTTAAAGGTTGTGCCATTAACCTTTCGCCTTGCAATTCCTAGTTGACTGGAAATATTTTCAGTACGTCCACACAGTTCTATGGTAGAACATATTGTGTATGTAGTTAAGTCATTAACCTTTCTCCTTGTAATTTGTAGTCGACGCGAAATATTTTCAGTTCGTCCACAAAGTCCTATGGTAGAACATATTGTGTCGGTAGCTAAGTCATTAACCTTTCTCCTTGCAAATCGTAGTTGACTGGAAATATTTTCAGTACGTCCACAAAGTCCTATGGTAGAACATATTGTGTCGGTAGCTCAGTCATGAATCGCCCTTGTCTCACGGTGGGAGGTTGCCAGGGGCCAGGTGTGCGGAGTTGGCCCGACCCCAGTCACAAGTCAGCTTGACCCGACTGCGACTCGCCTTTCTCGTCATTTACTTTCAGTGCATTACGCCTCTCGCCACTCCGTTGTTTGGCTCTCGGTCCGTGTGGCTAACTCAGTACCGACCGTCACGGTGGTGTGTAACAATGAATCTTGTATGTCAGGAGTCAAAATACAACACACTACAGCCACAAAGGTTCACGTAGTATAGTGGATTTAGTTTGGAATACATACTGCGTATTACCTCTGGGTCTGGAGTCCGTCTTCCCTCGCGAATCTTCCTTCATTGCACTCATGCTTCAATATCTCGTCTCACCTCGTCAATCTGGGACGGTGGCGACGTCCTGTAATCCAGCTACTTGGAGGTCACAAATTGTGGATAGTTGTGAGCGAAGGTCGGTGAGTGTAGTATTCTTTTGTGTGGATTAACGTCCGCACTTTTGAATACTATATGTTAATATTGTTCAAATTAAAAAGTGAATTATTCAACCAACAAAAAAGTGTAGACTCCATATTGACTGGGACGGTGGCGTCGTCCTGTAATCTAGCTACTTGGAAGTCACGAATTGTGGATAGTTTCTAAGCGATGGGCGGTGGGTGTGGATTAACGTTCGCACTATTGAATACTACGTTTATCCGCAAAGACCTATCGTCATAATTAGACCATATCTTAATTCAGAGGCGTTGGTTCGGATTTCACGTTAAACTGTAGGTCCCTTAGTTGCCATTGACTGTTAGGATATTAATTTACAGTGCTGTCTAAGTAACATGTCAGCATACTACTTATTCAGTAACAAGACTACAAGATCGCGCCACAATCATCCTACACTCATTTCTAGTTCATACTTGTCTTAAAATACCTACCTGAGTATGTCGCCATTTCAGAGAGGTAATCCATCTTCTGGATATTCCTTTTGATCGTATTCCGTTCATTTGAAGCTCGTTCAGTTTTTGGTGGATTCTATAATTTTTCATTCTTCTTAAGAGGCCGAACCATCTCAATTTCAATTTCTCTACTTCTTCTCGCAAACTTTCTTCAATTATTCCTCTGGTCAGCTCTTCATTTCCCTTGTATGTTAACCGTACTCCATTATATTCAGTTTTCAACGTCGTAACTTTTGCAGTTTTTTGTATTATCCCTGACTAAAAGATATTGCGCCCTAAGCTTTGCCTCAGGCTTCTCTCTTACCAGCCGTGTTGTCGCAAAGAAGCCCGAAGTTGTTCTGAACCATAAACGATACGGGTAGAAGCTGCGGGTTTCCTGGTGAATCACACAAACTGCGGACAAAGCTGTTGCAAGACAATGGGTGCGTGCCCTACAGCCGCCGATACCTGCCTAGCTGACATCACCGACAAACAGTGCCCCGTCGCCTCTCAGAGAATCGTAAAAAGCCAGACTAAAAGTTCGGACTTAATAAATTTCAGATTTTTTTTCTTAACCCTGGAGCACTGGCTGCATATTTCACAGACCACCTCATTATGTAATGTTGCTTAGAAGCTGTTTTAATGACTTAATTTAATATTTATTTATTTTGTTATTTTCCTGTTATACCACCTTGATTTGGTCTAAGAAAAGAAGAACATTTGGTTTTAAATTTAAAAAAAACTTACTTACAAATTGCTAGATTAACACCATTGATTAATAATAATGTTTTTATTACTAAATTATGAAAAAAACTACGACACCTTATTTTAATTACGGACATGAATCAAACTCGTGTATTATTAGGGTGTTTAGTCTTTCGGCACTATTTTTCATATTTATGTAATCAAATTTCTTATGTATAAATGAAACAAAAAATATACACGCAAAAAAGGTTTTACGTGAACACAGGCGCCAAGTCTGACAGATCCAAAAGGCTAATAACTCTAAAAGAAGCAGACAAGGACGACTACAACTAGGGCGTGACTTTAGGATAGAGGAGACTACAGTATTGGGAATCACGTGCATTTCTACCCCTCCCCTCACCACAGCAGTTAAAAAATCGACACTCTGGTTTGTGAGACTTGGCGTCAGTGCTCCTGAGTTAACACAGTAGTATCTTCGGATCTCAGAATTTCTAAAAGCTATTTTTAACCGAACGTACACTTTCGTATCGTCCAGACTCAAGACCTAAGGCCCCCCATCCACTTACAGTTCTAACTGCAGTCCCGGACTGAGACAGTCCGGGACTGCAGTTAGAACTGTAAGTGGATGGGGAATCCGGCAGGCGGATCGTTGGACTGTCAACTGCCGCACGGTGCGACAGTTCAACGATCGGACTGCAGGCGGAACTGCTAGTTAGTGGTAATCAATGGTGTTACTATACGTAATAAATCAAAATACGTTTTCTCGTCCATTCTAAAGTCATTTTTCCAGTCTCTAGGATATGCTTCAAGCTCCCTAAGAAGGTGAACGTGGTTAAATCTTTCTGAAGCCATTCTTTTTTCCACATTTGATGCCTTCGTCTCTTTCTTTTTTAATAGCTACATATTACACGTATGCTGCCAAATCTTCAAACGTAGACATTGCACTAACTTCACATACGATAAGAACTTAAAATGCACTTTTCCTACAGCCACAAAACGAAATTACAAAGTACACACCTACGGCAAAACACCGGAAAGACTGACCACGACTACCACGCCACCGAACGGCCTGCGGTCCGCGACTGCAGTCCGTACTGACGTGAACATTTTTCAACAGTCCACAGTCCACCGTTCACAGTTCTGACTGCAGTCAAGAACTGCAGTTAGAACTGTAAGTGGATGGGGGGCCTTAGACAACGGGTTTCCAATCACGGACAGCACCTCACCTCGGCAAAGACCATCCATCTTGTTGACGGCGCGGCGGCGGCGCGTTAGTATTCAGCCAACGGAATCCATCAATGGCAACTAGCCCGGGACCCTCCCATTCCCGCTCTGCGCTACACTCTCTGACGCTATTGTGGCTATTTGTGTTTTCTACTTCGTTAGAATGTTGAATATTGATGTAACAACAGTTTAATAACAACTATGTATTATTTTAGTGAATTTCCCTTAGGGAAGAAGCTATTACCGTAGCACAAAATGGCAAGACTTAAGCCTGGTATTAAGTTATTTTTTCGTTTTTAGAATGTGTCTGTGGACACAAGTAAAAATAGTTCGATCGATACCAAATTTGGTACATACGTGTATTCCTACATTTACTCGGACCAGTTCGTAAACCAGACATATCGGTCAATCGGAACGGGTAGTTTGGGGGGGGGTTGTACTCAAAAATGGATTTTTGCGTTTTTCATTTCAATTTCTTTTGTAATTTGTTCTCTAACTATTAGAATCAGCTTTAAAAATTACACAATTTAGTCCTTTAAAGTTTTCTCTGACTCAAACGGTTACCGAGAAATTAAAAAATCTAAACACAGTACGTTGTATTTTGGGGCTGCAATGTTATTCTTAAGGAGGATAAGGAAAAATTAATAATTCACTCAATAACTAATTTCTTTTATGAAACTCTATATTTAGCTTCATGTTGTTGAGATGCATCCACCAATGCTTAAAAAAATCATACTTTATGTGTTTATTATGGCTGCTAACCTGCATACTCCTTCCCATGTTAATCTTAAGAAGAATGGGCAAATAATTCATATTTATCGACAGATATTGACTCTCGGTTATAAATTGTATAAACTCAATAATGACTAAAAAATTAACCCTAAAGTCAAGGTATGTTTTTGACGTGTGAGAGAAGTGAAAATTTGTTAATGCAGACAATGATCCGCCCGGTTTGAGATGAGACTGGGACAGTTTGTTTTGTTGCGTCATCGTCTTGGCCTCCCATTGGTCGCCGGAAGTCACTGCTTACATTCCATTTGCTAACAGAATAGGTGTCAGATGCGACTGTAAAGCTACAGTTTCGATTGAACGATTATCCCCTATAAAAAGAATACGTTTGAAATGTCAAACAACAAACAGAACAACAATTAGATAACTTCGCCTTTTCACGGAAATATTTTGTTGTATTTTGACGTCATAAGTGTACACGAAAATCATTTGGGGTTTCTTATGTTTTGACATATACTTCTGCACGAATGTATAAAGACTTTCTGACACCATTTTTCGATTTGCATACTAGAATTAATGTGTAAGAGATCGTCGAGTGATGTACAAAATCGGATATCGTACAAAATGCCCCGATTTATTATTTTCGTCGTCAGGCATTGACGTCTGATTAAAAAAATAAAGTCCAGTCTTTGCTTGAATAGTAGTGTTAAATTACAATGGTTAACCAAAGACAAGCCAATTACGTCACATATGCGACATATCAACATATAACTCCATGTTTTCGGCTGGCAGTCAGACAGAATTGTTTTTCAAGAATATGATTTTAACAGACGTATAATGTATTACATGTTTAAAATCATCTAATATAGTCCGTTTTACGTTTTCCATATAGTATTTTATAATTTTACAAATTAAAAATTAATAAACCATAATTAGTAAATAATATAAGGCGAAATAATAGAACCCAGAAAGGAAAATTGTCACATCTCTAAAAAAATTGTATGTCTCCAAATTTGGATTTTCGGCATTTTAGATATGGAATAAAAATTATTTACAGACTATGAATGTATACATTAGCTCCAGTTTAATTAATTTAAAATCCCCCCATGTATAAATCGGTAAAATAATTGACGTACTGTATTTGGTTATATTTATTTAATGTTTAAAAACGCACATAAGAGTGATATAGGTCTGTAATTGACTTGCTCGGTCGTAAGGCGTGTAGCGAACAGTGAACGTTGCCTTTCGTCTTGCGTCCAGATGCATACAGCACCGTCCGTGTTCAAGTAACGATCAAACCGGTTGTCCGTCGGCGTCGGCGTATTGCGCGTTGTCGTTTGACCCGGGTAGCGGATGGCGGGTATAGCGGGTACCGGACGGAGCGGCGGTGACAGGACTATATAATTAGCCGTCTCCGTGTTAGTGGCCACTTCATTCATGTGTACACAGCACATTTACACCGTCTAAGTGGGTCGTCCTGCATCACGCGGATGGTTATCGGCTCACAGTACAAATTAACAACTGGTGTTGGACGTTACTGAGTAATCTAAAGTGTCGTGTTACGTGTAGTCAAGTTTCCTAACCTGTAACACATGATGTAAATCACCTTATAAATACAAAGAAACTGTAAATTTGATGAAAACAATTCGTTTAACGGTAATATTTTAATAATTATGGTATATTATAGATTTTACCTGCACGGCTGATGGTTATTTCGTTCTTTGCCACTTTAATAAATCACGTTTTCTGTAACACTTTATATGCAATTTTATAGTTTAAAGAAAACAAAAACCTTCTGCAAAAGGTAAAAAGTAATGAAAATAGGTTTCATAACTATGGTTGCTTTTGCTTTCACGGAAAAGCGTTACAAAAAAACTTTGTTTAGACCACGTTTGTTTAGCCAGCTCGTTCTGGGCAATTCAAGCCCCATCGGTGTTTTTTGTTTTAAAAGACTATCATACGAGAATTACTGTGCTTACTGTACGTCTTCTTCCCAGAACCTCTGTTCATGTCGACGGTTACATATTCGTTTATAAATATTAAGGCACTAACCCGCCCTAGAGGTGTATTCTGTGGTGAATGTGAGTTCAGGAATGTGTTACGTTGTTCTGCTGACCAGCGGTCTGTCGACTTGGTTTTCTACAAATTGCAGAGGTTTTGAATTATCTAGGTTCGAATTAGCGGGATTCTACTATTTCAACAAACAAGCACCGCTCGTCCAGAAAGTTCTTTAACAGACTAGTGATTTGTGATATATTTGTAACATAAGTGCCTTTGTTACAGAATAAACCGTCACCGTCACACTCACACAAATGTCCGTGGACAAGGAAGAGCTGGTGCAGCGGGCCAAGCTGGCCGAGCAGGCGGAGCGCTACGATGACATGGCGGCGGCGATGAAGAGCGTCACGGAGACGGGGGTCGAGCTGAGCAACGAGGAACGTAACTTGCTCAGCGTGGCGTACAAGAACGTGGTTGGGGCGAGGCGTTCCTCGTGGCGAGTCATCTCCTCCATCGAGCAGAAGACAGAAGGCTCGGAGAGGAAACAACAGATGGCGCGAGAGTACAGGGAAAAAGTCGAAAAGGAGCTGAGGGATATCTGTTACGACGTTTTGGTAAGTCCTTGAACTGGATGGTGGAGTGAGTAGGGGTTGGTTTAGGATATTGAAGTTGGAAGAGACTTAAGTCCCTTACTGTACTAGCCCAACCATATTCATCTACATAATTTAGTGTAATTTAACATTCGGAGTAATTACGCAGTTGCACATCTTCAGTGAAACTCGGAGCGTTGTTTCACCTGTTACCACCAACACGCTTCTAAAACTCTACTACTGGGGTGTCCTGTAATCCAGCGACTTGGAGGTCACGAATTAAGGGTAGTTATGGTAGTTTTGAGCCTAGACAGAAACAAGACCACAGGATCGTGCCACAATCATCTAACACTCAAATCATTACCCTTCCATCCTTGGCTCAAAATATCTTCCTGGGTATGTCGCCATTTCAGAAATTGGATTATTTTGAATTGTAAAGACACAATTATTTTTTGTACACTCGAGAGTAACAGAAGTAAAGGGGAGATTAAAGCCAGTTTTTTACCTGCAACTCAGCAAGGCACTCTGTGGGTTTTTTTGTGGCTGGGAGGTTTATGATGCTCCTAGGGTGCGAGTTCTGTTTCTTGGGAACACAATACGGTTTATTTGTGTCACCTACGATAACAAATCAGATGCCGTTTTAAACATCTAACAGTAATAAAAACAATTGAAAAAACCAGTCCTAGCCAGGCATTTCCCCCTCTTCAGTTTTGCCTCCCGCGTCAAGGGCGTTAGAGGCGACAGCCTCTAACAATCCGAGAGACCGCCGTTGAATAAAGTCAGAAATTTTGGGACATTCAAAAAGATACCACGGATATTTAGATGGGCCAATAAACTTCGGCTCTAAACTTAAACTACATCATGCGGCTACCTTTCAGTCAGATTGTTTGGTTGACATGATGCATTTAATTTGCATGTAATGGCATTAAATCAGTTAGGTAATACACGCGGATTAAAGACAACAATATAGATTTGATAATAGAATATTTTATCATGTTTATTTTGCATATATATAACGAGCTTGATAGCTGTATAAATATTTATACTTTTTATTTCAGTCTCGATCAATCGACATCCTACTGAGCTTTTGCACACATTCAAAACATTCAATCGAGTTTGTGTCAAACGTTAATCAACAAAAAGTGATTTCAATTTAGTCGGATGGAACAATCCGGTGACGAGTTATTATAGGAGGCGGTCGCCATCGACATTGTCAACGTCCACCGGCGCTCCGACACAATAGAAGTGTCACAAACGAGTCACCTCCGACTCCCGGTCCTGGCTCCCACAGGAAGCGGCACAATGCGCCAGGAAAGGGAGGCGCCCGACCCTCCCCCGATCGATTCCGTTTACATCAATCGTGGATCATCTTTTCCCACGTCCGCGCTGTGAACCGGGTACGTGGAATCCGGACGGAAACGGCTACCGCGGGTACGGGAATGCGTGATTAGCGGGTAATTAACAGCCCGGAGATCGCGCTACAGGCGCCTTGGGCCGTCTCGTTAGAACAACCGTTATACTGGTTACGATACTACGTTTTTGTTCTTTCGGCTCCTCTATAAGACGCCGACATCATCGGAATCGCACTCAGACAGAACTCAATGTGTACCAACTTAAAAAGACATCTATGGACTGGATTACCGGAAAAAACAAAAGTTAATAAAACGTCTCCATTGACGTAAATGATTACTGTCGACTCATATAGATCGATTAGATCTAACTCATGTAGATTTAAGTGTCTCGTAGTACTCTTGGGGTATACAAATCCTTGTACTATTAAACTTAATTGTGTAATATAAAGTTAACCGGATGACCTTTTCCCGTTAAATTAACGATAGACATGTGTCTCGCCAGCGACCTAGCCCGTGGAATGTGGAAGTGAGCCGCCGCCGTCGTCGCTGTGGTCCGGGAAGTCGTTGATCTCTTCCAAGGTCGCCGATACGAGCCATTGGACGCCATTGTCTCCGGCCTTTCACTCGCCGGCCTCCCCCTCTAACTCGGTCAGTCCTGTCCACGCGTCGACCTTGCATTACGGAAAACATTTTATTGCACTACAATATTGCTCGTGCGAGCATTATTTTTACATAAAATACCAAGTGTTGCTATTTTATTTTGTGGTATCGTGTCACAAAGCTTAACGTATCAGTTGTGTAGTGATAACAATGATACTGAAGGTTACGTTCTATTCGTAATTGACCATGAGGTTTCCAACGAATTTGTTAAATTTTACTCGTAATTGCGTAGTTTATAACGAATACGTTTTTACGTGATCGTTCGTTAATTTTATAAAAGAAGGAGAGACGAGTATGATTCTTTACGTTTCGCCTTGACAAGAGTGAGGTTATGTTCAACTCCGCGTGTGGCCTTGTGGCGAGCTGGCTGCGCGCCGCCAATCGTCGAATACACCGAATTGTATCGACTCCCGGCTGCCGCCTCGGCGATGGGAGGGGGGTTTGTGACGCACATGCGTGTAACGCGGTGACGTAGCAATGCGACGCGTGACTCACATGATGGCCGCCCGGGCGGGGCCGCACCCTCACGCCATCTACAGGCAGACACGAGGACCAAATCTCGACATCTGTCGTACGTCGACGGTTGGAACTGTCGCTGCTACTCACTACTGCACTGTATAGGCTCGAGGCTCGACAGATTGATAAACCTTACACTTTTTTGGCGGATAAGGTTGAACCTAGCTTATGAGTTTTTCAATGGACTGTAATGCTAAATTCTCAATTCTAAATAATTATAATTAAGAAAAAAAATGATGTGGCAAATTAAAGAATTTGCTGCATTAAGGAAATTTCACAAAATTATATGAAAACAAATAAGCTCTTTTTGGTGATTTTATCTGAAAATGATGATTATACATTTGTAAATTATTGTCTGTTTGTTAAAATGAATATTAATTTTCTTTTTTAGTAAAGAATATAATGCTTTTGGCGAAGTTGTGAAATGAGTTTTAACGACCCCAAAACAAAGTGAAAGATAATAGTTTTTATTGTAATTTTTGGCACATAGCTAAGAAATGACATTTCTTATAGTTTATGCAAGCAGACAACTTCTTATTTTATTCTTGTACATGATTAAAATTGTTACTACAGCAATGTTCATATTATATGCAGAGTGTAATTAATTTTAATATTCGAAAAAGTATCTGGTGCAAGTTAGTAAGTAATTTAACTGTCACATATTAAACAGTGTTTGCAACAGAGTATTTTTTATTTTTAAGGGGAATTTAGGGTTATTTTTAGGTGAATTAGGTTTTCAATAACCGATTTTAAATTAAACTCATGAAATGCCCTCCATGAAGACATAAACCAAAGTAGTCATGGATTCAATAGGCCTATATGTCATACTGAACTGAACTGAGGGGGAAACTTTCTGCTTCTGTTGTACAGATGTGGAAAATCCTCGGTTATCTGGAAGCTGTGTTCTGGTTTTTGGTTTATTACAGATTTTAGTTTAGAGTAAAACTAGCTTGTCTCAACCATTAATCAAATGATTAATACAGTAGCTATTCTGTCCGGTTAGACAATATTAAAGTATTAAATCATTATTATAACATTATTAAACATATAATAACTCATCATATGCATTAATATCCAAATAACACGCTGATATTTATAATTTTTGTGCGTTTTGGTTATTTTTTAAATATTTTTTTTACCTCAGCAAGATGTGTTACTAGCGAGCAACTAGCATAGTAACTGTTGCAAGAGTTGTGAAGGCAGAATAACAGTAGGTCTAACAGAAGAGAAGAGGCAGAAAGCGAAATATTAGGTCGCAAATAGTAGATAGTGTGACAGGATGTTTACAATTACCTACCCACATTCACATGACTTTAGTTTGCATTCCTATTATCAACTGGATTACATCATACTACTGCCACTTGGTTCTTTCATGTTGAAATGCCCACTGAATAATATTATTTAAACTAACCTTAAATGATTTTCTTTACATATTTTCCTATTAAATAGAAGGCCTAAAATATACTATTGGGAACTTGCCACCATTGTTTAAGAACAATGAACTCAAGTTTTCACTTATTCTGACTCTCAAATTAGATAATGTGATATATAACAAATATTTATAATCTACTAAACTAAATACAGCTGTTTTTTTCAACCTCTTATTGGCTGTAAATAAAATAAAATGACATACTGGACTGAAAACGGCAGAGGTTGTGGTGGGGGAGCTGCGCTATCGCATCCGTCCCCTTTCTACTTCTTACTTACATAGGTGGACGATCAGAGGTTGATAAAAAAAACAGTCCTTGTATATTGATACCTTTAACCCTATGTGTTAAGTTAAATTAAAAATAGTAATAGTTTATGTAATAGATACAAATGCTTAACGTTTGTTGTTTTCAGATAAAAATCGAATGATCTGTAAATTTTGAAAACTGTCTTATGGTTACGGTCCGGTTTTGTTACAGGGTCTGTTGGACAGGTACCTTATTCCAAAGGCAAGCAATGCCGAAAGTAAAGTTTTCTACCTGAAAATGAAGGGAGACTACTACAGGTACCTGGCAGAGGTTGCAACAGGAGACACAAGGAACGGTGAGTCATAGTGTTCATAGGGAAGTGGTCAAGTATGAAGGCGGGGCTTTGTAATGAGTAAAAAAGGCAATACTGGCGAGGTATAGAAAAAGAATCCTAGTCATATCACCTTTGTTCCCCTACTATGGAGTCTCTTCCATAAATCCATTATAAAAATTCCGATAGAAAATAGACTATTACTGTGGTGTTCATGACGAAGACCTAGACGCGGGACCAACTTTGTTGAAGTCCCACAAATGTAAATGTGGAATTATTGGATCTAGTTTGAATTTCAGAAAAATCGGTCCATTAATAGAGGAGGAAAAGGGATTTAATTGATCAAGTACATGAATAATACCTCTGGTTTGAAGAATCTGTAAATAAATAGAGATCTGTAAATAAATTTGCAATCAAATAAATTGATCATGCATAAAAGTGATTTATAACAGTATGAGCTGCAACGTTTGTAAGTAATGTTTCTTACCCGAAGTCTCCCAGCTGTGGACAGTTTTTTCATGCACTATTTTTTTAAATCTTAACCCTATGAGTGCTGCGGCCATTTCCATGATTCTCACGCACGAAGTGCTGCAGCGTTTTTATGAAAATGTTTACCAAGAACAGATAATTCAATTTTGCAGATACTAATGTAATCTTTTTCTTAAATTGAAGACAGTTAAATTTTCTTTTTAGATGTCCTATGTTACACAACAACAAAAAATATTTTCCTAAACCCAAAATAAAGTTAAAACTATAAAGCTTAATTTTTTTTGTTTGGAATTTGGAGTTCAATAAACTGTATAAAACAATATTTTACATATTTTTCATTATTATAGTTAAAAAGAGTAAGAAATTTTAAGTATAATTCTTGTATAATATGTCACGATTGTTTCAAATTAAAACACTATAAATTAATTGCTTATGGTTTTTGGAACAAAACTACGCCAAAAGTAAGCCAGTACATTAAATATTAACTTAGTTATAACCGATTTACGGAGAGTCGCTTTCAGCGATGCTGCGGCACTCAAAGGGTTAAGTACATAACAAAAGGAACATAATTCATCATTTTTAAATCTTCCCACAATTTCATTGAACAAGTAGTAACCAAAGGTTAAGAAAATCATTGTTAATATTTTACTAAGCCACTTGTAATACTTTGAATTAAAATAGTAATTAAAGGTTAAAAATGTATATCCGACTGTGATCAAATTAGCTGAATAGTGTGGGTGCAGGTAATTTTCTGAAATAATTATTGTCTCTACATATTATTGAAAGATGTCACAATAATGATAAAAGGAGGATGAGTCATATATTAAATTTGTTAATAACACTGTTTGTATCAAAGCAGTCATAGCTAGAGATATGTTGCACACACCATAGTATATAAATTTGTTTAACATTTAAAATTATTTACTACAACCTTTTTCCTGAGAACTAATATGTGGTATTGCTACTTTTTGTTAACAGCTGTGGTAGAAGATTCACAGAAAGCCTACCAGGATGCGTTTGAAATCAGCAAAGCAAAAATGCAACCTACACATCCAATCAGGCTGGGCTTAGCGCTAAATTTCTCAGTTTTCTACTATGAAATCCTCAACTCGCCCGACAAAGCATGTCAGTTAGCGAAACAGGTCTGTTGTTTTCAGGTTGAATCAAAATCTGAGCTGGTTGGTGCGTGATTACTCCGTCGACAAAGTCAGCGTGAAAGTGAATAATTGTTGCCATCATTCTAAATTTTGTCATACTAATAAATCAAGTAATCTATAGGTTAAATTTAATTATTTGTTTTGATTATAAAAAATATATGAATGTAGTATGTTGATTTTGCATTAAAATCTGTTGGTGACTTTATTCACTTTCATGCTAACTAGTTCTGTTAGTAACTGAAAAAAGAAATATTGATCAAAAATTTAAAAATTATATTTTTATCTAGCTGTGGTGGACGATTCACAAAAAGCATACCAAGAGGCATTTGACATCGCCAAGTCAAAAATGCAACCCACACATCCCATCAGGTTGGGCTTAGCCCTCAACTTCTCGGTCTTCTATTACGAGATTATAAATTCCCCGGCCAGAGCTTGCCACTTGGCAAAGCAGGTAAAACAGACTCGTTGTGAGAATTAACCTGCGTGTGCCGAGTGTTTCTAACTCAAGGATCTTGAATGTGAAACTCGCTTGATCTCTGTGAGGTTTTTACTAGCATGTTTGCTTGAGTTTATTATACACTGACACTTCTGATAGACATGAATATGCTTTTAAATCTTTTTAGGATATCCTTCTCAATTCTATTATTTTTGTTCATACCTTTATATGTGGAGAGTTTGCATAACTCTTATCATTGATAGATGATTATTTATTGAATATTCAAATTAATGACTTGCTGTGTAATTAATTATTAATCAATAGAAAAGGCCATTCTTTTTTGTTAAATTTCTAAATTGTTCGAATACTCATTTATTATTTTGTTAATAGCGTCTGCATAAAAAAATTAGTTAAATGCAATGAAAACATAATTTTTTTGGTGTTCTGCAGTTGATGTCATTTAGAAATAAATCAGTACTGAAAAATTCAAATTTTGAAAAGCAACACAGAGGCAATTTACCAGCACACTAGCTCAGGGGTAACGAATGTGCTCAGAAAGTCAAAGGTTGCTAAATCGAAACCAGTGACCGGCGACTCCTGACAGATCATAAGAAGTCACTTCTAGCTAGCCTATGTAACATAACGCTATGGTATTTTGATGTCTTCACCACTTAGGCCCATGGTGATGTACAGTTAAGGTATAAAACTTCCCAGCAGGAGATAGGTTAGATTAAGGATATATGTCTAATGAGAATTTTTCAGTTCATCTATCCATGTCAAAAAACTAACTGAAATAATATAAACCGTTGTTAGGTAACACTTCTTCCGCTGCACTTTTTTGTGACCTACAAATCTTCTACCCCCCAAAAAGTAAAGGAATTGATTAGGGTTTCATTAACTGGCCAATACAACTTTAAGTGAGGTAATCACCATCAACCAGATTAGTAATAAAGTTTATTAATGGCAATGTTTCTTCTAAGTAATGAGAGTGGTTAAAATTTCTGCTGATAGTAAGCACATTGGAGGGGAGCACGCTGGTCTAGGGGTAGAGCGCGGGGCTTGGGTGCCCGAGGTCACGGGTTCAAATCCCGCCAATCACCAATGACTTCGCTATGTGATAATGCAGTAACCCAAACAGGGGTTCACAAAAAGCCGCTATGGCTGAAGTGCCTTCGGAGTAATAGGCCCCTTCGAATAAGAAAAAAGTACATTGGGAACTAAATATGATTTAATGTTCATATATGAATTTTTATTGTTTGCAAATTCCAAAAATTAAATCAATTGGTCTAATGGAGTTCAAATTATTGGGCAATTAATTCAACATTTTTAAGTTCTCTTTACAGGACGAAGAGAAACCAAATAAATCTTAATCCAGTGAAACTTTGTTCTGAATATAATGTGACATCTTTTTCCTTACATACTAAAGCAGCACTATACACTAATTTGCTCGTGTAAACTTTATGTGAATGTTTTCTTGAATATTATTTGTTGAACGACTAATACATCAGTTGTGATTTTATAACTAGTTTTCTATTAAATAGTAATAATTAATTTGAGTAAGTTGTTGCATTCTATATGTGGACACACCTTGTGGACATACCTTGCAATTTGTTTGGTTCCTGTAATGCTAAACAATAATGCTGGAATTTTTCTCATCAACAACTCATTTACATTTGTGTATTGTAGGCGTTTGACGATGCAATCGCTGAGCTGGACACATTAAATGAGGACAGCTACAAAGACTCAACACTGATCATGCAGCTGCTGAGAGACAACCTAACGTTATGGACGTCGGACACGCAAGGCGACGGAGACGAGCCTCAGGAGGGAGGAGACAACTAATACCCCCCTCCACTCCCTCTCCCTCACTCACCACCACGCCGTTCTACACACTTGAATGTTAGCAAATATCCAAAGCTATGCCGATCATTTTGTTTATTTATTTCGATGTATGTTTTCGAAAGTATTTCTTTATTGTATAAAATTTTGATACTCCGTTTGTTGTCAGACATGTTGTTGTTATTTCTGTACAATGTTATTTTAATTTTTACACGGAAGTTTCCATGTCGGGCTTTACATTAAAATTTAGAAATGCACGGCTTGTTTGTTCTACTGATGTACGATGCAATAAATTTACAATAAAATGATTTGAAAGTGTCGAGTGTTGTGATGTACGGTACGACGACGGACGGCGTGGCATAGCTTTGATAATACTTGCTTTCAGGAACATGGAGCCTCCCCTCGCAGCTTACACTTCACGAACCGATCACTTTGCGCGCGACACTTCATCTCCATCTCTCGGTCTAAGTGGATGTGTTGTGAAAGAACTTTTGATCAGGGTGTTAATCGGCTCTTTGTCATTTTCTGTGAATTGTACTGTGTCCGTTTTCTAGGCCGTAACAGTATCGGTTAGTGTACACGGTCGAGTAATTGTCAAAACGCAGCATATCCGATACCCGGTTGTTTAAATGTTTCTTCTGAAAAAATTAATTTGTGAACTCTATTTAACACTCAAAAATTCAGATTTGTTCATCATGAAATATACTGTGGGAGATTAGATGAATACTTTTATTATTATACAATAAACTATGTTATTTGTATTGAATCTTTTGTAATTTGTTATATCACTCTTTGCTAAATTGACTTGGCTTGGCAGTGGTCCCCTTCCTTCGTTGAGTGTATGATCTTAGACCATATGTGGACCATTTGTACCTATATCCGTTTGTATTCGGTTAATGAAGTGTTGAGCCCATCTGAACATCTCAAATGTTGTATAAACGTGACGCAAAATGTGAATGGTTTTCGCTGTTGTGCTCTACATATTCCTGAACTTTCCAAGACAAATTCCTTCCTTGAATTGAATCAAATCGATATGCTGCCATATGTTTTAGTGCTCAAAATTTTTTTCTAAACCCGAAAGGAAGGGTCAGTTCTTTGAAAGTTCTCTCTACTCGTGTAATCACTCATTTCCTTCATATTAAACCTATTTTTATTTATAAGTACCGTTATATCTTTCATTCTGTCCTACAATTTCATGACGTTAACATTAAACGTGAGTTTTACATAAATATACATAACTATTTTCACACATAAGCGTTTCGTAATTTTAATGTGACCATTAGTGGTTAACAAACACTAATTTTAAGTTACAAGTAATCTTTAATTTAAATGGTCGGTAGCTAAATTATAGCTTTTGTAATTTTTTCCAGAAAAAGCAATTAAAATTGTGAACTGACGTATTTACAAAGTACTTGTAAATAAGCCATGCTTTTTCACTTATGTGTGAACATTTTTAATTTTTACAAAACAAAAACTGACAACTTGGCTCCTCATAGTTTTTTGCGAATAGATCTCTTTTGTTCCCAAGTTGTGAGTAATAAAATTTTTAATTGGACATCCAAATAGTTGCGACAGGAACTGTGTTTCATGCCTTAGCATTTCATTTAGTTTGGATTGCATTTAAAGCCTAGAATGCATGTGGATGTCCAATAATCAGTGGGTTTGATTATTTATGACTCCAGTTTAAAGGTTTTACTAAAATCACATTTAGTTAAATCTAATTATAATTTTTGTTACTACTTATTTCAACATGTTTATAGTTGTCATATTTTATTTTTGTTCAACATTAGAATTTAATATATTAAAATTTTCAAGATTTTGTCTTGTTTACTCAATTAGGATGTTGCCCTCATCTCTGAAAATCAGTTCAGTAATAAACTTCTAATGGTAATCATCTATACCATGACGATGATGAAAAGTAAATACATTACAATCAAAGGGCATTTTGGCTGAATTGAATAGTTAATATATGAATTGGAACAATTAAGTTCTTGATTACTCAATTTATCAAGGACTTACATCATGTTATATGTGTACTGTGGATGGGATTGACAATGTATCCTAGGCTTTTCAGAGTCTCGACAATTATATAGGTGGGATGGACACATTATAATATTAAAACAGTTTTCTACCAACCATTTTAATTACTGGTGACTGATGCCAATTGGAATGATTGATGTGGTCAATAGATGGTGTCTGGGAAAAGTCTAACAGGACAGTGCCTAAAAATCATGGAGTTAAATGAATAGACTATTACATAAATATTAATAAAAGTGTAAATTATGAAGTTATCCATGTAATTGCATCAAGGTTAAAAAAATTAAAATTAGATCTTGTGATAACAGGATGCCAGATAATATGTTTGGATTGGTGGGGGTAACTCTACTGATTATAAATCTCTTTCCAACACGAAGAGTAAACTTTATTCTTTAATGTGCATTTGAGGTCCAGGATTCAAATACTTCTTGGATGTGAAAGTGTGTTGGATGCACAACACGAAAAAATCCTGGGGTCATATGAAATTCCATCAATAAGACTTACAGGGTAGACAGTCAATTTCAAATATTTATTTGTAAAAACCCTAAACCCCTTTGCCAATTTCATGCACCCAAGTCCTATTCTTACTCAAGGCATCACCATTCAGTCTTAGTCTAAAAAATCTATGGAATATAGAATTATTGTTAAAACAGTAACATAGTTTGGAGCCAGCAAATTTGTCAAGAAAAGGTACGTTTAACAGTAAGTATTTGTGTGTAATAAATAAATAAGTACAATAACTGATAACCTTTTCTAATTAAAAAAAAACACTGAAGGTAAATTACCGAAAATTAACGAAGTCTTTTGTAATGTTTCAAAATAAAAAGCAGTTTTTTAAGGGGTAATGCCCATTTTGTTTGGAGTTGCTGCCTAAACATCGCATTCTAACTAACACAATAAAAGGTATTCAAAGAATTGACTTCCTGGTGGAATATGTAATGATTTAAAGAACTACTGCGCCCTAGCCCATCATTTTGCCAATGTTATGTGATTTGTCAATAAATTGTAGTGAGTAGTGATTATTAGTTTGGCTAAAAGGTTTTAAGTGTTCAAAATTATTTTGTATTGGACATATACTTTGCTGTTTTCATTTGCCATATAGAAAAGAAAAGAGATATTTAATCAACAGTCTGACTTAGGTGGTGAACTATTTCGTTAAAGCCTTCAATTTAAGCTTCTAATTGCTGGAGGTATTGCAGACTCTTAACTGGTAAGATAGTCATTAGAAGCATAATTTTCTACTAAATAAATTCCTCCTATAATACTGTCATGTATCAAATAACGAAAAAAGACGTAGGCATGACACACTATTAATTAATTGTAAAGAATGAATATGTACCTAACAAAGTCTAGGTTGTAGGTACATACATATTATATTGCCGGATATAAATTATAGTACAATCCAATAGTTGATGATATTACTATATAGTTAGTCTATGATGTTACGCCCTCACCTATCAAAAGGGAGTGCAATCTGTACTCAATTCTAACAATGTAAAATTCCACAAACCTACCAAAGCAGAAGTAAATTGTTGAAGATTTGATGTATTCATTACCATTTCGTATGAAGGTATAACCGGTCCCACCAGTGGTTAGTGAGGTTGAGCTCAAATATTGTGTACTTTGGTTATTCTATGGTATTGTGATTTACGGACATACATTAATATCCTCTTCTCTGCGTCTTAGTAGGAAAGTTGATGTAGATGTCAGTGTCAGGTCCAGTTAGGGAAGGTTGGACGAGGCCAAGCTAAACAGGGGTCAGGGTATATATAGCAAGACAAGGCTAAGCTAGGTCACTGGGAGCTATTTGAATTTGGGAAATTAAAAAATTATCCAATTTACAGATATACGAATTTATTTGTAAAAAATAATTTTAACGGTTTTTTTTAATTTGGAAAACAGCGAAATGTTTCTGGTATGGTGCGGAAAGGGCTGAAATAGATTAATTATACTGTGATTTGGTTTGCTTTAAAAAAAGTGTTGATTTGTGTCGTGTGGCAATCGGCCAGGCCAAAATTTGAAGACAGCATGGTTATGAGGACAGCGGTTTAGAGGAATGCTCCTTTTAGACATATCCATAATCTAAGCTATTTCCTAAAAGAGAAATAAATACGTTATATTTTGACATGGATGTCTTAGCTCTGGGGGGGTGTTGGTGATTTTTAAGATGGAAAACATGTAACAAGTTTCCATAGAGACTATCAGAAATATTGTATAGAATTTTGAATACCGTATTGAAGATTAAGAACAGCTAATTAGATAAACTGAAAATATTCCCTTTAGACATATCCATGATCTAACCTATTTCCCACAGTGAAATACTGTAAATACTAACATGATTAGGCATTGTCACTATCCCTCTGCTCAAACACGAGCCGCAGAAAGAGGTTTGATGGCTGTACAGCTGAGTTATGATGTAAAAAAATCGTCTGTGAAGTGTACAGTTCCAAAACTAGGGCCATAAAGGATCCACACATATAATAACATAGAATTATACGTACAAGTTCTTACTGCCTTTGGTCTCTGTCACTAAGGCCACACCACCTAGTAGAAGTACAAGGCACCTTATTCCATCATTTTAATGGAAATGGGTCTTATACTATACACATACATACCCATGGGTTCAACTATGCTTTACTCCCAATACTTTACTTTAAATTGTTATTTAGATTTTTTTGCAATCTTTTTCCACCACTAAAAGTAAAACAAAGTTTCATAAATACGATCGATTAATGAAAGAAATCTTTAGGATAGAACTTTGATAGAGGGCGAAATCTTGTTATATTTTAGGGATGGGAATTTTGGAATTTTTAATGAAACTCGAAATAACATAAACCCACCATCACCAACATTAAATTTCAAACAAGAGGTCTATTCAATTATTTGTCTTTAATCCGTTCCTCTCTGCTATTACTATTATGTTATAAATGATCTTGAGTCCTGTATCTTTGACCGGGGATTCCCGGATAGATAGCGTCATTACATAAACATTCAACAACATATAATCAAACATATACTTAAAACTAGAAACCTAACACCTGGCTGTGGCGGGCGTCCTACATTATTTTGGCACAAGAGGAGTCTCTACCAACTCCTGGAGGCTGTAAAGGGGCCTCAGTAGAAGGGAGCTGCGGATTTCCTCTTTGAAGGCTGCTGGCTCAAGATTTCTTATTCTATCTGGCAAGGTGTTGAAGATTCTGATAGCCGAGCGCGGGTAGCTTTTCATTGTGAGACTGAGACGGCCACGAGGCATGTCCAGGTCTTTTGCTTTGCGTGTGGCGTAGCTGTGCTGAGCGCTTCTGCTATCAAATCTGCTCAGAGTCTCTTTCAACAGCACCAGGCTATTCAGCACATACTGGCTGAAGACTGTAAGGATTCCCAGGTCTGAAAACAGGGGGCGACATAGTGTTCCCTTGGACCGGATGAAGTTATAATCCTAACAGCCCTCTTCTGGAGCAACAGTATGTCGTGAGCCGCCGGCGAGTGTCCCCACAACACAATACCATATAACAGATGGCTATGAAACAAGACATGATATCATAGATGAACGGATACTAAAAAAATACTACTACTTATAATCCGTTCCTCTCTGATGATATACTGTTACCAGGTAAGGCTTACTTATGCTCTCCCTGAGCTTCCTTAGTAGGTAGAGAACTCTGGATAACTTTATACTTTTTCAACGTGGGTGTTCCATTTTAGCCCTCTATCTACCCAAAATCCCAACAGCTTCACTGCCTCCTCTTGTCTCGCTCTTGGCTGAAGGGTGCAAAGTACAGATTGGGTCTTGTCCTCATTAATCTTGAGGCGGTTACATGCAAACCATTCCTTGGCCTCTCTCAGCAACTCATCCGCCTCAGACCTCAGCAGCACGGTATCCTTCCCTCTATTAAACAAGGTGGTGTCATCGGCAAACAGTAGGGTGCATCCGTCCAAGTACAGGTCATTGATCATGATGCTGAAGAGTAAAGGACCTACCACCGAGCCCTGGGGAACTCCGTGGGGAACGATCTGAACACCAGAGGACGCTCCACTCACTGATACCAACTGCCTCCTGTTATCCAGATATCCTCTCAACGTGTTCCACACCACACCCCCAATTCCATATTTCCTTAGCTTGGCCAGAAGGATGTCATGCGATACGACATCGAAAGCCTTACTAAGGTCACATAGTCTCAGAAGGACCGACTCATTATTTTCAAAGGCGTTCGTGACAAAATCCACAAGGGTCATCAGCGCAGTGAATGTGGAGCGTCCTCCTCTGAAACCATGCTGAGCATCCGAGAATAGGTTATTGCCCTCCAAATATGCTACAAGCTGACTTTTAATAACCGTTTCCAGGACCTTCGAGAAGACTGGCAAGATAGAGATAGGCCGATAGTTAGAGGGTTCGGAGGGGTCACCCTTCTTGAAGATGGGAACAGTCCTCGCTATTTTCAGAGTGTCAGGAAAAACTCCCTTCCTGAGACAAAGGTTGATTAACCTAGTCAGTGGCTTAATAAATGTGGCCTATCACACGCTTCAAGATAGAGGACGTTAGACCACTAACATCCTGACTGTTCGAATCCCTAAAGCCCTTCACTAAACCTAATATTTGACTCTCACTCACCTCTTTCCAGATTGTTAATGCTAGATGTCCTGAGTGATCAGTAAGTTCATCTACAGGATCCCTCTGTGTCAAAACAGGCAAGTTAGAAATTATGTCCTTAGCAACATTGACAAAATAATCATTAAACGTGTCGGGAGACAATAACACCTTAGGTCCAGGGGGCGGTGTCCTATTCTTATTTATATGTGCCCATGCAGCTTTGCAGGTGTTTGGTGCAGTCATGATCCTATACTCACAATATAACGTCTCTTCACTTCTCTGACTTTAACACTGTAGCGTTTCTTTATTTGTTTATATAGCAGAAAATATTTCTCTCTCAAGTTCAGACTAAGCGTTATTTTATAGTGGTCGTGAGCAAGGATAATGAAAGACCGCAACCTAGCCAGTTCTGGTGTATACCAAGCTTTGTCACTACCTAATTTTACAGATCTCCTATCACTAACTTTAGCTTTACATATCTTAACTGGAAATACCTCATCAAATTTTTCTTGAAACATGACCATAAATTCTTGGAATGCTAAATTGGGATCCTTTATTGACTCCAAACCTGACCAATCCACATCATTTAAAAGCTCTGCCTGTAGAGCAGGCAAGTTGTCAAGGTCTACAAAACGCCTAAAAATAGTAGGCTTAGTACTGTCAACTATTAGTGAAGGGTTTTCCCTTACCTGGTTAGTTTTCACCCTCAAGACCACTGCTCCATCATGGCCCCCCACTGCAGATTCAACAACCTCAACCTCATAGTCCCAAGTGTTGAAGTTGGTAGCCGTTACATCAAGGCACGCCACTCCTCGCGTAGGAAGTCTCGTGGTCATGCACATAGAGCCCGTAGCTTCGTAGTAGGTTAACAAATCTGCCCTCCTCTCTTGATGGGTGTTCTAGTTCTAAATGAACGTTGAAGTCCCCACTAAGCACTAGATTTTTAAAGTCAAGTCTGGTAACATAACCTAGACACAGTCCCAATTGGGTTAAAAACTATCAAATGCTCCATCAGGGGATCTGTAAGCACACACTAAAATAGTCGATTTATCCAAAATTTCAATAGCTGTAAGCTCCAGGACAAGTTCGATACAAAAATCATTTAGGTCAATTGTTTTACATTTGAAGGAAGGATGAGCATAAATTGCTACACCACCATTCCTGCGAGTTGTTCTGCAATAGATGCTAGCAAGATGAAGTCCAGCAATATTATTGTAAAATTCGCTTTCAACAATGTTCAGCCAATGTTCCGTTATGCATAGGAAATCACAGGAAGTTTCCTCTACAAAGAGAGAAACTAGCATAAACTTAGTCCTTATTTAGCTCACTTCAGATCACTTGTTTAGCTGTGATTAAAATTTAACATTCAATATAATTAAAACTTCAGTTAGGTCAGAATTTTACATTTGAATTTGTTTATTGGAGAATTTATTTGTTAAATTTCTACGTTGCTGCCGTAATTCTTAATACTGTAAGTAGTATGCGCATAACCACTAATAAGTATTTCAGACGGATGGCAAGGTTTTAAATTTATTCGAATAAAATCAAATCAAATCATTTTATTGGGCCAAGTTGACAATACATTGCATTGGCTAAGTCAAACGTACAAATACAGCTTTCCTTCATAAGTTTAAGGTATTTAAAATAATGTATAAAACAATCCAGTTTAAATCCTCCTACCTAACATACCAGTGCTTACAACAGCCCAATCTCTGTGGTCCAAGAACTCCTGGACACTGTAACACGAGATTTCAATCAAATGTGTTTTTATGCACCGTTTGAATTTTAAGAGGTCTGATTCTAATTTTAAAGAAAGGGGGAGGCTATTATACAATTTGATTCCGTTGTAAAGACAGTGGCTATGTAAGAAAGATGTAATATGTTTAGGGATTGGCAAATTGTGAGAATTTCGAAGTGAATATGAGTGAATACGGGGGTTTTCTAAATCGGTGAATAGGGAAAGATTTTGTTTGACAAATGTGAGGGTTTCAAGAATGTAGATCGAGCTTTCTATTTTTAAATTAAATCAATTTTGTACCATTTTTGTCGTTGTAATTGTTATTTTAAAAAGTAATTAAATGAACTTTGAAATATATTACTATAGCTATGACTTTTATGTTACTCTATGGTAAACAAGTTACTGATCACCTGTCACCTACATGCAAATCTAGAATGTCAAAACCCAAAACTTCATTAAGTGTCAAGTTAGTGATACACAGTGGCTGTAGGTTGATTGAAAAATAACAGTATAGCTCTAGGAGTTTTACTCAAAAGTATTTCTGCTTGTCTATTTCGATGATCTTCTTATTCGTAAACGAGAATTACGGAACCCAATTGTACGAAATTCCTCAGTGTTTAACCATGGATCGTCTAAAGTAAAAGGAAAATAATACTATAGGAATTAACTCAAGGTAGGCTATTATAAATAGTTTTGCAATATGATCATCTATTCATATCCCACACTTTAATAAGGATTTAAATTGGTCTGTAGGCTCTCGACCTAGATATTTATCTCAAGAAACAATTTTATAGGCTACCCTCATTTAATTTAATTTTATAGTTTGAGAAGGTACATTTGCAACTAAACAAATAAAACTTAACTTATTTTGTGTTAATTAATGTTTCTTAGATAATATTAAAATTTCAAAACTTTGCCAAATCCCTTAACTCTTTGGCTTAGCATGTAGATATGTAGTCTTCCTGTAGTATTGTATTGTCAACATAGATGAACTTAAGGGCAATAGGCCTATAGACCATCCTGGAATTATTTACACTGATTGTACTTATAGTATGGCACAGATCGTAGGAAACTGAGTTGGAAATGAACACTATTTCAGAACATCTTGGTGTAAGATTGGTAACTTAAGAAGTTTAAACTGGGATAGGGTAACTAAAATTAGCCTTCTCAATTTAGATATAACCATGTTATAAGTAGGCCTAATTAAGTATGGTCTACTTGTTTTAATAATATATTAAAATATTATATTTAGGTCTACAACTGCAGTAATGGCTCCACCAGCTCACCCATCATCATCTCATAGCCCAGTAGAAAGGAAAAGGAGGTCTTCAAGTTCCTCTGATAGTAGTGATGCTGATACAAAGCATCTCAAAGCTAAACAAAAGAAAAAAGAATATGAGTCACGGCATGAATCTAATAGAGATAGAAGAAGTAGCAGCATAAGGCATGAATCAACTCGTGAAAAAAGAAGTGACAGTATTAAATATGAATCAAACCGTGATAGGCGAAGTGAAAGTGTATCAACTGTAAGGCAAGTGGAAGGAAGATGGAAACATGATAAGTGGAAGGAGTCAGATGATGATAAGTTCTTAAAACCAATGGATCGGAGCCGTAAGGATGACTTTAGGAGGGACCGTAGAAGTCAGTCAAGATCTAACTTCCATAGAGAGCGGAATCATAATTCTGTCGTAGAGGATTTTATGGACCATCGAAGATTGGAACGAGAAAGAATAACTTTGGTTGGGGTTGAGCAAGTTTGGGGAAAATCTCCTGCTCATGCAGAAGAGTAAGTACACTTAAGTTTCTAGATATTATATATTAAACTAGCTGACCCGGCGAACTTCGTAACGCCTCACAGTAAACACATGTTAACTTTAAGATTGGCCATGTTCAGAAGTCGAATAGCAATACGGCTTCATTGTGAAAGGTTATATATTCTGGGTCGCTGCATAGTGAATAACAATACTGAAACGATAAAACATATTAATATCATTCCCATAAAACAAATAAATCTGAGTGGATTAATTCACAATTTTCAAATCCAATCCAAACCCAAACGAAACCTAACTGTAATACGGCTTTTATAGGAAAGATATACAACAGCTGATTATTACAATAAACGTAATAATATAAACATTGCAATTATCATATAAACACGTGACTTTAATCAGACAGAAAATAAAAATATAAATACATAATCCCCCAAAACCGTTAACTATAAATGTGGTGAATAAAGCTGTTCATTTTTTACAGTACACATTAACTTCATAGTTTAACATTAATGAATGATTCAGATGGCATTGGATAGTGAAGCATACGGTATTGCTAATGGAAAGTAAACCAATCAGCTGTAGCTAAGAAATCAAATGTTTTCATTGTAGACAATTTGTAAACAAACTTACTCTCCATAAGGTTAACATTAGAAATTTAAAACGCCATAAAATGGAAACTTATGGGGTTTTCGAAAATATTTTTTCACTAAAACCTTCCCGGACACATATAGAGCAACTTCCTAAAATTTCATTGCGATCGGATGAGTAGTTTGGCAACGCATAAAGGACATACATACAGACAGACATACATTCAATTTTATATATAGAGATAGCAATAATTATTTCATACTATTCTCCAAGTCATAAAAAACAAGTGCCCTAACAGATCCCCCTTGTTCCGTAGCAGGCTTAACCTTTAGGGTGTCTTCATGGTCAATGTTGTTGGGGTGAAAAGTTTTTTCAGAAAGTAATAATTTTGCTTTTTAACAACCATAATGAACAAAACAACTAAGAAAATTGTAATTTGTATTTGTCAATAGATGCACACAAATTATTTTTATTCAAAAATAATTTGTTTTGTTTCTTGGCTTGGAAACACCTTGACACCCTGTAACCATCATGGTTTGCAGAGTGATTATGTTGTCTCTGCAGAACTCTGAGACTAGACCGATGGTCTTACTTTTATGAAATTTTGTATTTGGGAGTGCCTGTGTTGACGTATATTTTTTTTCTTATTTAGAGGTTGTCCATCCCGTTAGAAGCTCCAAGAAATATTATGTTTCTTAAAAAAACACACGAAAAACAATATTTTTTATTTAACAATATAGTAATCTACATATATGATATAATAGCTTGATTTTTTAACGAGAGGGCAGTTCAAGTAGCTAGTTATTTATTATACAAAGCTGGCAGACCTACAGGACTAGCGGGTTTGGGATAACTAATAACATCTATCCACCCTAGTTCTTGATTATAGCTTCTTGATTTTTAAAAATCTGTGTACGTTTCTTGAATATACATTTTGTATCGTAAAGTTAAGGAGAATGTTATCAATAAAAATAAAAATATTTCAGGTCGTCTTCATATTACATATAAAAGCAGTTGTTATGTAATAGCAAAAAAATCAAATAATTATAGTTTTAGTAAGTAAACATTGTAGACGTCTTTGTATTGTACTAAAATTTTAACTTATTTTTAATTTTCAGCTCTAACGATGAAGATGTAAATAAAGTAGCTACAAACCATTCAGTTTCTGATGACAATTCTTCAAATAAAAAGAAGAAGAAAAAGAAATCTGAAAAGAAAAAGGTAAGAGACCTTTGTATTTGTTGATAGTCATCTTATCAATAATATTTTAAAGAATATGTGGTTTCTGTATGTTTGCTTGTATGTCTGTTGTGATAACTAAACGTAAAAAATACTGACCTGACCAGTTTGAAATTTTACTCAAAGGTAAACTTTAAAACTCGCGCAACTCATAGGCGTATTAATTTCCTTAAAATCCTCTCAGGCTACATCCCGTGAACATCCTATGTTTCGATATTTTAAATGTCAGCATCTGTTTGCACATTTTGACAGTTACTAATAGAAGAAGAAGAAAGAAAGTTCATTTTTAAAGATAAACTATTGGATCAAACTTATTAGTAGGGCCTATTGTCAAAAATGGTAGATTTTAAGTTTTCTCCTGGTTGTCTCTATTACGTTATTCCTTATCCTTTCCTAATACTTCTTACTTTTCCATGTTGTAGAAACTTGTCATTTTGTAAACACCTCATACCTTCACCTTTTACCCGTGCAAAGACCGGTTATCAAAGTGATGTATTATGTTGTCTCTGCAGAACTCTTGAGACTACACCGATGGTCTTATTTTTATGAAATTTTGTTTTTGGAAGTAGGTATATTGGTGATATATAATTTTTTTTAGCAGCTACTATTTCAAATAATCTAATCTCATCTACTTACACCTTTTTCCCCTTAGTCTGACTGACACTCTAAATCACTGACATAATATATTATGCTTGAAAATTCCATTCTTGAGTAAGACATTATAAAAATTATCCATCTGCCCCCTGTCATGTAGTGATAGTGCGCACATACCTTTATTTTTATCTAATTATAATTAAAAGCAATTAGCAATTAAATGTGTTCTTTTAACTCAAAATTACATTGTAAAAAATTGTTAACTCAAAGTATTTGTTACTTATAGAAATCAAGTAAAAAAGCAAAAAAGGAAAAGAAAAAACACAAGAAGAAAAAGAAGAAGGCATCAAGTTCATCCAGTTCTTCTGATTCAGAACAGGAGTGGGTCGAGAAGCCAGGTATTGTTTACCCAATAACTTATGATGTGCATATAATCGTGTTTTTAGCATGAAACATAATATTATATTTAATTTTGACCCGTTCTTAAAACTCTTAAAACGTTTTCTGAGGGTCAAAAATTATAGTACACTAAAACCTTGTTTATCCAGTTTTTATGGGACCAGGGACATATCGGATAATTGAATTTTCGGATAAACCGTTTTGCCGATTTTTGGAAGGAAAAGCTAAATAAAAGCCTTAAATTTTTTCTATAGCATACCCGTAATACTGGATTGCATTACGGTTGTTTTTCTTTGTTTACAGAGTTTATACATAGTTGACTTTTTTCAACCGACAGTATTGTGAACGGTCGGCCGAAAACGCTGCACAGTACTGGCCAAAAACGCCCTGCAGTACTGGCCGAAAACACCATGATGTGCTGGCCGAAAACGCCACGCAGTGTTGGCCGAAAACGCTGCTGCGCAATGCCGGCCAAATACAGTCCGCGCCGTTTAGGTTGTCGCAAATCATGTTGTACTTTTCCAGCAACATTTTTTATTTTCTCTTGGAATCATTTTGGATAAACCGGAATTTTGGATAAACAAGTACCGGATAAACGAGGGTTTAGTGTATTATAGCCAATGCGGAGGAATCATTTTGGATAAACCGGAATTTTGGATAAACGAGTACCGGATAAACGAGGGTTTAGTGTATTATAGCCAATGCGGAAATATTTTTGTTGTAATTTAAACCAAATATTTATATTTTATAATATATTGTATATTTTAAAATATATAAAATAATGTACATATAATATATTATTTATTTAGTAAAAAATAAATAATAAATGCAATTATAAATTTAAATAATATAATTGCACGCCAAACGGCGTCATCCGCAAACGCCATTCTCAAAACCTGATGCTGAATGGCGTCATCCGAAGTGAGTGTGTTAAAGCTCTTAGTTTACCATTTTCATACAAACTTAGAGTAAAATATTCCTTTGGATAAATAATGTAGGCTGAAGTGTTTTTCCTTCAATTAAAACTTGTATCGTATGAATAATTACTGAATACTTTAAGTAGTGTGAAATTAATCAAACAGACTAGTAAAAATAAAAAGAAAGAAAATCAACTATGGAAATATTCAGGTTTAGCTTGCCAAAAATTCAAATTGATCATGTTTATTGTACCAATCATTTAATCACATTTACCAATTTAAGAAGTTTTTATCAGTCTGTTATGGTAACACAAGATACAAAAAGGACAATTGATTGATGTTCCATATGTCAGAATAGAAAAAACTAGGTCAGGGTTTAAAATAATGTGAGAAAGGTGTATGAATTACCTTTGTGATACAATCATACATACTACTTAAGCTTACGTAGTTTTCAAAAGAATATTTGAATTTTTTTAATAACCCATGTTCTGAATTAAATGAATTGTTTAGAAATGAAATATTTCTAAAGCTGAGTTTTTTTAGCGTTTTATTATTGTCTTTTAGCTAGTATCACTGACAGACAAGGAAAATTAACTATTGTTGGTCTATTGTTATAATGTTATTTAGATAATTTATTTATTTATTACTAAGTGACCTGTCAATGCATTTATAGTGTTTTCTACGACCAATAAAAAATGTTAACTATTGAGGCATCGATTTCATATGTTGCTGTTGTACAGTGAATACGGGTTCTGGCTCGGAAGATGAGGTTGTCGGACCAGTGCAGAGGGACAAGGTGACACTGACGATGAAGGACTACGGCAAAGCGTTGCTGCCAGGCGAGGGAGCGGCGATGGCGGCGTACGTGGCCGAGGGTAAACGTATCCCTCGACGAGGAGAGATCGGCCTCACGTCCGACCAGATCGCTTCGTACGAGGCGGTTGGCTACGTCATGAGTGGCAGCAGGTGAGGAAGAAATAAGATCTTTTAGTATTTTAAGTCTTGCTTTGATTTATTAATCTGCTTAATTGGTTTATTCATATTAACAATATATAGAAAATATAATATATGTAGTATGTATTAGACGTGTTGATTGCTGTCTGCAATATTGTAATTCTATAGGTCGAATTCTTACTGACATGACTGAAACTTTAAACTAGAAGACATGACGTGGACTCTCCATCAAACTGCATATTAATTCAGAGCTTTGAAAATAAAATAAAAGCTCTCTTAACCGATCCCTAGGGGACTGGACCATGGTCAGATGATGGAAACCAAATAACATTTGAAATAGCAGCAAGTGGTATTAAAAACCAATAAAAACACATGCAAAATTAAATATATATATTTTTTATTGTAGCATAAACTTTGAGATTTAGCAATCACTCTTCAAATATGCGTTCCGGACAATCCCTTTTACCTCCAATCGTAGTACTTAACATATATTACATTTAACTCACTTTTATAACCCCTCACGAACATTAAATGAGCAGAACTTTCAAACAAAAATTATTGTCACTGCAATATTAAAAAGCCTTAACGTGATTACAGTAGATACATCTTATTTAAAATAGTCAGTAATTTCCTTCTGTTTTTGCCTTTGACATTTTGAAAGTATAGCACCTATCCACTTTTTTATAAACATGACATCAACAGCTGTAGAAGTTTGTTACCGTTCAATGTACTGCGTAGCCAACTGTAGACCTAATACGTTTCTAGCTTCTGTGTGAAAAATTTTTCTCCGTCATCTCTTTCTTCCCAAGCGTTTCTCCCTTATCCAGCTCTTTAATAATAATTATACTCTGGACAATTTATTCATCTATCAGAAATTCATTAGGTTACAGTATTAGATAGATTAAAAACAAAACTGTTAAAATGTTTTAAAACACGGTAAAAATAAGTGAACAGTTAACATTGGCCGTATGAGCAACTGACTGAATCTGACTTGCCACGGAGACATATAACTGACCTGTTTAAACATTAAAGTTTTTTTTGAATCGTCATCAGAACTTCAGCTGCTGGGGCTTAAGTTTGTTAATTAATTGATTAAGAGAACTACCACTGTACGTTGTATACTTGTAACTTTTGTAAAGTAAAATGTCAAAGAATGTTGTGTGTTGAACTACGATAACTTAAAAGTTGGTAAGTAAAAATTATTGATCCTGGTAGATCTTATGAGCACTTCACCACAACCATAATTAAAAAATTAAAATAACAACTTTTTGAGGTCAGTGGGTGGTAAGGTATTGCTGGAAGCTTTAAGCGCTAAGAGAGAGGATAACTTTTCTCTAAGGTTTTTGAGACATTCAGTTAACTCTGCCAGGGTACTTGGCTAAGTAGCCTGCTGTTAGTGTATAACATATTATTTATATTTAATTTTAGTTTATTAAATTAGTGAAGCGTCATATATTAAGCAAACTATATACATTCAAACAATAATTCTGGTTTGACCTACCTAAACGTCTAAAAATCATAGACTAACAAAACGTTAAGCATACATGTTGATGGGTAACCAGGAGGTTATTGAGATGATTTATTACTTCCTCCTTATTCATAGAATATGAATAAGAATAAAGTATTGTTTTTGTATACATTTTTGAATTTCAGCTTATAATTGAAATGTGTTATGAGGCACTCTGGGTCCAAAAAACCCCCCGTAGTTGCAAAAGTATGTAATGGGTTAATTTATATAAATATAAAAATGGATGTCCTTGGTTATACAAATTTGGTCATTGGTTATAAATTATCAATTTTAGTTATTTAGTCAGATATTGGGGTAACTCTTATCTTAAGTACAGTTAGTAAACCCAATTGGGTTTGGTACTAACAATTTCAGTAAATTTTTTTGTCAGAGCCTAACAAACTAAATGTTCTACAGGCACCGGAGGATGGAAGCTGTCCGTATCCGTAAAGAGAACCAGATTTATTCAGCTGATGAAAAAAGGGCTTTGGCAATGTTCAGCAAAGAAGAAAGACAAAAGCGTGAAAGCAGGATTCTTAGCCAGTTTCGAGATATGGTCAGCAGCAAACTACAAAATGAGAATAATTGACATTTTGTATATATTTTTAACTGTATATTCTAAAAATATATTTAAATTTAAAATTATCTTGTTTTACATTTGGGTTTTATTAGCAAACCGTTTCCCATAAATAGCTCCCTTTCCAAGCTCTATTACAGGAGTAGGTTAACATAGAGATAATTAATACTTCACTAACAAAGTATTAATAATTCATTATTATAACACCAATATCTTAATAATTTGTTTATTTATAAGTCTAATTCTTGTAAATGACAAAAGTAATAGTATTTTTCTCATGTGAAAATCCATGAAAATTAATTAGAATACACCTTATCTAAAAAATGAATTATGCCTTTCCATGAGTCATTACAGTACTTCAAGTTTAGTTATGAATGGAAACCAAAAAGAATGGTTAGTATGAAAATTATTAAGGATAAGAATATACCCAAAAAAGGAGGAATAAACAAGTTTATTTTTACATCAAGAACTTAAAAATAACATAACTTAACCTGTACACAATGAATTGCCTCTAAAATACAATATTAAAAATTTAACTAAATCAGTAAAGTCAATTTATAAAGCAGGAGGAAAACCATTTTGAGTCTTTGTTTTTTAATCACATCAATATTCCTGGGACAAAGCATTTCCTGCTCCTGATTTGCCTTTCTCCCCTGGAATCTTAGAAGTTGTTTTCTTCGGTAGAAGGACTTGCTGAATGTTTGGCAAGACTCCACCGTTTGGCAACACAACATTGTTAAGGAGTTGGCTCAGTTCTTCATCGTTTCTAACCGCCAAAAGGATGTGTCGTGGGGTGAGTCTGGATAACAAAATTAACATATTTAAAAAAAATATTCAGTTAACATGTTCATTGCTAAAGACAATTACGAGGTGTTCGTCAGGTTCTGACATACATACACATTAGCCATCATGGGGAACAGAGGAAGCCATGTTGAAACTACCACTGCACAAAATCTAATCTCTAACCAGTACACAATGCTACACCACGAAGAACATTCCCGTAACAGTGCTATTGGCAAAGAAAAGTAATAATATGTTGGTTTCAATTCAAAGCGAAGGATATCCTGCACCTGGCGGCGGTCGGCTGCGCGCCCCCGCTCATAGCACTGAACTTGTTAATACATTAAGTTACCAAAGTCTGTAATTAGATTATTTATTAGTACAGCCAAAGGCAAAGAGGTTCTTCTGAGCAGGCAGCTATGGCATTACCGGTACACTGAAAATTGTACTGTCTAATATAATATCCTCAAGATAATTTACTTTTCAAAATAAAAAGGTTAATTGTTATCATATTTAAATATTAATTTGGGTTATAGAATACCGGTATATCATGTTTAGTAAAAAAATATTTTTTCTGATTCTGAATTTCAATTTAGACTCATCATATCAGCTTCACTTGTTAGTGTTTTTAAAGCTGATGTACTGCAGTCTGAACAATTTAAATTATACAGTAGAAAACTCATGATGTTTCGAGGTAAAAGAAAGCAAACCAGGCCACAGACACTGAAACCTACAATGAAACATTTTGTCTTATTAATCCTCCAATGGCGATCGAAACGCCCGTGTTGATGCCAGTGAAAAGTGATTATTATTGTCTATTTATCGTGATGATATTCGCGACATATGATATTAGCGATGTGTAGTCAGTGATAACTCACGTTGCTGCCATCTGCGAGCTAATGCATGGAACCTTGTGGATTTTTCTGTTGTGCTGCTAGAGTATATTTTTATAGCCAAATAAGCGCTTTCTCAGTCGGTGGTCCTTTGGTGTAGTGGTCTACCAAAACACATTCACTGGTTCAATACTGATGAGTACAACAGTTGAAGCCAGTTGGAAGGACAAGGGTTCGAATCTCGACCATGAGTAATCGTAATTTGGCTTGCAAATGTGTCAGTCACCGGCTTAGTTAGGATTGCGGTAGTGGTAAAAGAAGCAAACCAGGTGGTTTGCTTCTTTTACCAATGTATGGTTGAAGGGGGGGCATGTATTGTGTTTTTTCTTCATACTTAGTATTTAAAGTAAAAAAAGAACAGCCTACAAATGAATCAAAAGCTCTGCCACTCAGAGAGTTAATTGTAAAAAATATTAATTCATAGCATTAGGCCTATGTAGTGATGTGGGTCGGGTAAATACCCAGTGGGTAGGTAAATATAAATTGGGTATTCACCCCGGGTATTTACCCCAGGTCCAGGTAAATACCCAAAAACTGGGTATTTATAATTTTTATTTAAGTTGGAGAAGATTGAGATATATTTTTTGCAATTATTACCCTGTAAGGATAGTAAAATGATGATGATGTGTTAAACAAAATTTCAAATAGTCACTACTAGCATTTTACTTCTGGGATTAATTGTCATAAATACCCATGTCCTGGGTATTTATTATTTTTATTTAATTTAAAGAAGATTGAGATACCCATGTCCTGGATATTTATAATTTTTATTAAATTTAAAGAAAATTGAGATTATTTTCAATTACTAAACTGTAGGGACGGTATGGATGATTAAATCTTAATAAAATGTCCCAACTTAATTTCATATAGTCTCTTTTAGCATTTTTCTTCTGAGCATAAAGCATAATCGGCATAAATACACTGGTCGCATGGTTGCACTGGTCCTGACTACTTATAAATTTTTTATTTCTATGATAGATAAATGAATCATTTATTTTATTGAATGTGAAGAAAAATAATTTGTAAAGTAATAATCATTATTTAGGTAGACAGGAAAATTTAACCTAGTATTGGCCTATGTTTAACAACTTAAGAAAATAATTAAAATTCAATCTGTAGGATGGCAGGATTTAATTATTATTTTTGTTCTAGATCTTTTGTTGGTATCAAAATAAAATACTAATTTCATAAACTTGTGATACATAACATTTTAATCTATTGCACAATAAATCTTTAAAAATAATATTAAGTTAGACCAAAAACAGGAGATAAACTTTTTTAGTAGGTTTATCCAAATATATTAGTGTTTTCAACTTTGCGGTAACACAGAAAAATTTGATTACTTTTATTACTCTGCAATTCTGCCTATGTCAATCAGGTCTTAGGTCTGTGTAGCCTTCCAAGCCATTTATACAATACAAATTTTAACTATCATAATTTAATAACGGTAGATGTAAAACACGAAACCCCATGCTTCACAAACCTAATGTATTATTTTACAAAAAGTGCAAATCATTAAATAAAAGGTACTAGCAAAGCTTCAAGTTACTGTAAAAGGTGTTATAGACTATCCTAATTTTTCATGTAATGATAACAATAACATATTTAGGGATAAATATAAATTAATTTCAATCGATTTCATAAGTACCGAAAATACCCGGGTATTTATGGATTTTGGGTATCTACCCCGAGTTTTAAATACCTGGGTATTTTACATCACTAGGCCACTAGGCCTATGCCTTCAGCTAGTGGTTCTAAAAACAGTACTGTATTAGAATTCAAAACACTTACGTTTTTTTCTTGTTATCTCTCGCTGCATTTCCAGAAAGCTCCAAAATTTCAGCTGTTAGATATTCAAGAACAGCAGCAAGATAGACTCCAGCACCTGGTCCGACTCTCTGTGAGTACTGACCATCCCTCAAGAATCTCATTACACGTGCTGCGGGAAAGGTTATCCCAGCTTTTGATGACAATGTCATTTTACTACCAACTGAAAAATAATTTAATAATCACCGTTATAATTTTACAATGACAAAACAATGTATAATTTCTCTTATTTATCAGTTGTTTAGTCGCTAGTAATTTGGTGGTCAGGTCGCTAGTGACCTGATACAAAATTAAAATACACATTAAACCTTATCTTAAAGACCATATAAAAAGGGTGAAAAAATCAAGGTGGATACCAAAATAATGTCAGAAACTAATTTTTATAAAAAATTTTAATTTAAAAATCCCCATTTTGTATGGCAATGTATATGTTATGTAGGTAAACTTTTGGAATTCAGATGGCATTTTTAATTTGGAAACTAACAGTGAAATTTAATTCTATGCAGACTTTTTCATGATTGATTTGTGTTCAATTTGCAAATGTTTACTCTTTAGATTTTGAAAACATAACAGTTTAGTCACAAGGGGTACTGTTGCAATTTCTGTTTTGAGAAAAGTTTTTGAGTGCTACTAGCAACTAAATGTTTAGACTTATAAGTAAACGGTATCAGTGAACTGACACATACATTTGCCCATTAAAAGTAATCTAAAAAATATATTCCTTTGTTACTAAAGGAATTGATAATAATCTTTATTTTTGATGTTACTAAAGGAATTGATGATAATCTTTATTTTTGATGTTACTAAAGGAATTGATAATAATCTTTATTTTTGATGTTACTAAAGGAATTGATGATAATCTTTATTTTTGATGTTACTAAAGGAATTGATAATAATCTTTATTTTGCAAAATGGCAATTTACAATTGCATTACAAACGTCAACTTAATTATAAAATAAAAAATGCGTAATGACAAATAATACGTGAATGATCAGTCCAACATTTCATTCATTCATTCAGTCGTTGCATTTCACTTTCACTTTTGCACTGCACACGTTAACACACCATCTGTACCGAATTTCCATTCGCGGTAACTCCTAAAATTTCAATAATCCCAGCGACTCATCATGAACTCCTCAACCGAGTACATAACGTTTGACACTAGAAGGTTTTTCAATCGGGCTTTGAATAGATTTTGATTTCGGGCATGTTTGACGCCTTCCGGGAGCTTGTTAAGAATTTTGATACCAAACTGAGTAGGCAAACGCTCAAAAGCCGCAGTTCTATGCCGTTGCACTCTGAGATTGGCCCAGCCCCTCGTATAGTGAGAGTGGATGTCACTGTTTTGGACAAGTGAGCAATTGTATTTACAATAGACAGCCACCTCGAAAATGTAGAGGCAGGACAGCGTTAGTATTCCAAGCTCCCTAAAAGCGTCTCTACATGATTCCCTTGGTTTCAATATTGAAATGATTCTTAATGCCTTTTTCTGCAATCGAAAGACCCTCTCAAGTCTGTGATTCGCGCAGCCACCCCAGACACATATTCCATAAGAAATGTGGGGGTAGATAAGGCCAAAATAGGCCATGAGCAGTACTTCCTGGGAGCAAATTTTGATAAATTACGCAGTGCAAAAATACCAGAAGAGACTCTGGCACATAGGTAATCTACATGGTCTTCCCAGGTAAGAACTTTGTCAATGTGCATTCCCAAAAACTTTGTGGAATCAGTTTCCTCTAGGAGGTCTTCATCCACCATTACTGAAACGGGCAGGTTTGATTCCCGCTGCCGAAGGTAAAATTCAATTACTTTTGATTTATAGTTGTTTGTTCTCAGATTTATTTTGGAAAACATTTGAATGCACGAGTTGAGGTCAATGAATGCTTTAATTTCCGAATCTTGTTTCGAGAGGGATTTGACGCAGATGGTAATGTTAAAGTATAACATTATTATATTCTCATTAAAATGATATTTAACATAGCAAACGTTTCAAAAGTCATCAAAAGTGTCTTGCTGACATCCTCTTACCACAAGTTATGAGAATTATAAAATTACCCTCCCCCCAAAGGTTATAGCAAACTTTTTGTGTGGATTTTGTTGAGTATTGTGACTTTACCTCTACATACTAAGTTTCATGCAAAATGGTTAATCAATGAGGAAGAAATTGATTTTTTAGTTTACACCAAAAGAATAACAATGAGCACTCTTAGACAACGTACTGTGCCTTCCGCAGACATTTAAATTTCTTTTGGAACCATTAGTTGTAGGCTAATAATAAAAAAATCAAGTGAAAGTAAATTTTACAAAATTATTGTTTTGCTAGAAATTTGAAAAAAATAATTCTTTTACAATCCAAAGCAGGACTTCTGTATTATACCGATCACATCCATACAGTGTCTGTCAAATAAAATTGTGTCTTTAAATAGCAGATACTTATAAGATATTTCCTTATCACAATGGCCCTCCCTTCCCCTGGTCTAGGTAGAGTGGTAGTTGCTGTGCACCGCGATAACGGTCAGTACCTGGTCTACAGACAGCACGTCACATTGTTGGTGATTGTTAATTGTTGCTGTTATATTGGCGTTAACTTTGATGAGTGATCAAGAGAAAACTTTGGGTTTTGCCACGAAGTGTAGAGCCCATTACAATACATTACACAAAGGGGCGGAACAGAGTTCCTGTAGCACGTCAGCCAAGTGGCTTTTTGCGCACCCCTGTAGATTGCACGTTTCACGGACCTTCCAAGTTTAAAAACCTGACAAACTGCTGTAGTCTCCCCACCAGCTCCTCCCGGGGAAGGTGACAACCCCTCTCCATGACGCCGAGAGTGGCAGCTCTCACCCCGGCAAGCCCGGTGCAGTCGTACAGCAGATGATCAGCAGTCTCCTCGGACTGCCCACACTTCCTGCAGATTGGATCTCCGGGGAAGAGTCCTATTCGAGCAAGTTGTTTCCTCATATGTCCGTGTCCCGTGATGAGACCTACACTGAGTCTGAGTTCGGACTTACCTAACTGTAGAAGATCCTCAGCGATCCTCTAAGAGGGAGAGCTGAGAGACAGTTTACTCACTCTCAGTAGGGGCAGCTCCGCCTATCTTCTGCGGTGACACTCACGTGCCCTTGTGTTGATCTCTCGATCCACATGCGCCCTGGAGATGCCACAGAAGGGGTGTGTGAATGGGATCAAGGCGCCATCGTTCGCCAGACGATCAGCTATTTCATTGCCCATAATACCTGAGTGTCCTGGGACCCAGCAAAGGGTAACGTTGTTGTGACTGCCAAGAGAAGACACCGCATTGCGGCATTCCCACACTATCTTGGAGTCGAAGGTACAGGAGTCCAGAGCCTTGAGGGCTTGACTATCTGAGAAAATGGTAATGTTCTTGTTCCTGACACCTCTGTTGAGATTGAACAGAGCACATTCCATAATGGCTGCCACTTCTGCTTGGAACACTGTAGGGAAATCCCCCATGGGCACGCAGAGCTTTACCTTATCTTGCACCCCCAGTATCCCAGCTCCAGTTCCCTTACAGCCATCCGTGTACCACTCTGACTCGCAGGGATGAAGAGGTCTGCCGCCATCTTGCCAGTCAATCCTTGGTGGAATCACCACTGAAAATGACTTACCGAAGGCGTATCTAGTGTAAAGATGGTCAGAAGGCATGTCAAGGGCCTCACTTCTGACTACCTGCTCAATTCTGGTGTGACCTACCGAGGGTACATTGAAAGTCTTCCAGAGATTCTCACATTGGAGGCGATATGCACATTTCCTAGCAACCGTTCTGATGTAGACATCTATGGGCAGGATATTGAGCATACAGTCCAAGGATAATCCAGGGCAGGAACTCACGGCCCCAGAAATCATGAGGCAAGCCAACCTCTGGACCGCCGCAAGCCCCCGCACCGATGCACCGAATTTAGTCTTTGGCCACCAAACTAGTGAACCATAGGTCATGGCCAGTCTCACCACAGCAACATACAGCCAGTGCAGAAGCCTAGGATGCAGTCCCCATGTAGTACCAACCATTCGTCTGCAAGTCATGAGTGACCACTTACCTCAGTCAATCACCCTTTGCAGCTGCGGCAGTGTAGAGCCCATTCCGCTCATTTTAGTAATTTCATTTTTACAAGATTAGATTAGATTATTGAAATGGCGACTGTACCACATTATAGGTATTTCAAATCAAGTATGATTGAGAACCGAGTGTAGGATGATTGTGTCGCGATCTTGTAGTCTTGTTACCGACTAAGGCTGACATGTTCCTTACACAGAAGTGGTAATTAATAGCCCAACAGTCAGATGTTGAGTTATTGGCAAAATTAAAACAGTGCGTGAATGGACATGAAATGACATTGTACTCTTTTGATAACACTCAATTTTGGAAGCACACAACAAAACCTGATGGAAAAAATCGGTTTGCCAGTGGGTATCTGGTTTTCTAACAGTAAAATACCATTTGTTACTGCTGTTCTTGTTTGTTTTTTTTATTAATGGGTAGGCTATATCAACTTTTACATCTGTGGAATTTTTCCAATGAGGACAAAACTGTTGAGGACTGGAACAATTATCTCTGTGAGGCGTGCACGTTTTATGCTGCCAAACAGACGACAGGCAACTTCCTTTGTGCAGGAAGGTTTAGGGCGACACAGACTAAAAACATTAACAAAGTCTTGTTAGTTTATTATTTTCATTTTTTAAATCTATTATATCCTAAAAACTAAACGAATTAGTAATTTGAATCATTAGTCTATAACTAACGGTTCCAGAGAAAAATTCAATTTACTGTCTGTGATAGACAGTGTATTGTCTGAGGATGCCAAATGTTATTCTTATAGGGGACATTAAAAAATCAATTTCTTAATCATTTTCCATGAAACTTAATATGCAGTGTGAGGTGTTTGTGTTTTCTGTCAAACAAAAGAATGGTGGGAAAATTGAAGGAGTAGGTCATGTTGTAGAAAGACAAACGCTTATTTACGAAATAAAAAAATAACACAGGATAAATTTTTAACTTACTGCAACAATGGGGTTTTGGTAATTCAAAAAAATTTATGAAAGAATTACATAACTTAATACTTTAAAAATTTCCGGGGAGGGACCCAGTGACCCACATTTTTACTTTTTTGTTACCATTACAATTTAGGAAAATAACCACCCTGGATGTGTAATCCACAAGTGATCACTGGGTGACACTGTGACCCTGAGGAAAATTATTTATGTTAACCAATTGCCTCCCAGAAATCCTAGTGAGGATCCCTGACTACACCCTGGTCTTGTTAATGATGGATTTTACAATCTAATGTCCATGTCATTGAAAAAACAGTACCCCTATTGATACCTACAGATTTTTCTGGGCAAATTTAGCATCCATTTTATAGTGTTTGTCTGGAATATAAGTATTAATGCACTACTGTGTTTGTTTTGACCATAAAACTGGCCTTCGTTGTCCAGAAGATTCTGGGATTGCGAAATCTGAAACAAGTTATTTCAAAAACTAAGAAATATTACCTAATCGGTAGGCCTATGAAATAAAATCTACTGACTTATAAATTCACTTACCTGATTTTGTTTTTGCGGGAGCCATTTCGCAGGATTAAATACCTCAAAATTGCTAATGAGTTTGACTATTCGAAGATGATCCAAACTAATGAACTTTTACTTTTAAAACAAGAAACGACACGAAATAATTGTTAATGATTTTTAATACGACTCTACCTTGAATCAAAGGCAATGAACAAAGTCAGAATAGCAGTTAGATTTTAGCGGATTGGCGGGAAATGAGAGATAATCAGTTCTGCCAACAAAACAAGACATTAAGTTTTTTATGTATTCATGGAATTTTAGGTTTTAGTTTTAGCGAATTTCCCATAGGGAAGTAGCTATTACCATTGATTATGAATAGACCGTAGGTCTCATGGCAAGAGTTAAGCCCAGAGACCAAAAAGAATAGTCATTAAAATATATATATATATATATATATATATATATATATGTGTGTGTGTGTGTGTGTGTGTGTGTGTGTGTGTGTGTGTGTGTGTGTGTGTCTGTTAGCACGATAACTCTGGTAAAAATGGTCAGATCAAGACCAAATTTGGTAGAGACGTGTACGAATGCTCGGACGAGTTCGTAAACCAGACATATCGATCAATGGAAACGGGTAGTTTGGGGGGGTTTTGTACCCCAAAATGGGTTTTTTGCGTTTTTTCACATGTAATTTTAAATATTTCTAATTTTATATTTCACCATTGGAATCAGCTTAAAAAACTACACAATTAATTTCCTTAAAGTTTTTCTCTATCTCCAACGGTTACCGAGATATTAAAAAATCTAAACACAGTACGTTGTATTGTGGGGCTCCAATGTTAATCTTATGGAGGATAGGGAAAAATTAATATTTCCCATATTAATCAATATTTTTTTATGAAACGTGATATTTAGCTTCATGTGGTTGAGATCTATCCATTTATGCTTAAAAATCATAGTTTATGTGTTTATCATGGCAGCAAACCTGCATACTCTTTTCTCATATTAATCATATAGGGAATAGGCAAACTCCTTCATTTATGGACAGATGTCGATGAAAGTTGGTATAAATGTTAAGATAAAAACTATTTATGGTAGAAATGACTACTTTCAGTGTTCCTCACAGCAGCTAACCTGCACACCTTTTCCCATGTTAATCTCTCTATGGTGAATAGACAAATATAAGACTCATGTTTATGGACAGATTTTTATAAAACTTGTCATATATTATTATTATTATTATATTATTGATTTGGAAATTCGCTGAGCACGCAGATCTGCTGCGACGGGGGTATTTTTAGTGTATTCAAATGTAAGTGAAAGTATTCTTTTGAGCTGTATAAATAAAGAAGGTTATGAGAACGGGCCAGCTACTGATAATTATGATTAAAAAATTGATCTGAATTGAAATTCAAATGAAATTTAATTGAAATAGATTGAAAAAACTAACAATTATATATATTTTGTATGTCATTATTTTAAAACAAATTCTTAAAACTTTTATAATTTATTTTATTGAAATAAACAAAAATATTTTGAAGATTTTTAATATTTGTAAAGTTTACCCAAATCTTGGTACTACAGTAGTAAATTATATAGATTCACAGGTGTACATATATGTTAAAAGAGCCTATTCCAACAACAGAATATTAAAAAATCGCCAAACTCGGGGTAACATTACCGCTGGCGGGTTCACCATTTTGACATGGATATGTCTTAGTTCTGGGGGGTGTTGGAAATTTTTAAGATGAAAATTTGAAACAGTTTCCAATAGAAACTACTAGAGCTATTGTATTGAATTTTTTATATATAAGAATAAAAACAGCTGTTTAGCAGAACTGAAAAAACCCTCTTTGGGAAGTAAATAAATACAAACATTTTTCCACTGTTCCTCTATGTCATCCTTGCCGTCTGCAATTGCAACACAGTTGCCCTTCCATTCATGCTTCTTGACGATTAGCTCTTTGTTGTCAACTGATAATTTATTTTAATAGTCACTGCTGACCGTCAAGATATTAGATCCAGTAGAGAGTTATTTTCAATAAAACTATTGTTATGCTTATTTATATTAAAATGATGCCACGAAGAAAATAGGGGACTGTTCAGAAAAGCCTGATCAGTTTAATTAGCTATTATAGGTTAAAGTTGACGCCTTTATAGGAGATGATGATGTTTATATAGTTTTATTTTCCTTATTTGTATTTGCCTAGTCAATGTGAATTCATCTAAATGTGTTTACCTTTTTGCCAAATCTAGTTTAGGGCAATTGTTGTGAAATTTATTAGATTTGTTGGCCTAATGTGCTTTAAAAATGGAGGTTTGTATATTTTTGATAATATTTCTTTTAAGTGTTAAGTGAAACAAATTGGAATAGGGTGCAAGATATGCAGCTGAGTTTATCTAATAGTGTTGATAATTAGGCAGAAATTACTTGGTTTCTAGACTATTAAGTTTAAAACTTCGAACATTTTAGTTTGTACCTCTAGTATGGATAGTATTGTTTAATCTTAGCTTTTTCAATTTGGAGATGAAATGATTTTTCAAATCGTCTGTCCTACAGATATGTAATGTTTTATTAATATTTGTCATTATAGGCCTAGTTGTGCACAGTTATATCTTACTGACTATTCTTTTATATTGCTAGAGAGAAGACCTGTATGATTCTTATATTCACAGATTCATGATATCCAGGTAGCAGTTCATAGGGCTGGTGAGGAGCATGCGGAGGCTGGTCCCAGCAGTGTGGTCAGGCACTCATCGCTTATAAGCACCTCTGGTCCTCCCTCATATCACAGTTCTCCAGCCCCCGATAAGGGCCCACCGCCGTCCTATGAGGAAGCCATTGATCCAAATGGTAAGTCGTATTTCTCTCTTTTTAAACTCAAAGTTAATAAAAATACAGTACAGTCTGGTTTATCCGGGTCCGAATCCGGAACAGGTTAAAACAAATTTAATTAAATTGTGAGATATGTTGAGCACCTTCAAAATTTTAGGCGCAACCGCAGTAGGCCTACTTGCTTTTCGCGGCAAGTAAGGCTAACGATGATGTTGCTTAACATTTGAAAGCACACCCCGTATGTTTTTGTCACGCGGATTGTTACATGCTGATATTGTCTTGGGAAATAACATAAAAAAGAGGTCTTACCAAATGAACTGTTTCTAGATTGAAGACTTGAACAGGAAATTACTATAATTTAAAATAAGTCTTCTTTTTCAATTGGAGTGTTTTATTTCTTATCTAAAAATAATATTGCTAAAAAAGTGCTGCTTTGTTTTTTCCAAGCTTTATTATAATTTTTTATCTTTTAATAAAATCAAAAACATTTTTGTCTAAATTCAGTCTTTGACCCAGACTGAAAGTTTTTATTTGTCTGGTTCACTGTAAAAGTCGGGAAATTTGGTCTTGTCCAAAATGTAGTCGTTTTAAGTGTTAAAATGATTTACTGCAACAATGGGTTTTTGGTAATGCATACACAATATAAGTGGCCTGTTTGACTGTCGTGTTGCACTCTTAGTGATAAAGAAAATCGATAATGTACATACAGTTTGAAAAATGGTAGATAGGGCAGGAACGATAGGTGTGTGGAATGATGAGAAAAATGCAAGTTTAGTAGGAAAACAGGTATTGTGTACCACCACCTGCCAAGAAAATGATGCTACTGTTTACTAAGCGAAGTAAATTTGAAAAAAGATTTTAAAAAACATTGCAGGTGTGAATGGGTATTTTTTTATAGCAATATTTTGCTGATAATTCTCAGATTTGACCTGATGCTCCTAGTTTTAGCGAATTTCCCATAGGGAAGAAGCTATTACCGTAGGTCTCATGGTGAGACTTAAGCCCGGGACCATGTTATTTTTTCTTCTTTAGGTGCCCAGAGTCCAAAAACAATAGTCGTTAAAATTTATATATATATATGTATATGTGTGTGTCTGTTAGCACGATAACTCTCGTAAAAATGGTCCGATCGAGACCAAATTTGGTAGAGACGTGTATTTCTACAAATGCTCGGACGAGTTCGTAAACCAGACATATCGGTCAATGGGAACGGGTAGTTTGGGGGGGTTTTGTATCCCAAAATGGGGTTTTTTGCGATTTTCACATGTAATTTTTAAAAATTTCTAATTTTATATTTCACCATTAGAATCTAATTTTTAAAAATTTCTAATTTTATATTTCACCATTAGAATCAGCTTAAAAAACTACACAATTAAGTTCCTTAAATTTTTTCTCTGTCTCCAACGGTTACCGAGATATTAAAAAATCTAAATACAGTACGTTGTATTGTGGGGCTCCAATGTTAATCTTATGGAGGATAGGGAAAAATTAATATTTCCCATATTAATCAATATTTTTTTATGAAACGTGATATTTAGCTTCATGTGGTTGAGATCTATCCATTTATGCTTAAAAATCATAGTTTATGTGTTTATCATGGCAGCAAACCTGCATACTCTTTTCTCATATTAATCATATAGGGAATAGGCAAACACCTTTATTTATGGACAGATGTTGATGAAACTTGGTATAATTGGTTAAAATAAAAATTATTTATGGTATAAATGACTACTTTCAGTGTTCCTCACAGCTGCTAACCTGCATACTCTTTCCCATGTTAATCTTATGGAGAATAGGCAAATAATTCTCATGTTTATGAACAGATTTTTATAAAACTTGTCATATTTTATTATTATTATTGATTTGGAAATTCGCTGAGTACGCAGATCTGCTGCGACGGGGGTATATATGTATATATATATATATGTGTCTGTTAACACGATAACTCTCGTAAAAATGGTCCGATCGAGACCAAATTTGGTAGAGACGTGTATTCCTACAAATGCTCGGACGAGTTCGTAAACCAGACATATCGGTCAATGGGAACGGATAGTTTGGGGGGGTTTTGTACCCCAAAATCAGATTTTTTGCGTTTTTCACATGTAATTTTTAAAAATTTCTAATTTTATAATTCACTATTGGAATCAGCTTAAAAAACTACACAATTAAGTTCCTTAAAGTTTTTCTCCATCTCCAACGGTTACCGAGATATCAAAAAATCTAAACACAGTACGTTGTATTGTGGAGCTACAATGTTAATCTTATGGAGGATAGGGAAAAATTAATATTTCCCATATTAATCAATATTTTTGGATAAAACTTAATATTTAGCTTCATGTGGTTGAGATCTATCCATTTATGCTTAAAAATCATAGTTTATGTGTTTATCATGGCAGCAAACCTGCATACTCTTTTCCCATATTAATCATATAGGGAATAGATGTTGATGAAAGTTGGTATAAATGTTAAGATAAAAATTATTCATGGTAGAAATGACTTCTTTCAGTATTCCTCACAGCAGCTAACCTGCACACTCTTTCCTATGTTAATCTTATAGAGAATAGGCAAATAATTCTCATGTTTATGGACATATTTTTATCAAACTTGTCATATATTAAATTATTGATTTGGAAATTCGCTGAGTACGCAGGTCTGCTGCGACGGGGGTATTTTGTAATAAATGAATCCTTTTAAATAAGTTAAACAAATACAAAAAAATTCTATAAGTAGGTTAAGAAATACAATCACGATTTGCACGCACTCCAGTATTGTAGCCTGAAATAGGTGTAGCAGTTAACATGCTAATTCACTGTACCGGCTCTCGCAAGGCCCATGTTGAAGGAGGGTTCAGGTTAAATATGAACGTGTATATTGGGTTTTTAAAACCTAAGATTACATAAGGAGTAGAATTATGATTATCAAGAAAATATCCCCCGCAGAATTACACACAGGGGCGGAACAGAGTTCGTGTAGCGTGTCAGTCGTGTGGCTTTTTGCGCATCCCTGTTGATTGAATGTCTCATGGACCTTCCAGGCTTAAAAACCTGATGAACTGCCGTAGTCTTCCAACCAGCTCCTCCCGGGGAAAGCGACAGCCCCTCTCCATGAGGCTGAGAGTGGCAGCTCTCATCTCGGCAAGCCCGGTGCAGTCATACAGCAGATAATGAGCAGTCTCCTCGGACTGTCCACACTTCCTGCAGATTGGGTCTACAGAAAAGAATCCCATGCGATCAAGATGTTTCCTCATATGTCCGTGTCCCGTGATGAGACCTACAATGAGTCTGAGTTTGGACCTTCCTAACCGTAGAAGGTGCTCTGCGATCCTCGAAGAGGGAGAACTGAGAGACAGTTAACTTACACTCAGGAGGGGAAGCTTTGCCCATCTTCTGCGGTGACACTTACGTGCCCACGTGTTGTCTCGATCCACATGCGCCTTGGAAATGCCACACAAGGTTTGTGGGTCCACGAATGGGATCGAAGCGCCATAGTTCGCCAGACGATCCGCTATATCATTGCCCATAATATCTGAGTGTCCTGGGACCCAGCAAAGAGAGTCAAGCCTTGAGAGTGGCTTGACTATCTAAGAAAATGGTAATGTTCCTGTTCCTGACACCTCTGTTGATGTTGAACAGAGAAAATTCCATGATGGCTGCCACTTATGTCTGGAACACTGTGGGGAAATCCTCCATGGGAACACAGAGATTTACCTTATCTTGCATCCCCAGGACCCAGCTCCAGTTCCCTTACTTCCCTGAGAGCCATTCGTGTACCATTCTGACTCACAGGGATGAAGAGGTCTGCCGCCATCTTGCCAGTCAATCCTTGGTGGAATCACCACTGAAAAATACTTACCGAAGGCGTATCTAGTGTGAAGGTGGTCAGATGGCATGTCTAGGACCTCACATCTGACCTACCGAGGGTACATTGAAAGTCATCCAGAGATTCTCACATCGGAGGCGATATACACATTACCTAGCGACCGTTCTGATGTAAACATCTATGGGCAGGATATTGAGCATACAGTCCAAGGATACTCCAGGGCAGCAACTCACGGCCCCAGAAATCATGAGGCAAGCCAACCTCTGGACTGCACGCCCCCGCACCGCTGCACCGAAGTTTGTCTTTGGCCACCAAACAAGTGAACCATAGGACTCACCACAGCAACATACAGCCAGTGTAAAAACTTCAGGTAAAGTCACCATGTAGTACCAACCATTCGTCTGCAAGTCATGAGTTACCATTTACCTCGGTAGCCCCCTTTGCAGCTGCGGCTCCCACCTCAGTGTCTTATCAAGTACCACACCCAAGTACTTGACCTCGTTCTGACAAGATTTACCTCTGTGCCCTGCAGGTTCAAAGGTCCCAGCCCAAGCAGGTTCCTCCTTGTGAATGGCACAGCCACTACCTTGGAGGGGTTGATGGCAAGACCCACCTCCTTCCATCAGTCTCCCATCAGGTGCAGTGCTCCGTTCATAAGTTCTCTGATTGTGTTGTTGAACTACCAATAACCAGAATTGCAATGTCATCAGCGTGGCGCAGAGTTAGGACACCAGAATTATAGAGACGCCTGATGAGATCATCAGCTACGAGATTCCACAGCAGGGGGGAGAGAACCCCCCCCCTGAGGGCAACCTCTTGTGGCTGGAGCGACTAATTACTCACCTTGAAGTGAGAGAACGACTTTCCTGTTGCTCAGTAATGCCTCGGTCCAGCCGCAAATGACTCTGCTGAGCCCATGGGCCTTAGCGGCATTCACCACCGCAGTCATAGAGGTGTTGTTGCCCTTTGGATGTTCAGAAAAGCACCCAGTGCTATCTCACCATCCTCTAGTGCCTTCTCTATCCTGCCCACAAGGTGATGGAGGGCAGACTCACATGACTTACCAGGAATGTAGGCATGCTGGTTCATATGTAGTGGGTGATGCCTGAGAGCACCATCCCATACATACCTTAGGATCAACTTCTCTAGGGTCTTCAACAAGAATGCAGACAGAGAGATGAATACCCCCCACTTGTTTACTGGAAATTTAGCGTTGTTTTAAAGGGATTAATGTGAAATTAATCAATTAAAATAGTATCTTAAGGTTATTTTGTTTTTTTGAAACTTATAATTTTAGTTTTAAACTTGGTTGACAGCAGTACTACTAGACTTCAACAAACCAAAAGCACCTTTGCTTAAAAGAACTTGACCACAAAATTTAACCCTAGAAGTGGTTAAGTCGAATTCACGACAATTTACATATTGAATAAATTCAGAAGTGGTAAGTGCAGACATCTGTCGTAAAAATCTGTCAATTTAGTGAACTTATCACCTTCATGACTTTATTGGCCTCTGGGGGCAAGCAACCGAACCTGTTCACGCAGTTCACTAAACTGCCAATCTCTTATACTGTAGCCAAGTAAGCGCTTTCTACTCCTAAGCACAGTGGCTGTATTAGTTAAAGCACTGCACTGACGAGTGTAACGTTTTAGTCATTCGGAAGTGCTAGGGTTTGAGTCCCGACCATGAGCAATCCCAATTTGGCTTGCAAATATGTGGTATAGCAGAGTGGGGGGCCTACCTTAAATAAACGGTGGCCGGCTTGGGTGGAAGTTGATGGAATTTGTAAGCTTAATTGGGATTCCAGTGGACACCTGTTTTGCTATTGCGGTTAGTAGTTATAAGGGGGGGATGTTTTATGCTTTTTTTGTTTACACTTAATATTTCAAGAAAATATAAGTAATTATTTTTATGTTACAGTTAAAAGTAAAAAGCTTGCCACTAGGGTTTAGCATTAACCCTAGAAATGGCAAAGTCGTAATTTACGACATTTACATATTCAATAAGAATTGGCAGGTGGAGGCATCTGTCGTCAGTTTAGTGGATTTGTTAGACACTATCGCCTACGCGACCGTGTTTCCCTCTGGGGGCCAACAACCGAAACTGCTCTCGTAGTACACGAGCCTGCCACCGGGCAGGTCTATAACCAAGTAAGCGCTTTCTTCTCCTAGGCACTAGATGGCCGAGGCGGCTAACGCGCTACGCTGTCGAGCGTAACGTTCTAGCCACTCGGAAGTGCTAGGGTTCGAATCCCGACCATGAGCAATCCCAATTTGGCTTGCAAATGTGTGGTGTAGCGGAGTGGAGGGCCCACCGCCCTCCATAAACGGTGACCGGCTTGGGTGGATGTTGACGGCATTTGTAGGCTTAATTGGGATTGCAGTGGACACCTGTTTTGCTTTTGTGGTTAGTGGTTATAAGGGGGGGGGGGCATGTTTTAAGCTTTTTTTGTTTAAACTTTGATATTTCAAGAAGATATTAGTAATTATTTTTATGTTACAGTTAAGAGTAAAAAGCTTGCCACTTCTAGGGTTAATCTGTGATTAATGATGAACTAACTGTAATAAATTCGTCCTTTTGCGTAAAACAATTAGTGATAGAAAAGATAGTTGAAATTGTAAGAAAATATTTTTTCAGTCTCAGTAAAAAGCTTTCTATTCAGTGTTTCTATTCACCTATTTAGAACATTAGGTTAATCAAATTTATGGCATGTCAGCAATTTACTTTTAAGATTGTCAGGAATATGGATCTTAATGCTGGTTCTTTTCAATTTTATATCAATGGTTACCTAGCGATACTTGAGTTTAGATTATTCAGTTTAGAAAAGCATTAGGACATTTTTCAATTGAAAAGTAACAGTTTCAGTGTATTCAAAAAAGTGGCAATTATAATTAAATTATTTGTAACGATAATGCAACTAAATAAGCATATTTTTTAAATTGATAATGAGCAGCAGTGAGGTAAGCCGACAGTGTTACATATGTCTGGATAACGAAGGAGAGAACAGCGATTGGGTGTCACCATGTTGCTGTTCTGGGACACTCAAGTATGTCCACCTGAGCTGTCTGGTCCGCTGGGTGAGAGAGAACATGGCATCGCAGCCCTGGGACCCTGACATAGCAACCTGTCCGCAGTGTAAGACACCGCTTAGGCTGTTACCCGAGGAGCATACAATTGTCACTTATATGGAGATCATGGACAAGATCGTCACACCCGTCTGGAAGTATGTTGCGAGTTGTTTCTTTGGACTTGTTGCGTTCAATACAGCTTCTGAAATGTTGGGAATATTCACTCGATCTCAAGTGTACGGATTGGACAAAACACTCGCCACAGTTTCAAAAATGGATAGGTTGGATAAAGTGTTGTACCTGCATTTGACCACTGTGTCACTTGTGACCATAAATGCCTTTCCATGGGACAGATTGTTACTGCAAGGATTACGGAAGTTATCCGTGTATCCGAGTTGCAGGATGTTCTGTCCGGAAGAAATTCCCTATCGTTTTAGGACACATATAGAGATTTCTTTTTCACGAACTATGGTAAACAGTGTTTTATTGCCTTTTTTGGCGAGTGCAGTCGGTAACTGTTGCTTTCGATTTGTGGGCTCCCCCTCAACTCGGGTTATGCTGGGGGGGCTGACTGTGCTTGGCGTTCAGGGGATTTTTTCCATGTATATCGTGCAGAAGGTGGAACAGCGCCGTAAAAAAATTACAATATCACCTTACACAGCTAGTCTCAGACCTAGTGTATTTGAGTAAAATTAGCCATTATCTAGCAAAATAAAATTTTATTTCCTTGTTTTCTTTTATTTACAGAATATGAAATACATTTTAAATATCAAGTCTAAAGAAATTTGTCCATGGAATAAATATTTTAACATAACACTGAAGTGAAAATAGTCATTGGTTGTGTGGTTGTTCCCTATGTTGTTTGAACCGAATTTATATACGATTGAATCACACAGTCTAGACCTTTTCAAATTTGGAGCATACCCTCAAATCCTCAATTGGAAATAGTGCAAAAAAATTGTTACTTGAGCACTGAGAAGAGTTTTGGTATTGATGTGTCGTTTAGAAATCAATCCATTATTCCTAAATGGTACGTTAGTTCTAAACTGACTACACCTATATGTTGAATTGTGTATTCCATCGTAATGTAGTGTGCACATTTAAGTTATGACAGTTATTGATAGTATAAAAAAATAGTATAAAAATATTAACAGCTACCCAAACTTAACTCCGCAAAGTGCTGTATGTTGGAATATACAGGGTATTTCAGATTTCCCTACCAATACTCCAGGGCATTGTTCTTGGGTAAGAAAAATATCAAAATATCATATTTAAATTGTCCGAAAGTCTTTAGTTACTCACACAGCCTCCATTTTGTTTTTTCACTTATGATTTTTTTTCTGAATAATGGTTAAACACATTCGGAATTGAAACTTTGCACAAACATTTATGACAACTAGACAAAACTACAAAAAAATCATGACAATTTCTTAAATTAAAAAAAAAATGGCAGCCATTTAAAATTTTCTTTCTCAAATAACTCGTGAACCATTGATTTAACAGAAAATTTACAGGAACAACTTTTTTTAGGTAATGTAATTACAAATCGATTGACAAGAAGTTGATGGCATTTGTAGGCTTAATTGGGATTGCAGTGGACACCTGTTTTGCTTTTGTGGTTAGTGGTTATAAGGGGGGGCATGTTTCTTTTAGCGATTTTCTATAGGGAAGAAGCTATTACCTGCCACACTTCTTATTGAGTTTGTTAATGCGTCTTGAATTACGACTTAACCACTTCTAGGGTTAAATACTGTGCGAATATTGAACTAGCACTGAAACGACAATGAAAATACTGAAAGCAGAGACAGTGACTTACAAGATTCAGCAGACGATGACTCAGACTTTAGCCCTTACACATTCTGAAGCTTTTAAGGGATTAGAGACATATCTTAGTACGAGACACAACCTGAACTTAATCAGCTCTTGCTTCTTTAAGTGAATGAAGGAATTGGCTGGCAGAAAACAAAAACTACCAAAACTAAAGAATAGTGTGTTTTTTATGAAAATAAAATAATTCCTTTTTTCTGTAAGGGATTTTGTAGAGTTATATTTTGAGTACAATAACTATTTTCAATTACTGTTACATGTAGAAGCTGTTTTGTTTGTTTTCATAAATATTTTTTCAAGAAACAAACTTCAGAAATGTAAATGTAATGTATGTAAGTACAAAAAACCATTAATTAAACAAATTTAACAAAACAGTTTAATTTACTGTATCCTAGAACAGCATTTTTAATACTGTACATCTAATTATCTGTTATAGGGGCATTTATTGGTTATGTTTAAAAATCCGAATAAATCGATAATCCAAACAACCTGCAGTCCCAATTGGTTCGGATTTTTGACTCTCTACTGTAGTCAAATATGAATAGAGCATGATTAAAACTGCGGTTACATAGTTTGTAACGAAAGATTTATTGTCTAGGAAAAAACAGTGGTCTACCACCTATTACTGTCTCTAGCATACAACTGGTCAACTTGCAGATGGTTAGCAGTGTTGTAGATTTGAGGAGTTGAGGTTATGGAAAAGGAACTGCTTAAGAAAATGCACAAAATACTGACAAGGAAAAGGGTAGTTAAATAGATTTTCCAACTATAGCATCGCTTTTCCTTAATTTATTCTGACACTTCACAAAAAAATGTCTTGTTATATAAATCTCTGACCACATACACAAATCTATTATATTATAAAGAAGAGGTGGTTTCTGTAGGTTTATTTGTATGTCTGTTGTGGAAACTAAACGTGAAAAATACTGAACCAACCGGTTTGAAATTATACTCAATGGTAGATCTTAAACTCATGCAACTGATAGGTATATCCGTTTCTTTAAAATCCCCTGTTTGTTTTTCTTTTTATTAAATAATCAAACTACAAAGACAGCTTATTATTACCAGTGGACGATTCATTGAAAACTGAAAGCAAAATGTGACTAATATTGCGTAAAAAAGTGGGTTTTTAAATGTTTGTTACTTACTTTTCAAGGGGCAGCGTACGATTTCAAGCATTAAAAAACCTTCCCTGGAATGCAGAGAATGCATGAATTTAGTTTCATTGTTAACAGTTCTCCCGTTTTTTTGGAAAAGATGTCGTAAAATGCCTACTGTTGCGTCACAGACAGACACAAATTGAAATAATACTTGTTACGGCTTCTCTAATGCACAAAACGTACAAATAACTAAAAATATACAAATAACTCTGAGCAATGTACAGTAAAAACTCTTAATTTTATTTATGTAGATAACAACAAATTCCTCCCAGCCTTTTTTACCCGTGTGAAGAAAGAGCACTTTAGCTAGTATTGCTTTATGTTTAAGCATACGAAAAGATTAATATCTGGTTTCAGTTAAATCCAACTATCAAGCTGTCCACTATCAAGTAAATTACGTGATCTATTTTAGATAATAGGCTTACCATTTTTTTTTGATTGCTACTAGTTTGGCTGAACAAAATTGTGATACTAAAATGTTGATATAATATCCTGTTAGTTGAAAGACGGTAATTGTTTTAGCTAAAGTAATTGCTTGGTTTTCCAGCTCCTCCGCCATCGTACGACTCACTGTTTGGGAGGGTGAGACAAGTACGCAAGTCATCAACTGGGTTTATAGATTTCTTCAAGAATTTAACAATCCTATTGATCGGAACAAGTAAGTTATATCTGTCAGAACTACATTTTATATTTACATTTATTTTGAAGAGGTGGTTTCTGTATGTTGGTTTCTTGGTATTTTTGTTTGTATATTTGTTGTGGAAAGCAAATGCGAAAAATACTGAACGTCCCAGGTTTCAATGTTTATATTTTCAAAGGATATGAACATAAAATTACTTGAATGTCAATAGCTGTGAACACTAAAATTTGATAGTTTGAGAAGTAGAAAGCATTTGCTGTGAATGTACTAGGTTTCAATGTTTACTGTTTCTAATTTCACCATCTGTTTACAATACTTCTTACAGCCCAGGAAGAAGAAGAAAGAAAGTTTATTTTTACAGATAAACTGCTGGATCTAAATTATTATTGCCGAAAATGGTAGATTTTAGGTTATCTCCCAATGTATTTTTTACATTATTCCTTATCCTTTCCCAATATTACTTAACAGGTAGTGCTTTGTCATGTTGTAGACACTGATGTTTTGCTATTTTGTAAATAATAAAAAATTTATTAACAATTTAAATGTATCAGTACACTCATCAGCCTTTTAGCGATTTTCCCATATATATCTGTGAACACAATAACTCTTGAAAAATTGGTTCGATCAGTACCAAATTTGGTAGAGACGTGTATTCCTACATGTGCTCAGACTAGTTCGTAAACCAGATATATCGGTCAATCGGAACGGGTAGTTTGGAGGGGTTTTGTACTCAAAAATTGGGGTTTTGCGTTTTTCATACTTAATTTAAGTTTTTTTTAAATTTTATCTTCCACCATTAGAATCAGCTCAAAAAACTACACAATTTAGTTCCTGGAAGTTTTGCTCTATCTCCAACGTTTAAAATATTAAAAAATCTAAACGCAGTACATTGTATATAAGGACTCCAATGCTAATCTTACGGAAGATAAGGAAAAATTAATATTTCCCTTATTAACCAATAGTTTTGGATGAAACTTTGTACTTAGCTTCATGTGGTTGGCATCCATACGTTCTTTTAAAAAAAATATAGTTTATGTGTTCCTCACAGCAGCAAACCTGCATACTATTTCCCATGTTAATCTTATGAAAACTCCTTTATTTATGTCTAAATAATGATAAATCTTGGTATATGGTCAAAATAAAAATAGTTGATAGTAAAAATACCTACTTTCAGTGTTCCTCAAAGCAGCAATCCTGCATACTCTTTCCCATGTTAATGTTACGGAGAATAGGCAAATACTCTAATTTATCAACAGGTATTGATTGATCAATCTTGTCATATACTTGTATTTTTGTTGCCAGATTACTGTAGAAATTCGCTGAGTACGCAGGTCTGCTGCAACGGGGGTATTTACCTGTGCAAAGAACAGATACTTTGACTAGTTATTCATATTTAAGGCTCGTATAAGGCTCTAATTATCATATAAGTCATATAAGTGACAGATATTTGACATGTTTCCTTTGTTACAGTCGGCTGTGGTATTGTCCTCATCATCACATTTGTCATTCCTGTGGCTATGATCATCGTAGGTTTGCTCTACCTACACGAGTGTCCTAACAGTGAATACATTCCTATATTCCTGCTTGTCGGAGGTATGTCTCAGTAGGTTTCTCTAAAATATTGCATCTCATTACTGTTGGAATATAAACATCTAATTTAACTAATCAAAATTTATAGCGTGTGTTTTGCGGGATCTCTTTTGCTCATAATGGCCGCAAGAGGAACCGTTTCGGTTGTATTCAATGAGGACATGGATATATGTAATTTGAAAATTTTTACACAAGTAAAAATTATAAGTTTCTTAAGAAAATATAACGAGATCGCACACTGTTGCTTGTGTGAGTAGAGCGAATTTCATAGAACTTATATTATTCCCATCATAGTAATAGAATAGTACTGAGTATGCAAGTTTGAAAAACGTATATAATTTTTTTTTTCAAATAATACTATAGTTTTAATTTAGATTTTTTCTTTTTATTCTCATTACTGTTTCTCCATTATTATCCCTTTATCTATATTATATACATTATTATCAGGGTGTAACCTGTTTTCTAGCATTGTGGTCTGAGAATGGCCGCTAATTTTATCACGCACAGTTTTATCACGATTTTCATATTCATGAACGTCACTCAAGACGTATTCACAAAAGAGTTAAATTTAGGGCACAGAAGATCAGTCTGAGATAACAGTGAACTATGATGGTAGAATGATGATGAATGATGGTTGTTGATGTTTGATTTGTGCGTCGCAGGAGGGTTCGGCGTCGTGAAGCAGTTGCTGCATCTCTCGGCCAGGGTCAGAGTGAGGGAGGAGGAGAGAGAGCAGGAGCGAATGAGACAAACTCCGACTCAGACTCTCATATCATGCTTCATGCTTGGCTGGTTCATAATCGGTAATACACCTCTTTTAAGAAATTTTAATTGAAAACAATTAAATTCCCGCCATTTCAAAGTCAAAGATTTAATCACGTTTATGTTTTTACCTAAATTTGGGTCTTTACTATTTAAAGATCATGCCAAGTTTCAAAGCAATCGATTAAAATATGACTGAGGTATAAAATATTTTGTGGAAAATTCAAAATGGCGGATATTTGGTTAAGTATACATTTTAGTACATACCCCCATAGGAAAGTTTTTTCTCAATAAAAACCAACTAAGTTTTAATGAATTATTAATGTTTTAATGTAATTAAGTTTTAGTAATTAATGAAGTTTGGTCACAGACTTAATAGACGCCCTATATTTCTATACTTTTTTATCGTGCGCAATATCATTTTGACTTAAACTTTACAACAAGTTATAAAATATATTTTTGACACTCATAGGTATAGTAAATTAGTTGTAAGTATAAGTTTGGCTTAGCAAATTTCCTGTAGAAAATATCGAAACAATTTTGTATTTACTTCCCTATGGGAAATAAGTTAGATAATGGCTATGTCTAAAGGGAATATTTTCAGTTCATATAAACAGCTGTTCTTATTCTTTTATATTAAAAATTCAATACAATAGCTCTGGTAGTCTCTTAGAAACAAAACTGTTATATATTTTCCATCTCACAAATCAACCCCCCCCCTCAGAGCTAAGACATATCCATGTTGATTTGGAAGAGCTGCTACCTGAGTTCTTGTGTTTTTTTTGTGTTGGGGTTCCCAAATACCAAAATACTAATTTCTTGCTTTATTCTTAAACCTCAATTGTACATAACAATAAGCTTTTGCCAATTGAATTTGTCAGCCATTTTAATTTAGCCAGTGTGGTCAAATAAGGACAGTGAGATATCGTAGCGTTATTAGTCACATAGGCCAGAGGTTTTCGGTTTTGATCCAGCATTATTTGACTTACTAGGACAAAGGTTACCCCTGAGATACTGTGTCGATTAACATTCATACAAGTCTTAATATACAAGTATGTATTTAACTTTTATCGCCATAAGTCAGTCTTGTAAATTAATGTAAATATATACGTGCTCCATAGGTTAATGTATAGGTGAGAGAAAGTAAATATTATATTTTATCACTAGGACATTTTTGATACAAGCACAAGTTTGACTCTTTAGACTACTCAGATGTTATGTTACTTAAGTTTTAGCGAATTTCCCATAGGAAAGAAGCTATTACCGTAGGTCTCATGGCAAGACTTAAGCCCGGGACCATGTTATTTTTTCGTCTTTAGGTGCCAAAAGGAGTCCAAAAACAATAGTCGTTAAAATTTATATATATATATAAGGGGGTATTTTCTTGATTTCTGATTGGTTGTAACATTACTCTCCTTGACAGACTTAGTGTAGCTTCACTTTCAGACAACATCGGGTCTCAACCGATATCCAGAACATCCAAAATACATAAAAAATCAATATTGATCGTTGCTCTTACTTATAGATTATTTATAATCGAATGCTGACCTTGAATCTAAAGTATCATCAACAATGATACAGGACTAAGAAAATCATCATAATAGTTTAGTCCTAGGAAGGAAAAGAACAACTTTTGCTCTTCAACACTTGTATCTAAAACAGCTGTTTTTGAAGCAGTATGACGTATAATATTAAAATGTAATGTCATTAACCTGGCAACAGGGAGCATGTGGGTATACGGCGCTGGTCAACCGAGCTTCGACCCGTCCAGCGAACACTACTGCAACAAGTTTCTGTACACATTCGCGGTGGGCCTTGTGACATCGGTCTACATAACTCTGGCCGCGGTCATCATGTGCATGTGCAGTGCCTCCGCCGTCGCCTTTGTCTACCAAGCTCACGCAGGCTCCCAAGAGTTCCGCATATAAACCGTGTTAATTGCTTCAGGAAGTATAACAGATGTACTTCCTTATAGGCTTAAGCATACAGCTCTTATGTGCGGATGAGGTATGTACAGGATTTAAAGAAAGACAGTAAAGTACGGTTTATCAGGATTAATTTGGTGGAGTCCGAATCTGGGGAGCTGAATATTTGGATAATCTGAAAATATAGATTCAGATTCAAATTGCTTTATTTTGACAGTTTTGACAAGAACTGCATAATAGTGTCAATAAATTACTTAGTAGTCATAATAACTATGTATAATAATGAACTAAGAAAATAACTAGGATTCGTCTTTATAAACAATAAAGTCCTTAACATTATAAAAACATTTTTCAATTAAAAATTTCTTAACCATATTTTCAAAAATTTTGGGGCAGCTTGCCTTTGCCTTTATGGAGTTTGGAAGAGCATTAAAAAGTGAAACTCCATTGTAAGAAAAATGATTTTGAAAAAAATCATATTATAATATGATAGATGTCCACGTTGCATCGACACCTGCAATATTAGTGCTGCAATCTGTATATAACTACCGTATAACAGATAGCTGCAAAATATTGCAGGTATTTAACACTGTTTAAAATGTTATTTTAATTTTAGTTAAGAGTTAAAAAATTACAATAAACTTTGAAAAACAATTCGGTACATTTTATTAATTTAAGGTGAGAAATAAAACACTCCAATTTAAATGGAAAACACCTCATTTCTTCTTGTTAAAGTCTTGAATATAGAAGCATTTAATATAGTATAAAAGTATTTAATGATGTTTGGTTTTCTTTTTGTTACCTTTTTTTTTGTAATTTCGTAAATGCTACTGACTCTTGTCAGCAACATTCCACTTGGCAAAAAATAAAATTCACGGAAAATTGAACTGTTATTTAATTTAAAAAAATACCTGATCTGGATAAACCGGAGTCTGCATGTTTCGGATCCTGATAAACCGTACTTTACTGTAATAGTGTTAAAAGAATAGAGGAATTGGATATGAATTAGTTGTACATCATTTAAGGTACCAAATACCGCTATTTTCTTTGTTTTCTCTCTGAGAGATATATTTACTTTGGAATGGAGAAAGAGAATCATTATTCTAGAGACTGTATAACTATCTGATTAGATTTTTTTAGCTCATTGTAAAAAGTGTTGTTCTAGTTTTGTATTTTTATAAATTTCCTGTTTAGGGACCGGTGATTTTAGTTACAATTCATTTGATACTGATCTGGCATATGATTATTTTATCGATACATTTTTCATAGTCATTTAAATTCTTAATTTTCATTTACAAATGTAGCACACATGTTATGTTTACGTAACAACTGTTGCAATTAAACATCAATTTTTATTTCCTCCCAGTTATTAGCCTAAACAATAATTTTATACTTCCCGTGCAAGCCCCAATATTATCAGGTTTGTAAAAATTAACAATGTAAATTCAGTAAGTTGAATATTTAAATGGAAATATATTATCTTTCAATAACAGAGTTTAAATTATCTTAATAAAATAGTTACATAAAAAAGACCACACAATTTTGCTTTATTTATAAAATTGATTGTGTCCATTGATAGCAAACAATAGTTTAGTTTATTATTTTAAACAAATTTTCTTTTTTTTCAAAAAAGTAAAGCAATACTAATTATTATGTTTAAATTTTTTGCCTAGTAATTCAAAGGGTTTTCAGCACAAAAGTTAGTTATAGAACCTGTACTTGATCTCACTGTGAAATGTACAATTTAGCTTTAATGTATTATATTATATATTTATACATATTTTTTTATAAATGTAAAAATGTATCTTTCATTGTAAATACAATATGAATTGTTCTCCTTTAATTGTGTGTATTAGATGTTAAACTCTCATTCACAGATTCTTTTCGTCACAGTCAATTTTATATTTTAATTTGTTATTGCAGATAATATTGCTATAGTTATTTTAAAAAATCACTGCTCATAATCTAAGCAAACGGAAAAAAGTATAGTCCCAATCTGGCTGTTCTGGTGCCGAAAATTTATAGTTAAAACTGCTATATACAGTTGAATTGAATAGTTTTTTTGTCATTAAACAATTTAGTTTATACACAACAAGAAGCATAGTAAGGTGCCATTAATTGTGATTTTGTAAGACTGAAGTTATAATCTCTGTTTAGCCTTTTGCGTTATTCAAGTTAAATGTCACCAAAGATATTTATGGGTGTATAATTCTTGAGAAAAATAAAAGTAAAATAAATTAAGTATGTTGGTTGTATAGTTTTGTTTTCCTATCTCCTTCTCAGTAAGCTCAGTGGCAATAATACTATCATTTATTTATTTTAATATTTTAAGTTTTAACTTCTTAATTGCCTATTTCACGTCTGATTACTTAGGTCAACTATAATCTGAGGTTATATGATTATAAACCAGTTATATGATTTTTACTTGTTTAGTTTAGTTAAAAAGGATTATTTTTTTCCAAATCTTTTTGGAATGATTTTTAAGATGGAAAATATGTAAAAGGTTTGGGTGTTGGTGTTTTGTAAGATGGAAAATATGTAACGGGTTTTCATAGAAACTACCTAGAACAGCTGATTACATGAACTGAAAACATTCCCCTTAGACATATGCATGATCTAATCTATTTCCTACAGGGAAATAGAACATACAACATTTTTTAATTAGTTAAGAGAGAAAGTATTTCTTTGTTCACTGATACCATTTATTATGCGTTATATCATTTATTTTTCACAAATATAGAGTTTGCCGAGGTGAGCAGGAAAGATCCGGCAGTCTCTATCTACCTCAGTTGCAGGTGTGCAGTGTTCAATCCAATTCTACCAAAAGCACTCACATGTCTCCATTTTACTCACATTTTTGTCTGACAAATGTGCCCAGTCACTTCTCTTTTCCAAAATATGATTTGCGGGTTTCCAAGTGGTTGAGTTTCTCTTGTCTGGATCTGGAATACTTAAGGTTTTATTTTTAGATACATTTTTCACAACTACATTAATTAATGTGTATAATTAATTAGGTAATTGATTAGTTACCTACTTTTTACTTTCTCGCCTTATACATAGTATATGGAGAAAGTATTCTTTTCGTTAAAATTTTCGAAATTTCAAATTTCAGTTGACTAGTGGATATATCCACTAAGTAGTTGAGTAGTTAGTTTTGGGGTCCTCTGAATTCTAAAAAAAGTGGGTTTCGATGTGATGTCTGTCTGTGTGTGTGCCTGGATGTGTACAGAGCCTACCCTGTTGGTCCGATTTAGATGACCGTTTCTCCAGGGTTTTTTTATTATTTTTATTTATAAGGGTAGTTCATCCCTGAAAACCCTTAAAAACATTGAAAATCAAAATTTATCAAAAATGGTTCTAACAAATTTGATAAAAATGTAATAGTTTATAGTGCAGAGAGAACCAAATAATATGTCACCACCCGCATGTCTAAAAATTATAATTCAAAAGTTGTAGGCTTTTAAATGTAAACAAAATAATTTTTTAAGTTTTCTGCAAAAAAATAAAGGTAAAGTATGATTTGACCGCCACTACTGAAACCAGCTTTAAAACAAAACGAATTTGTATTTCAAATTATTTGTCTACGACTAACAGTTCAGGAGAAAATTTAAATTTACTGCCCATGGTAAAAGCAGTACATTGTCTGAGAGCACCCATTATTATTCTAAAGAAGAATATTAAAAAATCTATTTCTTCCCTATTTCCTAACTCTTTTCCATGAACCTTGGTATGTAGTGTAAGGTCACATCACCCAACAAAACCCTCTAAAAATAGTTTGGTATTATCCTGGAGGCAGGGGGTTCCCCTAATAAAATTCTAACATTTAATTTAACTTTGTTTCATTTTCATAAATTGGATGGTTATTTATGATATGATAAATAAATGATATATAGATAAACGTTGTAGAATATGATAGTTTTATTATAAATTGTCGTGTTTGAATTTAAGGGAGAAAGTATGTGTCAGTACACTTATACTAAATGTTTAGAACTATGTAAATAAGGGCGTGTCTTTGGTTTTATAGACAAGAGTTACAAAAATACCTTGATCAGCATTACAACCCATTGTGGCTTTTTTGTGGTATATAAAAAAAAGAATTCAAAGTAATGTACAGACAAAATATTAATTTTATTACAACAGATAATAGCTAGATAAGAATAACATCCATTAAAAAATCTATGTGGTACCGAAAAATTAGTTACATTATACAGTAAAAAATCTGATGTGACTAGATGATACAGTATTGGAGTTTAAAATCTGCAACTTTGTTGTGGGGCGTGAAAGAAGAGTTTTGTAATCAATGTTTTGAGTTCTGCAAACTTATTTTGTTTGTTGTTTCGAATTACTTCCTATCTTTCAGTATATACGCTTATTTTCTTTCATATTGAATATAAAACATGTTTATGAATAGAACATTTTCTCCTTTGCCTTATATTTGATGTGTAATTCAAACATATTACAAAATACTTTTAAAGTCCAAGTTTTAAAAGGTTTCCTATCAACAGAGTTTAGTCATCAGAGAGATAGTTTTGAAAAAAATTCTTCGTAAGATGAAATGTTTTCAGAGATGCATTCGTCAAGCTGAAAGCAGGTGGGCTTTATTTGTTTCTCAAACTGGAACACTATAAAGAACAGTAAAATTATTTGGTTTCATAGATCAGACACTCCAACTCTACTCTAAAAATTAACCAACAAAATTCATGATGGGACTGTTATTCTATTGATTTTCAGTCACTAACAAATGAAACTGATTTTGTATTCCAGCATTCTGAGTGCATCAGACTTTTGAGAAAAAAAACAGTTCTAAATTAATTGGTGAAGTGGGAACAAGTTTAATGCTGTCCCCTGACAAATTGATGTCATGAGTGAAGTTAAGAGGGGCATGTGGGCGGGGCGATGCCCCCCCAGACCTCTTAACAGTTTTTAAATTTTTATTACCAATCTTGACAGTTCCATTATAATTTTTTAATTGATACACATATTTTATTGAGTTTTTATTGTGGGATTATATAGGTTTTAAGTAAATATTTCTTTTTCTCGTTTTAGACTATATTGTGACAAAAATTAAGAAATTAACTCTGTGCCCCCCCCGCCAACGTGTAACCTCTAACTCTGTCTATGATTGAAGGGATCCTTGAACGCTATTTGTGTGACTGTGTCTTCATCGATGAAGAAAATAAGCTGAACAAATTAATACTCATTAATTATTATTAAAAATTACCAATATACTTTATACTTTTAACTGAAATGGCGACCTACCCAGGTAGGTATTTTAAGCCAAGTATGAATGAGGAATGAATGTAGGATGATTGTTACCTTTTTAAATTAGTTAACTAAAATATACAGTTGTACAATGAATTAAAATTTAAATTATTTTCCTTAATATTTTCAACATGAACTTTAAAAGTATTATCACTTTGAGAACTTAGCAGAGCAAATATAGATCAAGACACAAGAACGTGGGGATCGTGAAGGCGGTTTATTTGAAACAGAGCCGCGGGGTGACTGTCAAAGCCAACCCTACGGCCGCCGTGCATGCTTTGATGAAACCAGGGTGTTTAAACAAGTAAAATGTTCTTATTAAGTTCCACTGAGAGGTTTAACACGTTCAATATTAAACGTTTACTAATCCGATCTAACATGTAGATTGTTGAAAGTTTCAATTGTTAAGTTTATAACATTACTTTTTTAACTCTATTAATTTTTGTGCTCATAATACATAAACTTAGGTGATTTTAAATATTTTGTTTCCAACAACAAATAAATTGTATATATCTAGCAGTTTGTTGTCCATCTTTAGTATGGCTGGATTGTTTTATTCTTAACAAAATGCAAGATACTTATTTTTATCAATATAATTGTTTACCAGGTATCAAAATAATTAATAAAAAAAGGGGAAAATAAATTATCTGCTCAATTAATTAGTATTAATTTTAAATTAGATTAAATTAGAAAATGTGTATCATTAGTAAAATTTGGTTTACACTAATATAATATAGACCTAATTGTAAATGATCAGTGTAAAAAATATTATTGGTTTTTAGGTTATTGATTATTAATTTGAGCGAACATGTATTGATATTGATTATTGATTTTTAACTATAATTAAATTGACAACTAGCCTAGATGGTTATTTCTTTCTGTTAAATACTTTTCCATAAATCACAAGTTAATTGAGCATATTTAACACAGGGATGTTGAAAAATTATAATTTTAACTATTTTTTTGTATTATTTAAAAAAATACCTTAATAAAATGATATTTTCTTAACATTAAGAAGTATAGGTGCCAGTGTAAACTAATTTAAGTAAACTTAAATTAGATAAAGAAAAAATTTTGCTATTACCGCTCAATACTGGATTTTTAAAGATTAATATAGGGTTGTTTAAAGAAAATAAAAACCTTTTCTAAAATATATAGAATGATGAAAATAAGTTTCGATCTAGTGGTTAATCTCATTTTTATGGAGGAGCGTTACCAAAAGACGGTCAGAAATTGAGATAAGACCCATTTTGGCTTTTCTGTGATTTAAAACGTAAAAAAATAATTAAAATTCCAAGCAATCTACAGACAAAACTATAATTTGATTTTTATCGATGACATTAGCATTAAGTGTAAATATTTGATTTCATTGATCATTTATTGTTAAATTGATGTATTATCTACGGTTCACTCGCTCAGTACAATGGAGAGTATGAGTCTTATATGAGAAGCTGGTTATGACATTAAGGACCCTTACGTTGGACTGATGCCTGTTTGTGATCAGAACAGAGCTACTTCAGCTGAATAAGATGTCCTTTGTCTTCTGTTAAATGCTGCGAAGCCTCACTTCAGTACCTGTAGCTTTGAAAGCATCGAGTTGTTTCTGTTCGAATAGGAGTTCTAGATTAAATTTGTAAAAGTACCCACAAAACTACACTGACCAAACAATATTATTGTAATTAAGGACCCATAATAAAGAACAAAACATAATTAGGTTTTTCCACAATATTAGTTTGTTCAATTATACCAGAAAATGTTTGTATTATGCAAGTTTATCTAGTTAAGTTTTATCAATACAGCCATGAAAACCCCAAATTTAATTTTTAAGGCAGAAAACCTACTTGCATTGCTCATGGAATTCTTATGGAGAATAAATAGATTGGTATAACTCGCTTAGTTATTGACATAATTTGATAAAAAGTTATATGGGTTTTGACTTAGTGAACTGACTTAAATACTACTTAATTACTACTTACTACTAAACTTAGCACATTGCCATGTAAAACAACCCTTATTGCAGCAAACCTGCATAATCAACCATAATCAGCAAACCTGGGAATAATATAAGTTCTATGAAATTCGCTTTTCTTACGCTAGTTTGCTGCTTGCGATCTTGTTTTTAAATTTTAAAAATTACTACTAGTCATGTTTTTTTTATAACAAACACTCACTGGATCAAAAGCTTGCACTCTTTTAGGAACCATTACTTCACTTTGAGTAAGGTAAAATAATTTGATTTGTTGATTAGGACTTATATAGGTATTAATTACATAAAAAAAGTAATCAGATGAGCTCCTTCTTTAAGTCTTTCTCATATCTCGCTTTTAACCTTACTCACATTAAAATTTCCTGTACAGAGACTTCCTTTTGATCCATTCATTTTGAGGTGTGAGTTGTCTATCAAGTCAATTTAAGAATTTTTATTCAGTTGAAAATACAATACTGTAGAGTAAAAAGAGAAATATAAAGTGGATAGTACAGTATTGAAATAATTTCTTTAAAGTTTTGAATTATCAACAGTTTTTATCCTATATCATTGTTTTAGCTTTTTATGGAAAGCTCCAAGAATTATTTTTTATAAACAAATAACTAGCAAAAAATTACAGCAGCATTTTTAGTTTGCAACAACTTATATCGTACCTACAAGAACATGAAATTTATTTCTATTTAAATAAATTTTCTTTGGAATATTTTTATTCTTTGAAAAAGAGCCAGCATCTTAAAATTTTGGTCAAACAATAAAGTCAAAATCCAAAAAAAAAAAAGGGGAAACAGAAAAGTTACGAGTAACTACAGAACTGAAGCGCAGAGGAAAATCGAATTTCAGAGCAATATGGAGATAAAGGACCAACAAACTCAAACTCTATTTGGTGGGGTCGGTGGGAAGGGGCAGGGTGAATTTGTAATCAATGTTGTTGTCAAGTTATTCAAAACCATTTGTCCTGCCTCATGGATGTGCCTGCTACCCTGATTGCAGAGGGAGACTAAAATAGTGTGTATATTTCAAATCGCAAATAATTAAAAATAAAATTAGCTATATAAATTGTACTGAATAAAATTATTAAAACTTAGGTAAAAGAGGACAGTGTGTAATGTGCTAACCCAGAAAAAACAGTCATAATGTTTGGAAGTAAATGTTTGTTTCAAAGATAGTAAAATAAAATAAATTCATCATACACATAATATTACCATATTGAATTTTAAATTTTATTTTAATAAGTTAAAGAATGACTTGTATTTCATTTTTTACTATTGCATTTAAAAGAGGAAATATTATTGAAAAATAGAGTAATTCATGAATTAATCGGGTAGTGTATACATAAATTATGTAATTTATTTATTCTATTCAATGTGCTCTTTAAGTATTTAATGAATACAGTTATTTAAAATCATAGATAGCTCAATTTAATTTAGTTTTATGAGCAAAATTACTACAGGAAAACTACAATAATTGTATTTGTCATGACAAAACCTAGACTGGAACCACAGAAAGTAACGAATTTAATGCTTATTATTTCAAATATTATAAAAATGTAGACATATCATCTAGTTATGTTAACATTGACATTCATCTCGTTAACTAAACATCAATTCTGTAATATAGTAAGATCAGATCTCAAATTTTATTCCAGCGTTATTTATATTATTTATTTATATAAATATTCCCATATTATTTTTATGGGAATAAAAGAAACCAATATCATCTGCAAATAATTGTATTTTCCTATGAAAAGGTTTGTTAAGCAAATCATTAATAAACATAAGAAAAGGGTTTACAGAGGTAACCGATCCTTGCAGCACCCCGATGGTGACAGGCAGAGGTGCGCTTAGGCAGCCCGCGATCCATATCCGCTGCACCCTGCCACTCAGGAAGCTGCGAAACCATCACCATGTAGTACAGCCACACCTCTTACCTCTGCCGCTTCGAGTTTGTAGAAAAGAATTTCGCGGTTGACCAAGTCAAAAGCCTTCATAAAGTCAACAAAGAGGCCAGTGGTTTTGTTTCAATCATTTAGTCTGTTGTAAATTAAATTTGTAAGTGCAAGAAAGCCTCCTCAGTGGTTTTCCTACGTTGAAAACTAAATTAATAATTTGAAAAAATGAAATTTAATTTAAGTAATTTGTCAGTCTATTTACCATTAACTTCTCTAATAACTTAGAAAAAAAGATAGCAAACTAATTGGCCTTATGTTTGACAGTTTGAAAATATTGGAATCACAATACTTTGCTTCAAAAAGTTAGGGAACATTCCCTGGCTAAAACTTAAATTACAAACATGAGCAGGTTCAGTAACCCTCGCTATATTTTTCACTAATAATACGTTAAAATTATTAAAACCAGATTTTTTTTATTTCAAAACAATTTGTTACTTTTAAAATCTCATTTTATTCATGTAGGTAATAAACTCAGTTTTTCTTCTGTTAAAATTACTTTGTGAAAAATTTTATTTACCACTGAAATATGCCACTGTTTTATTAGTTAATAGTTACTAGACATGTACTTATTCAGTAACCAAATACAATGGTCTGCCACAAAAGTGTACACAATTAATCATACTTGGCTTAAAATACCTACCTGGGTGGGTTGCCATTACAGTTAAAAAATAAAATAAAGTAATGAATTCTCAATTTCAACTGCAAGCCTGAAAATATGTGTAATTTGACAGTGATTAGTTAAAACTTGCAAATGACTACTGATTTTACTTGAAAAGTAAACAGAAAAACTTACATATAACTTGATGTGCTTCACAAGTTGAGGATTTAAGGCTAAATTGCAATAAATCTAAAATTCCATATATAAATATGTGATTAACAACTTGGTTTAGGTTTGGTTTATTCTGTATGAATTTGAAATACTGTACTTGTACTGAAAATAAAGTATTAGGAAAAATGGGTGTTACAAAAAAATGTAATGTTCGTAGGGGTACATTATACAAAAATTCTTAGTGAAACCATGTTGATATGAAGAAAATCCCATATTCTTTTAACAAAAAATGTTGCTGATTAATATTGTTAAAATCTCTTTAGCCTGTTCAACTAAAACCTTTGAACAAGACTAAACATTTGTTGAAAATAGTTTTTTGGGAGGGGTAGCTAAATGAAAAACAATATATTAAAATTAATATAAAATATATTAAATACATATTTACAAGATTTACATTACAGCAGTATGTTGAGGCATGGATAAACATATACTTTGACCAAGAAACAAAACTCTTGAAAGCACCATTTCTTTTCAGTTTGGTTAGTAACAATTTCATGAGTATGAAATATAATAGTTATTTTGAAGGAACTCACAAAAGATTATTTGATATTAATATCACACATATTTTATAATATATAATGCACTCTGGTTGTTATTTGTAGACAAATTATGTGAATGAGATATGATGATCACTGCAACTCCACTTCTGGACATCACTGAAAAACACCTTAAACAACAATTACTCCAATCCAATCTCGAAGGAAAACAAACATGCTGGATAAAAATTGTGTGTTAAAGTTTAATGATATTACACTTAATTAAATATATAACATGTACATAACATTTAAATATCACAACATAGCAAGCTTTGTTTACAAACACTTTTCATTTTAGTGTTTGACTTGTGATAATCGAGTACATCAAAAGTGTCCCTGCTTTCTTAGTCTAACATTTTGTTTTTATTTAATGTTATATGTATTTCATATATCATAATATGTTTATTCTCATTACTTTTTAATACAGTCTGTCTACATCAGCAAAGTTTGTGATGATATGACTTCTATTAAAACAAATTTATATTTATGAGATTATTAAACGCAAACTAAACATTTAAAACCATTCACATTTTAAATACTGCTAGCCAAAAATATTTTCACTTTTCTTTTGTGCACTTAAGGCACAGTCCATAATCTTGTATATATATTTGTGAATTACATTTGATATCAGCCATATATAACAGATCAGTTTTACCGTCATAGGCTCACTTAACAAATGAAATTTAATTAAAATCAAGGCTACATGGAACAGTCAGTACGTACAGAATACTTAGCAAATAATGATTTGACATTCTGAAATGAGCAGCAAAATTAACTTTAAAGCAGTAAAGCGGATCACAAAATAAACTCTTTAATCGAGAGACTAGGTAATCTTTATTTACATGTCATTTGATTGTATTGTACAAACTATAGCCTAATACGTTGGTCAATCACACGGACGTCTGAACACATTCAGTACTTATATAAATGTACAAAAGGCTCTGATGATACAAAACTATCACTTTACCTTTCTACAGCTAGAAATGACTTAAGGGTTTCCTAAATATATCTGAATAAAATATTCAGGGTTTCCTAAATATATGTCTATCGACATAATCGTCATACACTATTTTCACATAGTACATTGGGATTCGAATCGATTCAATAACTATATGGAAACCGGAAAGCAGATAAACTGATTTAACTTTAGTTAGTGAAAGGATCTTCAAAATATATATTCAACTTGTGTTTTAAACACTTAAGGTAAAAGTAAACTACAAAAAATTAAATAAGTGAGCAATATAATAAAACTAATACATTTTGTTAATAAATTAAATAATGTCTCATTGCTCCAGTTTAGAGTAAAAAAAGGTCAATATAGTGAAACATTCAGCATTAAGAATGTTAAAGAGTCCAACAACCAGCGTCATCTGGTGTAGAGAAGTTGCGACTAGACAGCCACAGCGGCCTGCGAATGTCAATGCCACTTGGACTTTTGAGCGAAGATATCCGCACGCAGGTTTTGTGAGAAGCAGATGCCTATTATCTGTAAAAAATTATACAGTAATCCTTTTAATAATCCGGTATCCTTAAGTAATCCGGTATTCTCAATTTAAGCATTGAAATGCTTAGAAATGAATTGCTTACATTAGATTACAAATAATCTAAAAGCTATCCCTTTTGAAAGTCACAACAGATGATTTAATTATTAGAGAATAAAGTATCACATAAAAAAACGTTTATTATTTACTTCCCTGTGGGAAATAGGTATGAAATAGATCATGGATATGTCTAAAGGTAATGTTTTTACACAATCTAAACAGCCGTTATTATTATTTTATATTAAAAATTCAATACAATAGCTCTGGTAGTTTCTATGGAAACCTGTTACATATTTTCATCTTACAAATCACCAATCCCCCCTAGAGATAAGATATATCCAAGTCAAAATGTATAAATTAGTTGGTGTTATTGGTGATATGGAGTATTATAATAATTATTATGTATTATTCTTGTGTGTACAGTACACACAAAATATCTTCAGTATTGGCTACGTTGCTACTGTACTAATCATGTGATTAAAATGGTCTGATCAGTGTTTTTTTTCTCTTTCTATGAAAGTTAGCAGGAAATGTTAGCTGACTTAACAATAATTGATGATATAATTAACTGTGCAAAGTGTATATGTACATATGCAGTTCACATCACAAGAATACCCAAAACACATGATTTGTGAAGCAAGGTTACCTGCAAGAATGTAATAATTAGCCCCATGGTGGATATATGAAGTAGATTCCGTTCTATCCACTCTTCTCCCGCCTGGAGACAGCCTTTCTCGTTAATGATCTTGGTTGCATCAAAGTCCTGTCAACAATAGTTCAACTCACCTACGATATAGTTGGCGATTCCTCAGCTTGGTTAGTTACCACACACAAATTAACAGAAAAACACTAAAATCAAGCAACATAGCAGACTTTACTACATTCTGACAAAGAGTTCATGCTATAGTTTAAAATAGGTTTAGTAGTGAGCATGCATAAGTGAAATGCAACCGATCCAGCAACCTTTGACTTACTGGGCCAGAGCGTCACCCCTAAGCTACCATCCTAGTAACTTCTGGAATAACATTCTTTAGCGTATGCTAAAGATAGTGTCATCATGCATTGCCACTCGAAAACATATACACAATCATGCCGTAACAGTGGGTTAGTACCTGCAGAACCACACTGGTAACCATCACCACAAGCAGGGGGATGAGGTTATGTTCCACCCATTCTTCCCCCGCCCGCCAGCAGCCCCGCTCGAAAATGTTGTGTTCCCCACTCTGTGCCGGAGAGAGATTGGACCACCCATCCGCAAACTATGGTAAAAACACAAGCTTACAAATACTTGTGTTGGTTAGCTGTGAAGTTTATTTTGAGACTCCAACAAAGTTGACTATTAATATGTATTTTTTATACACTATAGCTTTAGGCTCAGGCCATTAAGTTAACCCAGATACCTCCATGCTCTACCAGCTGAGGGAACATTTCTGAGGTACAAGTTATTCCTTGTGTTTTTTTCTGACAAGGAGTAACTAATAAACTTTACTCGCACATGGAAATAATGTACGGAACCAGTTACAATTGCCTGCCTCAGAAGAATAGAAAGCATGTTAGTCTCTTTCCCACCACCATGCACTATTGAGATAGTTTAGGATTAAAGAAGTATAAGCAATAAAACTATTATGTATTAAAAACATATGAAACATTAAAGAAGCATTAATTATAACTAAGTTTTGATGTTAAAGTAATATGATAAATTTCATAGCAAAATAAAGAGGAAAATACAGTTTCAATTAGTTTCATCACATTGAAAATTTTTTGAACCAGAATTGAATTGATGGTTTTGACATTTTATTGAAATGTTTGTGGTGTCATTCTTCATTCGTGAAATGGCTTAAAATGTTTTCTGATCTGACAGTAATAATGGTCTGCTCCCGCAATTCTTCTTTACCCTCAGGTAATGGGACGCTCATTTTAATTCTATCTAGTTCAGCATATTTTGATTAATAAAGAGTCGATTCTAATTAAGAATATATGCTAGGTACTGTTAATTAAAGAAAACAATAATTAATTAAAAATATATTAGAAGGGAAAAGTATATTTCTATAAGCTATGTAATAGTCAACAGTTAAGTTTAACATTGTAAAACTTGAAAATGAGATGTTTCTATTGTGTAATTTAAATAGATTTCAAAATCTTTCACTGTCTTTGATTTAAAGATACTAAAATGTGTAAGTTGTATTAAGATAATTTAATTAGCTTTTAGTTTAGAGTAAAATATTTAATATTTTATAAAGCTGAATAATTTTTTGAATATATGAAATTAGGTGGGAATAGTTTAGTTTGGAAATGAAACTTAAAATACCACTTTTCATCCGATGTAAATATTTAATGCCAGAAAAAGAGTGAGGATGAAATATAATCTTAATTTTGGTTCAAATAACACTATCTTTTTTTGTCTTACTGAGTATTATATTAAGCTCAATACTTAAAAAAACATTTTACAATAGATTTACTAAATAACCTTGCTCATAATCCACATTTTTCTTCTAAAAGTCCACATTTTATCAACATTTTACATATTATTGTTGGCTTTCACATTTTCCTTGCTATTTCAAACAAACAACTGATTCATATTTATTCATTGTATTTCTTATTCATGACCTAAATATCATCTGATATCAAAACCATGTATTTATTGGCCTTATTGCATGTATGGATATCAATAGTTTCCAAGCAGACTGACAAAAACACAGTTTTATAACATTATATCTGATAATAATTACTCATAAGTTTTTCCTTGTACCTTAGATTTTTTCAACTTAAGTTTACTATTACCAATGAATTAAAAATTTTACTCACATATCCAGGTTTACGGACATCGTATCCACACTGTTTATTTTTTATGACTTCCTGTAAAAAAATATTACAGTCAGATATTTATTGTCACTATCATTTTATGAAATTTTTTATATAGCTCTTATTTCAATACAATTGTATAAATAGTTCATAATGTTTAGACTTTTCTAGTGACGATGCAATATGAACATACTGTTTTAACAAATAATTGTTTTTCTTGAAATTTTCCTACTGTGTTCCTAATGGACAAAATGTAGGTTTATATTTTGTTGACGAGCTTGAGTTTTTCCCAATACCAGTATAAAATATGGTAATTGTATCAGTGTATAATAGTGTAATATCTCACTTATCAGTGTAATAGCACTGATAAGTCTTAATTGTCTTCCAGAGCCTGGTACCTCGATCCCAGTACAATATGAGAAATAGAAATAATATTAACATTCCTTACCATAAAACGTACCATATTTAATGTTGAACGGCAATAAAGGAATGTTTGACTTGACTAAGTGAATTTGATACTTATAGTACTTTATTGAGAAATTGTTTGAAATAGCTTTTTAGTAGTAGGAAATTATTAAAAATTAAGTGTAAACAATTCACCTCCTCAATTATTTTGAGTATTTAACCACTCATGTGATTAAGTATACTTTTTAACACCAAAATGTTGTTCTAGATATGTGTATGTGAACTTTACTGTGTATAAATAATACCATTTTTGGATTAAACTTGTATTTTTAAAATTAGTGTTTACATTGGGTTTCCTCTTGCAGCAGGAGAAGGGCACGCCACACGCCTCTCTACTCCCGACCTCCCTCGAGGAGCAGTTGAAGTAGTTGTTCCTGTCCCAGTCTTTTGGTCCCTCGATGCCGCAACATTGCAACTTTACCCAAAACAAAACAAGCGCAAAGTTACACTTTAATACTTCTTTACCTTTACTTCAACATACTATTATTCTGCATTTAAAATCACTTAGAGAATTACATCTTGTGAGAATATATAGTTTTACTTGTCATATGAATTAATTGTTAATCCTTCAAAAGAATTTTCATATGTTACAGCAGTGTTTCCCAAACTTTTTTGATTCGCGACTCACTACAACCTAAACATTTTTTCATGACCCAATAATACTGTATTTAAGATACTTTGAAACACCAGGTAATCCCCTTCAATTCTTGATAAACCTACAATTTTGTCAGGTGTTTTAATTGTTTCCTTTTATTTCAAAAATATAAATATTCATACCAAAATTAGACTGAGTTTTTGATTATATAAAAAGAGTAAAATAACAGCTATAAAGTAATACCTTGAAAAGGTTGTTTACTAATGTGATTTATGACACTGTTTTTCCTCATCAAGAAATTTAATGTCAGCAATGAACGAGGACATCTCAAGTATTTTGACATGGATACGTCAAAAGATGGATATGTCAAGATATGTGCTCTGGGAGGGGATGTTGGTGATTTTTAAGATCATCTCAAATAAATAAAAGATATAAAGAAATAAAGATAAATCTCATGGTGCAGTATAACAAATGTGGTGTTCTTTTATAGTATAAGTTATACGATATAAGACACGTTACGATACGTTATAAGATATACTTTTATAGTACATCTTTTATACTATTACTTGTACCATTTGTACATGAAAATGAATAAGGAAATATGACTTAAACTATGACTAACTTTTTATTAGCATAACAAAATAGAATAACAGTATATCTTGTTGTAAGAACGGGAAACTTTTAGTGTGTTCATAAAAGTTTTCCAACATCAAAGTAAGGTGGAGGGAAATTTATAGTTGCATGGATTTTAAGGTTGGTAACAGGAAAAGTGAAAGCTGTGTTCAAGCAACAAGACTCTTTTCCACAGGTAAACAGGATGTTTATACAGTTATGCAATTTGACTCATTATGTACCAAACTTTGAAATGTCAGGAATGTATCAGTGTTCTAAAGACTTATTATATATAATTAATTGAATTAACACTCAGATTTAAAAAATATTAAAATTCTAATATGATAGACAGAGTTTTTTACTCTAAATAATATATGGTACCTACAGCTATTAAAAACACTTCTTAGTAAAAATTAATTGACCTTACAGATTAGGCATCACTTTTTTGTAGTTAAAATATAGTCTGTAGAAAAACAGCATGTGAAGGTAAAACTTTAAGTTGTTACGTACCCAGTCCTCCTGTATCCAATCTATCAGGTTTTGCTGATCTGGATCTTCTCTGTAATGAACAATGAAGGCTTGAAACCCGGATGTTGCTTGTAATTTTATCTGCAAGGGAAATAAATTATGAGAGAAATATCAACAAAATAGGTTACTGGTAGTAGTGATCAGTGGTTGGTGGATGTGATATTTCCTGATGTCGGTTAACCTCTGGACTATTGAGTAGGTACTTGTGCATCCGCAAAGTCCATCCTCATAATTTGACCAGTTTGTAATTCAGAGGCAAAAGTCATTCGGATCCCACGTTAAACTGTAATTACCTTAGATCCTATTGGCTGTTGGGCTGTTAATTAATACTATAGTCCTGTCTAAGGAACACGTCAGCCTTAGTCAGTAACCAGACTATAAGATTGTGCCACAATCATCTTACACTCATTTCTCACTTATACTTAGTTTAGAATACCTATCTGTGTAGGTCGCCATTTCAAACAAGGAATGTTTTCAGTTAAAATAAACAGCTGTTCTCATCCTTTTATATTAAGATTCAATACAATAATAGCCCTGGTAGTTTTTATGGAAACCTGTTACATATTTTCCATCTTACAAATCCCCAACACCACCCACAGCTAAGGCATATCCATGTCAAAATAGTTTCTTTATTTACTTCCCTGTGGGAAATAGGTTAGATCATGGATATGTCTAAAGAGAATGTGTTCAGTTCTTCTAAACAGCTGTTCTTATTCTTAAATATTAAAAATTCAATACAATAGCTCTAGTAGTTTCTATGGAAACCTGTTTCAAATTTTCATCTAACAAATTGCCAACACCCCCTAAGCTAAGACATATCCATGTCAAAAGATGATAACCATCCTTCAATTATATTTTAAGAGTACATTACCTTTACCATCTTGGATTTTAGTCCTATAAGAACAATAATAAATTTGTGTTGGTATTACTGACCACTTAATAATCCTAAAAGATGGCTGAGGTGTTAAATTGGTACTGTGGTTATCTAGGGAATTGAATTTTTTCAGTTACTTGTTAGTTATCGGATATAATTGCGTAGTAATTATATTATCCTAGAAAAAAACCAATAATGTAATTCCTTAGATAACCACAGTACCTTTATTGATACCTCAATCACCTGTTTACGACTATGGTGTAACCAATTATGCTGTCACAAATTTAACATTGTTCTTACAGGCCTAAAAAGTATTTTACCAGTAACATAGTTAGTACGGTAAGTAATCTTAACAGATTATTCCGAACAAATTTAAAATCACTAGGGCCACTATTGAATGACGTTTCCTGCGAATTAATTGGAACGAATGTTTTTTTAAAAATGTATTTACAAAACATAATAATTACTCCCTACTCAACAATTTTCAATTGAAATATTACAATCACTCCATAATGCAAAGGTAACGTTAAGAGCGTCTGTTGTTGAGAGCATTCTGTGTCAACAAATCCTGGCTGTTCAATTGCTCCGGCCTTGACTGTCGACCGCAGGTTCACCTTGATTACGACAATTACATCGTCACGCAGTCATGCTCTGAGTGACAGACAAACTCAGGATTCAGGAACTACAGATTAAGCAGGGACTGTTCATTCCTGTTCCTTCTTTCTCATCATTCAAACAACTGAATCGTTGATTCTTAGCAATGGTTTCATAGTAATAAAGCAACAAAGTTCATGCTTTATGAGATTTGTTATTCTGTTAATGCTTTTCTTTAACATAAATTATTATATCTGTTGCCAGTTTCAACTTTCAACTACTGACTTATTTTACTGGTACGTACACAAGGAAACAACCGTGTGCATGAATATAAAAACAATAAAAGCAAAAAAAAGTAAAAGATATAAAAAATGTTTCAATTTACTTCCCTGTGGGAAATAGGTTAGATCATGGACGTGAATGTTTTCAGTCATCTTTTGTATTAAAAATTCAATGCAATAGCACTGGTAGTTTCTATGGAAACCTGTTACATGTTTTCCATCTTAAAAATCACTAACACTCCCCCCACCCAGAGCTAAGACATATCCATGTCAAAATATATAAAATAAAGCATAAATATGTGCTTTTACATTTTACATTCTCCCCTCGATAGTATATGGAGAAAGTTTGTTTTTGTCAGTATTCTTGAATTAGAGTTTCTGGTGGATATATTCATTTTAGTGCCAAGTGATGTGAACGTTATCAATTTTTTTACTGAATTTGCAGCCTACCCAGGTAGGTATTTTAAGCTAAGTGTGACTGAGATTAGATTAGATCATTGAAATGACAACCATACTAAAATGTAGATATTTTAAGCCAAGTATGAATTAGGATTATTGTGTAAGATTATTGTGGCGTGATCTTGTAGTCTTGTTACTGACTAAGGCTGTCATGTTCCGTAGACAGGACTGTTAATAAATAAATAAAATTGCCTTTTATTATCAAGCGTTTCATGGATAAGTAAAATAAGTAAAAAATACAGCCAATCCAATGATGTTAGCCCAACAGTCGATGGCAACTAAGGGACAGACTAAATTACGAAATGGTGTAGCTATGAGGATGTTCTTTGCAAATGAACATAGTATTCAATAGTGTGGACTTTAATTTACACAAGAGAATACTACACCCACCGACCATCGATCACAACTACCCATAATTCGTGACCAAGTAGCTGGATTACAGGTCGATGCCACCGTCCCAGTCAAAGAGACAATCAAAATGGTATTAATAATAGTATAGTATTAATATCTTGCATTAACATATCGATACGGACTGATGGGTTAGTACCAAACCTTAAACAATTACGTTTTTAGGAATTTTTTAACAATAGCCCTCAATATTCCTCAATAGTCATATACAAATCAAATACTCCTGAAAATATTTATATAACATATATGTACAGTACACAATATGGACTTAAAACATTTACTTTTCATGATATTCTCAGAACATTGTATTTCAAAGAATTTGAATTGTGTTTTGTATTGACAGAAAACAATATCCTTACATCAAATGCAGAAATAACTTGACGTGGAATCAATTGTGTAAAGAAATGTAGGGATAAAATGGTGAATAAGCTTTACTTTGGTGGAATAAACATAATCATGTACGAGTATTTTTGTATGCAAATACGTACTTACATATATTGTCCAGGAACTAATTAATTTAAATATCTATGTATCTTCTAATATCTAATATCTTATGTACCTGTATTTGTATTGTACTGACCAGTTCAGTACAATTTTCTGTGTTGATAATATAGAACAGTAATCATTATACAGTAATAACGGTTTTCTCCCAATTTAATTACAACATTTTACTAAAACTGAAATAAAATTAATGTAAATTACAAATTTACAAAAAAAGGACTACTCACCCAGTCTCTAAATATGAATAACATAAACACCGCAGTTATTTCTAGAAGCAAAATCACAGCAAGGAAGAAGGCATACTGAAAAGAAAAATAAATAATCAGTTATTTTGTTTAAATAAAAGTGTTAAACTTGAGAAAAGTTAGCAATTTAAAGCTGTATAATAAATACTGAAAGGCTTAATTTATATGTTCTACACTAACAAAACAAGGATGGAAAAAACTATATTCTGTTGAAAAAGTAAAAACCTTACATAATACATACATTACTTCCCTTTACTAAATCAGATATAAAACGACAGTTAATTTAATATCTAATTGTACACTTTAAATGAGGAAAAAAATTGAATAATCATAAATATTTAAGTGGTTCAAAATTAAATGTTGTTAACATAAACTCTTAGGGCTAAGTACAAAATTTACATATAGCACTCGCAGTAAGCCCGTTTTTTGTACGAGTTGTATGACTTATTGTTATGAAGCAAGATACTTATTAATATGACAAAATGTTTACCACAAATCAAAGTAAAAACAAAAAAAAAAGTAAATAAAAGGAAATTAAATTCTCAGTTACATTATTTAGTATTAATTTTGAATTAGATAAATCTATGTAAATAAAATTTGAGTTTTGTCTGTGCATTTCTCAGAGTTATCAATTGTTTAGTTATTTTTACGTTTAGTGCGTTAGAGAAGCCGAAACAAGTCTTATATCAATTTGTGTCTGTCTGTCTGTGACGCTCCAGGAGGCATTTTACACCGTCTTCTCCGAAAAAACAGGAGAACTGATGTCAATGAAACTCATTTCATGCATTCTCTACATTCCAGAGAAGGTTTTTTTAAGCGTGAAATTGTTCACCGCCCCTTAAAAAGTAAATAACGAGCATTTAAAAACCCACTTTTCACGCGATATTAGTCACATTTTGCTTTCAATTATCAATGAACCATCTAATGGTAGTAATCAGCTGTCTTTTTAGTTTAAAGATTAAATATAAAGAAAAACAAACAGCTGCTGAATCAATATTAGTTTATTTTGTTCATTGATTTTAAATCCATTTCGAAATCATACAACATTAAAAAGTTATTTTAACGTATAACTAATTATTAAAATAATGTTTAACATTTATATTACATGAAAAATGTTGCTAATATCACTTAAATCTGGGTTTTTGAAAGCTTAATACTTTATTTTAATAGGTTTTGGGTCTGGGTTTCATCTTAGAAGGCGCACCCTTTTTCACAGAGAAGCGTTATAGAGAGGCTGACACACAAACAAAACCAGACAGAAACTCATATAAGAGCCATTTAGGCTTTTCTGGGGTTTAAAACTTAAAAAACAAAAAATGTCATAATTAATTCTGAACAATGCACAGAAAAAAATCGAATTATATTCATACAGGGGGTTCATTAAAGTTGGGACAGATTTCGAGGGATGATAGTACTCGTAAAAATAAACAAAAATGTCCTATAAACATTAACCAAAAATCCTTCGTTTAGCTGCTAGCCGCCATTTTTTTTGTTACAAAAATAATTATATCTCAAGAACCATTTAGGCTACAGAAACCAAACTTTTCACACATATAAACTGGCTTAAGAGAAAAATATTCTCAAAATATCATTCAATTTGCTTTTACATTTCCAAAATGGCGACGGTTAAATTTTTAAATTTAAATAACAACAAAAACATTACTTTTTCAAAATTTTACAAGATATAATGAAAATTGCAATTTTATTTTCAATCTGAACGATATTTTTTTAAACAAAATCCGTCTACGGATAAGCAAGATAATGCACTTTTAATGTTAGCTTAAAGGGCCCATGCGCCATCGTCCCGCGGCAGTGCGCATAAAAAGTGCATTTTCTCGCTCAACCATGGACGGATTTCGTTTTCAAATATGTCGTTAGATTTTAAATTAAAATTACAATCTTTTATATATCTTGTAAAAATTTTATAAAGTTAATGGTTTTGTTGGTATTTAAATTAAAAGATTTTTAACCGCTGCCATTTTGGAAATACAAAAGCAAACTAAATGATACTTAGAGAATATTTTTATATTTAGCCATTTCATATGTGTGCATTTTTGTCTCTGTAGCCTAAATGGTTCTTGAGATATAACGATTTTTGTAAGAAATACAAAATGGCGGCTAGAGGCTAAACGACGAATTTTTCGACGTATGTTTATAGAATATTGTTTGTTTATCATGACAAGTACTATCATCCCTCCATGTTTGTCACCAACTTTAATGAACACCCTATATAGATTACCCATCATAAGTATTGATCAATGTCATTATTTAAAATTCCACAAATGTTAATACAGTACGATTATGTCACTGATACATTTAATCAATTTCCATCAAATCATCCTCATGATTAAAGAGGAATGGCGATAGTATCAATGTAGATTAGTGCAGTGTACAAAACTAACTCTGATTGGTTTGGTTGGTTATTTACACCGAGCGAACCAATCAGTTGTTTGTGGTTTAAATTTACTAATGGACGAATGAAGCGAGGTCGTCTATTTATCCTGTGGTCGTGTTAGAGGAGTCAAACTTTTAATGTGAGTGAAAATATGCTATAACGTAAGAACGGCTGCAAGGTTCAGTTTGAATTTTACAAAATACGTTTTCAATACCCAAAATCGGTGAATTATAAATCCAGGCAAATCGGTCTATCCAACAAGGGTACAAAAAGATTTGTAGGCCTACTGTTTGTACAAACAGTACCGTACGTTGTCCTTTGGAGCCCCAATGTTAATATTATTGGGAAAAGATTAAAATTGACATCTCACTTATTATTTGAACTATTGTGTTAAAAATGATGTACCATGTTTCCATAAAATTGAAGAGTAGCCTACTCACGATCTCAAGTAATTAATACATACTGTAAATGGAAATTCACTGAGTACACAAATCTTATCTATGGGGGTATTTTTAAATTAAATAATCATTTTTAATAAAACCCAACCATTTATTTAAGCAATTCATACAATTAATTTATTCGTAAGGACCAGACAAATATTATGAATTAAGGCTACAGAAAAAAATAAAAAAGACTATACTTCTCAATTTATTAGACTATACTTCCAATTATTATGAAACTGGTTCAATTTTACTAAACATTTAATAAATTTAAGTTCTGATTTAAAGGACCTGGAAACAGCATGAAGGCATTCAAAAATATGTAGTGTCATCTAAATATGTGTAATATAATTGAAACTGAAGTAACCATATAAATAGTATAAGTATTAATTACTCAAAATGAAAAGAAGAATGTAAGTTAACAAATTTTCCTTAATTTTAATAATTTTGAGATCTGAACAATTTTTTAATTTCCTACATCTACAATGTGAAAATAAATAGTTGACAAGTGACTTACCGCAGCCAACATGCAGGTGTTTTCTCTGAGGGCTCCAACACAGCCGGTGAACCCGATGATGAAGGTCACTGCACCTAAAGGCAGCATCATAGTAACATGGTACCATAAATATTTTACAATTAAGTTTAATCTCTGTTAGATTACAATTAAAGTTCAGCATCATATCTTTTCTTTGTCTGCAATCATCCAAAGAGTTAAGCATTGTATTTACGTCGTACTGCGTCCACCACACATAATAAATTTAACCTTACTCTGAAACCAATAATCGTAGACTAATGGTTTAAAATAGTGATTCGTTTAGTTTTTACAGCTGCTTTTTAGATTAGATTATTGAAATGGTGACCAAGGTAGGTATTTTAAGCCAAGTATGAATAAGGATTGAGTGTAAGATGATTTTGGCACGATCTTGTAGTCCTGTTACTGAATAAGGCTGACATGTTCCTCAGACAGGACTATTAATTAATAGCCCAACATCCGATGGCAACTAAGGGACCTAAACTATAACGAGGACTCCGAACCTCGGCCTCTGAATTAATAATTGGTCTAACTATGAGGATGGTCTTTGAGGATTAACAAAGGATTCGGCTTAAAATACCTACCATGGTAGGTCGCCATTTCAGTTAAAAGTATAAAGTATAAAGTACAATAATGCGGCCAATTAATCCACACAAGAGAACACTACACCCACCGACCATCGCTCACAACTATTCACAATTTGTGACCTCCAAGTGGCTGGATTACAGGATGACGCCACCATCCCAGTCAAAGGTGACAGTCAAATTGTTATAAAATTATAAATGGTTGTATTATTAAACCAGAAAAATTATTATTTAAAAGCCCATAACTTTTAAACCCCGATGTTTTGAGAAATAAGGGTGGTGTCATTTTGTTGTTCTCATAAAGGACTACAATAATTTATACAAATTGCATTAAAGTCGTTACCTAGCCGTGTTTGAGAAATTATTTAGTTTACGTGTTTTCTAAGGATTTTTAGGGGTGAAAACCCCCTTAAAATCAAAAAGAAATAAAGCCCTGAGACACCAGAATAGTAAAATACACACCAAATTTCATTAAAATCGGACTGTAAGTAAGTAACTACATTGTAAAATCGGAAATTTTAAAATGTATTTACTTAATAACTTTGCTTATAACATAGGTTCCATATTCTTCTTGCTATTTCAATCGTACAGCTGATTTAGATTTATTCATCATTGTCACAAGTGTAACAATTGATTTTGAATAATTAGAAAACATCAGCTGATATCTTTTACGTCCTAGGACGGAATAAAATACGTATTTTGACTTTATCGTATGACGAAAATAAAATGTAAGATCTGTCCTTGTTCTCATTGTATTCTCTGCTGTGTTACTGGGTTAATTAAACTTGAGACAACATGGCCGTAATCTTACTGTATTGACCAGACATAATAATTTCCCAAGAATCTTGAGACGATGCCAGTGAGAGAAGATATTATATGTCCGTATAACGAGTGTCTTCAATTCTTGACTCTACGCTAATATTTAAAGTAGTACTTTTGTATTTCAACTACTATCTCAGGTCATCTATATAAATAAAATTAGAGTTTAATTTTACGTTGCTTAGACTATTACAATTTTTAGTTATTTCTAAGTTTGATATCTTAGAACAGCCGAAACAGATCTTATCTTTATTCCTGTTTTAATTATATAACTTTAAACAAGGTACTTTTAGTACCGCTTCTCCGTGGACATTAGATAACTCACTTATGGAAGTTTATTTTTATTATTCTACACTTTAGAAGAAGATTTTTGTTAAAGTAATGCACGCCCTAAATGAAGCTCTCGAGCTCTCAAAAATCCAGTTTTGATCGTTAGACACATTTTTCTACAATGATCTATTTAAGGGATTTGACAGACCATAATTCAAATTTTTATTACATTAACTATAGGTCCCTTATTGATACATTTCTATTAATTAAGTCCTGTCTAAGAACATTTACCCTTAATCAGTAACAAGATACAAATAGCGCAAATCAGCTACAATCAACTCTCATTATATTGGATTAAAATACCTAGGGATGGTCCCATTTCAGTAAAAAATAATCAACAATAATAGGATAAAGTTATTTCCAACTAGCAAGGTCAGTAGAGAAGAAAAATAATTAGTAGAAGAGTTGGGGAAGAAAATACTGCAATTGCACAAAACAACCTTGATGAATATTATGGAATCATTCAGACTGTATGAAGAGTACTGGCCTCCACCAAAAAATTAGTCGTTAGACACATGAAATTTAATAGACAGATTGCGAAAAATAGTCTATACAAAGTAGTCGATTGGCAGTAGTGCGGAAAACTACACGGAACTTTACTTTTTTATGGAAAAGGTTTAACAAATTTTCTTACTAAGCATTTTTTCGTTTTTCACGCCTTTATGAGTTTCAGTAAAATCATAAATCGAAAATTAAGGTAAAATAATTATAAGTTATTCATTATATTTCCTACTGAGGAATGAAAAAGTAATCTATCTATTAGTAAGTTGATAAAGTTTAATAAACTAATAAAAATAAAATTGATTTAACATATAAAAAAATGTTTGAATCTCTTTCTTCCTTAATGTTATTTTAAGTAGATGATGCATTTATTGATTTAAAAAGTAATACTAAATAATATAACAATAAAACTTTTTTTAAATAAACATTTATCTTATAGCTAATATAACTTACCCGTGATTATAAGGACAAATGCAGGGTCAAGGGCTATGTTGGCAAGCCTGCCCAGGTTGTTGAATGTGTCCTTTTCTGACCAGGCCCACACGCCGATAGACAGGATACCCAGGCCTACCAACTGCAAACAAAAAAGACTATTGTAGCAAATAACACGTAAATTGCAAAAAAAGTATTTAAATTTAGAAACACCCTTCTTAGACTTATTTGGACGTATGGAATTCAATTATTTGGCACAGCAAAATAGTAATCTCAAAAGAATTCAAGCTTCCCAATCAAAATTATTCCAACCCATCACTGACACTCTTGCATATGTCAACAACAGAACACTACACCACGGCCTGAACATTTCATTAATCGACAAAATCGCCAAGAAGTTTGTTGGAAGATTCTAGACAGTTATATAGAAACTTTCACGACAGTACACCATCACTCAAACCTCCTCAACGAACAACTTTCAAGTCCACACGAAGACTTCGACCAAAGATAATTTACAACATATAAATTATTGATCTAAAAATCCATTTGTCTTTTTACGACACAGATGGAGCAGAGACTTGCTTGACTGATTTGTTAATAGCATAGTTCCTCTCTGTTAATAGTTTGTTTTGTTTTGGACCAGTGGGTTCAAACTCATAATCATTTTTCTATCTTTCGCTATGTTACACCATAGATGAACGGATAGTAAAGTAGATAATGTTAAGGTTTTAGCCATTTCAAGAGGTAATCCAGCAGCTACAGCGGTAAACGCTAATGCTGTGGTCGCTCAAATGAAGTCCTTTCGCCCGTATGTAAGTTGCGCATACACGTCTGGACGGATGGGGGAAGCTGGGTTTAGTTTGGGTAAACACCGCTTAACGGTGGAGTCTCCACATAACCCTCGCAGGAGCGGGGGTACTCATAAAGAGTTACCACCTGCCAAAAAAAGCCCATGTTAAGGATGAAGACGGTACATCGTACCGCCAATAGTAGTAGGTACTGCCATCCTCAGATAGCGCTAGTGTCGCAATTGACACACCTGACGGCGTCACAGAGGCCTAGTTCACCGCTAGATCCGACAGATGGCAAAACTTGTCCTGAGATTTTATCGTCTTCATTAAGTCCCATAAGCTACCTCCTCTCCTTAAAATCCGTTTCTCTCTGGTTACACCATTTGGAGGTAATTCTTATCCATAGTATTGTATAAAAAAATGTTAAAAAATAAAAATATTTATTTCACCTCAAACCATGGAAAAAACATACACTTATAATCCTTTCGTTTACTCCTCTTTTAGCATTTCCTGTACGATTTCTCACCATCCTGAAATAACAAATAGTAAATAATTTAAATTCCTATACAGCTACTAAAACATTTGTTTACTTAAAAAATGAATTCAAAATATAATATAAGTAGAACGAAAATTGAGTTACAAAAGAGGTTATAAATCCATTCTTACAATAGAAAGTCGTTTAGTGTTAGTTCAAAAAGAAGCTTTGGGAAATAATACTAGCATGAAGCCTTACAGATTACAGACTCAATGACCTATTGTTTTGTTGTACAGCCACAAACAAGGGAATAAAATAAACTGTAAAAACCAGTCTCGGGTTTGTTTTTTGCATCGTGAACACAGGCAAGCTCATTTCCCCTGCGGTTCAGCTTGTTTTATGACCTAGTGATTTCTTTTATTTGAAAAAGTTTTTGTTCTAGAATTAACTAAGATTATGTTTCACCATATGTTAGGTTTACTCGTACAGTTTGAAAATAAGATGGTGTATAAAAGAACGCATAGGCCTATGTAAACTTGAAAAAGCAGAAATTTATATCTAATCTGATAAACAAAAATATATGTTCTGGGACGGTCTTGATGTGTCCAGACAAGTAAATAGTTGTAAGCGATGTTCGGTGGATGTGATATTCTTGATTCTCATTGATCAATCTACCATAAAGGATCAGCTGTTTCGTTTATTTTCATTGTTATTATTACGTATAGAATTTAGCGCTATTATTTAACGTAGATGACAAAAACTCTCTAAAAAGGTGATGTAGATACTCTTTAAGTCTTAATTTACTTAAGTTTTACTTCTTCACCTTTTATTATATAGGGATTGTATTGTTTCCTTATCTTTCTATTTCTTTCGATGAAACATATTATGCATTTTTTGGTTACATTACCGAACAACAACTACTCTAAATACACCTCTTTGACCTCTGGAGAATAGGATTACACCCCCTACAAGACCTATATTTTATAGAAATAGAAGAATTCTTATAGTGAAAGAAATTTTACAAATATATTTGAGACAAAATTGTGCTAAGGTATTTCCAGCTAGAATATAAAATGACAGTGTGTTATATAAGCTACTTTAAAAGGCTGAAAGAATGTGTCAGTTTACTGTAATTGTTTATTCAGATATTTTATAGCCTAGGGAAATACGTACAAAACTCCTAGTTCCAGAATCGCATTCTGACTTGTTTGACATGAAACAGCAGGCTTTTATTGTACCCGCGAGGCTACATGGTACAAGTGACATTTGAACATGCAAAGAAGTACTTGTTTTTGGTTTATATGAAGCTATCTATCGAACTTTTCACATACATTTGCACCTATGTATTTTTTTTCTTCTTCAATAAATATTGGGAAACAACGCTAGTAAAAGCTTTACTTAACTATCAATATGTTATTTCATTTGGTATCGAACAAACACAATAATTTTGTTTCATGTGCTAAATAAAGGATGAAAACGAATATTGGTATAAAACTGTCAGTCAGACGGACATGTGTATGCGTGTGTGTGTGTGTGTGTGTGTGTGTGTGTGACGGGTTCGGCTCGTCCCTGAGGACACACACAAACGCGCGCACACACGCGTCCGCGCGGCCACGGTGGGTTTATCGGTTAACCAACTTTGTTCCACTGGTCGTCTGGTCAGAACACACAGAATATACTGGCTTATTTGAATACTCATTTCATCATTTTCACTAGATTAAATTGAGTCAACCAATTTACATTTTATAAACACGGGTTCCGCTTAAGAAATTTACATATTTAGGCATATACGAGAACGGATATATTGTGGAAAGATTCAGAATGTTATCAAAGTGGTAGTCATCTAGACTAGGCTACGACCGTGTCCTGTAAAGACTCCAAAATGTATCATATACCGATGGTTACTTATGGTACAGTTGTAATTGTATTATTTTCAAAATTATACTATTTTTTATGTACATTATTAGTATACCATGTTTAAATATAACCTTAACGTAAAAAAATTAACTAATGATACACATTTTCTAATTTAATTCAACGCGTACAAAGGACTCACTGCTAGTCATGTAATAACTTAATCGCTGCTTGAATATATATAAATAAAATTAGAGTTTACATTGTTCAGAGTTATTAATGTTTTAGATATTTTTTACGTTTCGTGCTTCAGAGAAGCCGAAACAAATCTTATCTCAATTTGTGTCTGTCTGAGACGTTCCAGGAGGCATTTTACGCATTTAAAAACGAGAGAACTGATAACAATGAAACTTATTTCATACATTCTCTACATTTCAGAGAAGGGTTTTCAATGCTTGAAATTGTCCGCCGCCCCTTGAAAAGTAAATTACGATAATTTTAAAACCCACTTTTTACGAGATATTCACATTTTACTTTTCAATGAATCACCTACTAGTGATAATCAGCTGTCTTTGTAGTTTTTAACTCTAAATGGTTTAAGCATTGGTCATTAATTTTGTGAATATGTGATGTATAAAGATATTTAATAGAAAGAAAAACAAACAGCTGCCAAATTAAAATAAATATTAGTCTCTTTACATTGATCATTGATTTTAAATTCACAAATCATACTATATTAAAATGTTTTCTTGACGTAAAATGAATTTAATTATTATAAATATTTTCTGATCTAATATAATTAATGTTGTCATGTTAATAAGTATCATTTTCCCCTAACACAGAATCCTGCAATCCTTACAAAGTACGGGCGTACTGCTAGTTCATTAATTAAGGTCGCCTGATCGAATCCCGCAAGGGCTGAATAAGGTCCTAGTTGCCATTTCGTAATCGGTATATTAATTGATGATTCCTAACAATAGGTCGACGTTAGGTGACATGACCGGGGTTAGGACCGTTCCCTATCGAAATGTTAAACAATGCCGAAAGAACAAAAACAAATTGCATTGAGAAGAAAATATGCACGCGGGACGGGTTCAGTGCTAGTTATGTAACAACTTCATCATTACTCGAACATGTAATTGATTGTTTTGAAAAGAAAATCCGCACTCAAAAAGTTGAGTAAATGTTTCATCGAAATAGCACAACCGATTATTATTCTGAACGCGTAACAACACAGAGAGATGCCGCATTGCACGTCAGTAACACAATCCTTGGCCTTGCTGAAGCAACAAATGACAGGGTTCTACGTTCTACGTTTCTACGGCCTCCTCGGTGCTGCTGTAGTGGCCCTGATTAAGTATTCCACTCACTTAGAAGATAAAGGACTAATCGGCGGAAATAATCTCTCACTAGTATTTATGCGACGAATGGAAATAAGAGCACAGCTGCCAAATTAAAATAAATATTAGTCTCTTTACATTGATCATTGATTTTAAATTCACAAATCATACTATATTAAAATGTTTTCTTGACGTAAAATGAATTTAATTATTATAAATATTTTCTGATCTAATATAATTAATGTTGTCATGTTAATAAGTATCATTTTCCCCTAACACAGAATCCTGCAATCCTTACAAAGTACGGGCGTACTGCTAGTTCATTAATTAAGGTCGCCTGATCGAATCCCGCAAGGGCTGAATAAGGACGAATACGAAATGGCAACTAGGCCATTTCGTAATTGAATTGATGATTCCTAACAATAGGTCGACGTTAGGTAGTAACATGACCAGGGTTTGGACCGTTCCCTATCGAAATGTTAAACAATGCCGAAAGAACAAAAACAAATTGCATTGAGAAGAAAATATGCACTCGGGACGGGTTCAGTGCTAGTTATGTAACAACTTCATCATTACTCGAACATGTAATTGATTGTTTTGAAAAGAAAATCCGCACTCAAAAAGTTGAGTAAATGTTTCATCGAAATAGCACAACCGATTATTATTCTGAACGCGTAACAACACAGAGAGATGCCGCATTGCACGTCAGTAACACAATCCTTGGCCTTGCTGAAGCAACAAATGACAGGGTTCTACGTTCTACGTTCTACGCCTCCTCGGCTGCTGCTGTAGTGGCCCTGATTAAGTATTCCACTCACTTAGAAGATAAAGGACTCGGCGGAAAACTCTCTCACTAGTATTTATGCGACGAATGGAAATAAGAGCTCTCTACCTCTGTGTCCAAATATAAGATCAAAACTGCCGCTGGGTGCACTGCTATTTCAGGGTGAAAAGCGACTTTCAATTTTTTAAGTTTTTGAAATAATCAGTGACATTTTGGTTTTCCAAAATTTTGATATTTCTATGAGAACTGAGTTATTTTAAAATAAAATACATAAAAGATTCGATTTTAGGCCATACATATAGGTTATGTAGGAAAGTATAAGTAATAATTTATGGGTTAAGTTCAAAAACCAGACGTATTGGTCTCATGGGTGGAGTTAAGGGGGGGTTTGGTAGATATTTTTATTGACATGGAAATGTCTTAGTTATAGGAGGGGGTGTTAGCAATTCGTAAGACGAATATTGGAAACATAACAACAGATTTTTAGATGAACTGAAAACATTCCCTTTAGACATATCTGTGACCTAACCTATTTCCCACAGGGAAGTAAATACAAACATCTTTTCATCGTTAATAGTTGTCGAAAATTAAATTTTACAATTAGTAAGGGAACATCCACTATACAATCTAAAAACAAATTATATTAAGAGTTAAAATACAGAATATATTTTAGTACAATCATAAAGATTACTCCAATACTGACGTCACAATTACTGCTGGGCCCTGATTTGTAATTTGCTAAATCATACATTTTTGAAGTAAAATGTAATTAAAATAATAACAACACTTTTTTAGCTTGTATTTTTGATAAATTTCCCGAGGGAGGGCCCCTCTTCAAAAAGGGGGAATTCCATTCCCCAACCCCTCCCCCGAATGCTATGCCCCCCAACAAATGAACTCTAACTCCGTTTATTATTGGTCTATTCGAAGATTATTTTAGGGGAGAGGGCTACCCAAAATTGGGTTTTACGGGTTTTACATATAATTTCTTTAAAAACTTTCGGAATCTCTCAGCACCAATAGAATAGGCTAAAAAATACGATTTAGACATTTGAATCCCTTCTCATATCATACGTTCGATATACAGTGTTTGTCAAAAGTGCAGAAACCCCTTCATAACTGTTAGTAAGTAAATTTTGAAAATCTCTTTGAGATTCTTTGAATACAATTTCTTAGAAACGATAATATTGAAGATATATAATATCGCTGAGGATGGAGGACCGCTGTGATGGGTGGATTTTCTAAACAATCTGTTAAATAAAACATTATTTTTGAAAAATTGTCAATCTTTTTGGGACTGTAGTATTAATTTTACCTACATAATACTTCTAAGATTATAAGCACTTTGTTAAAATACTGTGTTCAGTTTTTCTTTGCCAATGATCTATCGTGCACATAAGTGTATACAATAGAAATCTGTCTATCAACAACATTCACTTGAATGAAAACTTAGGAAACTACCAATAAAAGATTTAACATTCAATATATTTAGGTAAATCAACTTTGATCAATATGATTATTTTTTTTATTTTCGCCATTTTATCTCTGGAGTAATATACTGTAATGGAGTATGTACATCTAGTTGAAAGTGATAAGGGATGACATTTATGACAAATACAACACAGAATGGCGGGCTTGTTGGGGTTGATTAAAACAGTACCTTGTGTAGTAGTGCTGTGTGTGTTTAGTGCTCAGTGCGGCTTCATAGCACCCGGCGGACAGGCTGCATGTTTATGGGAATGTGCTGACCTCTTGTCGCAATCCCACCTCTATTCTATTCGTAGAGTTAACTCAAAAACTAAACAATAAGTGGTGATTTATCGTCATTGTTTCAAAACGTTAATTCGGGTTTCATTTTGTTCGCGTTAGATATAAAACACGCAATCGGTATCTAATTGTATAATTATGACACACAAGGTAAACTGTCCAATTTTTGTTGGATGGTTTTCAACTGCACTATCTGGCTTTCTCAGAGACATCCCCTAAGAAAGCTACTTTATACGTTGCTTACTTTTATACTTTTGAAACGGCAACCTACCCAGGTCGGTACTTTAAGTCAAGTATTAATGGGGAATGATTGTAGGATGATTGTGGCGAGATCTTGTAGTCTTGTTACTGACTAAGGCTGACACAACTCGGAACTGTTAATTAATCGCTCAAAAGTCGATGGTATATCTAAGAGACCTACAGTCTAACATGGAGTCCGAACCGTTGCCTCTAAATTATGAAAGGTATAATTATGAGGATGTTCTTTGCAGATTAACGTAGTATTCAATAGTGCGGACGTTAATCCACACCATCGCTCATAACTATCCACAATTAGTGACCTCCAAGTAGCTAGATTACAGGACACACACCACGGCCCCAGTCCACTACCTGTCAGCTACTTGGAGGTCACGAATTGTGGACAGTTATGAGCGATGGTCGGTGGATGTGGTGATTAGTATCCGCACAATTGAATACTACGTTCATCCACAAAGACCATCATCAAAATTATACCAGTTCATAATTCAGAGGTAAAAGTGATTCGGATTGTAAATGCAATAAATTACTGTTACAATTACAATCATTGATGAAATGGTGACTACTTATATTTTTCAGATTTCATTTTTAGCAAGAATCAATAAATCTTTATAAATTCAATCGTACAAGCTCGCGTTTGAAGACAAATAAACTGTTTGAAGTAAAAAAGGAACAGGAAAACAGTACAGAGAGGAAAAAGGTTCCTTTTTAAAAAGCTTTTGAAATACAAACACGAGGAAAAGAGGTTCGTATACAAGAGGAAACTGGACGTTAATTCTTCCGTTTACATTTAATTTTGAATAATACATGTAGTTCATCATGAAAAACCTCCCTTGCGTTATAAAATGCAGCTATTTAATAACTAACATAAGAAGTTGATTACTTTCATTAAGGATAAAGGTTTTTAAAGTATTAATATGACGTCATTACAAAATATACAACGATTTACTTAATGGAAAAATAATATCGAAGCAAAATATCGATATTAATGATTTATAATCTATTTATCGATGCCAAATATTGTAGGCTATATATCGATGTAACATATTGGAGGCTTTATATCGATATTTACGGTATATCGGTTATCGATAACACTAATAGATAATTCGTTCGAGTCGAGTCATTGGTGAAGTTTAATAAATATTTAATACCCCCTTCGCAGCAGACCTGCGTCACCTAATTTGCACTCAGCTAATTTCAAAATCAATAATATGACAATAATAGACATGAAAAAGACGTTTCATCAATATCTGTCGATAAATAAGAAAGTTTACCTATTCTCCATAAGATTTTTGACAGGGATTTTTTCCTGTAATCCAGCTACTTGGAGGTCACGAATTGTGGATAGTTGGTTGGTGATCGATGGTCGATGGATGTAGTGTTCTCTTGTGTGGATTAACGTCCATACTATTGAATACTACGTTGATCCGCAAAGACTATCCACATAATCCCGCCAGAATCATCTTACTCTCATTTTTCATTAATACGTAAATATTATATTTTACCATCATCCTTAAGATTAACATTGGAGCCCCAAAATACAACGTACTGTGTTTAATTTTTTTAATATCTTGGTAACCGTTGGAGATAGAGTAAAACTTTAAAGTAACTAACATTAACTTATTTAATTCCTTAAATTTATTGTGTAGTTTTTTCAAGATGTAAAATATAAAATGTATTTTTTAAGTACATATGAAAAACGCAACAAACCTATTTTTGGAGTATAAAACCTCCCAATTCCCGTTGCGACCGATATGTCTGGAATACGACCTCGTCCGAGCAAATGTAGGAATACACATCACTACCAAATATGGTCTCGATCGGACCATTTTTACGAGAGTTATTGTGTTCACGGACACACATGGGTGTGTCTTATATATGTATATAGGTAGTATACATGTATAACATTTTTAACTACAATTTTTTGTTTCTAGGCACCTCAAAACGAAGAAGTAACATGCCCCGGGCTTACGTCTTGTCACGAGACCTACGGTAATTCGCAAAAAAGGAGAAAGTTGAGTAATAATTGACCACCAACAAGTCAGGTTCGAACATACATATTACTCAACTCTCTCTGTTATTGTTATTCAACCAAAAGTAACAGCATTACGAAACCCATAGACCGGAACGTTTAGCGGAATCGGAACAAAGCCTCTATAATGTGCGACCCGGAGGTTTATGTGTACAGAACTTATAACTACCTTTTACATCGCTGTATTTCAGTGAAATTTCAGGGAAACGATTTAATATCAATTTGGTTTTCAATTTAAAGTAAAAATGATTGAATGAACGTAGTAAACACCTCAGTGTTTTTTTAGTGTAATTTTTACTTTCTCCCCTCATACATAGTATATGAAGAAAGTATTGTTTTCGTCAAAGCTGTTGAATTTGAGTTGGGAGTGGAATATCCGTTTATAGATCCCCTTAATCCAAAAAAGTGGTTTTCGACGTGGTGTCTGTGTGTGTCCATATGTGGGTGTGTATCTAGATGTATACAGGGCCACAGCCTACCCCGTTGGTCCGATTTACTTAATTCCAATTGCAATAGTTGGATCACAACTGATCCAACAATCCGAAATATATTACAATATTTTCTACTTCATTAGTTAATACCCGTGCATTTATAATACGAGTTCATGAATGATTTTCTAAAATTATACGAAGTCCAATCAAAGTTAATATTGCACGGTTATATTAAAAAATATAAATTATAACTGTTGATCTCAGGAGTTTTAAACAAAATATCATGAAGAGTTCAACAGAGTGCCAGCAGAATACATTTACGTCACGTATATTATGATCAACGTAATAATACGGTTCACTATTATAGTAACGACCTTTTTATCAACGACACGATCTGATTGGTGTAATTCACATCATACGGTTTAAAAAAACTTCCACCTAGACTTTTAGAAACCCCTCCCAGACGTTATAGAGTAGAATACCATATACAATAGCGAATCCGTTGGGCATTTCAGCAAAACGTTCTGTCAGCGTTTGTGTTTGGGATATTGGGTAACAAGACAGAAGGAATGACGGGTAGCAAGCAAGGCCACGAACGAATACAAGGCCACGGGAGAGAGTTGATGACGTCACTCTGTCAGCTGTCTGGGCCGCGTAGTCACTATATGCAGTTGAGACACCGTCGTCTGCTATGGTGTGTGCTATAACACATTACAAAGTCCTGATTAACATCACGGGAGCGAGGGAAGCATAATTCTACCTCGGTCCTGATCGATGTCAGTAAGGATTAGATTAGATTATAATTAGAACATTGAAATTGCAACCATACTACAAGGTAGGTATTTTAAGCCAAGTATGAATGAGGTTTGAATATAAGATGATTGTGGCGCGATCTTGTAGTCTTGTTACTGACTAAGGCTGACATGTTCCTTAGACATGACTGTTAATTAATAGCCCAACAGCCGATGGCAACTAATGGACCTACAGTTTAACGTGGAATCTGAACCAATTAATCCGTGGCCTCTGAATTACGAATTGGTCTAACTTTGAGGATAGTCTTTGCGGATTCGCGTAGTATTCAATTGTATGGACGTTAATACACACAAGAGAACACTACACCCACCGACCATCCCTCACGACTATCCACAATTCGTGACCTCCAAGTAGTTGGATTACAGGAGGTCGCCACCGTCCCAGATTTTGAACGAGTGTGCTATAATGGACTTTTATTAAAACTTGCAACGTCTCACACTGGATGTTTAAACCCCTTCGTAGCTACCTTCATCACATGCGTTTCTCCAATAGTGTCGGACTCTACCTCGCGCCTGGTCTCATCTGGGGTTCCTCAGGGCTCAGTGCTTGGTCCAATCCTATACTGTACTATCCTATACGCAAATGATGCTCTCTTCACGACCACCGCTGCCAACTGAAATGTAAAGTAACCAAAAGAAAATAAAAAAGTAAAAAATTGAGTCCCTGTCTCAATAAATGAATAGGTACTGATGTAGTGACTTCCTCAATCTCGAACTCTGCTATGATAATAGTATAGTTTTTGCAACCAAGCCTGTTGTTGAATATATTGACTGTTAAAAAATGTTATGTCCATGCATAATGGTATTCTAATAACGGAATACGGTTGAATTTCTACAATAATGTTCAATGAAGAATTTTTATTGTGTTTTTTACAATAGATTCAAATTTTTAAAATCTAGATTTACATCGTTAGACGAGTATACAATTAATTATCTTTATGCCATAATATTTGAAGCCAAGGTTTGCAAACACTACCCAATACCCATAAATTACAAGTTTTAACTTTTAAGAAGTCAACGAAATCCCTCTCGGTATTATTTTGCAATACGTTTTTTAGATTTTTACGCTGACCTACGCCTCATTCATAGTTAATGTCACCCCCCCCACACACAGTATAACAGTAGAAACAGGTGAGGAGTGAACTCGGATAGTTAGCAAAGGCCGATGTATTAATTAATATATTTATTGTTTGGTATTGTGACTGACGAATCGCATATTATTCTATGGAATAATGTAATTTTTCAGTTTATTTAAGTGTAAGTGAAATGGAAAAAACACTTTTTATTAAATCAGCAAAGAAATTTTGTCTACAGGACTGGCGAAAATATTTTATTTTATCTCCATACGTATGATGTTAATTTTGTGACAGCATTGCTGGTTTCACGATAGTATGGGGTATTACATTGCTAATTTTTATTTTTTTGGGGAAATGTAATTCCCAAAAACCACATAACTCAACTTGACACCTCAATCATATTTTTACGAAAGTTAAGAGTTCGGTAATGCTGTCAAAGGATGAGAATGAACATTGCTCTTATGGGACTATCTAAGGTGCTGGAGGTGTCACAGACTAAAAAACAAGATATTACATTAAAACCTATTAATAACCAAAAACACGCTTCCCATTCTACTGTGAAAATTTATAAACGTGTGTATTTTATTTTTAAGTACCTACCCACGATTTGCTAGTGCAGTTTACTGAAGGCAAACCTCCATAACATATGAGGGTTGTATCAGCCCTATTTAATGCAACAAGCTAGGCGGCGATGGCAGCAAGGCTAATAAGCAGCAAATTTCACCCTGAGGGATGGTTGGTTGGGTAATGAGGGGTGGAGGGGGTGGGGGCGGGGGATCAGGTTTCCGTATCACTGTCAGACACGCCAGTCCCACTTACAGCGATCATGCTGCGCTCTGGTTGTGAAGTAGGTAAACAACGCCCGAGAACCTTTCTTAAAAGGAATTTATACACTAACAGTTAATTTTTACAGCATTTCATTCATCATTTGTTTACAAAAAATTTGTGTATTTACTTCCCTGTGGGAAATAGGTTAGATCGTGGATATGTCTAAAGGGAATGTTTTTAGTTCACCTAAACAGCTGTTATAATAAACTATGACGTCGATAACCATATATATACAATATCACTTATACTTTTTATAGTACCAAGCCCTCCCGAACGGTTCCCTGTTCAAAAACATTGTTGATCAAGTATAATTAATATAATTAGTATCACTTTATATAGAATGCTACAGCACCCATCACATACATAATTAAGATTCATGCTTACTGACTGGGTGATAAACTTGAAAAGAAACATCATCATTGGTTTGGCTGTATTTTTGACTTATCCATGAAAAGCTCGATAATAAAAGGCCATTTTAATTATTTATTTAATAACTAACAGTCCTGTCTAAGGAACATGTCGGCCTTAGTCAGTAACAAGACTACAAGATCGCGCCACAATCATCTATATTCATAGTTCGCTTAAATATCTGAGTAGGTCGCCATTACAGAAAGGTAGTAATAATCACAATGATTAAAAGTAAGAAAATGTTATATCAAATGTTTACTCAAGCACCTAGTTTCGTAGCTTCCACTTTTTTAGTAATTTTTGGCCTAGGTCAATCTCGATTGTTCCTATTTATTGATCGTATTGGTCAACAGTAACAGGAAACGACGCAATAGATTCCCGGAACTTGCAAGTTTGCACGATAAACTGTGCAACGTCGACAACCATCACACTGAAACGGATTCACGTCTGATCAACTGAAATAATGATACACCATGCTCTATTTGACAGTCATATTCTGTATTGTCTCCAACTCTGGGGACTGTAGAAGCATTTCCTCAAATTTAGCCTTAAAGTATTTTTAAACAAATTTTCACCAACAACAACAGACATTCTCGTTTTGGTAATACAGTACATGCAAAGTTTATACTTGCAGAGCAAACAAAAATCACAATACAAATAATCAATAGCCTTGCAACAAAGTATAAGCGAATTAAAATACGAATTAATATGCTTAACAAATACAATTTGAAACAAACAAAGGAAAACAGTTTATGAACAACAGTAGGTAGCAAAACTACGCCTGTAAGCACATGCATGATATGCCTTTTTAATAATTAAATTTTGAATTTTAACAGGCTATTGCTGAATAAGTCCAATCTCTGTGGGAGACCATTTCCCAAGTGATGAAGTCTCGGTATTGTGTTTCTGTATCGTATATATTGGCTTGTGCCTTTAAAATAATGGCAATTTTATCTCTAAAGGGCTAAAATCATTATAACATCTGATCAATTGAGCAAGAAGAGCAAGGAAGCATCAATCAAAACTGTTTGATGCTTCTTTTCAGTCAGAAAGATCGATCCCCGTGAACGAAAGTGACTGGACAACTGCCTGAGTGGGATCCTCCAGTACTTGATTGAGGAATATTCCTAGGCCAACAAGGGGACCATCGTCATACCACCGTCGTCTTGCTAGTTGGTTAAATAGCGTTATTAAATTTACATTAAAGAAACTGCAAGCTGGCGTGAGTAGAGCGAATTTCACAGAACTTATATTATTGCCATCATCGTAATCAAATATTACTGACTATGCAGGGTTTCTGCAATAAGGGTTGTTTTACATGGTAACGTGATTATATAAAGGCTATTCACTGAGTAAAAACACATAAAAAAGTGTATCAAACTCTGTTAATAACTAAGCGAGTTATAACAATTAATTTATATATTCTACATAAGAATTACAATAAATACTTTTTTTCTGCCGTAAGAAACATATTATTTGGGGCTTTATGGATGTATTGATAAAACTTAACTGAATAAACTTGCATACCAAATTTTGGAAGAATATTTAAGAAAATAAGAGAGCTATGGATTTTTAGCTATTCTCCATAAGATTAACATTGTACAATGTACTATGATACAGTTTTAAATATCTCAATAAGCAATTAAATTGACCTAGAGTTATGATTAAAAATAAAAATTCTGTGTTTTAAGCTGAATGCAATGGGAAAAAGAATGTGTGATATTTTCAAAAATTGTACGTAAATAAATTGAAACCACCATTTTGGGGGTACAAACCCCCTCCGAAGTGTTGTTAATGTAGTCCGATTGAGTTGCTAAACAGACACAATCTATGTGGAATAATAACCAAGATATAAATAGAAGGTAATTTCTGAAGAAAAATAATATGTAACTGGAAAAATACCTTATCATCGAAAAAAGATTCATTTAAACATACAGCTACCATTTTAATTTGTGAAGATAGAGTAAATACCTCCTCCGCTATTTCTGTCTCAAAAAGGCTCCCACTCGCTCAATAAAACTTTACTAAAATACACACCTTTGAATAAATGTAAAGTAAATTTGTATTTGTATTTTCAAATTTATCTTGCTATAATGTCAGCTAATGAAATCAGTATCAAGGCTACATGCCATAAAATAAAATCCATTACATTCATTACACTAACCCTCAATCTTATTAAAATTAAAATACTTCATTAATTGGGTCAATGTTTTAAGAATAAGTTAAAAAAAACTTTGAAACATTCTACGAGATTGAACTTCATGAAGTTTAAAGTAATGAAATCTTCCAAGAAATTTATATTGGCTGTGAAATTCAACCCTCAAGTCAAATTTAAAAACAAATTATTTTTAGTAAGATTAGAATCAATTAATGTAATCTAATTACTTTCATAAAGTTTCCGAACTACAAAATTCGATTGTAATTATATCTGTGATTTAAAACGTAAAAAAAAATAATTAAAATTCCAAGCAAATTAGATTGACTACAGGTAATAGAGAAGTATTTGGACAAATGTCAAACAAAGAAAATCTCTAATGATGAAAGTATTTTCAAATACAATAAATATTGTAAAGACTAATCCAGGCAGGCATTGGTAACAAGCGGGACAGGCCTGCCACTGTTAAATTACACTGTATAATTCGAGGCTAAATCAAAACTTTCCGGATAGCAAAGTAAATTTACTGGCTGAATTAGCTGGAGAGACGCGGCACAGTTGAACTTAGTTGTGGATGAGGTTAATATAAAGTTGTGCAGTAAATCAGCTGGGCAACAATAAACGGCTACGTCAACTCAAACTGACATGGCGAGTAAGACACCCCTGTAAAAGGTTGGTAGTAATTTTTACTATTTTTGACAATCTATCCATAAACTAATTAAATAAGCAAATGATATAGTTCAATAATTTAGCATTGACTTTGAAACATTAAATTAGTTTAAATTTTGACACTAACTAAAAATCTTTACAAAAACTCTAAACGAAAATTTAACCACTAGAGTTAACCCAATTCACGGTAACGATTTTTTTTATCATCATGCGTTAAAATTGTCTGATCATTTTATTATATAAAGTTAGCCAACGAAAATGCGACAATACTCGCGACAATGTACGCTTGTTTCTTAAGAGAGAGAGTTCAGAGTAAATCGGGATGTAAATGAACTCTCATGACGCTGTGCTGACACGTGAACAAGTGAACATAACCTGAAATAATCGCTCTTATGTTTTAAACTACACAACGTTTCTGGAGGTGGAGAAACTCCTGCCGTTTTCAAGTGATTACCTAATTAAAAATTAAAAATTGGATGTTCTTACCTATCATGCAAGTATGGTAAGTATAGTATTATTGACAACATGATATAATTAATATCTGTAACTTGAACATTCAATTTTTAATGTAAAGTATTAGGTAATCACTTGAAAACGGGAGGAGTTTCTCACCCTCCAGAAACGTTGTGTAGTTTAAAAAAATAGCGATAGGAAAAGTCCAATTAATTGTAAATAATTAAAAATTCATTGCTATCAAGAATTCCAAATAACCTGAAATAGTTCATTGTTTATGAAGAAATATGTTTACATCAAATGATTTTGATCATGTTGGTGGAAAAATCTTTGACGAAGAGCTAAAAAAATAATGAGTGTCTCTTGGTCGACAAACAGTTCAACGCGACTATAGATAAGCCATATTTGAAAAAAACTTAAAGAATAACTTAAATAAAAAGGCAATCATCAACATTTTCTTTTATTCTCCTAGGTCGGAGAACAACATACAAAAATATCTCTATAACTTTCAAATGCCAATCCAGATGCTCTTATTCTAGAATTACGTTACTTCCATATTAACCTAAAACTTAAAATTCTAATCTTATATAAAAGTAAAACAATTTAACTAATTATGCTCAAGTTTGTAAGGATAGTAAACTAGTTTCGAAACAATAAAGCTGATAGGGTACTTAAAATTGTATTTTTTAATCAATTGAAATAATATTCCAGTACTGATAAGTTTTTTCTCATACCACATAAAATTTTAAAATATCTATTTTAAAAAAATCTATGAAAGATAAAAATTGGTTTTAATAAAGCAAAGTATTAACCATTAAAACTTTCAAGAATTTATAAGAGATAACTGACGATTAAATCAAAAACTTATCCTGGGGCAAGTGAATTTACTGGTTAAATTAAGTGAAAAAGGGACGAAGTTTGAGTTTTAACTTAGTTTAGGATGAAGTAACATTAACTTATGTCTTGAACAACTAGCTCTTGCAAAGTTTCAAAGATTGGAGAAGCCTTTAATTTATGTCTGTCTAGAATGGTTAGTTATAGTAGCTGTTATTGCATTACTTAGAACAACTTATCCGCAAGAAACATAAACTGTATTTACTAATTTGTAATTAATGATTATAGAACTTCTATACTCGAGAATTTTAACATTATTCGATGCTACTTTTATTAGCAAATTTCACATAGGAAAGAAGCTATTACCGTAGGTCTCATAACTCTCGTAAAAATGGTCCGATCGAGACCAAATTTGGAAGATACGTGTGCATTTGCTCGGACGAGTTCTTAAACCAGACATATCGGTCAATTGGAACGGGTTGTTTGGGGTTTTTTATGTTTTTCATATGTAATTTTAAAAAATTCTTAAAATGTATCTTTTACCATTAGATTCAGCTAAAACCCCTACACAATTTAGTTCCTTAAAGTTTTTCTTTATCTCCAACGGTTACTGAGATATTAACAAATCTAAACACAGTACGTTGTATTTTGGGGCTCTAATGTTAATCTTATGGAGGATAAGGAAAAATTAATATTTCACTTATCAATCAATGTTTTTGGATTAGACTTGGTACTTACCTTCACGTGGTTAAGATCTTATGCTTAAAAATCATAGTTTATGTGTTTATCATGGCAGCTAACCTTCATACTTTTTTCTCATGTTAATCATATAGAGAATAGGCAAACTCCTTTATTTATGGACAGATGCTATGAAACTTGGTATAAATTGTCAAAATAAAAATTTTTATGCTAGAAATTCCTAAGTCCAATGTCCTCACAGCAGCAAATCTGCATACTCTTTCCGGAGAATAGGCAAATAACTCTCATATTTATCGACAGATATCGATACAACTTGTCATATATCGTTATTATTATTATTATATTATTGAATTGGAAATTCGCTGAGTAAGCAGGTCTGCTGTAACTGGGGTACTTTATTCTTAACCCATGTATTTGCGGTTTCTCTGTATCAACACTATCAGTGAATGAAAAGCAATCACTAAATTAGTTTCATTCAAATGAACCAAATGTAATAGAAGTCGTCAGCAAGCACTCATCGTTATCGTTTGATTCAATTCTATTTAATTTATTCATTGCATGTACAATTTCATTTAAACGTGAATGCTTTAATATTAACTATCCAACGATATACATTTGAAAGAGACGCAAAAATAATATATAATATACTATTAACCAATAACAGTTCACGTATAAATAGACAAGTATAGAATAAAAATAGTCAGAGGCTATTATTATTTTCTGCTCTCTGTATAATTTTTTTATATTTAATTTTAGAGATTCGTTTCTGGTTTATTATTATTGTCGTTCATCCCCTAATAAAACACGTTAAGTAGGTTTTTTTATTTTTCCATCAAATTTCCATCTCTTTACACTATTTTCTGTTCTTTTAGTCAATCTAGGTTTTTCTTTTTTAATCTTCTTCCTTGGAGTATATTTTGATTTGTATATTTTCGTTCCAAACATATCTCTTTCTTATATGTCGGCATCTGTTGTTTCGAAGGTCTTTCTGTGCGTTAATTTTTAGAGACTTTTATCCAGTTTGCTATTTTTGTTTTGTTCCGGTAATCTGTGTACGTGTTCATCAAATCTTTTTTATTAATTTCTATGTGTTTGTTTCTACATTCTAGTATTTCTCTGTTGTTGTTGTTGATTGTAATCTATATCCTTCCTTTTTTCTCCTAGTATTTATGTCCTAGTATTTATGCATTCCTGGAACATTCTGTGCGGTAAATTAGATTAGGTCATTGAAATGGCAACCATACTACAATGTAGGTATTTTAAGCCAAGTATGAATGAGGATTGAGTGTAAGATGATTGTGGCGCGATCTTGTAGTCTTGTTACAGACTAAGGCTGGCATGTTCCTTAGGCAGGACTGTTAATTAATAGCCCAACAGCCGATGACAACTAATGGACCTACAGTTTAACGTGGAATCCGAACCACGAACTCTGAATTGGTCTAATTATGAGGATAGTCTTTGGGGGTTAACTTAGTATTCAATAGTGCGGACGTTAATCAACACATGAGAACACTACATCCACCGACCATCACTCACAACTATCCACAATTCGTGACCTCCAAGTAGCTGGATTATAGGACGTCGCCACCGTCCCAGTAAATATTATTTGATGGATATGTCTTAGCTCTGGCTAGAGGGTCTTTGCAATCCGTCAGACCAAAATTTGAGTGACGTCATACAAGGACGTCCATGATCCAAGCTATTACTAAAAGGGAAGTAAATACATTTTTACGATTGTAAAACATTATTTATGAGCAAATGAACAAGGACGTTTGCAATAGTTACCCTTGGAATAGGCCGGAAACAGCACGGTAACCAAGTACGTGGTGAATTACACAAGGCTTGTGCAGGCGGAGTGAATCGGAGTCAGTAATCAGATTTAATGGCTACGGATCCCCGGGCTCCCACGCCAATTTTCAGGAGTGAAAGTGACTCGACACCGCCACCGACAGATAGCGCGCATCGCGGTCCGCGTCGCAGGTCGTCCTTACAATCATAATATAGGGTACTACGTACTATTTCTTACCATTAGCATCTTGTAAACTATGCATCTGAAGAAAACTTTAAATGGGGGGATTTTATTTTTTAGCTTAGGTTTAATTTCTCTACCGTAATTAACATAAAAACCTTTTTATGGAAATTTTATGGAAGATTCTATATTTTATGGTGGCTTAGGATATTAAAAATAATATGAAACACATGCATCGTTAATATTATCATTGTTTAGTTTCCAACACGTTCATAAACGGTAGAATAAGATTAGATTAATGTGGTGACCATACCACAAGGTAGGTATTTTACTAAGTATGAATGAGGATTAAGTGTAAGATGATTGTGGCGCGTTCTTGTAGTCTTGTTACTGACTAAGGCTGACATGTTCCGTAGACAGGACTGTTAATAAATAAATAAATAAAATTGCCTTTTATTATCGAGCGTTTCATGGCTGTAAAAATACAGCCAAACCAATGATGGTTCTTTTCAAGTTTATCACCCAGTCAGCAAGCATAAATCTTAATTCGTATGTACGTGATGGATGCTGTAGCATTCTATATAAGGTGATACTGTACTAATTATATTAATTATGCTTGATCAACAATGTTTTTGAACAGGAAACCGCTCGGGCGGGCTTGGTACTATAAAAAGTATAAAAAATATACACTAAAGCACTTAAATTAAATTTCCACTAGGGTAAAAAATTAAAAAAATTAAACTGAATTGAAAAAATTGACAACATGTAATTTTTTAAGATAAATTACAGACGGTTAAATGTAAAATTTGCCACGGGTATCACGAAGTCCATCATCATAAAAACTGACTGAGAAATGTTCTTATTACTTTCAAGAATAATTGATAACTCAGAGAAAGAAACCCCTTTTACACTTTTACGACTTTCTCGCTCTTTTAGGACACTTTATGTTCAGTGCTGAGTTAGAGAAAGCTTTCCTAAGGAATAAAATTTCTAAATAAAGGACGAAGAGACGGAATTGAATGGTGAATTGAAGAGACACTGAGCTTGAGGAAAGGGGGAATCCCCACGTTTATGAAGTGTCAAGACGAAGAAAATATGAAAATAGCAAATCATCGTTTTATGAAATTGGTTTTAAAACAGTTACTTTTAAAAGTACGAACGATCCTTTTCCAATTTTCCTTAAGAGAGCTTTGAAGTTTTAAGAACTGGATCAGTCAAATGAATTTTTCTGTTTTGTCAATACGTATTCGTTCATTCAATTATTCTTGGGGAATAATGTTAAATAATTCTCAGAATTGTACTAACAATAATTGTATAACATCCTGTAAATGTTACTCAACAGTTTTTTAGCTAGCTTAATATACCACGGTTGGTTTATATAGTTTTGTTTTCAATATTAATGTACCTGTTTATTTATTTGATCTTAAACTTATTTTTGACAAGGTTATGTCGTACTTTCGGGGGGTGTTGACAATTCGCACGACCATAATTTGAAACAGTAACGTCATAGTTTGGTTATCTTTTTGGATGTACAAAAATATTCCCTTTAGACATATCCGTGATCTAACCTGTTTGTTTCCTACAGGGAAGAAAATACAAACATTTTTATGTAAACTTAAGTCTACAAAATTCTTTGGTACAGGTTTATGATGACTTACTCAGGTTTAAACCAAGTTTTTGAGTTAATTTTTAACAAATAAAGCAGTGGGTAGTAAAAAGACCAGGGTTTGGACCGTTCCCTAACAAAACGTTAAAAAATACCTCCGGCAAAACACAAAAATGAAAGTAATGACGTCAACTGAAACGTTGTAGCCTATGGGAAATATTTATAAGATAAACCAAAAAAGATTTCAACCTGAAAACCTGATTACTTTTAATGCTACAGCTCATAAAATATCTACATCCATTAGTGAGGTAAAAACAGCTGCCACGTGGCAATTTAACTTTGGCATGGAATAAAATTTAGATCGACGCTCAATGGCTGAGATGCGTAAATAATGTTTGTCACGCTAGAATTTCAACGTTTCAACTCTCCTCCTCGCATTCACCAAATTGTCAGTCTGCACTCACTGTTCATAAATTATATTTCAAACCAAACACCAATGTTTAGTTACTTTATTATTGAGCACGACTACAAAACTGTGGTGACCAACAATCTTTTATTCTAGTTTTTATGCTTTGGTACGAAAATATCCAAACCGAAATCCACATTCATTTTGCATCGTCATTAAGCAAATTAATGATTTTAATCACCCAAGGATGGTCACTAGAGTCTAAGTTAGATCCTGGTTTGTTCGTATATAATGAATGACGCGCTGTTAGCAGGCTGGAGATCCATTTGCTGGAGACAGTTTCCAAATGGACCAACTTGGTATTAGCCCCATCACCTCTTCAGCCGAACACTTGCAACTTTCATTCAACCAGTAAATTAGTTTTGTTTGAATTTCGCACCATCGCCTGATGTTTGTCGAGCAATTTGAACAACTTCTTGTCTGAATTGCTCTCGAATCTTTTGAACCGTGTTAATTATTCAAATCCCCCTTCTACTGTGAGATGCAGTTACAAGTTGAATTACGACGTGAGTTTGTGAAGCGTTAATTGAATTTATTGTTACACAAAATTGCTCAATGTGTGTTTGGAAAAAAACTCTTAGTCTTTGAGTTGAGGGTGGATATATCCGTTTTGGGGTCCCCTGAATCCAAAAAAGTGGGTTTTGACGTGATGTCTGTCCGTCCGTGTGTCCGTGTGTGTGTGTGTGTCTGGATGTGTACAGTGCCACAGCCTACCCCGTTGGTCCGATTTAGATGAAATTTGGCATGTATGTATATATTCACGGTATCTCCAGGCGTTTTTTTCATTTTTTTGAATTTTTGATTTTTAAGGGTAGTTCACCCCTAAAAACCCTTAAAAAACGTGAAAAATCCAAATTTCTCAAAAACGGCTCTAACGATTTTTATTAAAATTTGACAGTTTATAGTGTACAGAGTACTAAATAATTTGACACCACCCGCATATCTGTAAAAATGACGGTTCAAAAGTTATGGGCTTTTAAATGTCTAAAAAATCAAATTTTTAAATTTTCAGCGAAAACAATAAAAGTAAAGTATAACTTGACTGGCACCATTAAAACCAGCTTAAAAAACTAAACAAATTAGTAATTTGAATTATTTGTCTACGACTAACGGTTCCAGAGAAAAGTTAAATTTACTGTCCACGATAAACGCAGTACGTTGTCTGAAAGCGCCCAATGTTATTCTTATGGAGAATATAAAAAAAATCAATTTCTTCCTTACTTTCCAACCGTTTTCCATGAAACTTGGTATGAAGCGTAAGGTCAAATCACCGAACAAAACCAGCTCAAAAAAGCTTGGTGTTACGGGGGGGGTTGTCCCCCCATACAATTTGAACAATTAATTTAACTTTGTCTCTCGTGTTTTTATTTTTAGAAATTGGATGATTATTTTTGAAACAATAAATTATTAAATGGTATTTAGATTAACTTTGTAGAACATGATAGTTTTATTACAGATTGTCTTTTTTAAATTTACTTAAGGGAGAAAGTATGTGTCAGTTCACTGGTACCGTTTATTTATGCTTTGGTACGAAAATATCCAAACCGAAATCCACATATATTTTGCATCGTCATTAAGCAAATTAATGATTTTAATCACCCAAGGATGGTCACTAGAGTCTAAGTTAGATCCTGGTTTGTTCGTATATAATGAATGACGCGCTGTTAGCAGGCTGGAGATCCATTTGCTGGAGACAGTTTCCAAATGGACCAACTTGGTATTAGCCCCATCACCTCTTCAGCCGAACACTTGCAACTTTCATTCAACCAGTAAATTAGTTTTGTTTGAATTTCGCACCATCGCCTGATGTTTGTCGAGCAATTTGAACAACTTCTTGTCTGAATTGCTCTCGAATCTTTTGAACCGTGTTAATTATTCAAATCCCCCTTCTACTGTGAGATGCAGTTACAAGTTGAATTACGACGTGAGTTTGTGAAGCGTTAATTGAATTTATTGTTACACAAAATTGCTCAATGTGTGTTTGGAAAAAAACTCTTAGTCATATTTTGTAGACAAAATATATTTTTAACACGGTAAACTAATAAAATATTTAACAAAACAAATACATTTATTATCAAGCGAATCTCAATTTGTAAACTAATACTATAGTATTACAGACGTTCTAGTTAAATTTTGCGACTACCACTGTTTAATAATTTATGTGATAATATATCAATTTAATTTTAATACTGATTCCTGCAAGAAAAACTCAAGTTAAGATGCTATTATGCAGTTTTAATATACTACACTCAACATTCGTTACAGAAAATCATATTCAGCACATGTTATAGTAAATCACACCACAAACAACATTCGTTACAGAAAATCACACTAAAGTCAACATTCGTCACAAAAATGTGATTACAATCAACATTCGTTAGAAAAAATCACACTAAACTCAACATTCGTTATAGAAAATCACACTATAGTCAACATTCGTTACAAAAATCTTATTACAATCAACATTCGTTTGAAAAAAATCACATTAAACTCAACATTCGTTAAAGAAAATCACACTATAGTCAACATTCGTTACAAAAATCTTATTACAATCAACATTTGTTAGAAAAAAATCACACTAAACTTCGTTACAGAAAATCATCCTACATTCAACATTCTTTCAAGTAAATCCCAATATGTCCCCAATGAATGGGGTTGCTGAAGTGGTTTTTAAATACCAAATTATATCATTTCAAACCCTTAAAAATTTATCTGAAATAAATCAAAACCAAGCTCGATAAAAAGAGTGTATTGCGGGCAATAACCCCAAGTCATGGCAACGGGGTCGCCTATCCCCAATCTGTCCCTGCCGCCCCTTGATTCACTTAAACGGGGATGAGAGATTAATTTGATCCCTTGCCTCTGGCGTCGACAACAGTTTATAAAACAATCCCAGTCATAAACTTCCACATCCGCCACAAATTTACTTTATAATTTCGCTAGAAGAAGGGGTTGTCGAGAGCTATAAAATACTTCGTAAGAAATCTCAAAAACGAACTCTCTATTAAAGTCACCGCGTTTCATCGACATCAGGTGTTAAAGGCTTTTCAATTTTAGTTCCAGAATGGTTTAGAGATAGAGCTCATTGTATCAAACATATTTCCGCACGCTATTTAAGTTTTACACGTAAACAGATTATTGAACCATGTTGTGGACTGGTATACATTGTGCGAAAAGTCAAGAGACAGGTAGAGGCATCTTTAAACGAATCGACCTCATCGTTACGTATCGTAATCTATGAACTGATGCTGGAACTATCTCGTGGAGTTCGCTGTTTTGCCGCTAGAGCCAATAAAGCACATGCTCTGTCGAAGTACTTGTAGACCAGTGGTGGAACCGTTCGAGCCAATCGGAAATACCCTATTCCCAACCATGAGCAATCCCAATAATTTCGTTGCAAAAGACGGCAGTTTTAGGCTTAATTGGAATTGCAGTGGACACTTGATTTGCTTTCATATGATTTGGTTATGATTAGGAGGGCATATTCATTTAGAGTTTGTTTGGTGCTCCGTAACTGTTTAGTATAACTACCCAACATAAAAAAATGAAACATTCACAGCACTGAAAGGGTCAACTGTCTCGCTTTATCTTAACACATTGAAATTACAAATTATTAAATTACAAAATAGTAACTGGTGAAAATTGGTTTTATTTCCCAAAGTATCAGGAGATTTCCATATTTCTTACCATTTTTATGGTGAAGCTTTAGACAAAGTTCGTGCTTAACGGTTTTAATAATTTCGAGTTGTGTGGAATAATCATTTTAAAAGGTAAGCGAAACTCTGTATTAAGACTGTAGACTCCAATTGTATAAAGAAGCTTTCCTTTCTCTAATCGTTTTCCAATGCCCGTTCATTACCCATTAACCCCTAATGAAAGCTTCTCAATAGCTATTGTATTACAATGATGGCATTATGGTAATGTTAAATAGTATTTAAGTGGCTCATAATCCGTATTGATTGCACTAGCGAACCGTGGAATATTTTTTTTATTAAACTGGCAACAACTATAAAAAACCCCCGTCGCAGCAGACCTACGTACTCAGCGAATTTACAAATTAATAACATAATAATAATAATATATGACAAGTTTTATCATTATCTGTCAATAAATATGAGTATTATTTGTAAACCTACTCTCCATAAAATGGGAAAGAGTATGCAGGTTTGCTACTGAGAGGAACACTGAAAGTAGGAATTTCTAGCATAAACAATTTTTATTTTGACCATTTTCACCAAGTTTCATCATCATCTGTCCATTAATAAAAGAGTTGACCTATTCCCTATGCGATTAACATGGGAAAAGAGTATGCAGGTTTGCTGCCACATATACTACTAATAAACACATAAACTATGATTTTTAAGCATAAATGGATGGATCTCAACCACATGAAGTTTCATCCAAAAATATTGGCTAATAAGTGAAACATTAATTTTTCTTTATTCTTCATAAGATTAACATTGAAGCCCCACAATACAACATACTGTGTTTAGATTGTTTAATATCTCCGTAACCGTTGGAGATAGAGAAAAACTTTAAGGAACTAAATTGTGTAGTCTTTTAAGCTGATTCTAATGGTGAACAATTTGAAATTCTAATATAAAATTTGAAATTTTTAAAAACTACATGGGAAAACCCCAAAAACCCATTTTTGGGGTACAAAACCCCCCCAAACTACCCGATCCGATTGTCCGATATGTCTGGTTTACGAACTCGTCCGAGCAAATGCAGGAACACACATCTCTACCAAATTTTGTCTCGATCGGACCGTTTTTACGAGAGTTATCGTGTTCACAGACACATATATATATATATATACACACATATATATATACATATATATATATATAATGTATATAAATATATAATATATATAAAAATGTTAACGACTATTGTTTTTGGTCTCTAGGCACCTACAGAAGAAAAAATAACATGGTCCCGGGCTTAAGTCTTACCATGAGACCTACGGTAATTATTGCTTCTTCCCTATGGGAAATTTGCTAAAACACCCTATTCCTCCTCCTAATAATAATCTCAATTGACTTAACCAACTTGATCAATTAACTCGTTTTTATCTCTGTTCTTCTCTAAATAATTGTGTGTCCAGATTTTATCAAACCCAGACAATAATTTTAGACGAAATGACAATTTTGTAAGCAAGTACTTACTTTCAGCCCTATGACAGTAGTTTCAATCGTAATTTGTATTGTCCATACCTGAAACAAAAATTAAGTACATTGAATTTTTAAGTTTAAAATATTATGAAAGTTTTATGAATTATTATGAAACTTTTCGTTTTACAATAAATTAATAAGCACAGCGAAAGAGGAAGCCCCTTCAACGTGAGGAAGTAAACAACATTGTATTTAAATTTACTAATAAATTTATTTTATGTACTCGTATAGCCTAATTGCAGTATCAGTTAATAAGGTAGACTTGAGGGGCCGTGGCGTGTCATGTAATCCAGCTACTTGGAGGTCACGAATTGTAGTTAGTTGTGAGCTATTGTCGGTGGGTGCAGTATTTTCTAGTGTGGATTAACATCCGACGTTAATCCGCAAAGACCATTTTCATAATTAGACCATTTTTTAATCAAAGACAGTGGTTCGGACTCCACGTTAAACTTTTGGAAAATTGGATATGCCATTGACTGGTGGGCTACTAATTTACAGTTCTGTATAAGGAACATGTCAGCCTAAGTCAGTAACAAGACTACAAGATCGTGCCACAATCATCATACACCTATTCCTCATTCATACTTGGCTTAAAATACCTACCTTGGTAGGTCGCCAGTTAAAAGTATAAAAGTAAACTTTTGAAAAGAAGAAGTAATATGATAAACAAAAGGTTGAGTGTCATATGATGGTTATTGACAATTAATTCCAATAACTAGGAAACAAAGCCTTCGTAACATGGTCACATAACGGTATGAGTCATGGGGACAAGTTCACCTTCTACAGTTTGGTTGGGATTTAGTTGGCTGTAGGATCGTGTAATGAAATGCAAAATTGGTTGTAAGAAACATACAATTCCAATTCAATTGGGTTTAAATCACAGACCAAGGGTAAAGGTAAAGGTAAAGACACAATTTGACTACCACCATTGAAACCAGCTAAAACTAAACAAAATAGTTCTTTGAATTATTATTCTATGAGCGTCCAATGTTATTTTTATGAAGAATTTTGAAAAATCAATTTTTCCTTATTTTCCAAACGTTTTCCATGAATCGTAAGAAGTCTAAGGTAAAATTACCCATCGAAACCACTAAAAAAACTGGGAGCGGTTCCCCTCTGTAAAATGCAAAAAATTCAAACAATTAGTTTAACTTTGTTTCTCTTGTTTTTATTTACAGAAATTGGATTGTTATTTTTGCAACAATAATTTGATAAAATAAAATGATATGGTTGCGAAGTCCTGTAATCCAGCTACTTGGAGGTCACGAATTGTGGATAGTTGTGAGCGATGACCGGTGGGTGTAGTTATTCTCTTGCGTAGATTAAAGTCCGCACTATTAAATACTACGTTAATCCATAAAGACCATCCTCATAATTAGGCTAATTCGTAATTCAGAGGCCGTGGTTCGGATTCCACATTTAACTGTAGGTCTCTTAGTTGCCATTGGCTGTTGGGTTATTAATTAATAGTTATTTCTTAGAAACATGTCAGCCTTAGTCAGTTATAAGACTACAAAATCGCGCCACAATCATCTTACACTCGTTTCTCATTCATACTTGGCCTAAAATACCTACCTAGGTAGGTTGTCATTACAATAATCTAATCTAATATGATAGTTTTATTAAATGTTATCGTTTTCAAATCTACTTAAGGGAGAAAGTATGTGTCAGTCCACTGATTATAAACAGTAATTACTCTACTAACGTATAATAAAGTATAAAGATTTCCTGATCGACCAAGCTAAGGGAGATAGTATGGACTATTGGCCTGGTTTATGCTTCACATAGTAAACGACGCAGCCAAAATAATGGTTCATAATAAACCCCAAAGTTTACTGTTTGTATCAAACTCCTTTGTTGTTTGCGGCTTGCTCAGGAATAAAATTACATAAAATTAAATGAAATGTTAAATATAAATTAAATGTTGAAAAAGCCCAATATAAAAATAACCCCGTCACAGCAGACCTGAGTACTTAGTGAATTTGTAAATCAATAACAATATATAACAGGTTTAATAAATATCCGTAATAAATAAGAGAGTTTGCCTATTGTCCATGTAGGTTTGCTGCTGTAAGGAACACTGAAAGTAGTCATTTCTACCATAAAATATTTTTATTTTGCCCATATATACCAACTTTCATCGTCATCTGTTCATAAATAATGGGGTTTTCCTATTCCCTATATAATTAACAAGGAAAAAGAGTATGCAGGTTAGCTTCGATTATGAACACATAAACTATGATTTTTAAGCATAAATGTATGGATCTCAACCACATGAAGCTGAATCTTAAGTTTAATCCAAAAATATATAGATTGATAAGTGAAATATCTTTCCTTATCCTCCATAAGATTAACATTGGAGCCCCAAAATACAACGTACAGCGTTTAGATTTTTAATATCTCGATAACCGTTGGAGATAAGAGCGATTGTATAGTTTTTTAAGCTGATTCTCAAAACGAAAAAATAACATGTTCCTTGAAAAAAGGACAAAATTGATTTTTAGTGCACATCATAAGAATAACGTTGGGATCTCTTAGACAACGTACTGTGTTTACCACGGATAGTAAATTTAACTTTTCTATGAAACCTTTAGTCGTAGACTAATATACTAATTTTCGTAGCTTTTTCAGATATTTTTAATAGTGTGAGACAAATTATTTTATACATCTATTGTTTTACCAGGAAATTCAAATTTTCGACATTTAGAAATCCATAGTTTTTGAGTCGTTACTTTTACAGACATGCCGGTAGTGTCATATTATTTGGAGCCTCAATCACCATAAACCATGTAATTTTAGTACAAACCATTAAGCGCCAAAATTCAAAAACTTTTACGAAAACGACAGGCTACTTTCTCTATATAATTTGTATGGAGGGAAAACGTATTGTTAATTCGTAATTTATATTTTTTGAACTGTACGTATATGTAATGCTGTAGTAAAGCCTTATTTGATCATAGTTTATAATAAAACGTTAATTTTCACTTGTTACTTATATGTAATAACTAGCTTTATTCTATGTACTTAATAGCAATTCCCTAGTTATAACTCTACATGAATTAGGTGTTCCAGAAAGTATTAGTGACTTAAAATAAAAAACATTTCTTTATCCGCACATTCTGATTTACATGATCGAGTCCACTATAAGTAACTATAAATTTATGAAATTTCATTTTAATTTACAACACCTCTAAACGTTTTAACAAAGGATATTTCTTCTAATTTTTCCACCTTGCTGCTACACGATGAGGGATTTAAATAGGGAAATTCTGGACCCACAAACCCCTCCTGGTGGCAGAGATGAACGACGGGTTCCTTGCATTCTTGGCGGACTCATTATACCTGAGATGACGCATAATGCCAATTTGCCAACCCGGATAAAACATGGCCGCTCTACAGATTCTGACGGTTTTAACTTTGCCTAATCACTCATAGCTTATCACTTTTATCAATGAAACACATATTATCTATTCAATACTTTCAACTGAGATGGCGACATATCTAGGTAAGTATTTTAAACAACGTATGTGTGAGAAATGAGTTTAAGCCGTTTGTGGCGGCACTTTGTTGCCTTGTTACTGACTAAGGCTGACATGTTCCATAGATGGACTATTAATTAATTATTTGTCTAACAGCCAGTGGCATCTAAGGGACCTAAAGTCAAACTTGGGACTCCAAATATTTTCCCTCTGAAGCACTGAAGGATGGTTTTTGAGGACATTAATACACCCTAGAGTATATCTCATCCACTGACCATCGCTCATAACTATCCAAAGGATCTTTAACATTACATGTACACCACTGTTTGCGTAGCTGTTCAATGGTTTTCTGGTGTAAACGAGTGTAATTTCACAGGTTATGTATTTTAGTTTATTTTTAAGCCTGTCACGCATAAATTTCTGAAATAGCTGAACCGTGTAAATTTACGTAACTTTAGAAAAAATAGTTTTTGTGTCGTTAGGTAAAGCAAAGATACATGTGCTACAGAAAACAAGAGGTTAATTCGTTTTCTTTAGGCTATTTACAGTATACAGATATTATTAACGACATAGAAATATCAATAACCAATTAACTCTGCAGAGCGCTGTATGTCGGCAATATCGCGTGTATTATAATGTTATGCAACATGTATTGGTCGGTGACATACGCTCTAAAGGTCACAGCTTAAGTTAGGTTGGTTTTTGATATTTTTACTGTTGATAGTTTTTCTGTAAACAGCTGTATACATATTACGCAAATTTCCCTTACTCTAATTACTTGTTCTCAAAAGAACTTGTTCTCTCCCAAATCTTATTAACTTGGTCTCTATAGAATGTATGGGAAAAATACAGTGTTAGACAAGTTTATATGTGGTATTTTATTGGATTTCCTCGGTGACAGTGTTTTATTATGTAATTTTTACAAGTATAAATATTTTTATAAACATTTTTCATGACAGTCATTTTTAAAAGGTTAGATTAAAAGTTGAAGACTACGTTGGGCTGGACACATTTTGAGCAAATATGAGAACTCGATGTGAGTAATATATTTTGAAAAAAATCCTGATAACAGAAGACCAGCTGGAAAGCAAAAAAAGTTGTTGGCACCTGGCCCGAAGAGACACGAGAAAGTTGGGTATCGAAAAGGAGGTTGCCGCTGCATGGACTCACTGGGTTAAGGTAGGGTAAAATTTATAAATTTTTTACATAAAGAACTTTATTCTGAATAAGAACATGTAATTTTGTGCCAATCTGACTATATTTAGGTGCTAAAATAAAGTTAAAGGTAAACTGTTGTGATTTGCGAATTTTACCAGTTTTTCGACAAAAATATTTCTTATTTATTTACAATTAATTGGACTTTTCCTAGCGCTTTAGTGTTTTTTAAACTACACTATAGTTTACTACTAGTGTAGTTTAAAAACACAAGAGCGATAGGAAGTCCAATTAATTGTAAAAGAAATAATTATATCCATCGCTATCATGAATTTCAAACAAACAAAAAATTTTTTAATACAAGAGGTACAGAAAACGTTTAAAAAGTGCAACGCTGAGAGAGAAGGAACAAAAAAAGAACTACACGGAGTTTCATGTGGTCCAGACAACTTTTAAATGCGAAAAAATACATTTAAAATGTTTTTAAATTTTTCTCCAATTAGTGTTTCTACCATATTTTTTAAATTTTCAGCGTAAAGAATAATTAAGGTAAAGAATGATTTGAATGTCACCACTGAAACCAGCTTAAAAAACTAAAAAAACAGTAATAATTAGTAATTAGTAGTGAATTATTTGTCTACGACCAACAGGTCCAGAGAAAAGTTAATTTTAGTGTCCATGATAACCGCAATACAGTACGTTGTCTGAGAGGGTCCAATATTATTCTTATGGAGAATATTAAAAAATCAATTTCTCCCTTGTTTTCCAACCTGTTTTACATGAAACTAGGTATGAAGCGTAAGGTCAAATTACGCAACAAAACCCACTCAAAAAAGTTTGGTATTACCGGGGAGGGGGGATTTCCTGCATAAAATTCTAATAATTAATTAACTTTGATTCTCTCGCTGTTATTTTCAGAAAATGGATGATTATTGACAATAATATGATTATGAAACAATACCTTTTTAAATGATACTGTCTTATTGTTGGCAAAAAATGAAATAGAAATTATAACTAGATTTAAATCTAAAAGATAAAACAGTAGCGTCAATATAATGTTTGGGAATTTTAAGTGAATCAAATCGAACGGAGTTGAGAGTCTGAATAAAAGATGAGACGGCGTAGAGCCAGTGAGGATTGGCGGCTTTATACCAGCAGTGAACAGAGGGAGTGGGGGAACAGTGTTACCAATATTACCATATAAACCTAAATGTAGGAGAAACATTTTCAAGAAATAGTCGTAAGAAATACTATTTAAATTCACTCTATTATTTTCATATGTTTTATAGGACCATAGGTTAGGAATTCATACGTTATCTATGAAATTTTTTATGAGACAATTATTGTAAAATGAAACTCGTATTTCATTGTGAAGTGGAAAGGGTTCTCCCACTTTTAGGTTCATATGGTAATATTGGCAACACTGTTCCCCAACTATTCCCACTTCCACGGTTCCTGGTAAAATTCTCTTACAATATAGAATTTTGTATCAAAAAAACTATTGTGTATTTTTTAGATGAAATAGATTACGAATATTGCTAACATCGTTGCCTGAATTATCAACCGATCTGTCAATATAATTTCATACACTTATTCATTATTAACTGTTACTTGATTTATTTTATACGCTTTTAATGCTAGTACACGTGGTTCCTAAAATAAGCTCTAGAACACAAGGTAATCAGTATTTATGAATAGGTCTATGCAAACTAGAACACGTTTACTCCACACTCTCAAGCGTGGGCCAATCAGGGCCAAGGATACAGGTAGGCGCCGAGTCCGTTATAGCCGCACAGATATAACATCACTGTATATTTAATTAAAATCAATTCTTTGTATGAAATTCATTATCTGTGATGGTGAATTTATGTTATTTAGATATTTATAGGTATTTTCCATCTCGATTTTAAGTAAAACAAAATTTCACGACGTTTCGGGATCTGAAATCTTATCCCGTCCTCAGGTGAGCTAGTACCTAAAATATAGCGCGATTAGTACATAATAACGACAAAGCCGGTATAAAGCTGGAAACAAAAAAGGTTAGCAGTCAAAAAACCTACAAGCAATACCATTCTCTAACAATTATGCACAAAAGAAACAAAACACCTGAGGACGGGATCAGATTCCAGATCCCGAAACGTCGTGAAACTTTGTTTTACTAAAAATCGTGACGGAAAATGTAATAATAAAATCTAAATAACAAATTGATGAAATTTTTATTAAAAATATCTCAATGTCCATGAATATACGCAATTCATATGCTGCTATCAATAGCTCAGGCATGAGAATATAGTTAGGTTATCAATATTCGAAGGACTACATCAATGGCCAGAATTGTAAGGTTTCTATGGTTAACATTATACTTCCCTTGTGTATATGTTTTGTGTCGGTTTTATGCAAATAATTTAAATATAAAATAATAAATTTCTCCTTTCAAGAGAGTTAATTTTCTTTCATTGTTTGTAAGATCAAATAGTCTTACCAGCTGAAGGTGAAATACATTTGCTATAATGCATTTTTTAATATTACATTTGCAGAAAATATTGACTATTTTCTGTCGCACGATGAATTACGTCAGCAAGTGCATTATTGAAACTATATTACGTACGCTACGTTAATAAATAGATATTTCCCAACATTTTTGCTCTTGCACTGGCTTCAGACGCTGAATCAGCTGTTCAGCTGATCGACGCCGCGTAACCGGCGTTATGTTGCAATTATACAATGGATAAAAACCGGATCAGCCTTCCTCCTCGTGAACTTCCGTTTCCTTGTACCTCCCACCAACTTGACTCTGTGTTCAATGAACTGTGTCATCTTCTACCGAACAAATTCATCCGTATTGCAACATTGGAACGAATGTCTAAACGCAGATAATAAATATAACTGTAGTTTCGAAAGCTGAGACATTGAGCAAAATTTTATGAAAACTGTGTAGTTATGTGTATGTGTCCCAGTTTCTTGTAAAATGACGAAGTCCTTAGGACGAAATTGTCGCTCTGTAGTTCACGCCTGATGCGGTGTTGAAGCTGCAGTTGTGAGTTAAACCATATCACGAAGGATCACGTTGACTGTAAGGTATTTAAACCGACTATAAATTAAGTTATTGTTCTCAAGTTCTTAGCTGTCTTTGTTCATTTGCATATTAATGACCCTGAAAAGGAATAATTGACATTTGTCAGTAAAAAAATGCATTACATCTTACAAAATCCACGACAATCACCTCAGTCGGCCTTCCATCATATTCAACTTAAAATACTCATCAGCATGAGTTAAAATTTTGAAATTTAACTGAATACTGTATGGCATTCTTTGTATGTAATCTAGGAGGTCACGAATTGAGGACATTTGTGAGCGATGGTCGTTGTGTGAATTAACATCCGCACTATTGAATACTACGTTAATCCGTAAAGACCATCCTCATAATTAGACCAAATCGTAAATTCAGAGGCCGTAGTTCGGATTCCACGTTAAACTGTAGGTCCCTTAGTTGTTGCCATCGGCTGCTGGGCTATTAATTAACAGTCCTGTCTAAGGAACATGTCAGCCTTAGTCAGTAACAAGACTTCAAGATCGTCCACAATCATCCTACACTCGTTTCCCATTCATACTTGGCTTAAAATACCTACCTGGGTAGGTTGCCAATACAATAATCTAATCTAATCTAAACTAGAATTCGAGTGATTGATTTTAAGATACAAATTAACTCACAAATGTTAATTTTGAGTTAATTTTAACGGTTACTTGTCTAAAAGTATAAACTCGATCAATAGAAAAAAGAGTGACGTAAATAATACGTAAAAACATTGGTTCGCCGTTGTCACCAAACGAGCTGTCTCTCTCTATCAGAATTGAAGCACGTATTTTTCGAAGTATAAACCGGGTTCTTTTAACTTCCCAGGAAAAGGTTTACGTTGTTCCACTTAAAATGGAAACACGAAAAGGCGGTAAGTTCAAAATGGTTATAAATCAGGATCCCTCACTAGGATTTCTCAAAGTGCCCGTTGGTTTGCATTACTTTTTCTTCGGGTCCGCGGCTGTTGATCGCTTTAGGAAGTACACATTCAAGGGGTCTGGGCACCTAATTTTTTTTAAATTTTATCTATAGCATAATATTATAAAGAAGAGGTGGTTTCTGTATGTTTGTGGGTTTGTTTGTCGTGGCAAGTAAACGCGAAAAATACTGAAACGACCGATTTGAAATTTTACACTAAGGTAAGGGGCCTATATCTTAAACTCATGCGACACATAGGCATATTAATTTCCTTAAAATCCCCTCGGGCTACGCCCCGTGAACGTTTCAAGTTTCAATGTTTACATTTTCAAAGAATAAAAACATAAAATCACTTGAATGTCAACACCTGTGAATACTTAAATTTGACAGTTCGGGAAGAAGAAGAAGAAAGAGCTGCCGTGACCGTCCTAGGTTTCAATGTTTACGTTTTCTAATGACAACATCCGTTTGCACTATATTTTGACAGTTCGGGAAGAAGAAGAAATTAAGTTCATTTTTACAGATGAACTGCTGGGTGGAAATTAGAGATTGAATTAGTTCTAAATAGTAGAATGGTAGTTTTTGTTTGTTTGAAGTTTCCCCCAATGCCTGCCTATATTACGTTAATCATTATCCTTTCCCAATATTTGACAGGTGTTACTTTATCATGTTGTAGACACTCGTGTTTTGTGATTTTTGTAAACAATAAAGAATTAGTTAACAATAATTTAAATGTATCAGTAGGGCCTACACGTCTCAGCTCTTTTTATCCGTGCAAAGAACGGGTTCTTTGGGTAGTAAATAACTAAACCCGTGTTTAAGCTATCCGCAGTACATTTTTCTTAAATCATAACGAAAACCCCCTTAAGTACGACTGGTGTTAAACAACTTGCAAAAAATGTTATAGAAAAATTTTATTTCTTAATCAGGAAACTTTACATATAATTTTGTATTTTGCAACTTTTCATAACCTCAAATTGTGTCAAGTTCGAGGACCGCGTGAAAAAGATACCTGTTATGAATGAACTTTTTAAAGCAGCAATTAGTATACGAATTGTATTTAGTTTTAAAATCGATCTTGTAGTTATCTTTTGATCGCGAAAGGACTATGTAAATTAATTTCACTTCCTGACGTGATGTACGCGGTAGAGTTCGCACGCGAACCTCTGCTTCAGACGGTAATGTTTCAATTTCCTCTCATAAAGTATTTGATAACCATCGCAGATAAAACTTACGGTCTCTTTCAAGTTTTCATTATGCCTATTGTTTAAGAAACTGTTCTGTTTTGAGACAACAGTGTCTCAATGTGTGTGGAAATCCCTTGGAAGGTCGTGACCCGTGATTGATTCGATTATCGTAAAACTTATCGAAACTCATCAGAGCTTATCGAAAAGCTTTGATCGAACAGTGTTTGATGATGGCGTGCATCGGTCTTGGGTAATTTTAGAGCTAGTTTAAATCTCCTCTTCGCGTTGATAATGAGTTTTACAAAACATACACCAAAATATATAAATTACAAATATCTGACTAACCCCAGTCTTACTGCATCACTCATAAATTGAATTTGTTTTACACTCCCTACAAGCTGGGTCAATATCTCGTGTATCTCAAGTTTATTCAATATATTATTGGACCTTTCCAACTTCTGTGTTTTAACTACACGTTGCTGGAGGTGGAGAAACTCCTCCCGCTTAAAAGTAATCTCTCTATATAAAAAATGTATGTATGTGTGTATGAAATTTAAGGAGCTCTATATGTGTGGGAAGGTTTTAGTCAAAATAATTTTTTGAAAACTCCATAAGCTTCCATTTTATGGCGTTTCAAATTTCTAACCTTATGGGGACTAAATTTGTTTAAAAATTTTCCACAAACAAACCATTTGATGATGATTGGTGATTACCTTGTCGCCTTACTGTTTACCCAACTTGATAATTCCAGTTAATCAAACTTGGTCTAACATTACACAATAAAAACGTTCTTCATACTAACTTGGTTTGCAATAAGGTAGATATTACTCCAATTTAACGTAGTCCTGTCATAAACTTCCAACATTAATCTCTGCACTTCGCATTTTCTCTGCATTAATCTTCCATCTCTTTTGTCTTATAATTGGGATTAAACCTCCCTCCAAGAGTTTTTAAAGTGTTATAAGTACGTATATTACATTTTGTTACTTGTTACCTTTTTACGAGAAGGAAATCGAGTTTTATTTTACTGTAAAAATATTTGTTAGCTCTAATGTAAATATTTAAAGCAAAAAAATGTGATGTGAATGTACAAATAGTCAAAGTACGAAATCATTTATATTTAGAATAATGGTATTACAGCAAGGGTAGAGCGCGAATTGTGTATTTAAATATACATGTAATGGAATATGAAACGTTAAATATATAATAATTGAAAACCACTAAACTGAAAGGGTTTATCCGCCTGGGGAATCGGTTATTCAGATTGATATAACAATTTATTGTTTTATTGATACACCAATTCCAATTCATAACATTTCACCAATGGACAGTACTCTCTTCGTATAAATTTACATTTAATTTTTTCTCATAGTTTTCCTTATCCTGGTAAATTCTCAGATTGGAAAAATAATTTATGAGTGATAGGTATAGTTCTGTTTTCTCTTATTCTAAGGAGTTATTACAGAAATTATTTATAAGTTTACTTTTTACTTTTTGTTTATTTACAGGGTGTCCCACGAAGAGGTTTAAACGTTTGTTTTTTTTATCACTTAGCCATTTATGCAACGACCATCTTGAAACTTTAAACAACCTATAAAGTACGTTATAAAATACTAAATTACTTTTCTTTCAATTACTTTTTAGAATACTTAATTTTACTTTTAAATTTTCATTGCTATATATTTCATAAATCAAAATTCTGTTTAATTCTTAACGTTTATAAAGGGAATAATCTCAAACCCTCATCTTTTATTGAAGAGGAAGCAAGTTTTAATGACAATGATTCTCTTCAGAAGAAATGTCCCTGTATACGAGTATATCTGTCAGCGGTTTATGTATCAAAACAAGCAAAGCATTTTTTACGCAAACTGACATGTATTTCTTGTGTTTGTTTTCTCAACCACACACCTGTTTCAGCTATCATCGGCATTTATGTGTTTACTGGCTGTAAGCGCGTCCATTGTACGGATTGATTCAGTACTACAGTATATTAATTTCACAGCAGTTTATTTTTGTTTCTGCTAAATCACTTATACAGATCACGTGTTCTGTAAACTGAATATATACTTAAATATATATATCAAATACAGCTCAAATATAGGTTTTTAGAGCTTTTTTAGGTGTCATAGATGAGATTATTGAAATGGCAACCTACCCAGGTAGGTATTTTAAGCCAAGTATGAATGAGAAATGAATGTAGGATGATTGTGGTGCGATCTTGTAGTCTTGCTACTGACTAAGGCTGACATGTTCCTTATATAGGACTGTTAATTAATAGCCCAACAATACTAAATAGTGATTTCAGAGTTTCTGTTCCTGTTTTGTTTTTATTTATTTTGATTTCAGATAAGTATTTAGTCATAAAAATAAGAATCTTGGTTCTTAAAACTCTTTGACGCATGTCGTCAGCCAACAAGTGATAGAAAAAGTGCCCCTGACGGGATAAATCGTTTCCCGGTCAAACAACGTTCTTTGTTGTTATTTTTGTCACGATATATGGCTGTAGTTCATTAGTATGCGGCTAGAATGCGTAATCATTCTTTTATGAAACGTTTCCTTATGCCTTTGTAGTTGTAAGCGACGTTGTACACAATTCAAAACCGAAACAGCTGTTTGCACAGCTGTTTATTTTCATCTCGCGACCGGCAAGGTTCATTATCGTAATGTTAGTTTATTTATGCGGATTTTATGAACTGCTAATAATTAGTTTTATAATTGCATTATATATTTTTTTCTCTTTATAATCTATCGCTAAGGTAGACTACTACTATTGTACGTGTCTTGGTTTAGTTGGGTTAGAAGACGTCGGAAATAATGTAAGCTTCACTCATATTTTACCACTTAAAATAGGTTTAATACATTTTTCTCTTTAATTTACTCTTCTTAACACATACAATAAGAATTTTTAATTTGAAAAATCCACTTTTAGGATGGTTGAAGTAAAATATTGTATTTACCTTTCTATGGGGAAATAGGTCAGATCATGGATATGTCCAAAGGGATATTTTCAGTTCATCTAAGCAGTCGTTCTTATAACCAAACTATGACGCCACTAACCAAATGACGTAACTATTTCAAATTTTGGTGGCGTAAATTGCCAAACAAAATAAACCGTTAAGGGGTTAATTTTGAGCCATACAACAGTTCATCTGTTCACCTGAGTCAGGTTTCGTTCGATCCCTGAGTTTTGGATGCGCTGTGGACTACGAAGCAAATATAAACAGTAAACAATAACAAACTGTTAGTTTGACGCTTTACTCTTTCCACAACAGCTGATATGTTCCCTAATTCGCCAGGGAACCCCACCACGGTCCTTTTACCTCCCTCTCGCGCATCTCAGGGCCTAGATAAAACCTGACGAACTGTACAAAGGACAGGCTAACTGCTGGTACGAGCCAAAATCGTGAGCGGAACAGCTGATTGTTAAACATAGAGGTTTAACGTATCCCGCGAGACGACGAGAGAGCGTGACTTCAGTCCGGCGACGTAATGGCTGCTGGTTTTATATCCGACAATCGCTCTTGGTCGCTCAGCTGTTTATAGAGCCCTAAAGTAACGGACATAATCGGAGCAGTAAGCTTGCCAGGGAAATAAAAACCTTATGGTCGGAAAACGAATCAACAGACTTCGAAATAAAACTTCCCGTTAAAATAGTTATTAGAGCACAATAAAAACGCATAAAAGTGTAAAGAAAACTATCATATGGTATTTTAGACTTCTAGATTTGTTTGTCCAGAAAACATGTGTAACTAAATAGTAATTAAAGTTCTTTATAAATAGTATATGAAGAAAGTATTGTTTTCGTCAAAGTTTTTGAATGTGTGTTGGGTGTGGATGGAACTATATATATTTAGATCCCGTTTTCATAGAAACTACCAGAGCTATTGTATTGAATTTTTATTATATAAGAATAAGAACAGCTGTTTAGATGAACTGAAACATTCCCTTTAGACCTATCCATGATCTAACTTATTTTCCTCAGGGAAGTAAATACAAACTTTTTTGCTATCATAAAATTATAGTTAATTGTTGGATGTAATTTTGTGTTTATTATAATTGTATAAATAAAATAAAAATTACTAATGTAATTTGTTAGATGACTACTTTACTTTTTACTTAACACACCAACCTCAATTTTACGATTTTCGTGTTATTATACTCACACAAAATTAATGTTGTTCTTATGGGCCAAAATCCAAAAGTAAATATTTTGCCAATAAGGGAAACTCTTGATTGTAAAATTATTATAAAACAATTCATGCATAAATTTAGGTTACCATTATTAGACTAAAAGGTCGTTTAAAAATACAGTGAACAGCCCCAAAGGTAAAGTTTGTCACAAATCTGGTGGAGTCAATGCTAAAGTTTGAACGCCCGCCCCTGGGGGCACCCTGGGGGAGGGGAGACAAAAGCTCCCGATCCCAACTCGGATCTGTCTCTAATCTTTCAAAACTTTCTTTTCAAGAAGTCTTACCCATACGCCATTTTACAAATACGGCAAGTCCTCGAAATCCTTCACAAAAGATGTGCCCATTAATTGTTTTATGTATAATCTATCAAGTTTTGCCTTTTAGATTTGGGAAATAGTACGACACGTTACAAGTAATAAAAATTCAAAATAGATATCGGATGATAGCTGTTTCGATGAGAAGTCATTATAAAAAATGTTTGTACTTACTTCCCTGTGGAAAACAGGGTAGATCATGGGCATGTCTAAAGGGAATGTTTTCAGTTCCTTTAAACAGCTGTTCTTATTTTTATATATTAAAATTCAATATAATATCTCTAGCAGTTTCTATGGAAACCTGTTTCATATTTTCATCTTACAAATTGCTAACCCCCCTCCCGCCCAGAGTTAAGATATAGCCATGTCAAAATGCAGAGTTAAGACATATGCACGTCAAAATACAGCGTCAATTAATTACAGTATGTTTAACTAGAACATCTGGAAAATTTGAAGAGGACCATACTTTTAGTCGAGGATTTTAAATAGTGTAAATCAAGGCTGTATGACATATTTTGCCTGCCTTAGGTAAAAAAAAGGTTTGTCAGTAAACATTAAATTAAAAATAAAGCCTCTTCAAACACGTTCCTAATATAATATTTAACATTTATACAGAAAGGTCCGACCCCAAGCCCTGTGCTGTGACACAAATAACATCCTCATAATTAGATCATTCGTAATTAAAAGGCGAAATTGTGGTTCAGATCCCACGTTAAACTGTAGGTCCTTTTGATATCGTAAGCTATTGGGTTAATTAACAATCCTGTCCATCGGTGGCGTTTTCTTGTAATCCAGATACTTGGAGGTCACGAATTGTGGACAGTTGTAAGTGATGATCGGTGGGTGTAGTATTGTCTTGTGTGGACTTGTCCGCACTATTGAATACCACGTTAATCCACAAAAAACATCTTCATAATTAGACCGATTCGTAATTCAGATGCCATGATTCGGATTCCACGTTATACTATAGGTCCCTTAGATGCCATCGGATGTTGGGCTATTAATTAACAGTCATGTCTAAGGTACACGTCAGCCTTAGTCAGTAACAAGACTAAAAGATCGCGCTTCAATAATTTTACATTAATTTCTCATTCATACTAGGCTGAAAATGCCTACCTGGGTAGAATGCCATTTCAATAATCTAATCTAATATGATAGTTTTATTAAATATTATAGTTTTAAAATCTATTTAAGGGAGAAAGTATGTGTCAGTCCACTGATTATAAACAGTAATTACTCTCAACTAACGTATAATAAAGTATAAAGATTTCCTGATCGACCAAGCTAAGGGATATTCTGAGGACAATATTGGCCTAGTTTGTGTTTCTCATGGTAAACGACGCAGCCAAAATAATGGTTCACAGTAAACCCCAATGTTTACGGTTTCTGTCAACCTCCTATGTCGTTTGCGGCTTGCTCAGGAATAAAATTAAATGAAAGGTTAAATGTTAATTTTGAGCCATTACTAATTAATAATTAATAATCCTTTATTGTTAATCCTGGGACGCGATTTCAGGAAGGTGATAAAATGTAGCTCTTTGGCAACGTAATTAGGTTTAAGTACCACGCATATCGCTTTTAATCAGTTTGAAAATTGAAATTTGTTTGGTGTGGCGCGAATCAACCACTATCGATCAGTCAGTGATGTGAAAGATCAAAAGTTTAGTATAAACAATAATCTTTGATCTTATTTAGATACCAAAACAAAGATAATGAAAGCACCAAAGATTATTGGTAAATAAAACACAATTTAAAATCCTTTCATTCTGGTCTTTTTTATATATTGCATTCAAGGTCACTTACTATTTTAAGTCATGTAATATAAATTTCTATAAAATATAATACAATATAAATATTAATCTAGAAAAAATTTGAACTTACTTGAGCTAAATAATATACCAAGACGTGTATTTTTTGAATATGCATTATACTTTTATAAAATGTTTGAATTAATAATTATTCACTTTGTGGCCAACCCATTAATGAACAGATCTAACTAATTTAATAAAAGTTTCAACGAAAGGAAACGAGCATGTTCAATCTGGCGATAATATTTAAGGACCCTCATTAAAATAACATTTTTCTGCTAAGAGACTGAGTAAACATAATGTAAACGCTATCTAGGGATAGCGTTTTAAGGAGTTGAATAAGACAGTTTTAAAGTTTTCTCTTTTCCTTATTTTTTATAATATTTAACTACTACTAGAAGTAAGCCCGTCCTTTGTACGGGTTGTAGGATTCAGTTTAAAGAAGAAAGATTATCATACCAAAATGTAAACCTGAAATACTAAACAAATCAGTACAAAGAAAATAAATCAATACCCCGCTTTATTATTTAGCATTACTTTACAATTAAATAGATTAGAACTTTAATACCACTATTATAATTAGTTATACGTTAAAATAACTTTTTGATATAGTATGATTTCGAAATGGATTTAAAATCAATGACCAATATAAACTAACTAATATTGATTTGACAGCGGTTTGTTTTAATTTTTTTTAACAATGATTTATTTCCGGATCAATATACAATATTCTATTAAATGTTTAAACTACAAAGACAGCTGATAATAACCAGTAGGTTATTCATTGAAAACTGGATCAAAATGCGAGTAATATCGCGTAAAAGTGGGTTTTTAAATGCTCGTTATTTACTTTTCAAGGGGCGGCAGGCAATTTCAAGCATTTATAAACCTTCACTGGAATGTAGGGAATACATGAAATAAGTTTCATTGTAATCAGTTCTCCCGTTTTTCAGGAGAAGACGGCGTAAAATGCCTCCTGGAGCGTCACAGACAAACAGACAAAAATTGAGTAAAGGTTTCTGCTTCTCTAACGCACGAAAAGTAAGAATAACTAAAAAATGAATAATTCTGAGCATTTACAGACAAAACTCTAATTTTATTTATATAGATTTTCAAAATGCGAAGTAAACACACAAATAAAGTCAATATAGTTTTCTCTATCTCATGCAAGCTTGTTATTAATTATTACTAACTCGATGCCAGAAAACGTTAATTAAAAATCTCCCGTGAAATTCCATTAACTTCGGAATAAATAGATTGAAAATGTCGGTAATTAATTGACAAATTTAATTTGTGAAATCAATTTCCATCGGCAAGTCCCACTCTATCAGCGCACTCACGCGTCCGTTCCCTGCACTAATGGCTTGTGATGGAACAATCATTGCTCCTCGACTCCTGATTCAATCATTAGTTCTGAATTTCACACAACTGAAAATACAAACTTTTATTTTCCTTGACTAATACCAAAGAAAATTTATATTTCAATATATTATAATAAAATTGTCTTTGCTAATACTGAGGCATTAAGAATATGAAATGTAGGCTAAAATATTTTCACAATGTGTGATTCACTGAAGTATATTTTCTTTCTCATGAAACATTTTAAAGAGATTATTGTTTCTAATGAGTTTACTTTCTCCTACATATAAGTCAGAAAAAGGAAAGAGTTTTTCGGCAAAATTTTCCAATTTGAATTTACAATGAATATATCCGTGTTAGTATCCCCTCGACTAAAAAAGGTGGTTTCAAAATAATGGCTGATGTCTGTGTGCGAGTTTATAACAAACTTCCACTTTTTATAGCTAACTTCTAAATTACTTAAAAGAACGTGCAGATGCAAACAAATCTCATTTTAATAGACTCTTACGAGTTTACCCTATGAACCTAAATGGTATAAATTTTCTTTTTCAAAACATTAGTGTAGACCTGATTTTAAATCTTTATAGTTTTTATAAATAGTGAGTGAATTGTTAGCTTCATTCCTTCATGTTTTTCGAACTTTAGTATTTTAAGCTTACTGGGGGGCTTATGGGTTACTGGCCAGGTATTCCTGAATTTCGAGTTAGTATGTACATATTTACAGTATATGTTTTTCCTACACAGGTTTTTCATAACCTCTGGGCTTTATTACTCTAGGTTATTTTGTTGTTCACCATAGTTTTTAGATAACATATTAAGTTTAATGTTATTTTAGTAATCTGTATAAATAAAATTAGAGTTTTGTCTGCACATTGCTCAGAGTTATTCTTTTTTTAGTTATTTTTACGTTTCGTGCGTTAGAGAAGCCGAAACAAGTCTTATCTCAGTTTGTGTCTGTTTGTTTGTGACGCTCCATTTTACGCTGCTTTCTCCGAAAAAAAAACGCGAGAATTGATAACAATGAAACTTATTTCATGCATTCTCTACATTGCAGAAAATGATTTTCAAAGCTTAAAATTGTCCACCAAAAAAAGCAAATCACAAGCATTTAGAAAAACCCACTTTTTACGCGATATTAGTCGCATTTTGCTTTCAATTAATTATCAATGAACCGCCTACTGGTAATACTGTGGCATTAAGAATATGGAATGAAAGCTAAAAATTTTCACTTATTAATTTCTATTTCTGAAAATAGAAATTAATAACTTATGTATATGTTGATGTAACAATTTATGGCCAGTGAGTATTAAACATTCCTGACAGATTTTGGCCTACAGATACGTTTATGTGTTAGAAAGTTCACAGTTAAAATTATAAACTGGAAATTTCGTGAACTGATTTGTAAAACATCTGCGTTTTAAAAGCGGTATGTGTTGAGATAAACATAATTGACATCGGGGATACAGTTTTCACCGTTTATAATTAAGATATAAATTAATTAGCCTTTTCGATGCCCAAGTTTCCCAGGAAGACAATGGTGGATCCAAGACGGTCGACATTACCGGAAGTTCAACGGTTTGGCTTGGTCTTAATGACTCAAGTAATTAGCACTATCAAAGGTTAATCGTAAGGACATTCATTTATCAAATATAAATTAGTAAGTTACCTTTGATAAGAAATAGGTACTCAATATTCTTCATGCAGTATTAGATTAGATTATTGAAAGGACAACCTACTCAGGTAGGTGCTTTAAAACCATATATGAATGAATACCCCCGTCGTAGCAGACCTGCGTACTCAGCGAATTTCCAAATCAATAATATAAAAATAATAGTATATGACAAGTTTTATAAAAATCTGTCCATAAACATGAGAATTATTTGCCTATTCTCCATAAGATTGACATGCGAAAGAGTGTGCAGGTTTGCTGCTGTGAGGAACACTGAAAGTAGGCATTTCTACCATCAACAATTTTTATTTTTAAAATTTATACCAACTTTCATCAACATCTGTCCATAAATAAAGTCCATAAGATTAACATTGGAGCCCCAAAATACAACGTACTGTGTTAAGATTTTTTAATATCTCGTTAACCGTTGGAGATAGAGAAAAACTTTAAGAAGCTTTAATATGCAGTTTTTAAGCTGACTAAAATGGTGAAATATAAAATATGAAATTTTTAAAAACTATATGGGGAAAATGCAAAAACCCCATTTTTGGGGTACGAAACGCCCCCAAACTACCCCTTCCGATTGACCGATACGTCTGGATTATGAACTCGTCCGAGAAAATGTAGGGATACACGTTTCTACCAAATTTGGTCTCGACCGCACCATTTTTACGAGACACACACACACACACACACACACACACACACACACACACACACACACACACACACACACACACACACACACACACACACACACACACACACACACACACACACACACACACACACACACACACACACACTCTGGGCACCTAAAGAAGAAAAAATGACATGGTCCCGGGCTTAAGTCTCACCATGAGACCTACGGTAATAACTTCTTTCCTATGGGAAATTCGCTAAAAATGAGCGTAAGATGATTGTGGCGCGATCTTGTAGTTTTGTTACTGACTAAGGTTGACATGTTCCTTATACAGAACTGTTAATTATAGTACAACAGCAAATTGCAACAAAGATCTACAGTTTAACGTGGAATCCTAACCACTGCCTCTGAATTACAAATTGGTCTAATTATGAGGATGGTCTTTGCGGATTAACGTAGTATTCAATAGTGCGGACGTTGATCCACACAAGAAAACATTATACCCAGCGGCCATCACTAACAACTATCAGCAATTCCAGCAAACCTGAATACTCTTTCCTATGTCAATCTTCTAATGGAGAATAGGCAAATGACTAACCCTCAGGTAAATAACTATCGATAGATATTTATATAACTTGTCATACTGATGTACCAATAATAAATAATGATTTATTTATTATTAATTTTGATTCCCTGAGTACGAAGGTCTGCTGGGACGGGGGTGTTGTATTTTAGTAGGGGATTTATCAGTTTAAAGTAAATAAAAGCCTCCTCCAACAGATATAGGATAATTAAAACAAATTTCATCATTGTGGTATTGGTTTCACGAGATGCATTACGAAATGCCCTTATTTAGCGTTACTGAAAGAAAGAGTGACAGAAATTTTTATAAGACCTAATTAGACTTTTCTAAGGTATAGAAGTCTAGTAATTTTATAGATGTTACAAAACCGTTTTGTGAAATTTGTTTACAAAAGAAATATTTTAAGTCAAGTATATTTTGTAAATAATAGTAAAACTTTATATTCTTAGAGTTAATTATTACAGTCTTAAGAGGTAAATAAAAAATGGCCGTAGTTTAAAAGTAAATTACGTATTTAAAAACGTCATTTTTTTAACATACCTTTTGAGGTTCAGTTGGTATAGCTTTCAACTGATTAAGACTTAAGGCCTGCGAAACGACAAACGCAATTTGAACACTGAATGTGAATTGCATAACGTATTCTCTACGGCGCTTGGCGCGGCGTTTGCAATATAACTTTTGATAATATGTAGTCTACACTATTAATATTAGCTACACACTAATATTAGCTATCAAATCGCATTTGTTGAAAATCGAAGCAGTTGGTTTTTAAATTTGAGAATATGTTTCAGTTATAAATTTTTCAGAAAGCTGGTATCCGTAAAATACGACCTTATGAAATTTTAGTATAACTTCCTTAATATGAACATGGATGTTCGGATAGTCAAATCGTGAAAATTCCAAAACATTCGCTGGAAATGACGCACAATGACGTTAGCTCTCGACTGGTGAAAATAAAGCAACACAAAATCAGCTGTTAATAAAATATTCACATTATTGATGTATGCATGTGATCAAAATGTATCACGTTTTTTTATCATAAGCTTAACATATACAAACTTTACAGGCCAGCGGGGCAAAGTCCTAAGGGTAAATACAAAACTGAATATACCTATAGCAGACTCGGAGAATAGACGAACCCAAAAAATCAAAGATCATTAAAGTCGGGCCAGCCGTTCTCGAATTATTAATGGTGTATTTAACAAGACTTTATTTTTATATCTATATAAATAAAATTAGAGTTTTGTCTGTACATTACTCAGAATTATTCATTCTTTAGATATTTTTACGTTTCTTGCATTAGAGAAACAAGTCTTATCTCAATTTGTTTCTGTTTGTCTGTGACGCTCCAGGACGCATTTCATGCCGTCTTCTCCTAAAAACGGGAAAACTGATAACAATGAAACTTATTTCATGTATTCTCTTCATTTCAGAGAAGGTTTTTCAATGCTTTAAATTGTCCTCCGTGCCTTTAATTCATATATCGAGCATTTTAAAACCGACTTTTACGCGATATTAATCACATTTTGCTTTCAGTTTTCAACGAATCACCTAATGGTAATAATCAGCTGTCTTTGTAGTTTTTATTACTAAACGGTTTAAGCATTGGTTATTAAATTTAATAGAAAAAACAAACAGCTGTAAAATTAAAATGAAATAGTTTGAGTACATTGATCATTGATTTTAAATTCTCGTCGAAATCATACTATGTTAAATGTTATCTAGACGTATAACGATTTTTAATAATTATGAATATTTTCTGATCTAATCTAATTAATTTTGTAATTGTAAGTATTTTTCCCCTAACACAGAGTCTTACAACACGTACAAAGTACAGGCGTATTGATAGTTTAGAATATATACAGCCCTAAATAAATTGTTCTTGTGATCTTACTCCTGCAATCGTGATACTCACCTTCTAACACAGCGATATTCGATTAATATAAAGTAAGGAATAGTTTACAACTGTAATTTGCGTAAAAGGCAATTCAGAAAGTCGTAAAAATACTTTGCATGAAGCCTACCCCGACACGCGAGGCTGTTCCTTAAGAATTCACAAGCGAGCTGATGCCTTATTTATCTCATGTTTTATTCAAAAGGCAAATTTACTTCGATTTGTTCGACTTTAATTTGTCTGACACCCTCCAAGAGTCTTCCTCGGTTGAATAAAGATTGGAATAAGAAAATAGTAGATACAGTACATGACTTTTATAAGAAATCTCAGTCGAGGATAGAATGATTTTTTTCTAAAAACTAGGCAGGCAGGTGACCTACTTTTTACAACTTACACCGCTTTAGGTGTTTTAAGCCTTAACATAGTACTGTATTTCCCAATACGCAAAATAATCTTGTGCAAGAAAAACGAAAAAATACTTTTGTAAAAGACTGTTCAAACTTGAGAAAATGTATGAAAGAATTAAAATATTGGCTCTTTTCAGCCAAATTATGTGTAAGAAATGAGTGTATTCATGTTGGACTTTCATGTTTAGAAATATTAAAACAAACGTGAAAATTGAGACAGACTGCATCTTCTTACACAAGGGTCACTTGTTTACCCCCTCTTTTGTATGTTTTGTCAATTGTTTACTCTGAACAAATGATAATTTAAAGAAACTTTCAAAATATCTTTGACACTGAACCCTATCATACCCTCAGAGGCGGACCCTTTAAACAAATTTGCACCAAATATGAAATTAAACCATTCCCAAACTCGCTTGAATACACAAAAACTTTCATCACAATCGGTCCAGCCGTTAAGAAGGAGTTCAATTACAAACACACGTACAGAAGATTTATATACCGGAGAGGTCCCTATTTTTGAGTTGGTGTGGATCGAGCTACGGACCTGGGACTCAACAGTCCTAACATACACATGTGCAAAAGAAATACCCCCGAGTATCAGTTAATCCTGACACATTAAGACAAAATGGCGGGATATTAAAGAAATAGTATATTTTCGTTAAAATAGTTTTATTCGCTTAAGTGTTACAACATAATTACTGAATTTTAACGATGTTACTAAGCACTAAACAACGTTAGGGAATTAAAGATATAAGTAGCTCATAAATAAATTAAATATATTTTTTCCATAAACCTTATTCAAACTGATGTCCATCGATCGCAATGCACTGATAGCAACGAAATAGAAAAGTCGTACGCTTTGTGTAACAACTCTCGAGGTATCAACAACAGTTCCTCTTCAATCAACCTCATTAGTTCATCGTCTGTCGCAATGTTGTGACAGTGACTTTTTTTCTTTGGGGACTTTGAAGGAGATGGTTTATCCGTAACAGATTTTATAGACAAGCAGTTGATTCATCTTACAGGATCATTAATATCTAAAATACACATGCACAAAAAGAACCATCTTCAAAATACATGTCCTTTGCCCTGGGGTGGGTTGTTGGCAATTTTCGAGACCAAAATTTGAAACAGTGACGTCATATGGCTATAATGATAGCTGTTTATAGGAACTGAAAACATTCCATTTGACATATCAATGATCTAGGCTATTTCTCACATGGAAGTAAATCATTTATTGGCTGCTGAAACCAGTTGATCAACTGGTCTGATCAATGACAAAATTGTGTGAGGATTTTTCTCAGGGTGTAACTGACGACCGAAGGATAACTTGGTGAAGCGGTAATAGAAGCGGGTACTACAACCATTGAACTTCCTAGCCGGTCACTTTTCAGTTTTCTTCAGTCTGTAATGGTCCCGAAGTGACATTTTTAATTCATTTCTAATAAATCCATTACAGAGCGTATCCAGGGTCAGTGAAGCGAGGAGTCGGACGGTCGTTGGCATCGCGCGGGAGACGTGGTCGTGAGATTATGGTCCTCCGAGCCGGATGTCGACACGACACAAGAAACCTCAACGGTTACAGACCAGAGTACTGCAAGTTTCGAAGTGTCTATTCGTACGTCTATTCGTCAAAAAGTACTCGCGATAGGTTAGGTTTTTAAGAATCTTTTTATAATTATAAAATATACCATGAACTATTTCGGCAAACCGTTGTGCCGTGCCATACCATGGCTCACCAGACAAAAAAAATGTGTTGGCCGTCCAAGTGCCCAGCCACCATTCTCTTGCCAAAGCCAATTCAAACGTAGAAAATTAAAACCGAAAACCGTTAACTCTCCCCATTTTCTTCGTAGACAGACAGCATCAGTAACAAAAGTTCCAAAGGATTCTCCAGGACAAATGGTTCTGAAAAAATGCTAAGTGTATTTTAAGAGAGACGGCTAGGGTTATGAATTAAATAATTCATAATATATTGGTTTCACTCAAAAATGATCTTTTTACCAAATTGGATCCGGGTTGGTGTGTCGACACAAGGTGGGATAAGTGATAAAGTAGAGTTTGGGATAAGTTATAGAGTAGAGTTTGGGATAAGTTATAGAGTAGAGTTTTAAAACAAATTATATAATAGTTTCCATGTTTAGTGTCTATTATCACAGCAATATCTAAATAATATGCATCAAAGTTGGTTCAGTAAACTGGTTTAGCAGGCAGATCTTGGTTCTGGGTAACATACCCTTTCTTTTCTAGCACAGTTTCTATTCTTAATAATTCCATTCTATCAGTCTCTTAACTCCCTTTTATCTTGTCGAACATATTACAATAAGTAGTATAGGTCCCACCTCAGTTTAATAGTTCATTGCCATAATTTTGGTAGTTGGCTACCTCAGAATAGGCACTACTAAATTAATTAAACCGCACGAAAGTAGTCCGATGAAGTCTTGGACAGCCGGTTCCCCCCTCACCCCCTCTTGCCCAGCAGTGTTGCCATTTCTCATTCAGCCTATCAGCTGACGTAACCATATGCTATAATAGAATAGGGCATTTGGCAACACCGCACTGACTCTCATCGAACTACTTTCGTGTGGTTTACTCTAGTTATACCTAACCACACTACATCTTGGTTATATCCCATCACCATATGTTAAACCTTAACTGTTCTTGGATAGTAGTTTTTCTAGGAAACAATGACGTAATATGGAACGGACGTGTGCGTTTAGGGCGCACGTCTGACGTGCGAACAGCCTCAGTCTAACTTCTATAGTAGTAACTGCTTCCAATTCGTACATCATAACGTAGTGAACTGATTTCAATTTTTATATTTTGCAATGTAGTTTACCTTCCATAAATCATCATTTCGTGTTCATCTCCCGGGACAAATTTTCTTGTGGAGCTCTAAACACGAGCGTAGTAAAAAGAATAGCCTATAAATGGTTTCCGTGACAAACGTTACATTCGGGTTAGTTTTTAATTTCCGTGAAAAAGGACATAGTAGGAAAACCTACTATGACAACGAAAAATGTTTTCGAGATGTTGTAAAAAATGAGTTTTTTTAATGTTCATCCGCAAAGAACATCCTCATGATTAGAACCAGTTCAATTCAGAGGCAAAAGTGGTTCGGATCCAACGTTAAACTGTTGGTTCCTTAGATGATATTGGTTGTTATTGGTGTCATTTAATTAATAGATTAACAGTTCTTTCTAAGGAACATATCAGTCTTAGTCAATAAAAAGTCTACAAGATCGCGCCACAATCATCTTACATTCATTTCTCATTCATACTTGGCTTAAAATACCTACCTGGGTTGGTTACCATTTCAGAAAGAAAATAATAATATTACACTATTCTATGTAATAATTAAAAAGTTTTATCTGACTGAACATGAAAACCTAAACCCAATAATTCTACTATTTACGCCGGAATTTGTTATACTATTTTAAGTTACATAACTATTGAGATCATATTCAGTTTTTAGCAGATACTAAAAAGTGTAGATATGTTATGAGTAATATTTGACATTTTTAAACCACAATAATGTAATAAAACTTACTCGTTAATTAAAAGTTAAAACCTTCTCCTGAAGATTTAACCCTGAGAAGAGCAATTGGATTTTTATCCGATTACCATAAATTTTATATTATTTCTATCCTAAATATTCATCACTTTTATTTCATCTTTCAGTAGCTTAGTATTTATTCGATGTCAAAAAGTTTAAAATGTTCTAGTAGAATTCAAAGTATTGTATTGAATGAATTGTTATTCAAAGCTCCACTTTTACCGATCCAGTGCGTTTCTATTTACGCGCGGGTGGTGGGTTATTCGGATTCAATAATTGTGTAATTCAATTAAGTAACTGAATGGAATCATTCAGGTCTCGGTGCTCCTTGATGAGGTAACGCATTCCGCTCCAGTGACCAAACAACCGTTCAGTTACTCGAGGGGTAACCGATAAATAATAGGTTATTACGTAAAGATGTTCTGTAACCACATAAGTAACCGATACATTTTAATAACAGTTTCATCCTCACAACTTTTAACTTGAAAAATATACAAGTTGTAGAAAATTTCGTGACTGATTTTTATATCATCATATTCTATTCGCTCAAAAAATTTAAATATTTAGAATTTTGACATGCTTTGGGGGGGGTGTTGACAGTTTGCGCAGCCAAAATTTGAAACAATGACGTCATTTGGTCAACGACGTCATATGGCTAGTGACGTCATAGTATGGTTATGAGAACAGCTGTTTAGATGAACTGAAAACATTGCCTTTAAAAAATGGTGGAACCTATTTCCCACAGGGAAGTAAACACATTTTTTATTATTCCGTATTTGTTTTGCAATTATCATCCATTTCGTAGATTGATTTTCAAAATTTTAAATGACCACCATTTTGACTAAAAGTTGGAAAGAAAATTTATTCTAGGCGTAAAAATTTATTGTATTCCCTTGTTGGAAGTAGGTTGTCATGGATACGTCTAAAGGGAATGTATTCACTCCCTTTACAACTGTTCTCATAACCACGTGACGACATTTCCGCCACTTTTTTTCGTCTCGAAAACTGCTAAACCTCCCCTCCAGAGCTTAGACATATCCATGTCGTACTAAACTATAAATTAAAAACATTAATCCGTTAAAGAATTACAAAAATACTAATTAATAAAAAATATTAATTAAAAATTATATTTAAAGTATTCGGCCGTAGTGATTTAGTAAAATAACCAAAGAGGAATTGTGGGATATAATATATTCACGTTGACAAAGTAGATTAAAAATAGAAACTTTTCTTGAAGCAATGTAATTAGAGCGCTTCCAATCGGGTGGCTTCTTGTGCTTTTCTGACTTTGCTTAATAAATTCCTTTGATGTGGTTTATTCAAGACTTAATTTGCATCCTCCCTTGCTCCACAGATTACAATGATTTTCTTCTCATTTTTCGCCGAACTGGTCTAAGTTACTTTTTTTAACTAAACTATTAATATATCCAACGGTTACGATTTTTTATACCATTTTTATTTCAAAACACTATAAAAGGTTTACACAATGGTTTTTTATTTGTCGTAACTAAACAAGGGGTTACTGCAGTAACTAAAATAAAAGGATGGTTTTGAAAGGAGCACATCAGGTTCAAAATTAAGTGAGTGGGTCAGCATTGTCCCTGGTTCGAATCCTGTAGTCCTTATCAGTACTGTCCATCTTGTTCTGTGTCAGGTCACCCCTATAGTGTTAGGAGTGACCTTAGGAACACGTCAGCTGTAGTCAGTAACAAGACTACAAGATCGTGCCACAATCATCTTAAAATCATTTCTCGTTCATACTTGGCTTAAAATACCTATCTGGATATGTTGTCATTTCAAAAATCTAATCTAATCTGGTATGACATTTACTGTTGGGCTATTAATTAACGGTCCTGTCTAAGGAACATGTCAGCCTTAGTAAGTAACAAGACTACAAGATCGCACCACAATTATCCTACACTCATTTCTCATTCATACTTGGCTTGAAATACCTACCTAGGAATGTTGCCATTTGTATAATCTAACCATTTAAAATGGTATTAGTGATAATGTGGGCGGGCAAAGTATGGGTATAGAAGCGACTACCTTCCAAAAAAGTGACCTAAAGGTGTAACTTGTACAAATTGTGAAATAAATGTTATGTGCCTTGTAATTCAAAGTTAATCTACGTGGTGAGAGATATTACGCAATTTAATAGTCGGTTTTATCGTGATGTTGTAGCAGGCTTGACAAAGTGGGTAGAGTACTGGCGTATCACCAAAATACCCGGATTCTGTTCGTAGTTATGACACATACTGTATGAAATTTTATTTCTCTGACTTTCACCGTGCTGCGGAAGGACTTTGGTCCCGTTAGTTATACTAAATATAACATATTTATTTATTTTCAATTACACTTATTTTCTTTTTTGTGTATTCAATTTTTACCAATCAGATCTTAGATTAGATTAGCGAATTGGCGACTCTACCACAATGTAGGTATTTTAAGCCAAGTATGAATGAGGATTGAGTGTAATATGATTGTGACGCGATCTTGTACTCTTGTTAAGGCTGACATGTTCCTTAGACAAGACTGTTAATTAATAGACCTACAGCCGATGGCAACTAAGGGGCAGTTTAACGTGGAGTCCGAACCATTGTCTATGAATTAGGAACTGGTCTAATTTATGAGGATGGATGTAGTATTCAATCGCGGATGTTAATCCACACCAGTGAATATCCCGTCCACCAACCATTGCTCTTAAGTATCCATAATTCGTGACCGCCAAGTAGGTGGTTTACAGGACAACGCCACCGTCCCAGTCTTTTGTACCTTGTGGCTACGTAAATAACATTTTAAATTTTTAACAAACCAAGCAAGTTGGGATTCGCCCTAAGTGATGCGATTAGTTGAAAAGTTGAGCATTGCAAAGCTGTGAAATTTAATCTATTCATTTATAAAACGTATTCTTAATACACCATTCACAAAAATAAAATCTTTGGTAGCGTAGAGCTTATTCAGGTAGGGTTTATCAGCAACAATATCAAAGGGGAATGGCTCAGTCCATTTCCATTGGACCGATACAAAGACCTCTTTTGACATCGCGGATCTGTTATGTTTGAACCGTTTTGCCCGTTGTATTACTGTACTTTGAGCCCTCACCTTTAGTTCAACTCTTTATTTTATTCTTTACTTTATTCTGTGCATTCAAAACAACTAAAAGAATTGAATATCTTTGATGTACTATAAGAAAAACGATATTAATTACAAATTTGGCAAAATGTTTTTTTTCTAATGGAATATGTTTGAATTGTGCGTATTAATTGTAGTAGTTATGTTGCAATATTGTTCATTGTTGTTGTATTGTGAAGTTTGTTTTGAAATGTTGGCCGTCTTGGACTTAGTGCAAGGGGTCACGGGTTCAAATTCGGTGACACCCATTTGAGGACTACTTTCCCAAACATTTTAAAAATCCGTCTCCTTTATAGTAAATTGCAATAAAATTGTATTAACAGAAAAAAATACACTGGCGATCTTATCTATTTACAATAAAATTTTGTATTGTGGAAAAAACGTTTACAGTTTGTTATTATTAACAGTAATTACAGTTATTGTTTACAGTAATTATTTGTAAGATAAAATCATAGACAAAGACTGCTCTAGGTTGACTGACATATCATCTAGACAGGTGTAACATACTTGTCCAAAACCAGGTTGGTTTCATAGCTAACCGCTCAACGACTCAGGCTTTAGTAAATTTTGTTCAGGACGTAGTATCCAATCTGGAAAAACGCTAACCAGTCTTAGGAAGTTTTTGTCACGACATTATGTGCGAAAAGTTAGAGAAATGTTGCGTTCGTGGGATCGCCCTTTCTTGGTTCCAATCTTATCTTTCCTACCAGATGCAATTCGTCGAAATACCAGGAACTCGATCAGAACATACAGTATGTACGTTTGGTGTTCCCCAGGGAAGTATCTTGGGACCATTACTTTTCATTGTTTAAATTGATGACCTCGTCCCACATCTTCTTCCAGCCAAATCCATATTTTATATAGACGACTCAACCCTGTTTTTGGAGGTTCTCAGCGAAGCTTGCAAAATAGGGTTAAGATATCAGTGCAATCTCTAATAACCTGGTTATCATATAATAATCTTAAATTGGAGTCAATAAGTCTTGCTTCATTCAGTTTCTAACTCTTAATAAATCTCCTGCAGTTATTTCACTAGACGAGTTTGAGATAAGAAATTGTTCCTCAGTAAATTTTTTTGGTGTGACTGTTGACAGTGGTTTATCTTGGTCCATTCATGTCTCCCAGGTTTCTAGTAAACTAAGTCGCATTTGTTATGCACTTTACATCCCCTTCTGTTTTTTCTATAGTGAACATACATATTATAAATTGAATATTATCATAGATATTATTATCTATAATGTCAAAGATATTATTATATTATAAATACTATTGCAGGTAATACAATATTATAATTTAACCCGTAAAATTATCTGAAAGAACGTCGTTGAACAGGTTTAATTTTTTGATGCAGAAGAGAATGCACAAATCGCGTGACGTCCTTGGCTCAACTCTAGCCACAAACTTGTTACGGTGATAACTTTCACAAGCCCCGCTGTCGCGACCTTGTTACGCCGCCATACTCATACATCATCACACAGATCGACGCACCTCGCCATTCGGATAGGAATACGATCGACTTTTTGTTCGATCTCAACTTAGTTGCATTAAAATATTTCTATAAATCGCACTTAGAACTCTTGATTGTGTTTGGAAATATTTATAATCAACAGTAAAAATAACGGTGGCGACGTCCTGTAATCCAGCTACTTGGAGGTCACGAATTGTGGATAGTTGTAAGCAATGGTCGGTGGGTGTAGTGTTCTATTGTGTGGATTAACATCCGCATTATTGAATACTACTCCGTGAAGACCATCCTCATAATTAGACCAATTCGTAATTCAGAGGCCGTGGTTCGAATTTCACGTTAAACTGTAGGTCCCTTAGTTGCCATCGGCTGTTGGGCTATTAATTAACAGTCCTGTCTAAGGAACATGTCAGCCTTAATCAGTAACAAGACTATAAAATCGCGCAACAGTCATCTTACACTCAATCCTCATTCTTAGTTGGCTTAAAACACCTAACTCGTGGAATGGTGCTATTTCAATAATCTAATCTAATCTAATCCAACAGTTTTAAATGGCGTGTCAAAATATAACAATCAAATTCTTGGAAGATCAAAGATAATCCTAATATTCTTGGATAGTTACTACAAGTTTTTTTATATTTTATTATTGATTAAAAACACACTTTTGTTATATAAACGGTCACGAATTTTATTGCAAGGGTTTTATTTATTGGAAAATAATTCTTAATACATATAAAAGAATCTGTACGTGTGTATGTAATTGACCTCCTTCTAAATGGCTGGACCGGTTCTGATGAAACTTTTTGTCTGTATTCAAGGGGGATTGGGAATGGGTTAGATTCACAATTTGTGCAAATCCGTCCTACCCAGAGTTTTTAAGTGTGCAGTGTCAAGTTTTATAAATTTAGTGTTTACAAAACTAACAGCTGTGATTTAATGAGTTGAAAGTTAATTTTATCATTTGTTCAGTGTTAGCGATACGCTTTACCATCCAATGTTATCAGAATCGTTCATTAATGTAAAACTATGAAGTAGATACGGTACAAATAGAAAAGTTTTATTCGCCACATTAATATTTTACAGTTTTTGTACATACGTAGGCTATCACGATTAAAAATCACTTTTTATGTTAGGACAAACAAAAAACAATTACAATGATTATACATATTACGTTTATTATAATAATCAGCTGTTGTATATTTTTATTATCCTTTCGCCATATGAAAGGTATAAAAGTTGATACTGTGATTAACGAATATTTAATCTTGTGCGTGTGTGTGTATGCGTGTATGTGTGTGTGTGCGTGTGTGTATTTACCAGGTTGTAAAATGATCAAAGGTATCCTGGTGCAAGATGATATAGTCTGTCTCAATTTTTCATAAATGTTTAATAATTTAATGTTTCTAGTTCCACTTGAATACGACCATTCATAATTAACCTGTCTTGTACATCGCATCAACGTGCGACAGGTAATGCTATTAATACATGTAAATAGCAAATATTTAACGTGTATTGTTTCCGTAGCGTACATGCACTAATAACGTGTGTAGATATAGTAAATAAATTAAAAAATTTCAACAGATAAACTTAAAATACGGTAAATTATATTATTAATGGAAAACCAAATCTGTATTGGATGCTTATAGTTTGATAAAATATTGAAAAATATACATAAAGTAATTTAAGGACATTAGTAAGAATCTAAATGCTTAATAGATTCTTATGGGTGATTTAAAAATAATCTAAATTGTTTAAGAATACAAAATGGTTCACAGATGATTATAGTAGTGCTTATCTGTCAAATACTGAAAAAGTTTAACTTAAACTAGTTTAAATTATTTTCGAACAATCAAAAATGCTTAACAGATGTCAAAGACGCGTGGTTCTGTACCTACCCAAAACAAGACGTTGAAGCTGAATATGAGATACTTGAGGCAGCAGCTGACTTCACTAGTGTCCCTCCTAGTGTACTTCCTGACTGACTGGACAGGCACCTTGTGGCCGTGGGCAGGCCTGTGGGCCTCAGTGCTCATGGTGAAGCACTTCGCACATCACACTCACGAAGTAGACGTAACCACGCGGTCGCGAACGTACCACGGGCCGAGAGAACGCTCACTGACGGGTTTCGGAAGGATTCTGTCCGAGTCGCATCACGCACACGCACACGCCACGGCCACACGCTCCCCCCGCGCGAGAATCCAATATACGTGGACAGGCGCGGCGGCAGCGACGCGAGCGCACCTGGCGGAACAATCCCGTACCTTTCCTTTTCCTTTGTTCTCTGACCCGACCGCGACGGCTGGCCGAAGAAACTGCTATTATCAGTGTTACATACAGAGTAAATTTTAAGCGATTTTCACTGGGTGACGTTGAAAGTAGTATACGTATTATCCGGGATAGTGACGCACTCAGTAAATTATTATGGCGCTGACCCGGAGTGGGGAATCTTAGCCAACCAATGGAGAAACATTTTAAAAATACCTTATTTTAAGGCATTACTTTAGGTAATGAATTTTGGATAGTTATAATCGAGTCGGTGGGTGTAGTGTTCTCTTGTTTGGATTAACATCCGCACTATTGAATACTAACTTCTCAAAATGGATTTAACGATTTTGATTAAAATTTGATAGTTTATAGTGCATGCAGTCTTAAATAATAGGACATCACCCGATTGTCTGTAAAATGACTGTTCATTTGTTCAAATGACTGTAAATAATTTATTATTTATTTAATAATTAATAAACAAAAAATAATTTGTTAATTTGACTACCACCATTGACTATGACTAATGGTTCAAGAGAAAAGTTAAATTTACTGTCCATCATAAACACAGTACGTTGTCCGAGATCACCCAATGCCATTTTTAAGGAGAATATTTAAAAAACATTTTTTCTTCATTTTCCAACCGTTTACCTTGAAACTTGCTAAACAGCGCAATGTCAAATCATCCAACAAACCTCACTCAAAAAAGCTTGGTATTTCCAGGGGGGAGGGTTCCCCAAAAAATTCTAACAAGTAATTCAACTTTGTTTCTCTTGCTGTTATTTTGTTATTGTTTAAATTTGATAGTTATTTATTTAAATAAACTTCAAAGAATATGATAGTTTTATTACAGATTGTCGTTTTAAAATTTAGACTACTTAAGGGAGAAAGTATGCGTCAGCCCACTGATACCGTTTATTTCAATCTGCTAGGGTCTATCCTTCATTCCTGTAGTCTCTACTTAAAACTTGTAATCAATGAGCTAAAATAAACTTATAATTTTTTATACTTGTTTAACTGAAATGGCCACCTACCCAGGTAGGTATTTTAAGCCAAGTATGAATAAAAATACCCCCGTCGCAGCAGACCCCGCGTACTCAGCGAATTTCCAAATCAATAACATTAAAATAATAATATATGACAAGTTTTATCATTATCTGTCAATAAATATGAGTATTATTTGCCTACTCTCCATAAGATTAACATGGCAAAGAGTATACAGGTTTGCTGCTGTGAGGGACACTGAAAGTAGTCATTTCTACCATAAATAATTTGTATCTTAACATTTATACCAACTTTCATTAACATCTGTCCATAAATAAAGGAATTTGCCTATTTCCTATATGATTAATATGGGAAAAGAGTATGCAGGTTTGCTGCCATGATAAACACATAAACTATGATTTTTAAGCATAAAAGGATAGATCTCAACCACATGAAGCTAAATATCAAGTTTTATCCAAAAATATTGATTAATATGGGAAATATTTATTTTTCCCTATCCTCCATAAGATTAACAGGCTATTAATTAACAGTCCTGTCTAAGGAACATGTCAGCCTTAGTCAGTAACATGACTACAAGATCGCGCCACAATCATCTTACACTCATTTCTCATTCATACTTGACTTAAAATACCTACCTGGGTAGGTTGTCATTTCAAAAATCTAAGTATCTAAATAATCTATTTTATTTTGATCGAATTCGAAATTAATTTAAATCGCTCGCAATTTTATTTTGATCCACTAAGTTAAATCTTTGTGGAGTAAAAATGGTTTATCTTTATCACTCCATGTCACATGTCACCGCTCGGAGCACAACACGCTGAAGTGCAGAGTGTTCCTGATTAACCCCCCCCTTAACCCCCTTAATCCTGACAAAATGGCGACCGGGAAATTGACAGCCCAGGGCGCAGAGGCTGTCTTTCCGTATTAGCGCCATAAAACCGTCAATACCCGCGCTGATAAGTTAATTCTGAACAAGAGAGAAAAGCCAGATTCCAGTTTTAATTTGATTTAGGTACATCGTCGAGGGTCAAGAGAAGTGTAGTGACGTTAATAGAGTGAAAGACAGGATTTCTCTTCTAAATGGCGTTTTAAATTTATTTCAATAATAAAAAATAATCTTTTCATAAAATATTTCGAAGGATCAAATACAATTTTTGTTTGTTTATGAGTTAAAACAAAGCCAGCGGTTTAAGTTTTAGTTAAAGACCTAACGACTAAAATACTAAACTAAACGTCTTGGCCCAGTATATGTATATTTTGGTTAAAAATACAATTATTTATTTTAGCTACAGAAAATCATCCCAGCTATTCCAGCGTTTATATTTTATAACTACTGAGATTTTATCAGGTACCGGTATATCAGGTATTTTTGCTGAAGACAAGCTGAGGAACACTACTTATTAGTTAAACTAAGCCTACTTTAAGAGATAAAGGTGGTATAACATATTTTTTCTTATATTTATTTAAACCCTGTTTATGGTTCATATAGAGCAGATGTGGAATCCCGTATCTAGTGCTTGTACCATAAAAATTCACGCATGCAGTTATAAAAAAACTACATTAAGTTAAGTGGAAAAAGTCGCAGGAGGCCTTAGAACCTAGACATTGCTTGAAAGGGGCTAGTTACGAAATGCAATGTGCCACATAAGAACACGTTATGAACGCTAAAGTGTTGCCTAGATTGACAGTATCCATATTAAACTCCAAAAAAACGCAAATTAAATAATTTGAGATAGGTATCCTTAATTCAGAGATGAGCATCGACAGATGGAATAATAAATTGATGATTATCTTTAATTTAGTTTTCCTTGACCTCTCGCTGCTGTTTCATTGTTTTACAGCTTGTACGACGGGCAAAGTCGTGTGGACGTGATGGAGAAATTATGGTGGACACACTCACTGGGTCAGTGGAGCTAGTTAGGTATTTTTTCAATAAATATGTATATTGACTACAATTTACTCGCAAATAACTTCCTGTACACAGGATATTATAATTAGGATATTAATAATATCCTGTTAATTACGTATTTCTGCGTGTTTGAATTATCTGTGTTAAGCATTTTAGGCGTGCACAATTAATTACCTAATTATCATAAAAATATAACTAACTCTGGTTATTTCTTGTCACTAAAGAAGCAGCAACAATCATAGCGGTGGTTTGTAGCAGTTATCATCATTAGTTGAGTTCGACTCAACTATTTTAAAAGTAAGATCAAGGAGAAAGGAAGCCCAACGAGGAAAAAATCTGTGTTTACTTCCCTTTGAGATGTAGCTTAGATCATGGGTATGTCTAAAATGAATGTTTTTAGTGCATATAAATGGTTGTCCTTATAACCAAATGACGTTTTTTCCGTTTCAAATTTTGGTCTGACGGATTACCAATACCCCCAACTAAGTCTTATCCATGACAAAAATATCCTAGCTGGTGGGCGCTAAACACTAGGTAGGTAACACAAGAAACCTCTACAAAAAATAGTGCATCAGGTGTATCTTTCTATTAAACATAACAAAAGATAATTTAAATCACAAATCTCAAGAAGGTCACCATCTTATTCAATAATAATAATGGGGCCAGTTACTTCAGGGTCAGTCTTTATATGATAAACTGTTTAGGGCTAGTCCCTAAACGGGTAAATGCAGAATTTGTTATTAGTGGGTGCGAGTTTAGCTCCTTTAGCTGCTGGCGTGCGATAAGCATTTAAATTCTCTCAAAATAAACGGTACCAGTGAACTGACACATACTTTCTCCCTTAAGTAAGTTCAAGAAAGACAATCCGTAATGAAACTATCATGTTCTTCAAAGTTGGTCTAAATAAATACCATTTAATAATTTATTGTTTCAAAAATAACCATCCCATTTCAGAAAATAAAAACAAGAGAGACAAAGTTAAGTTAATTGTTCGAACTGTGTGGTGGGAAACACCCCCCCCCCCCCAGTAATACCAAGCTTTTTTGAGTTGGTTCTGTTGGGTGATTTGACTACGCTTCATACAGTTTCATGGAAAACGGTTAAAAAAATAGGAAGAAATTGATATTTTAATATTCTCCATGAATAACATTGGACGCTTTCAATACAACGTACTGCGTTTATCGTGGACAGTAAATTTAACTTTTCTCTGGAACCGTTGGTCGTAGACAAATAATTCAAAAAACTAATTTGTTTAGTTTTTTAAGCTGGTTTCAATGGTACCAGTCAAGTTATACTTTATTTTATTGTTTTCGCTGAAAATTTAAAAGATTTATTTTTTGGCATTTAAAAGCCCATAACTTTTGAACCGTCATTTTTACAGACATGCGGGTGGTGTCAAATTATTTATTACTCTGTGATATAACCATCAAATTTTAATCAAAATCGTTAGAGCCGTTTTTGAGAAATTTGATTTTCACGTTTTTTTAAATTTTTAGGGGTGAACTAACCCCTAAAAATCAAAAATTAAAAAAACGCCTGGAGATAGGTGGTGAACTATAGGTATACATGAAATTTCATCTAAATCGGCATAGGCAGGGGTTCTGTGGCACTGTAAACACAAAGACACACAAACACACACACACACACACACAATAAAATAATGACGGACAGACATCCGTCAAACCACTTTTTTATGATTCTGGGGGACCCCAAACGGATATAATAACTCAAATTCGAAAATTTTGACGAAAACAATACTTTCTCCATATACTATGTATAAGGGGAGAAAGTAAAATATAGTAATATACTATACTATTATTTTATTTTTGCAACAATAGTTTATTGCACGTTATATCTGTCTTAGGTAACATGTTTTAAGTCTGCTACCTTGGCAAACATGCGTGTTTTTGTTTTGTTTATTAAATGGTGGTTGGTCGAATTATGTCAAAAGTTTGAGTCGAAAGGAATCGCATCGGGAAGAAAACTGATAAAACAATATCATCTAAGATTAAGATATAGTTAGGATTAAAAATATAGAGACACTAGTGAAAGAGGTGAAAAAGAATTGAACTTGAACTAGAAAATTCTTCCGAACTCATTGTGAGTACCATTTATAGAACAGTCCTTTGGCTTGAGGCAAAACCTCAAGAGGCCACCTATATCATTGTAATACTTTTTTTACGGATAATACATTATTTTAATAATTAGTTTGCAAATGAATGTAATGTAATAATTGATATGACATGATTACAACAGCTTTATAGTGATCCTAACAATATGTATGAATCATCATCACAAAAATAACTAATAATTTGAAGATTTATAGTGACTTAAAAATTTCATATTCTATCCTCCCTATAATATAGAGAAATATTGGTATGACTTGATCTTGTCAGCATCAACCAAATATATTTTATTTTAGGCCTATGTGATATAATGTATGAATATAGATTCTTATTCAGATAAATCCATAAGCCTATTGGGTTGATCATTTACATCAGTTGAAATTTAGTTTATTATCAAAATTTGTGTCATCTCTCTCCTAGTTTTTTATGGGATCGAAATGGAAGGATATGATAGTCTAGAGTCACTAGGAGAATGAGAGGCAAGACTCAGTTCCTGAAATGCTTGATCCATTTATTACTCGTATTTGGGTAGGCAAGTTCAAGAGAGGTGGTATGCCCTATGGACAAGGTAGAACCAAAGGTAAAGATGAACAAAGCTGTACAAAAGACTCACTAATATTGTGCCAGTTACATTTTTTCACCCAATAACCGAGTCTGTAACAAACAAGTTGAATGCTTTCCGGCTTTTAACCTAAAATACTTGTGCTTCAGCTGAACAAAAAATATAATCAAATAAAGCAAATTAGGAAACTAAAGTGTTTCAGAAATTATTTCCTGATCGTAAGTAAATTTATTTGAAAATTATTACATTCTTCAAAAATACTGTGTATCAAAATAGTGATTCAATTTGAATCGATCGTGGAAAATTGTGTTGATAGTAAAAATAATAATATTTTCAGGTTGTCATGTCAGTGAAAAATCCTGTCGATATCACTCGTCTTCCAGTTAACAGTGAAGAACAGAAGTTTGAGGGTTGGACTGTGAAGTACAAAAAAAGTCATATTTTAAGCTCAAAATGTACAAACAATGGCACTTGTGTAAAAGATTCACCAGAAGAATGTCAGTTTTGCAGGTAAGTGTTAAACATTTAAGTGCTAAGGGCATTGCGATAAGCCGTGGTAGAAAGTGGCATCCGTCAGCACTTGTTTGTTGTCATAGACCTGTGGTCAAAATGAAGATAAAAGTTTTCGGATTTGAATCCCGACCATGAGTCAATCCCTATTAGGCTTACTAATGTGTGGTATAGTGGTGGGAGAAGGACCCACCTAAAATGAATCTGTTCTCTAGAATCTCTTGCTCAAAGAACAATTAGGCCAATTAGAAAACAAGTGTAATATATTTTTAGGAACATATTGCAATCCTATTTAATTAGAATTAAAGTACATTTAAGGCACGTACACATCGGTGCAGGAAATATGATTTTCTTTTCCCACTCCTCAGCCTGAATCAGCGTAAAGGCCTTTACTTAGGCATATATAAAGTCAACAATAAATTGAAACGATCTGTCTCTTCCTATGTAGATTGATAACAACTCTCTTTCCCATTAAAAGTCAGTTAAAGAGAGAGAACAGTAATGTTTTAGTTAAATTTGGGACAGTTGGGGAGTTACTGCTTGTTTTAAGAGTCTAAATTGAAATTCTAATCATAAAGATCGCAATTTATTATCGTTCCTATGGGAAGGGAATAAATATTTTGATTTTATGTTTATGCTCTGATGAGTAATTTTCTATATAAATTGTTGGATATAGATTTATTTTGAGACTTATTTTATGTTAAGTGCAAATGTTTGATTTTAGATACACTCGTGAACTCTCCTTGCCTCATATGCCAGACATGTTGTTTCCAAAAAATGAATTGACACTGCAGCACAGAACAGGGCCAGGGATCTCGTTCAATGCCCTCGATGCTCTCAAACTAGTCATCAATGGGAAACGGGATATCAAGATTGCTTGTTCGGATGCTTGGAAGGAATCTCGGTAAGTGTTTTATATTCTTATTCTTTAGACACCGCCCTAACTAGATGATTGTTTTAAGGTGAATATGAATATGAATGCTGGTAGTACTTAGTGTAACCGGTTAAGACGCATCGCTGACCAGTGAAATGTTGAAACCTAACGGAAATACGAGAATTTGAATGACCACCATGAGCAATCCCAATTTGACTTGCAAATGTGTGGTGCAATGGAGGGAGGGCCCACCTAATATTTATAAATGGTGGCTTGGGTGGAATTTGATGGCATTTGTAGGCTTAAATGGGATTACAGTGGACCCCTGTTTTGCTTCTTTTACTATATTATATGGCCAAAGGGCACGTTTTATGGATTTTGTTTATACTGATTATTAAAAGAAAGCTGCATAATGATGAACACCCACCAGTTGTAGGATTAAGGCTGGAAAAATATGAAACTTTTTTTATAAGTGGCAATTTGCATTAGTTTTTTATAAACAGTGTAAGAAAAACTCAATGCAGCTGTGATATCCCTGTGGAATTATCACTATAACTGTTTTATTTTGTAGGCAAGATACAGGATTAACTGAGAAAGAAGTTCAACCTTTTGATTGGACGTTCAGCACTGATTACAAAGGCAGTTTGGCTGGAAGTTGGACTGTAGTCCCGACAGAGCTGAGGATAGACTTGGAACGGCTCAAGCAGAAAGAGAGAATTCTTTTCTATCACGAAATCAGCCTCTTTGAGGACGAACTACACGACAATGGCATCGCCACGCTCAGTGTTAAAATAGTGAGTACAGATGTTTAGTAGTAATTATATTTCTTAAACAATTTTTTTATTCTTATTATCTGTTTTGTGATGATTTTTATATCATCAACACAATCTTTAATCAATTTATATTCAACTTACTCTTATTTGATAAGTGATTTTATTGACAAAAATAATCCAAAATTGTTTCAACTCTGTGACTCTTTACTAAAAAGATTAAATAATTTAATTTGTTTCTAGTCTAGTTATTTAAGTTATACCTATTTATTATTGGTTAATACTTCTTGTTGCTTTGGATTTGAAATAATTTGATTTTACAAGGGTCAGTCTTATTTTACACCAATTATTTATTGTTTATTACTAACAAATAAACTAACATCTTTTTCTTTTACAAACTACTGCTCGCCCACCTTACAGAATAATTCACATTTCAGAGAGTGATGCCATCAGGGTTCTTCGTACTGCAGAGGTATTTTCTGCGGGTGGACGGAGTGATGGTGAGAGTGAACGACACGAGGTACTACCATGACTTCACCACCAACTTTGTACTGAGGGAGTTCACCTGTCGAGAGGGTCAGCTTACTGAACTCCAGGTGAGTCCTTTGACCTTTGATGCAGTTTGTACGCAAACCAGAGCGGTTGTAATACCAATAAATAAATAGACCTGTGTAGTTTTAAATTGAATAGCAACATGCCAAAACAACCTTTGCAATACATTTGTATATAAATTCCATTAGGACCCACTTAAAACTGTATTGCCTTACAATTAGGATTGTGACCAACTATTTGGTTTTGACCAGATTTGAAAGACAAATATATTGAATTTGTAAGTAAAAATATAGGCCTATTACCTAATAGGCCTTCCTGTAACAAAGTGGGCCCTACGATAATAGTTTATGAACATTTTATGAGTGGAGGAGCTTCAGGGAACGTTTAGTTAATACGTAGTTATTTTTACCTTGATGTCGTCTTCTGATTTTTTTGTGAGGAGGAGGCTGAAATAAATGAGGCTCATTATCCTTGTGAGAGTGCTGAAGCACTTTAGTCACAATGTCATAAAAGCTACTGGCTGAAGTATCCTGTAATTTTTTAGCAAATTACTTTGGACTTGGCCTTTTTTACGCCAATTGTGCATTATTTTGTAAACCACAAGTTTTAAGTTAATCCAGATTGATTTTCAATGGAGGTAGTACTTCAATGAAGCTCTTAGAACTAATCCAGATACCCTCTGTTTCAAGCTTGTCGAACAACATTATATGGGAATACTGATCTCCGAAGAAAGATAGTCTTTGCGAGTCTCTGAAGAAGATGTGATTGATAGTGTCTGACAATACAGATAATATGGGATGGGGGTTTATCACACCTTAACTAGATAGGGTAAGAAGTACTCAAGACCTAATAAAAAACTGGGTCTCATATTAACAAATCTCGCCGTGCTGTCTTTTCACCCAGTGTCAGATGTGTGACGTGAGCCGTAAGGTTTAAAAGCCCTCTAGATTTAGCATTGCATTCTTTTTTAACAGTAAAAGTTGCTTATCCTTCTTAATAGCTGTCATCTTTACCGACTTTGGGTTCACTTTAGTCCACCTATTGATCGCTCAGAAGATGGTAGATGAAATTGAAAACCAGTTATGGTAGAAACTACCATAACCATGAGTTTGGAAAGCCCAGGTAAAACCCTTGTTGAAGGTTCTTCAACGTTGAAAATAGGAAAACGAATTTCAGAATTTATGTTTCTTCATAAAGTCCAGATTTATAAATATAAGTAATTCATGTTTACAGTTGCAGTATCACTGATGTTTCGCAATAGCCTAATGACGCACTAAGTTTATCGTGACAACACGTGACTTGGAAAAATACAAAACAAATGACTAACATTTCAGTGACTGATTTAGGTTACGAGACGACATCAAAGTAAAGTAGTAAGTTACTCTTAATTATTATTATAAAAATTAGATAAACTTCATTGAATTAACTACAACCAAAACTAAAATAATTTTTTTCTTCAGATCCCTCTTGTCCTGACGACGGATCCCAACGCTGTTGCTCCTCTCCTTCCTCTTAAGACTTCATGCTACGAACAGCTGTCACTTCCAAAAGCTTCTGAACAAGCCGTTTCAACGTAGTATTAAGTGAATTTTTTTGTATTTATTGTATAATTATTAAGTAAATCAACAGTTTTACAGTCATTTTACCACTCAATAGCTTACTTACTCTTTGTCCTGTGGCCAATGGAAACCAGAACCTAGTTGTTTTTTGGCCTCACCAACCATATGTCTTAATGTATAACCATATGCCTTAAGTTCTTCTGTCTTCTGCCTTCTGCCAATTCCAAGTCTGCTCCTATTCTTCTAGGTCCTTCATCACCTCATCCATCGCATCCTTGGCCTTCCTAATGGTCTCATACCCTCTGGTGTACCTCTTAGCACCTTATCGCTAACAGCTGAACGAAGTGATGTTCATGCGAATCTAGCTTGGAATTGCGTCCACGTGAAGATTTTCTTAACTTCGACAATTTAACACAAGACAAGATAACAGAGGTGAAAAACATATATTTATTTTCAATCTTGTATTGTATTTTTTGTTTTGAACCTTGAAAAATAAATCTGTGTGATTAGATCAATTTTTTTTAAATTTTCAGCTATTTCATTTTTTATTCTTAGAACTTGTTCGGATTTTAGGGGTTCCACTGTAAACCTATTTATTTTTAACAAAAATTAAAATATTTAGTGAGATATAAGATAATACCCCCGTCGCAGCAGACCTGCGTACTCAGCGAATTTCCAAATCAATAAAATAATAATAATAATATATGACAAGCTTTATAAAAATCTGTCCATAAACATGAGAATTATTTGCCTATTCTCCATTAGATTATCATGGGAAAGAGTGTGCAGGTTAGCTGCTGTGAGGAACACTGAAAGTAAACATTTCTACCATAAATAATTTTTATCTTAACATTTATACCAACTTTCATCAACATCTGTCCATAAATAAAGGAGTTTGCCTATTCCCTATATAATTAATATGGGAAAAGAGTATGCAGGTTTGCTGCCATGATAAACAATAAACTATGATTTTTAAGCACAAATGGATAGATCTCAACCACATGAAGCTAAATATAAAGTTTTATCCAAAAATATTGATTAATATAAGAAATATTAATTTTTCCCTATCCTCCATAAGATTAACATTGGAGCCCCACAATACAACGTACTGTCTTTAGATTTTTTTATATCTCGGTAACCGTTGGAGATAGAGAAAAACTTTAAGGAACTTAATTGTGTAGTTTTGTAAGCTGATTCCAATGGTGAAATATAAAATTAGAAATTTTTAAAAATTACATGTGAAAACCCAAAAAAACTGATTTTGGGGTACAAAACCCCCTCAAACTACCCGTTCCCATTGACCGATATGTCTGGTTTACGAACTCGTCCGAGAATTTGTAGGAATCTCTCTCGTCTCTACCAAATTTGGTCTCTATTGGACCATTTTTACGAGAGTTATCGTGTTCACAGACACATATATATATATATATATATATATATATATATAAAATTTTTTACGACTATTGCTTTTGGTCTTTAGGCACCTAAAGAAGAAAAAATAAAATGGTCCCGGGCTTAAGTCTTACCATGAGACCTACGGTAATAGCTTCTTCCCTATGGGAATTTCGCTAAAAATCATATTTAATTACTAATTTTATTATCTAGATTTAATTTTTGTTAAAACATTAACAGGTTAAAATCCTGAAGTCGTAGACTAGGTTTTCTCATCATTCTCATACCGATTACATTTTACTGGTTGCAGTGTAAGTGTAATAACCAATTACTGAAATATAAACTAGGTGCTTAGTAAAATACACCAGGTTCATTGTATGATGTACAGTAAATGACGTTCTCCGCCGGAAAAGTTTGAGAGATAACATGAAGGGAATTAAAATAAAACCAATTCATCCAAGTGCTTGTGCTTTTTATTTTTTGTTTGTTTTTAGTTTGCCATGTGCCAAGTAACTATTATCTGAACTGATATTGTGAGTTTTATCCAAACTAAATTTACAACTTTTGAATCTTCTGCAATTTAGTTGTGGTCATGTATAGATAGCAGGAAATTGAGATAAGAATATGCAGCCTGAAGAATCTGTAAAATACATTGTAAGAGTTAATTTCAGAGATCTGATAACATTTTCCTGCAATATTTAAACCTGTAGGCTTTCCAAGGCATTCCAAGTTCCTAGACCTTAAAACAATAACACACCCAAGATCATTTAATTTAATTTAATTTACCAAATTTAACTTCAAAAAATTGATTAATCTTGAACGATATTTTGAAATCATCCAAGTGTACATTAGACCATGTTGAATTTGTAATTGGCTACTCTGAATAAAAGTTTTTTATAAAAATTCCATTTCTAAAACTGGTATTATGGAACTCCAAGTCATTTATGAAATAAAAAAATCTTTTTGAAGAATCAGATCCTGGAATTTATTGAAGGTTTAAATATAAATAAATAATGGTATGGTGGTATAAATGGTTTTATTTTTTGTCTTGATAATATGAGGAGTACCTGACTGAAGGTTTTCATATCGACAGAATACAATCCACCAGACAAACGAAGAGTTCTTTTACATCTGATCAACATGATGTACAACATTTGCTTGAATCGCTTGGTTTGGTCTGGCCATTGACAGTCATAGAAGGTTTCCCTTACGCTTTCATCCTGGAATAATATGGGGTTTCAATAAATATATTTTCATCTACTTCCCCTTTAATAATAGTAATTTAATTTAACTTTTAAGTTGACTCAAGTATCCAAGTAATAAAAATTGCATCTTTGATGTTGGCAGGTTTTAGTGTATCATGCTTCATTAAAAATACCTTCACATCTTTTTTTTTAACTTGTACAATGTCAAATAGGCTTCTGAAAGCTAATAAAATTCTAAAATTATTACTTCCCCAACATAATAAAATTCTAAAATTATTACTTCCCCAAAAAAACGGAAAAAGGATATGATTGCCAAAAATGAAGTAAACAGTAAATTATATGTCATATAGTATGATTTACTCTTATTTAACAGAATACCTCTAAATTAGACCCAATATTTATAATATTATTATTATTTTCAAATAAGTGTTCTAGAATAAATACAAAAATTATTTAAACAATAGAAGATTTTCAATTCTGGAAAACTTTTAAAACCAACCTAAATAACCTTTTGAAATGCCGACCATCCCAGATAGGTATTTTAAGCCAAGTATGAATGAGAAATGAGTGTAAGTGATTGTGGCGCGATCTTGTAGTCTTGTTACCAGTAATGACAAAGGCTGACATGTTCCTTAGACAGGACATAACGTGGGATCCGAACCACTTTTGCCTCTTAATTACGAACTGGCATGAATACTGGCAAACAAAGGTTTAAGGTCATGAGGGAGGTCATTGTACAATGCCTGCCCAAAATAAGAAAAACTTCTAATGCCAAAACCAAGCGTCACTCTCTGGAAGTGCAGCTTGGGATCACGGTTGGCCTGCTGCGAAACCTCACTGCGATAGGTTAACCTCTCACTCAGGTACAGGTGCTCCTTGAGTGATAGGATTTTATGAGTAATGCAGTCGGTCATTAGTTTGCAAAGGTCACCGATGGGTAACATGTCAACAGCACCATTAACTGTTGGGCTATTAATTAACAGTTCTGTCTAAGGAACATGTCAGCCTTAGTCAGTTACAAGACTACAAAATCGTGCCAAAATCATCCTACACTCATTTCTCAATCATACTTGGTTTAAAATACCTACCTGGGTAGGTCACCATTTCAGAAAGGTAATCTAATTACGATACCCTTTTCCTCAAAGAAAACACAAACCTCAAAGTTGTATTCCAAAGTCTGTGAATTCTAAGAGCGTCATGCATCGCAACACTGTTCCCATAAGTAGAGAAACAATAGCAAAAAACTGAGAGGATCAAAGACTACGTGAGCTGAAGCTTCAATTGTTTGTGTATGTATTATGAGTGTTTATTGTCAACTGACCTCATCGCTGAGCATCTGACCATAGGAGCAGACAAGCCAGAGCTGTAAAAGTACAGGAGTAATCTCCCCCACTGAGGTCACCATAGTTGCGAGAGCAGTAAGGGGCTCCTGTAGAGGACACAAGGAAATGTAACACTATCCTAAAAAAAATTTGTGAGTGAAGCTGATGCAGTAAATGGAACTTCTAGCTGAAAATCCGAGGCTGCCTCTGATAATGAAAAGCTCGGAGGCTGCTGTTATTTAGAGCTTAGGCTCGTAACACTCTAATATCATGTAAAACACTTAAAATATATGTTTTTTCAATAGATAGGAGATTAACCTCAGAGTGGTAAGACGCTGCAGCGTCTATTTATCGCGAATACCGCCACGGTGGCAGGTGGAGGCATCCGTCGTCAGTTTAGTGATTTTGTTAGACACTAGCGCCTACGTGACCGTGTTGCCCTCTGGGCGCAAGCGACCGAACCTGCTCTTGTAGTGCACTAGACTGCCACCGGGCATGTCTATAACCAAGTAAGCGCTTTCTACTCCTTTGCACTGAGTGGCTGAACCGGCTAACGCGCTACGCTGACGAGCGTAGCGTTCTAGCCATTCGGAAGTGCTAGGGTTCGAATCCTGACCATGAGCAATCCAAATTTGGCTTGCAAATGTGTGGTATAGCGGAGAGGGGGGCCCACCTTAAATAAACGGTGGCCGGCTTGGGTGGAAGTTGACGGCATTTGTAGGCTTAATTGGAATTGCAGTGGACACCTGTTTTGCTTTTGTGGTTAGTGGTTATAAGGGGGGGCATGTTTTATGCTCTTTTTGTTTAAACTTTGATATTTCAAGAAGATATTAGTAATTCTTTTTAAATTACAGTTAAGAGGAAAAAGCTTGCCATTTCTAGGGTTAAGGACAGTTGGAATAAGTCCCAAGGCACACCGGAAGTCCCCAAATGTAGACAGCAATGTCATACATTACATAGTTTTCTGGAGGGATATGGTATCTTTTGTGTAAGTCATTGTGCTTGCTTATTACAAACAACTGAAGATTAGGTCAATGGTAAAACATTTTACCAATGAAATTAAATGAGACATGTTTAAAGATTAAGATTAGTTAATCTAATCACAGTTTTTTTTTAAATAAAATGAAAACACATGTACTCTAATAATATTTGCTGTATATTTTAGAGTTAGCTGATATTATATTTTTATGTTTCAGAATTAGCTTGATGAAAGTTATTTTGCAAAGTAGAGTATAATTATGAAGACATTTTTTATTTATGTTATATAGAAAGCACATTTTAAATTTTTGTCAGGAAAATAAATTTTATTTCAGACTAATTTAATAGTTACAAAAAATCTATCTCTATGTTTTTACCAGATTAAGTCTCATGACATTGAGGCAGAATATGAAGGTCGCACACTGGAGATACTCAAAGATTAAAATCTTAAATCCTTCGTTCATGGTTGAAACACACCTGGAAATCAGTTATTTGTTTTATGAAAAAAGTAACAATGACCATAAAAGCTGAGTACTGTGGAAAATAATTATTAGTAGAAGTATGACTTCCGCTGATAAGAGGAAATATAATATAAGCTTGGACTTGATAAATTTAGTTAACTGTTCTGGTATGGTTGCATCTATCGCATATATAAAAGATACATGCAAATAAGACACATGTGTACAACACTTAATCTGAAGAATGTTCCATTACTTGAATTAATATATCTTTGATTGAAGGTTATAGAATATATATCTTTTTACTTTCTCCCATTATACAAAGTATATATGGAGAAAGTATTGTTTTCGTCAAAATTTTCGAATTTGAGTTGAGAGTGGATATATCCGTTTTGGGGTCCTCTGAATCCAAAAAAGTGGGTTTCGACGTGATGACTGTCCGTCTGTGTGTGTGTGTACAGAGCCTTAGCCTACCCCGTTGGTCCGATTTAGATGACATTTGGCATGCATGTGTATATTCACCATATCTCCAGGCATTTTTTTGAATTTTTGACTTTGAAAGGGTAGTTCACCCTTAAAAACATGAAAAATCCAAATTTCTCAAAAAAGGCTCTAACGATTTTAATTAAAATTTGATGTTGTATAGTGCACAGAGTATTAAATAATTTGACATCACCCGCATGTCTGTAAAAATTATGGATCAAAAGTTATGGGCTTTTAAATGTCAAAAAAATCAAATTTTTAAATTTTCAGAGAAAATAACAAAAGTAAAGTATATTTTGACTGGCACCATTGAAACCAGCTTAAAAAGCTAAACAAATTAGTATTTTTAATTATTTGTGTACTACTAACGGTTCCAAAGAAAAGTTAAATTTATTATCTATGATAAACGCAGTACGTTGTCTGAAAGCGCCCAATGTTATTCTTATGGACAATATTAAAAAATCAATTTCTACCTTATTTTCCAACCGTTTTCCATGAAACTTGGTATGAAGCGTAATCACACATACATAATCACCCAACAAAACCAACTCAAAAAAGCTTGGTATGACCGTGGCGGGGGGGGTTTCCCCCCATACAATTCGAACAATTAATTTAACTTTGTTTTTATTTTCAGAAATGGGTAGATTATTTTTGAAACAATAAATTATTAAATGATATTTAGATAAAATTTTAAAAACATGATAGTTTTATTACAGATTTTTTTTTCAAATTTACTTAAGGTAGAATATGTGTCAGTCCACTGATACCGTTAATTTTAAACATTCTTGCCTCCATAACTCATAAATTCCAATTCATAAGTCTATTGACAGAACTGTGGAAAGCGGCCATTTTACGTGATTGAGGGTGGCTAGATGTGGCATGGATTGTGTGATCTGTGGCTGTTGGTTTCCTGGTTAATGATATTGTTTCTTGTGAGAGTCAGACCTAAAAAATTTATAGAATTATTTTGTTCTATTTCCAACATGAATTGTAGATGGGTGGAAATACTGATGTGATTGTTGTTGTAACTGTAATTGTCTTGAATTGCCATTAAAAATTATGAATTTAATTATGAAATTACAGTGTATAAATGTAATAAAACAATTTTTTTCTTAAGTTCTTGTTAAATTTGTTGTTTAAAAAAAACTCATAAAATTTATTTCGTATACCTTTTACTAAAACCTAAAATATTATGAAAGGAATTCCCAACCCCATCTCCTTTTAGTAAATAATTTTTACTTTCTTTTTCCTATTTTTATTTCCTTGAGTCCTGAGTACAATATCACAAATTATTCTTTAGTTCTATTTACACATACTTTATAATATTTTGATGATGCTGGATACATTCTCTCAAACATTGCTCTTTGTAGTAATCAATGCATCTGAGTGGTGGCGCTTTTCCTGGACTTGCAGTTCTAATTTTCTCTCGTATTTCCAAAGCAGTTTCTTCTATCTTTTTGAAAGCAATACTCAAGATTCTCATTTCTCCTTGAATACAGCAAATAGAGGAGTAAAGAGAGCTTTGCCAGGATATATGATAAATGACGACTGTCACACAGATTGTTAGCTCAAACAAGTAAATAGGAACGTAAAGATAGATCGAGTCAATTGTGAAAGGAAACCAAGGTGACAGTGGTAACAAGAGCTTTTCTTTTGAATCAGACAAAATATTAAAGATCCCAAATAAAATTGGACACACAAAGAACAATATAGTACCCAAAACAGAGGTTGTATTCAAAATTCGCTCAATCTTTATGATTTTTTTCATCGCTTCTGATTTCGCATTTTCCTGCTCTGCACAGGGTGGCCAAGAGTATTGGAACAAGCCCTGTTGCAGCATCGAGAAAAGTCCAGAGATGCGCTTGCTGTAAATAGCAAGTGTTATGACCATGTTTGTGCCATACAGCATGGTATTGACATCATTTGCGATACGGAATACTTGGTTCTTGTCATGCCAGAAGATACGGAGCGAGATCAGTGATTGGATGGTTGTGATCAACATCAACACAATCCTGATGGCGATCATGATGTAGTTTGCTGTTGGAACCCCCGTCAGGCGGAGACATATCTGCGACAAGCGAGATGCTGGAACATTCCAGCCACTCGGTAACACCTGCATTTATACCTGTCAAATAAGAGTAATAAAAATATGAAGAATATAATAAACGTATTTAAACACCTATAAGGTTTAAATTTAAAACTCTTGAAAATAAACATGGAAGAAAGAAAATGATTTAACTGTAGAAAATTTGCTTTCACTGTAAAGCCCAACTTTAAATGAATCAAACCACCCATTTTTAAGCTAAAAGAACTTCATTCAAGTTCAGGCAGAAAATTAAGACACAATAAATCCCAGGGAGGAATTATGCAAAGAGGATTTACCTTAAAACCTGACACTCAACTGATTTGGATTAAATCTATAGAGGGTATTACAATACGCCTCTCAATATCTGAACTAATGTCCAATCATCTATTTGCGATTCACAAGCTTCCTTTGTTGCTCAGTGTCGCAACATGAAATACTTATTCTAAAATTACAAATAAATATTGTAATTTACGAGTTAATTTTATTATGTTTTTATTAAACACATCTTGATAGTTTAATTACTGTACAATACTGTATAGATGTGTTGTTCTACTTAGGAAATGCTCATTATTGCTCCTCCGATATCTGACTTTTCGGTCCTGTCAAAGTCGGATGTAGGAGGTTCTACTGCATATAATGTAAATTTTCATATGAAAATTTAATTTCTTAAAATACAAAAATCAAAGTCCATACTCACACCTCTCAGTGTCAGGTTCGATATCAGCGACTTGCGACCAAATGCCATATTCTGATTGGTAGTGCAGTTTGTAATTTGCAGTTGTAAATTATGCATTTCGTTCTCTTGTGTAACTGAAGGGTTTGGCCCACACATCTACCTAGGTATTCACTTTCATCTTTTTTGAGATATCTTGGTCCTGTAATTAATATCAGCAGTCACACCATTTCATTCATATTTAAAAGTTCTATTGTCTTTGCTGGTTGGCAAATGAGCTATTAAAAATTCACAGCCTTATGAAAGCGAATCATGAAAGAAATTTGATTAGTATTTTAGAAACAATAGATTTATTATATTAATAAACATTTTTAATTTAGTTTTACTAAATTCATGTAATTTTTTACTTTACTTTCAGAGAGAAATTTTAATACCTGTACATATTTTTATTGCAGTAACGCATTATTATAACTTTAGAAGTAAAATAAAAACATGTTTTATTCAATATATAAACATAGATTATGTTTTCAAAAGGGTCAACAACCTATTAGAAAAGAAAAGAAGAAAATAAAGAAAAGTTACCAACTATTATTTTAAAATATGTTATTTATAATACAATTATAAACAATGTATATATGTATATATATAATACAATGTTTATAATTTCCATTTGGTGAATATGGAAATTCAAATAATTATTATTTCAGGGTACACTAAAACCTCCTTTATCCGGTTTTAATGGGACAAGGGACATTTCGGATAAACCGTTTTTCCGATTTTTAGAAGAAAAGTGAAATAAATGCCTTAAGTTTTTTCTATACCGCACCCGTAATACGGAAGCGCATTCCGGTTGCATTTCTTTGATTAGAGTTTTTATACACATTTGACTTTTTTGACCGACAGTATTGTGAACGGTCGGCCGAAAACGCCGCGCAGTACCGGCTGAAAACGCCACACAGAGCCGGCCGAATACATTTATGTGTTTGAGTAACAGTGTGTGAATAATATCTCAACTGATTTGAATCTCAGAAATAATTTTATTTTAACTCTAGTCATACAAAGACTGTTTTATATTAAAATTATTTATTTAGAAAATACAATATGAAAAATGTAAGAATGTCATTGTTAATGGTTGGCAAATGAGCTATTAAAAATTCACAGCCTTATGAAAGCGAATCATGAAAGAAATTTGATTAGTATTTTAAAAATAATTTAATATAACATAACATTTTTAATTTAGTTTTACTAAATTCATGTAATTTTTTACTTTACTAATTATTTTACCTATATTTTATTGCAGTAACGCATTATTATAACTTTAGAAGTAAAATAAAAAATTTTATTCAATATATAAAAAGATTATGCAGGGTCAAAACCTAAGAAAAGAAAAGAAGAAAATAAAGAAATATAGTTATAAAATATTAATATATAAATATTAATGTTTTATATATACAATTATAAATACAATGTATTTATAGATATATTAATATTGTTTTAACCATTTGGTGATATGGAAAAAATTTCGGAAATTATTTTTCAATTTATGGTAAATATAAAAATAATTTAAAAAACTTCATTAAAAGAAAAAAAAAACCCCATTTTTATACACAAATTTTTTGACCGATATTTTTTTACGAATGTGACTTAAGGGAATAAAACGCCACCAAAGGCCGATAACAATGTGTATGTGTAACAGATAATAATAATTTTACATGAGTCACAATATAATTTATTCAACTGATTTGAATTAAAATATTTTTATATTAAGACTTTTTTATTATAAAGAAGAAAAATACATTGAAAATGTAAGAATGTCATTGTTAATAAACAATGATTAAGGGAGAATGAAGTGCTTAACCCCAGAACTAGCAAAATCGTAATTCATGACACATTTACAATTCAATAAGAATTGGCCATTTGGTGGTGGCTGTTCGGCCACCACTGGTTTCCAACCAGCTACATCTGACTCAATCCATCATGGTGATGGTGGGACCAGTGAGCTACTGTTTCAGAGGCTAATGATGTATTAAACATATTAAAACTAAACATTATCTGTGACTTCCTCAAAGCTATTTCTGTAAACTGAAAAAATAACTTAATATTTTTTTATATTTCCATGGAAGCATGAGCAAACAGTTTACTTTTTCATAAATTTTTGTTTTAACCTTTTGAATTTAGTTTTTAATACATATATCATGTGTGAGAGTACAAAGGATGATTTTACTACTGTATATCAGAAAACATATACGAGGAAATATGTAATCAGGTAATTATTTCCTTAATTCAGCTAAGGATACAACACACACAAATATCAAATGTCAATTTAATTGAGAGAGGAAATTACAATTACTGTTATTAATTAAAGGGAAATGGTAAAAACATTTTTAATAGATTGATGGATTTTATACTTAATTTACTGACTTTATAAAGTTAAAAGTTCCAATAGGTATCAATCAATACCAAAAAACTATAATAACACTGAAACACAATCCCCACATTAAAAAAATGTTTTTCCCCGATTTATGGTAGCCGATAGTTACCAATTATTTGTTGATAATGTGTATTATAATAATGTGGCTGTTAGTTGATAATGTGTATGATGTGGCTGTTAGTTGATAATGTGTATGATGTGGCTGTTAGTTGATAATGTGTATAATGTGGCTATTAGTTGATAATGTGTATGATGTGGCTGTTAGTTGATAATGTGTATAACGTGGCTGTTAGTTGATAATGTGTATGATGTGGCTGTCAGTTGATAAAATGTATAATGTGGTTGTTAGTTGACACTGTGTATGATGTGGCAGTTAGTTGATAATGTGTATAATGTGGTTGTTAGTTGATAATGTGTATGATGTGGCTGTGATTGACCAGTATGTTAGAACTCGCTAATTTCAAATCTTTTATAACTTATCAAATATTGGTAGCATATGCCGGTAAATGCCTGGCATCGATGCCACGTACACCATGAAAAACTTTAGATAGTGTACATAAAGTGAAAAACTTTTAATTTCAACTCCCAAAAGATGTCAGAATTGTAGCAAAATGCATCAGAGGGAAACTTACATTCAACAAGGGCTTCGAAAAATGTAACGAAAATTATTGATACTTATTGTCTTTGTTAATGGAAAATTTATATAAAATTTTACGATTAAATTTCCTTGGACCTCCTAATTCTAAAAAAATAAACCCATAGTATCGAACAATGTCTGTTACTTTCCCTTCGTATTTCAGACCTGACCCCATATACCATGAGCAGGACTACAAGGACGTGTTGGCTGGTCCGTTCACGGAATATGTGTTGCCGAACACCCATGTCATAATGGAACACCCATATGAACACATCTGTGACAACTACAAAAGGGTTAGTTGAATTATGAAACTTTAATTTTATTTAATTCAGTAGATTTATTAATTTAATGGCTAAAGATCCTTTTAACATTCTCACAAAATACTCTGTTGGTAAAAAATGCAAGTTAAATGAACCCTGTATTTAAATTCCAGTTTGGGGAGGTACAATAGTAGGAACCCTCAACCGAATTCTTCTATAGATAAGAGTAGTGAGGATTATAGTCAGTCTTGGCCCAAGAAAGAGATGCAGAAATGTGTATACTCTTGTAAATGTGTTTATAGTCATCGGCCTATATATTCAAAAGGTTATATTGTTTGGTGCGAATAAACAGCTGCAGCGAGGCCATGATGTACACACATATAACACCCACCATGCATCAAAATTTCCACCTCCCTCCACACTGCATCATATGAGAATAAACTGCCATACATGGGCATGGAACTTTACAACCTCATAACAGAAGCACTGGATGAGAAGAAATTGAAGACATCCCTAACCAGCTGGCTCACGAACCGGCCGTTTTACTCCTTAGATGAATTCCTGGACTAGAGCCAAAGTGAAGTAACTGAACCACTGAAGATAAAAATAAAAAACCTATATAAAAATCTTGACGCCATTGCATGTCTCAATAATTAATTTTTTTTTCTATAGTTTATTCATTATTGAAAGATAGTTTTAAGTACGGATAGTGTTTGTCATGGATACAGAGGATCAAAGGTATCTTATGTGCGAGGCTCAAGAGTCTGGAGAGTTCCAGCTTGTTCAAGCTACGATTGAAGAGTGAGTTGACACTATTGGAGTTTTACTCGGTGGAGGAGTTCACTGTCCACCGGTGGATTTAAAACCACTCAAAATTAATTCCCCAGGGGTTAGTTATTGTATATTTTTTATGTTTTTTCTATATTTATATTACTGTTATTATTATTAAATTGAATAAATTATATATTGTTAAATTATTACTATTATTATTATTATAAATTAAATTATTATTATTATAATTATTGACGCTTGCTATACAATGTAAATATTGTCGACAGCAATAAAGGATATTATTATTATTATTATTATGTAACGGAACTCAAGCACTGACTAGCTGAATAGACAGAATTGCCATAAAAAAAACTTGATTAGAGAGGGTTGTGTAACATACTGGAGTCTTTTTGCTTTAAGGTTTAAAAAGATGACTAACAAAAATATTAATTTATAACTCCTGCTATTATCACTAATAACTAGGAACATTGTAGCCATTACTTAGGAAGACCATGTTACAAGAAGAATTATAGGAATATTCATATTTTAGAAAATGACCAACTAATTCTATATTGTATGTTTTAGCTTGTTGAAAATAATCCAAAAGTGAAGAGACACTTGGATAAAGAACCAGACGCTTTAATAATCGCGGCTGACCATGCGAATAGGGGACGGACTGTCTATCAAGTCGACTATTGCAACATAGGTTTGTATTTCATGAAAAGTGATTTTGACATGGATATGTCTAAGCTCTGGGGGCTAAGCTCCTTAATATTACCAGTAATAAGGACACACACACACACACGCCCCTATAGAAAATACTAAAAGATTTTCCTCAAAAACATTCAGGAGCATAGGAATTTGTCATGAAACAGATGAAAACTATAACTTACACACTACATTTTGATTTCAGCGGATGGGTTTGAATCAGCCAAGAGTCGCGCAAGACGTCGCGTTAGTCTACCTTCAGATTGGGGTGAGGTCCCGCGCACCACACAACGAGCATCATATCGCGTTCCCACCAAGATAGCAACATTCGACTTGCGGGTGCTGCCAGCTCTCCCGCCAAAATCCAAACTTCAGCCCAATTGTAAGTATCTATTCAAAGATACAGAAACAAAATAAAGAGGAGTTACATATACCTAATAATCTACTTAAGGATCTACTTAATAATCTCCTTAATTAATCTATTAAGGAGGGTGGGTAAGGAGTGATGTTGGGAAAACACTATGTCTACTTAACTTTACAAAACTTCTTGGGTTTGAACTTTACTACCGGTATCATTAATTACAATTTGATGTTTGATGAGAACTGCAATTAACACAAATAAATGATAATTTTGGTAACTTTGTAACTTGTATGGTAAAAATAATGAAGCAAGCCATATTTGAATCACCAAAATTAACAAATGTAAATATCTGACGTTATGATTATATAAGTATCAACAATTTGTAAATATGGGTTTTTTGAGGGGAAATTTTATTATGAACCATATGGGAAGAAAAACGGCACACTCCCTGGTGAGTGGAATTCAATCCCCCCTCCTCATCCCCCGCCTCAGGCTGATTCCCACCTTGGAATAACACGTTCGCTGCAAAAGAGCTGTGACGTGTATACACTAGGATGCTGAATAATACTTACTTAGTACCTACTCGCCTTAGTGTGCCAACAATTGTATTATTTTTTAAAAGTTAATGGGTGAAAAAAATTTGCACATACCCTCCTTGCGACAAGTCAACTGATACCCTCATACAACGCTAATGGAAAGAACAAGGACTTCTGAATAGTATTTCGGAATGTCACTGATCGATTATGGCTGCACCCAAACAGTATTCAGCACTGATCGTTTCCAGCCGCAGTGAACGTGTTAAAGTATTACATCAAGGTGGAGAGCCTCATGAAGCCAAAGGATACAGCTTCTTTTCTTTCACACTTTCAACTGAGGAAAGATCAAAGATGGTCATGTAAACAAGCTTTACTATTGAGTTATGTTAATTTTGATAATGTCAGATTACTATTTCTTACTACAGTAATAGTAAATAGAAGAAGTAGAAGAGTATGTAATTAAAATTAATGATATTTTTTACAAATTTCACAGTGAAGGAGAGAGAGATCCTGCGAGTGATGACAGGCCAGACGGAGTACGAAGGTAAGATCGGAGCCTTAGGAGACCTCATCACGGAAGACCAGTTGCATGGAGCTCATGTGGACAATGTTCAGTGTCTCCGCTACCAGCGGATGCTACAGGAGCGATCTCCCTCATCCCCGTCAAACTAGTCATAGTCAGCCTTGTAAAGCTCAATTAACTTAAAATTTATAAACTATAATGTTATATTCAATAATTTAAGTGACTTTTATTTCCAATCTTTCTAAGTATAAAGGTACTGGTAATGGCTTGCTTTCGGCAGCAATTCGTAATGTAGCTGATGAAATCAGCCATATTTTAACTAGGAAAATTATTTAATTAATTAAAGTTATTATTTTTTTAGTTATTTTTAAGTTTCGTGTGTTAGAGAAGCCAAAACAAGTGTTATCTCAATTTGTGTCTGTCTGTCTGTGATGCTCCAGGAGGCATTTTACGCAGCCTTCTCCAAAAAAAGCGAGAGAACTGATAACAATGAAACTTATTTCATCCATTCTCTACATTCCAGAGAAGGTTTTTCAATGCTTGAAATTGTCTGCCGCCCCTTTAAAAGTATATAAGGAGCATTTAAAAAACCACTTTTTACGCGATATTAGTTGCATTTTGCTTCAGTTTTAACCACCTACTACAGGTTAACCACCTACTGATAATAATCAGCTGTCTTTATAGTTTAATGATTTAATAGAAAGAAAAACAAACAGCTGTCAAATTCAAATGAATATTAGTTTCTTTACATAGCTGAATGACTTTAAATTCACATCAAAATCATACTATATTAAAATGTTAACTTGACGTATACGAATTTTAATAATTATAAATATTTTCTGATCTAATCTAATTAATTTTGTCATGTTAATAAGTATCTTTTTCCCCTAACACAGAATCCTACAACCCGTTCAAAGTACGAGCATAATGCTTGTATTAAAATAATTGTAATAAGTGGAATATTTCAATTGTATCCGTACAAATTATAGTATGTAAACAAAACATGGGAGTAGTGTCAAAAAGCCTTAATAATAAAAGTAATAGTAAAAAATAATTATTATTGTTGACGAAAAAAATAGTCATAAAACATTTAAACCAAAGAAGATTTAATAATTAAAACTAAATGTAAATATTTATATTTAAAACAATAATAAGGAATTAAATAAATGTATATTATTTACATTACTTTATCCATATTAGTTTAACTTATACTCTTAATTAGTTGTTTTGTTTCTTATCATGGAACAGGAGTTGTGGAGGGGGGGCATTTCAGAGTTATTCAGTCTCAAGGTCAATTGTATTTGGAATCTTGTTCTTGTGACTACAATGTTTTTTTGTAATTGTCAGTGGGAGTTTTAATAAGCAAACAATCACCTTTGATTGTTTATTGATTGATTATTTTTCATGTTTCCATTAATACTATATTTCTAGGTTATTTTTCAAGAAAGAGGTTAGTGTGATATTTACTGTACATGTATTTTATATAAAAGCAGTTATTTTAACACTTATACCAAAACCTTAGTCTCATAGGCCTCATGGGATTTTGTTTTTTTCTATTGGCAAAACTGATTGAGTGGTGCCTTAAGGGTTTGGTACATAAAAGTATGTACATACAAATTTTATGTATTGTTTCCTTATTATATATTATTTTCATTACTATTTTACATGGTTTATGGCTTTCTATGACCATGTAAAAATTAAAATTAGGTCCGCTAGTTAAATCATTGTATTGTTATATTATATCACTATTTTCACTATAAATTGTTAAAAAAAGCTTAATTAGTCCTTCAACAACAGTTATATATCCATTAACCTTTAAATACTTATATAAAGTCATTTTAAAATTTATAAGTGAATAATTGTAACCATATGGAACTGGTATAGACGTCTCTCAGACTGAGAGTTTCGGTTCAGTTACCACATATAGGGTTCCGGTAAGAGTGTTAAGCAACGTTTAAGGTTTAGAGTGTAGACATACAGACATCCAGATTTCAGTTAACATTGTTTATATACAAGATGTTAACCGCTCCATTAATTGGTATTAAAAAATGACTTTGTGTATGATTTTAATGATTTTAGCCAACATTGTATTAGAATCATATTTATTTACAATCTTCAAGATTACAAACATTGTCAAAATTTAGTTTAAAATAAGTGTTAATCTTTAAAAAGTCATTGAAGAATTCTGCGAGAGAGTTGTAATTATTATTTTAATCTTTCAATTTAAAATGTATACATTTTTTACAAATAAAATTGTATTCATTTTGTAATGTAATTTTTTTACATATTAATATTATTAATTAGATTATTGAAATGGTAACCATACCACAAGGTAGGTATTTTAAGCCAAGTATGAGTGAGGATTGAGTATAGGATGATTGTGGTGCAATCTTGTTTTAACAAAAAAAAATTAAAAATGTTTAGATTTTCAAAGTGATACTTGCATCAATCACTGACTTTCAGACTGTTAGAAAATTTGTGTTTGTGTCACAAATTAATATTTCAATTATTTAGCTGCTTGTAGATTTTATTCACATACATAAGATTAAAAATAGGAGGATTTATTGCAATTCTCATTTCTTTATAGTCTGATATGATTAAATATTAAACAGATATTTAATCCAGACTATCAAGGTACTATATTTTTATTTCTGACCCACCCACATGAGTATTTTAAAATAAATTCGAGTGATGGCTGAGTGTAATGAGTGTTAAAGACATTTGACACACATTTAGTTTTTTTACGAAAAATACCAGCTGAATTATTAACCTGGATCATTAATTTATGCCCAATGAACAACATATTCAATAATTTATAATTAAAATTTCTCCTCTTGCATCTAGTCAACTTCATAAAACTACTACTCCTTTTCATCCGATTTAGAAAATTAATGTTTATTTTTTTAACAGTTATAGAAAAATAATGAAGCAATTCTATGAATCGCCAAGAGTTGTGGCGGTTGTAACATCGCTGGCTGCAGTCGTCACTGTCGGAATTATGTTTTGGAGGCTAAAGAAACGGCAGAGAATTCAACGAGAAGTTTTTGAAGAACTAAAGATTCCATCAAAGTGGAAAAAAATTGGTGAAATAGATGAACTAATTATATATCCACTTAAAGGTGCCAGAAGACAATGTGTGTCTGAGGCTGAATTTACAAAAATTGGACTTAGAGAAATTTTGCCTGAAAGTTCAAGAAAGCTTGCACTGCAAGATAGGTATTTTTAAAAGAATTATGAACTATTATTTATTTGTTACTGATCTTTTTGAATCAATGAAAACAAAATAAAGTTTATGAAAATACGTTTATCCAAAATGTCTAACCTGGACAAAATTATTATTACAGCCATCTTGTATTTATTTTATAAACTTTGCCATTTTTACTTGTACCATATCTTTTATTGCACTTTATTTAACTACCTACAAAACTTACATAATTTTTGATATGTGACTTCTCTCTGAAAAGTTAAGAATATTACTTTTGAAGCACCGTTGGTTATTTTATAAAAAATAGCACCACCCTTAATTTATTCATTCCCAATTCTGATTACTGTATACTTTAGTTTATTCCTAGTTATTTTGGTTGCAGTTCAATTTATAGGAACATTTTTGGTTTGTTAAAAATTGAAAATAAGGATAAATTCATCCAGTCTTAATTGATATTCTGGGTAAAATTAAAAATCAGGAGTTGTGTTATATAAAAAAGATTTTCTTACTATACTGTATTGATATACTGTATTTATTTTTATGAAAAAACCTTTAAAATTAGAAACTTGAATGTTAAACCAAACTCTTCCATCTTGTTGCTTTCTATGACATTTTTATAACTAATCTTTGTCATCCCTAATTTGCAGAGTGTTTGTTGTTTACAACAACAACCAAGATTTTGTGAGCCTTAAAAAGAATCCAAAGATCTTGAAGATAGAGACGTCAGCTGTGAATGAGACAAAGATTCGATTTTCATACCCTGCTGCAGAGGATCTTGTAGTTGAAATACCACAAAATAACAATAACACAAATGAAATTCAGTAAGTGTCTACTCAGGGTGTTTAATAATCACCTATAAATCGTATTTTGGAGATTTTCACCACACCAAAACTAAAATATACCTTATACCTTTCATTTTGACATGGATATGTCTTAGCACATATCCATGGGGGGGGGGTTGTTAGTGACTTTTAAGATGGAAAATATGTAACAGGTTTCCATAGAAACTACCAGAGCTATTTTATTGAATTGTTAATATAAAAGAAAAGAACAGCTGTTTGTATGAACCGATAACATTCCCTTTAGACGTATCCATGATCTAACCTATTTCCCACAGGGAACTAAATACAGACATTATTTCACCTGTGATGTGAATCAGTGTTTTATTATTTGATTTAAAATTATTTTTAGATAATTTTATATATTTTTAACTCTAGTGAAAATTGAAAAGACTATTTTTAAAATTTTAATTTTATATTAATATATTTTTTTAAATAAATTTTTATATTTTTTTTTTTTGGTTTTTTTTGTATTTTCTGAATTAATTAATAAAATTCATGTATATAAAAATTTTTTTTTTATTTTTTGAATTTTTTATTTTATGATAAAATTTAAAAAACTAAAAACCAAATTTTTATGTTAACATTTATTATATTTGACAGTTTATGTTGAACAAAACTAAATTTTGATACATAAAGAAAAAGATTTCAAAACTATCGTTTTAAATTATAATTTTTGAATTTTAAAAACAAAAAAAGAAATATAATATGTCATTGAAAATTAAAAAAAACAAATAAGTATTTATTTTCTACATAATAAAAAATTAAATTTATTATAATAAGTTTCTGAAAGTATATTTTATTGATATAAAAAAAATAGTAACTTTAAATTTTATAATTTTTAATATAAAAAGAAAAAAACTATTTTTTTTAAAAAAAAAAAATTTAATAATAAAAAAAAAATTTTTCATATTTTTATTTTTGTGTTTATTTTTTTTTGTTTTTTTTTTTTTTTTTTTTTTTTTTTTTTTTTTTTTGTTTTTTTATTTTTTTATTTTTTTTTTTTTTTTTTTTGTTTTTTTTTGTGTGTTTTTTTTTGTTTTTTTTTTTTTTTTTATTTTTTTTTTTTTTATTTTTATTTTTTTATTTTTTTTATTTAATTTTTTTTTTTGATTTTTTTTTTTTTTTTTTTTTTTATTTTTTTTTTTGGTTTTTTATGTTATTTAAATTGAAAGTAAAATAAAAATTTTTATATTTACAAAAATATTTTAAGAATTATTTTAAAATATTAAAAACTAATTTATATTTAGTGTTTTGTTGGTAAAAAAAAAAGTTTCAAAATCAGTTCATGAAAATATCTATCTGATTTTAAGGTTCATCCTAGACTTATGTTCAAAACTACTCAGAATTATTTGAAATCCTTATGGACTCTCACATGGATAGCGAAGAGAGAGAGAACCAACGTATATTATATATTTCAATATTTAATTAATAGTTTTCATAAATTTAGGAAACACTCTTTAGTTAGTTGGATTGGAATTTGAATTAATAAAAAAAATCAAGTTTCACAAAATAATTTTCGGGTTGGATTAGGTTCAGTTACAGATTAGCATTTTAAAAGCTACAACAATAAGTTTTTATAGATTCTGAAAGATTCATGAACCTTTTTGTGCCAAGAAATAAATTGAAACTATCTTGTGAACTTTGTTCTTGTCAAGGGTCAGTGCAGCTCTTCAATACTCTCAAATGACTAATTTAATCAACCAAAATGAATACTCAAAATTTTATTTGTTGTACTTTCAGATGATTATGCACTACTTTTCAAAAATAGTTAATGAATCGTTATAAAAAATTGTAGAGCGTATGTCTTTTAATGAATTTCCAAATATGTTTAAGTTAAGTTAAGGAAGGCATAACATAAATACAATACTTTTAAAAACATTTTGGGAAAATCATTTATTTTATGGCTTTAACTAGGTAGCACCATATTGTATTTCAGTTTCTACTTTGGTGAGAAAGTGAAGGCAGTAGACTGTGGGGATGAGGCAGCTGTGTGGTTCTGCAGAGTCCTGGAGGATACAAGTAGCGGATTACGTCTCGGCTGCTTCGTGGAATCGCTTCTCCCGCCACGCTCAACTAAGGGTGCCTTTAAAAACCTGCTACCTGTCTACACCAAACTACATAGTGAATACTTGGTAACAATTATATTGAGGCCTATACTATAATAGATACAACTTCCATATTGGTGGGGTGGGTGTTTTGACCTTGGAGTAGGAGGGACACTTAAGTTGTTAGCTACCAGACCAATAAGAGCGAAGGAGCGTCTGGTGTGGTTGTCCTAGAAACGGACACTGTTGCCACTTCATCCGTAATAAGAACTATGAAAAACTGAGATCAAAGTCTCGTGCAAATAACATTTTAGGGAGTTTGGCATAATGACTGTTCCTTGCCTGTATATATTTAATTGCCTTTGAAAAGTAAAATAAAATATGTAATAATATCAGACTTACATCCCTACAGTACCAGACAAGGTTATAAACTAGAGATAAGAAGGATAAGATAATAACTAGGCTTGAAAAGACAAACTAAAGCTCAGGTCGCATGGAGATAAGTCTTTTCAATAAATTGCCGAAAAATGCTCATTATGTAGAAATAAAAATAAATTAAGGAATGGAGAAATGGCTTAAGAAAAAGGCTTTATTTCAATCAATGTATACCTTTAGTGTAACATGAGTGACCTTGACATTTTGTTTGGGTAGAGTCTAGTAGACAATGTTTCCTTAGTTTGTTGATGTTTGGTTAAATGTTGTTATTTTGATATGATTTTAATAGTTAAGTTTCTAACTTTTATTTGTCACTCTGATGTTTATAGTCTATTTTATTGCAAGAAATTTGAAACTTAAGTAGGTACAAAACTGTTTTTCATTTTTTAGTGTTTTAAAGTTTCTTAAATGATGTTTGGATTAGTGCACCTTTGGTTCATTATTTATGTTTGTAATGTTAGGCTGTATACTAAATTGTTTTTATCACTTAATTATAATGATATTTTAACAACTGACAATGTCCAATGCATCTACTTGGTATGCCTTACGACTAATAAAAATCTTGAATCTTGCATTCTATACTAAAGTGAATTGGCCTGGGCGTACATTGTGATTTTATGTAAACATAACTAATGGTTCAAAGTGTTCAAGCTCAAAAATATTTCAGAATACTCATAGATCCTTGACCAATTTCAGGGAGCCTTTTCTGACATGGCAAGCTACATGGTGATGAGCGTAGAGTCGATGAGTGACTTAAATGCTCGACTGGAACGGCCAGTGACTGAACACAACTTCCGCCCCAATATCATGGTGAGAGGATGCCCTGCGTTTAGTGAAGACAGCTGGGATTGGGTACGCATCGGTGACAATGTCGTGCTCCGGGGCTTCAAGTGTTGCACAAGGCGAGTTACACTTTTTTTTTACGAGGGTAAATGCTGATGCACCATCAGGGAGGAAATATCGGTACACTCCCCGGTTTGTGGGACTCTCACCCACTAAAACCCCCTCGCCTCAGGCTGAAATCCGCCTTGGAAGCACCTATTAAGGTATTACATCAACGCGGAGCCTCGTATGTGAAGCCACATGGCTACAACATCTCCTTAGCCACCTGAGGAAGGATCAAAGCTGGTCCTGATCCTCTTCTGTCCTTTTTCTCTTGAGAACGTTCTCGACGAATACAGCAATACGTCGCCAGTTCTCAAGAGATGTCGTCATGAGAAGGACAATGTTCTCGGGCGAGATGGCCCCCACTTCCAGTTCCATACTTCTTTTATGGGCTGCCCACCGCTCACACTTAAAAAATGTGTGATCGGCATCGTCCCGGGGAGCATCCCCGTATCGACAGGCTGCACTGTCGACCTTACCCATCTTATGGAGGTAGTCGCGGAATAGCCTGTGCCCAGTGAGGAGTTGCGTGATGAGGAAGTTGACCTCACCGAACCCGCGCTCGACCCACACGGACAGTTCCGGGATTAATCTACACGTCCAGGCACCTCTCCTCTCCCGGATAAGAGTTAGAGGATAAATTATTAATGTTATTTATTTAGATTAGATTATTAAAATGGCGACCATACTACAAGGTAAGTATTTTAAACCAAGTATGAATGAAGATTGAGTGTAAGATGATTGTGGCGCAATATTGTAGTCTTGTTACTGACTAAGGCAGACATGTTCTTTAGACAGGACTGTTAATTAATAGCCCAACAACCGATGGCAACAACTAAGGGACCTACAGTTTAACGTGGAATCTGAACCACGACCTCTGAATAATGAATTGGTCTAATTATGAGGATGGTCTTTGCAGATTAACAAGTATTCAATAGTGCGGATGTTAATCCACATGAGAGAACACTACATTCTCTGATCATCACTCCCAACTATCCACAATTCGTAACTTGATTTAAAATTGAGATGCACTGTACATAAACTAGACTGAAATGATGGCCATGTCCTGTAATCCAGCTACTTAGAGGTCACGAATATAGTGAGGTTAGTTACAAGCAATGGCCAGTGGATGTGATATTCACTGGTGTGGATTAATATGGTGTTACTGTTGATTATGATTATGATGCTGCATTTATTGATTTAACTCAAGATTTTAAAGAGAGGCCTTAAGCATTTTATATGCTCCATTGGATGTAAATGTGTTAAAGTTCCAACAACGTACAAATGCTAAACATCTGCACTATTGAATACTACATTTATCCGCAAAGACTACTTTCGTCATTAGATTAGTTCCATTTGTTAGTACTTCCTTGTTGCACATCTTTTAGTTCTCATTGTCTGTTGGGCTATTAATTAACAGTTCAATCTAAGGTAAATGTTAGCCTTAGTCAGTAACAGGACTACAAGATCTTACCACAATTATCTTACACTCATTACTCATTCATGCTTGGTTTAAAATAACAATCTGGATAGGTCGCCTTTACAAAAGGTAATAATAATAATTGTCTTGATTTAAAGTCAAGATGCACTTTTAAAATTGATGTAGACTGTTAATCAACTTCAGAGATCACCTAAAATAATTTGATATTAAGATAGATAACTATGTTATGTAGGAAGAATAGGATTACATTAATGATTTTACTAATGTTGTCATGTCAATGATAATTGACCAATATATTCAGTATTTAGTAAATCCTTTACCACAATTCTCTTTGGCTGATTTATAGATGTGTGGTTACAACAATAGATCCTGACACTACTGAAAAAGATCCTTCAATTGAGCCTCTACGTACTCTCAGATCGTGAGTAGTTCATTTTTATACTTCAGTTGACATGTTACAATACTATTTAATAATTCATATCGAACTTATGAATTAATAAGATTTTTCTCAGCAATCAAAGCCATACATCCTACCATTAATACTTTTTAGTTCTTTTCTCATCTGTTGCTTATTATAGCTTTTTTCTATCTGTGCACATACTATTTAGTACTAGATGTAAAATCTCACTCAATTTTCCCTGTCTAGGTCAAAACACTGTTTTTAGAATGAGTGGGCGATTTGAAGTAGAAGTTTTGATTTTATTTTCATGTTAGTGTCAAGGACTCTTCTGTTTCTTGGCAATGGCTGAGTAGAGCTGTGATTTGGTAATGATTACTTGGTATCTTAGGCAGGGGTGCCCACCCCCCCCCCAAGCTTCATGAAGCACCCCCCCCCCAACTTAGAACCAGCCCCCCCATGTAAGATGGCACCCCATACCATAAACAAAGGTGTAAATAATACTCGTAAGCACCCCTTATTTTATCTAAAACTAAAAGAAGATTTATAAAATATATTTATAAATAATTTATAATATATTTTTAAATAAGGTTCCATCTTGCTTCGTCGCTGCATTTAAACTCATTAACTTTATATTTCACTTCCAACTGCTGTTTGACCTTCTTTTTATAGTGTTCGTTACATTTTTCATGCCTAACGGTAGCATTGCAAAACAAATCTAAACATTTATACTTAAAAAGTTTGCTTTTTGGGCATTTTATTAGTGTAAAAACATTACAAAATTTAACAAACTTATCATCACAGCTCAGTGGTAATATTAGTTTTGAGATGGAAAGGGTAACAAACACAAAGACGCAAGGGCAACGATCACATAACCTGAACGCGCAAGCTTGTGTCTGTCGTATAACCACCAACACGACTCCCGAAGATAACCGAGTACTTCCGAAACTCGCCGGACCTTCCGCTGCCGCCACACACAATCACGGGCAATATTCGAGCACTGTCATTGCCATTTATTTATTTTCAGATAGAAAAACAAACTATGTTTAAATTAATACTGCGTTCATTATTATTTACGTTCATTATTAATTACCTAGTGATGTAATATATTTTTGAATGTCATCACGTTAAACACTGTTAAAATCCGTTTTACCCCCCTTCAAAAAAATTGTTTGGGACCCCCCCCAAGAATTTCAATGACGCAGTCTGCGTCATAGACCCCCCCTGTGGGCACCCCTGTCTTAGGCTCTTATTAGACAAGGTTGCCTGGTCAACTAACTAATATAATAAGCTCCATATGCTACAAGTCTACAACACAGCGTCGCCAGTATTGTTGGCCAGTTGCAGTGGGGCTCAGTGGCCAGGAGATCACCTAAGCGAGGCTACGCAGTTAGCCATCCTCATGTAAAAACATCCATATGAATCAATTTAAATAATAATAATTAGTGTTATAATTTTGATTTTATTATGTTTCAGGTATAGGCAGGTTAAGGAACCAGAACTTAAAAAGGTGGAAGGTAATTCACCAGTGATGGGAATGTACATGGGTTGTCACCAAACAGGAAGGGCTAAGGTTGGAGATTCTGTGTTTGTGCCAGATGAGTGAATGTAAAAAGATATTGAAATACAATAATTGGTCGCTTCCTTGGTTATTATTAGGTATTATTGCAGTTACTGTCATATAATAATAATAATAAAACTATGTAAATCACATTCCTTGAAGGAATTTTGCCTGCTAGCCCCCACTTTTGTTGTATGTTTCTTACACCGAACAGCATGTTCAGCATAGAGTGTTCTTCATCACGTTCCGTCACTCACCTTATTTATATTTATGTTATATTTACTTGATCCCAAGTGGAATTTAAAGATTTAAAAAATCATAATGAGTTTTTTTTTAAATTCAAGTTAAAATAAAAAAGTATTTATTCATATTTTTTTTAAAAATTATAAGACTTTTTCACATTTTTTAAGTAAACAAAGTTTAATCCAAACTAAGCCGGTAGTAAACATGATTTTATACAAATTTTTTTGTAACATAACTTAAAGTGTTTGAAATACAGATTTCTTGACAGTGAATTTACTTTGTTTTTTTTACTTTCTTGTTTAAATTGTTTGTGTTATATTTTTTTTTACTGCTTTTAAACTTTTACTCATAACTTCGATTTATTTAGATAGATACATACATAAATGTGTCTATCCAACTAATCACAAAAGAAAATTCCAATATTAATGAAATCAGAGGTTTATCAAGATGACAATGACAAAAGATATCATAATCTAAACAACACATGCCTAAAATAATGTCCAAACAAAAATATTTCTCTGATGTGTACAAATACATTACTCACTATTTCCACAAAGAATATTAAAGTTGTAAAGTCTCATGTAACTCTGACCAAAAATCGACAGATATTAAACACTGACTTTCAAATTGAGCCTTATCAACACCTTACTCTGCTTTCGAAGAATGGGAGTCAAAGATACAAATTTCATTTGTCATGACTAGAAATGAAACCTGGGTCTATTACAGGTAGGCCAGTACTTTACCCACTCACTTATGGCTCCAACAGTAACCTTTGAAAGTTTGACTCTTGATTAACCAACATAACACAAGCTGAGTAAACACTTTGAAAACTTATCTTTTCTATAAAAATATGCCCGGACAGAGGACAACAAACCAACCAGGCTAATTTTTTGTGGGAAATCCCCAAAATTAATTTGCCCGGACAGAGGACAACAAACCAACCAGGCCTAGTTTTTTTGTGGGAGATCCCCAAAATTAATTTTTCTAACATGAGCCTCCAAACCACCTCTGTGGTTTTTATTGTGGTAGAGAGGGGGATTTTAATACGTAATTCTTACTCACAAGACATTCAACATTCTTTAATGATGGTCCCTTGTGCCTAGTTTAACCTGCAAGGCTCATGAATAAGGGTCCTTTGTACCTAGTTATAACATGCAAGCCTCATGAGTAAGGGTCCTTTGTGCCTAATTATGATCTGCAATTAAAGGTGCCTATCATTGTCAAATTAAGCTTGAAACTTTTTAAGCTTATCATTTAGTTCTTGTAAAAAAATCAGTTGTGTATAATTTCATATTTTTCTTTAAAATGTGTTCAAAACTTTGTATCGTTCATTGATTATCCACAATACTAATAGATAATTTAAAACATAGGCTAGGTCAATAGATATATGACATACATAACTTTACGATTTTTTTATTCAACGTTGCAGGGCAATAAAAATAACTACACGTGTAGATATTTTAAAATGTATTAAAATGTTACTGAAAATATCCTACTGACATAAATTTCTTATTTTTTAAATCACAATCAGCAAACTAATAAAATGGACTTGGAAATATAATTTTCAGATGTTGAGATTACACTTTCAATTACAGTACTCATTCTTATTGATAAAATCAGATAAATACAATAATTCTCAGCTATCAGAATCTGTTTGCCCGAAATAATTAAAAAGACAATAATACTAAACTTGAAAAGTCTCAAATTTACTTACTAACACTGTCCATTCTTGATCACAATTCCATGGTTTCTCACAGGGTTAAAAAAGAAGAAATTGTTGTGAGGTTCTCCTTTCTGAGACACTGTTTTGATAACTTCTTGTGCTAACTCTCCTCCGAGAATAGCACAGACAGGACTGACTTGGGAGAATAAATTTGAAAGATACTCATCAGGAACCTTTTCAGCAGAGATACCTACACTTTGCATTTCTGATTCCCTGATTTTCTTAAGTAGCTCTAAATCTTCCACCCTGGTTGCAGCTTCAGGATTGCGACCAACATCAGTTCGAAATTTCAACAAAATTTTAAGAAGGAAAAAAGAAACCATGTCAGCTAGTGTTCTGGCTGGTCTCTCTGTTATCTTCTTGCCAACTAGAAGACTTTCCTGGAGGGTTGGATACTGCAAGGTTTCCTTTATATTGATTACAATTTTCTCAGTTTCTCCTAATTTTTGTTTTTTGTTCCCTGTGGCTTTAGCAACAGGTTTCATTGTTGTTTTCTCATCCATATACTCTTGAGTTTGAAGGTCAGCAAACATGTAACCATAAAATCCAAACACGTCAGCACAGAAAAACTTAACATTAGCGTTGTGGCAAATTTTATTAATGCGCAACAGTTGCTGAAGGTTACAGTCAGTAGCAACTACAACATTGAACTGAGTAAAAAACTCATCTGGCTTGTTATCAACACTCTCACTGTCCACTTTCATTTCAACCATTGGGTTCAGCCGCTGAGCTCTTTCAAGGGATGCTTCAGCTCGGTTACTGCCAATTTTTTCACGTGGAATTAAAAATTGACAGAATTTTTCTTCCTCGGAAGCATTTTTGTCATCCAAGAGAGTAATAGACTTGATTCCAGCTAAAACTATGTTTTTGCAAAACTCAGCACCTAGGCCTTTCATGCCGATTAAAAGAACAGTGGCGGCTCGTAACCTCTTCTGGGAGTCAAGGCCCCATAGTCGGATTTGCCTATCATACAAATCAGCTTCATCTTCAGTCAAGTTGTATGTATTAGCTTCGACCATCTTTATCTGAAACAAATAAAATGAAAAAAATGTTTAAAACATTTAAATAAGGTAATGCCACAAAATACCGAACAGTTAAGGATGGGTTACTGAAACTATTAGAAGTATTTATTTTCAAGGAGGAATCTTTATTTATGTTTAGGCCAAAAAGTACAATGACTTATTTACAACAAAATTGTGATTCGTTTCAACATTAAATTTCTTTGCATCATTGCGAGATATTTCCATTGGTCAGTTACTTGTTAGCAAGGCACCCAATATTTATTAATGACAAAGCCACAGGTAATTTAATCCATTATACTCGACCCACAAACATGGATAACATCCTTGTTGTATTTATCAATATCAGTGCTATTTTAACAAATTAACCTTATAACTTATACCGTATTTGTCCAACATAATTAATGGTGGGACCCCTTGGTTTTTATGATAACCACCAATTTAGCTACATTTGACTTATTACTCTGATGCCCAGGGTTTGCAGAAAAAATGTTACTGAAGGAAAGGAAATGGCATCTGATAATACTATGAACGAAATAATTGTTGATTTGCATTGGTAAGATTACAAGAAAACAAGTACCGGTCAACAAATTCAGAACTTTGAAGTTGTTTACATAGGAGCAATTTGTAAATATACCTATACCTAGCAATTATAGATTGAAAATGAAACCCAAACTTACCAAATTATAGGGTAGTACCTCAAGTAAAGAAATAAAAGTCTTCTAATTGGAGTAAAATACAAATAAGATTAGATTAGGCAGCGAACATCTACACTTCCAAAAATCTTGTGCGGGATTTGGATAAGCAGTAAACTCTCAGCAGTCACCAATCAAATCACCACTCATCAGCTTTAGAGTGAAAAAACATATTAAAGATGTTATAACGAACTGCGGACAGTACATAAGCAAAACTTCGAGACAGATGTTCTAACTTTGTTGGAACTTATTATGAGAAATTTGTATTTACTTCCCTGTGGGAAATAGGTTAGATCATGGATATTTCTAAAGAGAATGGTTTCAATTCATCGAAACAGCTGTTCTTATTCTTTTATACTAAAAATTCAATAAAATAGTTCTGGTAGTTTCTATGGAAACCTGTTACATGTTTTCCATCTTAAAAATCACCAACACCCCCCCAGAACTAAGACATTTCCATGTCAAAACACAATGCGCCTATTTGTTACTTTTAATACAAAGGGTATCGGCATTTAATGCACACTTTTGTACAGATGTTTTAACGAACGATAAAAACCGGCGTTTTCAACTTTATTGCATCAAATTTGTGCAGTTATGCACTGTCACCTGTCTTTGAAATACATTCCATTGTTGTTCAATATATTAGGAACGTCGAAAACGCATGATTAAAAGGACTCTAAAACTGGATTTTCAAAATTATAATTAGTATTTTCATTTCAATAAATTTCATACGATGTCGAATGATATTCAGACAATATGATTATAACGATTACTTCAAAAAATACGATTTGTTTCATTCATAAAACTATTATATATGAAATTTAAAAGTATTCAAAAACAAAGCTAATCTAATCTAATATATCGTTTTGTCTGTTTTGGGTTGACACTGGTTATGAAAATCATAATCGGTTTGAGAGTCGCCTCAGTTGATACCTAGAAGCATCGGTCCACCCGATTAATATAATTAATATAATTTGCTTTAATTTCAATTACAATGACATACGCAATTCATATAAGTATAACAATAAATTCAGGTTTTTAAACTGCGACTTATTCCGTTTATGTCTGAAAGTTCTTTGGGGAATAAAGCCAAACAATTTACAGCTCAACTAATGTTATAAGTAATCAAAATTAATTTTGATTGAAGTGTTAAAATCACTTAACCATCTACAAGGAAAAGGCGTTACGCTAGAAAGTATAGAACAAGATAACTTTAAATTTATTTTTGCAAAGAATTGATTGATGGCCATTAGAATAGTTGAGATGAAAGACACTTGCTGTAAAACTAACTCTCACGTATTGATTAAACATATTGATTCTCCAAAGAAGTTTCAAACATAAACGGAATAAGTCGTAGTTAAAAACCTGAATTTATTGTTTTGATTATTTCAATTGTGTATGTTATTGTAATTGTAATAAATACAAAAACCTCTCACACAGTAGTGACATAGTGTGCTCGACATAGTGTGCCCTCAAAATGATTATTTGGCGCGCTCTTCAAAAGGCTGTGGTTGTTTAAATGCTGATGATGTCACGCGCCAGGACACGCGCCCAAAATGTTCTGCAAACTCAGCAAGTTGTATGGATAGTATAGATTTTGTTAATTCTACCAAATATCTGTAGGGAAAGTCAAGCCAAATCATTTAAAGGTATGTGTGTTTATTTGTCTGGCGATATTCACGCAAAATATGTTGAAATTGCAATATTTATTTAACTTTTGATCGTTTATTAGTTTTTGTAAAATAGGTTAAGGTGAAGAATTCACACTTTAGATCTAATCAAAACTCATTACGGTACTGAATACCAATTTTGAGAAGCCATTTATATGGTGGTAAATACATTATTTGCGGTAATTCTGTCAATTAAATTTGGATATTAATCTATAATAAGAAATTACTTAAGGTGTTTCCCATCAAGAGGGAAGTACTATACTTGAGTACATTAAAATTCTCCATTTTAAGGGATAAGTAATTGCTTCAAATTGAGTCTTGGAAATTTCTACTCTCATAATTTCACGCTTAGTTAATCATCCTAAGGCTTTTGATTGTATAGGTTGATGTTGATACACCAGACTTCATTCAGAGAGCCAATTGGGGCTAATTCCAAGTAAGATACATGTTTTTAAGATTTACCTTAAATATTTATGAAAAAAGCATAAGTCAACTTACATAATAGTTATTATACATAATAGATTATATATACTACTAGTCCCATGTTTATTTTACATGGCAAATGTTCAGAGAAATCAATTATTGTAGGGTAGGGCCTAAACAGAATGGAAGTGGTTCAATGGTTAGAAACAGCAAAGTTCCCCCTCATCCTCCTGAACATTGTCAATTTGTCATTGTATTACCAAAATAATCATGTCATTTTATCATCAACTGTTTCCAATTATGAACAAACTTACACTTTTCATATTAAAACCCCCTTCGCGAGCTGGTCCTAATAATCTCACAAAAGCGTAATTATTTTATTATAGGAGGACAGTTTTTTTCTTTGACATGGATTATGTTCAGAAATATTTTATTTGCACTATAAATATATTCCGTTTAAATAATCACTCTAGTTTTTTATCACTGCCCCCCTCCCCGCCTGGAGGTGCAGTGCATGCGGGTAAGGGGTGTAGAGTACCCTTCTGACATGTGGGAAGAGCTATGTCGAAATGGGAGCAGACCAAGAGACAAACAAACAATGAAGATGGCGGATATATGCGTGTGCCTCTTTTGTAGCTGAAACGGATAGGCGGATAAATCCGTTTGCCGCTCTTGGTGAAAATAACATTTGGGGGATATATCCGTAAAACTCACAAGGGGTTAAATGGATATGAAATTAAAATTACTGGAATTGCACATAACTAACTGTCTACTACTAATAGTCTATTCGCATTGATAATTAATAAAATTATCAATGAAAATTACAAATAAAAATCTGCTTTTACATACAAGATTCTCTGTATCACATTTTGGTCTTTAAGGTAGTAAAAGCCTTTTTTGATTTTTTTGCTTCAACATCACTGCATCTTCAACCTAGTTGAGAAACAATTAGGTTTTTAAAAGAATCTAAACTTTTGTTTCAGTACTTGTTTCGAAGTAGCCTATTCAGTTTTAGTGATAATTTAAGTAATAATTTTAAAAAATAAGCAAAGAAGTAGAACAAAAATATTTTGTTAGTCTTTAACATTAAAGACGACCAATCCAGCAACAATGGTGGTATGTGCTGTCATGCTACTGGCATCTTATTTACATTTTTTCAGGCCTGTCACGTATTTTAATTATTGTTTACAATTTTCCATCTCTGTTGGGGTTATCATATTCAATTTGAAGTCATTATAGTTTTATTCAGTATTTATATATACCTATATTTTTTAACCCCTAAATACTGATCCATAACACTATTTGTAAATTGTATTGTATGTTATCACTCATATAAGAAAGTGACATCTGGATGGTTCTCTGTGGTGTTTCTATGTCAGTGGATATAGTTTTTGTAATTCACTGTCTAAAACATTTGTATTTGTTATAGAAAATGGAGTTTTACCATAAATCATCTTATGAATCACCTGTGAAGCGGAAAGTTTTGGGAGACATCAATAATACTGCTGACTCGCCAATATCTCCCACGGCAAATCTTAAACTCCTGACTAAAGTAGCCAGCCAATGTGATTCCATCGAAAATACTAATGCAACACCTACGTGTAGAAAAGAATTAATGGATTTGGATTTAAATCCTCAGATCAAGGGCAATTCCCGTAAATTTAAATCCTTAGGATTTTTATGTGACAAGTGAGTCTCTTATGTGTTATTTGTTTTAACTGTAGGCTGCAAAAGACTTCTAATAAACTGTAGATATTAAATCATCTCGAGCATCTACAGATAGGGTCTTCTTCATTTAAAAATTTTAACTTGTTTTTGAGTAGCCTAATTGTTTTAGAATATGAGGCAGATTATAAATTGTGTGTTTTTATGAAAAATTCATAATTTTACTCTTTTACAACCATACTCAATCAAAGAAACGAGTTTTGTTGACATAATTAAAAGAATCAAATTAAATCACCATTTAACCTCTTTGACTTTCGTTCTGTTTATATGTAATAAATGACTTATTTGTTTTATTTTTATTTTAAACTAATGTGCAGTATTTAACTCTCACTTTAAATATGATTATCTGTTAGGTGAGTATGTAGTAGAAATACAAAGAGTGGGTAGCCACGGAATTCCTCTACTCATTCTTGCCCCTAAGGCAATATGAGTGAAATTCCATTTAGGGCCCATATTTTGCTGTTCAGACATTGATGGCACGTCCAACAAAATTTAACATATTGTTCTAATAAGTATTTAAAATTCATATGTAAGCGTGTGCAAATTGAAGGTATATATGAGACTGTGAAAGATTTGATGTCAAGTGTTTAAAACTAACCGATTAATTTACCAGAATCATCAATTTAATAATTATTGTTCTAGATTTACATTCAGATTTTATAGCAGCACTAAAATTACTCTAACCCTCTTGAAAAATTATTACTATACAACCACCTAGCTAAGACAGAAACAATCTATCAAACAGAAATAACAAACCAGTTATTCTAGCAAGAAAAAAGTCAATAAAACTAAGTAATTTTTATTTTAGATTCTTGAAAATTTTTCCATTGGATATTCCTGAGTTCGGAGGTGGCCTGATTCTGCTCTCTGATGTCGCGAGGGCACTTGGTGTGGAGAAACGAAGAATTTATGATATCATAAATGTTGTTGAGAGTCTTCAAATGGCTACTAAGGTAATTTTATGTTTAACTTTGGTGAAGAAGGAACGTTTTTTAATCTAGGCCTGATTAAAAAAACCAAATAAAGTTGGCTTTGATTCTCTAAGTACTGATGTAGTAAAACAAGTTGTAGAATTTAGTTGTGTGGTAATTAATTATTTACCATATCATAAATAAATCAAACCGCTTACTGATAATTGTTTGTTTACAAGCACTTGTTGTTTGTCCTTGAGTATGTGTTAAAAATTGCATTTACTTTGACTTCAATATAAAATTGAGATTACAAAATTAATTAATGCTTTGATTTTTAGATTGGAAAGAACTCTTACTCGTGGTCAGGTCGGCGTAAACTGGCAGACATCCTTAGTCAGTTGAAAGCTTATGCTGAGCAGCTGGGACTTACTCAATACGTAAGCATTAATTTTTCCATGGTCATTTGTCATGTTTTGATTGGCATATCTTTACTGTGAACACGTTATAAGTGAAAATATCAAAACTAACCACAAATCTTTTAGGTATCTGTCTAACCTAGTGGTTAGCGTCTTGGTCTTTGGTGCTAGAGGTTACAGGTTCAAATCATGGAAAGTTCATTCAGGTATGAACCACTTGCCCAAAAGGTTTTTTTTGCAATATCACCCCCAACTCCATTAAAATGCCTTGGGTATTTTTTTAATGCGAGAAATTAACCTTATTACTGATGTAAATTAACTGTACCAAATAAAGTAAGGTCTTCAAGAATTGCAGTAAAGGTTTTCATTGAATGCTATAATTCAGTTGTCTTTTTAACTGAATATGTCACAGGTTTCCCTCTAAAGTTTCTTAGCCCTTAAAATTCATTATTTTAATGTTAAAGTTCTTACCAATTACATGTAGGCCTCTAACATTAAAACTTGGAATTTATGATACAGAGTGAACATCATGTTTATGTTTTAGGTACGAAGAGAACAGTTAAAACGCAAACTATACCTCAGTGTTCGGCAAGAGGAGGTGGAGATGTGTGATGGGGGAACCTTCATACAAAACTCAAACATTGCTAGCTTCTTCAGGAATGAACGCCGCATTGGTATTCTGTGCCAGAAGTTTGTCATGCTGTTTTTAGTGTCCCTGGAGGTAAGTGTTCGACTACTTTTGTTGATCGCTAAATCATCAAAATGTGTTGAACGAATTGATTGTTCTACTAATGTCTGTAGAGTAGGCCTATAGCATATCTAAATTGACCTCTAAAAGACTGGGGCTGTGTTGGATAAACTGATCATTCTCTAATCACATAGAATTATGATATCCATTATTTTGGGACTCTATAAATACAACTATGAAGTGATTTTGTCATTAAGTGATAATTGATATTATTGTACTATTCACAAAACAGAATAGAAGAATATAGTTACATTCTATCGTATTGTAACTTTTTAAGTTTTGTTTTATTTAATGACTTAAATAAAACAAAACTTAAAAAGTTTCATGATTATATTGATATGTAATGGTAAAGATTCTTAAATTATATTTCTTCTTGTTCGCCCAATACTTCTTCGTTCTTTCAGACCGTGCTTTCCTTTCTTCTGAAACCACTTTCCTCTTGCTAGCCTCTATTTATTTGGCCTAATATTTAAGGTGTTATTTTTAAGCTTACCTCTGACTTCTTCTCTTAAAATCTTCTAATGTTATCTGCAACTTTCTCATGTCCTCAGTCTCCACAATCCATTCAATACCAGTCTTTCTATTCCACAACTTGTCAATTATCCTCGTTCTTATCCAATTTTCCTGCCATCCTGAACAAATGTTCAATAAATGAAATTCTTTTCTTTATTATCATACTTAAAAAAATGTATTTTAAAAACAAAATTCAATTTCTTTCAGGATGGTCTCATAAACTTAGAACTAGCTGCCGATGTATTGGTTGCTGACGATTGCCAACAAAACAAGACAAGACTGCGTCGATTGTACGACATTGCCAATATCCTTGTGTCGCTCGGCATCATAACCAAGCTAGATGTGGGAGGGGGATGGAAGAAGCCGGTTTTCCAGTATGTTGGGCCTCCTCTGCATCGAATGGGTATGCTGTTTTGGGATCAAAAATACTGTTTCTAAAATGTATGTGCATATGTAATATAATCTAGTACTCAGATTCAACTATGTTCATTTAAACTTGTAGGTTGTGAAGTGTTCATTCATATACTAAAGCTCTAATCCTTTCAACCTAGCAATAAGACTTAATGCTGAAGACAGGAATTCCTCTTTTCACGTTTTAGAGCAGCCTATCCTATTAGGAAATCAGTTTTGGGAATTTTAAATTAAATAAAATAAAGCTTATGATACAAACTTTTTAAGAAATTGACCTTAATTCTTTTGTTGCAGAAAACATCAACTACGAAAGTTCTATTTTGAGCAACTTGGTGAAGACCGAGCTTTCTGATGGGGTTTGCTCCGACTTGTCAGGTAGTAATTTGTCTTAATTTACTTTTAAGTTTTCGTTTGAACTCATTTTCTGCAGCCGTTGCAATCACTAATAGCAAGGAGTAATAGTGCTGAGACAAAGACAGTTTATTATGTTACAAAATGAAAATAACTATTCAATAAACTGTACAGGTAAAATGGAATGGTGTCATAGCATCATACATTAATGAAACTTTTAATGTGTTATAAAATTAAGGTTCATTTAATAAATACTATTACTAAATACATATAAATAAATGCTAATATAATACTAAATACTAACTGTCAACCATATATTCATCAATGGTCTGTCTAACAAGTAGTTCTTGAGAGCTGCTTTCAATTTATTTTTCTCCTTTTTTATTTGTTTGATCTCCTTTATTTTTTAGACAGGTAATTTATATATGAATTTAGCTCCCATATAACTGGTTTTCTTTTCAAATAATTTTAATTGTTGGCGGGGTAGCTCAAAGTTATCCATGTGCCTTGTTTTGAAAAATGATAATCACCGAAATGTGGAACTGTATAAAATTTTGTAAGTAAAATTGTTTGTTAAATTTAGTTACTTTAAACTATCATTATTCCAAGATCTGAAAAAAGTGTCTTGACTGAATCTTGCCAATTTAATTTTTAACATTATTCGAATTGCTCGTTTTTGAAGACTCAATAATCTGTTCATACTCTTATACTTTAATACTTTTAACTGAAATGGCGACCTACCCAAGTAGGTATTTTAAGCCAAGTATGAATGAGGAATGAATGAAGGATGATTGTGGCGCAATCTTGTAGTCTTGTTATTGACTAAGGCTGACATGTTCCTTAGACAGGACTGTTAATTAATAGCCCAACAGCCGATGGCAACTAATAGACCTACAGTTTAACGTGGAATCCGAACCACGACCTCTGAATAACAAATTGGTCTAATTATGAGGATGGTCTTTATAGATTAACGTAGTATTCAATAGTGCGGCCGTTAATCCACATAAGAGAACACCACATCCACCGACCATCTCTCACAACTATCCACAATTCGTGACCTCCAAGGAGCTTGATTACAGGACGTCGCCACCATCCCAGTCTCTTTTTTACTTTTTGCCCCATAAATATTTAAAGGCGAGTCATCCAGAATTGCCTGGCCCTGAAATTACATAACCCTTAAAAACACATTACAGGTTCATAAATTTCAAGGATAAAATCAGTTCAAGTCACTTAAGATTGCACTTTTTCAGAAGTGAGGCTAGCCATCGGAATTATTTCACAATTAGTACCAAATTTTCTTGATCAACGAGGCTTTTATATTATCTGTTATTGTGGCCTTTTAGATTATGAATTAGTATTTTAAATTGTGAGATTCAGGAAATAGTACTGTGTGATTAAATTTTTTACGTTTATTCAATGTTGTACTTCATTCCGCGTTAGATGTCAAATAATTTTCAATCTATGATTTATCTCAATATTGAATTTCAGTCCTTGTGAAAATATGGTATCAAAAAGAAGTTTATTTGAAGATGTTTTGTTGTAAAATGACATTTGCGAAAAATTCAATTAGATACTAATGCATTGGGTGACGTTTGCAGAAGACAGTAACGAAGTGCCGTATGAGAGGAGCAGTGACATAGCTGTGACAGAATCAGACCATTCATATTCGATGGACGTCTCGACAGCAGCGGCACAAATGCCTCCTCCGGCCAAAAAACGACTGGTGTTCAGTACAGATAAGACCAACGTGGTATTGCCGAACATCAAGCCCGTCGTGGTGCGACGAACCACACCAGTGACCATCACGGGGCCTTGCACCCGACTAGTAAGGTTGGTAGGGCCTGTCTCGACCCCCCAGACTATCACAAGCGGAGGACTATACAAAGCGCTCAAAATCGGAAACAGTCTTCATTTCATCAAAATTGATAACTCGTAAACACCCTGTATAGGTTTGTGTGTTTATCATCGTGCTCATTTCCGGAGTCACCATATAAATGGTGGCGAGATACCAAAAATGTTGCTATGTGTAAGATGGATTTAAATATATATTTTGGTGGGTTTTCATATTTTAGTTTAAAGGTTTGGTTCTATATCGGTCAATTGTAAAGTGTGCAATAGAACGCAAGTCAGTGTGTCTAGGTAGGAAAACTGTTTTATAAATGATGTTATATAGGTTGTTGATGGTTTTTTATAGTTTAATTTCTGCAGGTTATACAGAAAAAGTTAAATTGGTTAAAAATTATATTCGTTGCAATAACATTAAATTGTATCAAGCAGAACTTCCTAGATGTGGATAACCTATGTCACATATATTTAGTGTATATAGCAACAAATAGAATCATTCTCAAATTAATCTCATAAAATAAATATTTTGTATATTATTACTAAAAATAGGATGTGTTTATCCTAACCTTCGCATTTCATTCAGTTCAAAAACTATATTTCATAAAATATATTTCTTTAACTGTTAAATAATAAAGTTTTATAAATTTATCAGAGTTCAAAATGTTAAAAACGTAGTTATTTTTAAGAACTTTCAAACAAGATTAGGTATTTTATTAATAATTAAATTAAAAACGTCTTGTTATTTCAAACAAAAGATTGCTTTTTAGCGATGGAGTTTGTCTTAGAACAAAGACTAGCCTCTATTATTCAGCCACTGAGGCATGGCTTCTTACAGTAGTACATAAGTCTGTTAGAATTTGGTTGTTTGCAGTAAAATTGGTTCATAGAAATTCCAAATGACTGAATTTTCTTATCAATAATCAATACTAAAATATTATATGAAAAAAAATTCAACCATAAATACATATCGGTCAGAGAGTAAAATTGGAGTTGGAAAATCAGACCATAGACGTTGCAGGCAGCTAAACATAAGACAGGAACATCTATTTTTATAACTTAACTTAACCTTAACTGACTTAACCATCTATCGAGGGTTAAGTTCATCTATAAATGGGTTGAGTGATCTCGGCAAGTTCTATCTTATGTTTGGTGGCCTGTATGTTAGCACATTAGAGTACAGATTTTCTATGAATACATATCACGACTTCTAAATTGTATGTATTAATTGTGGTTTTCATTGCTCAATGCCCCATTTGTTTTAGTTCCTAATTTTAACTGTGAAATATTTGTTAATCAGAATTTACCCAATCATAAATTCATTTCACGTATCAAAGCTAATTTAATTTTTCTATGGATCAATGAAGTTTATTTAATCTTGAATCATAGTAAAAAATTAAAGGTTCACTCTTTTATATTTAAAATCTTATAAAATTAATCAAGTGTTGTAGTTTAAGCAATCTGTAGCACAAGTGTTTAAAGTTCATTATAAATAACTGATTTGTCCTTGTACAATCAAGTCGTACGATACAAGTCCAAAAACCTAGAATAACAAATAGCTTGTAATCTAGGGTCGGCATTGATTGGTCCACAACCTGTAATAATGTTATTGGCAAATATTTATATAGACTATCCTTCATAATTTTATATAATGATCTCGTTTTAGTTATTGATCTTAGGGGTTTCTTTAGTCCCTTGTCCTAAAGTTGTATAGTGAATTTATCATGTAATATAAATATACCATCATTACCTTGCTAGAGGTTAGTTCCCTTGGGAATCGTGCCTTATAGACGTGTAATCAGTTATCTAAGATGTCTCCCGAATCATGTTCCAGCCGGGTATTAGTGTGGTCTTTCTTCTTTTATAATATGTACTAGTCATGTTTCTTACTATGTCTTTGCTATTAATTAATGTATAAGATCTCACTCTAATTTGTTTCTCTTCCTTGCTTTAAATATTTCCTGTTAGTTTCATTGAATTTAAAACGTTTTATAAAATTATGTTTAACTTAAACTCAAATAAAATGTTATTTTAAACTTTTTATTTAGCCATGTAGATGTTTTTAGTTTTTCATTGTACACTATTAGAACGTTGAAGCAGATCCTTTGTTTTAGGTCAGTGACTGTATTACTATAAGGTGGCACAAAATCCATGACTGCCTATGCACAGTAACTTTTACACTTAAATCGCAAATCAAAAATGTTAAGTAGAACTTTTATTTTTGTTTCAACCATGTTGGTTTTCACACACAAAATTTTAATTACATAACACTTTGATGCATTGTTTAAAAAAATGTTTTATTAAGCTTAATAACATAAGTACCGAAGTAAAAAAAAATATTTCTATGAAATTTAAAAATCAATATTTTTTTTATTTAGGCACTTATATTTAAAAAAAACTTCATTTCAAATTGTATATCAGTACTTCAATCAATCCATTACAAAATTAAAAATTTGTATATAACAAATTAAATGGCAGGTACTGCTGAGTGCTAAAATATAAAAAATTATTATTGAATATTTTCATTTTTTTAGTATGCTAGTCACAGGGTTTTGTAACATTCAGATTCAGAGAAACAATCTTTAAAAAATCTAAGTGTAAATAAGAATTATGCTTATAATTGGTTGAATAGCTTAAAAGTTTGATCTCTAGGTAATGATGGTTGAAATATTTTAAAGATTTATTACAATGTTGTAGAGAGTAAGGAATATATTAGTTTAAGATTGATTTATAAAAAGATTCTATGGTAAAATATTTTTGTTAGAAATGCAAAATTCTAAAAATAAAGTTTATTTTGATAGTTAATCATTGTGTTGGTTGTTAGAGTATCCATTCATCCCTATTTTTTTTTAAATATCTCTGAATGTAAAACGCATATACCTGTATAGCTTTTAAATCAAGTATACCATATAGCCCTTGAACGACGAACAATCACGCTATGAACATTGGAAATTTACAGTACTGCTTTTATTCAAACATTATAAATGACTACAAGTCTGACAAGCAACACAGCTTATCCATTAAAAATTGTACATATAGCTTCCTAATAATTAATATTATAAAGAAGAGGTGGTGTCTGTATGTTTGTTTGTGGGTTTGTTGTGGCAAGTAAATGCGAAAAATACTGAACCGACCGGTTTAAAATTTTACACAAAGGTAGATCTTAAACTCATGCAACACATAGGCATACTCATTTCCTTAAAATCCTCTCGGGCTACGCCCTGTGAACGTCCTAAGTTTCAATGTTTACATTTTTAGAGAATGAAAACATAAAATTACTTAAATGTCAACAGCTGTGAATACTAAAATTTGACAGTTCGAGAAGAAGAAGAAAGAGCTGCCGTGACCGTCCTGGGTTTCAATGTTTACATTTTCTAATAACAACATCCGTTTGCACTATATTTTGACAGTTCGGGAAGAAGAAGAAATAAAGTTGATTTTTCAGATAAACTGCTGGATCGAAATTAGTGAATTATTTGAAATAGCGGAATGGTAGATTTGAAGTTTTTTTTCCGACGACTGTCTCTATTACATTAATCCTTATCCTCTCCCAATATTTGACATATGTTACTTTGAAATGTTGTAGACACTCCTGTTTTGTCATTTTGTAAACAATGAAGAATTAATTAACAATACCTTAAATGTATCAGTAGAGCCTACACCTTTCAGCCTTTTTAGCCCGTGCGAAGAACGGGTACTTTGGCTAGTAATTAATATATCCTCCTTTATTTTTTATGACATTTTCGCCTCACATGACATTTTGATGAGTTTCTTGCATATATTCTTTATTTACTCATCATGGAATGAAATGTTGATCACTGCAATAACCATGGTTGTCTTTGTTGTACAGGCTTCCCTAGAGATCTTTTTTTACAAATAGCCCACACAATTTTGATTGGGTTTAAATCAGATAAGTTTTGTGGCCATTCTTGCAGAAAATTCCGTCTCTTTCTGGGAACACTTGCGAAAGATGTAAAAAAGTCTTACTTTGTCCATCAGTTAGTTTATAATTTTCCTATACATATAATGTTTGAAAATAAATGGTTATTTTGTTGTATTTAACCGCTAAAGCGCCACTGAAAATCACACTCCCTGCTCATTTAGGTTGAAAAAATCCAAATTATATTTTCCCAATGTTATTTTTGGATTAAGGTAGCTTGAATAAAGTATAAAACAGAAATATGCTTCATTTTTATTTATTGAAAATTTTAACACTATTTTCAGGTATCTAAAAAAGTTATTTTTGCAAACAATTCTGAGCGCTTGAAATAAAACTTGGAGGCTTACATAAATGAAAAATTACTGATTCTAAACATGAAAACAATGAGAAACATGTAAATAAAGTAAAAAGATATGTACATTACCACTTAACATAGTTTTGCATCGTATGATACGCTTCAAAACAGTCATAAGTCCATTCACAAACTAATTAAAATCCGGATCGTCTGGATGAGCCATGTTTCACTTTTTATTTTATTATTTAGATTCACAAACATTCACACTACATTATCTGTTTATTTCTCAAACACAACACAAATAATCACAGGTCAAAGGATGTCAACAAATAACGATTGGAACAGTGAATACAGCTGGTCATATTGGCACGTTAATTTTCTCGTCAAAAGCAGTACGGGAGTACTAGAATACAGGCCAAAGTTGCATAACATCTAATTTCAGTCACTAGAAATTCCATCAAAGCCGCCATATTGGTTTTGTGAGTTCATAGAGGTTAAAGCAACATTACCATGCACTTTATTGGTTGTTTTGCGAACTACAGCGCAGTAAATGTGATGAAATGGCTGAAAGTGAAAAAACTCAGTTTCCGCGCCGTGGGACACTACTGTGCCGAGAGAAATCTCGTCAGCCGCCCGATAAGGGTTAACTGATGGTATTTTACCATAAAATTAGATTGTTAAAAATTTCATGTTGATGTCAGATTGCAATGACTAAATAATGTAGTTTAATTTAGCATTCAGTAGATATCCCATATCCAACCATGACCGGGCCTTGGAACGGCCAAAAAGTTGGATACAGGGAGGTGCAAATTAAACACATTCCCCAGGAAGAAAAATAGCTATACATCATTGTAATAAACCTTAACATATATATATTACATAAATGAAGACATGTATAATAACTGAAAAATAATATTTATACTTAATTGAAGAATAAGTATGTTTTGTCACGCTTGGCAATGACAGGAGCGTTGGAAACATATATAAAAACGGACAGACAGAACGGTCGGTTATTGGGAGGAGTCGGATATAGTAGGTTCTACCCCCACTCTCTTGCCAATGAATCAAATAAGCCACAGGATGGAAGATTAGAAGCCTAGAAGCTAGTTAGAAAAGTAATGAGTTATTGGTTAAATTGGGACAGTCAATGTAGGCTAATATTTTCATAGGCTATAAAACATCTAAATTAAAGGTGAATAAGTAAATACAACTCATACACTAAATAGCTATTTATTTACACAGTTTGTTACTCCTACTAAAAAACTTGGTTTAACCCCTCCACATCTTTTCTCTCTCCAACTTTGCCAACAATCTTGACTTCGTTGATACGTACCATTGTCAGCAGACTCCTTATAACTGTAAAAGAGTAGTATAAACATAAGAACACTTTTAGAAAATAATTTTATGAAAAGGGAGGAAAAGTCTAGACTCTAAGAATTTTTTTTATTTTACTTCCTCCCACCTATTTACAATCGAACAAGTAGAAAGTATTTTCATTAACAGTTTTGAATTTGAAATTTCGGTAGATTCTGGGGTTTCCTAAACACAAACAAGTGGTTTTAAAAGTTATCTGTGGGTAAGTACAAGAGTGTCACAGTCTCTATAGTGGCCCAATTGAAATAAAATTTGGTATATGGATCTAGGTGTTTATAATCTGTGTTATCCCCATACAATTCTTTAACTTATAATACAAGGTTGTATGAAAAAAGATGAGCACTGCCATATTTTTCTCAATTAATTTTTTAATGTGTTTTTGATAAGCGTTTTTCAATTTTTCATAATGTATTTTTAGTAGGGGTGTGCGAGCCTGGAATATTAAGTTAGGAGCCGAGCCGAGCTTTTCCAAACCTTCCCCAGATCTAAATTATTAAGGTAATTTTTCTCTGAAAAGTAAGAATCTATTTAATATAAGACATTAGTTCAAAACAACTGGCTGGCTTCCTGATTGTACTACTCCATTTACGCATTCATCTGAAAGTGTACAATAATTTTGTGTCGGCAGCGCTACAGCTGGTTTCCTGATCGAGTTTCACCCCTAATTTTTAACTTAACTTACTCATAATGAGAGTAAGTATATGTCAGTTGTTATTTGGATTTTTATTCCAGACATTTTTCATGACGATTTTATGTAAAATAAAGTTTCACAACATCTCAGGATCTGGAATCTGAACCCGTCCTCAGGCGAACTAATATCTAAAACATAACACAATTATCACATAATCCATAATACAGACTAAGCAGGCATAAAGCTAAAACCAAAAAAGTTTAAAGCAGTCAAAAAAACTTCCAAACGAACCATTCACTAACCATTACACACATAAGAAACATAAAACGTCCACTCATTACGGAGACTCAAAGACAACTGATTAGGAGTAGGCGTGTCCCGACACGAAAAAAAATGGCCGCGGCAAAAAACCTGAAATTAAGGAAGTAGGCCTATGTCTAACAAATATTTTACTTTAAACTAAACAGACTGCTTTTTATTTTTAGCTTTATACCGGCTTAGTTTGGATTATGTGTTAATTGTGTTATGTTTTAGATATTAGTTCGCTAGAAGACAGGATCAGATTTCAGATTAAAAATTAATTAAACTATCACACTAATACTTGATCTACATATTACTTACAGTTAATTCTCCTGAACTGTTTCCTTTTCCTAAACCTGAACTTTGTTTTGACATGAGACAAATCTTTATCGATCACAGTACCTACAACTGACACCAGTTCAGGTGGTAATACTGGTCGACCAACAAGTGAAAAGTCAGAGCCCCCAACCAGCATGACCTGTGACAAAGATTAAAACTTACAAACATGAAGCTGAAGTGAGACGAGATGTAGAAGCAAAAGGAGTGCACTGGTAAGCAGTATGTTGAGGAAAAAAGAAGATGGACAGGCCTAGTGAACACCCAGACCCGGACTTAACGGAAGAGGACATGAATGTAAGTATAGCATAAAAATATTTTTTGTATTGGTCTCTGTATTCAAAATTAACAACAGTAAAAATTGTTTGTCACTTAGTATGGACCCTTTAACATATTACACTTACACTTAATTCTGACGGATATTATACACTATTGCGAGTTATAAAGATGAATTTCCACCAGTCATGTCTTAATCACATAATGGACCTTTCAAATTAACAAGTTTCATTGAATGAACATGTTATCTGTACAAGGCTAAAAATGGATATTTATATATTGGAAACATGATGTATATTTGTTCATATGAATGTTATTTAATCTGGATGACTTAGAGCCTGGATTAGTCCAGATAAATGAGGGTTTATTTTTTTAAGGTTACTTAACCTTGATACTGTCAAATGTCAATAATTCTTAGTCATAACTAAAGTACTGATCTCATAGATTCATAAGAATTAAATAAATTTTAAGGTTCAATATCCAACAAACAATTCTGACAGTGTCCTCCTATTAAATAATATAACTTTTGTAATATTTTAACCATTGAATATCTATTTTTTTGCTTACCTTTTCAAATTGTATTTTATCACCAATGGTGGGTGGCCATAGACCGTGGATTATGATGATATCTTCCTGAGTCACAATAAACTGCTTTCCAGCGACATGAATAACTGCAAATAACCGTCCCTCCTCTCCTTTAGCAATCTGGTTGTTCACCAAAGCGATTGTATCTGTTGACAAAGGTAGTTTTTATCACTATTTTCAATGTGTAGAAACAAAATGTTCATGCATTTCACTGGCCCTTGGACCAGCGTTGGAAACCATATAACACTGAAAGCTGATGAGATGTAATTTAAAATTTTCCAGTCCAATGCTATTAAAAATAAAAAAAATATCTTATATTTATATCCTAAAATATTGGGATGATGACGCTGGTTTTTCTCATAGGGTTTTGGGCTCAATGTTATAAAAACACTTAAAATACAAAATGATCCCAGATAAGTAAATGAAAAATCCCTTGATCCTTTCAGTGCTATGTACCCCTAAACACTAAATGTACCCCCTTAACAAAACCAAATCATAAAAAAATCCAAACACACTGCAATTCCAACTAGGCTTAAAAATATTGTCAACTTCCCACCAAGCTAGTTATTGTTTATTTTAGGTAGGCCCTCCCAACACAGTACCAAAAATTTGTAAGCCAAATTGGTAATGTCAATGGTCAGGAATCGAACCCGAGTACATTCAGATCAAACCCAACACTTATCCAAGGCTTAACTCGAAAGAGTACACTTTGACCAAAAATATACCAACAGAGCAGGTGCTTAATTTGTACCACTGATGAAAAATATATAGCCTATGGAGCATAATTATGTAAAATAGACGCTCTTTGGGACAAGAAACACATGTCAATAACACACCATATGCAAATGTTGCAAATTCATCCCATGGTAAAGTACCAAAACTAAACTTATAATCTTTTTTCTTTTTGTTACAGGCAAGAAATAGTTGTTAAATGTGGGATCTGGACCACTCTAATTAGGTGTAGGGTGTTTTGCCTTCAAAGTGAAAGAGGATAAGAGCACTGTACTATAAGTTAGTAAAACAGTTTAATAATATTTAGGTATTCAGTTAGGTATTAAAGTAAATTTATATATTTGATGATAATTAGTATAGGCCTATTGCTTATCTGCTGAAATAATTTTATGAAATTGTGAACATAACCTTATGGTAGGATATGGTAGTAATTTAAACTGGCAACTAATATCATGAACTAAACACTGTAAACATAATACAGGGGTGCCCACAGGGGGGTGCTGTGACGCAGACTGCGTCATTGAAATTCTTGGGGGGGGGTTCCAAACAATTTTTTTGAAGGGGGGGTAAAACGGATTTTAACAGTGTTTAACGTGATGACATTGAAAAAATATATTACATCACTAGATAGAAGGTAAATAATAATGAACGCAGTATTAATTTAAACATTGTTTGTTTTTCTATCTGAAAATAAATAAATGGCAATGACAGTGCTCGAATATTGTCCATGATTGTGGCGGCAGCGGAAGGTCCGGCGAGTTTCGAAAGTACTCGGTTATCTTCGGGAGTCGTGAAGATGGTCATACGACAGACTAGGTTATAGGCGCAACTAGGTTATGTGATTGTTGCCCTTGCGTCTTTGTGTTTGTTACCCTTTCCATCTCAAAACTAATATTACCACTGAGTTGTGATGATAAGTTTGTTAAATTTTGTAATGTTTTTACACTAATAAAATGCCCTAAAAGTAAAAAAATTTTAAGTATAAATGTTTAGAGTTGTTTTGCAATGCTACCGTTAGGCATGAAAAATGGAAAGAACACTGTAAAAAGAAGGTCAAACAACAGTTGGAAGTGAAATATAAAGTTATTGAGTTTAAATGCAGCGACGAAGCAAGATGGAACCCTAAAAAGGTATTAAAACCCCTATGGGTTTTTAATACCTTTATAAATCTTCTTTTAGTTTTAGATAAAATAAGGGGTGCTTACGAGTATTATTTACACCTTTGTTTATGGTATGGGGTGCCAACTCACATGGGGGGGGGCTAGTTCTAAGTTTGGGGGGGGGGCTTCATGAAGCTTGGGGAGGGGTGGGCACCCCTGCATAATAAATACCTTTTGTATATAAACTATCTTCTTCTCTCGTGTCTTTAACCTCTTCTTGTTTCAATGGTTGAGCAAAACTATTTTTGATATTGGTCCTTAAAAATGCTTTTTGAACCCATGAAATTCCTTTGCTGCTGTCATGAGATTCCCAAATATGTCCTGAAAGGAGGGTAAGAAAATAAATAAACCAAAGTCACTGAAGCTTAAACTTGTTAAATAAAACACAAACTTACATGAGTCCATAGTAATAAATTTGACTTTAAGAGGTAACGGAAATTCATCTCAATGTTATAAATTTCCCTAAAATATCTATTAGATATTTTGTGTACTATCTGAGTGGCCTAACTTTTACACCTAGTGTTCTGTTACTAAAAACCATAATAACACAGAGCACCTTCACTTGACAAAAAGGTTACTTTTCGGAGCTAGGGAAGGAAATGTGAGTGAGTGTACACCTTCGACCACTAGCAAGAATTCAGCTCAATGACCAGCACATGAAAGAAATCGGCCAAATTTAATTAAATTTTAAATTCCAATTGTATCTATAGGATGATAGATAAATCTCAGACATTGTTTGTATACAGGTTTATGTGAAACCAAAAAATGTAAACAAAAACTAACTAACCTGCAATAATATGTCAAAATGATGTTTTATGGTGTCACATGCACAGAATTTCTGATTACTAAGCATACTGAAATTGTATGAACTGTACAAAAATGATCTATCCTAATGAACTATAAATATCTAACCTGAAAATTGATTATGGGTTGATGGAAACTGGACGTTTCCCAGTATACTTGAAACCCAATTCACAGAGGAGCTAGAAAATCTCCTACGAATGATTGATAGTCCAATCATCGTATATATTTTAATAATTTACAATTTTTTGAACACAGACAAATGCTTCATCAAGAAAACAAACCATTACCATTACTTAATCCCCTACCTAACTCTCCACTCCATTACTTTTTTTGAGTTCCGTTCTTCTTCTTACTCTAACTAGTTACTCAGTTTCAGTTCTTAAGACGAAAGTGAGAATGTTAGAATCAGATAGGAAATTATAATTCCTGAAAAAAACTATTTCAAAAATAGATTCACTATCCAATTTATATACTACAAAAAGGTCACTTAGTTTAAAGAAAATTCTCCCCAAAATTGGCTTGTTCATACAATCCCTCAACTGTAATTATGTAACTGTTTGTATTTACTTCCCTGTAGGACATAGGTCATAATATAATGGATATGTCTAAATGGAATGCTTTCAGTTCATTTAAAAAGCTGTTCTTATGTTTCAAATTTTCATCTAATTAATTTATTTCATATTAATTCTGGATAAAATGTCTTAGGGAGGGGCGGTGTTAGCATTTTGTAAGACGAAAAATTGTAACATAAAAGCAGATGTTTAGATGAACTGAACACACTCCCTTTCATAGACATATCCATGATCCTACTACCTATTTGCCACAGGGAAGTAAATACAAACATTATAGATTTTAAGGATGTAAATATTATTCATGGATCACTTAAAAATGTTTAAAAGTACGGGACTAATAACGGTGCTTTTATGGATTTTCAACTTTATATGAGGATTTTAAAAACTAAGTAACATTCATACTATGGTTTTAACAGAGAGGAGCGGATTATAAGGATTTACTTTACTATCCGTTCATCTATGGTTCTATCAAGTTACTATGATTAAAAAGGCACAGATTCTCTTTTCGGTTCATTGTGTATTTTTTATATGATTTTTGTTTCACGCTTTCATCCTTTCATTAGATTAATACAAGTCAGCTGTTGAGTCCTTAGTTGATCTTCCTTCGCTTTTTCTGTCAGCTAAGCTTCAGCTTTCTCGCTCTCGCTGTCAGAGAAGGGTCTCTATTATGATGTGGTATTGTGTTTGTGAATAGAAGAAATGGCAGATGTTCGTGGTGCCTGATGTATGTTTTCATTCATTCTTAGTTCATTGGTTTGCTGAGAATGGAATCCAATAAAGTCTCCAGTTCCACATCTAAGAACAGATTTGCTGACTATTTCGTTATCTGCGGACTAGACTATAACTCAGGGCTTGAACCAGATATATTCGCAGGTAAACAGACTTCATATGATAATTACTCGTTATGGTAGTTATAAATAGAAGTAGGCATAACTTATTATTTGTTTTTAAAACATCTAACTGATACTTTATTACCCGTCTTTCTTTAAATTAACACAGCCTTTTTATGAATACTTTTTAATGGATTTCCATGTTGACCAAGACGTCCTACCCTTAAACCTTGGTATGAATGGTTGGTCATATAATGAATAGACCTCAGTCGGTTAAAGAACTAACTCAAGCAAAGGGAGGATTTTAGTAAATTTTTAAACAAGTTCCTGTGTTTCCTGGAGCAAGTCATCATGGCTCAACATCAGATATCGGAACTCCTGTAAGACCCAAACAATTTTGTCTAAAGAAAATTTTATATTAGATCAACTTGAATTGATTTTTTTAACCTGCTGTTGGTCGAGGTCATTTGTCTTAACCAATACGTGGATGGCTGAGGGGTGAGTGTCATGTCACTCACCTTTCTATACGCCTTGTTAATGTTTATATTTTACAAATTTGGGCAAATTATATCATGCCACTTTTGTTTAACTATTTTCTAACCCTTAATTTTATACAAAACTAAAAATAACTACTGTAGTTTAATTTAACAATAAAAAACTAACTAAACCTTTATTTAGGCCTATATACTTTTAATTATTTATTTAATACACAGGATACTATTAAAAAGACATTTTACTAATACTCACAGTGTACAAAAAATACAAAACACATAATTTATTAAGATTTTATGAGGCCTTAAAGGCCTTTTCAGTTGTGTTTTCTGCACTGTGTAACTCGTCACAAAACAAAGGTGCGAGACAGACTGGAGGTCACTTAACCTCCTCCACTGAATGTAAGAATTTGTTAAGTTTAAAATGAAAAGTGAGTTTTATTAGTAGCCTAAGGAGAGCTTAAACAAATCAAATTCTGGTGAAATGTTCACATGGATTAAATAATTACCATCGCACAGTTATGGTGAAAAATATATTGAATTCTGTACTTACAAAATAACATAATCAAACAAGATTTAAATTTTTACGGGTGTACAGAACTTTTTTTGGAAACTAACTTATAGGCTACATATATTTGCTTGGATGAAATAAGAAACCATACAAACTTATCTCAAGAGAGGATTAACCTGGACCTGGGATTAATCCATAGACCTTGAATTCAAGGTCTATGGATTAATCCAGAAATATGGTATGTGGTATATGGTATGTCATAGTCAAAATCATAATAAAATTAAATATATTTTTATAACATTAGGTTCTGATGGATTATTACCGCTTTTAAAGGGGTTTCTTCCTAAATTACCTGAAAAAAATTTGGTTTATCGTGATACAAATGAGTTCAATTTAATTTAGAAGCATGGTTAGATGTTGGTAGATTTTTTTTGTCAATACACATTCTCTCAAATTTGGAAAAAATCTTTATAAACTAACAGTTTGATCATTAAACTCTTTTATTAAAACTTTCCTGCACAAAGTTAACAAAAAATTAAATTCCACAAATATTTCATCAAGACTACAGTTAGTAACATCAAAACAATAAACAAACTAGAAAATTTTGCCTTGATAAAACAACAAATATTTTGAAATACCTTCAGTAGTAGTGGTTTTTTAGCAATACCTTACTCATTACTACAATCCAAACGTAGCAAAAAACAATAACAATGAAAACTGAATATCAGATTTTAGGTCTAAACTAGCTGTAAGCCCGTCCTGTAGGATTCAGTTTAATGAAGAAAGATAATCATAACAAAATGTAAACCTGAAATCCTAAACAAATCAATACAAAGAAAATAAATCGATACCCAGCTTTATTATTTAGCATGACTTTACAATTAAATAGATTAGAACATTTATACAATTATTATAATTAGTTATACGTTAAAATAACTTTTTAATATAGTATGATTTCGAAATGGGTTTAAAATCAATGACCAATATAAACTAACTAATATTGATTTGACAGCTGATTGTTTTTATTTCTATTAAATCTTCAAACTACAATGACAGCTGATTACTATCAGTAGGTTATTCATTGAAAACTGAATCAAAATGCGAGTAATATCGCGTAAAAGTGGGTTTTAAATGCTCGTTACTGTATTTACTTTTCAAGAGGCAGCGGGTGATTTCAAGCATTTATAAACCTTCTCTGGAATGTAGAGAATACATGAAATAAGTTTCATTGTAATCAGTTCCCCCGTTTTTTCGGAGAAGACGGCGTAAAATACCTCCTGGAGCGTCACAGACAATCAGACAAAAATTGAGATAAGACCGGTTTCGGCTTCTCTAACGCACAAAAAGTAAAAATAACCAAAAATGAATATTTCTGAGCAATGTACAGACAAAACTCTAATTTTATTTATATAGATGTAAACAAAATATTTTTTTAAATTTGTTTATTATAGTTTTTATGGTTGTTTTAATGTTTATTTTTAATTTTTTAACATTATTAAAAACTAAAATGTATGTGTTTGGATGAATAGAATGTCCATGTAATTACAGAATTACCAATTGGTTGTGGTACCAAACCACAAAAATTAATATTTTACAGTGTAAAAAATTGGAATAGTATGAAACAGGATGGAGTTGTGTTATCACAGCCTAATTGACACAATCGTTGATGTCATGTTATCAGTCTGCACATTCCACTGACCAGTTGTAGCTAATCAACAATCTGATGGCCTTCATAGTGATAGATAAGTCTGGCTGTCTCAGCAAGTGTTAACTTTCCAATGTCGTGACATTCTATCTTATTTATAGGTCTAATTATCGCTGATCCTAATTGTTTCTTATACAAACTGCAATGAATGCAGTGGAATTAATTAAATTCTGCACATATTTGTTTTTATTGGACCTTATTTAATAAATTTTATGAATTAATTATGGTAATATGCCAAGCTTAGTCATTTGACATTGATATGTGCCAATAACATGGGTCATGAGTTCAAGTTTTGAACATACATCCTCTTCAGGTGCCTGCAAAATATACAAGAAAAGTTTGTTTAAAATTTTACTCTTTTCACCAATATGAATTACTTAATTGAAAAAAATCCTGGATGTCGAAAATTTTGATAATTTTATGTGATTTTGTACAATTAGGTATATTTTTTAAATACGTACTTGTTGAGAATTTAACTAAAGTTTGTGCCAATTTTGGAAGAATCTTATTATATAACCTGATTTTCCTATAACACCTGTAATAAATTTGGTATTGTTCCTTGAGAACCAACTTTGATCCTAACTATTCTTAAACTGCCAAATTTATTTCTTGGTACCGTATTATTAAATTAATTGTTTTTTGTAAATACGTTTCTTTGTTATCTTGTTGGATGTGGTTGTTATTTAATTCAAACCTGATCAATTACATATACAGTATATGCTTTATTATTTTTCCTATCAATGACAATGGTGTCATTTCTTACTGCCTCAGAAACTCCACAAAGTAGCTAGTTATTGTTTCTTTCATTAATTAATTTATTTAAATTTAGTTGTTTGTGCTCCATGTATTATTTTTTCTACTTCTTTCCTATTTATTTACTGCAGTAAAATTGTTTTCTTATCAAACATTTTTAATGCTGGTTTAGGCTTCTCCAGCAAGGAGTTTGTAGCAGCTCCTTACCCTGTTGTGGACTCTGAATATGTATGGTGACCGCGCGGTCAGTAGATATGTTTTATTCAGAGCCCAGCTACTTATGTTTGCTGATGCGCTCCACTTTGTCACAACTTGTCATTCTAGTTTGTCCTCATAAATCTCTAAATAGCTATCACGTTGAAATCACGTTACTTGTCTGAGAATATTGGTTTAAGTCTAGTCCAAATATTATCTGTTTATTGGTTGATTAATATTCTGGTTAGAGGAATAGTTAACAGTTTTTGAAGTCTAACTTTTACTTACAGGTAGAACACATTTTGGACTATGTACTAAATAAACGCTATTTATATTCTGAATAATTAAACTTTGAAGAACTGTTTTTTCTCACTCATACATATACGTTAGTATAAAAGAAGAAAGTATTTTTGTTAATATTTTCAAATTTGAGTTTTCAGTGGCTATATCCATTTTGGGGTCACCTCAGCTCAAAAATTGTTTTGGAAGTCTATAAATTTACTGACCGTGGTAAACACAGTACGTTGTCTGATAGTGCCTAACGTTAGTCCTAAGGATAATTCTAAAAAATCACCTTCTTCCTTATTTTCCATGAAATTCGGTATGCAGAGTCAGGTCATATCCTCCAATAAAACCCACTCAAAAAGTTTAGGATTACATACTCTGAAATATCTCCACAATTTCTTTAAAGAATTAAAAATTTATTGTTTTTATCATGTAATTATTTTTATAGTTCTTTTTATTTTTATAGAAATACATATGCACTTCACCTGTTATAAATATATAATATGCTATTATTTGGTTTTAGCTTCTAAGGAAGCAGCTCCTTACCTGTTTGACTCAGATGACCGCGGGTCAGTAGATATGTTTTTCTTCAAGCCCAGACTACGTTTTTTTATAGAATTTGTCCACTATTTGTCTTATATTTGTATTAATCTCTATTCTTAAATTGAGTAGTTACTCTGTTTGTTTAAGTCTAGTCCATTTTTATTGGTTGATTATTTAATGTACTTACAGTAAGTCTAACACTTACAGGTATAAACCATACTATTTAACTATGTTTTGTAAAAATTTTTTTTGCGTTTTACAATAATTTTGTTAATATTTTCAAATTTGAGTTTTCAGTGGCTATACATATCACTTTAAAAAAGAAATTAAGTTTTAAATTTTTTATTAATTAGTATTAAACACAGTACGTTGTGATTTTGGGGCTAACGTTAGTTTATGGAAGTCTAAAAAATCACCTTATCCTATTTTGATCCTATAATTCATGTATAGAGTCTCAATTCTAAAAATCATAGTTTATTGTTTATATCATACCTCGAGTAATCATATTTACACCCATTCTTGTAGGAAGAGGGTGAGTTAAAAAATTTAATGATTATTTTATCATGTACTATTATGTGACACATATTTTATAGTAAATAAACAAATATTTTTATTATATTATAGAAATACATTTAGCGACTTCACCAATGTTTATAAATATATAATATGCTATTATTTGGGATTTTTTTTTAAATGTTAATATTTTTTGTTAGAGTTCTACTGTGTTTCATTCCGTCAACAAATTTATATTAGATTATATACTAAAAGTGATTGAGTATAGTTTTTATTATTCGTGAATTTAAGTTATCATTTTGAATATGTCCAGGACTAAACAGATTTTGAGATTGTCGAAGGATTAACTTGATATAAATATAACTGTCTACGTAAAGATGGCATAACGCTAGCTAGCACTGTTCAGACCATGTTACACCATTTATATTTTGGCCTTAGGAAACCATTCCTCCAATATTTTATAAGGTGATACATCGATAACTTTTTTCCAGGAGATAATTTACATTCAAGTCCTTTGGAGAGACCTTACAAGTGTAAAGTACTTGGACACTATCCAGAGAATGTTCCATGGAATCCTTTTGACAAGGATGCTGTCGGAATGGTAACTATTATTTAATTATATGTAGTATAGGCTTCATATTTACTCATTTAGTTAACCCTACTAGCCGGTTTGATGACAGTTCCACGTCGCTCAATAAATGGCACTGCTGTGGTTTGATGTAAATATCTCGTCATCATGCAACCAGTCAGCTGGCACATTCTAGCGACGTTCTAATGAACTTTTTTGAACTCAGACTGTGTGGAAAATACTGTTTACAAGTTTCTCTACATTTCCCAACCAATTTGATCAGCTGTGAGTGTGACAGAGATAGAGATATGTTGTTTACAAGCACCGCTGTTTTGTATTTGTTCGTTGCGTCTACTTGGTGTTCATACGTCCTGTTTACTGTAGTTTTTTACGTATACTTATTATCTTAACAATGTAAAGTGAAAATTTTTTTAAAATGGCCTCAAAAAACTAATGGTTTTCAAATATTGTGTACATTTGTTTTTTGTAATAACACATTGAAAATTAATCGTGGAACTGGTGTTCTTAGTGCTTAGATAGATCATGTTTTTCACGAACGTAATACAATCAGTAAACAAATAGAATGAAGACATTGACGCATTATAAAGTCATCCATACGCCATGTGTGTTTGTAAGGCATTAACTCAAAAACAGCTGTGACACTGACAAGCTTGATTTAAAAAAACATGTTTCCTCGATCGACTCGGAACATTCCTAAAAGTAAACTAATTTAGGAGGTAGTTTTTTGTTATAAACCTAAATATCAAACTTTCATATAATTTTAATTGATAAGTCAAAAACTAAATTTTACGTTAAAACGTAAGGTACTTGTGATAATGTAAATTAAGAGTGTTACCAAAGCTGTGTTACCTAGTTCATAAAGTTTAAAATGAATATTTAGTTTAGATAGCCAAAACATAATTAGTTCTTATTATGAAATGAATTTCTTACTATAAAATAGCCCAAATGGGTCACACTACTCACTTTTTGGACCCTATAATTGATCAAGCCCTTGGGGGAGTTATTTGTTTGATATTCATTACAAGTGATTTATATTATTTGGATTTTCACTACAGACATTTTTCCACCATGTTTTTAAGTCAAACAAAGTTAAGTTAGTTATTTTAAGTATACAAATCTGGGTTTCAGGTTTTTTTCCACGACCATTTTGTTCTTGTTCCCGAGGCACACGCCCACGCCTCTTCAGTTGTCTTTGAGACTTAGTGACGAGTGGACTTGTTTTGATTTTTATGTGTGTAATTGTTAGTAAATGGTTGGTATTTTTTGTAAGTTTTGACTTCTTTAAACATTTCTGTTTTCAGCTTTATACCAGCTTAGTGTGGATTATGTACTAATCATGGTATGTTTTAGGTACTAGCTTGCACAAATATCGTGAAATTTTGTTTACATAAAATCGTGATGGAAAATTTCTGTAATGAAAATCTAAATAATATTAATTCATTGATATTTGTTTTAGTTATGTCTGCCCCACGGTCTTCAGTTCCGCACCCAGAAACACTCTCTGGACCCGAGGTTTCACAGCTTCGTCATCACACGTCAAGATGGCAAGCGCTACTACGGTGCTTCTTATGTGTTTTTCGAGGAAGTCCGTAATCGAAAAATCTCTAGTGCGATGCAAACACTGCAAGTACGTTGTGTAGTAGTATCGCATGTTAAGTTTTTAGAAAAAAGCATGTATATCTTATTTTTAATAAAAATGTTACGTTGATAAATAACTAATACTGAAGTAAAAAAATTAAGATTTGGAACATAATAAATTCCAGATATTTAATGTGAATTCATGTATTTATTCTGGAATGTGATGTGAATCTTGTGTAAATGTGTCACTTCATGTCCATCCCATATGCGAACGAAGCATATGTGAGTTCCTGCGCGCCCAACTATTAGTTTTTTTTTAGCCTAGAACCAGTTTGAAGGTTATATTTGACTGTGAATTTTTTCTGTAGTTGTTCCTTCACCGTGTACAATGCTTTGTTCGCGATTTTAATGTTTAAAAGATATTTAAAAAATGTTTAGCCAAAACCCTAAAACACTTTAGCCCAGTGCTTGGCATACATACAAATTATCAGCATTGAATGTGTTAATTGGTTAGCTTTTCCTCAGGAAGTAGACTTTCCCCTTTCCCTTTCCAACCCCTATAAACACCTTATTTCTAATAGCTGAACAAAATTCTTTTCTGGATGACATGTCTATCTGGATGTGCTAGAGCCTATTTTTTTAAAACAATTTAAAATAATAAATCTTGTAAATAGACATTATTAATGTCATTTTTCCCCTCCAGGCCATGCACCTGACAGAGCTGTCTAGCGGGCAGCAAGCCCCCAGGAAACACGTGTTGGACCACAATACCCGGTCGCTGCCACGCCACTTCAAGCTGGCGTCGCATCACACACGGATAGCACAGAACTACTACGATCATACTAAGGACACTCTGCATGTCACGAAGAGCGTCGCACTGATCTTGCAGTTTCCATTCATCCATGCCGCAGAGGCTTTCCTCACTGGATTGTATAGGTTGGTCTCTCCTAATAGTAAAATAATAAGAACTCTGAGCTGGGTGTTTTGGCTTAAAAAACCGTATCACGTATACATATACACATGTCATATACACTTTTAGGATGCGTAAAACTGTCTCTTGTGACTGGTTGAGACCAATTATTGTAGTAGTTTCAAACTAAATAAAAAGATTCCCTTTATTCTATTTGACTCAAGAAATTAATTGACAAATATTTAAATTTGAATAATCTTGTAAAAAATATGTTAAAAAAATTTCATTGGGCCTGTTCGCTTTAAGAAAATTGTCAAAATTATGTGCTGAAGAGACATTAAAAATGGTGTATTTTTATCTAATCCATTCTTATAGATCATTTGGATTAGTTTTGTATGGTGGGACGGCTAGTAAAAATTTAAATAAAATTGTTTTCCTACAAAAACAAGCTATAAGAATTATACTTGGATTGCCAAGAATAAGACTCGGTCCTAAAGCATTTTTTTCTCAAAATTAGACTTTTTAACTGTTTATTCCCAGTAATAGTCAAAGTGATATTGCAGGTTATGAAAAATATATTAAATATACCAAATATACACCTGCCATAGCTACTCAACAAGAAATAGGCATAAGATGGTTTTCCAAATGCACAAATTAAGTTTTCTGGAGAAAAAACATCTAATGCAGGTGTAAAATTTTACAATTACCTACCACCAAGCATAATACATTTGTGACTGTGATAAATTAAAAAAAATTTAAACAGTTTCTGTTGAACAAACCTATACACTCCTTTGTTTGAAATTCATTATTGGTGATGGTGGATTTATGTTATTTAGATTTTTATTGCAGACATTAGATATTAGTTCACCTGAGGACGGGATCAGATTCCAGATCCCGAAACGTTGTGAAACTTTGTTTTAAATAAAAACTTGTTGGAAAATGTCCGCAATAAAAATCTAAATGACATAAACCTACGAATATATGTAGGTGTTGAATTGAACAGGACTGAAGAAAAAGAATTGGTGGTTCTTAGTGTTTGAAGAATTTTCATGAAAATTTGACACCGATTGTACTGTTTGGCACAAAAAACCTTACTGAAAAATTTTATAATTACATCATTTGTGGCCGGGACAGCAATGGTCAAACATCCTGAAAAATATAATTGTGGTTTAAAATACCTGTCTGTCGATAGATTCTGTATTTTTAATGTTTATTTCCTTGGTGTTGGTATAAATGGACGATTGACAATAAGCTGTTGGTCGTGACAGGTGCTGGAAGGAGCAGGGCTCCACGAGTCTGGAGAGTCACATATACAACCTGCTGTACGAGGTGGTGGTGCCTGGCCCAGGCCGGTCCCTTAGCTTCGTCTGCTACCCGGACTGTGTCACCGTGATCCAACGGCCCTCCAACATTGAGGAGTTGCCGTTGCTGGACTACTCGCTGCGGGAAATGTTTACGTTGCTCGGCGTCGACTGTGTGTTGCAACTGTTCACTTGCATGTTGCTGGAGAACCAGGTTCTGCTGTGCTCCTCGGGTGAGAAAATCATGGATTTTGCGTATAATAGTGAACCTTAAGTAAAAACTGAATCACTTATTGTCTAACACTTCGAGCCGGTAGTTTTTTAACAGTCGGCCTCCCCTGCTGTGGGACAATTTTTCATCAAACTATTTCACTCTCACGGGCTATCATTCTTACACAATCACTCGCTTACACAAACAATCACACACTAACTGAACTATCACAATCACTATTCAAGCACAAATAATGGTATCACTATACAAAAATTTATAAAACCGACTGGAAACACGCCCCAATACCAATGCACAACCTGCCATTAAGTATTTTTTTTAGCTTACTTGTTGACAAACACAGCTGATTAATATCACTTGTTACAAATAGAAAAAAACATAGAGAAACTAATATTTAGCTAGATTAGGTTATAATACCTGCAGTCTTCAATCCACAGTTCTTTTTTTCTTTTTACACAACTAGTTTCGGGAACAATGTTCCCATTTTCAAGTGTTCTTCAAGTTTGTCTTCAGGTTACTTTAGGATTTATTTGTTTGTAAATAAATAATATTTAACATATTATTTTTAAATTTAAAATTATTGTCTGGTGACATACAAAAAATTTTAAACACTTGATGACGCCATTGACTGTGGCCACTTGACTTGGCCACAGTCGAGCCATTGGTCATCTGCGTCGTCAAGTGTTTAAACAAAAGACTAGTTGTGTAAAAAGAAAAAAAAACTGTGGATTGAAGACTACAGGTATTGTAACCTAATCTAGTTATTAATCAATCCGGAAGGCAAAATGTTTAAAAAAATGTTTAAATTCTAATATTTAGGTTAGAATCAGTCATTGATTCATACAGAACGTCATTCATTTTGCAAGGAACTAGTTCCGAGTTCACCAAAAGATGGCAGCATGCGATGAATTGACAGGGAGCATCAATATAACAGCAAACCATCAGCAGGCCGCCTTAAGCGCTGCATTAATATGACAGCCAACCACGCTGAGGGATTAAAATACTGTGATTAAACTTGGTACGAAAGACGAATCTTCCGTATTTTCAGTTTTTCAATGTGATTCTGAAAAATAAAGATTTTTCTCACATAAACCTAAACAAGACAATAATTATTTAAAATATGTCAATAATGACGTTATACTCCGCCTCAAAGCTAGATGGCCAGAAACATAGATGGTAACATAGATACAGTGCGGAAATGAGAACATGTATGCCCTCTATCTCATCCGTGTGGATTGGTACTTCCTTCATGGACCCTATTGGCACATGCAGTATGGGGTTCATCGAAAAATATAATAAAAAGCTGGAAACACAATACTGTTGTTATTACAAGTGTATGAAATCAATGATGTTAAACTTCACCTTCAATCTAGCTGGCTGGGAACATAGTAACAAGCACACGGTTCGAAAGTGAGGTAACTTGACTGTCTCCGAACTTATCAGTGCAGATTGATACCTTCACCGAGAACCCCGAGGGACGCCTGCAGTAGAGCGTCATCTGGTGGAATCTTGCTGGCGTTTTTGAAATTTTGGGGTCTTTTATGTAAAATTTTATTTGAAATCAAAAGGGCCTGACTTCAGTGCTGCTTTATCTGATTGGATCTATACTAACTTTTATGAGAGAATATTTTTGCCGGTGAATGTTACACTATGAATTTTCTCTTGTGTGCTTCAGAGTACCAAAGGCTGATGCTGGTGGCAGAGTGTATGACAGCCTTGCTGTTTCCCTTCACCTGGCCTCACGTCTATGTACCGATCCTGCCTGCATCCCTCCAGCACTTCCTGGATGCTCCCGTCCCTTTCATCATGGGTCTGCATAGCCGTGAGAACAGGATCAATATTCCTAGTGAGGTCAGTATTACTCACAACATGGAACATTCAATATATTCTTGTTTTCCATTTATTTTGCTCACACAACATAAAACGCTTTACCAAGCAGGATTGATAGCCAATTTAATAACAGAATTATGGTTTTAGAGTTAATGATTTTCTTAAGTTTTTTTTGAACTTCATTTTTTTTGTGGAACTAAGTTCTTCTTTGGGTAGCTTTCTTAAAACTTTGTGTTGTTGGCTATTTAGCACACAAGCACATAAAGTTTTAACTGATGTTGTCTGCTAGTTCCTAATTACACCGGAACAAGCGCTTGCGGCAGTTACATACAATATGGCTGCCTTCACTGGACAAAAGGGTGCTAGCTATATCTATCAAAGTCAGCGACAATAGTTCAACACAATTTTTGTACCAAATACCTGAAAGATCCTCCTGGGGGACCAAATGTTTATAATTGGTACTAACTGAAACATTAGAAATCCTTAGGTTTTCCAAGTACATCTGACCAAGTTTTTAAGAAGTGAGACAACGTTTTGTCAACAGCTGTAAAAAATCAACCATATGTTGCAACAATTTTTGATACAACAGGTTGATGAAGATGACCAAGAACGAAGAAGTTACTTCATGACACATTGCGCACTATTACACTCTGACTGACATCAAGGACTTTCTCAATGTTCTCTTTCCACGTCAATTCTAAATGGATTGCCAATTGCATGGATCATTAGACCTGACACCGCTATATTTTTTCTGTGATTTCATGAAAGACAAGGTATCTCCTTTGCCAGCCACTCTAGTTGAGCAAGAATTTACACTGTAAGTCACACCCGAAATGCTAGTGCAAGTCTGGGAAGAAATTGACTATTGCGATGTTTGCAACGGAAGCCACATAGTTAGTTTATGGTAAAAAAATCGCAATAAATAAAATAAATATGTATAACCTAAAATAAATATTTGTCATAGATAAGTGCTGAATCTTAAATTACTGAATGTGACATATCCAGTTTAATTTTCAGGCCAACCTCTGCTACGTAGATCTGGACTCTCGCACCATACAATTGCCTGAAGAATTGCCGTTTTTCCCCCATAAGTCTGAATTCATAGCTGAGATCTCAGAAATTTTAGAACGTTATAAAGTTCCTAGTAACCATGACAGGTATTTATGACTATTTTAGAATAGAATAGAATAATTGTTTATTTCCACACAGTACAATAATTACAACATTAAAATTCAATAAATAAATCATATATAAAATCCTTGGTTTTATAAAAAAATATACAAACTTGAAATAAATAAATACGATATAAACTTGCCAGGAATTTCTAGTTGTATAAATTGGTTAGTTAGTCAGTTAATGGAAACAAATAGGGCCTCATTAGGCAATACCTGTTTTGAGGCTCCTTCACATCATTGTAAATACGAAAAACCTATAAATAAAAAATAAAATTAAACTTTTCGGTTATTATAACAAAATTAAAAGAATTTTATCCAAAATAATTTTGCCTTTAAAGATTTGATAAGAATTCCAGGTAAATTCAATTATTTTCACCATACATTTTTAAACTAGTAGGAATCAGTTACATTATAGATCAATACTAATTTTTAACAAGTTTAGTAAACTATGAAGTTTGACCAAAACAATTAATTATTAAATTAATGAAATTGCATATTTATTTTTAATGAATATATTTTTATTGTTAATGAATCTATTATTTATTTATTAAACTATTTCTTTACGCTCAAAAAATGTCTTAATATCACAAGTATCTTAATTTTTTGTTAATATCTCTAAAGTAAATCTAAGTGATTAAAACCCAAGTACAGCGATAGTTATAGTGATCTCAAATGTGATAGGAAAAAACAACTACTGAGCTGAAAATGTAAAGTTATAATATGTAAATTATTTTCCGATCCACACTTGCTTGAAGCAAATGTAAATGTATGTAATGCTGTCTGTATAAAAATGTTTTAATAAATCATCATTTCATTTCATAAAGAGGCAAGCAGGAACCAAAGGTGCAAGCTGTTCAATTTGGGTAGTCTAAAGTCTTACTAATATTGTGACAACTACATTTTTACCCAATTATGGCAACTGAAATGCAATACATTACTTACACACACATCGTCTTATAAAAATTAAGTATATGGATGTAGCAGTACATTGTTAGATTAGATTATTGAAATGGTGACCATACCAAAAAGGTAGGAATTTTAGTATGAATGAGGATTGAGTGTAAGATGATTGTGGCGCTATCTTATTGTCTTGTTACTTACTAAGGTTGACATGTTCCTTAGACACAACTGTTAATAATTAATAGCCCAACAATAATTAAATTATTGCTGTCTAAGGGACCTACAGTTTAACATGGAGTCCGAATCAAGCCTCTGAATTACGAATTGGTTTAATTACGAGGATGGTCTTTGGTTTTTGTCTTTTTGGTCTTTCTTGTCGAGAATCTACATAGTATTCAATAGTGCAGATGGTAATCCACACAAGAGAACAGTACACCCACTGACCATCGCTCATAACTATCCACAATTCGTGACCTCCAAGTAGCTGGATTACAGGATGACACCACCGTCCCAGTCGATCGATGTTGATCGAGATAGAGTAGGACGATTTCTAGCTACACTCACAGTACATCACAATAGTCTCAACTCTCACGGTCTGACTCTTTATCATTACTTTTAGGCGAACTAATTTTCGAACATTTGAGTTCATCTCCAGCCATGTGTAAAAGAGCCCACAGACAGCACTTTTTTATCATTGTTCGTTTTTATGTGTCAATGTGTGTTTCTTGTTGTATATTTCCAATGACGAGTCCATAACGGATAGAATGTACCTGCAGGAACACTTGATACCAATCAGGCAAAACATGTAGAAGACTAAATACACAGTTCTAATTAATAATAATGGATTTTATTAGTACTTTTAATGCAACTTTACACTGCATTTCCAGATAATCCTAACAACTTGGTAAGCTAAACAGGGTTCAGTCCCAATTAGTTTGGATTACCGGGACTTTGGTGTGCATGTAAAGGTCTATCTTGATAGCTGATCCAGTACGTTTGCGCAGGATAATCAACACGCACGGAGACATGAGTGAGAACAGCCTCATGACGTCAAGCTGCATGCTGCCGCGCAAACACTCGTGGGCCAACGAACTGGACGACTCGTCCGGGCCTCCCCTTCTCACCGGACCTGACGCTCTCAAACGACTTGTCAAGCTGGCTCGCCGCACAGGTAACTCTAATTTAAAAAAATAATTTTTCAATTTTAATGACTTTTGTTAAGTGACAAATAGGTTTACAGCCATTCAAAAATATAATTCATAAAATTATATTAATTTTCTTCTTTTTTTATAGTTTTTCTTCTGAAAATTGTAAATTGAAGTTAGAAATGGATTTAAGTTTCTAAAAAAATTTAACTTATAAAGAATATTTATTGTTTAATTATTGAAAGTAATCTTCTATAATATTATAAAGAAGAGGTGGTTTCTGTATGTTTGTTTGTGGGTTTGTGGGTTTGTTGTGGCAAGTGAACGCAAAAAATACTGAACCAAACAGTTTGAAATTTTACACAAAGACAGATCTTAAACTCATGCAACACATAGGCATACTCATTTCCTTAAAATCCTCTCGGGCTACGCCCTGTGAACGTCCTAAGTTTCAATGTTTACATTTTTAGAAAATGAAAACATAAAATAACTTGAATGTCAACAGCTGTGAACACTAAAATTTGACAGTTCGAGAAGCAGAAGACATGGTTGCTGTAAATACCCTGGGATTCAATGTTTAAAGTTTTTAATGTCAACATCCGTTTACTTTACATTTTGACAGTTCGGGAAGAAAAAGAAATAAAGTTAATTTTTACACATAAACTGCTGGATCGAAATTAGTGAATTATTAGTTCGAAATAGTGGAATGGTAGATTTTTAATTTTCTCCCGATGCCTGCCTCTATTACGTTAATGCTTATCCTCTCCCAATATTTGACATATGTTACTTTGTCATGTTTAGATATATACTTAGACACGTGTTTTGTCATTTTGTAAACAATAAAGAATTAATTATCAATAACTTAAATGTATCTGTAGAGCCTACACCTCTCTGCCTTTTTTACCCGTGCGAAGAACGGGTACTTTGGCTAGTATAATGATAAAAGAACTAGGTTTAATTAAGAGATGATTAAAAAGGAAACTTTATTTTGTCATGGGTAAAAAAAATAAAATTATTCTCCAATAGATTGTATGAAAAAGAATTTGTAAAATGTAAATTTGAGTCGCTTTTGTGTTGTTTTATCACCCCAAAAAAATTTTAACGCTAGGTCTAGACCACCATGTATGGTAAACAATTTAATAAAAACATCACTGAGCACAAGATATAGACGCTACCAAGTGTAAGTGTGTGCAGTATGGGTGATGCCAATAACAGGTACGGAAGTCCGTAAGTGAGCGGGAGAGGTTTAAGGTAAGAGATATCCATGTTGAAAAAAATTTTTCTAAAAAAGAATGTTTATCTACAGGAGTGAGCTTGGATGGAATAGATGGACCCGACTGGGATATCAATCTAAACGATCCAATGCAAGACTCAGAAGAAGAATTAGATGAAAATCAGATAATTGACGAGGAGTCATACGAAAGAGAACTGCGATTCAACAACTCCATCAGAGAGATTTTTCTCAACAGATTCGTCCACATATTTACCTCCTATGAGCATTTTGTCATCCAACCGAATCAGGTAAAGTAGCTTCTACATAATATTTACTAGTTGGTGATAAAAGTCATGTATTATTTCAGGATTGGTGAGTTATACTTTCGGCCCTTTGTTAACTGGCCCTGGATCAATCAGTGCCGGATTTAACCACCAGGCTTTTATCCACCCTGAATTTCAATAACCGCCCTTTTCTAGGAATTGCAAGAATTCCGGTTCCATATGTGACAGTCCATGGTAAAGTGTAGTTCGTTTGACTTTATGTGCGCGAACCGTGGAAGTACATTAATATGATAATATGTTTAATTAAAGAGCGTTTTACATTTTTTAGGGTTGCCCGGTTTAACCACCCTCTTAGGTTATCTAACCTGACTTATGTCTGGTCCCGAGCAGGGCGGTTAACAGAGGGTCTACTGTAGTTTATTTTCATTGATGAGTTCTACATTGCACCAGTTACATTCAGTTATTGTGTGGTAGTCAAAGCTGAGAGAGTAGACTACTGGCCTACCACCCAAAAGACTCGGGTTCGATTTCCGGTCATGAAACATGTGACTACACACTACAACATGGGTGACTACTTCTGTAATTAGTTGTTAGGTCATGTCAGAGGCATTTGTACTGCCTGAAAACTCCTTGGCCAGAAGGTTACACAAAACCTACTTTTTTCTGTGCGCAAGGACACCGATATCGTTAAGGAAGAGAACATCCATGTATAGTTTTACTTTTTGTGTAATTATTTTTTTTAAAGTGAATGAAAATCACAGGACAATGCTGCTACCTATTGTAGTGTCCTAGTACTGTGTCCTGTCAAACTTCCTCACAGTTATAGTCAATTATTGATCACTTGTGTGTCTAATCAAATATGGTTCTCAAGACATCTCACCCATTTATACTGACCATTAAGTGGTACATTTTAGGTTAAATTGTGCCAATTGTGCCAGGAAATCTGGTCTTAGTATGAGTCACTGATAATTGTAATTGTTACCACCTCCGTCAACCCCTTATTACATGTACATATAACATGACTTTATTACATGTATACATATAGGAATAGAATATTTTAATGTAAAAAAAATCAATTTTAATCTATATTACTTGCGTGAATTTTTATTTTAGTTTGATGCTCGTTGTTCTAGGACAAAGAGCAATGGCTGAGCAACCGCGAGTCGATGCAGAACTTTGACAAAGCCACGTTTCTGTCAGACCAGCCTCAGCATCACTTACCGTTCCTGTCTCGCTTCATCGAGACACAGATGTTCGCGACTCTGGTGGACAACAAGATACTCGCCACCTGGAGCAAAACTGAACCTAACCTTCGGGTGTTCGAAAGGAGGATAAAACTGCTCAGGTACCAATGTTACGTGTTGTGTAATGTTCTCTGCAATTTGGATTTTGTGGATTTTAAGATCTATTCCAAATATTTTCAGTGAAACAAAGAGATAGATAGATTTTTCATCCTGGTGTTTAATGTTAGATTATCGAGAGGTAGGAGGCCACAGCAAAGCCGGCTAGGCACATCTTTCCGCAGAATGTTGTACTGTCACCGGGATTCATAACGATGGGAAAGGTACCATGACGGTAATTGTTGACTACGGATCGCTGAATATCATTGCTATAAATATAAGATAATAATAATTTTTCACTGCCATCGACACAGGCTGTCAATGCGTTTCAGGATTCTCCACTTGGAGGTTTAAAAACCAATCAGAGAGCCAACTTTCATCCGAATGCAATTTTAAGACTTCCCAGTTTCTGCCAGTTGACAAGGTTTTGAATTTTTTTTTTAATTGTGAAATCACATTGTTGTGCTGTAAAACTCAAAACGGAACAGTTAATGGGTATGTCTGTCGCAGGAAGAGGCATGGAGGGGGCGAGATGGTGCGGTCGCCGTGTTACGAGCGGTGCAGCAGCATCAACGACTCTCAGCGACTGCTGGACAAGCGGCTGGCCTCAGTGGACGTGCAGGTGTCACCTCCACGCGAGATGTTGACCAACCACGCCACTCGCAACACCCGCGCCGGCTTCCCCCTCCTAGACAACGTTCTGCTGAACCAGGAACCGTCTCTCAGGTCTGGTGTAACATTTAACGACTTTGCTTATAACTATTCACCTTTGATATTGGCATTTGGACTTCACTAAACCCATTCCTGTCGAATAATGTACAGGTTATGTCCTGCGCCACTGGGAGTCAATGACTAACGACGTGCAAACAATTCCGTACGTTCTGAGCAAACAATGTGTTTTGCCTGCTTATAATTCAACGTAGTTTTTTCCCCGATAGATGTGCCAGTTTGTTGCTTATCCTATAGATAGTGTTGGCTTCCTCCTTAAATCATTGTATTTATAATTTTTCACTTGTGTCTGATGTTATTGTCTTGTTTGTACAAATTGTTCAGCGATTGTAGTATGCTATGAGAATACAAGTAAATGATTCTTTTTTATAGATTTTGTCAATAACTATTTATTGCTGCATAAAAAAATGTGCCAAGTGAAATGTAGGAATCATTTGAAAACAAAATAAGTCATGACGAAGCACCAGTATATGTTTCCAGGCCTACCTTTTGGAACCGGTGAAATAGTATAGGCCCAGTAATAATTTTTTTGTTGCTAATAGTGAATTTATACACAGTAAACAGTGTAAAGAAATCAAAACATTATCATTTATGAAGTTACTGTTGAATCTATCAAGCTAATAGTGATTCGCAGTTACATTGAAAAAGGCTTGATTTTAATTCTGACTGGAGGGTCTCACAGAAATTCAGTCAGGAATGGGTTAATGTTAGGGTTGTAAGAACTATAAAAACTTGCATACTTTCAGTTCAGGTATTGCAACATTTAAAATATATTTCTAAGCTAATATGCTTATTGTTTCAAACTTTTTAAAGTAATTGCTTGCTGACAAATTGGAAAAATTCTCCTCAGTTTAAGCGAATTTTCCCATTGGGAAAGAAGCTATTTCTTAATCTGGTAGTTGTAAATTTTCACAAACTTATACAGGAGCCGCAAACGTAGCAGCAGTGTGCAGTGGCGAGCTCCCCGCTCCGGGCTGTCCCACTCACTGTCCAGTGTGTCTCTCGATGAGTTGGACGCCCCCGCCCCCCGCCGCACTCCCAGCGAGGCCCATCCTCTTGGCACTAACACCCTCAAGCCCACCCCGACCAAGCCTCCGCCAACCATGAGCCCAGCACTCATCGCCCAGACCAACTGGAACTTTGTGGAGAAATTGCTCAAGGTATTTCACTTGGGGGGGACGTTTCTCCTACCTAACAAAATATTTCTTTGGAAAACTTTTTGGAAACCACAATGAAAAAGAGAAATTCCTTCAAAAATTCTATAACTATAATGTCACTTTTTTCAAACAGAATTAGCTTAGCTTGTCTTATTATTTCATGGTTGAAGTGCAAAACCAATTAATAAAAATTAAAGGTTATGAATCGGTTGTTTAGTGGTTGTTTCAATTCTGTTTTTCCAAAACCACTGTGGGAATCGTGGGAACGAATCCCAGGGTTTTTTGAGTTTGATTCCATAAATAACACTTACTTTATTAATGTGTCTCCTCACCCTATTATTTTATAAGATACGCTCACAGAGCAGTTTTTCTTAAGTGAAAAACTAAACTTTTTCTCCAATCAGCTCAGTTGACTATTTATTGGGTTAAAATCTTTAGGACTGCAAGGCGAAAACCAAACGAATGCTAGTGGAGAAAATGGGCACTGAAGCAGTGCAGTTGGGTCATTCAGCACAAACCTCGCTGGTGGAGGAAAACACTCTGATTGCGTCTCTGTGCGACCTTCTGGAGAGGATCTGGTCACATGGTCTTCACAACAAACAGGTACTTGCAACAGACTTGCAGAATAGTTGAGTTCCACCATCAGCAACCAAGGTTTTACAGATAGGTTTTCAAAGTGACACTGTTTATTCCAAGGGTATTTTCTTTTCTTTTGTCCTTTCTATTTACTTCCACGTATTTTACAGTTTAAGGATAAAGTATTGATTTCTTCAAAATGTTTGAATTTGAGTTTTCAATGGATTTTTTTGTTTTGGGGTTCCATTAACCCAAAAAGGCGTTTTAAGATGATTAGATTATATTATTGAAATGGCGACTATACTACAAGATAAGTATTTTGGCTTAAAATACCTATCGACGAGTACAACAAAGTACAACTGAACGAAGAGTGTAAGATAATTGTGGCGCGATCTTGTAGTCTTGTTACTGACTAAGGCTGACTTATTCCTTAGACAGGACTGTTAATAGCTCAACAGCCGATGGCAACTAAGGGACCTACAGTTTAACGTGGAATCCGGACCACGGCCTCTGAATTACGAATTGGTCTAATTATGAGGATGGTCTTTGCGGATTAACGTATCATTCAAAAATTTGGAAGTTAATCCACACAAGAGAACACTACACCCACCGACCACTGCTCACAATTATCCACAATTCGTGATCTCCAAGTAGCTGGATTACAGGATGATGTCACCATCCCATTACAGATGTATGTGTATGGGTGTGAACATAGAGCCACAGCCTACACTGTTAGTCTAATTTACATAATTTGGCTTGTATGTGTGTATCCACCAAATCTCCAGGTTTTTTTTAAAAGGCAGTACACCCCTAAAAACCTTTTAAAAATATAAACAAATCTGAATTTCTCAAAAATGGCTCTAATAAAAATTTAAATATTTAAGATTCCAAATGTATGACACTACCAGTATGTCTATAAAAATCATGGTTTAGAACCATGATTTAGACCGGTGGTCTGTGAAATTGCATAGAATGGAGCGATAGTTTAACTCACAAGTTCTTTCTTTGTTGCTCCATAGGGAAAGTCAGCGCTGTGGTCGCATCTGCTCAATTACCAGGAACTGGAGGAATGTAACGACACTAGCAAGCCGATCGATCCAAACTTCCTCACTCCAGGTATGTTCTACGGACAACAGCTCCTTCACCTAACTTCGTACTTATTTAAACTATACATTATAGAAAACTCCCTGAAAAATAAATGTCTGCACGAGTTATTCATATACAAGCAGCTTTTAAATTTTATATAAATGTCAGTAGCTCACAAATGCCTTTTCGTCGACCAATTTTTTGCGATACTCAACTGCTTCAGTCAATTGTTGAATATTTCATGGAATTATTGGGTAAAGGCTTTCGCTTTCAATGATACATTTAAGCTTTAGTCTATTGATTTAGCACTACTAATTTGATTTCATTGACACATACAGTAAAGTCCGGTTTATCCAGATTAAAGTGGTGGAGTCCGAATCTGGATAACCGAAAATCCCGGTAATCTGAACATATCACAGGATATAAAATTCCAAGGAATAAAATTGTACGTTGCATATTTTGCGAGCAGTTCCTGCAATATTAGTGCTACAAACTGTATATAAATAACGTACTGTGAATCCGCAAAATATCGCAGGGGTTTGACGTTTTAAAAAGTGTTTGTCTGCTTTAAAGTAAAATAATATAATAATAATAAAGGATTATGTTAAATAATTGAAAAATAGATAGTAAAATAAAATTATAATTTAATGCTTTTATAATGTTACAAATCAGAAATTAGGAAGAAGGAGAGAGAGGTTAGGAAGATATTAGAAGGTGCTTATATGAGACACACATTTTTATTATTATTAATTGTTTTTAACTGATCCGGATAATCCAGACTTTACTGTAGATATTTAACATCCGGTTATTGTGGTGGAAGGGTAGGTTTTGTTAAGGTTTCATAAGGCAGTTGAAAAATTAGATGTTCAGTGTGTACAAGAAAGATTATTGTGTGTTTATCGTGAAATGAAATAATCAAAATATAACTACAGTGATATCACTGTAAAGAAAAATGGTCAAAGTAGATTTTATAACAATTTCAAAACTTTAATGAAATTTCTTTCCTGCAGCATTGGCTTGGGTTGTTCTGCGGAAGAGACTTGATTGTACGTATGATGAATGTTCCAGCTGTGCAGTTATTTTTGTTTTAAAATTATTGTTTTGTACATTGTTTTGTCGCCGTAGCCTTGTGGATGGAGTTGCTGTCTCTGTTATCTTGAGATTTATACGTAATTGTTTGAAACTTGTTTTAATTTCAGTTTTAGCTTCTCGTCAGTCAAAATGTCTAATTTCTCTTTGCATGTATTGATATATTAAATTCTTTTAAATATTATACTAATTAACTGTGTAAACATACCCTGTACAGTTGTACATTCATAATAACATTTTGGTGTGGTAAAAACTCTGGCATGAATTTATATTTTAATTTCAATTATTTGGCTTCCTTCTTAAATCATAATCTTCCCATTATACGTGATTTCAATGTGAATCAGATTTTGCACTGTAAAGTGTTAAATTATCATAGTTATTTTTATGTAAATGGTTTTACAAAAAGACCTATTCTATTATTAAAAATTGTACATGTATTATTAATGTTGGGTATTTTGTTTAATATTATTTTTAATGTAATTCTTTTGAGCATTTCACATAAATGTGACATTTTTGCTGCTCAAGGCCAATTGTAGGAGGCCTAAGGCATTATGTATATTTTGAGTTTGTTAAAAAAAAATATATTTACATTATGATTATAAGTCAAGTATATTGTATACATTTTGTCATACAGTATACTCCACCGATTATCCACGGTAATGGAAGACTGAGTGATTGTGAAAAATCAAAATCACGGAGAAAGCAAACCTAACCCAAAATACACTGGAGATAATTACCGACTGTGAAAGCAAAATAAGTATTTAATAACGTTTGACCTTTGCTGAATGTTAGGTTTAATAATTTGAAAGACTTCAAATGCAAGATAACCTTTTAATAAAGACACAATTTTGTTAAGATTTTTTTCACATCGGAAAAAAGTCTAATACATGACACAAGTAAATCTGTGTATTCCAGGCCTACTGTTGAAGTTAGTGGCTTTGAGGAAAAAAGTCCATAATTGATTTTTGTTTCTTGCCAGTTGCTTCCTTTTTAACAATGGTTGACCAAATTAATTCAGTACCATGATCGTACAGCAAAGTGCCATGTGCCATTCCAAGACGTTTAATAATCCCTCTGTGTAATGGCGGGCAGTTGTGTCGATCTCTCGCCAAAGGCCAAGTGTGTTGTTATAATTTAAAGACGTGAGGATAGAAGTTTTGCATTAAACTTCATTTGCCACTAGTTTTTTTGGCAGATCGCAATTAAGTCGCTATGCAGTTGATCCGCTCGTGGATAATCGGGAATCTACTGTATATGACTTGTAATTTCACTGAGGTTGCATACTTTTTACAATTGCCATGTCACGGGTAACAGAACTGTCACATTTCCAAGTGCTGGGTCGCTTGATCTATCTCTCACTTTGCACTGCTTGTTTTAACTGCACTTTGCTTGTTGGTGTCTGTGGTAAGATTCCACCCCCACCAAGATCTCCTTTCAACAGAAGCTTTTCTCATCTATACGCTCAGGCTCTGCCAACATTATGGACTACCTGCCGTTTGGTAAGTCGTAACCGATGCTTTGCCACATTTCACGCCACTTAGCTGTTATCTAATCGATTAATATGTAGTCTGAGTAAAGGGATTCGAGGTGCCCCAAGGTAAATTTTGATTTAAAATTTTGACATGGATATGTCTTAGCTCTGGGGGGGGGGAGTTGTTGGCAGTTTGTGTAACCAAAATTTTAAACAGTGACGTCATTTGGTTATTAGGACAGCTGTTTAGAGGAATTGAAAACATTTCCTTTAGACATATTCATGGCCTAAACTATTTCCCACAGGGAAGTAAATACAATCATTTTTTATTGTGTTTGGTTTTTTGAACCCTTCGTTACTCGTGCACGGTCTTACTTTCCGGGCACTGGGTATTTTTGTTATTACTACCGTTTGAGTAGGTAGGTAGGTTTGAGTAGGATTTTGTGCTACCTTCATCATCTGCCCCCTTGAACCAATTAAAGAGAAAATCCTCAGTTTGAGGCATGACCTTGAGGCAAAAGGAGGTATTTTTACCGATAGTGTTCTTAACTTGGTCGTTCCGTGCAACAGACCGGGCTACATTAATACTATATTTTTCTATTTTATATTTTTTCACTCTAATATCATCTAATGATTCTAGGCATAATAATTAATAAGTTTACTACAAAAAACAAGGTTTTCTTTTAATTTTACGATAGTTTTCAATTTGTGTATTATAATTTGTCGGTAGATGTCATGAAAAGATATATAATGTGTAAACAGTTGTGAAATATATTTATCTATCGTCTAATTTAAGGTTTTTTACTAGTATAGTTTAATTTTATTGCACAACCCCAATTATATCGGTAAAAATGAAACACGGTCTCTGAGTCCGTGTGCGGTGTATTGGTGTAATACACTTAGCGCGGGTAACGCAGGGTTAAAGAATACTTAATTCAGCTAGAAATAACCTTAATAGAAAATAAAATGTAAAGTCTTTTGGCGATAACATCTTAAATTTTTTCAATAATGAGAGCCAAAGCTCAATATAATTAGATGTGAGTGCAAGACAAAGTACATATGAGTTCTTTTATTGTTCAAAGTTCTGGGCTTGTAAGATACAACTAATTGTATTACACAGTTATAGTTCTAAATGGATTTATGACTTTTTTTACACTTAAGAAGCCTTTATTGTACCACAAAATGAAGTTGTCACATTATTGGTAAGTCTTTGGCTATACAAAATGAACAGCTTCCTTTGGACCTTTGCTTCCTCCTCTCTCTCTCTTGTACCCGTCTGAATTACAGTATCACTTGGTTCCACTCTGGGACAAATTGGTGGCTGCTTCATGTTTGCCAAGCTACCGGTCATGACTCTGGGTTATGGAAGCTGGACAGGCTTGGAGCCGTTGCCTCTCCCTTCCCAGAATCTCCTCTTTTGTCTTTTTGATCCTCAGGAATCCTTCCTTTCTGGTTACGGTATAGAAGATCAATTATGGTCACAATACCTGGACAGCTTTGCTGGACTCCCCTGACCCTAAACATGACCTTTACACAATCTGATATATATCTGAGCAAGAATAAATGAAATAGGCTGAATATTTTCACTTTTTTTGTACAAATAGACTGGGAAAAACATGCAAAAGTGTGCAATTGCATTTAATTTGTATATTTTTACGTTTTGAATTACCCCTCAATAAGTGTGTGGTGCATTGGGTATTGAAAAAGTGAAGTATTTGATTATATTGACTTATGTACAAAAATCAACATTTATAAGCATGGTCAAAAACAAATTCATGACTACTCGTTGGACATTTAATGCATGAGTTATATAACTGACTGGATAATTACTTATAATATCATCAAAATATAAATGCCCAAAGTCTTTCCAGTACATCTTAAATTTTATTTAGGTATAAATATCATTAAATGTGCAATTTAAAGGCCTCTCCCTTGTACGATGTCCAATACGATTTGCTAACTTTTGTAAATGTTTCTTATGATATCAGCCAAGCTGTCTATTTTATTTGTTTTAAAAGTGTTTTGTTTTACCCATGTTTGACATACTTTAATTTCTAGTCATATGTAACGAGTGAGGACTCTAATTAGTGAACATATTTAACCAATTAGGACTCAAATTAGTGAACATATGTAACCAGTAAGGACTCTAATTAGTGAACATATTTAACCAATGGGATTTTAATTAGTAAACATATTAATCAGCGAGAACTCAAACACATTTAAAAGGGGAAGACTCTAATTAGTGAACATATTTAACAAGTGAGGACTCTAATTAGTGAACATATTTTACCTATGAGGTAGCTCAAGGATGACATGTTGGTCCAGAAAGTGCCTGGTTCAAAACCAGTGATGAGTTACCGCTGTAAAATCATAAGCAGTCTCTTCTAGCTAGGCTATAACGCTTCAGTACTTGTACAGAATCTTTAATTGACCACACAAACCCTAGGTCTTAGGTAATGGTCAGTTGAGTTTAAACCATTACCATCTAGGTATGACTAATGTATGGATAAACGAGGCGAGAACATTTATGTATCGTGTTGGATTTGTTAGCTGAATCGAACTTTCAATGTCTGTCGATTAAGATTTGTGTGTTTGTGTAATATGTTATAACTGAAGAACAGCACTAAGAATCGGTTTGAACTTGCAATGTTCGTTCTTGAACACCCTAAATATCATGAGTTTGAAAACCAGTCAAATAAGACCATCCACTGGTTTTTATACTCCAAAATATGTTTTGTATGTTTAACATTTTAAAAATATAATTTGTTTTTTTAACCATTAAACAACTCAAAAGTACAAATTAGTATTTTTATCCTTCGTTCTATGTCGATTAGTTTCTTAGATTTAAAAACTGGTAAACACAGAACGTTGTCTTTTGGAAAGGAAAAAAAATTATTACTTGCTTATTATTTAAAATACTATAAGTATTCTTCTTTATACAATTGAGGTCTTCTAAAAATCCTGATTTTAATATTCTTATGACAGCAAACCTATTTACTCGTTCTTCATGAAGTTCTTATGGAGTATATGTAAATTTATGTAACTTAGTTATTTGTAAAGACATTGTGATAACGTTCGGTACATTACTTAACCTATGACCAAGCTTAATTTATTTTTATCTAATGTATTGAAAATTTGCTAGCTACACAGGTCTGCTGCTACAGGGGTATTGTAGGCTATTAATTCTACCTACAAGAAAAAATATTTTTCAATAAAACGTGATAATTTTATTGAAGCTGTTCTTCGATAATGGTTTTTTTATACAAATCATAAAAATATTATGTAATAAGGTTACAAACAGAAATAATGAGACTGACAGACTACAAAAAATGTGTTACTTCTGACTTCGTCGATCCCATATTTGAGTGTTCTAGTAAATAAAGAACAATGACAAATTGTGCACAGTTTTCCTGTTCTAATAAGTTATGTGTCGCTCAGATCTATCGTCGATGGCGTTAGAGACGACATCGCCGGCCACGTCACCCTCGGTAGAGGCGAAGGGTCGCAGCCGCTCGGAGACAAGGACGAGTAACACTCGAAGACTCAGCGAGGAGACTCACACTCTGCCTACGCTGCGGCCGCTGCCCTGTTCTCTCACATTCGACATGAGGTAATCCCTCACCAATAGTTGGTCACTATCATAAATTTGGATTTGGGTTGAAAATTATTTGATGTGAATTATAGTTATTTTATTTTGTGATTTATAAAATAATATTGTTAGAAATATATAGACACTCTATTTGTTCATGTTACTTAAGCCGGTATTGATACAGAACTTAGTCACATGTGACAGTCATAGCTGAGTAAATAGAGTCGTAGCCAAACACCCAAAAGACTTAAGTTCGATTAGATTAGAGTTGATTACCTTTTGAAATGGTGACCTACCCAGGTAGGTATTGTAATCCAAGTATGAATGAGGAATGAGTGTAAGATGATTGTGGCGCGATCTTGTTTTTACTGACTAAGATTGACATCTTCCTTAGTCAGGACTGTTAATTAACACGCTCACTGCTAAAGAAAATTATGAGGCGTTCTTCAGGAGCTGATGTACATACACATTAGCCATCACGAGGAAGCCACGTTGAAACTACCAGTGCACAAAATCTAACCTCTCACCGGTATGCAATGCTACACCCCGAAGAACATTCCCATACCAGTGCTACTAGCAAAGAAAAGTATTAATATGTTGGTTACAAAGTGCGGGATTTCCCGTAGCAGCTAACGTGTTAATGGGATGGTGGCGTCATCCTGTAATCCAGCTACTTGGAGGTCACGAATTGTGGATAGTGTGAGCGATGGTCGGTGGGTGTGGTGTTATGTTGTGTGGATTAACGTCCACACTATTAAATACTACATTAATCCGCAAAGACCATCATCATAATTAGACCAATTTGTAATTCAGAGGTCGTGGTTCGGATTCCACGTTAAACTGTAGGTCCCTTAGTTGCCATCGGCTGTTGGGCTATTAATTAACAGTCCTGTCTAAGGAACATGTTAGCCTTAGTCAGTAACAAGACTACAAGATCGCGCCACAATCATCTTACACTCAATCCTCATTCATACTTGGCTTAAAATACCTACCTTGTGGAATGGTCGCCATTTCAAATAATCTAATCTAATCTAATCTAATCTAGCCCAACAGCCAATAGCATCTAAGGGACTTACAGTTTATCGTGGAATCTGAACCACTTTTGCCTATAAATTATGAACTGGTCTAATTATGAGGATGATCTTTGCGGATGAATGTTGCACTCAATAGTGTGGACGTTAATCCACACCAGAGAATATCACATCCATCGACCATTGCTCATAACTATCCACAATTCATGGCTTCCAAGTTGCTGGGTAATAGGACACGCCACCGTCCCAGTCGATTCCTGGTCATGGCATATATGAAAATTTTTTTCTCAGACTGCTACCATGCTTCAGAAGCCATTTTAAGCTGTTGGTCCAGCTACATAGAGTAGTCAGGTCACGTTAAAGGCTCTAGTGTGACCTAATGGTAGATCTTGGTCAAAAGGTTACACAAAAATTACTTTTTAGGTAAATTTATTTTTGATTGGTAATCTGCATTAGTTATTTTTTATTTAAAATACTTAAGGTATGGGGTAGTTAACATACTATGAGTCGGAAATAACATAATTTTCTCTGGAAAGTTGGTCAACTAAGGTTGCAAAAGAGATTCTGGGTGCGGTTTCAGCTAATAGCCTATTCCACATCCACCATACTTTTAAAAATTCGATTTCCCCTGCAGATAGAAGGAAGACTTGTTGTTTATCATAATTTTATAGTTTTGTTGTTGCCGTCATTTTATTTAATGAAAATAATAAAAATATGTTTTAAAAACGTATTTGGTTAGAATAAAAACCAGTTTGTAAAATTTCTAATTTGTCATTTTGTCATGACAGATGTGTTCAAGCCATGACGGACATCAAGACACACATCGGTTATGCGAGAGCCTGGGTCCGACTGGCCTTGGAGAAGAAGCTCCTGTCACGTCATCTGCGGACGTTGCTCAGTGACACTGCGCTTCTCAAGTTCGTCCACATTATTAATATTAAAATCATTTTAATTTTCATTGATTTCGCTTCATTTTTCAGTTTTTCAAAAATAATCCATTTTGTTTCTCATACTAGTAGTAAAGAGATAGGGAACTTTGCCAATGCCAGGTGCGTTGAAATTTAAATTCACACCAGGTGAATTTTGAAATCATAACAGTTTGTAAAATACGTTTGTATTAAAGTTCATAAAGAAATTTAATGTATATTTAACACAAATTTTGACATCGATATGTCTTAGCTCTAGGGAGGTGTTGGTGATTTTTTTAAGATGGAGAATATGTAACAGGTTTCCTTAGAAACTACCAGAGCTAATGAATGAATTTTTAATATAAAAGACTGAGAGTTTTTAATTAATAAAAAATCTCCATTGTAGAAAACCATCTCCCAAGTAATACTGTTTTTGTTTAGAGAAGCAAATACACGCGTTCCTGGAAAGAAAATAAAGAACAGTACCATCTCACTGGTCAAGACTATTGTTTTGCACGTACTCCAGTACAAGTGCGTTCCATCTTAGTTGTCATAATTTAATTTAATAAATGTGAACAAATAATTGATTTTTAAATTTCTCTCTCAAGCTAAATATTTACCATAATATAGATAAAATTAAACTAGAAACAATTTATTAACTACAGATTAAGATTAAATTTAAAATTTATTAAAAACACATTGCATTTTCATCAATTGTATATAATTACTATTAGCATTACATTTATAAAAATGAATTAGCTACAAATAGCTAAAAATAAATTTAATATAAAATTAATAAAGATTTAATTTTTATCTTAAAAATTTTTTTTTTAAATTTTAAAATTTTTACAATTGTTTTAAGGAATTTTAAAAATAAGGTTCCCTTTGCCACCTAGATAGAATGCGATGTCCTTGGAGAAATCTGGCAACACTGTCTTACTCATCAGCTTTTTCTCTCTGTATCCCGCCTCTTGCGCCGCGCTATGTTAAACAGCGCTAGCCTGACAGCCATCTGCGAGCCCACAACCGACGTCACTGCGTAATAATCTGATATTGCATGCTAAAAATTTGCTACCAGTAACAAATTATTTTGGAATTCAGTTTTAATTATGGGGTGACGTAATGTCACCTTGCTTAATCCCTGGCAATAATGGAGTGTAAGACATTGATAAACCTCAGCAGCCAGTTACCGAATCGTTATCCTCTGATTCTCGAACAGTCAGATGGTTGTCAGGCTGGCAGCATTTGATGTAACATGGCATGACTGGTGGGGATAGAGAGAGTATAAGCTGATTAGACAGTGTTGCCACATTTCTCCCAGGACATCGCGATTTCATCTTAGTGACGTAGGTAACCTTATTTTTAAATGCCCCTCGTATTTAGAAGTACTTAAATAATCTGTTTTGACTCTGAGTGGTCAGTGGGTAGTTGTAGACTTTGCACTAAGAGTGAAAGTGCAGCCTGATAAACTTTTATCCACACTATTGTGGAGAAAATGTAATTCAGTGTGTAATAAAATGTAATTATGTGTGTAATTCTCCCCAAGACCTTGAGTCTTGTGGAGAGTTAATTCCATATACTTGTCTTTCTCTCTTGATGTACATTTATTTGATGCAATACTTACTTTCTCTGACTCTCAGAGCCGTCTATATCCCAGGAGATATTTAGCCGCACCAACAAAGCCTCTCCAATTTTACCTATTCTCTGCATCCTTCTCTGTGGCTCCAACTCTCTGCCTATCTGACTTGGCCTGCTCCCACCATCTCTGTTTTGGTCTCCCACGAGGTCGTATTTCTTCATTTTAAAGATAAACTTAAGTCGAGACCCTTCTTTCCTTCTCTGAACGTGCCCAGCCCAAGTTAGTCTTCGACTCTTGACCTCACTAATAATTTCCTATTGTGTTTTTTCCTCCACTCCCCCTGATACTTGGATCCATATATTTATATTTATATTTATTATTCCATTATTTGATGTAATAATAGATTGAATTGAATTATTTCAGGGATACCGTACCGTGTGGCAATATTCTCCTCGCAGAAGACCAACGCAGGCACGACCACAGCCAACTGTTGGCTCACTGTGTCCGGCAGCCTTGGTGAGACGCAGAGAGTCCCCATCCCACGCGGGTCTCTCGAGTTTGTCTTCCACGTAAGTCTGATGTACACTAGTACAGTTGAACCTCGATTTAATGAATTTGATTTAATGAAAAGGACCAATAAATATACCCGTTATATAGGAGTATTCTTAAAAACGAGGTTTGTTAAATTGATGTTAAATTCTGCCTGAGGATCTGAGGTTGATCTGTGCCTTTATACACCCAGTTATTGTAATAGTACTTCTATGAAATGGTTATGTGGTAAAATAATTTGAAAAATACAACAAATTTTTATGTGCAAACTAATGAAAAACGTAAGTGTATTGTAAATAATGAAAATTAACTTAAAAAGCTTTTTAAAAAAATGTTAAAAGATATTAAATGGATATATAACACCAAGTGTATTGTGTTGAGTGAATAATGAATTTTAATCTGTGAGGTAAATTATTTTTTATTACAGCACAAGAACCTGGGTATCCTGACCACACTAAGGATAGCCCACGACAACTCCGGCCTGAGTCCCAAGTGGATGGTAGAGTACGTCGTCGTCAGAAATGAAGTCACCGGCCATACTTACAGGTGGATCACTCGTAGAGGATATTTATCTCTTGAAATATAATCTGAGAACTCAGAGTAATACCAAGAAAGAACTATTTCTATTGTTTATTTTTAGATAGTGAAAAACCAAAAAGTAAAGTCAGGAAAACCATATAAGTTTGGTTTATCCGGATCAAAATCGTTTAGGTTTAAAAAAAATTAAACAACATTTTAAATGCGAGTTTTATCTCAAGTCCTTATAAAATGTCAAACGCAACCGCAGTACCTTGCTACCGCCATACACAATCGTTGCCTATGTAACATGGAAGTCTATGCTGTTTTACTTCTAGATTGTACGGAATCAGATTCCACATTATTATGGATGAACCGGATTTACCTGTAATTAAAAATTTAGCAATCTAAATGTTTGTAATTTTTTCCACACTATGTTCAATATGAAATTTACGTTTGCAGTTTCCCTTGTGGGAGATGGCTCGGCAGAGGGATTGACGATGACTCGACGGAACGTCTGCTGGTTGGTGAGCGAGTGAGCGAGCACACTGAGCGAGGCAGAGGCAGCAGCTCGCCGCGAGTCCGCAGCCCTAGCGTGCCTCCACCCAAGCGAGCCATGCCTGTTGCGGACATCCAGACTATGCTCGGTCAGTCAACAATGTTTCCTTATGTTTGACAAAATTTGAAACGTTTAACATAAGCTAGAGGCTTGGAGGGACTATAAATAAAGAGGCAATGCTATAATAGAAGTGAAGCCCCGCCCTCCTTCCCCTCCCCACCCACGGTCAGCCACGGAATGCAGAGTTGACCGTGCCAACTCTGCCAACCCAGATTATTTTGATAAAATTTTTTTATTTGAAGAAGAAATATGTTAAATAAGTGCTAAATAGTGCTTGTATTAATGTTAGTGGTTATCAATATTTCAAGGATATAATCAGGAATACGAATAAATAGTTTATGTACATATATTATATCAAATAATCCAAAAACTATATTTATGTAGGACGATAACAAGACTGTTCAACAATTCTTAAAACTTTTTACCTTAGTAAAAAACTTACAAAATAATCAATTGGAAAGAAAAGTTTGCAGAGTTTGATGTAGAATTTAATTTACTACAATTTACTAAAGCACTTTAGTAAAATACTAAACTACTTTTACTTTTACTAGTTTACTTTGTAACTGTTAAAATTTGTAATTCAAAGCTGCTTGTGTCTTGTTGTTTCCTACCTTCCCTATGTTAGATCAGTTGCAAAATTCATCTCTGAGAATCGTTACAGACCTCTAGTGGGGATTTCCAATTATTTATTGAAACTCCGTTAAATTCCTTAAAGGATAGAGTGTATATGAAGTATTTGCTTTAGTCTTGGCAAAATAGTTTTACCAAGTGGATTTTATAAATTAAAACTGTTATATTGACAATCTGCGCTTTACAATTATTTCAAAAATGTATTTACACAGAATTTTATAGGTAATCGAATATTATTTGTATATTTTTAGAACTTAGGAGATACTAGAATCTAGTTAGAGAATCTCAGTTGTTTTTCATTACCTCCAGCTTACCCTTTAACGCTACCAGTAAATTATAATTACACAATTTGTTTCACCATGGCGCAGGTGATTGTCTCAACAGTATCGTCAAATTCTACCACCACCCCAACAGCCAGGATCAGGTGAGCTCCTGGACGTTACTGCTCTGCGGAGAAACGGGATTAGTCGCCTGCCTCGAGCAGGTCTACCTCTACGGCTTCAAGAGTGTGCGTATATTCGGCCGCAACCTTTACATCTGGGATTTTATTGGTGAGTAGCAGCTACATCCTTTGGCTGGTAACAGTTATTTTTCAAATTTTTTATTTTTTCAACGTGTGAAAAAGTTTAACCCTCCTTTTATATTTTAATCAATTTTAACTTTGGATAGCTGTTTTTTTTTGCATTGTTTTATCTTTAGTCATTGAATCAATTCCATGTCATTCAGCCTCATTCAGGTTAACTTTTGGTTTATGGTATTGTTCGTAAGTTTTTTGACTGCTTTAAACATTTTTGTTTTCGGCTTTATACCGGCTTAGTCCAGATAATGTAATAATTGCGTTATGTTTTAGGTTCTTGCTTCAGAACTGGATCAGATTCCATATCCCGAAATGGTGTGAAATTTTGTTTTACTTAAATCGTAATGTAAAATGTCTGTTATTTAAATACTTCAAATTCAAAGTAATTCATTTTTCCCAAAATAATGGTACAAAACATACAGATAAAATATTACAAGCTGTGAAAATAGGTCTCTTCAAAGAAAGCTTGTGTGCAGGGACCGTCGTGAATTAAGTCATTGTCTGAAATAAATATCCAATTTAATAAAAATGTAAATAACAATTTAAGGTTTAATTGAGCAAAAATGTTAAGTAGTTGAATTTGACACCTCGTAGTTCTGGTAATCTTTTTTGTTAGTTTTTTGATAATAAAAGGAGAAATAAGTTTGAAAAATCTATCAAGGTTCCTTCATATATTCTTCAAATGATTGTGAATTCACTTTGTGCCGCAGTCAAGGTGAAGGAGGAAAAAGAGTCAGGAGGAGAGTGTGACGACGTAACGAGGTACTACTGCGATCTGGTGGAGAAGATACTCAGTGGGCCCGGTCACTCGCTGGGCAAAGATGGAAGGTTCCAGCTGTTTGTCTGCATAGGAGCCAGGTAAACTCATCTAACATATCACTGATATTGACATTAGTCCCCATGGACTACTTTTTTAAAATTGAAACAAGGCTAGGGTATGACTACCCTCTGTAGATCTTTTGTAGCACCCTGAATTGTATCAGTCCTGTATAGCTCAAGGTCTTGTACAAAGCCCAAGAGCTGTACGACACACAGCTCACTAAAGTCCTTGGAGTTAGAAAGACCTCTATGTCCTCACAGAATCTGTAGGAGTACATTTGTGTGAGTCAGGTAATTTTGAGATATTTCCTCCTCATAACATTTATTTTATGTATAATTCTTATTACTTTTTTTGTAAACTCTTGCCGTACATGAGCACCAAATAATTTGTGACCTCTAATAGCTGGATTACAGGACTCCACCTTAGTGTGATGCTAACCAACCGTACCACTTTGTTGGAACAGGGACGGCATGCTGGCAGACATGTTCCTGGGAGTCATGGCAGCGTCGCGCACGGCGATGGACATGTTCGAGGAGCAGTCGTTCCTGCGCGACCCCAGCCTCCTGCTCTACATCGGACAGATCCTCGAGAGCCTCAACCAGTTTGACATAGTCTTGGAAAACTCACTGACGCAGGGCATCAGCTAAGCTCACCTCTTGTACATACTCCCCCCATCCCTCAGTATCTGACTAGGAATCTGACACGTGGCATTTACCACTTTTTTACATCTTGTGTAATATTCTTCTGTCCCGTATTTTTTGGTATGTATGTAGTGAGATTTTGTATTCTGTGAGTAATCAGATTCACTCGTTAATTGCTGGATTGTTTTTCTTGTAGATCTCTTTTTTATTTAGTGATATTTTACATTAAGGAAACACTAGTTCGAAAGACATTGTTTGTTTGAAATATTATTTTTAAATAAAAATAATGGCTTCACTCATTTATATGAGACATAATCCTAAGTTTCATAGACTTAATGTTTAAAGTTTTTTTTTTATTTCAATAATAACCCCTTAATGGTGTTTGTTACCTTAAAATACCCAAAAATGCATAATATTTTTTATTTGTATTCTTCATGTTAAGAAAAGTAGATTTAAGGGTTAAAATATACTTATAAAAAAAATATTGGCAGTTCATAAAAGCCTAACCCTAAATACTAACATACTGGAACTGGGACAGTGGCGACGTCCTGTAATCAAGTCACTTGGAGGTCACGAATTGTGGATAGTTCTGAGCGATGGTCGGTGGGTGTGCTATTTATACTCTGGTCTGGATTAATATCCGCACTATTGAATTCTACATTATTCTGCTAAGACCATCCTCATAATTATACCAATTCGTAATTAAAGACAAAAGTGGTCTGGATTCCACATTAAACTGCAGGTCCCTTAAGTTCCATTTGCTGTTGGGCTGTTAACAGTCCTGTCTAAGGAACATGTCAGCCTTAGTTTACACTCATTTCTCATTTGTACTTGGATTAAAATACCTACCCGGGTAGGTCGCCATTTCAATCAATAATCTAATTTAATCATACAACTTAAAAACAAATAAACATAAATGATACAGTGAGTGATAACACATTTTAGCGGTGAACTAATGAATTATGACAGAGAATATCAAAGAACGTTGTTTTACCGGTAAACGATATATCATGTCACTGACCTTTTTTAGCTGACTACTTAAGTCGGCAAAAACCTTTAGGGGGTTAATAATATGAATATATTTTACATTGATCGGTTTTCAAAACAGATTCTTGTTGTGAACAGTAATTTCTCTATAGTATTTTTTTGTTTATTTTTAATGATAATCAAGTAATAACCATTAAGTGAGGGGACTAATAATATACTTACTACTTAATAGCCTTAACCTCTTGTTCATTTTTCAGATATTCTCCCAAAGAAAATTTAAATAATAGTAGATAAAAGTAATAGTATGTAGAATGTGACAGAATCGTTACAATCATGGTGCATTGTTTTGTCTCTCTCTAAGACCTTAAAGGTTTTTAATGTTTATTATTTTTGTTTTCTATAACATTTGAATTGCATTAAGTGAAGTCTGCAAAATTTTCAGGCAGTATAATTATAAGGTTGATTATAATTTACTTTCCGGTGTGACTTTTTCTAATTTGACTGACCTGGCAATATTTTAGTCTTAACGATAGCTTTACTTTTCCATGTGATATATTTAGTAAGACCCGTTAACTATGACAAACCAAAGTGGTTATATGTTAGTTTAGCCTTGTAAAATTTCTTGTAAATAACAACAGATGTATTATTTTTTAAATATTTTTGGAACGTTTGCCCACATGTTGGAGTGTAGTGAGATTATCAGGCCTTATTCTAGAGCCGGTGACGTAGCATGTAGAGGGCTGTATTTTTGCTTTTATTTGATAGACCTTACCATTCATGTTTAATGTAATCATTAATTCATCGCAACGTTATGAACAAATTTTGTCTAGTTACTTATGTAAAAATATTGCTGTCGGTGGATTTTTTTGTTCATATTCAACTGGATTAAAGTTTGAAACTTTTTTGGTAAAATTTTCATAAACTTCTATAAGTATGAAATTAATTGAGAGAGTTCAAAACTCATGAACTTGTGATTATTTTTAGCTTGTTTGAATTTGAACCTTGAGCCTAATTGATTCTATTTAATATATCTTGAGATTGATTGTTTCACTCACTTATATGATGATCTGAGCATTTAACATAAGAATTAAAAATAAAAATGTTATTTGCTTCAAATCAAAATTGGTATTTAAGTTACTTGGACAGCAATATTAAATAAAGCATGTATATTATTTTAAAGGTTCGTATTCTCAGAATGTTCCCTTCATCATTAGTGAATAGTCGGTGTGCCATAATAGAATATGATTGTGATAGTTAGAAATACTCATTTTATTTTTTGCTGAATCGTTTGCATGATTTGTGTTTATAGCTGTTCATAATTTTATCCTACAAGTTTTGTTTTGTGGCGGCTGTTTTGTATATTTTAGTAGTTACCTTTATTACTAGGGTATGTTACTAGTTAATAACAACTGTTTTTTTAACTTCTCAAATCTGTTTTGCAGCAGAAGATATGAATGTTTTTGCTATTTGCAAGTTTTTGATTTTAAACTCAATATGAAAAGTTATAACTATGAGGATGACAAAATATTTAAGTCTCAAATTTTATAACAAAAGAATGTAAAAGCTGAAGTCCTAATTGACTTTTTATCTTTGTGTGTTGCACATTACATATTATTACAGTTTCCTAAACTAAAATATAAATTTTAAATGTTTCCTTTCAATAATATTCTCTGTCAAGCAAGAATAAAATTAATTTAATATTAGAACTAAAACTAATGTATATTAGACCATGACCAAACTTTATCTTTTATTTGTTAGTTCTAAAATTGAAATGAGACTAAGAATCCTTTTTACTGTTTTTTGCTACTTTTTTGTTTGGTATACGGTATTTAAGGTTACTCTCCTAGAGTTTTTTTTAACCATTATATATTTAAATGTATATTTCCTGCAACACTTTTTAATATTATAGTATTTTTAACTGTACTCTAGAATTCTTTACAATTGTATAAAAAAAATCATTGAAATCTAAGTTACATGGTGTTATTTTTTCTCAAAGTGTTTGTGAGAAAAATAATATTTTTGTTCTTTAACTGAAAACTATGAGATAAATCCTTATTATTTCAAAATCTTGCCTGTTTTAGTTCCTATATATACACATTTATATTTTCTGGATAAATTTACACAAAACACGTTATTTCTTCCTTTTTACCTTTCTTTTTTTGTGTTTTCATTCAATGTTACTGTAAATTCTCTGTTATGATTGTATAGTATTACGAGCGATCCATAAATGATTTAATGTTTCCTACTTTTAGAATCCCCTGTAACAACAAACTAATAAATAACTTGGAATGACAATACCTCTGAGGGGTTTTCATAGCTATGTGATGATACGTGTAGATGAAATCATCTGATTTTTTACCGAGATGATTAAGTTACTGTATTATATTTTTGCAGACACTTACAAAACTGGGATTCAAAAATGTCTGAAGATCTTTTTCTTGACCCCTCTGCTGTTAAAAATTGTTTATTTAACATTCTGTCTTTAACCCTTTAACACGTTGTGTGTTGACCACTCAGATCCATAGGGCACAAGTCCCGGCGCGCGGAGCGGAGTACTCGGATGTGAGTGGGGACTATGTAGGTTAAATTTAAGATGGTGAAACTGGTGGTTTAGACTGTGCTGTCACCTGTTGGGTTCTCAGAAAGCTAAAATCAGTTTCGTTATAACACAGTATCCATTTCTGTATTGGTCACCTGGCATTTTCCAAGTGTTTAATTTTTAGCTGCACTGGCTGCGCCATTGTCAGTACCACACGAAGAATAGGGGTTGCGAGTACTTTACTAAACGTGTAAACCGCGGGATATTTACGTAGTTCTGACCCACAGAATCAAATGTTTCGAAATTTTTAGCATACATCGGTTGGCATACAATGGTAGATACACTCAAATCTGAGTAGTTAAAACGCTTGCCTTAAAGTAAAACCCCTCAGCTTAGGGAGCGTCGCAGGTGTCATGGCAAAAGTAATAATTTTTTCATTCCAAATTTTTTAAATAAGTAAGGCATATAGACAGATAAAACATATTTTTTCAAAGATATGTTTCAAAGATAACCGAACTTTGAACCTTATGTTGAATACATTTATCGAACAAATACAGTTTGACACATATCGGCCGACTTCGATGTTCTTAAGATAACAACAAAGAAATCCATTTCACTACATTGTACTGTACAAGCCAACGAGCATTGTGGGATTGATGGAGGGCGCCACGCCAATTAACTTGAATCTTGGTTGTGGCAGTTAAAGGGTTAAACACAAATTAAAAATTACACAACCTATCTGGGGGTGTTGGTGATTTTTAAGATGGAAAATATGTAACAGGTTTCCTTAGAAATAATTAGAGCTATTGTATTGAATTTTTAATATCAAAGAATAAGAACAGCTGTTTAGATTTACTGAATATATTCCCTTTAGACGTATCCATGATTAACCTATTTCCCACAGGGAAATAAATACAAACATTTTATTTAGGTTTTAGTTTATCATCTGTTTATGATTTTTTTTCAAAATTAATCATGTCTAGTATTTTCATCATTCATGGTATTTTCAAATTAACACATTTATGGATGACACCTTGACCTAACATAACAAACTGTTCTAGATTCTACATTGCCTTTTGGGATTAGTAAATTTATTTTTATTAAGAAATTCAAGAATTAAATTATATTTAACAAACCCTAATAAAAAGTATGGTATCATAGATGTATCACTGATTATATTGTATCATAAGCCAAAGATTGTTTTATTCCTAATACTCAAGATTCTCAAAATGTTCCACTAAAAGACATTTTTGTGTATATATTGTGAAAATATAACTGTGTTGATAGTTACAAAAATGTTGTTTTATTTACGTTGATCCTAAAAAGTTTCCCTTATATTTTTTATTTGATTTTTTATTATACGGTTTTCTATTCTAGCAACATTGAAACTCACGATTGGAGTGTGGGGAGCAAGCTCAATCAACCAAGGGCTTCTCTTATTGAATCCATTATAAATCATAACTATTTTGACAACACTAAAAAACCCCGTCGCAATAGATCTGCGTACTCAGCAGGGCGTCTCGGGCTTCAAAGAACTCAAGCATAGGTTCAACGCCTTTCCTATTCCTTTGATGAGCTCTAATATGATTAGAAATACCATTTTTTATTCCATACACATACAAATGCTATTAACGTTATTTTGTTTTAAACAATTTTGTATTGATATTCAATTAGAATAGTTTTAACACTGACACCATTCTTGTATATTGTATATATGCTGAAGAATAAAGATGTTTTGAATTAAATTGAAACCTCTGGGAAGTCCAATAAATTTTCAGAGGTGAGAAATACTCGTACTTTCTAGAGTATTTGTGTGCTCTTGAAGAAATACAGTTGGCATCTGGGGCAGCGGAACAGCATTTTAGCAGGAGGGTCAGAAATTTCGAAAGTCATGGGTTCCGCCCCTTGTTTTCCTAGTTATATCTAAAATTGCTTATCTCATCTACATATTGTTGTGTTGCACATCATATTGTACCTATACAGTACTATGAAAATAATGAATCTATATAATAACTGTCATTCATTCTCTATTGTAATTATATCCACAAGGTTTGATAATAGACACCTTTTTTTTTACAATTTACAAGAATTAGTATGAATAAAAATTTAAAATCTTGTAAAAATGATTTATAGTTAAGGCTTATTAATAATAATTCTTGTGTGAAATTCACATTATAATTACCAAAGTATAAATTTTCACTGGCTAAAAACTAACAATACTTTTTTTGGCAGCAAAAAATTGTTACACTTGACATGAAAAATCCGAAAACCAAACTACGGCAGATTTTTACTCAACTGTTAAACACTCACAATTTTCTTGTCCTCGATAATACCAGCAACATATTTACAGACGGAAGATGGCAAGATAGTTTAACCTGAGTCATTGTGGACCGCAGACATGGCTTTAAGTGTTAAAGGCAGGTGAACGTTCTGTCCTAGCTGTTGCTGCAGAAGCAGGCAGCTACTTGCCAATTACTACGATCTTTGATATATTTTTTTGTTCTCTCGAGATTGACTATTTAAGACTGCAATTAATTCACTGATGTTTTTCACTTCCTATTTTTATGAGATATTTTTGTAAATCAAATATTAAGTATTTTTTCAGAACATTACATGACAATTATACTTCGTTTCTTTGACCCTGTGATACTTTCCTGCAAATTCCAGGGGGTTTAGCTGTCCCTCCTTTCCGCCAATGGTTTGGCATTGAAATAGCGAAAAATTACAAATTCTCTTTCAGTGATTTTGAAACTTTAAAGTAGCATATTAATGAAAAATCAAATCTCTGTATGTATTCAAGCTGTATGTAAATTGTTTCCAAATCCAGTAGGTATTACTGTTATATAGTAAAACCGCACTATGGTTGAACTAAAAGTATTAAATTTTATAAGGTTTTAAATTTATAAATATCTAAGTGTAATTGTTTATCTGGCCAAATAAATTCCAACCGCATTGTAAAATTGGGATTGTGAAATCAAAACTGGTCATCAGTCAAAGCGCGAACAACAATGAGAAGCCAACAATTAGGAAAACTGGTTTATTAATCAAAAGTGCGCCAACGCGACCAACAGGTGTCCGACGTGTGGCGCTCCAAACGGTTACGGCTGGAACTACATCTCAAAACATAGCAGTGATCAGTCAAAGGATTTCTTCTTCAAACGGAGTGTGAAAATGCAAAAAACCTAGGAGAAATAGTGTTTTATAAACTGTGCGCGTGTGTTAAAGTGTGATATAATGTTGTTGGTGTAATTATGTAACTTGGAAAAGTTTCAACAATGTCTCCAATGTTGGATATGTTCGATTATGTGTGTTGCGGAATTTTGATCGTGCTCAAAAATGGCCTGGATTGGACGGTAGATTTGAAGGTGAGAAATACTTTTAGTTATTTTTCTGTAAATTTTCGCAGTTATTCATGAAATTTTTAAAGGGTGCTATGTTGACAGAGTATAAAAATGTATGAGAACTTGAAGCTTAACCCAATTTAATAGTTATAAACAGATTAGTTTTATGTGGGTGTCTGTAGTTTGTCGATCCGAGTTCTAAGATGTTTAAGAACTTTCGGTGTAATGATTTGCTGTCTATTGGCGTTTCTTGGATTACTTTGAACGCTTCGAGTGCTTGTAAGCAGGCTCACTGGGCTCCTTCAGTCTAATGATGCTATGGAATGCAATTTCCTTCCCAGTGGAATGTGCTGCCTGGGGCCATGTAAGAATACCCCCACCTGCTTGGAAATAAAATAGTTATATTTTTCCTGCAAATTGAAACGCAATAATTATTCATTGGATATTACAAATCAATATTAATTTTCTTATAATTATAGTTAAGTTTTTGCGAGATTGGGATGACAAAGCCTAAGTGCCTCCTCCTCTCAATTGAATAAGAAAAAATATTAACAGAGAAATTAACTAGTTAAAATACAATCATCTAACTTATACCTAACACTCACTTACCAATTAAGCTCTTCTATTATGCTACATCTAATAAAATTTGAGTTATGGACGTGACGTGGAAATCACTTTAATTCTGACATACTTTTACACCTGTTTGAAAATCTGGTAATTGTTTGAGAAATATGAAACCTAAAATTAGCTGAGATAATCTTAAGAAAATTCAGTTATTGAAAACATTAGGCTATTTAATCTGAAAAACATTACAAAATTTCATGTAAAAATTGTTACGGATGTGACAGTGGTTTTTAGGGACCTGACTATAAAGTTAACACTTCATTAAAAATCATTTATCAAACACGTTCCACACTTGGTTTTTTTTGTAATTCCAAATATTATGTCTTTTCTTTTTTTATAACTTACAACTCTGTAAGATTTTAATAAATTTAGACAATTATTTTTGATTTATTTAAAGCAGTAAGATACTAATTTTTCACTTTAACTTAAAATAAAACCTGACTAATGTAAATACTTATAAGTAAGATAAACATAATATTAAAATAAATATTAATATCAAAGTAGTAACATTAAAATACTATGAATAACAATGACAATAGAATATTTATATGAAATAATAAATACAATTTAAAATATAATTTTTTTGAAATATTTATATTTCAGTGGCAAATATAACGGTTGAATGTCTTGCAATCCAGCTACCTGGAGATCATGAATTGTAGATGGTTATGAGTGATAGTCAGTGAATGTGATATTTTCTAGTGTGGAGTTACATCCGCATTATTGAATAGGCTATTATGTTTATTTGCAAAAACCATCCTCATGTTTAGACCAGTTCGTAATTCAGAGGCAAAAGTGTTTCGAAACCCATGTTAAACTGTAGGTCCCAGTAATATGTCAGCCTTAGTCAGTAACAAGACTACAAGATTGGTTTAAAATACCTAGACCAAGGTTGGTCACCATTCACTTTGTATGTATAATATTCACTTTGTAAATATAATAGGCAAATTTTACCCAAAGACTATATTTTTAAGGTTGAATAAGTATGAAAATAGAAAACACAATTTAAGCCCGGACTCTGGACCTCTAAACCCACTGCTAGCTACAAAAACAAACTTAAAATATGACTTTTATAGGTTTGTAAAGAGTTGCTGTTTTAAAAACACTATTATCCACATGTAAGAGATGTCACGTCCGTAACTCATATTTTTGGCTGAAAATGTATTTTATCGCTTACATTTGACTACCTATTACAGTAATTAAAAAAGATTCTCTCCTATGTTCTAAAATATTTTGTGTTGATTAACTTAATTATCGGATCAAGACAACAGCTCTCACACATCTTGTGAAACAACCAGCTTTTTCAATACTCAAAGATCAAAATAATGGGTCATCCGCGATCCAGTCCTGATTTGGACCCAATGATTTCTTTTTGTTTCAAACTATCAAGGGTAAATTGTGAGGACAACAGTTTTTATTAGCAGAAGAATCTGTTGAAGTTTTCTAAACAGTCTTTTGGAGATACCTGAGACTCCAGACTGGGAAAGATGCTGTAGATAGCTGTCAAACATTTTTATGATAAACATATCCACATAGCACATTAATCAGATTTGTTGAAATTTTAAAATTTAATTAATTTAAAAAATCACAAATTTCCTACCGGTACCTAAACCAAACCTCTGACGTCAAATTATTTTACGTTTGGCATTTTTTAGTTTGGGGGTGGAGTAATTTTCTTAAGCACAAAACAAGATAGGGGACACGTGACAATGAGTTCATTGTTGTCTTATTATAGTCATTATTAAATATAGGCTTGAAAAGTGACTTTGGTTCTACACTTGTTTAAAACAATTACCAATTCGTTTAACATAATAAAATCAATAGTGTACTCTAGTTATTTGAATTCTTGATAGTCACAAATCCAGGTTGTGTGTCCTATCCCTTAATTTTAAATAAATCAGCCCAGAATTGTTGTTGTCTTGTACATATCAGAATGCTCAATAAACATATAAGTGACTAAGAAATATCACTTAAAGTCAGTTATTTGAAATTAGATCTCAAACATCTTTAAGATTATTACGAACAACGCTTCAGTCAGTGACTTCAAAGTAAAAATAGGCTAAATTCCAGAAACTTGCATTTATGTTCTTCATTATAGTTACAAATTATTTCACTTATATTTGTGTTCGAGGGCGTAAGCTTATGCCACAGTGACCCTCTGTTCATTTAGTGAGGAAAACATAAATTATTCATAATCAATATATTTTGTTAAACTTTTCTAATGCGTCAGTGCTTCAATTACAACACGTTTCTAGAGGTGGAGTAACTCCTTCCGTTTTCAAGTATTCACAGTACGGTAGTGTTCAAATGTCGTCGTGCTCTAACTCTAGTTCTGAGCGCATGCTATCTTGTGTCACCCCGCAAGATCGGGAGTGGAGTGTTGTGGTTATTTGTTGAGTTATCAATATAGTTTTTGTGTTGTGCATGTTAGATAAGTATTGTATTTTAGACTCACGTGATATAATTGATATCTGCAACTTAAAAATTCAGTTTTAAATGTGAATTATTAGGTAATCACTTGAAAATGAGTTTCTCCACTTCCAGAAACGTTGTGTAGTTTAAAAACACAGACGCGTTGGAAAAGTCCAATAAAAGTTATTGAATAATTAATAACCAACGCCATTATGAATTTTAAAGGTTCTATAAATTATTTCCTTTCCAGATCATTTTAATTTATACAATCTTAAGTTTAGTGGTAACAAATTTAGTACAACACATTTTTAAACTTTAATTTAAAATAATAAGTAGATTTCACTCTCTAAACACCTGTCATGTACTTATCGTAACACATTCTTTTCCCAAACAGTTAAAATTAAACCGGAAATGCCTTAGTCAGGGAACAATGGCTACATTTTAGAATGTGCGGTTTCAAACGTTTTTGCTTCGCCTGATAAGGTCTGGCTTTTGAATGCTGACCAAAAATGACAACCACTTATTTTCACGCGTCTTCGCGAAAATCTCGACGTAATTGGTTGGACAGAGAGGACGAGGAACTGGTTTGAGAGGCGCTAGGCGTCAGCGAGCCTTCGTCAGCGACTAACTGGGGCGCGGGAAGGGAACTGGTTGAGGGGGAAAGTTCTTCTGGAAAAAACACATTTTGATGATCGAGATACGAGGGATGATTGATCGAAGGGTACGGAACACGTTAATGTTAGATTATTGAAATGGCGACCATACCACAAGGTAGGTAGTTTAAGCCAAGTGTGAAGGAGGTTGACTATTGTGGCACGATCTTGTAGTCTTGTTTCTGACTAAGACTGGATGTTCCTTAGACAGGACTGTTAATCAATAGCCCAACAGGGCAACTGAGGTACCTATAGTTTAAATAGAATCCGAACCACTGTCTCTGAATTACGTATTGGTCTAATCATGAGGATGGTCTTTGCGGATTAACGTAGTATTCAGTAGTGTGGACGTTAATCCACACAAAGGAACACTACACCCACCGACCATCGCTCATAACTGTCCACAATTCGTGACCTCCAAGTAGCTGGATTACAGGAATGGTTCGATGGGAGTTTGCACTGCGCTATAAATTTAATTTTGTCATTCTCATTGGGGCAAAATGAGAAAATATTATTTTCTTAATTACGTACTTGAAAATAACACAACCCGGCCTACCCCATTAACGATAAAGAAACTTGTTCAAAGAATCCTGTAATAAACGCATTGACTTTTCAATAGTGCGATCAGCAACTGTATTTTATGTTACGCTCTCATTTTATTGACGATTTTTTTTAAATACTCAGTAGTAATTATTGAAAACATGGATATTCGTTTTAAACTTTCCTACCTTCGATTAAATGCCGCTAGCGTGTAGGGCCTACTGGGCATCACTAGAAAATTAATGCTTTCTAAATGAGAATTTTTGAAATTGATATGTCTTATAATAGCTCTGGGGGAGGGTATTGTCAATCCGTCAAACCCAAATGTAAAATGGTGACGTCATATGGTTATATAAAAACAGCTGTTAAGAGGAACTGAAACATTTTGACATATCCATGATCTAACCTATTTACCATATGGAAGTAATTACAAACGTTTCTGACATGGATATGTCTTATTAGCTCTGGGGGGGCGGTATTGGCAATCCTCATACCAAAACACCGACATAAGCTCTAACGCTCATAGCGCTATGTGGAGTTAACTTAGGTTGGTTATTGATATTTTTCATAACCTATATTCATAGTTTTATAACATTACTAGCTGACCCGGCGAACTTCGTAACGCCTAACAGTAAATACATGTTAACTTTATGATTGGCCATGTCCTGAAATCAATTAGCATTGCGGCTTCGTTGAGAAAGCTTTAAATATACAACAGCTGATTATTATAATAAACTCAATATGTATAAACATTGTAATTATTTTCTATTTGGCAAACATATAAACACGTGACTTTTAATCATACAGAAAGTAAAGAAATATACATACAGTACATAAATCTCAAAAACCGTAAACTATTAACGTGGCGAATAATGCTGTTCATTTTGTACAGCACATCATTTACTTCATAGTTTTACATTAATGAATGATTCAGATGGCATTGGATAGTAAAGCATATTGCTATCGGACAGTAAACAAACAGCTGGTTTAAGAAATCAAATGTTTTGATTGTAGATAATTTGTAAACAATCTTATTCCCCATAAGGTTAACATTAGAAATTTAAAACGCTATAAAATGGAAACTAACTGAATTTATGGAAACTGAATATGCCTAAAGCATGACCGGAGCAGAGACGGATCCGAAAAATCAAAGATCATTAAAATCTGTCCAGCCGTTCTCGAGTTATAATGCGTGTAACTAACACGACTTTGTTTTATATAGTTAGATAATGTGTTGCACACTGTATTCAATCTTGACGTTTCAAAGTGACGTTTATGGTCACGTTTTTACATCTTTATGAAACAGAACGCTTTCAGAATAAATAGACCAACTAGAGAATTATCCTAACTGTTGTAAATAAGGTATTGGTACTGGGAAGTTTCACTCGGGTATTTCTGTCTGAAGGCGAATAGCATGTCGTAGGCCTAAGTCGTCAACAGGGAACCTTATCAGATGTCACACAAGCTACGTAGTCGCTCTTTGAAGAGAACTATTTCCAGAACCCACCTGAGGTTTGTGAAGTGAAACAGAAACGTTATAAATAAATTCCTTCTAAAACTTATACCTTTTATGTCTTACCAACTGACTCATTATGATTCAATTTTGTTAAACGGAAAATAATATGATTAGAATAGATTCTTAAAATGGCGACCATAACACAAGGTATTTTAAGCCAAGTATGAATGAGGATTGAGTGTAATATGATTGTGGTGCGATCTTGTAGTCTTGTTACTGACTCAGGCTGAAATGTTCCTTAGGAAGAACTGTTAATTAATAGTCCAACATTATATGGCAACAACTAAGGGACCTACAGTTTAATTACGAATTGGTCTAATTATGAGGATGGTCTTTTGTGGATTAACGCAGTTTTCAATAGTGCGGACATTAATCCACACAAGAGAACACTACAGCCACCGACCATCGCTCACAACTATCCACAATTCGTGACCTCCAAGTAGCTGGATTAGAGGACGTCGCCACCGTCCCATGAATGTAGTTTTACCGACAACAAAACCTACTCACATCCGCAACGAAGTATGGAAAGAAGAAACAATAAATCTTATGCCATCATACAACCCGAAATGGAAGTTGAAATATAAAACATCTATTGATTAAGTGTATTAAAACGTTTTTATTTTAACAATATCAACTATGCTTACATAAAGTAAATGACAAATGTGTTTAAGTTTAGCTGATTAACTTATCTAATACATGTTTTATTCTATAAGAGCAAGAGTTTGTTCTCCCGGAACTAAAATAACATTTTAATACAATGGTTATCTAGGAAATTACCGTTTCCATTTTTTTAAATTTTCTGTTATAAAAGAAAGACAATTCAATTGTTAACTATCGGATAAAATTGGGTGGTGATTATTTTAACTGTATTGATATTTGTCGTGGTTTAAATCAATAGCAATGAATATACAATTTATCACATCGATTTACTTTATTTTATCTTTTAATCATCGTAATTACAAGAATATATTTTGTCAATGAGAGATTTTGATATGCGTATTTTTTACTTTACTTTATTATCGTACTACAATGAGGTGTACGGGAACGAGACCGAATGTTGATTGTTACATCATGCGATTTGAATTTGAAACTATTACTCTGTCCTATCTTTACCACACAACCACTCATCAGTGACGTAGTACACCGAGTAACGACCAACGACTGACTGATGGGAAAAATGTTACTTTTGAATTAAATAAAAAAAAAACAAAGCAATGTAATTTTTAATTATAAATTTTTTTAAGATTAGGATTAAAGTTATTAGTTATTAATTTATTTTTATTTGATTTTTCGTTTTAAATTTTTGTATTTTTTTGTTATTGTTACATTTTTTATAAGATTATCAGATGAAAAATGTGGCGTTAAAAATTCATTTTCAGTAGTCTACGAAATTGTTTTCTTATTTCAAAACTTCATATAGGTTACGTGAAAAATGTCTATTTTCCACGTTCCCAAAATTTCAGCTCAAAAACATGAGCAGTTTTCCCCACACTCCTTGTACGAAAAATTCCAAATTTCCGAATTAATTACCCTGTAACAAGAAAAGTTTTCACTAAAAACTTGAAAAAATATGCCAAAGCATGTGTATGATACAATCAACAAATAAACGATAAATTTGTGAATTTTTAAGATAGTCGATTTTTTTGTTCGCACTACCTTAATATACATCACGGTTACAATAACTTACTTTTTGGAACATTCATTCTATATTTAACGTAACAAAGACATCCTGTTAGCCAATGCAAAGTTGCGCCATCGTATCATAAACATCAAGTATACGGATGTAGCAGTGGAATATTGATCAAGATAGCGTAAGGCGATGTCTATCTACATCCACAGTACATCACAATAGACTCGATTCTCACGGTCCGACTTTTTATAATCGCTTTATGGCGAACTACTTTTAACATTTAAGTTCATCTCAAGCAATGATCGTAAACATGTAAAAAGTAGGTCTACAGACGGCAATGTTTGATCATTGTTCGTTTTAATATGTCGATAACGGATAGTGTCCCTGCAGGTACACTTGATGCAGTTCAGGGAAAACATGCAGTGGACGGATAATCCGAACAAAGTTCGGATTATCCGGACTCTGGTTGATACGCGTCGGAACCACTATAGGGAGGATATTAAAGTGTGTAGGGACACATGTTAACACTCCGAAGTGATCGTTTGTATGCAAAATCGATGTGTATTCACACCAAAAGATTAATTGAACTGATAGAAGGACTATTTTATCATTTCGGTGTGACACATCGAACTGACGGCAGTCCGAAGGGAGCGCGTTTACTGCCGGTCACGTCTCACATGCGCACAGACTCCGCTTGAACAGTGAAATTTTGCACTCGTGGTCACGCGTCGTTGCCTGCGTTTGGATATTTGACTATATAGGTAGTTTATTTTTTATACGGAAGTGGTGAAAAGTCCCGGAACAGCTTAGTATTTTCATTTAAAATTATCAAAAATATGAAAAATTGTTTTCGTCAAAAAATTCGAATTTTATTTTGGATATTTTTTTGACTAAAAAATGGGTTTTACGTGATTACTTTTTTGTTTGTTTATTTAGTACAAGAGTTGGTCCGATTTAGATGAAATTTGGCATGTATATATATGTCACCGTATCTACTATTTTTTGAATATTTTTAAGGGTAGTTCATAAAAACCCTTTAGTATCAATTTCTCACAAAACGGCTCTAACGATTTTGATTAAAATTTGATGTTTATATCCACAGTACAAAATAATTTGACACCACCCGCATATCTGTAAAAATGACGGTTCAAAAGTTATGGGCTTTTAAATGTAAAAAAATCAATTTTGATATTTTCGCGAAAACAATAAAAGTAAAGTACAACTTGATGGTTCAGGAAAACAGCTAAAAAACTAAACAAATTAGTATTTGAATTACTGTCTACGATACGGTTCGGAAAAGTTAAACTGTGATAAACGCAGATACGTTGTCTGAAAGCGCCCAATGTTATTCTTATGGATATAAAAAAACATTTTTCCTTACTTTAGTTTTATGAAATCGATGTGTAAGGTCACACGAACAAAACCGTAAAAAGTTTGGTATTTTACCGTGGTCGTTTCACATACACATTTGAACAGTAAATTATTAAAGGTATTTGTCACTTTGTGCGGGATATTTTATTATAGTAGTTTTTTTTTTATTAACGGAAGTAAAAGTATTATTAATTATCCTACTAGAGCAAATCTTTGTGAATTAAATTGGGGCCTAAACTCTACATTTCGCTTATTACCGACTAACTAATAAGTCTAAGGTTACCTTCGGTGGGGAAGATCCCACGAGGAGTAGGTACGAAACCTTAAATAGAACCATATGTTGATATGTACAGTACATCATCTCTATATATAAAAATGAATGAATGTATGTATGCCCTTAATGCGTTGCCAAACTACTCATCCGATCGCCATTAAATTTTAGGAAGTTGCTCTATATGTGTCCGGGAAGGTATTAGTGAAAAATTTCGAAAACTCCATAATTCTCCATTTTAAGGAGTTTTAAATTTATGTTGGTAACCTTATGGGACTAAGTTTGTTTACAAATTATCTACTATCAAAACAGCTGTTTATTTACTTTCCATTAGCAATATGCTTTACTATCAAATGTCATCTGAATCATTCATTAATGTCAAAGTATGAAGTAAATATGTGCTGTACAAAATGAACAACTATATTACCCAAATTAATAGTTTACGGTTTTTGGGGTTTATATATTTATATTTTTTATTTTCTGCCTGATTAAAAGTCGCGTATTTATATGTTGATTTAATAAAAAATAATTACAATGTTTATACATATTACGTTTATTATAATAATCAGCTGTCTTATTATTAAAGCCGTATTACAGTTAGGTTTGGTTTGGGTTTAGGTTGGATTAGAACCAGAGTGAATCAATCCACTCAGATTTATTTGTTTCTTATGTGAGAATGTTATTAATTTGTCTTATCGTTTCAGTATTGTTATTAACTAGCCCCCGGCCCATAAGATCTAAGGTTTCACAACGAAGCCGTAATGGTATTCGATTTCAGAATATGGCCAATCTTAAAGTTAACATGTATTTACTGTAAGTCGTTGCGAAGTTCGCCGGGTCAGCTAGTTTAGCACATAACACCACTTTCGACTTCCATTTTCAACAATAAACCCTCTTCGCTCGTTGAAATATTTAAAACGTTAGTATTAAGTACTGTATTATGTACTTAATAATTTGTGAAAAGCCCAATACAGTATATGTTCCGTAATCCGAACTATTAGTCCATCCGAAAACTCTACCCTAATTAGTTCGGTATTAAGATATTATACTGCAGGCGGATTCACAAAGATAAAATCTTTTATTTGACAAAACTCGATTAGAGCTAATTGGGTTGTGTAATTTAAATTAAATACCACTAATTGGAACGAGTTTCTAACATGTGCGTGTGTTCGTAAGTAAAATTAGTGTCTTTAAATTATAGTGGACGCGTCTAATTTATTTCACCGAGACAACGTCGAGTCGCCGAACGCCGTACAAAATACGTCAGGCAATTTGCATGCAGCGTTTATATTGCGTTCGCGCTTTTGCAGGCGTTTAATCTTATTTAATTACTTATTTATTTTCTTCTCACCTAGCTTCTTTGGGTTTAGTCCAAGTTTTAATTTAAATATTACTCTGTTAATGTTAGTTGTGTAATCCAATAAAGTTTTCTCAATCCACATAAATTAAGGAAGAGACCAGAAGTCTAGCTGAGTAAGGAAAGAACCTATTGTACTCGAATGGGAAGTACTCTGATGCCAACATGGGGGACATTGTCATGCTTTTTCCATCTTGATAGTTGGTTAAATAGTGTTATCTATTAATATTATAAAGAAGAGGTGGTTTCTGTATGTTTGTGGGGTTGTTGTGGTAAGTAAACGCGAAAAATACTGAACCGACCGGTTTTAAATTTTACACTAAGGTTGATCTTAAACTCATGCAACACATAGGCTTACTCATTTCCTTAAAATGCCCTCGGGCTTCGCCCCGTGAACGTCCTAAGTTTTAATGAATACATTTTTAAAGAATGAAAACATAAAATTACTTGAATGTCAACAGATGTGAATACTAAAACTTTACAGTTCAGGAAGAAGAAGAAGTAAAGTTCATTTTTACAGATGAACTGCTGGATCTAGGACTAAATTAATATTGCCGAAAATGGTAGATTTTAATTTCTCTCCCGATGTCTGCCTCTATTACGTTATTACTTATCCTTTTCCAATATTACTTGATAGGTGATACATTTTGGATACTTTGTTTAGTATAAAATACTATTGTAAATATCTCTTTCAGTGTGAATAGTATTTTACCTCAAATAAAGCATTTTTTCTTAATAAAATTTTTAAGTTCTAGAATATTCATTTCATGCCGAAGAGAAAAGGTAACCTCTCTCGAATTTTTTACCCGTGCGAAGGACGGATACTTTGGCTAGTTAAACTGTAAATTAATAAAAACATAAAGTAGTTATGTTTTTTAAATACTGTATAGCCAAAGTTCACCCGTGTACCGAATTACATAAAAATCGGACGATCAGTGTGGTCCCGGGGTTTGTACACAGACAGAAATCATTCCGAAACCCACTTTTTGGATTTAGAGAGCTTCAAAACGGATATAATATATCCACTCAGACGGTGGCGTCGTCCTGTAATCCAGCTACTTGGAAGTCACGAATCGTGGGTATTTGTGAGCGATGGTCGGTGGGTGTAGTGTTCTCTTGTGTGTATTAAGTAAGACCAATTCGTAATTCAGAGACCGTGGTTCGGATTTCACGAAAAAAAAACTGTACGTCACTTAGTTGCCATCATGTCAGCCTTAGTCAGTAACAAGACTACAAGATCGCGCCACAATCATCTTACACTCAATTTTAATTCATACTTGGCTTAAAATACCTACCTTGTAGTATGGTCGCCATTTCAATAATCAAATCTAATCTAATACTCTCAGCTCAAATTCGAAAATTTTGACGGAAACAATACTTTTTCCATCTAGGTAAAAATGGAAAATGCAAATACCTCGATAACCACTTTACCTTAAGTTCGACACCTCAACCATTTTCTTACTTCCTAGGTGTAAACAGTAATACAGTCACAAAATTAACGTTGTTCTTAAAGGACTAAAATCCAAGATGGAGGTGCAGGAGAATCTTAAAAGGGCATAAAGGCACTCACGGTTCTATGACACGGACTCGGACTGATCCATTGTTGGTGGAGAATGTGAACGTACGTTCCTATGATGAATCAGCCTGTTAGCGTCAGAAGTGCCGTTAGGTGGTTAGCCTACCGATCAGATAAGGAGAGGCGAGACGTTGAGGCGCGTGGCCGTCGACGTCCTAGTGGTAATGAGTCTGGACAAAGGGAACTAAACACAAACAGACGCGGGCGCAGCTGGCTGACCTACGGGAGAAGGGAGGGGTACACGTTCTTGTAGGAAATCGTCCCACTACAGTATTACCTTCCTGATTAGATTAGATTATACTAGATCATTGAAATGGCAACCATACTACAATATAGGTATTTTAAGTCAAGTATTAAGTGTATGATGATTGTGGTCACCAATTCGTGACCTCCAAGTAGCTGGTACAGGACGTCGCCACTGTTCCTGAAATGGCAAACCTACTCAGGTTTGTATTTGTAGCCAAGTATGAATGAGAAATGAATTTAATATGATTTTGTAGTTTACCTTTGGAAAAGTGTGCTATTCACATTACCCCCATGGTGACAGTTGCTGGGAACCATGAAGTTCACAACCCTTCTAAACACGTTTTGGGGTGTCATTCAAAGTTTTATTTACATATGTATAAATATAGTATACATATGCGTGTGTATGTGTCGACACGATAACGGCCGCAATTATTGGTCTGATTATCATAAAATTTGGTTAAGTTGTTCCTTTCTGTAATATCTTGTTCGTTTGATAATGTAATCTACATTAACTACGCTCTGGGGATTTTGTACCTCAAAATGGGGGTTTCAATTTATTTATGTATGTATATTTTTTATTTTAAGTACACAATTTAGTATTTAGAATCATGTCTCTAGGTCATTTAGTCATTGAGATATTTAAAATGGTAAACACAGTATATTATGCAATGTTAATCTTATTGAGGATAGCTAAAAATCAATAACTCACTTAGTTACCTAAATATTCTTCCAAAGTTTTGTATACAACTCCATCCCTAACATAGAATCCCTTAAATCCATCCCTTAACACCTAGTTAAGTTTTATAGAGACACCATTAACCCCTCAAAGTTAATGTTTCTTACGGCACCAAACCTACGTATTCATTGACCACATAATTCTTATGGAGAATAGATAAATTGGTTTAACTCGCTTAATTATTGACTTATTTTGATAACATTTCATATATGTTTTTACTTAGGGAACAGCCCTAATATTATATTAGCACACTATAATGTAAAACTACCCTTGATGCAGCCAACCTGCGTACTCAGTACTTTTCGATTTCTATAGACCTAATGGGATTAATACAAGTTCTATGAAATCCACTGTACGTACATACTCTACAAACAATCTCGTTACTGACTAAGGCTGATTTTTTAGCTGACAGGACTGTCAATTAAAAGCCTGAATTGATGCCAGCCAATGCATCTAAATAACCTACAGTTTAACGTGGGATCAACCACAGTTTTGCTACTGAATCACGAACTGGTCTAATTATTTAGATGGTATTTGCGGATTAACGCACTGTAGTGTTCAATAGTGCGGACGTTAATCGACGCCAAAGAATAATACATCAGCTGATCATCGCCTATAACTATCCAAAATTTGTGGCCTTCAAGTAGCTTGATACAGGACACGCCACCATTAGTTCTTGGTATCTCTTGTTCGATTATTTTGACATGGATATGTCTTAAGCTCTGCTGGGGGGGGGGGTGATTTTTAAGATGGAAAATATGTAACAGGTTTCCATAGAAACTATCAGAGTTATTGTATTGCATTTATACAAGAATAAGAACATTTATGTATTGAATAAGAACAGCTTTTTATATGAAGTAAAAACATTACACATATCCATGATCTAACCTATTTCCCACAGGGAAATAAATATAAACATTTTTGACATGGATATGTCTTAGCTCTGCTGGGGGGTGATTTTTAAGATGGAAAATATGTAACAGAAACTACCAGAGTTTCTGCTGAAGAGAGAACAGCTGTTTAGATGAAGTGAAAACATTACCTTTAGACATATCCATGATCTAAACTATTTCCCACAAGGAAGTAAATAGAAATGCTATTTTTGGAGGGCGTTGAACATAATGATTTTCTTTTAGAAAATTTCCTGTCGGTTGATTTTTTTCCGGCCCAATGATGATCTGTTGGAAATATCAAGTAAAGCTGGGGGTAAGCCGAAAAATGATGACAAATCCAACTTTTATGGTCCACATCTATATAAATAAAATTAGAGTTTTGTCTGTACATTGCTCAGAATTATTGATTTTTGAGTTATTCTTACTTTTCGTGCCTTAGAGAAGCCGAAACCGGACTTATCTCAATTTCTGTCTGTTTGTCTGTGACGCTCCAGAAGGCATTTTACGCCGTCTTCTCCGAAAGAACGGGAGATTACAATGAAACTTATTTCATGTATTCTCTACATTCCAGAGAAGCTTTATAAATGCTTGAAATCGCCTGCCGCCTCTTGAAAAGTAAATAACGAACATTTAAAACCCCACTTTTACGCGATAATACTCGCATTTTTATTCAGTTTTCAATGAATAACCTACTGCTAATAATCAGCTGTCTTTGTAGTTTAAAGATTTAATAGAAATAAAAACAAACAGCTGTCAAATCAGTATTAGTTTGCTGTCAAATCAGTATTAGTTTGTTTATATTGGTCATTGATTTTAAACCCATTTCGAAATCATACTATAATAAAAAGTTATTTTAACATATAACTAATTATACTAATGGTATTAATGTTTTAATCCATTGAATTGTAAGGTACGGTAATTCTAAATAATAGAACTGGGTATTGATTTATTTTGTTTCTACTAATCTGTTTAAGATTTCAGGTTTATTTTTTGGTATGATGATCTTTGTTCTTTAAACTGAATCCTACAACCCGTTCAAAGGACGGGCTTACTGCTAGTTATTCCTAATTTCAAACTGGTGTTGTATAGTAGTGCTATTACCTGAATGATTGTCATCGGGGTTTCATTTTCCTATCTTTACGGTCCCTATACTTCTGGCGTAGATACAGTTTTTTCATGGGAGGGGATACAAATACCCCCCCCCCCCGAGTTAAACTTATTCTAGAGGATGTAGTGTAGGGTATATAAGGGACATTTCGATGAGTTAAATACTATATAAAGATCATGCAATACCTTCGCTGCCATCTTGGACTCTGGTCCCATAAGAACAATGTTAATTTTTGGACAGCGGTACAAATTAATTGACTGTCGTAAAATGGCTGAGGTGTCAAAATAAAAGGTAAAGGTAAAGTGATTATCTAAGGAATTTATTTTTGTTTTATCCTAAAATATTTACAGCTTGTTATTTTACACTCATTGTTTTTGTTAACTAGATGCGATTTGTCAATTATTATCGAATATAATTACGAGGTCACTGTAATTATATTTAAAAATGCTTTTAAATAATAATGCAATTCCCATGTCACTTACCTTAAATGACACCTCAAAATGTTTAGTGTGTAGCTAGTAATGCTGTCATAAAATTCATTGTTCTTAGGGGCCTAATGCAAAACATTTTGTCAGTAAGGTCACTCAAAATGTAAAAAACACTAATGCCGAACAAAAAAAACGTGAGGGTACGGATAATATGAGATTAAACGTCATGATCACAAACGTCAAGATCTAAACTGTTTAGGTTAGACCAACAGTATAAGTTATAAGATTTTGCGGCTGAGCGATCTTGATGGCGGGAGGATGACCGAGACCAGTCAAGAGCTTAATTAATTCGAATACTCTCTTATACTGTATTTCGACATGCAACATACAATAACATCAACGCACTGCTTATTCTATTATTTGTTATTGCGTAGCGGTATTTCAGAATATTTTTGTTTTGAAATTATTAGCAAAGGTGATCGTTATGGGGGGGATATATCCCCCTAATCCCCCCCCGTATCTACGCCACTGCCTATACTTCTGGTCTGTCTATAGTTTTCTCAACACACACAGAGTGTTTATTTACCGACTCCAGACCCAGCTGTCCCGGCCGGGTCACGACCGTCCTTGCCCCGCCCTCTCGGTGACAGTAATTATCCGGGCCTCTCGTGCACGGCCACTCTCCCACGACCACGACCGTCAATTAACTTGCAGTTTCTCGTTTCATACAGTAGACTATTCGCTGGCAAGGGCTTCTTTTACGATAAACAAGTCGAGTAAAAAATGTTTGTATTTACTTCCCTGTGGGAAATAGGTTATATTATGTCATGGATATGTCTGAAGGGAATGTTTTAGGTTCCTCTAAACAGCTGTCGTTATAGCCTTCAGACGTCACTAAGCATATGACGTCACTTTTTAAAATTTTGGTCACGCAAATCGCCTTCATTCCCCCACCAGAGCTAAAATCTATCCATGTCAAAAAGTGGTAATAAATGGTAATATGTGTGTGAGCAGTGTTTATATTATTATTACCTTTCTGAAATGGTGACCTACCCAAGTAGGTATTTAAAGCCAAGTATGAATGATAAATATATGTTAGAGGAAAGTGGCGCGATCTTGTAGTAGTTACTGATTAAGGCTGACATGTTCCTTAGACAAGACTGATAAGTGATATTCCAACAGCTAATGACGTCTAAGGGACCTACAGTTTAATGTTTTTTATGGATGGACGTAGTGCGGATGTTAATCCACACAAGAGTAATAGAGAATATTACATTCACCGATCATCGCTCATAACTATCCACAATTTGTGACCTAATATTTACATTAAAAATTGAATGTTTGAAGTTTCATATATTAACTATATCATGTTGTTAATACTGTAGTACTACTTGTTAACCATCTTTCACAATACAAAAACTATATTGATTACGCAACAAATAACCACAAAACTCCGCCTCCGAGCTAGCGGGGCGACACAAGATAGCGTGCGCATAGAACGGGGTGTGGAGCACGACACAACATTCTGTCTGTAACTTTAAACATTCAATTTTTAATGTAAATTATTAGGTAATCATTTGAAAACGGAAGGAGTTTCTCGACCTCCAGAAACGTTGCGTAGTTAAAAACACAGTCGCGTTAGAAAAATCCAATAAAAGATATTGAATTAATAACCAACGACATTATGAATTTTAAAGATTTTGGGTCTGTGTTTTGGAAAAATAAGATGAATATCAGTGGTCCAAGTACTGAGCTTCGGGGTAGCCTATGTACACTCCGTGGTCTAGTTTCGCCGGCGGCCGGTAGGTGGCAGCACACTGCACAGCCACGTGACCGGCCCTGACCCGCGGAGGAATGCTCAGCCTAATTGTAACACCATTATAAGGACAGCTACCGTGCCCGCCGCACAACAATCATTATACAATGTTTTTCAAACGAATCGCTTCCAGCCACTGCCCACATCATCTCGTTGTCTTCGCCGCCTGTGATTGGTCACGTGCAGCTGGTGGTTCGATCCGTTCGCCGAGGCTGATTCGGGTTCTCGCTGAACTTTGAGCTCGATTACGCAATGCCCAGCAGCAGACGAGGTCTGAGAAGACCTCTCTACCCAATTTCCTGGCGCCACAAAATTGTTGGCTAATATAACAGCTATCGGTGTTGAGAATGTTTTAATACCGATTATTCATGCACTGTTCATCGTACTATTGTAAGTGTTTGGATACTTTTTCGGAAATAACTTTGATCATGGATATGTCTAAAGGCAATGTTTTCCGTTCCTCCAAACAGCTGTCCTTATAACCATATGACATCGCTTTCGTTACAATTTTCGCGTGACGCGAATCGCAGAGCTTAGGCATATCTAATCCATGCCCTCGACTGTTTTGTCGCCACTCAAGATTCATATTTTAATTCTAGACCCTAACAAATTTTTATTTGGAAAATTCATGTTCATAGATAATAGACTGGACCCAATTCTTGTGGGATTTACTCTCTATCAGCTACAGGTTGTATAAGTAGAAAGTAATTTCGTCAAACTCTTTTGATTTTGGTTTCCAGTTAATGTATTCGTTTTAGGGTCATCTGAACCCAAAAAGTTGCTTTTGAAGTGATCTGAGTTTTTTTTAATCAAGGGAGAAAGTGTGTCTCAATGATACCATTTATTTTAATGCGAATTTGAGTGTAATGGATTTAAAGACATATTTAGCTTTGTTACTGGCAAGGGCCAGCTTATTTCTTTGTCATTATCATTAATTAATTTCACACAATGAACAAAGATAACTTGGACCTGTATCAAACCATCACAACATTTTGTCAATATTTTGATATTACCGGTGAACCTCAGGTTATGAATCAGGTACTATATCTTGAATCTTGAATCTCCTCTCTAGAACTTTTACTAAGTAATCCAGGATTTTTCGCGTCAATTTATGTAAAAAGAATAAAAAACTTAAAGTCGAAATTTATCAAACTTGAACTCAGTTGGCACAGACGGTCTGCATGGAGGTGAGTGGTTCAGAGAAAAACTCGTCGACAGAGTAAAATGCCATTTCCTTCAGCCATCGAGTCAGAACTCGCTCCAAACGGGTCCTCTCCAAAACCCTCACTTCATCAGGAAGTCTGTTATACATCCTGAAAGCCATGTCAGGGAACCATTTGGAGGTAAACATCAACCTACGTCTCGGGATATCAAGATTGGATTGGGATATCATCACCCTGAACCACCCTTTCGTGCCTATTTACGCAGGAAAACGCGTACGTAAATTCGCTCTAAACTTCAAATGTGTGAACCAAATGCGATTGCAGGTAACAAGTGGAGGCGAGGGTTTGGTCGTGCTCCCCCTCGGTGAAAGCACGAGGTTGAGGCGGCGGAGGTATGTGCCAAGTGCCAAGGATAGTCTGCCACGGGGTTGCGACACAGCAGAGCTAGTGCAGCACTAATGCACCTCGCAGGATGCCATTTACCATCGTAGTCTTCGCCGTTTAGCAAAAATGTGAGCGTTGCTAGTTGGCACACATCTTGTTGATTTTCTATAAATCTCTAAACACCAGGTCAAGATTAAACTGTTAAACAGTAGGTCCCTTAGACATGCCATTGACTTTTGTGCTACTAATTAGCAGTCCTGTCTAAGGAACATAGTCAGTCAGCCTTAGTCAGTAACAATACTACAAGATCGCGCCACAATCATCCTTCACTCATTTCTCATTCATACTTGGCATAAAATACCTACCTGGGTAGGTTGCAATTTCAGTTAAAAGTAAGTATGAGGTCTGGATGTGATCGGTTGTTCATCCTCCGCTCTACTCCACAACTCGTCCGCATTGTGAGACATCCTGATGTGGAGGAGTCGCGACGGGTGTGCGGAATGTCGACCAGTCCCCGGTATATGGCACACATTTACACACCGGCCCCGGCCTCCGCCCTACATACCCGCCCGGGGTCGTACCACGACGTCAGAGTGGGCGCAGGGTTGCCAGGAAGGGTTAAAAGGTTATAGAGTAATGGTGGCGTTGTCCTGTAATCCGGCTACTTGGAGGTTACGAATTGTGGATGGCTGTGAACGATGGTATGTGGATGTGATAATCTCTTGTGTTAATTAACATTCGCACTGTTGAATACTACGTTCATCCACAAACACCATCCTCATAATAGACCAGTTCGGAATTTGGAGGAAAAAGGTGGATCGGATTCCACGTTAAACTGTAGGTCCCTTTGTTGCCATCGGCTGTAGGGCTATTAATTGACAGTCCTGTCTAAGGAACATGTCAGCCTTAGTCAGTTACGACTACAAGATCGTGCCACAATCATCTTACACTCAATCTTCATTCATACCTGGCTTGAAATGTCTACCTTGGTAGGTCGCTATCCGGACTCATCTACCTTTGATCATTGTGCTATTAATCGGCAAATGAATCTGATGATCTTTGTCAGTAACCAAACTACGAGCTACATGCCACACAATTCATATTTTCATCACTCTTACACTTTACTCAATTCACCTAATTCGTTCAAAGTCACCTTAAGAACATATTTGTAAATCAGAAGAATCGGCTTACTCTTAGTCTAATGAAACTTAAACTTGACTGTGTCAGAGCAAGGCAAAGTGATTTCATAGTCCATTGCAAATATTACTCTAATTACAGTTCTTGTGTTTCGTGTATTTTCTGTATTTCGGCAACCATTGAAAATTGCTTAAATTTGACATTTTTAGGCTGTGGCAAGTTTTAAGTGATGTTTAGTCATATAAGCTACAAGAATAAATCGTTGCAATTTATTTATTTATATTAATTTAAATAATATAATACTAAATCAATCATACAAACACAGGTTGGTCGACACACAATCAGATAATAACGTAATAAACGTAAATACATAGAACTCAATACTCATATACATAGAATAGTTCGAAGTGAGCGTGTGGAAGCATATGCTACTTTCAGTTAGAAGTAACAGTTAAAAATGAACACGATGTAACATAAAGCGATTTCATTCACGACAGAAAGCTTGATAATAGGAATATAACGTCTTTAACTTGTCGCAACTGAAAGGATTGAAAACGACACGTATCGTTACTACGATACGTGTCGTTTTCAATATGGAGTACTATATACCCACAGTTTACTAACTGTGGGTATATAGTACTCCATATGAAATGAAATAACACAGTAATGCCAACATTCCGCTAATTCCGAACATGAAAATTACCTCCGGGTTTAGTAAATGTTAACCTTGCGCTCTGGAACGCCTTTGCAGAAGTCCTAACGTTAATGTCGCTGTTCCCCGGACTGCCGGAGTAATAGCCTGCAGTCACCATAACGGCCGACAGCAGTACAGCACTACTTCCTCGACGGGATGGGTTCCTGCGAGATTGGCGGGAGACGCGTCACGTACCAGGATAATGTTCAGCCTCAGCCTCGCGGTGCGCTACGGCCCACCTCCTGGAATGCGACTGGACATTTGTCAAGGTCACTCTGGAGCCTTTCTCCTCCGACGTTTGTGATCGGATCCACACAACGGTGTCCGCCTCCGCACTGCTGCACTCCTCGCGCGGCGTGGGCGTCCTTCAGACCTCGCCCTGGACGTGAAAAACTCCGGAAATCGTAGAAAAGCCATAAATTTCGGTGATTCGTTATTGTGTCACATTACATACACACTACACACATGTGCCCCATTTTCATAATTTATTCATATGTAGCCGCTTCTGCGTCGTGACCAAAATGGCAATGGTGGGTTGCGGAAATTTAAATAATTTCCTGAATTTGTTGTTTTGAATATTGAACTACAGTATTGACTAATGATCCAGGCAAATAGAATATTAATACCGTCGCGTGCCCTGGCATCCAACTACTCGGAGGCAACGAATTGTGGATAGTTGTAAGTGATCGTTGGTAGGTGTAGTGTTCTCTTGTGTGGATTTCTGTCCGCACTATTGAATACTAGGTTAATCAACAAAAACCATCCTCAAAATTGTACCAATTCGTAATTCAGATGCCGTGGTTCGGATTCCACGTTAAACTGCAGGTCCCTTAGTTGCCATAGGCTGTTGGGTTTTAAATTAACAGTCCTGTCTAAGGAACATGTCAGCCCTAGTCAGTAACAAGACTTCACGATCGCGCAACCTGAGTAGGTCGCCATTTTAGTGAAAATAATAATAAGGCACAAAGCATAGTAGGCACTTCATCATCTCATACATGATGGGGGTTAGTCATGTTTTAAGATACATTGTATTTGCTTAAAAACTATCAGTTAGAGACGAAAGGACCTGGTGGAAATATCCTACATATTCATGTTCAAAGATAGATTATTGAAATGGTGACCATACCACAAAGAAGGTATTTTAAACCAAGTATGAATGAGGATTGAGTGTAAGATGATTGTGGCGCGATCTTGTAGTCTTGTTACTGACTAAGGCTGACATGTTCCTTAGACAGGACTATTAAATAATAGCCTAACAGCCGATAAAACCTTAAAGAAAAACTGTTTAAAGGGAATTGTTTACATGAAGAAGCGAGCTTTTAGCGAATTATAGAATATAGAATTCATTGGGGATAGGACAAGGTAGGTATTTTAAGCCAAGAATTTAGTTTAAGATGATTTTAGTCATCTTACTGACTAAGCCTGACATGTTCCTTAGACAGAACTGTTAATTAATAGCCCAACAGCCGATGGCAACTAAGACAGACACCTATAGTTACACGTGGAGTGCCTTTGAATTACGAACTGATCTAATTATGAGGAAGGTCTTTAGAAATGAAGAAATGATTCAGTTATAAATTGGTTTTCAAAATTTTAATTGCATCTCGCTCCGGATAAAAACGTAATTGTTGAAGCCCCTTGATGGCGCGATGTCACCGTGCTCGTTGCGGCATTCTCCGACTCTCCGACCCGCGGCAAAAACCGGGTGAATTTGTTCCAATTCCCGACGTCGCGCGGCGTGAGCGTCGGAACGCGCGCCCCGTCAGCTCAAGGTCACGTCACGCGCGTCAGGCTACTGACCTTGAACCCGCCGGTTATCAGAGAACTCCGCTCTCCCCCCGCCCTGCCCGCATCTAGGGATGTTTCATTATAAAAAACCATCCGATATTCGATATCGATATCAAGGTTTAATATCGATACCGCGATACTATCGAAAACAAAATATCGATATCTAACCAATTGTATTGTGTAGAATTAAATTTAGTTTTAAAATTTATCAAAATTTTGTGATGATGTATTATATTAAAGTTAACTTCAATTTAACAGGCGTAAGTTTAAATATTGAGATATTGTTTAATTAACTTATGATGAACATTTTTATGAAAATTAAAATGCATTTTACAACTAACATATACTTTTATATGGCATAAATAAAACACTGAAATTCGTGATTAATGTACTAATGATTTATTTCTTGGTTAAAATTGGGCAAATTAGCTAGCCGTGTATGTGTGGCAACATGTCATTTCAAAGATTACTGTTTATAATATTATGGGTTATCGAAAAAATTAAGTATCATAGTTCTTCTGTACTATTTGACACTAATAATTGTACAAGTATACATCATTGAAAATAAAAATATTTGTATTGTAAATATTTTTGTGAGTATCGTCATTCAATTTAGTCAAATATAATATCTACGACGTTTTTATGTTTTATGATTTATTTTGGAATAATAGTTTTTAACTAATTTGAATATGAACATCATTATTTTATTGCAATTAAAAATGCTTGTGTATATGTAAAATTTAGAAGTAAGGTTTTCAGTTGGTACAAAACAATAACAAATATTATTATGTTGTAAAATATGTTTTGATGAATAAAAAATTGGAGCAGGAGCAACACATATAACACGTATTTAGAATTTTTATGTTTGTATCATGGATATGTGATAAAACATAATTGTAAAATTGAAAAATGAGGAGAGGAAATATAATAAGAGGTTATATGACTAGTGCCATTCCATAGATCTTCACACTACATCTCATTGGTTTTAAAAAAGGCCATCACTCTCAGCTGATTTATTTCTCAGCTAAAAAATTTGGTTAATTTTTTTCTCATATCTGCTTATAAAAAAACAAATAAAACACTTTTCTTTGTTTTCGCCCCTTGGGATAGCCTAATCAATTAAAGTCTTGAAAACATGTTACCTACATCAAGTGTCTTATAGTGAATGGTATGTTTTATCACTAAGACCTTTCAAGTGTCAGTTTTTTATCAAGGCCAAGTTTAACAACTGCTGAGGCCAAAATATGAGCGAGCATAAAAAAGCAATTTTGATACAAGTGACAGACTACACTTTTCGTCTTACCGTGCATTCATTATATTAGCACAATATCGTAAAAACTTCAGTTTACAATGTATTTACTTAACAACTTTGCTCATAAATGGTTTCCACCTCTTTCTTGCTATTTAAAACAAACAGTTAATTCAGATTTATTCATAACGAGCTAACCCGGTGAACTTCATAACGCCTAACAGTAAATATGTGTTAACTTAAAGATTTAACATGTTCTGAAGTCGAATAGCATTACAGCTTTGTTAGATACTGTGGATACTCTGGGTCGTGGTATAGTTGTAAAACATTACTGAAACTATAAGACATTCAAATTGAAGATCATTAAAATTGGTCCAGCCGTTCTAGAGTTATAAATGGTGTAACTAACACGACTTTGTTTTATATAATATATAATTTTTAACCATGCCATTTAATTCGACACAAAAAACAGGTACATAAACCCCGAAAATTGTAAAGCATCAACGCTGCAAGTAAAACTGTTCATTGTGTACAATATTTATTTACTTTACTGTTTTAAATTTACGATTGATACAGGAGGCATTGAACAGCAAATCACATAGCTAATGGAAAGTAAACCAACAGCTGTAACTTTAGAAATCAAATGTTTTGATTGTAGATGAACTTGTAAACAAACTTATTCCCTATAAGGTTAACATTAGAAATTTAAAACGCCATAAAATGGTAAAAAGTAATTAAACTTATGGAAACTAATATGCCTAAAGTATGACCGGAGCAGAGAGGAATAGAGAAAATCAAAGATAATTAAAATCGGTCCAGCCGTTTTCGAGTTATAAGTGGTGTAACTAACATGACTTTGTTTTATATATTTAAATTGTCTATCACAATTTTTCGATTCAAGTTTGAACATATCAAATACATCAGCTGATTCCTTTTTTGTTAGAGGACGGAAAATGTGTCTTTTTACCTCATCTCACGCATAGGAAACAATTGTTTTCCAAGTTGTATGACAAAAAGGTTAATTTTAGTAATACAGTATTAGTAGTTTTGAGGATATAACTTGATCAACTGTATATGCAATTGCAGATGGTTCTATGATGACTGCTAGCCCAGCCCAAGTACACCCCATGCCAGAGTTCCGTGATCCCGACCACTACCGCAGTCCTGTAGGCCTTGTAGAAGGCAGTCATGAGATCGTCAGACCGAAGCCAAGAAGGTAAGAGCAAAGTTCGTTTTCATACTTAATTTGTTGTATTGTGTACTCCATTATTGCAGAAGATAAGAATGCCGTTACATTTTTTTTCAAATGGCATTCATATATTTTGATTCTTAAATTTTTATTTAAATTGTTTCACTACATGGGTTAAAATTTGTGGAATTGCGAGTTATTTCAAGAGGTAACCTAGTCAATGATCAAACTCAATCAATCAGGGAACAGTCAATTTAAAATAGTAAACCAGGGAACAGTCAATTTAAAATAGTAAACCAGGGAACAGTCAATTTAAAATAGTAAACCAGGGAACAGTCAATTTAAAATAGTAAACCAGGGAATAGTCAATTTAATTAGTAAACCAGGGAACGGTCAATTTAAAATAGTAAACCAGGGAATAGTCAATTTAAAATAGTAAACCAGGGAACAGTCAATTTAAAATAGTAAACCAGGGAACAGTCAATTTAAATAGTAAACCAGGGAACGTCAATTTAAAATAGTAACAGGGAAAGTCAATTTAAATAGTAAACCAGGGAACAGTCAATTTAAAATAGTAAACCAGGGAACAGTCAATTTAAAATAGTAAACCAGGGAACAGTCAATTTAAAATAGTAAACCAGGGAACAGTCAATTTAAAATAGTAAACCAGGGAACAGTCAATTTAAAATAGTAAACCAGGGAACAGTCAATTTAAAATAGTAAACCAGGGAACAGTCAATTTAAAATAGTAAACCAGGGAACAGTCAATTTAAAATAGTAAACCAGGGAACAGTCAATTTAAATAGTAAACCAGGGAACAGTCAATTTAAAATAGTAAACCAGGGAACAGTCAATTTAAAATAGTAAACCAGGGAACAGTCAATTTAAAATAGTAAACCAGGGAACAGTCAATTTAAAATAGTAAACCAGGGAACAGTCAATTTAAAATAGTAAACCAGGGAACAGTCAATTTAAAATAGTAAATCAGGGAACAGTCAATTTAAATAGTAAACCAGGGAACAGTCAATTTAAAATAGTAAACCAGGGAACAGTCAATTTAAAATAGTAAACCAGGGAACAGTCAATTTAAAATAGTAAACCAGGGAACAGTCAATTTAAATAGTAAACCAGGGAACAGTCAATTTAAAATAGTAAACCAGGGAACAGTCAATTTAAAATAGTAAACCAGGGAACAGTCAATTTAAAATAGTAAACCAGGGAACAGTCAATTTAAAATAGTAAACCAGGGAACAGTCAAGTTAAAATAGTAAACCAGGGAACGGTCAATTTAAAATAGTAAACCAGGGAATAGTCAATTTAAAATAGTAAACCAGGGAACAGTCAATTTAAAATAGTAAACCAGGGAACAGTCAATTTAAAATAGTAAACCAGGGAACAGTCAATTTAAAATAGTAAACCAGGGAACAGTCAATTTAAAATAGTAAACCAGGGAACAGTCAATTTAAAATAGTAAACCAGGGAACAGTCAATTTAATTAGTAAACCAGGGAACAGTCAATTTAAAATAGTAAACCAGGGAACAGTCAATTTAAAATAGTAAACCAGGGAACAGTCAATTTAAAATAGTAAACCAGGGAACAGTCAATTTAAAATAGTAAACCAGGGAACAGTCAATTTAAAATAGTAAACCAGGGAACAGTCAATTTAAAATAGTAAACTAGGGAACATTCAACGATCAAACCAGGGAACAGTCAACCCAAATCAGTGAACCAGGGAACAGTCAATTCCAACTTTTAACCAGAGAAAATTCAATTGTTAAACCAGTAAATGGGGGAAGAAAATAGTTCTCTTTATGCAGTCAGATAAAGGAAACGAAATTCAATGATATCTTCTAACAACTGTACATAAGGAGTATTTAATAATAACGGTTTATCATAAAATTCGATAATTTTATCTTTAATTTATAATAATATATTCGCCCACTGTAAAATCTAAAGATTAAGGTTTAAATATATTTTAAGGTTTTATTCACATTTCAAAGACTTTAATATTCGTATTGCCTTGTACACTTTTTCTGGACCAGTAACGAAAGAGAATCAAAGTATGAAGTTTTCCTAAAATTAATAGGAAGGTACCGGTAGATAGGTTATGGCACTCAACATCTGTAGCAAATATAGCAGGTAAACATTTTTTTGAATATTTTAGAAAAATGAGTTTGGTGATTAAGCCAGCCAAGATGATGTCCGCTCAGATCTGGAGATCAGATCAGCTAATTGGTCGGTGTTGTGGTAACAGCTAACTGCCGTTTGTGTGGCGCTTCTCACACTTTCCTTGGCAATGGCATTCATTGTCTTACTCACATGTGAATATCCCATCACTTTCTTCTTCATTTGGACAATTTCTTCCTTCAATTACCACTTGTTCTCTTTCACCCCCTTGCTTTCTGGCTCTGTTCCAAAGTGTTTTAAAGCTGCTATTGAAGCATTTTCAGTATGCTGAATTACAATATAATTGCTCAAAAAATGGTCAGTATGAATAAGAGTCACTAGCGACCTAAAAGGTAGTGATTTGTAACATTAATAAGAAGATATTTGAGTATTGGGTAGATTGCATAATTTTTATTAGACTAGAAACTCTAAAACTATTGACACAATGTAGATGTTGGTGTTTTTTATGTCTTAGTGAGTTCGGTCATTCTTTGGTGATAATTTTTTGCTTTTGCAATTGTTTTTTGCATACACTGTAGTTTGTTAAAAAAAGATACTCAGTACTGTGCTGATTAGTCAGAATGTAGTTAGCTAGTTTGTTAGCTACTGAAATGGCAACCTGTCGAGGTATTTTAAGCCAAGTATGAATAAGAAATGAGTGTAGGATGATTGTGGTGCGAACCCAGTGAAGCGCAAATAATCACAATGAGTATCGTAACTTGTTGCATCACTTTTAGACTTCAGTTTAATTGATTCGTCGGCAAATGTAACACGGTTCCGGTACGTTACAACAGCCTACTTACTTTCTACATCCTTGGCACATATCTTCATTATATGCACATCTCCGCTCATGTTCTGTAATTAACTTCGTAATTATGAGCGGTTTGTCATTAACAAAACTACAAATGGCATCTTGTCTATTCCTTCTTGTAAGTTTTGAAATCAGCCAAAGGCTTTGTGACGGTCAAACAAAATTATAAAGTGATTAGTTTTTACAAAAGCCACACTATCAAAAACATTTTTATGAATAAAAATTTATTTTCATTGATTTATATTGAATGTTTTCTGTTCATGTGTTTATTTTAAAATAGTTTCGGTGTTAAATAGTGATCTTACTTGTTTGTAACGAACGATTTTAATATGTTGAATTTATATTTTAACTCGCGGTGATGTGGTTAACAATTATTTTGAGTATATTTACAGAGTTAAAAACTTGGATATCAAATCTTTAGTTTCATTTTAATTATACCATCAAAGTTAGCACAGCTCAGTGGTTTTAAGTTTTGAATACTTCTTCCATTTTAATTTTAGAAAAATATTTAATTTTATTATTTAAATAAAAAGTATTTAACAAAACATTGCAGATTCTCGTATATTGTATATGAGATGTTTACATAGAAACATATATCATTTTTATTTTGCACTAAAACTCCCTTGTCTACAATTTTTTATGGCATTTTTAATCCACTTTATGAGACTTATTGGAAACCTTTTGGATAAAACCAATAATATTTTAAGAACAGTCACTGAGTATGATAAGACTTGTTAAGTAGCTTATTGTTCAAATGTATTGTTTAATAATTTTACTAGGATTATACACTACACAGATTTGATTACCTAATGTCCTCTCTGATTTTAGCTGTTAATCGAAAAAAATTTATGAAATCTTAAAATTATAAAATTTATATATTCAACCTTCACGACCGACATAGCTAATATAGTATTGGTACCTTTTAAATATTTAAACTTTTACTTTATGTTTTATGGGTCATAAAAAATACTGAAATTAATTTGTAAAACCAAATTTAAAACCGTGTCTTTTTATCGAAAACAGAAAACAACAAGTCGTTAAAACCATAATTACGTAGAAACCATTTAAAACTCGTTTAAATTTGCCCATAAGCATAAATTTCCATAGGAATAGTTAATTTCGGGTGATAAAATAAATCAGTCGGAAGCGTCCGCCGATAACCCGTCGGTGTGGGAGGCGAGTCTGTCGAGCAACGGTCTTTATTGACAAATTACACAGTGCGGCGAAGAATGTCCAACTGGGAAATGTTCTCCGAGGAAACTCAGTTTCCCCAACAATGGAGTGATGGGAAGTGGTGGGATCGTGGGAGTGATTATTCATTGTTAATTAGCAATGAGCCTCCCACCTCCGAGACATTGCCCTCGGCCTTGCAGTTTCCCCGGGACTGTTACTGTTCCAGTAGACATTTACATGTGCATAATACCTCCACCGCAGGCGCCCACCGCCTCCTATACCCTGCTGTGCATGATTTGTCGGATTAGTGTGTCTTAAAGTAACTCAAAACGTTTAAGCGTTGAAGCTTTTTACGTATTTTTTTCCCAAAAAAATAATTCGTAAATAATGTGAATAGAAAAAGTAAAAGAATTTTAAATCGAATATGCGATGTTCGAAAAATTGCAAATGCCACCTGTGCCGCGAACTGGCCAACGGTTTGGGTGGCAAAAAGAAGTCGGGCCGTAGTAAATCGTGTGAGACGATCGAAAGTAATTTTATCCTGAGGGAGAGACCGGAGGAGAGATACAAGTGTGTTGTGAAAGTGCCGGGACCTTCGTCATCCTCTACGCTGGATGTGGATTTCAAAAAGATGAGGTAACGATGTGTATTGAAAAATTTTGATTTTGAACTATTTTGATTTTACGAATGCAGAAAGTTTTTTTTACTAAGTTTAAAGGTTTTGTTGTAAATTCAAGAAATTTTATGAAGTGAGCAATCAATAAAATATCGTTTAATCTTTTGGGCTCTTTTGTTTAAGACCTTCAAATCTTTTTGGGTTTTGACTTTTAATGTTTTAATTTTGAATTTATCATTCTTATTATTTCTGTGAATTTAAGTAAATTCTGACTTTTTCTTTACGTTTTTCAAGTTATAGAAATTAGACAAGTTTAGTTTTAATTTTGTTTGGTGAATCTAATATCTCCAAAAAATAAGAATAAGTTACAGTGCAATGATTAGTTGAAGAGCTGTAGAGATTTGAGAAAATCTCAACAAACCCTAGCATTTAGGCAATTGAGGTACTAAACTATGCAAATTTTTATACTAATAAAAATGTTACTTTAAAATCAATGATTTTGAAAATCACTAAATAGATTAAATATTTGAGGATTTGTAATTTTTTTAATAACAGCCAATTCCTACTACATTTTCTAAATTTTAAATAATTTTGAATAATTGAATTTTAAGTTTCTTAGCAAACTGTCATCCAATCTTTTATTTCTTTTTATAGGTAAAAAGTTTACCTTAAAAGGTTTTAATTTTTTTCTATCTATTCATAAAGTTTCCCAAAATTTACTATTTCAAATATATTCAGCTTGAAAATATTTATTTTGAAACTACCTAAAGTAGCAACTTCATATTCCCTTACGATTGGTCCATTGGCATTATTACAACGTTTGAATTTTATTGTTTAAATGTTTAATAAAGAAGATAAATTATGTGAATACACATAATGACTTACAGCAAAGTATGTACCACTTGAGACTGTTATAACGTGATTGTGAGGAAAATCTCTATATCAGACCAAAGAATCACAGGATACTCTGTTAAAGCAGATATTCCAACATTTTCACATACTTCTACTGATGTTGCTTACTTAATAACACACATAAGTATGACTAATATTTAAGGATTCGCAAAAAAAGTGGACCGAAAGACTAAAAAATTCACATATTAGCATTGAAATCGCGTCTATTTTGACTTAAGAGCCTGCATCAGTGGTAGCCATCTTGGATTTTAGTCCCGTAAGAGCAATGTTAAATTCTGGCGGAACATACCTTCACTTTGGCGTCTGTAGTGGCGTTAATTATCAAAGTATCAATGTAAAACTTTGGAAGTACATTGTTGAGATGTGGCTCAAGGGCATGACCTTTTAATATGTTCAAAAATTTAACTTTATATAAAAACAAAAATACAGAAAAAAACAGGAATATTTTAAAAAATAAATCATTATTATTTTTTTATTGAGAGCGAAAATAAGAAGTTCTGTAAGGTGGTGCCCTGGAGGACTGTAATACCTTTAATTTGACACCTATTCCGTTAATTTATGACAATAGGTCAAGGAGATATAGGCACCAGAATTTCACATCTACTACGTCACACTATGTAATCGGATGGTCCTGCAGTTAGATCGTTGGACAATGAATTTTTTATTGAAGTCTCGAAATGTAATATGGGATCCTAGCCATGTAGATTTCAAGAAGAAAGAAGTATGGGCTGGAGTATTCTTTGCAGATTTTGACTTCCATGCAGATTTTATTTTTGATTTTGATGAAATTATGTTGTCCAAAGTATATAACGCGATAGCATCCATGATAAAGATGGCAACTTTCTTCCATAAACTCCACCTCAAAACTGGAATCAAAACATACAGCGTTCACCCACCACTAGACTGTAAACGCGACAGTAAAAATGCCTGACAATTTTCTTTCGCCTCATAAGATTATCCTCGGCGACATAAGATTATTGCCTGTTGCTGTCGGTCGTGTATATGACCAGCCTTAAGGTTTGAAGTCTAGTTGCAGTTCCAGACTGAAAAAAAGCCTGACATGACAGGAGGTAATCCAGCTACTTGGAGGTCACAAATTGTGGATAGTTGTGAGTGATGGTTGGTGTGTGTAGTGTTCTCTTATGTGGATTACCTCCCCACTATTGAATACTACATTGATCCGCAAAGACCATCCTCATAATTAGACCAGTTCGTAAGACCTGACTCGTCAGAGCCAGTGGTTTGGACTCCACGTTAAACTGTAGGTCCTTTAGATAAGCCATTGACTGTTGGGATATTAATTAACAGTTCTGTCTAAGGAACATGTCGGCATTAGTCAGTAACAAGACTACAAGATCGCGCCACAATCATCTTACACTCATTTCCATTCATACTTGGCTTAGAATACCTACTTGGGTAGGTCACCATTTCATTAACTATTTATTTATAATGTTCTGTCTCATCTTTTGGGTTGTCCAGATATTTGACTGCTCTGATGTGTTCATGAGTCTATTGGAGATAAGTATGCCAGTATCACCAATTTATGAAGTTCCACAACTGTACAGTATTTTTTAGACACCAGAAATACCTGATGATCAGTGCCGCGGAAGCCTACATGTTTATATAAATGTTTAGTTGTAGCACTGTGTATGAGTATGAATGTCATCAATTCCACATGTACAATTGTTGTTTATACTATAGTTTGTTATTGTTGATTGTATGTTTTTGTTACAGACCCGGAGGAGCTGGGGGAGGGTCTCGTGAGCTAGTCACTTATAACAAGACCTCAGAGACGCCAACTAGGGTGGGTAGGGCCTATGCCAACTGTGTTCAAGCTATGTCAATAACACAAAAGTCAAAAATCTTTGTGATCTAAATATATAAAACAAATACGAGTTAGTTACACTGTTTATAACTCAAGAACAGCTGGACTGATTTTAATGATCTTTGATTTTTTAGATTTGTCTCTGCTCCGAGTAGGCTACAGGCAAATTCAGCTTTGTATTTAACCTTAGGGCTAAGCTCCACTGGCCAGTAAAGTTTGTATATATATTTTAAGCTTATGAGGAAAAGACGTAATGCTTTTGATCATATGCATACATCAATAATGTGAATATTTTATTAACAGTTGATTTTGTGTTGCTTAATTTTCATTAGTCAACAGCTAATGTCATTGTGCGTCATTTCCAGTGAATGTTTGTGATATGTTTTGAAAAAATATATAGATTTTGGTTGATATGTACCAGTGTAATTATTAGTTGTTTTTTGCGAGTGGAATTAATGAATATTATGTTACGCGAGTGTTATTATAAAGAATGCCACAATTCAGAAGATTTAATCCCTCCTAAAAAACTGTAGGCTATCGCAGTTAGGTTTGGTTTGGTTTAGGTTGATTAGGTTTAGTCCAGACCATTATAAATCATTCCACTCAGATTTGTTTGTTTGTGAGACAAACAAACTTATCGTATCAGTATTGTTATTAACTATGCTGGGACCCAGAAGATCTAATTGTTCACATCAAACCTGTAATGTTATTTGACTTCGGTATATGGCGAATCAATCCTATGAAGAAGGAGGAACCGCACGAGAACAGCGCCGTTGTGGCATGGCCCGATTTCGTAGAAGTTAACAGAACATACATTACTGTTAAGCAATACTAAGTTTGCCAGGTCAACCAATTTTAGACTCGAGTTTCGCAAATAAATTTATTACAGCACAGTACATACATGAGAATTGTTACATACTGAGTAACCAGCATTACAATTAAAACTACATTTTCTGAAAAATGCTTAATTGATAATTACTTTTTATCAATGATCTAACAACGGTCATGAATAGAATAAGTAAAAAATAGTGAGCAACCCCATCCCTAACTAGCAAGAGTCGTTAACCTTGAAACAGTCTAAAGGCGTGCAGTAGATCGACTGTCTATCTTGGTTCATTTCAGCCGTTTCTAAAACTTGAACAGTTGAACGCAGCACCGTGATGGTAATTGTTGACTACGATAGCGCAATATATGTAATCGTGAATATATAATAACTCGTTGAATATAATCGTGACAAAAGACGCCGCAGCGTCTTTAGCACTCGGGGAGTTAACTATGTCAATTTTTATTACAAACTTTTTTATTTTAACCTCAATCACTCCAGCCTATGACTTTCATTTTTTTCACCTATATTTTCCCTCAATTAAGTTACCTGTCTTGGTCAAGTAATTCTTGTATTTTTTAAAATGTCGTTGCACTAAACTTAACATGTACATTATTTCCAGCTGAGCGGGAGCAGCCACTCGCTACCCCAGCAGGTGTCACCCAAGGAACCGCCAGCTCCGGCCACCACCCAGTCCACCCCCATTCCCCGCACCACACCACCCAAGCCTCCCGCTCCGTCTCCGGATCCGCTCCCCACCCAAGAGAAGCACCCTCCGCCCCGTCAGCTCGGCGGCTGCTCGGGCAAGAATGTCCTCGGCACTCTGCCCCACCACCACCTCAGTGTCGACGAGCTTCGTTTACTGCAGGTCAGTCACACTAAAGAAATACCTTTCATAGTCATACCTTCCATGTCCTGTCAGAAGCCCTACCAATAGGCTGATGTCCCCTTTGGAGACCCTTGCAGCTATCCTTTCTGAAAAGATCAATCAGCATCCTTTAACTGCTGTAGGTTGGGAAGGCTGAGCACTCCCCCCTCTTGTTGTCCTCCTATAGACTCGTTGCTTGGCCAGACCCTGGCAAATGAACTCGCAATATTTTATCTAGATTTAGATTTTGATAAAATACCATGCATTGAGGTATCACAGTTTAGTTGGGCATGTATATAAGCAAAATACCTATCTTAGTCCCATTCTGACTTATATAGTGCAGTATGGAGTTAATCATGGGGAGCAAGAATTTGTTTAGCATAGATTGGCAATCCATGTGACTAGCTTCTCCTTCATTTTAGTTTCTTTCTTATCTGTCTGCCTAGACCAGGCATGCCAACTACACAGCCTATAAGTGGCAAAACGCTATTGGAACGATTTTTTGTGGCCCTCAGACTGTTATTAAAATGTAAATATAATGTAAACTTGTAAGTAAAAAGTAATTTAAACATTATTTCAAGTTTTGAAAAAAAACTACAAAATACTTTGCAAGTATATATTATATTTCCTTATCTAAATAAAACTCATTCCCAACTTTTAATTTATTGTTGCCCTTATTTAATTTTACTGAACCCTATTTTTGAACTCTCAATATCTATATTTTGAATTTGATTTAATATCATTGAGATACAATAGTTTAGGTGGGAATGAATATAAGCAAAATAATTTTTTAAGTGCATCTAAAATTTATTAAATTGCCTTCTCCTTAATGCATACAATTTTATAATACAGTTGGAGTGAATGAATGAGTTAGATGAACTTATTAATTTTAACTCTACTTGAATACACTCTTTTTTCCAGAGACATGATTACAACGGGAGTTCCTCGGATGACAACCGGTCATCAGGCCACGCCAGTATGTCGGATGGGCACACCAGTAGCTCTCCCCCGGTGGACAGGCATCACCACTACAGATCCCCGCTCAACTCTGTGCCTGAAGATGAGAGGTAGGCCCTAACATGTTTTCCTGGTAACGATATTCATTTTGAGTGGTCAACGTCAAGCAGCTCTTGCAAGATTGGCCTATCATTGGTATCTCATGGTCAAAATAAAAATATTCCTTTACAATATACTTATAATTATAATAATTGTGTAAGGTGTTTGCGTTTAGATTACCAAACAGAAACCATTTGTATGTTGGTCTTCTACGGAATGTCATAATTGTTGGTGTTGACAGGTTATCAGCCAGCGTGATGCCCAACCAGAGCCGACCCACCCGCAAGAACATGCAGGGCAGGAGCAGGCATAGAGCTACTCCGGCTAAGGTGAGAGCATCAAACAACTGGGACCGTGGCGTGTCCTGTAATCCAACTACTTGGAGGTCACGAATTGTGGATAGTTGTGAGTGATGGTCGGTGGGTGTAGTGTACTCTTGTGTGAATTAACGTCCGCACTATTGAATACTACATTAATCCGCAAATACCATCCTCATAATTAGACCAGAGACCAGAGGCAGTGGTTCGAACTTCACGTTAAACTGTAGGCCCCTTAGATATGCCTTAGTCAGTAACAAGACTACAAGATTGTGCCTGGGTAGGTTGCCATTTCAGTTAAAAGTATAAAGTATACGAGGAGTACTGTAAAATATTCCTGTAATGGGGTGGAGGAACTTATCAGTTTTCTTATTCTCCATAAGAATAATATGGGGAATGAGTAAGTAGATTTGCTGCCATGAGGGACAAAAAATTACATTTTCAGCTTTCTCTTTCAACTTAACTAAGTGAAGCTGTATGCCAAGTTTTATCACCATTTTTGAAATAATAAGTGGGATATATATTTTAACCTTTTCTTCTTAAGAACCAGTTTAACAGTTCATGTATTTCAGTAACCAACTGACTGAAAGCAAAAATTAAAGATACTATTTTTTTTAGCTGATATCAATGGTCCTAATAAAAAACCCAAAACCACATTTTGGGTTACAAACGCCCCTCCCCCTAGACCCCCCTGGGAGAGAACAATTTGCCTGCATTTCGTACTCATAGCTTCTAGTTTGTCGAATAATGTACATTTCCAATATGAAACTGATCCTTGCACTCGTTCTTTCATTATTGTATATTTCACACACATCCACACTATGATCGATATTGAACAACATTGGAAAAACAACCAATACATAGATGTTCTCGCTTCGATCATCCATAAATTATTTAAGGCTATAAGTATATAAATTTTAGTTTATAAGTAGGATCAATTGGTAATAAGTATAACTACAGTGAGACTCTGTTTGAGGTAGATTTGGATGGTTTAAGTTTAAAATTTGGATATTTATTATTTATAAACAAAAAATGTGGATGGAAAACATGCTGCATATTAGTAATAGTAATTAGTAGTAGCAATAGCAAAGATATTATCCACATTATCTTGCTGGATCAGTATCACACAAAATTCTTGCATTTTCACCTGATTTCGCTTGTGAAAATCAATTTTGATATTGACTTTTTAATAATTTTGACTACTACTGTACTGTATTATACCACATTTTAGTTTTAATTGTGTGGACAGCTGGTGCCGTGTGGGTCAGGCATAGAGGACATCAAGCTGGCGATCCAGCAGCTAACGATGCGGTCGCATACGTCCACCTCGACGTATAGCAGCCTGAGCGGCAGTGAGAGTGGTGAGCCGGTCGTGAGGCGACTCATGCGACACTCCAGCCTGGAGACCATCAACACCAACGTCACCAGCGCCGACGAGTTTGTTTGGGTCGACTCTCACAACAGGTATGGAAGATTCCCACGGTAGCGTGTCCGGTAATCCAGCTACTCGTAGGTAACGAATTGTGGATAGTTATGGGTGATGGTTGATGGATGCGATATTCTCTGGTGTGGATTAACATCTACACTATTAAATACTATGTTCAACTGCAAAGACCATCCTCATAATTAGACTCAATTGGTAATGCAGAGGCAAAAGTGGTTCGGATCCCACAATAAACTGTAGGTCCCTTAAATACTGTAGGCTATTGAGCTATTATGAACAGTTATGTCTAAGGAACATGTCAGTAACAAGACTACAAGATATCCCACCGCAAGATCATAAGATCACCATAACACTCATCAGTGTTGTGGTGATACCATTCATACTTGGCTCAAACTTCCTATCTGGCTAGATTGCCTACTAAAAGGTTATAATAATATTCTTTTCTATCATTCATAGATAAGTTGTGCCATTTTATTCATTACACTTTGAAAAATTAATATCACCTGTTTATTGTTTTTGTCGAAATGAAATGTTTATTGTATGACATTTTCAACATTATATGATTATGCTGACCCAAAAGTGTTGTGCAGGAAGTTAAAAGAGGTTATGCATCCACAGTAACATTCCTATATCCAATTCGTGAGTCTATTTCTATTCGACAATCAGAGGCTGAGTTTATAGTGTGTCCCACTCAAAATTTGAAGGCAGCAATGGTACAGGTTTAGATTCTGAAGTTGTAAATCTGTTCTTTATATTAATTAATTAATTTTTTTGTGAAAGCAGTTGAAACCCAAATAAGCATCTCGGGTTTTGAACACATGACCTCTTGCCCTGAAGTTCCTAGTAACTGATTCTAAGTTAGCAAGTTACCGAATTTTGTCAGTACTGTCCACCTTATACTGTGTTTTCCAACCCCTACCTCTGCAGGATACACATCACATACTGAACTGTAGTCTATGTAGGTGGGCAAAGTATAGAAAAAAGAGGCTGCAACTGTCTTAAAAAATATTCTAGTTTGATCTCCACAAAGTATTTTTTTCTATTTTAAAATAAATCTTATGGGGCTTTACAAATTTTTAATGAATTCCATCTGGTTATGAGATAAAAAGAGTATATTTTTCTAGGTAAATAACATACAAAAAAAAGTCAAATGACACTCAGCTGATCAGTATTGAATTTTTGTAGGTTGGTGGAACTACAGCATCTGCCGTGGTCCAACCACGATGTACTCAAGGTGATACAGAACGGCCGGGTGAAGGAAGCGATGGAACGTGTCGCGATGGAGACAGTGCCGCGGTTGTCGTACCTGTTGCAGCGCGCTCTGGTGAGGATCGCACGCGAGGCCCAGCGGCTCAGCAAGTGCGTGGGGATGTGCGGCAAGCAGCAGGTCGCGAGTGCGCTCAGGATTATTCTGTGTCCGGTGCTCACCGACTCGTGCATCAAGGTAAATTGGACACACGTTAAATATTGATATTTTAATGCTCAATCATTCCAGCGAAAATAAAAACTTTTTTGTTTGTTCTTCAAATGAAATAAAAAACTACTTTATTCTATAAATGAAATGTTTTTACAAAGAATAGAGTCTCAAAACAGTTAAAATTAAGTTACAGTTAAGATTTATATTAAAAGAGTATCATTCTAAAATTAAAATTGAATAAAAGCATTTTTGAGAGGAAATATACAAGAATAAAGGAAGGGAAAGGAAGAAGTAGAAGAGAAAAAAATAGCTGTAAATCCAGTTTACGAGCGAAAAAAATTCTGATTTTGTCATTTAAATTTAAGTAATCTCAGACACTTGTGATCTTTCTCTTATTCTCTTTAATTATTTCTCTTGAATTTAATTGTGGAGGGGGGAATAAATTTTTTGATTCCCTTCAAAGGTTGTTTTCTATTTTATTCCATATTATGCTATTATACTAAACCAAGAGCTCTTGCAATGTAAGTATGTGTTGTGTAGCTAGTTGAAATTGTCTACTCAATAAAGTAAATTTATTGTTTCATAAATATAGTACCTGGTGACCGAGCTTTGCTCGTTTAGAATAAGACATTTATTATAAAAATTAATTAGAAAAATTAAAACACATTTATTACTCAATGAAAAAAATTTATGTGGTGAACTCGCGGCCTAAGTTCTTGAGGCCGACATGCTACAACTCGGCTACGAGGTTAGTCAATTGAACGATGTCGTTTAACGTCTTTTCCAAAAGCCAAAGCCGATCATTTACTGTTTAATTACCCATACCGTTATTATTAGCCTGTGATCAACTGATTTTTTTATAAACGGAATGAGGATTGAAAAGCAAAAGAGAGATTTAATTTACATCAATTAATTAGTTTGTTACAGTGGCTTCAAGCAATACAACGAATACGTTTTCTATCAAAACACGGAAGATTTTGAAATACTTTTTCTGCTTTTATTTCGCACAGCTATGTTATCCTTAAGTTTTTACAAATTGTTTAGTAACCTGATAATTTTACATTTATTACATACATAAAATAAATATTTATGAAAAACCTCTATTCACATATTGTTCTTTTCCGTCTTCAATCAAGAACTGTCAAACGTTTTAAACAGCTGTTTTGGTTTGCATTGTTTACATTTGATTCTCCATAAGCGTAATGTTAAATTTTTAGATTTTAAACTTAATATTACAAGAAAACACGAATTTTCCTGGACATTAGACCTATCTAGAACTTATATTCTACTCGGAAATTAGTTATTTCCAAAATTTAAAGAAAATCCTCGGCGCCGTTTTCGAGATGATCTTTACATTTATTCTCCATAAGCGTAATTATTTTTTGAATTTAATTAATATTACAAGATAAATTTTTGACATTCCCCTAGGTTTTTTTATTTTTACTCTAAATTATGCTATTTCCAAAAATTTAAAGAAAATTGCGTGTTTTGCTCCGTGTGAAATATACTATAAAGTAAAATTGCTGTTTATATATATAAATGGTAAACCGTATGTATTTTTAACATTATCCGTTACACACATTTTTTATGAGCAAGAAGTTTATCTACTTTTTTTGTTGATCAATATTTAAGATCACCATAAATAATAAGAGAGTGAATTAGGGAAAATTAAATCGATTTCATGGTTTCAATATAACTTGAGTGGACGTTCTTATAGATTCAAAATGGGTTACCAACTCTTTTCAGGGAACTAAATTTATTTTCCTGTCAACTTAAGTGTCGTATACCTTGTGGCCCTTATCTTACAGGCATGTCTGAGGTCGGCGGCCATGTTTGCTGTGTCAGGAGATCAGCTGCGGCAGAGCAAGTCGGCGCGTGCTGGTCTGCAACTGTCTGTCGGTCGCTTTCACCGCTGGATGATCGACGTGCGACTCGGGAAGTTTGTCCATGAGTGAGTCAATCAACAGTTCTCAAAGTTTTTTTTGCCTAATCAATTGTAAAATGTGAACAACTTTATTGTGTTTGTTTGTTACTTTCTTGAGTATTTATTGTTCAAAACTTCACTCTCCCCTTTTTAAAATAAAGTCTCACTCTGTAACTTTGTGTTTCATCTAGACAATCCCTAACAGAAGTTCAGAATTAAAATTTTAACTAATTGTATAACGTAGTTAGTGTGGTTTATAACATCAAAACACATTTTTCGATAAATTCTTATCCAAACAGTAAGTTAAACCTAGAAGAAAATATCTGTTCAACTATCTCATTTAAAAAAACTCATAAGATTAATTCATTTTGAAAAAAGTCCAATTTATATAGCGCTAAAGTTTTTTAATAATATCCCTGATAAAATTAGGATGGAGCCACCCACAGGTCATAGCTATCAAAATTCAAGGATTTTCTTCTAGAAAAAGTTTATTATAGAATTTCATGTACACTTGAGGTTGGGACCTTGTATTAACCTCTGATATCCATACACTACAAAGTTGAGCTAACTGTTTTTTTTCTGTGAAATTTTGGTTTTTGTTTTACAAGCCTTAGTATTTTGTTTTTGTTTTCTTTTGCATCTGTTTTCCTCCCTCAATAATTGGGCATTAGATTATTAAGCTCGTATGTTACACCACCTGTTTGTGATGATATCTTTTGACACTACAGTAGACTCCCGATTATCTGAGGCCCGGTTAACCGAGCTAATCCTCAAAACATATAAATAAAATCAAACTCATAAAAGTACGATAACTAAGACAAGAACTGGATTTTATTTGTAGCATGTGCAATATTTTAGATTGCTGTTGAAAGGTCAAGTAATGCGCCTCAACTGGCTATTGCTAGGTCGAGCAGTTGAATTATAGGAATTCCGCTCGTTCTTAAAATCGTTTTCTGGTGGGTCTAAATCTGTCTTGATCTGCAGGTGTATTTTTTCAGTATTGCGTTTGCCACAGGTGAAGTTACAGAACATCAACTTGGTATATTGTGTTTATTGTGTTGTGTTAGGTGAATAGTGTTCGGTTATGAGTGGAAAATGTAAGAAAATTGTGGTCTCTCTTGAGACCAAGTTTAACGCTTTAAAACGTTTAGACTATGGGGAATCAATCAAAAAGGTTGCTGCCGAATTAGGAGTTGGTGAAGTGACTGTTGGGGATTGGCGACGATACCGCAAAGAAATCGAGAAATTTGTAAACGTAAGATTGAATGGAAATGAAATAATAAATGTATGTTTTTCACTATAATAAATAAGTACTTCACATTAGTATATAACCTTCATATTATCTGAGTTTTTCCTGTATCCGAGGTGGCCTCTCAATTACCCCGGATAATCGGGAGTCTACCTTATATGAAATGTTTTGTGCCAATAAAGATATTTAGATAGTTAAAAACCATTTTCGATCCTCTGTGTTATTGATTGGCAGGTACGCAGCTGTCTACCTGGCTGCTGGGCTAGAGAATCTTCTGGAGGAGATCATCCTGCAGTGCCTGCCGTCCAAGCCTGACACCGTGCTGACGGCCAGCATGTTCGAACACTCCATAGCCAACAACGGTGACCTGTGGGGCCTACTGCAGCCTTACGCCCATCTCAACACGGGTCGCACCGCTGCCGGTAAAATAGACAATATTCAAAAGATCTAGAAAGTATTGCAGTTAATAAAGCCTTTTTGATGAAACTTTATTTTTAGTTAATCATTAAAATTATAGTTATTCTCCTTCTTTATTCCCAGCTTTTAACTATATGAGGGCACCACTCTATTTATTACCTGTATAAATCATGAATAAAGTTTCTGTGACGTGCAGAAATCACAGGCTTGGTAGTCGAAAAATCATGAGCACTCTGCTCGATCACAATACGTAACTCTTAGGATATGAATTAATTAATGAGACTGATAGACTGATTAAAATAAATTCTATTCTACTCTAATGAAATACTCTGTGATCAATTCACAATAAATGATTTACAAAAATCAAACTTTACATCTATTCTCTGGGGTATAAATCCTAGCTACCACAAGTAACTCAAATCAAATGTTACAGTATAAAATTCAATAATATTACTCCTGTGAATGTAAAACGCAAAAGTAATCCTTCGTTAATAGATATTTATATCCCTTAGAACAACATTAATATCCTGAAAGTAAACTATCTCTTTATTCCAAAGAACCAAAACAACAAAATCACTTACCCAAAGGTAAGTGATTTTTTTTTACCCAGGACATAGCCCCTCTGCTCATCCCCAGAGCTGACTGCCCTACACCCCGACCAAACCCAATTCTAACCCTCCCAGTTTATTCTAGCTAAACCCCACTGCCCTTGAAGGAGCGCCAAGCCAAGCAAGGCTGTCCCCTAAGGCCGACAATATATTGTTTATGGTAGCTATTTACAAACATATGTGACCTGCACTTACATATAACCTATGAACCGAATAAACTATTTGTATATAAAACTACTCAACTAAACCTACAAAAAAGTTACCCCGTCACATTTCTCTAACTTTTGACTCTCACAATGAAGACAGTAGGTTCACTAAGGTTGTTTGATGTTTCAGGCACACTGGCACTTCCGCGGTGGGCTTCGGTGTCCAGTGTGATGACCGACTCGACGGTGCAGAGCTGTCAGACACAGGACCAGTCGCTGCTCACCACGTGTGTCGGCTCAGTGACAGAGCTCAGCGAACTGCTCGCTCGAACGACAAGCTCGCTCCCGCTCAACACTCGACACATGACCTGGTCCAACCAGGCCATCCAGGCGCTTTTCTACTTCATGCGGTGCTCACAGGTTAGTTGCCCCAATGTAGAGTGTCACACCAATGTACTCCGTATGAAATTCATTATTGATGATGATGGATCTATGTTATGTATATTTTTACTACGGACATTTAACATTACGATTTTAAGTAAATCAAAGTTTCACAACATTTCAGGATCTAGAATCTGATCCCATCCTCAGGTGAGCTATTACCTAAAACATAACACAATTAATACATAATCCAGACTAATCCGGTATAAAGCTGAAAACAAAAAAGTTTAAAGCAGTCAAAATATCATGTTATGTTTTATGTATTAGCTCACCCTAGGATGGGATCAGATTCCAGATCCCAAAACACTGAAACTTTGTTTTATTGAAAATCGTAATGGAAAATGTCCATAGTACAAATCTAAATAATATCAATGTGGTTTTCAATTATTTAGTAAACTTTATTTTTATCATAATACCCCTTATCTTACCTTACCTCCATAGTTATTGAAACCTAAATAGGTTTTTGGCCTCACCATCAATGCCTCTCCACTCTTCTTTATCTCCGGCTGCCTTGGGGTCAATTCCTACTGTAGTTAAGTCTTTTAGCTTCTGGCACTTCCATCAAAATCTCGTTGTACCGAGTGGTCTTCTGCCTTCTGGGTTATTCTGGTCAATAGTTTAAATAATAGATTAGATTACATACCACTTCCGTTACATATGTCACCTCCATACGTATCCTGCCCTTCTGTCTTCTGCTTTATATGCTAACCAAAAATATAGTAGTGTAGCTAGCACACCATGTAGCTATCATTAATCAACTTCATATACTTCATAGCACACAGTGCATTTGTTTTTTATACAATTCTTTGACATCAGATTCATTGTTTTTTTAAGATTTTTGACATCAGTACTAGCTCATCGCTCTTTGGTATTGTTCATGAATATTTTATTGCTGTCAGTATTGCCACGGAACCCCCTTTAATCACCTGTAATTTTTTTCATGATGCATGGTACATAATAACATGATTGGTTTATTCATTACATTTCTTTGCAAATATTTGAAATCAATATTCAATATTTTTGTGATTTTGCCACAGCTGGAACACTCGGGGCCAGTGCAGGAGCTGGTGTATGAGCGGGCGTACGTGGTGCTGCCACCCCTGGTGGAGTGGATACGTACCACGACAGCACACACTGAGTACCGCCATGCCACCGTGATTGACCAGGATGACGTGATGCAGGCGGCACGGCTGCTGCTGCCTGGTGTGGACTGCCCCATTCGACAACCTGGGTGAGTGATCAGGATTTCTAGTAGGTTTTAATTGTTAAATTTGTAAAGATATTTTACAGGATAGAAATTTAGTTTTTAACCGATGCCATCATACCTAGTGGATGGAGTTGAATTTCAATTAGTGATTTCAATCTGCATTAGGACTTATGGGATCTTAAGCCGAAGTTTCGTTAAAGAATAAACCAATTGCACATAAAAACAATTATAAACTTAATTTGACCAAATAACATTCCAAGTGTTACTACTCCTTAAGTTAATAACAGTTTTTAAGCAAATGTTTTATCGACTGACAGAAATACATATATCACAAGACAAAAGCAATTGAACATTAACTAAATGTAGTGTTGACAATAAAGTTTATGGTTTGTTGACAACAAATGTAGTTTCAAAATTTATAATTACAAAATGGAGGAGTTGGTTTTTGATTTTGTTAAAGTAGGATGTAATGTTCTACCACCTCCTCCAGTTCAGATATAAGTTGTTCTCAGAATGACCGAATTCTGGTAGGAATTCGTAGAAATTGAGGCAATTTTGGAATTTAACTCCACCACCAAGTTAAATAAAACTATATATAGACCTTCGATTTGCTTTTTTAGGTTTATCTTTTCCTAAATACCTTCATTCTCTTTGCACATTCCCCCTTTCTTAAAACAGTTGTCTAAATTTAGTCTAATAAATCAGTAAGTATAGATACTCGTGGCGTTGATGTTAAGTCACTGAACAAGTAAAATGTTGTAGAGAACATCTAATTTTTAGGCACCACTATTAATCTGCAAACGTGCGTTTGGTGCATCATAAAATGATCACATGGTCCAGAAATTTTTTCTTCATATTTTTGGTTAAATATTTATTATAATATAATAGTTTTGAGGTTTTTTGAGCGAAAATAAAATACAGCATCGATGTTGCAGTTGTGATGAGAGTGTGTGCAGTCGACGCCCAGGCGAAGAAGCCGACTCGGTGCGGAGACTCAAAATGTCCGTCGCCTTCCGCATGCTGAGCTCCGGCAACCGAGACATCGTGCCTCACGCGCTGCAACTCCTGCCTAGCTCCAAGGTTGGCAGCCCTGTCTGATAGATAAAAAATAACTTTTACTGATGTACATTCTTTTTACAGTCCATTTTAAGAGTTATTTTTCAAATTAGATATATTTAGTAGTGTATTTTAAATTAAATAATATATTTTGTGTATTAATTAAATGCTCAGGTTATAATAAATTTAAAACATGTAGTATAAAATTTGTTGGTTGTTTGTTTGTATTGTAAATGTTTCCACAGCTGAAAGTTTTTCAAGTTAATTTTTCAAGTTTTGGCAGTTCATTCGTCATTTTTCCTTCCTGAATTTGGTGAATTTTACATGTGTTGCGAATTTTGAGATATTTAAATGTGATTTACTAACCATACATTATTTATTTATGTTTAAAAACATATTGTAAAATTATTTACCATAGCTCCTTTTAATAATAATCCTGTGGCTTTTAATCCCTAATGGGATGTCCTTGGGCTTTTGTTGTAACTGTTATTAAATATTTTTCTTTAATTTAGTGGTTAAAAAGTAAAAAATAATTTTGTTAAGAATGCAACATAATTTTACCTAGGCTAACTATGTGTGTGTTACTATTCTGTACAATCCCAGGGATGGCTACAAAATTTAGATGAGAATTTCATAAAACAATAGTGTACTTCGAGGCTGCATAGCTTAAGCTGAGTCTGTCATTGATAAAACAGAATAAAAAATAAAAAAATATCCTATACATTTATTTACAGACTTTTTTGGCTTTCAAATAAGTTTGGTGTTGTGACAGACATGCAAATATTCAACTCTGCTTACTTAGTTATATTCATCTGCTATTTCTCTTGTGACGTCAACTTGGTGACTAATACTCTGAATCACTGTACTAAGTTAGAGTTTTCTTTTATATTGATGTTAAGTTTGCATATGGAGAAATCAATTATTATTATTTTTGTAAAAAAGATTTTACTACAAAGCTCTCCTTTAATGGTTATCGTTATTATTGAAATTATGATAAACATAATGAATGGAATTTATCTTTCTGTACACCGAATTTATTTGTAAGCTACGCAGGATAGGCTTATTTGTGTGGCCTTAACATAGCAGAGTATGTTTGCCTTGCAGCTGAACACGCTCTGTGACAGTGGTCTGACTCCACTGATGCTGGCCGTTCTGTCCAATGATGAGCCCACGGTCAGGTGTCTGCTGGAGTTTGGATGTGACCCGGACGTCGAGACTCCGCCTCAGGGCACAGCCGTATGTAGTCATTTTCGTTGAATAAAGCTAAAGATAGAATATGGGTAGGTTTTGATAGATGAGCAATGAAACTCCATCGATTTTGCCTGTTGACAAAACACATTTTAATGCCGGTGGTCGCCGGTTCAATTCTGAAGCGAGTGACCACTTGTGATTGGGCTATTAATTAATTACCTATCTAACAACAGAAATCAGATAATAATAAAACCAGGGTTTGGATAGTTTCGTTAAAAAATTTGTTAATAAACAAACTATAAAAAAAACTTGAGAGGATTGAAAATTGTTGGTTTCTGTCACCTAACACCCAATCCTTTCTAACATCTGCCCTTTTCAACATCCTGTTCTTTTGGGCACTAGCGCAACTTACAGAATCTCCTTACCCACAGACAACAAACATTTATAGATGAAGAACTGATTTGTATACCCTTGGAAGAGGTTAAGACTGTATGTTGTGTTGCAGGGGTGTCCCACAGTGCAGGCGGAGACCCAACATTGGACGGCGCTAACGTATGCGGCGCTTGTGGGCAACGTCACCATCGCCAAGCTGCTGCTGGACCGCGGCGCTCATGTGGAGGGCGGCGCACGCCTCAGCGAGGAGCGGTGCACCATCACACCACTGCAGGTACATGACAGATGAACGACGAACGTACACCCAGTAGGATCGCCGGAGTAAAAAAGAATAAGTTACAAAATTAAAATTATTGATACAAAATACATATTTTGCGTCAATTTTGGGGTGTGTGTTTTGGGTGAACAGAGCACGTAAAGTGTTTTATCGTGCAAAATGCAGAAAAACCTGCTTAGAACTAAACTACTACACTTTGCATACCTTATGCATCCTTTACTACAGCTGTGACAGTGACAGGCTTATCGTCTATCGTCCAATCCGATACACTCTTCCTAATACTTTACCAAATCAGTGGTGATGAAATTTTAACCGATTTCCACACTTGGTTAAGTCTTATTTCAACCTTTGTTTCGTTGTAAACAAAATTTGACTTGTAAGATATATGATCTGAAAACAGAATTAACGTCTTTGTTTTTAAATGGTTAAAAATGTATAGGTACCAATGTATCAAGGTATCACTTTTTAAACACATGAGTTATTTTAGAGTGTTAGAGTTACTTTGGTATTACTTAGAGAGTTTTTTTGGAGGAAAATACCCTCCAGATCGTAATAAAGTTCAAACAACTGTGCTGAAATGATAGTCGTTCTGCAGGTTGCCTCTAGCCACGACAACCTGGAGATGGTCTCGTTGTTGTTGTCCCACGGAGCTCACCCATTCCTGTCCACCCTGCTCAAGGACTCCCTCTGCTACTCGGGCTCCGCTCAGAGAGGCTGCTACAGGTCAGTCACCCTCTTGTAGTTGTAAAGATGTAGTAAATGTGTATTTATACGAATTGAGCGTATATATGTAAACGCTACACCATCAACACGGGTGTGTTGATTGTCGCTTAGAAGACTAAATTAGTGTTGGTCAAAATTAGGAATCCCGTATCTCAAAATCGAAACTAAAAAAATCAAAACTGTAAACCCTACTCGCAAAATTATTTATCAGCGTTTACTCACGACCAGTGGTCCTTCAATAATTCCAGAGATACAAAATACATAAAGACTATTTACATTCCTGGTTATAGTAATGAAAATTGAATAAAAAACATTTGAATAACTAGCACTCTCAATGAAGCCTAAAAACAATATAGGTTTCAGGACCACCAGTAAATTAATAATTGTTGGTAACCTATGTTTTGATTAGAATTCTTCTTTCAGAAGCAAAAATTCGAAGAATTCAAACAGGGAAATGGTCTAAGGGATTCTGTTGATTCGGTTATTATATATTGAAATGAATTGCATAGTTGTGTTATCAAAGTATTGAATATTTATCGGCACGTTATTACCGGTAAAACAACAAAAACAACGTGAAACCTTAGACATTTCTTAGTTTTGTGGTGACGTGAGAAATTGCAGTGACACAAGAATCGCGATGACACGAAACTTGCCAACTCACGAAACTCAAAACGGAAACATTTTGTAAATTTCTGTGGTTTCGTGATTCAAGTTCCGTTATCGACACATCACTAGACCAAATAATGATGATGGATTGGTGTAACAGTGCGATAGCGGTTGCTGCGGCTCATGGTCAGAGGGCAGTTCTACACAAGCTGCTGTCTCACCCCCTGTCACCCAACACCAAGGAGGTGCTGTCGTTAGAGGAGATACTGGCTGAGGGGGCCAATCAGTTGACAGCCGACAGACGACCCACCAACCGACTGAGGGAGGTCAGTAGACTAAAACACAGATTCTATATATAATTACACTAATTTATTTTGTTCTCCTCCATCCGATTTTACAAACAACAAAACAAAATGTTATGAACCACTCCATATAACTCAGGTGCTATTCTGAAATAATTTTAAGTTTAATAATTAATATCTTGGTTTATTGTCTTTCACTTTTCACCTATGTTTTGAATTAAAAGATAAACCAATTTAGATACAAAAAATGTTATTATACACATCTTAAAACTACAGATTTCTAAATATTCACCAAACAAACTTCAGTACTTATCATATATCGTAAAAGTTATTGAAATTCTGCCAAAAATATCTGCTGCCTGAAAACGCTGCAAACCTGTCACAGCGTATTGAAGCTCTTTATCACTAGCGAACCTCTTGAGATGCAAGCCACCGCTTGATGTACGGGAAAAGATGAAAATCAAGTCCGAGCTGAAGGGGGGGTCAAAAACATCCCATTTGAATATTTTTTTAATTCAGTTGTCCGTGGAGATGTGTGATTGCGGACTTTGTCATGGACAAACAAAACACCACTCCTGTCTCCGTGCACGTTTACTTTCCCATTAAAAAAACCCCCTATTGACGGACTACACCTTCGCTCATAATGTTTTAGGCCATACACCACTCAATTCACGATGAATTTCAGCTGCCGTGTAGGTTTTTGACCACAAAAATCATAAAACACCAGGAATGTCACACTTGGAGGGATTTTCCATTGTGACACTCATTTTAACTCAAGAATGTGCAATTGTACGATGCTCTGTCTTGCACAGCTAGAGGCGTACTGAACGGCAGTGCACACTGATATGAGGACTGCAGCGCAACTCCCACTACCTATCGCGCCACGCCCAATTGGCGGTTACTTTATGGACTACCCTTGTACATACCCTCTAGGTTAATGTACAAAATAAAACAAAACAATATCCGGTTGCTACGGTGACAACTGGCTAAAACAGCTGTTGTTTCCACTACAAGGGTTCGATCAGTTAGAGAGCAACTTATTCTTCCACAATATTATCTTACTATTCCAATTCCTATGAACCCTCTCTTTTGGATCGATGTACAATGTTTCCAAGGTGTGGCGTTGCTCGCTTTGCTTTGTATTCTGATTCTCGACATTTAACCTTTTTTTTCTTTCGACAGTCTGGTAGTGACGGGCAGGCTCAACAGCAGGTGTTGAAGCTGTCCAAGCCTCAGATCAAGTGTCTGCAGGAGGCCATGTACCACAGCACAGAGAACAACCATCTAGGTATGTACATATTTTCTCGCTCAATCAACTTGCATTAGTGAAATCTCTGATATTAAATTTGTAATTGTTATTTTAAATACTACAGATCAGCTTGTCCTTTGTATAGGTTGTAGAATTCAGTGTAAAGAATGAAGATTATTGTGACAAAGTATAAACAAATAACCGCAATAGAAAAATTAATTCTCAGGCTAATTATTTAGCACTAACTTACAATTAAATTAAATTAGAAAACTTGTACCATTATTAACAATTTTTGTACGTCATGATAATATTTTAATATGGTAGTTTTAAGACAATAGACAATTTTCTCTTTATTTGCACTTTCATTAAGAAATACAATGGCGTCATTAAAAATAAATTAATTAATCTTGCTTTACATGTTACAACACATTAAAAAAATCCTTGATAGAGTAAACTGGTCGTTCAGCTAGCCAGTCTCTGAGCTGCTTCTTCAAACTGTTTCCTGTCATGTTCTTTAAGTCTTGTGGGAGTGAGTTGATGATTTTTCGGCCGACGTAAGAGGGTTTCCTGCTGTACTGTGTTGTATGGTGACAGCAGGAAACCCTCTTACCATACAACACAGTACAGCAGGACCCTCTTACATTAAATTACCCTCTTACATAAGATAGGTTTAAGATCAATGATAATTGTAAACAAACTTATATAGATCAAGTATTCTATTAAACTTAGTAAAAAATATATAATGTCACTCAAATCTGGGTTTTTGAGAGCTTATTATTATATTTTCATAAGTGTGAGGTTAGTTCAAAATTGGAAACCCCAAAAATAACGAAAACCTTCTCCAAAAGATATAGATTGAGGAAAATAAGTTTCATAAAAATGGGTCCACTCGTTTTTATTGAGAAGACGACCACAAATGCCTTGCTTAGGTTACAGAAAGACACACAGATAGAAACTGATGTAAGACCTATTTGGGCTTTTCTGATTTATGAAACGTGAAAATAACCAAAAATATAATTTCTAGCAATGTACAGACAGATAAAACTCTAATTTCATTGATATAGAATTTAATCTCAAAGTTAGTCTATTCATTGTGAATTAAGTAATCCTAGTAAGTTTTATTAAATACAATGAAACATACATTAACATATTTCCACACTATGTTCTAAAATTAAATATTCTGGAAGAACTTTTTAATTTCTTTTAACTCGTCAACTTCCTCCCAAGCCGGTCACTGTTAGATTAGGTAAGCCCTCCCATCACTGCACACTGCACACATGTGTAAGCCAAATTGAGATTGCTCATGGTCGGGATATGAACCCTCATCCTTCTGATTGGCTTCAACTGTTTCACTCGTCAGTGTAATCGTTTAGGCCACTACCCTAAAAGACCATTGTCTGAGAAAGTGCTTATTTGGCTATAAAAAGAATACTCTAGCCTCAAAATAGTGAACTTCACGAGGTGTTAGTTCATGCATTAGCTCGCAAATGGCAGTACTGTGACGGTGATCGTTGAGCAAGCATAGCCAAATATCATCGCGATAAAACAAAAGCTAATAATCACTTTTCACTGTGTGTGTATGATGTGCAGAGATCACGTTATACATCCGTAATCTGGGAATCGCGTGGACGTTGCACTGCTGGATGTACACGCTGCAGACGGCTCACGACCATCACCTGGAAAACATGATCGATCAGCTATTACAGGACTTCCTGCAGGTCTGGCCCGACGACTGTTCCACACAGTTCGTGGACGAGTGCTTGCCTCTGCTCTTCAACATCTTCCGCTACAGCAAGGTGTGTAACCAATATATTACCTTCATAATCTTTGAAAATTTATCAATCGATAACGTAACACTGAAATAATCTGTATTATTGAGACTTCTTCTTTAGAGTGCAGCAGAAAACTTCCAGTCAAGATGTCGCCGAGATCAGCCACCATTTTCATCTGGCTAACCTAAAATTTCCTGATATATAATACAATATTTCTAAATAAAAGTAAAGGTTTTAACCTTCTAGCTAAGATCTTTGAGTCTTTGAGTTTCAGGCCACACTAGTGCCTCGACTTGACATAATGCATACTTATGTGTTACATAGGACCAATAACTTAAAAGTCCATTCTGAGATACAAATTTTAATTGTGGTAGGTTAGTATTCTACCTACTGAGCTGTGACTTTCACCATTGCATTACTACAAATACATATAGAAAATATATTGAATTTAATTACTATTATCAAGTTTTTCATTTATATCAAGGTTTTTACATTGATGTGTAAGTGAAGTATTATGAATTTGATTAAAGATTTGGCCTAAATTGTAATCTTTCTTAACTGTCATCAGAACGAAGGCACCACATTACTACTAGCGGATATATTCTCCACGTGTTTTGGCTGGGAGCCAATAAAACGGATCCGGGACTCAACCCTGAGCGGAGGCGCACGCATCGACCCCAAGTTTGTCAACAACGCAGAACTCAGCGATGTTCAGTTCCGTGTGGAAGGTCTGTCACATTTTATTAAAGTTTTATGCAGAAATGTATTAATTAACGTTCTATGTAAGTGTAAACCCTGCAATTAGGTCAAGAAAATGTCCTCTACCTTAACCCCTTAACCCTCAAACTCATGTGAAAAATTTACCAGTGATAAGCGATTTCTTTGCTTCTCATTACAAATGTTTTTAAGAGTCATGAATAATACAAAAATTTTATTGTATTAGCATAGCATAGCAACGTTGACGCCAGCTGCTTATTGCAGCATTTGGCGTTTGTGTGTGTGTGTTTTTTTTGTACCAGTAAATAGTATAGCTATAACAAATAATAATACATATATAAAAGTTGGTATTTTTGTACATGGAATTGACTGAAGAATCGATTTGTACAGTTTATTTTATATTAGTTCAACTGGTGCTGCACTTTAGCGTTCATAAAACTACTGTCGGAAATTGTCACGCTATAACTTCACAAGCGGTATTAAGGGGTCATCGTTTGAGGGTTAAATCTTGCTGGATGTGTGAAATGGTTTTCAGCATTAATATTGTGAATCTGTTATATAATCTAAAGAATCAATATTTCCTAGAACCTCTATGCCAACTCAAAAGCTTTGTTGGTTTGCTTTAAATTTTACTTTTGGTATTACTTTTTAACGGACTGGATATACTCTATATATGTGGACCAATGTAGGAAAATTATAACAGAGGCTTTGCAAAATTCATGCCTAATTTTCGGAGGCAAACTGAGACAGCTGGTCTTTTTAGAGTTAAGTATATTGTCAGGATCTTAAACATACCTTAAGTTTTTTCTCCCAAACATTTACCTCCGATTATACTACAAAATGTTTGAGCTATTGTGATCTTCAGCCTAGTTTTCTTGAGCTAAGCTATTTTTTATTTGTTTGGGTCTTGTTACTTTTTATAAGTTTTATGTTATTTTAATAGGCTAATAAATTAATGTTATTTTCCATGAGTTCCTAAATAGGATTTTTTTAATGATACATTTTATTTTTGTTTAACCCAGGGCGAGTGTTCTACGGCCACAAGATCGTGTTGGTAACATCGTCTCCTAGGTTCCGAGGGATGCTCAGCTCGAAGTTGTGTGAAGGAAACCCTCCCATAGTCCAGATAAACGATATTCGCTATCACATATTTCAGGTAATAAGCCAAACACACTCAAATCAATTGTTTGAGGTTATACAGTACGTTCTTCAGTTTATGTTTAAATGTGAATAATTTCAGGGGTACAATCACAAATTTCATGATCAATCAATCAATTTCATGATGCATTGGGACCCGTCCACCCACAAGCAGGAAGCTTCCCAATGCAATGTCAATAATTTATAAATTCTGTAATGAAGAATTGTAAATGTGATAATTTATATTAATTACATAATTTTGGACTTCCCAGATTTGCTAACAGCAATTTTATTTTACAGTTAAACTGCTTTGATTTAGTAAATTTTTAACCAAATTACTTTTCTGCTGGCTAGCAGGTTTTTATTGATGTGTGTGTGTAGCTGGTGATGCAGTACCTGTACAACGGAGGCTGTGACACTCTGGAGGTGGATCACAACGACGTCTTGGAGCTGATGGCAGCGGCAAACTTCTTCCAGCTGGATGGTCTCTTGCGCTTCTGCGAGGCCCAATGTTCCGACATGGTCGATCTCGATAACATCGTCTCAATGTACATTCATGCTAAGGTATATTTTGCACTTTTTTGAGGGGCTTATATGCTTATCTTATGTCAGCAGCAACCTGGAGTGTGGAACTCATACTCGCTAAAAACTTCCCCTCATCTCTAAGGGAATAACCTGAAAAATTTTAACACATTATTAAGGCTAACCCCGTAGTAACTAGCCCGTTAGGGACTACATCTACAGCTTATCTTTAATGAAGCCGATCAAAATCGGGCTTCTTTGCCTACAAGATATTCTCAGATAAGCTGGCGATTTGGTTCCAGTTCTCTTCAGAACAGATCATTGTTTCCACGAAGGACTCAGGGCTCAGAGGCCTAACCTCGGTCCGCTGGGCGGTTATAAACAAACAATGTGCGTTACCTGCTTATATTTCGACGTAGCTCTTTTTTCCGCCATTAGGTGTGCTAGTTCATTTCTCATCAGAAAGATAGTGTTTGCATCCTCTTTGAAATATTTGTATTTAGAGTCCAATTAATTATTTTCTCATTCGCACAATTCCTTCAGCAATTGTATTTATTGATGAGAATACAGTAATAATGATTATTTTTTAAAGATTTATCATTAACTATTTATTACTGCAGGTAACTAGAAGTAGATGTGTCAAGTGAAATAAATGAATCATTTGAAAACAAAATAAGTCTTGATGAAACAACAGTACCTACTTGTTTCTAAGCCTTCCGCTTGGAACTGGTGAAAAATTACAGTAATAGTTTTTTCTCTTGCTAAAAGTGATTGTATACACAGTTACAGGGTGTAAGTAACAGGGTAAAGAAATCAAAACATATAGTTCATGAAGTTACTGTTAAATCTATCAAGCTAATAGTGTCGCACAGTCTAAGTAAACAAGGCTCAATTAGTTCCGATCGGAGGGCCTGAGGCTTCGACCGGTCTGTCCGACGGGAATAGGTTAATTGGTCAATAATTCCTTCTTCAGGAAATACTTTTAAGAAATTTTTGTATTTTAAAAAATATTTCAATGACTCACTTCTTCTACATGTTCTACTGATTTTAGGAAAAAATCCAAAACTATCACAATACCAGATTGCAATACTTGCAGGTTTACAACGCATCCCAACTGATGGAATACTGTCAAGGCTTTCTGCTACAGAACATGGTAGCACTTCTAACGTACGATGATTCTGTCAAGCGGTTACTGTTCGGCAAGAAGCTGCACAACCATGACGTGTTGGCGGGACTGCTGCTGACGCTGCAGGCGAGAATCAAAGGGCGTAACAACGCGACACGCCCCCAACCCAAGCCTAAGTAATCTGCTTATCCCAGGCCGGGGATGACAATCGTTTAGAAACTAATTAGAAAATTACTTGGAATTACGTGGAACTTGGATGATTAGAATAAAAAAGCATTTGAATTGATTGTAATCTAATCAACATTTTAACCATAACAAGATAAAGACTTACTGGTAAAACTTATATTTTTCTCATTAATTTTATATAATACAATATTTTATTCAAAATAAATTAACGGTAAATAAGAACTATAAACAATGTATAGTCAACACACTTTATTTTTAGGTTTAATTTATTATTCTGTAGAAAATTTGTCATTGTTTTCACGAGTTTAGATTGACATGTTATTTCCTGGCCAAATATAAAAAATTAGTTTCATGTGCCAAAAGTACAATCGTCTAATAGTTCCTTTGACATCACCACCCATCACTCTAGAATACTGTATATTGTTTGGTGACGTGTGCCTAGTAAAAACAGTAATCAGAACATGCTTGCCATAGATTGTATTTTTGTATACATTTTTCCACTCTTTAGATAAAAATTCCGTATTAAAATCAATACCTGAATTTGTGTGAAATATCTGTATTTGTGTATATCCATTGTTATACAATTAGTTTATACAGGCTAAATTTCATTGGATATAATCTATATTGATATTATACCATTGATTTAGTTACATAAATATATTTCACTATAGTAAAAAATTTATCGTCCGTAACCTTGTTTGTCTTCATGAGATTTATGGAATTAGAAAACAAAAATTTCACTGTGTTCTAAATTCTTGTAGTATAGTAATGTAATTTCAGAATTAATCACAGAAACGTAATACTATATAATTTCAATTTCAAAAAATAGTACTAAACTATTTAAAAAAATAACAAAATTGAATTAATAATATTATATTTTTGAAAATGTTTATGTAATGATACAGGTGCATAAATTATGTGAAACTAAAAATATATTAGTTATTAAGGTAACCTCGTCAAAAATTCGTCATAGGTTTTAAGTAATACACAGCTTGCCATATTGTGCTCATAATCTAGTATGTAAGAGAAGTAATATTGGTTTTATTTAGTTTAAGTAGTGTAAAAAATACTCTTCTTATTAATATAATACATAGTAACTGATAGCTTTGTGGAACATTAATGTTGCTTCATTTATTACATTGTTAAACTAAAATTTCTAAAAACCATTCCAGTTGGTGTATATACACTTGAGTGTAGTTAGTTTAGTATATACAGTAGGGAGTTAATTGAAAAACTCATTTTGGTTTTTACTATTCAATAAAAATCAATTATTTAGAATGATTGAAAAAAATGTAAAATATATATTACATAATTTTTATAGACTTTTTTATCCGTCTTTTTTATGTTTTTTGTTAGAAGTTACAGTTATGTTTTGTTCATACGGCCATCAACTGAAACCATTCATGGGTGTACACCTAAAAGAAACCACTGTTCGCATTATCTGTCCTCCTGGAGACGTTCATTTGTACTTAGTTATTACTTTACTGTTTGGAATGTTGGTCTAAAGAGTAACAATACAAAAGTTAGTTAGAAAACTATTTGTGATACAGTGGAACTCTTCAATTCTGAACATGTTCTCGGGAAAACAAAAAAATGTAATAGCTGTAAATTAAAAAAAAATTATTTTATCACACAAATTTATTTTTCAAGGTTCAACACAACAAAATACAATACAAGTTTTAACAGACACGAGTTTTCACTTAAAGTCTGTTATCTTTAACTCTCAAAGTGACGAAAATCTTCACGTGTACGAAATTCCAAACCAGCGTCGCATGAACGTCGCATCTCGTCGTTAGGCTGTGCGATACACACTTATCACCAGGTAAACACTCACTAGACAGTAGACAGGCGTAAGACACATCCCAGTAAGGGTGGGGGTTGTGGGAGTGATTTTTTTAGCACACACTCGCCTAGTAATGATACTTGGCATAGGACGTACATCCACCCACCAAGGTCGCTGCCCTTTGAAACTCTGAGTCACCCAGCCTGTATAACTCCAATTGCCGCGTCTCCCGTTGCTTACCGCGAATATAGTAATGAAATAAGTATGTAATATCATTTCCTGGGGAATCAGAACAGGCTTCAGCCCTGATTAGTTTAGATTTGAGGGGTTCCACTGTACGTACAGTATATAAATTTGTTATCTTCCAATACTGCTATTATTTCAAGGACTTATTTGTGCATTTATTGTTTTACCTTACTGTTACAAACCTCGCCAGTACTACACATGTCGGATGCTTAACATGTAAGAGGCAAATTGACCTTTGGATAGAAAATTTAATGATAATTAAAAGTTAGCTTTTTATTTAAAGTTGGCCTATTTTTAAAAAAGTTTAAAACTTTGCTAAAAACTGTTAGTGTCTGAAAGTCAGTGGCTTCGAACTGGCAAGATTTGCCTTTTTCCTATATTGTCTTTCATCTGCTAATCTTCTCTTTGATCATCTTTGTTATACTTGTATCAGTGATAGCTAGTGTAGATAGTAACAATAATTTAAATAATTTCTTCTTGCCAGTATTATTAGCAGTATATTGTTGCCTTTTGCTCAAAACCGGTTTGTAAAGTTAGTAGATTTGTCTTCTACGATGTGCCTCAAGCCAAGTGGCACTTTTAAATATATTTTGAATTACCATATATTGTTCGTATACCATTAAATAGGATATAAAATCAGAAAATTATTTATTTCTTTGTTTAAAAAAATTGATAGTGAGTTGTTAGTTTTATCATTTGGTGTTTTTGAAATTCGTAATGGTGATGGGATGTTATTTGATTCTTTAATTTTAGCTTGACTTTTCCTACTGCATGATTTTGAACAATTTGAGTGCTAGGGAAAGTTCATATAAAGTTAATTAACATACCAAAATTATTATTTTGGTATGACTGAAAATTATTTTGACATGGATATGTCTTAGCTCTGGGGGGGGGGTGTTGTTGGCAATTTTTAAGATGAAAATTTGAAACAGGTTTCCATAGAAACTACCAGAGATATTGTATTGAATGTTTAATATATAAGAATAAGAACAGCTGTTTAGAAGAATCGAGAAAAAACTCTTTAGACATATCCATGATTTAACCTATTTCCCACAAGGAAGTAAATACAAGCATTTTTATCTTATATTTTTACAAAAGCGTTCGTACGTTGTTAAATTGTTCAAACAAGTTTCGATCCAATACAGTTTTCCCATAGAGCAGAGAGAATAATATATTTTTAAAAATATTAGAAAATGCTCGCTTGACTCCGTATTTACTGGAAATCTTGCTTGACTAGATTAAATTTCTTAGCATTATCAATTGTAAGACTTCTTCATAGTTGAGTTGCCAAACATTGTTCATTTACTTCATAGTGCTACTTCTCTGAAATGATTTTGACTGATTAATTTGTCAGCTTAGTGGAATTAGTCAACAGTAACTTTCCTTTTGTGATCTAGTTCTACGTCCTTTAAGTTCTAATCACATTTTATATTTAACCTTTTTTATATGGATATGTCTTAGCTCGGGGGGGGGGGGTGTTGGTGATTTTTAAGATGGAAAATATGTAACAGGTTTCCATAGAAACTACCAGAGCTATTGTATTGAATTTTTAATAAAAGTAAAAGAACAGCTGTTTATATGAACTGAAACATTCCCTTTAGACATATCTATGATCTAACCTATTTCCCACAGGGAAGTAAATACATTCATTTTTTTATTTAGATTTCCATTTTATAATCATAAATCCTATATCAATTCTGTACTTAACCTAGTGTACTTACATTATAGTATTAATATTTATAAGAGTATATTTAAATTTAACTTTTCTATAAGGTATGATTTGAAACAATAAGCATTTTTAACAGGCTGTTCTTCAATGTGTCTTGATACTACCAGCTTGGAAGAGGAATTTCTTTAAATATTTATTATTTGTTCACACTATCAAGATCACAATATTCATTATATATAATAAGATCGTAAATTATTCTTTTCACCTATATTTGATTTTTATTTAATCCTTCGCACACGGAAAACGGATATATCCTTGTGACTGACTTTGACCCAAACGCAGTATACGAATAATTCTATTTAAACGTCCATTGTCTGATCATAGTTGTAGTTCAATAATGTTCCGCTAGAATGCAGGAGCATCTTGGTTGTTAATTTATAGATTTGTAGAGCCTAGAATCAGCACGCTAGGTCACATGACTGAGAAGGGGGGAATATAGCCCCACCCTGCTGCACACTACACCACAGTTGTAGCTTCTACTGTGTGTAATACTTATAATATATCCATCTAACTACTCTCCGTGTGTCACTGGCGGGTGGTTTTACGTTTTGCAATCATGATTGTTGTATTGATTTTGTACTGCATTGAGCTGTTATTTCATTTTCAGTCTGCTTGCATGGATTTAAAATAAAATGGTTTTTTCCATAAAAATTATTTTTATTAGTAATTTGTTATGTACAAATAAAACTAATTTTTGCTGTTTTTCATATTACGTTATCATGGCATTTTGACATATTAAGTTCAGCGTGCGAAGGGTTAATTGACTGAATTATGTTTACACAGATAAGCCATATAATTATATTTTAACTCCATATTTGCTTAGCATGACAGATAATAATTATTTTTTATTAGAATTATTATTTTGTTATTTTGTTGTGTTAATAGTATTATAAAGTCTATTTATTGTATAAACCTTATATTGCAGCAATATTAGTGATTGTATATACTTTGTACATGGTAGGCTATATCTTAATAAAATTGTTATTTCTACATTTTGGAATTGGCTTTTTGTATAAGGATGTTATCTGTTAATTACAAATTGTTGCTCTTTGTACGTCCAGGTGATTTTTTCCTTTGATTCTCATATTTGTGGTCTAATTATAATCAAAAGTATGGGATGAGGGAGCTGCAACGTGAACCTAACAAATCTGGAATTTTCTTTTAACCGTTCAACCCTGTTGGAAGTGCTGTACATCATTTGATGTGATTTCACATTCAATTTAATTATGTAGTTTCAGTCATCTGTGAAATTACATTCACAGTTTACTCACATCTCCTGTAAAACTGTGAATATACTGTACTTATGTACTAATTTTTTTCTGACAACAGGCACATTTTGCACTATTGGCAGAAATTATAAACAGTACATATCCACTCTAGGGCGTAAGTAACCGGTTAATCACATGCGCGGAACCTCCAAATCTACATGAAACCAACCAATAGCATGCAATCAGCTCTCGGTCAGCTGATAGACGGTAGTCGGTAGTCGTTCCTACAACACTAACTTCCGGTAAAAGTCATGTCAAGTCATTTATAGCAACGGAAAATCAAACATAACCTAAATTACTTTTTTATTTATTTACGTTTGCCCAGTTTCAAGAACAGTAATTAAAACTATTTACATTATTTACTGGCAACACCACTCTCAGAACTTGGTAAACCCAACCCCTACCCTAAATCCTCACTCCATGCAACCAACAGTGAAAACGCCAGTTAACAAAACGAATCCCCACTGTGCGACCATACGACACGCGCCCGCCGCCGTCGCACCACGCAATTGCAACCAATGTGGGAGTGACCCGTGATAGTGAGTGACTGTAAATAGTTTTTTTTAGTTAATTAATGTTTTTTTTTAATTTTCTGATAATGCCACAAATTTGGCTAAATACATGTTAAATACACACCATAAGTTTAAGAACATAGGCAACAAACAAAGGTAATATACTTTTTTATTGTAGGAAAAATCTTGTGTGTAATACGAGTGCAAAATATCATGGCCGCCCTCAAAGTTCTGGTAACTCTCACCTGACGCTGACGCTTTTTGCTGCCATATGTACCGCTCATGTGATATGACATCGTCTGCCCTCTAGTTACACAAATAGCTATTGTTTCAAAGCCAAACAACAGCTGATCTTTATAGCAATATTATAAACGAATGAAACAATAATAAGCACGTATAATTTTAGTTTCCTTACATACTGTTATCATGGATATGTCTTAGCTCTGGGGGTTGTTGGCAATTGTGCGACCGAAATTTGAAACTGTGACGCCATAGTTCGGTTATAGAAACAGCTATTTAAATGAACTGTAAACAATACCTTAAGACATATCAATGAACTAACCTATTTTCCACAGGGAAGTAAATACAATTCTCTATTTTTGTTTGAAAACAGACTTTCAAATTTATTAGATTATTTGATTAGGATGAATGAATCAAATAATGTACCTGAATCTATGTTGGAAGAGCAATTGAATTAACAAAACTGTTGTTACCTGGATACTTTATGAAAAATTCTAATATATTACATTTATTCAAATTCAAATACTCCTATGATAAAATAAAATGTTAAATGTGTGTATACTAATAACTTCATTTTAGACACCCAGTATGATTTTTAAAAGGTAGTACATATAATGAAAAGTACTGCTCCTAACACGTCTGCTGAAAGTGGTGTGTCGTTGCTTGATAGAAATTCAAGTACTCGGCGAAGTGCTTGAAACTATTGCACACCAATAACAATCACTTTCCAGCCTAGTGAAAAAATGTACTATTATCTTGGAATCCTGATGACTGCAGGATAAAATGTTTTAAGTAGCGGTTTAGTGACTTTTTGAGTCCAGCCAAACAAAAAGCTTGGTTAATTTTGAATAAAAAAAATAATACTATATAATTTATCCTCAAGTGAAACTACCTAATTAATAGAACTAATTAAACAAGGTTGAGAGGTTCCATGTTCCACTTTGCTCTGGAAATCAATAGGTAGCAGACTGCTGCAGCCCCTGATGGTGGAAACTGCAAGCCTGGCTAGATCAGTGGGATAGTGACGTGGTGGGTGTTTTGTCGTATCACCGACCTCAACCGTGGCTTGACTCTTGGTCACGGGGATGTTGACTAGTACCTATGCCAATCCTGAGGGTTCATAGGTACTTCAGGATATCTCCATCGGATGGGGATGTTGGAGTTGGAGTCGTGATGTTCGTTTTGTCCAGAGAGGGATAATTATTCTCCTCTCACTTTCTCTGAGTGAGAATATGTTTCTTAAAGGAAAGAAAGGGATTTTTAACTTCAGATACTTTTGTAGAGATTATGCTTTGAGGCAAGCATGAGTGGAGGGTATGGGATAGGGTCTCCCGTGTTCAACTAGTTCTCCACACCATGAGAGAAGAGGGATACCTGGGTGATATCTAGGTTTTCCTGAAGTTAGATTCGTGTTCTTTTAGGATACAAGACACGTGGTCCAGGCATGAAGTCATCTGATAAGGGTTCCAGCCTGGTTCCCGCGGCCATTTACGAGGTTAAATGGGTGTGAGTCCCACACGACACTGTTCCCCATGAATTCATGCGTTATTAGCATTCCCTCTATTTAAAAAAATGAAATATCAATTAAATTATACAATTAATCTTCTGAAACGGTGATCTACCCAGACCAAGTATGAATAATAAATGAGTGTATGTATAAATTAACATAATAACAGAAATATATTATATTGTGTATACAATGCATAAATGGACAGGACGGAGTGGTTGTATTACATTCAAATGAAGAGAGCTGAACATACGATTTCAAAAGAAGGAACCACTTTAATTGTAAAAGAAGTCATGTGGTCTTCAGAAACGAAAGTTGACATGACCTTGGATTCTATTAGATTAGATTATTGAAATAGCAACTCTTACTACAAGGTACCGTTAGTATTTTAAGACAAGTATGAAAAGGATTGAGTGTAAGATGATTATTCTCACGACAGGGGCGGCTCCAGTACCTATTCTCGGAGGGGGCACAAGGGGGTGATGTTTGGAGTACTCACCCCTCCTAACTAAAAAAATTTAAACATGATTTACAAATAGGTACCGGTACTGAATTAAATTTTCCAGGTACAATTAATGCATTATTTGAGAGACGTTGAAGGTTAATCTAAGAGATGACAAGAATATCATTACCTTATTTTACAAAACACCGGAACTTACTTTAGATCATATGAAATTATGATGTATTACAAACCGCCTGCTATGAAGACAATAATAACGTCAAAACTTGATTTTTAGCAGCTCACAAGATTATAAAACCAATATACATTTTATGTTATTTATAAAACATGAAATAATACTGAATCTATCTTTAGAGGATACTTACTTTAACTGTTTTAAAGTTTATTGTCACATCGATCTTTGTAATTAATTATTGATTTTAACTTCTGAAAATCTTTTGATGGTGATAATCCAAAAATAAAGATTTTCAGAAGTTAAAATCTCGGGAGAGGCAATTGCCCCTACTGCCCACCCCCTTAGAGCCGCCTCTGTCTCACGATGATGAAGAACTCTGGATTTTCATTGGATTTGAATTGATAGCTAGCCTGTATATGCGTTTGGGTGAAGAGATTTTTTAATCTTTTTGGCTCTTTTTAGACCAGAGACATTTTAATATTCACAGAGTGATCATGCAAAAACGCTTTTTGGAAATGCGGCTTTAACCCTGTGTCACAAGAAGGTACTTTAGAGTGGTTCTCTCTAGAAAATTGCTAATAAATATAAATAAGCTAAAAAATATATGTATCAGTATAAAATATATATGTAAAACCCATATATATATATATATATTATTGTGATATATTATCATATATCAGAATAAACATTTTTTAATTGTTTTTTACAGGGGCACGCGTGGGAGATTTAAGGGACTACCATCGCCGGACTACTCTGCCGGCCAAACCTTGAGAAAATTTTAAGTTTAATTTTTATCGGCGCATGCGCAGAAGCTTACTAACATGAGTAGCTCGCCGCTCGCCAGGCTCGCCTGTTTTCTCTCTCCTCTGCGGCTCTGCGCCGCCTGCCCTGGCCCAAAGCGATAAGTCAGCCATATTGCTTGTTTGTTTTTGCGGCGTTTAGTGCGTATCTCGTGTGAGATTTTGTATTTTGTGGCCAAGAGCAAGATAAAGTGATTATAGTGTTCTATTATTTTATGTGAGTTTGTCCTCTACCTACATATTTATGCATGTCATAATTTTTATACAGTAATTTTCGTAGAAAGATAACGTCACCATTCTTTGTAAGTCTTGCGTCCTGATCACTGATTTCAGTTCATATAGGCCTAGGTTTACTAATGAATCAATGCATTCTTCTTCTGGTCCATTGCTATTGTTTGGAAAGTGTCAAGAGGAGACTGATAAAGTTATCAATAGTAAAATAGCGGTCACAGAATTAGGCTTATTTTTTCAATATTGTTATGACAACCAATAACTTACATTCAATTCACTTTCTAATATCCTAGGCCCTACAACCATTCTTTGGCAACCGGCATTTATTTTGCTCTGAACTTCAATCTTGTCAGTTTATGGTTGTGAACATTTATCATTGACCAATATTAATATTTAATTAACCCTCCAGGTGCTACTGAGTTTGCTGTGAAGTGATTGATAGGCGGTTCTGGATACAGTAACTGAGATAAACAATTGTTTTGTTACTACTTGACATTTACATTATTAACCCTCCATTCGCCGCAATCTTGCGATAAAACCGGCACGACTTTTTTCTCATAGCTGCTCATGATATATTGCAAATGTACTTTTATATATATATATATCATTGTAAAGAGGAGATTATAATCTACGTCCTTAGTATTATTTGCAATTTTTATACTCAATGCATTACATCGTATGATTACATTTAGTTACAGGTGTTTCGACATTGCGCCAACAGCTGTCCGAGCCGTATGAGTCGTGCTATCGGGTTAGTGTTTCGTTGTGTATTTTGCGTGAATTATCTATAATAACATATGAATTATTCGTGACACCTTTCTCCTTGTATCTATTGTTATAAATATATGTAGGCCTAATGTAATTCTTTACAATATTTTTATAATTTATTTGGCGATTACTCTCATAGACCCCGGACTAGGCAGTAATGATTTTGTATTACTTACATATAAAGGTTTTTGAACAAGGGTACTTTTATTTATTTTTATACAGCTATAGGCCTATAAGTGGCTATTTCAGATTTTTTATTAAAAAATTATTTGAGCAATTTGAAGGAGCGCAAACCTGATGAAAAAATTTTTTTATAAAAACATTTTTTACATTAATAATTTTTTTGTTACATGTGAGTTAGTAATTTTTATTATTTTCTTATAGCCTGTTTTATACTGAACACGAAAATATATACAGTGGAACGTGGATAATTCAAAATTCTGTAATTCGGAAACTTCTTTATTTCGAAGTTTTGACTTGGTTCCTAGAATTTTATATAAAAACAATGTTAAAATATCCTGGTTAATTCGAATAATTTTTTGGATAATTCAAATTTTTTGCAGAATAAATCTATAAAGAGAACAAGTCATATTTTCCCGGAAACGACATTCGGGCTTCCTGTCCATAGACTATTTTTAGCTAGATCAACGCGCCCACACCCCGCCAACCCTTCTCACAACACGTACATCTGCTGTTGACTGGTCACATGATACCCCTCCCCCTCACCAGTCCTCTACTGCTCATAAATCACAACATTGACATCTCTAGTCTGTCACTACACGGCGCCGGCGCAGTTCAGTACCGGGTGTCTCATTGATAGTCGTTTGTTCCGATATTCGTCGTCTTTGTTTTGTGTTGGCATTTGTGACTTTGTCTGCGTAATAGCCAAATTTTCGGGATCCCTCCAAACACATCGATATTTAACAAAAATTAAGATTTTTAATCAATGATATCTTATTTAACCTAACTTTTTTTAATATACAATGTTAAAACATGTGTTTTACTGTTTATTTCAACCACTTGCAAAAGCTTTTCTAATTCGAATTTTTGGATAATTCGAATTTTTTTCTGGTCCCTTGAGGTTCAAATTATCCAAGTTCTACTGTAACATGTTATACTTTGCATAGTATACAAAATTGTTATGGTTTTTTAAACAAAACCTGAAAAATGGCCAAAATTGAGGTGGCATTCCAGAGTGAAATGATCAGCAGCTGGAGGGTTAAAGTTTGTTTCTTGAACAAATTTATTGAAACGAACAAAATACTAATGACGTGTAACAGTACTCAAAAAGAATTATTGTAAGGAGAACTGGGGTAATAAGTACCATTAATTTTGAAATTTGATTGTTAATTAGAATTTGTATGTATTTAATTAAGAATTTCCCTCTTCATTACATTTTCTTTGAAAACTGTGGGTTTTTCCTACATTTTTCTGTAAAGGAAATTATATTAGTATCATGTTAAAATTAAGCTAGCACTGCAGTGCTTATTTCTCTGAGGCTGGGGTAATAATAACCAAATGTTAAATTTGAGGGGTAATAAGCACCAAAAGTTAATTAAGAAGAGGAATTAAGCTCCATAGGTATAAGAAAAAATGGAGGAAATGTCAAAACAAAGTATTGAATTAATTTAAATTTTACAAAAAGGAAACACATTTTATGAGCTAAAACATTAGCCTATATTACATGGTTATTATATTCATATTTGTTGTCAAACAAATCAAAAGTAGCCTTTAAAAATACTATTTTAAGGTCACTGGAAACACACAAAGTCTTCGTTGCTGGCCTGCTCCTTGCTGATGTTTCCTAGTCCAGCGCACTCAACATGAAACAAGTGTTGCAGGCTATCCAGACACCTTCATTGTCTTTTACACAGACCTTACACAGTTCAGACAGTGGCAACACATCATCCACATCTTCCTCACTTGGTGACTCATTTGCTGATTTTTTTCTGTCTTTTGGGCTTCGTTTGTTTTTTTTCTGGAAGTTTCCTCTTCTTTTCTTTTTCAAGCTTTTCCTTCTCCCTCAATCGCTCCAACATATTATTGTCAGTGACACACTCGCCATACTGAAATAGCCTTATTTGGGCGCTTTTCCTTTTTGGGTTTGATGGAGGTGGGGTTGATTTGAAGAACTCTAAAAATGCATCCTTCATATCCAATTTTGGTGATGTAGGTGAACTAGTAAATGGCTTACACTGTGGTGTATTGTCTTTGCCCAGTGGGGCAGGGCTGGTTGATGGCTTGGCTGGATCTTGCATGTCATTTTCTTGATTAGGAGGCTCCAACCCAACAGGTTTGGCAACAACTGATGCTGAAGCTTGAGGCTCCAACCCAACCGGGTGGCAATAACTGATGCTGAAGCTTGTGCATCTTGCATATTCTCTTCGTTTGAAGCAGGATCAGTGTGTCTAATGGTTAAAGGTTCGCTTCGCTTAAACTCTGGCTTCTCCAACACTACCCTACTGAAAGGCCATAGGCCTGTTGCGTTGAACCTACTTATGGCATTCAGTGCTTTGAACCCTTTAACCCAACACATATTGAGTAGGGATGGAAAGTTTGTCTTGGCAAGTCTGTTCTTCCTCTGCCAGTCCTGTAGGAGATTTTTTCCCTTCCTTCTTCATGGGCCCAAAAACTCCCACATCAAGTGGCTGCAGGACATGGGACGAATGTGAAGGAATAACATTCGAAAACGACGGAATATCCAATGTCGGCCGCACATCGCCAAAAAGTCATTACGCATTCTTTCTGGAGAGAGACTATTGCTGTTCACATACTTATTATTATTTATGTAACCATTTCGGTTAACCAGATTTCAGTTAACTGAGGTTCTACTGTAACCCCTTCACACTACGCTGTTTAGAGGGGACTTTTACACATGTCCTTTATGTTCTTGCAATAAAGCAAACAAATGAATGCTAGCCTTATAGTAAGCGATTATGTTATGAAATAAATTTTATTTTGCATTTTTTTATTGATTTTATTTATTTCTTTGTTATAGCCTTTGATCTTAGAATGGGGAAGCCGAAACAGCCAGATCCAGAACCGGAAAGAATAGTACGAGCATTGGGGGAAAATCTTTCCATTCAGGTTACCGAAGAAGAAAAAAGATATAGAAATAGGAATGGACCAGGTAATTCTTTTATTAACACTTTGAGTGCTAACCATGATATTACAGAAACTATATAAAATGCTGGGGCTTTTTCCTTATATTTAAAAATTAATGGAATAAAAACTATAAAAAATAAACAGCAGGTATGTGCATAGTTTTGAAGAGTCTAATATCCTCTTTAATTTGGTATATAATACATTGAGGCTGCAAAAAATTTCTCACTTTAAACTTTAACCCTAGAACTGGCTAAGTCGTAATTCACAACGCATTTACATATTCAATAAGAAGTGGCAGGTGGAGGCATCTGTCGTCAGTTTAGTGAACTTGTTAGACACTAGCGCCTACGTGACCGTGTTGCCCTCTGGGGGCAAGCAACCGAACCTGCTCTCGTAGTGCACTAGACTGCCACCGAGCATGTCTATAACCAAGTAAGCGCGTTCTACTCCTCTGCACTGAGTGGCCGAACTGGCTAACGTGCTACGCTGACGAGCGTAACGTTCTAGCCATTCAGAAGTGCTAGGGTTCGAATCCCGACCATGAGCAATCGCAATTTGGCTTGCAAATGTGTGGTATATAGCAGAGAGGAGAGCCCACCTTAAATAAACGGTGGCCGGCTTGGGTGGAAGTTGACGGCGTTTGTAGGCTTAACCCTAGAAATGGCAAAGTCGTAATTTACGACGCATTTACATATTCAATAAGAATTGGCAGGTGGAGGCATCTGTCGTGAGTTTAGTGTACTTGTTCGACACAATCGCCTACGAGACCGTCTTGCCCTCTGGGGGCAAACAACCGAAACTGCTCTCGTAGTACACGAGCCTGCCACCGGGCAGGTCTATAACCAAGTAAGCGCTTTCTACTCCTAGGCACTGATTGTCCGAGCCTGCTAACGCGCTACGCTAGCGTTAGCGTTAGCGCTAACGTTCTAGCTATTCGGAAGTGCTAGGGTTCGAATGCCGACCATGAGCAATCCCAATTTGGCTTGCAAATGTGTGGTAAAGCGGAGTGGAGGGCCCACCTTAAATAAACGGTGACCGGCTTGGGTGGAAGTTGACGGCATTTGTAGGCTTAATTGGGATTGCAGTGGACACCTGTTTTGCTTTTGTGGCTAGTGGTTATAAGGGGGGGCATGTTTTAAGCTTTTTTTGTTTAAACTTTGATATTTCAAGAAGATATTAGTAATTATTTTTATGTTACAGTTAAAAGTAAAAAGCTTGCCACTTCTAGGGTTAATAGAAAAAAGTACTGTTT